>OZ004602.1:49335303-50623253 GCA_963924605.1 Malthinus seriepunctatus
TTATGTACACAAGAAAATAATAATAATATACTAGTAATTAATTAATTATACAAATTTAAAACTAATTATTTGTAAACAATTTATTATTGATTGACGGGCCAACGCTTAGTAAATCACCCAAGCGAGATTGAAGAGACATAAAAGTCCCTTTAATGATTCAGTCTGTGTCCTAATCGATGTATGCAGCAGAAATTAAAAATTATAAAAATAGCTATACCATTAAAAAAAAGATTAAAGGTTGCAGCCCAGGGCATGGGCTGCAACAAGTCCATCCCTCGTTAGATTTGGAAGGAAATAACTGTAACAAATAAAGCTTGAGGAGTCATCGCTTGAGGAGTTCGGCTCATCAAGCGGTGGCCCACAAGACATAATACATAATTAAAACAATAAATAATTACAAAATATTAATTAATATTAAAACTGGTAATGGCTGCTTATCAGGTAGCAGCTAGGTGGGTGGCATCGCTTCAACCCTGCACCTTGTCCGAGAGAGTACGAGGGGTGGCACCCCCCTCCACCACTGGGGGTTGTCCTCGAAATTGTCGGTTGTTGCTCCTCCCCCTTAGTATTTAATGCGCATTGCGCGTAGACTCCGTGTAGGAGTGCGCATGTGCGTTGGCGCCGGGCGGGGAGGGGTAGGGGGGAGGGGACCGCCGACCCCCCTCCCACCTACCCCTCCCCGCCCGGCGCCAACGCACACCCACATTGCTACACGGAGCCCACGCCCATCACCACATCAAAGACTGCGAAAGAGGAACAACCTCCGACCAATTCGAGGACAACTCGCAGTGGTCTTAGAGGTTGCTTCCCCTCGCGCTCTCTTTAACGTGGAGAAGAGCTGTTGGAAGCAACTTACCTAGCTGCTACGTCTTCGCTAGCGATGACCAGTAAATAGGGGTAGCTACCCTCCTAAGCAAGCAATGAATTTAAATTGAAAAAATTAATTAAAAAAAAACTAATCGAGAGGTGTAGCTACCCTTCTACTTAAATAATACAATCCAAAATAAATTAATCTTGGTCCATTAAATCTCCCAATCCTCATGTTGGGTCCAAAACCAGAAGACACTGTCGGCTTGATAAAAATAAGCATCTTTCCGAATCAAAGGTGGTATGTAATCTGAAACTAATTGAGATGTTAGTCTGATGTACCCATTTTGGACACAAGCTGAATCGTTAAAAGGACTTTTGCTTCTTAAAGTTTCGTAGTTATCGCTCAATCATTATTTCCAATTAATTAATTTTTAGTGACCAATAATTAAAAATATTTTGATTCGAAATATCTCGAAACTGTCTTAGATAAAATCTCCTTAGATAAAATAACTTCAACTTGGTCCATTAAGTTTTCTAAAAATCCTCTTGATGTGGACTAAAGGGCACTCTCACTGTCGACGATTGAACGGAAACTAAAATAAGATGTGTTTTAGATTAAGTAATTAATTTTTAATTTGCAATAAACATTAAATAAAAATACATGCAAGATTCAGCATAACAAAAAGCAAACAAACGGCTAGAGTATGTTATTAATTATTAATAATTATTTCTAATTAAAAGTAATTAAAATAACTTACTTAAATTTTAGTAATTTTATTCCAATGATTATTTCCAATTAATTAACTTTTAATAACCCATAATTAAACATAATTGGACCCAAAATATCTCGAAAGCGCTGTCAGTAAATAAACTTAGATAAAGTAACTTCAACTTGGTCCATTAGGTTTTCTTGTAATTCTCTCAACTCAAAATAAAGCTCAAGACCATCTTTCAAAATCGAAGATTTGAACGGAAACTGAAATAAGAAATGTTTTAGTATGTAATAGGCATGTGTCGATACATGAGTCAACCAATGATTATTATTAATTAAGTAATTAATTTTTAATTAGCAAAATTAACTAATTAAAAATACAAGGTGTAAACAAAGTGCTTCAATGAGGTTCTAGGAGTGGGCGAGTTCTCTACTTAAAATTAGGTAGGTACTTACTTTAATTTTAGTAGTTATCGCCCAATGATTATTTCCAATTAATTAACCAATAATTACAAACATTTTGATTCAAATATCTCGAAAGATATACTTGGGTAAAATAACTTCATCTTGGTTCATTAAGTTTCTTTGTAATCACATTCTTTGTGATGTGGACCAAAAGGCACTGCCGGATACGTGACCATTTTGCCAAGTCGAAGATTCGTATCCAAATCGAAACTGAAATAAATTGAGAGATGTTTTAATTACTAAGCAATAATTATTTTCAATTAATTAATTTTTAATTTTAAAAATAAATTATTTAAATATACATAATCAAAATCTTTCAACAAGTTAAAATAAATCTATGCGTGCAATTATTCTAAGTTGCAATTGCATTTTCATAGTAAGAAAATTTTTACATTAATTGTCAATTGTGTCTTTTGTTTTTTTCTCGTAACCAACGGCGTTTGTTAAGAATAAAGTATAGTCAAGTTTTTGAAAGACTACCGACACGGACCACCTTTATATGTATAAATAAAGATGAAAACGAGTTATTTCCTAAGTTTAATTATATTTAATTTAGTTAATACATTTATTGTTAATTATTATTAAATATTTATTTAGAAAATTTATATTAAATTAATTATTTATTGAATATTTTAAAGGTCGCGTGTCGGTAGTCTTTTAAAAATTCTAGTGTACACGAATATACTATTAAATTTTAAATTGTAAATTTGTTACAATATGAAAAATGTATCTAGTGGCATTGTGGGTGGGTGTGTTTAAAACAGAAAATATGATTTTAAAGAATAAAGAATAATTAGAAAAGAGCAAAAAGAGTAGCAATTTGAAAAAATAATAAATAAAATAATTTTTGGAAAAATACGATTCGGATGTGTTTAAGATTTAAGAAGAAGAAAACAAAAGTAAAAATTGTTAAGTAAATAAAAATAGGTACCTACGTGATTAAAGCTCAACAATTAATTTTCGAAAAAACTGATTGTATACGAAGATATTTTTGTAATGAATAGGGCGGAGCCAATGCGCAGAAACGAAAATGTGTTTGGTAACATCTGGTCGCCTCAATTTTAGAGATACAGAGAGAGAGAGAGAGAGAGAGAGAGAGAGAGAGAGAGAGAGAGAGAGAGAGAGAGAGAGATGAGAGAGAGAGAGAGAGAGAGAGAGAGAGAGAGAGAGAGAGAGAGAGAGAGAGAGAGAGGAGAGAGAGAGAGAGAGAGAGAGAGAGAGAGAGAGAGAACTCGCTGCCTCCATCTGTACTACGCAAGATATTGGTTACGCCCTATTCTTTACGTAAATATCAACCTATAAATTGTGAGACATAAAGATAATCTAATTCGGATTGTGAATTACACGAAGATAAAATCAAATTAACGCTATTCACGGTTACCACTTGATGGAACATGATGAATTAATAAATAAAAAAATCAAATTAGTTCACTTGTTTATTCCACTTAAATAAGATTAAAAACAAGTGAACTAATTTGATTTTTTTATTTATTAAGATAAAATCAATTAATTAACAAAGTTAAGTTGGAAGAATTTACAGATTCTACAGGGCATTCGCAACATTAATAAATAGCGTATATTGCGCATTAAAGTGAGTAAAATGGTTATATTGAGGGGTGTCCAATGGTTCATACTTTTTGAGTTGTGGCCATAACTCGAAAAGTATGAACTATAAACTTTTTTTACTTCTATTTAAACGGGCTACACGCTCTTGAAGTTGCGAATGCTTTTTATTAACACTCTGTATATTATGGTAGTAAAGAAGACCCACGAAGAAAGAAGATAATGATAATAGGAAAAAGGAGATTTACATTTGATTGGAGACAGTTTGAAAAAAAAGGTTAATTGAAATTTTTATATGCAATAAAAATTTGTTTAATTGTTAAGAGATATTTTACATAAAGTAATAAGTTTATTAACTAAAGCTCGTTTTGAAAATAGCCCAACACTTAAGAAATTATTAACTATAAAAGTTGCCCTTAAAAAGACAAAAAGTACTTACATTAATCTTGTTAATTTCCTTGTAATCCCTGATCGATTGAATCTTGGAATTATTCTGGTATAAAGGGCACGTAACGAACGAGCTTTACAATTCGAAAGTTGAAGGAAGACTGAAACGAATTAAGAAATATTTACTATAATAGACTCAAAGTGATTCATCAAAAATGTAATGTTATGATTCATTTTTATTTATTTTAATTTTCTTTTTATAAAATTTATTATTACTTAAGTTAAATGCTTATCGCTACATTATACAGGATGTTAAAGAGAATCAAATTTCAAACATCAGATTACTATGGATTTACATAATAATTTAAATTAGTTAAATGTTTAATTGTTAAGAGATATTTTACATAAAGTAATAAGTTTATTAACTAAAACCCGTTTTGCAAATAGCCCAAAACTTAAGAAATAATTAACTCTACAAATATATATTTCCTTTATAGGGAAATCTGGCAACAATGGCAACAAAAGAAGAAATTTTTAAAGAGTTGGACAAATTAAAAAAATCCGATTTAATACAAATAATAATTAGTAAAAAGGTTCCAAGTGAGTTTAAAATTAGTGAAAGTGTAAGAAAGATGCTGGAGTTGGACTTTGAAGTGTTTAAAAACAATAACATTGATTCTAACCTCAAAGATAAAGAGAAAATGGTTATAGAGAATAGTCTTAAGTGTGCTGAAATTGAACTGGAATATTGTAAAAAGTTGAATAAAGAAATGGAGCGTACTATATCCTATCAGGAAACCCTGATTAAATTAAAAAACAGTTGCGGTAATATAGGTGAATTTGAGAGCAATGTTGCCAATGTTCCTATTTTTCAGGAGATTCCTAAAAAAGTTATAATCAATAAGAAGAGTGAAGGTTCAAGTAAATTAATATCTGACAAACCGAAAAATAACGGTATAAAGGAAAATGATTTTAAATCTTTAACAAAGGCCTCTTTGGAAGCTGATACCTTAAAGAAATGTAATCAATACATTCATTTGAATTCCGACGAAGACTTTTCTGTAAAGAATGATGGTACAGAATGGAAAACTGTTCGAAGGAAAAGACAGAAAAATCTCATAGTTGGACAGGGTACAGCCGAAAACTTGAATCTAGGTCAGGTTAAGGGTGTTCCTAAAAGAGTGTTACTGCATGTATATAGAATCGAACCTAACACCAGCCCTGAGGATCTGAGGCAGGTGTTGGTGTCTCATTTTCCGGAAGTTACGTGTGAGGCGTTGGATTCTAGGTATCCAGATGCTTATTCTTCTTTCAAAGTTGGAATTTATAATGAAAATTTTAAAAGAGCGATGGACCCTTGTATATGGCCAAAAAATGCATGTATCCGGCGTTTTTTATACCTTCGCAAGAGGAATCCAACCGAGGAGAGCTAATCTATGCTCCTAATATCCTTTTGCTGAATGTCCAGTGTTTAAATCAGAGCAAGGTTGATCAGTTGCACGCCGATGAGTTGTCGGAGTTTGAATATTTAGACTTCTTGTGCATTACCGAAACGTGGGCCAACGACGAAAATGTGCTGCTGTTTAACTTTGATAATCACGTGCTAGCCAGCAGTTACTGTCGCGGTTCGTGTAGGGGTGGTGGTGTTGCCATTTGGGTAAGAAAGAACTTAAGTTTTAAACCAATTAGTCTTGAACGATTTTGTGTTGACAAGCATATAGAACTATGTGCAATTTCATATAAAGATGTAAAGGATCAAGATTTTATCATTATATGTTGTTATAGATCACCAAGCGGTGATTACAGTTTGTTCTGTAAAAATATTTTAGATGTCTTAAATTTACTGTTTAAACTGAATGTTAAGTTTTTACTTTGTGGCGATTTTAATATGGACTCATATAATGTTTCTGTAGATTTTGTAAAGTTTTGTAGGGATTTGGGTAGTTTTAACATGTTTAATGTTGTGAAATGGCCAACTAGATTAACAAACTCCTCTCTAACGTCCTTGGATCATATTTTTGTAAATTTTGAAAATGATGGTGTAGCATGTGTTGTCGACAATAATTTTTCTGATCATAGGTCCGTTTTGTTTGATTTAAAAGTAAATGGTAATTTAAATTGTTTACAGCGATGCTATGCCAGAAGATTTAACTCTCGGTCACTGGATGGTTTTGAGTGTGCTTTGGAGGGGGAAAATTGGTCGCAATTGTATAACGAATGTGATGTGGATGCTGCTTTTGAGTGCTTCTATAGTACATTTTTGTATCACTTTGAAGTGTGCTTTCCTATGAAACTTGTCACCTATCGGGCTGATAGGAAAAAATGGGTAAATGACGAAATTAGAAGATCAAGTGCAAACTTGAAAGATTTGAATAGGTTGAGAAATAGTTTTCCCGAACTGGGCGTTTGTTACAGGAGTGCAAGGGATCGTCATAAAAAGCTGATCAATGATGTAAAGAAAGGCTATTATCAGAAAAAAATATTTGATTCTAGTAATACAACAAAAGCAATGTGGAATGTTGTGTCGGATTTGTGTAACAAGGTAGCTAATAATGGGAACATTGCTATCATGCGTGATGGTGTAATGTGTGATGATCCTAAGCAAGTTGCTGATATGTTTAACGATTGTTTCATTGATGCACCTCTTGCAATTGTGAATGACATTGTTTCTAATGATTTGCCTCGTGCTGTAAGTTGTAATTCTGTAAATTTAGCTTCCGTAAAGAAAAACATGATGTTATGTCCTTTTACAGAGGAAGAGTTTTTTAATCTTATTAATTCCCGCTTTAAGGGCAAATCGTCGTCTGGACCCGATGAAATACCAAGTTTTGTTATAAAAAAAGTTTTTAGGGTAATTGTTTCTCAGCTAACTTATATTTTAAACCTGTCGTTCGCTACGGGGGTGTTTCCAAGCGTACTGAAAACGGGTAAAGTTGTACCGGTTTTTAAAAAGAAGAATAAAACACAGTTGGAAAACTATAGACCTGTTACAGTCCCATCTGGTTTCTCCAAGATTTTTGAATATGGTTTCTTAAATAGGTTGCAGATGCACATTGAGTTTAACAATTTTTTGTCCGAAAATCAGCACGGTTTTCAGAGCGGTAGGAGTACCATGAGTGCGGTACATTCATTTTATAATAGATTACTTGATTTTTTGGAAGCGGGAGAGTGCCCTATTGGAATTTTTTGTGATCTCAGTAGAGCGTTTGACTGCGTGGATCATAATAAGCTATTGTACAGGCTTTCTGAGTGTGGTGTAGTTGGGCTGTCACTGCAGTGGGTCGATTCGTTTTTAAAAAGGCGTAGACAGTATGTAAGTGTGACTGCTGTGAGCAATGGTACTAGAAGCGAGGCACGATCTGACTGTAGAGATTTAAGCATAGGAGTACCCCAAGGCTCTATCTTGGGCCCTGTTTTGTTTCTTATATATCTGAACGATCTTGACAAGGTTGACCCAGGTGCACTCTTCACGCTATACGCCGACGACGCATCTGTTTTAATTTCGCATAAGGATGATGATTTACTGCGTGAAAATTGTAACAGGTTGTTGAGTAGTTTGAACGCTTCGTTTAGTGAATTAGGGCTGTTCCTTAACACAGAAAAGACCCAGTGCTTGCGTTTTCATGATGTCAGGAAAAACTGTGGGGTAATTGAGCTGGAGATTCAGAACTGTGATGCTCTCAGGTTTTTAGGTTTGCACATGGATAAGAATCTCAATTGGAGGGTACACTGTGGAAGTATTGTTTCAAAGCTGAATTCAATTAATTATCAGCTGAGGCATCTCAGAGCAGTACTCACAACTGGCCAGTTGATAAGTATATATTATGCACAAGCAGAATCGTATTTGCGCTATGGTGTTTGTTTTTGGGGTTGGTCTGTTATGTCTTGCGATGTCTTCATTGCACAAAAGCGTTTATTGAGAACAATTGTAGGGGTGCAAAGTACTCATTCATGTAGAGACCTGTTTAACAAGTTTAATATTTTAACATTGCCTGCACTATTCGTTTTTGAGATGTGCGTTTACGTATTTATAAACAAAAATAAATTTGTGCTTACGAGAAATGTGCATAATGTTAACACAAGGAATAAGAATAATTTTTATACTACACCGTCAAGATTGAAGGTTACTGATAGGTCTCCACACTGTTTGGGTCCTAGAATGTTTAATTCGCTTCCTCAAACGCTGAAAGACGCCAGTACTTTGAATGTCTTTAAGCGTCAGTTGAAGGAATACTTAGTTGCTAAGTGTTTATACTCTGTGAATGAGTTTTTTGTGTAATTGTTGTATTTGTTTTCTCTATAAGTTTATTATTGTGAGACACTTTTGTAAAACCTGTAAATTGATGTAAACAATTTTTTTTTTGACTATTCCTACACGTACAATCGTCACAAGGAAAATAAAGTTTATTATTATTATTAAATACTTATTATGTATTTACAAAATATCTCTTACACTTTACATACCCTTAAAAAGACAAAAAGTACTTACATTAATCTTTGTTAATTTTCTTGTAACCAATGATTCATTGATCCTTGGAGTTGTTCTGGTATAGAGGGAACTTCACGAACGATCTTGACAACTCGAAAGTTGAAGGAAGACTGAAATAAATTACGAAATATTTACTATAATAGACAGAGTAAATCATAATAAATTTAACGTTTTTATCTATTTTTATTTTATTTTTACTAAATTTATTTTTATGCAAGGTTAATTATGCTTATGGCTACATTATACAGGGTGTTGAACAGAATAGAATTTCAAACAAGTTAAATGTTTAATTGTTAAGAAACATTTTACATAGTAAGAAGTTTATTAACTAAAGCCTATTTTGAAACTAGCACAAAACCTAAAAGAATTAATCAAATCTAAATGTTACTTGCAAAAAGTTCCTAACAAATGCACCCTTAACAATAATTGAATAATGGCTATGGGTTACTTTAATCATTAATAATTTATTGTATTTTTTAAATAATTTCAAATAGTAATTTTAGTTTTTTTCTTATTTTAGGGAGCTAATGAATGACCGACCAATCCAACTAATTACCAGGTAGTAATTACATTAATTACCTACATACAAATTTCTGATTATTTTGACTCGATGTAAGGATTTGTTATAAACGGTTACATTTAAGAATTTTGCTTTTTATTAAATTAACTGATTAATGAATATTTATTTGAAGCTCTACCTAATTGAAAATATTTTGTAATTTTTATAACAATCTAAATAACGAGAATTAAAACACTTTTAATTTTATCAATAATTAGAGAAGTAGAACATGATTATAAATCTCACATACCAAATTTTTCCAGTCGTTTCATTGGCAAGGCAACTAGCAGCTTAATTTCCACGATTCCAACTCCATAACCAGGATTTTCTAGCACCCACTAACACGGACAGAGCACAGCCAAGGTTTGATGACAGCCTTCTTCTTAGTCAAGGATTTTGAATCTGAAACAAATCAGTAACTATTTAACTAGTAAGTAACTATTTTTTTAAATAATTTTATAAAATTTTGGCTTATTTTGACAATAATGTAAACAAATTTCAGGTTCCATAATTAGAAGTGCAGTTCAAAAATGGATTGGAATTAAGCTGGATATTAAACAACACAGTTCAAAAAGTTTAATTGAACATTCGACACACCTTAAATAAAATGGATTTTTTGAATGTTTTCTATTATCGAATAACAGTTTTCCAGACTTGCTACTTCCGTCTCTGTGGCAAGATCAGAACACCCACACCTTGCTTTTGGGACGATTGGGGATTATTTAATGCTAATTATTAATATTATTAACTAGCGGCAATTATCTTAACGTTATTTAAAAACAGAAAGTATAAAACGCAAATGAATGAATGAGAATAAATTGTATTAAGTATAATTCATTACAGTTATTTTTTGTAAATACCACCATAGGTATCCTGTATGTAAACTAACTAGCTCCAGAAAATATTATTTTAAAACACCTCTTATTTTTTAAAAGATAAAAAAGAATACTTACATTTCATCTCTATTATTTTTCTTGTAATCCTTATGTTTGGTGTTAAATGCACTGGCACTTGAGGAACGATCCTTGCAACTTGACAGTTCAGTTGAAACTAAAATAAATTACGAAATACTTTACTGTACATGACACAAGTGAATCATCTGTATAGTATAATTTATATGTTGTTACGCCTTTTAATGTGTTTTTAGATTTACACAACAATGTATGTAACAAAATATAGTCATAACCAAACTAGCTTTTAGTTCGAGTTACGCTAAGAAACGTCAGGGATGTGTCATTGATAATTATATTTAAATTTTACAGCCGACGTTTGTTAGAGCATGATATCTTCTTTCAAATGCCACTAACTAGAATACATGTATCTGACTACTTCAATTTTCCATTTATAAGAAAATTCTCACCCAAAAGCTAAGGTGGTTAGAACTATATGTATTTTTATCTTGGTAAAAATTGGTTACTAAAATGCTAAAAGCTTGGCAGGATCGCAGGATAAAATAGTATTTGAATTTCAAACTACCGTTATTTTATTAATTGCATAAATATTTATTAATAATTACCATTAAGTTTAATTTTGTTTATAAATAATCCTTAGAAATAAATTAAATATACAAATGTAATTAAAATTTACATTTATGTCTAACACATAGGCAACCCAATATACTCACATATTATTGGTCGGTAAATCTTTAGTGGTAGGAAATGGGTAGGAGAAAGTTAATATAAGTCCGATTTTCGCCATAATTTCAGATTCTTATCAGCAACACAGATCAGCAATTTTTAGAAAAATAAGGGTTACTCTTGTGAAAATCAACTTTCGATTTTCGGATTTTTTTTGATTGGAAGTTGTTCCTAATATTATTATAAGTATTTCTACCGAATATTAATTAATTTATTTCAATATTAAGTATAAAAATTGAAATATTGTGACCAACAATTATTTTTAATTAATAAAATATTATTTAAAATAAAATTATGTTTTTTAAATTATTTTAAAAACAAATAATTATTTATTTTAAAATTTAGTATCTAATTAATTAAGTTTGATGTGTATTTAATGTTTAAGTAAAATTTGAAAAATTATATCTGTAGTTGTAATTATTTAATAATTAATTATAATAAAGCTATAAAATTAATTATGTAGTTGTTTTATTTCAATGGAAGGGTAAGAATTTATTAATATATATTTTTTCTGAACTGTACGATCATTTTCATAACACCAAGATTTTTATTAGAATGCCAAGATTATTTGAATCGTGTTACGCAACAAGAAACCAACCCTGAAAATCAAAAAAATTTTGATATAATGTATTTCGTGTCTGTGACATGTAGGGCTACCTACTGCACTTATTTTAGAACAATTTAGAATACGGAAAAATAATAATAAGGAGCTTGAAAAAACTAAAACTAACCTACACTAAGGCAAACAGAACTTTTAAACGTGATTATCTCGGTTTGGTAAATATGAGGGTTGGTTCCTTGTTACGTAACACCATTTATTTATAACATTTCCTACTGTAGAACCATCAAATTCTTCAGTAGGTATCTTCAAAACATTTCAATTTTAATCAAACACAAAAGCATATAGCGATTAGCAGTGGCATAGAGACACGAGACACTATCACTGGCCTGGGTTCCAAAGATTTTTCATGGACCCCTTAGCGCCGCAGGTGAAATTTTTGGAATTTACAAGGTCAACAGAGCTTAGATTGACTTCAGGAATTTTTAAACATATTTTTGTACTGTGAAATTTTGCAATTTTTTGTACCGAAAAAAACTTTCTTTTGTTAATTTATTTAGGAAGAATAAAGATAAATTCCTTGGTTCTACGAAGTAATAAACTGATTTGATTTCTTTTGCTAACGTTGTTTGCTGTGCTGAACTACTTGATTATTTTTTTTAAATTACATAACACGATTTGAATAAAAAAAATTTTTTTGGTCCGCTTTTCCGGGCATTGTTCCACGAAACCCTTGGAACCTTTCTAGATACGCCATTGAGCAATATAGTCATTAACATACTAGCAACTTTCAATTAAACGAGGGTGAAAACTAGTTTAAGGTGGTGATTTGTCTAAATATTTTTTTGCTATTTTATTATTACTACAGTATTACTAACAATTTTTAATTTTAAGAACCGTTTGCTCAAAATTTTCACTTTTAATTAAACTATTGGTGAAAACTAGCACCAAGATCTTTTTCTAAAAAAAAATAATCACTACTAGAAATATTATGTAACGTACTCCACACAAGCTGGGGCCAAGAAATATAAACAAAAGTTGTAGTACAAATAAAACGCAGAAGATTAATTTATACTATTTTTAATTAATTAATAAAGGAATTCAAATAATTGTTTTTACATTAAAGGATGTTAATAATTCCAATACACTCTATAAAATAACCAATATAAGGGAGTTGTAATTAAAATTATAAACACTACAAAGCATTTAAATTATAAAGTAATTGTTGATCACAATATTTCAATTTTTACAATTAATATTAAAATAAATTAATTAATATTCGGTGGAAATACTTATAATAATATTAGGAACAACTTCCAATCAAAAAAAATTCGAAAATCGAAAGTTGATTTTCACAAGAGTAACCCTTATTTTTCTAAATTTTGCTGATCTGTGTTGCTGATAAGAATCTGAACTTATGACGGAAATCAGACTTATATTAACTTTCTCCTACCCATTCCCTACCACTAAACATTATACTAACCAATAAAATGCGAGTATTAAAGTCATGGGAGGTGCAAATTGCTCTTCACTAGAATTTATTTATTTAAAAAATGTTTAATTTATAATTCATTTTTAATTTTGAATCAGCTGGTAAATAGGGGTTTCAAGAAGATATTAAATTTTAAACAAGAAGTACACATTCACCAAGGGATGTTGCTTGAAAGATGTCATTTTTTGATTGTTCACCAAACTGAATAAAAACAATTACCCTTAGCATTTTTTTAAAGTTAAAATACACACAAAAATTTTGGTTAATGGTTTTCTCACCCTTACGTTCAGCAACCGTTTGTGATAATATGATAAAAGATTACCAACAGTTATATGAGGAGATTAATTAATAAAAATAATTATTTTTATTGGGTTACGTGCAATTATTATAAACTGAACAAATTTTTTAATAAATAAACCACTTGTTGTTGTTATGACAAGCAGTTACATGAGAAAATTGATTAATAATTAAAACATTTTCTGTACCTTATTAATATTTGTTATTCCTTGCTTTGTGTATCCTCATTAAGATAAAAAAAATAAACTATTCACTAAGGTCTTATTACTAGATGTGAACACTTGCACTACAAAATATAAACTAAGCTCAAACAACAAATAATTAGGTTACAGTGACTACCGATAAAAATAATCATGCATCAGTCATTGACCAATAAATTTAACTGCAATATTCAGTTTCTTTTACTTAGCATATTTTTCCACTTAATATAAAAATCGTTTTTTGTGTAATCGAATGATTCCTCACTTAATTGGAACATCTTTTTAAAAATTAAATTAAAAAATTACATTAGATTTTCTTCAATTTAATTTTTTTCTAACTTATTGTAATGTTTTTATTAATCTCGTTTTAATGGATACTCTACAGGTTTTACAAGAAGTAAAGGATCCTTTTAACTTTGAGTGTCACATAATTTATCGTTTCAAAAATTAAAAATGAAAGTTATAATAAAAACACATGCAGAGATAAATTATGGGACACATTACTAAATTAATAATAATTAATGCTACTAGTTATTATTTAACATCACACTTCATATTCATCAAAAACATTGAGGAGTGACCTGATCCGACGAGTTGTTAAATTAGGGGTGTAGCAAATGGGTTTTCTTGAACAATCATCTTGCTACCTACTACTAATTTGATATTTAGTCTTCTCTGGACGTCATTTCTACCTAAAAACACAAAATCAATTAGTTTTTGTACCACTATTATATTAAAGTAAACAAACTTGCAGATGAATACATACAAAATAGAAGGAATTTAGATTTATTTCTATGATGTAAATTAAAAATTATAATATTAAAATGACCATGATCAAACTCTCAAAAACTATTCAAAGAAAAATAATCAAATATAACATTATTAGTAAATTACAATTAAATGGAATTATTACGTTTTCTTCTTCTTCCTTCCAGATTTAGGCCTCTGTTCAACAAATTAAGTTAAAAAAATTACCTTTATTCTAGATTCTTTTTTCTTCTTCATTCTTCCTCGTTTAGGTCTTTGGTTTGTTACTGGATCAACGTGTATCTTAGATTTGTATTCGTTTTTATTTTCTTTTGGGTTTACATTTAGTAACTTCTTGTGGCAAGATCCAACATTTGATGTTTCCTCTGATTAGCATATATTATTAGAATGATGATACTACAAAAAAGATTTAATTAATTACCAACACGTAAGTACATTTTATCTTGCAAGTATAATCCCCCCTTTGCAGCTACAAAAGGGGAATTATTTACTTGGCAGGGTCCAAGTTGAAGGACCCTACAATCACAAAACCCTAAATATATTCATAGCACATGTGGCACAATAATGAAAGGTAAGAAGATGGGCAGCATCTGACACATATACATTAAAAGACCCAATAGTTGAAATAAAGCAAACCTTAACTTGAAATCAAACCAAATCATCTGGAAGTCATTTAGAGCTCACACATTTTATTAAACCACTGTTTTTGCATTAGTTAGAAGTAGTGCTAACTACGTGCGTAAATTAAACTGTTTATTCATAACATAAATGTAAACTCTGCTACTTCTTGTTCTAGTTTCTAGTTACATTCTAAGAAATAAGCGTTAAGTAAAGCAACATATGAAAATGCCCTATACCTTAAAGCTTAATTCTCAGCTATCCGAAACCGTCGTATACGACGATACGAAAGTTTTCCTATTGGTGGAATTTCGAAATTCCACCAATAGGAAAACTTTCGTATCGTCGTATACGACGGTTTCGGATAGCTGAGAATTAAGCTTTAAGCTTTTAAATTAAAGTCGACTTTAATTATATTTTGAAGCCGGGTCTATATGCATGAGTATGCATACCCAAGGAGTATGCATGAGTTATTTAGCAAGTTACTGCATTAGTTATCAACAAATTTAATTTAGAAAATAGGTACTCAAATTTACATTGCCCAGGATATCCTTCACATAGTGGCTACCCTTACCATATCAATTCACAAAATTCCGTGCAACATCTTTAATTTGATAGCTTCATGAACCAACACACATATTTCCTACATCGCAACCATCGAATCCTTCAGTAGGTAACTTCAAAACAATCCAATTTTAATCAAATACAAAAGAATCCATTATTCGTTTTCGAATACCTTAAAACATTAGCCGTTAACATGCTTTTGAGTAATTACAACTGATCGAATTTTTATCGATGAATTGAGGTTAGGTATGTACTTACGATTATATTATTCTTCCTTACAGCATCGTTGATAATTACACATCTTCCTACAGCTTCAATTAGTAGTTTGATCGGTTTGATGGAACTTGGAACATGGAACCACACACATATTTCGTACATTTCTACCATTGCATCCTTCTTCAGGTAACTTCGAAACAATCCTTTTTCATGAAACACAAAATTATCCATTAGCCGCTATAGAATGCTTTAAAACCACACATTATATACTTAGACATCAATTCACGCTAGTTTTTAATTTATTTAAGATATTAAAAATGCCTTTTAGTGAATTTTGATTACTTGTTTAAGCGAGGTTATGTTGGTATAAACGGTTCCTTTAAAATTTCACTGAAATGTCAATGTTCTTCGCTTAATCAACAGTAGATGGCGCCACACGTAACTAAGTAAACACAAATTACCAAATCTGCAAATTCTTTTTTGGGACGTAGAGCGTTTATTTATCAACATTTAAGGGATGTTAATTAATAATAAGAGGTAATGACCATTTCTCTATCGACTGTATATAACAGTCAATCAAAAGGACTCAAATTAAGCTGTTCAAATAACTCTTATGGGATTTTAACATTAACATTCAGATACTTGTAATAAGCATAAAGAAATGAGCACTGGCATTCAGTTGTTAACAATTTATTAATCGTATATTAATTTTTACTATGATTATCATTTATTCTAAACAATTCTCGCAATGTGCGTTAAACCAGTCAATATATCTAGCAGGACGAGAGTAGACATCAGGTAAGCCACGAGCGCAAGGTGATCCCCATGAAACAATACCACATAATACACGTTCATCTCCTTGGTACCCCACTAATGGTCCACCAGAATCACCATGGCAGGCTCCTTCACTTGCCTTGGTTAAAGTACAAACTTGTCTATCGTCAACTGGATTACGGTGAGCGGCATTGCAAGCTTCAACTGTGGTCGTTTTGAGCTCAATATGTTGCAAATTGTCTGGAGTAGCACCTCCTAATTGTGTCGAACCCCATCCACTAAGAGTAACTCGAACATCACCTCCAAGGATTTCACGTTCTACTCTAATCGGTTGTACTTTTTCATTGAAGGTGATGCGTTCTACTTTTAATATAGCTACATCGTCGGTTATTGTAAGAGGATTATATTCTTTATTAGCGTTAACTTGAAGGACTTTGTAGACATCTCCTTTTTGACTAAGTTTATTTGACCCAGCAACTATAGTCAGTCCAGATGACGAACTAGAAATTTTTGTAATAATTAAAGCGTGTTTTTAATTTTAAAAGTAGCTACTCACCCTTGCACACAATGAGCTGCAGTAATAACGTATTCTGGATGAACAATTGATCCACCACAGTTATGCCTTCCGTTGACTTGTAAAGAGACGTGATATGGATACCTACCATCTGGAGCATCTGAACCTCCAATAACCCTCCAACTCAAATTTGGATCAATTATTAATGATGATGGATCGGCTAATTTAAATTAATTAATTAATAAAAAAATATAATTTGATTATAAAAACTTACCTAAACTGCCAGCGACGAGAAGACTAATAACAATGAAACGAAGAGCCATGATGATTGGTATATAATTTTTGGGAGAATAGTTTCGCTTTTATAGTATTTTCGCCGAAGATTATCTTCCATTTTAAGGACGTTATATAATTTTTGAGATATAATGTTGAGTGCTCATCTTGAGGTCAAACACGTAAACAATTCAACAAAATATTAATTTAATTTTAAGGGGAACTTGTAAGTTACATAAAATTATAATTATCAGCATGTAAATGATTTTAGTCAGTAAATTGATATTTTTTGAATTTGGTGCCATGTCAGAAGTTACGATTGTATAAACCGGACTTCAGTTCCCGGTGTTGTGGAGAACCCCTAAAAAAACTAGTAAAGAAAATTTAATGCTCTACAACTTCTTTTCCGAAAACTTTTACTGTAAAACGAAGGGTTAAGGTTCTAGAGGCAAAAGTTTGACGAAAAACGTGAGGCAAATTTTCTTTTCATACATTAACGATTTTTGTGGGTGGCTATCTCAAAAACTATAAAGACTAGAAAAAAATGAATCATAACAGTCTTGTAGGAAATTTAATAAGCTTATAGTTTGCTAAGAGTAATTTTTTTCCTAAGATACACCGTTTTTGAGATATAAGCGCAAACCCCAAAAACGGGACCTTTAAACTCTCTCCTTCCCTTTCTGGCTGTCATTTTAATTTGACATATCTAGACAAAATAGTGACATTTACGTTTAATTATAATTTTAACCTGCGGTTGAGTTAACCTTCGGTTGACCAGGCTTTATAATCCTGACCCTTAGCCGTGTAGCTAGAACCTGGATCTTTTAGAAACAATTTTCATGAACTAAACATCGTACTAACTTGTTAGTCCAGAATCAAGTCAAGGAGCAAAAGCACGGGAATTTAAGCTTTAACGTCACGCACGGTATAGTTCGTTGAAATTTCTACGTACGACATTAAAGCTTAGATTCTCGTGTTTTTGCTCCTTGAGCTGATTTAGTACTAACAAGTCAGATCGATATTTAGTCCATGTAAAACGACCCTTAGTATTTTTACCTCCTAACTAATCCAAACACATTCATAAAATAAAGTTCCACCCTCTTCCATGGGCTCTATAACGTCTTCGTTGACTAGACTATAAATAAACATTTGTTTTGTGAACTGCAGTATATTTTTGTGGGACCCGAAAATAATTAGCGCCTCAGGTCCCAACGTTCTTTGATTCGGTCCTGCATTTTATACCTATATGACAATTTGAGCAAATTCTATTGCTTCATTTCAATGCAGAAAGGGTTCAAAAGCTATATAATTTATTTTTGTTGCGTTTAACCTGCTGCAAGACAAAAATTAAAGACATACAGACGTGTCTTTGCAGGACTTTCAGTATGTTATTCAAAGAATCAGTGTAGAGTTATCCTATGAACAGAAAGGTCAATTGCCAATCTGCTATAAAGTCGTTCCTGTAGTAAGAATATCAAAATTTAAATTCCCCCTGAAGAAAAGAACCTTCATTCGACATTATGGTACACACAAACTCAAATTTTTAGGCCACCCTATATCGATTTCATTTAAGCTACTATATAATGTTCCAAATTAGGTTTTTAAAAATCATCAAAAACATCAAACTTGGGTGAATTCATCTGAAAATTGTCATTCAATTTTTTTTAGTACTTATTTCAGTACGGGAGTTAGTATAGTGCCATACGGCTCTAAGTGTAGTGTTATTATTTTTCAGATCAATTATTATTTTTATCAATTTTAATAATCGTATAAACTATGTGCGTCAATGTTTTTTGTAGACACTTGATGCAGTTGAGGAAAATATTTTTTTCTGATAAGCAAATCTGGTGTCGATAAGTCTGTGGAATGCTACCTGCACAAGCAAACCAGAATGCTAGTATGTGTGGACGAACCTTTACAGTCAACATTTGGAAAGCTACAACCATTATGCTATAACGATAGAAGAAACAGGGAGTGTTATAAGTCTTTTTATGCCTTCATTGGTATAGTTTGTCTTACAATATTTTAGTTTTAAAACGTTATTCAATAATTAAGTGCTTTGTTGCATATTGTAACACAATAAAACTTGACGATGTTTACCCTGATGAATTGTCATAAAAGTATCTCATTAAACCACCGTTATCACGTTATCACCAGGAAGTTGTACAAAACTTTTTAAATTGCACTTAAGATGTCACGTTATAAAAAATACTTTAAACTCAAGAGCGCATTATTAAAATTTGTCGAATCTATTTGGTTCAATAGAGTACTCAAGAATTTCACTAAGTCCACCCTTATAAAAGACCTGTGTAAGGATTCGCTAACTTTTTCGATAGCCAGCGATGTCGTTAACAACTAGCGATTGAGATTATGTTTAGATTTTGTAACTCAAAGTTTTTGATTTTTGTGTATAAATAAAAGTATGCCTACAGCTACCGAAAATCGTTAATTTATCGCTTTTTTCTGGGTAACTAACGACATACTAGGTGCTTTCCATTTGTTGAAAAGTACAGCTCCGAACAGTTCCTACAGTACCTGCTGAATATTTTGGTTTTCCATTTGAATTGGTACAACTCTAGTTTTGAACTGTTCCGAATTACATTCCCCTGCCCCCTATCGTACCTACCTATTTTTTGGTACGACTAGCTGTTCTAAAAGTACAGTACGGTACAGTTCAGAAAATCAAATGGAAAGCACCTATTATTATCCACATAAATCTCGAACTTTGAATTAAATTACAAAATTCATGAATTTGTTAGTGATCGACGTCGCTATGTAGCTATCGAATTCAGTAAGTGAATCCAAGTATAAAGGACCCACCCTAAAAGTTTATCTTGACGCAAACTGTATTTTTATTCTTTCTATGATATCGTGACAAGCGACACGACGTCTATCGGATTGTTTTTATACTATTGTCACACATATGAAATTATGTGCTATTTAATAATTAGGTCAGAAGGAAATATGTAGTAATATTGCAATGACGAAGGCGGTAGTCTGGGCTATTGCAACATACAAGGAAAGAAATGTGAGGTATTCGCAAGACAGCATTTACAACAGTTCTAAGGGTTATGAAATGAGCTCGAAGGGCGTTGATTGACGAGCTGATCGAAAGTTAGTCGTCAGTCGGCAGTCATGATGGAGTAGTTGGGAGTTGCTAACTGGCTAAGTTTACAGTTGGACGATCAGTTGGGATAGAGAGGGCGAGGAGTCCTAGGCAACGATTTGTATTTTATTGGAACTCTTGGCGTACATTTATAAACCTCCAATTATCCTGGTAAAACCTGAGAGTCCCTCAAGAGTCGCGAAGCCAGTCGTGACACTATCTTCTCTCGCAACATGTAGCATTGATGCACGTTTGATGTATGACGTTTTTAAAAACAATAAGTTCTTTGATTTTTGTTCAGTGCCTCAAAGTAAATCTCTTTTTTTAATAAATTATGTAGTTCGAGTCGCTGAGAACGAATATAGCATTAAAATTTCCGAAAAGTGTTGGGGACATTGTTATTTTTGACATAGAAATGTCATTTTATGAGTAATTTTTACAGGAAAAAATCTATCAGCTAAAATTTTTTTTATTATTTTGTTTTATAATTTTTTTTCAATATAACAATATTTTGGTAAAATGTTCCCAAAAGTTATATATTGTAATACTCATATTTCAAACTTTTTATTTCTTTAAAAACTAAACTGTAAAAAAATAATTTATATAATTTGTCAGGAAGTAAAAGGATCTCCCCTATATCAGTTATTGTCATAATGGTTATCCTTATCAGTTATCATTTATTCCAAACAATTACCGCAATGTGCGTTAAACCAGTCAATATATCTAGCAGGACGAGCGTAGACATCAGGAAAGCCACGAGCGCAAGGTGATCCCCATGAAACAATACCACATAATACACGTTCATCTCCTTGGTACGCCACTAATGGTCCTCCAGAATCACCATGGCAAGCTCCTTCACCGGCCTTGGTTAAAGTACAAACTTGTCTATCGTCAACTGGATTACCGGTGTGAGCGGAATTGCAAGCTTCAACTGTGGTTGTTTTTAGCTCAATATGTTGCAAATTATCTGGAGTAGCACCTCCTAACCTTGTCGAACCCCATCCACTAAGAGTAACTCGAACATCTCCTCCAAGGATTTCACGTTCTACTCTAATTGGTTGTACTTTTTCATTAAAGATGATGGGTTCTACTTTTAATATAGCTACGTCGTCGGTTATTTTAAACGGATCATAATCTTTATTAGCGTTAACTTGAAGGACTTTGTAGACATCTCCTTTTTGACTAAGTTTATTTGACCCAGCAACTATAGTCAGTCCAGATGACGAACTAGAAATTTTTTTAATAATTAAAGCGTGTTTTTAATTTTAAAAGTAGCTACTCACCCTTGCACACAATGAGCTGCAGTAATAACGTATTCTGGATGAACAATTGATCCACCGCAGTTATGCCTTCCGTTGACTTGTAAAGAGACGTGATACGGATACCTACCATCTGGAGCATCTGAACCTCCAATAATTCTCCAACTCAAATTTGGATCAATTCTTAACGATGATGGACCAGCTAATTTAAATTGATTTGCTAATAAAAAGTATAATTTGATTATAAAAACTTACCTAAGCTGCCAGCGACAAGAAGACTGAGAACAATGAAGCGAAGAGCCATGATGATTGGTATTAAATATTTTTGAGAATGGTTTCGCTTTTATAGTATTTTCGACAAAGATTTATCTTGTATTTTAAGGATGTTAGATAAATTTTTAGATATCATTTGGAGTGCCCATTTGATATCAAACACGTAAACAATTTAACAAAATACTAATTTAATTTTAAGGGGAACTTGCAAGTTACTACATAAAATTATGATCATCTGCATGCAGATGATTTTAGTCAGTAAATTGATATTTTCTAAATTTGGTACCATTCCAAAAGCCATGGTTGTATGAACGCGTAGGTACTTTTCATAATCAGGGCTGAATTATCGATGAAGCCCATGAAGCGCGCGCTTCAGCGCCCGGTGTAGTGGAGAACCCGGAATAGAAGTAAAATAGTAAACGAAATTTAATGCTCTACAACTTCTTTTCCGAAGACTTTTACTGTAAAACGAAAGGTTGAAGTTCTAGAAGCAAAAGTTTGACGAAAAACGTGAGGCAAAGTTAATTTTCATACATTAACAATTTTTATGGGTGGGTATCTCAAAAACGGTGTTTCCTACATAACAGAAAAAATTAGTCTTAGTAAAATGAAAAGTTATTACATTTATTTTTTAATTTATTTTTTCTATAGTTTTGGAGATACAAAATCGTTAATGTATGAAAAGAAACTTTGCCTTTGTTTTTCGTCAAACTTTTGCCTCTAGAACCTCAACCCTTCGTTTTACAGTAAAAGTCCTTAAAAAATAAGTTGTAGAGCATTAAATTTCCATTACTATTTTACTTTTTCTTCGGACTCTTCACAACACCGGGCACTGAAACGCGCGCTTCATTCGCTTCCTGCACTCCAAGGATAATCCAGCCCTGATTAAATGAAAAGTACGAGTTTATACAAACGTGGTTTCTGACATGGTACCAAATTTAAAAAATACCAATTTTCTGACCAAAATCATTTACATGCAGATAATTATAACTTTATGTAACCTACAAGTTCCTCTTAAAATTAAAATAATATTTTATTAAATCGATTACGTGTTCGACCTCAAGATGAGCACTCAAAACTGTATCTAAAAATTTATCTAACGTCCTTAACATACAAGATAATCTTTGGCAAAAATACTATAAAAGCGAAACCATTCTCAAAAAAATTTAATACCAATCATCATGGCTCTCCGTTTTATTGTTCTTAGTCTTCTCATCGCTGGCAGCTTAGGTAAGTTTTTATAATCAAATTATACTTTTTTATTAATTAATTAATTTAAATTAGCTGGTCCATCATCGTTAAGAATTGCTCCAAATATGAGTTGGAGAGTTATTGGAGGTTCAGATGCTCCAGATGGTAGGTATCCGTATCACGTCTCTTTACAAGTCAACGGAAGGCATAACTGCGGTGGATCAATTGTTCATCCAGAATACGTTATTACTGCAGCTCATTGTGTGCAAGGGTGAGGAACTACTTTTAAAATTAAAAACACGCTTTAATTATTAAAAATATTTCTAGTTCGTCATCTGGACTGACTATAGTTGCTGGGTCAAATAAACTTAGTCAGAAAGGAGATGTCTACAAAGTCCTTCAAGTTAACGCTAATAAAGATTATGATCCGTCTAAAATAACCGACGACGTAGCTATATTAAAAGTAGAATCCATCACCTTCAATGAAAAAGTACAACCGATTAGAGTAGAACGTGAAATCCTTGGAGGAGATGTTCGAGTTACTCTTAGTGGATGGGGTTCGACACAATTAGGAGGTGCTACTCCAGACAATTTGCAACATATTGAGCTCAAAACGACCACAGTTGAAGCTTGCAATGCCGCTCACCGTAATCCAGTTGACGATAGACAAGTTTGTACTTTAACCAAGGCAGGTGAAGGAGCTTGCCATGGTGATTCTGGTGGACCATTAGTGGCGTACCAAGGAGATGAACGTGTATTATGTGGTATTGTTTCATGGGGATCACCTTGCGCTCGTGGCTTACCTGATGTCTACTCTCGTCCTGCTAGATATATTGATTGGTTTAACGCACATTGCGAGAATTGTTTAGAATAAATGATAACCATAGCAAAAATTTATATAGGATTAATAAATTATTAACAACTGAATGCCAGTGTTTATTTCTTTATGCTTATTACAAGTAGGTATCTGAATGTCAATGTTAAAATCCCATAAGAGTTATTTTTAGCCATTTATAGCTGAATTTGAACCCTTTTGACTAATATATGACATACAGTCGATAGAGAAATTAATGGGATTTAATTTCAAACGGCCCTTAGTATTTTTACCCCCTAACTAATTGAAACACGTTCATAAAATAAAGTTCCACCCTCTTCCATGTGCTCTATAACGTCTTCGTTGACTAGACTATAAATAAACATTTGTTCTGTGAACTTTCTTCGATCCGGTCCTACATTCAACACCAATCTGAAAATTTGAGCAAATTTTATTGGTTCATTTCAATGCAGAAAGGGTTTCAAAGCTATGCATTTTTTTGTTGCGTTTAATCTGCTGCAAGACAAAAATTAAAGACATACAGACGTGTCTTTGCAGGGCTTTCAGTATGTTACTCAAAGAATCAGTGTAGAGTTATCCTATGGGCAAAAAGGTCAATTGTAAATCTGTTATGTTGTAAAGTCGTTTCTGTAATAAGAATATCAAATTAAAATTGCCCCTGAAGAAGAAGCCCGAATTCAATATTATGAGACCCACAAACTCAAATTTTTAGGCCACCCTATAGCGATTTCATTTAAGCTACTATCATGTTCCAAATTATGTTATTAAAAACCACTTAAATATCAAATTTCGGTGAATTCATCTAAAAATTGTTATTCAAGTATTTTAGTACTTATTTCAGAACGAGAGTTAATTATAGCACAGTATACCCTAAAGAAGGGTATACTGTGGTTATAGTGCCATGCGCAGATCTAAAGGTACAGATGTTCCAGAGGATCTTTGCCGGTCGAGAACTCAGCTAAGTACAGTCTCGTTCATAGCTTTTGGCCACCCCGGCAATACGTTTGCACGATTTGTGGGTGCAAGCATCATAATACCAACACAGTTTGTTGATTAAATACTTGTTGGCAAAATAAAGTTACCCCTCAGTTTAAGTAGGGAGGGTGTTATTGATGGTTGAACCGACAAATTGTTATAACGTATTGCCGGGGTGGCGAAAAGATATGCACGAGACTGTACGTAAAAACACGCAATCTGATAATTAGTGTAGCATCTATCTTTGTATGACGCTAAATTGTAACGACGTATGTCGATTTCTCTTGACATACAGAAGCAAAGATTCCCTGGAGCAACTGTAGTTTTATTATTTCCCACATCAATTATAATTTTTATCGATTTTGATAATCACATAAACAATTAAATCTGCTACAATGTTTTTTATAGACACTTGATGCACTTTTGAAAAATATTTTTTTCTGATAAGCAAATCTTCGTCGATAAAATCTGATACCTCAATAATGCATAAATAATTGATTAGTCGCATTAAACTTGTTGCATCGTCATAATCATGATAATCAATATAATGTAATTTCTTTTTTTTCATCCAAGTGTTACTGTTAAGGGCGTGGTTTCATAGGCATTTGCTATCGCAGTCGCACTCATTGCTTATATGAACTACACTTGCTAGTTTTGCATTGTCAATACCTCAAAAACAAAAAGTTAAAATGAAATGCTGATTTGCTTATCAAATATTTGCCGTTAAAGTCTCGGGGATAAGAAATTTTCAGCCTGAAATGTGAAGTATTTATATAAAAATAAGTAACTGTAAACTGCAGTACAAAAACGAAAAGTTATTTGTATTAATTGCCACCTTATTTCTTTACCAAAATCATTAAAAATTTCTCATCCCCGAGACTTTAACGGCAACTATTTGATAAACAAGTCAGCATTTCATTTTCACGTTTGGTTATTGAGAAATAGACCACGCAAAATTAGCAAGTGTTGTCCATCTAAACAATGAGTGACTGCGATAGCATATGCCTACTAAATCACGCCCTTAAGCCATTCTTTACAGTCAAAATCTGGAAAGGAGCTACGACGCTACGACGATAGAAGAAACAGCAAGCGTTACAAGTCATTTGTATAGTTTGTCTCAAAGTAATTTAACTTGAAAACGTTTTTCAATAATTAACTGCTTTGTAACACAATAAGACTTGACGATGTTTACTCTAATGAACTGTCGTAAAAGTGTCTCAATAAACTACCGTATCGGTTTATCACGTTATCAGATGAACTTGTAGAAAATTTTTTAAATTGCACTTAAGATAAATCACGTTATAAAAATCATCTAAACTCAAGAGCGCGTTATTAAAATTTGTTTAAAGCCCTATTAGTTCAATAGAGTACGCAGGAATCCCATGAAGTGCACCCTTATAAAAAGACCCTTCGAATTTTACTTATAATTAAGCAATTATTGAAGTGCCCTAAAAGTTTATGTGGACGCAAGCTGTATTTTCATTCTTTCTATCGCGTGGTGCAGCAAAAATATCATTTGGGTTAGAATAAGGCAACTTTCAAACTTGGAAACTGTCTGTGAGAAATTTGTGTAGGAGACGAGCTATGTATTGGCGTATTGTCCATGATTTTCAACCTGCAGTTCCATTCAATCTCTATCTATTGTAGCTTGGGGCTCTGGAACTCCTCTACAGGAGCACATGTAGCCTTAAGAGAGTTTCTACGAGAAAGTCTTCCGTAGACAGTCTCCAAGGCGGAAAGTGACTGGGTAGGAAAGCCAATAATGAAAATTGAGCAAAATATTATACTCACTTATGATGTTCTAAATCGGTATGTGACGAAGTGTCCAATCGTTTAAGGCGCGTCATACGGTGTTTGCTTTGCTAAGTGCCTTGGGCCACCTCTCGTCTAGTCTAAACCATTTCAGCCTAATCAGCAGGGCCTGATATAATCTTTAAAAGTCCATGACCTAAAACAATAAAGTTGAGGAGTATAATTTTATTTGGAATATTAAACATAGAAGGAATAAAAGGGACTGTAGTCAGTGTGAATTGGGCGTGATAGATAAAAATCGTTTTGTAATGTGGAAGAAATGTTATCCCAAACTTACTACTAGTTTTATAGGGTTAAGAAGTACGCAATTTGAAAAAGTTACCAACAAAGCATTTCCTTGATTTTTCCCTACTTCATAGGCGTATGGTAGAATAAGTTTTGTAGCGATGTTGATAATTTAAGAAACAAGATAGATGCATGGCCTAATGGATCAAAGAAATTTTTTGTCGTTTGTTTTTGATTGATTATTTAAGAGTGGTACAAAGGGGGCCGTAGCTAGACTGTGTTATCAGGGCATGCTCAAAAACTTTCAAGGGACGATTAAAAACTAAAATCAGTGTTTTCTCTCTATGGATTGGTATAAATCTGTACACCACTGTAATCTCTTCTGAGGATGGAAATTTTTTGTCCAAAGTTTGCAAAAATTTGATTTTCTCTAAATCGGTGTTTTCTTTTTCGGCACCAATTAGGAATATATCGTTTTATTATTACTACGGCTACGGTCCTGTGCATGTAGATCATAAGCACCGCTATAATTTAAATTTGCTTCTATATTATGGGGTCTTACTAAGATCATCCTAGAAGATCTAAGCGAGTTGTTGATACGATCCTATTTAGAGGATAAATTTGTAAGGAATACAACTCTGCTTAATATTCCACTAGGTGGTAGTAATTCTGTTGCAATGTATAGCAATTACCAGAAGATTTAAAAAGTTTTAGTAGATCTCTTATGTCGTGGATTTGGTAGAGTTGCAGATTTTTCAATGTGTCATTTGGTGTAAACATCTTATGTGTAAACATCATCATCTGATGTCAAGTGGAAGAACAGCTTAGCTGAACTTCTCCAGGATAATGAATCAAGTTCATTCATTATTATTTTGAAAACAATAAAGACGTCAATAATTTAATAAAAAACATGCTTACACGACAAGTATTCAAGTATTTACTTACAAGGGACACTTGATCATTGACCAAAGTGCTGTATAAAAATTTTATTATTAGAGGATGAGGAAAAAATATCTTGTTTGTAAGTACCTTATTAATAAATATTATTGGAGTGATATAGGTCCTCGTCCGCATATTATTGTAACTTGAATGTCTGAATGAGAGCTAGATATCAATCAGAGAACTCAAAACCTTAAAATATTTCTGTAAGCGAACAAGGTCGAACAATAAATTCAAGAGGCACATTTTGTTAGGCTTGTGACAACGCTGCAGCTTGTGACAGTCTTTATACAGCCAAACGCACTAGTTACTAAATTCTTTATAACGACCTATCTTGCTGCACTGGCCTGTAGGGCAATTTTTGATGTCCAAAAGTATTTCAGTTCTCCTACAGTCGACCAGTGCAACTTTTTCTATTCACAAGAGTAACACAATACCATTACTCTCTTTTAAAACAAAAGAAGACATCCAAACACCGTAACACAAACACTAAACGGCATCATCAAGCAGCTCCAGAAATGTTACCATCAGCATCAATGGCCACAGGGTTGGAGTAAGTAGAGGCCAAAAAGAACTACTTTGAAGGTGATCGCAGTTTAGTTGGTAAAAATGTAAATTTACGCTTTTATCTACTTAATCGCAGGACCTCGTAGTTTTCAATTATTGGAAATCCGTTTTCGGGTTGCCTAACTTTTGTATTGTTCCTGAAAGTACGTGAAGACCTCTGAATCAAGCAAAATAAGAACTTTTTGGAGTGTATACTAATCTTTGCTCTGAAACAGGCTTGAGTACTATTTTGGTGATTTCATTCACATTATCAGGAAAAGTATTTCCCAAAATGCGAGAGATTGCTAAATTAATATTTAGGTCCATCCAAATACACAGGCTTGCCTTCCGGTTTGCTTGTGCAGGCGGCCTGCACAGGCCACGTGAATGCTGTCTAGAGGTTCTGGTTTGGCTTGTGCAGGTCGCCTAAACGGTGTCCACACGGAAGAGATAATTAAAAAATTTTTAAATCAATTATCTTTGAAACTTCATAAAGGAAGAGACACACACACACACACACAGGCATTTACCACGGCTTGTCCGCACCGTTTTGGCCTGCACCAACTTCTACATATGCAGGTTTGCCTGCGCAGGCCGCCTGAACGATGTGCAGACGCTGAGGTTTACTCTGTGCAGGCCGGCCTGCGCAGGCCAAGTCGGAGTAAAAGCCTGTGCTTGTGTCTTCCACTTAGTACACTAAGTCTGAATTCTACATTATACATTTATCCCCAGGATTTAATTTTAGTCTCGGTATAAACCAGTTAACGCTATTGTTAAAACCTCTATATACTGGGACTAAAATTAAATCTTAGGAATAAATGTGTAATGTAAAAAAAACTTTTAAACCTTCAAGCGCTCGCGTGCCACTTTTTAAGCACAACGTACAATTATTCAAGTGTGTGAATGTTGACCTCTTATCTATTCCTTTATAGTGCAGGTTTTATTTAGAACATCCATATATTTAAAACGCTAAGCCTTTTCTTGATATATAATAATAGCCTACTTCTACTGGACCGATTTTGATGATGTTTTTTTTAAATTGAAGCTCTTGATCCACAGATATGTCACCACTAATTTTTTTCTCAAAATTATTAATTTCATACATTGTTTTATATTTTATAATATACATAATAAAATAATCAATTTTATAATTTAAAATAATCCAATTTTAAAAATTATAAATGACAATAAATGTAGATAGTATTTGGTTTTATACGATAAGGCACACATTATACATTTGGTAGTGGTGATAAAATTTTCAATACTTTTATTCGACCAGTACGTTTCTAATACGCGATATGGTCAGGTTGGTGCGTGCATTTTTAATTACGTTTCGTGCTTTTGTGAATTTTGGATTTTTGAGACGGTTTTTTATGTTGCCCTCTTTGGCTTAGTTATCTTTAAGGTTAGTTTTCTTATTTTTTTTTATAAAATAGCCATAGCTCATTCATATCTTCAAAAAATTCGTCGATTTCGACGGGGGTGACCGCTATTTTTTTTTAAATTGACGCTGTCGACCCCCAGATATGTCAGCACTAATTATTTTCTTCAAACTACCAATTACATAAATTTTTTTAAAATAATAAATTTCATTTTTCTAACACATTCATCTCTACAACTACTTAGTCGAATTTCGACGGGGGTGACCCGCTAGTATTTTATAAAACATTATCCTCAAGTGTATTAATTTGTTTATAATAATTTAAAAAAAAATAGAAGTAACGAATAGAGAGGGGAAGATGGACTAAGAAATAGATTTACTGGAATGTGCTCTTTAACTGATGCTGCTGGGTGCTTCAAAAAAATAACTAAAAAATTTTGAGACAGAGATCTGGTAGTTACTACTATCTACTTATCATTTATTTTTACTTTTTGAGAAAATTTTAGATTTAAAAAATAGCACTAAGGATTTTTATCAAATATACTCTTACTCAGTGACATGGAAATTGCAACACCTAGAAATTTTTTTATGGCATATCTAACACTTGGTGTTTTTTCGTAAGTTAGTATGAGGTGATTTTCTTACGAGTTTTCGAAAGCCAGTATCATGCGATGTTACCGAGATGAACCAGAAAGGGTCAACAACGTTGTAGAAGAGGATCCGGAGGACTAAAACGAACCCATGAGATGCAGAACCATCACCTTCGGCTTATGGCATTAAGAGACCCATTCTCCAGTACCAGAGCAATTGCTGACCAATTGTAAAGTAATGAAGGTCATCATGTCATTTTTCTAACGGTTTACTGTTGAATTAGAACTTTTAGCTTGTAATCTTATCGACCACATCTTGCGCTACACCACTCACGTCTCAACATCGGCAGCAACGTTTGGAGTGGGGTACATTGAGAGCGCACTGGAACTAGGAGTGGCGTTTGGGAACGCATGATGGCCGCATGAGACGTCGGCCGACGAAGACGTGGGGAGCGGCGCAATATTAACTTGTTTGTTGAGAGACATGTGAACCGAACTGTTAGAGTTATGGTATGTGGTGCTATAGCATATGGGAAGGGTCTCAGTTGGTATACATCCGAGGCAATCTAAACGCTCATGTTAGTGAGGTTGTGGAATCGCATATTCTTTAATACCTTCAGCAGCTGGAAGACCCTAATTTCCAGCAGGATAATGCCCATGCTCATGTCGCAAGAACTTCTCATAACCGTTTTAGAGAGGCCTACGTCACGGCTAGCCAGATATCTCAACTTACCGCCTATTAAACATGTGTGGGACATAATGGAAAGAATATTAGCTCTCCAGAATGAATTACAGGTTGCTTGGGATACAATAACCCAAGAGGATATTGATTACATGCAGGAATCGATGCCACGAAGAGTGGCGGAGTGTGTAACCAAAAGTTAAACCCATTATTAATAACAATTATATTTATCTTCTATATTTTTTTAAATTTTAATCAATTATTGAGTAGTTAAACGGTTTTGCCATATTTTATCACAAAACTCCTAGTCCTTCTTGGTGTTGCAATTTTCATGTTCATTGTTCATGTTCCAGCATGAGTGAATTAAGGCACCTTAAACTCCAAAGTCACACGACTTGACCTCGTGAATTAGTTTTTCTTTAGATAACTATCTAAGTTGCAATATATGTTTCTATACTTCGTTAAATGCACTTATGAGTGTATTATCGATAATGGCTACTTATCAGTTCTTCTTCGACTGCAATTATTTGTACCTAGATACACCTCGACTACATTTTACTGATTTATTGTGCAATAAATTTTAAAAAAAGTCAGATGTGACCCTTAAGAGGACTTTTACATACGTATTAAAGCTAGCTTTTGGGAACCTGAAGGTGTGCTTATTCTTATTAGTAACAAAAATTTTGATTTAAAAATTTAATTTTTACAAACAATTACACTTCTCATTGAACCAATCAACATAAGACGGAGCTCTCGCAAATACATCTGGATATCCCTTAGCGCACGGTCGACCCCACGAAACAATACCAACTAACGTGCGAGCTCCATTTTCGTCCTCTTTAATCAAAGGTCCGCCAGAATCGCCGTGACAAGCACCTTCTCCAACTTCAGTTAGAGTGCAAACTTGAGTTTCTTCTACTGGTCTACCGCTATCCCTATGGGCATTTTTGCATTCTTGAACAGTCGTTGTTCGCAAATTAAGATGTTGAAGTTTATCGGGAGTTCCGCCCCATAATATTGTCGAACCCCAACCACTTAAGACGACTGGAACGTTGCCTCCAACTTCTTCCTTTTTTACGGCAATCGGAGCCACTCTATCGTTAAATGTGATAGGATCAACATTTAAAATTGCTACATCATTTAATCCATTTGAATCGTATTTTTCGTGAACGTATACTTTGCGTACTTGGTATTGGGTGCCACCATCGGAAAGTTTCGTAATACCAACAGCAACTTTCAAAGAACTTGGAGAGCTTCTGAAATTTTTTTCTCTTGAAGAATCGTTGGGAATTGATTATAAAATTTTATTACCCTAGCACACAGTGAGCTGCGGTGATCACCCATTCTGAAGCAACGATAGAACCACCACAATTGTGGCGTCCGTATGCTTGTAATGAAATCTGATGAGGGTATAAACCGTCAGGAGCATCGCTTCCACCAACAACCCGCCATGATGCACTTGGATCAATTCTTAATCCAGAATAACCTATTTTGTGGATTTTTATTGATTTGTAAATTATTACCATTGTAGCAAATACGTACCAGCAGTAGCATCTGCAACTAGCAAACTTAATACAACTAAATAATACGACTTCATTTTGAAATGTTTTGAATATAAAAGTGCAACAACTATCGCTGTCTTTTTATACTTCAGAAATCTTATCCAAGTGTTGATAGTTGGAGTGGAGATAATGTTATTTCGTAAATTTAATCTTAAATTGCACATAAATGATTATTTTCAAGAAATTCCACACCATGTTTGCAAAATTGCTAATCAAATAAACACATAGAAGCATAGAACGTTCTCCTTTCCTCCTACTCTATTGTGCTTTTTTATGTTCTTTTCCCGTATTTACTACTGATTATTGTTTTATTTTTGTTTTTATTTCAGTTCATCACACTCGATTTAATCTTGCACATATAATATGGTTAAAGTTCAAAAACAACGCCTTGAACTTCTTCATACCGTCTGGAGATAGCTCAAGCTGCAATGCTTATCGTGGAATGTAATATGAGCAAGAAAGTCAAACAAATGTTGAAACGGTTTTAGTTATGTGTAATAATGTACTGAATGTACACCATCCTTCACATAAATGCAATAATTTATGTTTATTAGATCTCTGTGGTGCTCATTGCACATAAGAATTGGATACTCATTTCACCTAGGTGTCGTGAGCATCACCGGTAATTCCTAATAATCAAGGAAATCATATTAAAGAAGAAGCGCTGAAGAAACGACCGGTAAAGTTTATGAATAATATTCAGAATAGACATGAGCAATTCAAAGTTAGACAGTATGGCAGTGTAGGTACTTGGGACAAAGAGAAAAATTAAAGACATCAAAGAAGCTCATTGTTTGAAAGTAACCAATAGGAACCAAATTTCATCGATTATCCTGAAACTTTAGATAGTTTTAAGTATTGCTTGGAATTTTAGAGCCATAAATTTGATGAGGGTATAAAACCTTCAGGAGCATTACTTCCTTCAACAACTCGCCATGATGCACTTGGATCAAATTTTCATCCTGAGTGACCTTTTCTATACATTTTCATTAATTTACAAATTAACTGAAATGCAATACATACCAGCACTAGTACAAGTAAATTTTGAATGTAAAGTGGAAATATTGCTGCTGTCTTTTTATACCCCAAAATGTTTATGCGAGCGTTGATAATAATTGGAGAAGATAAGATTTATTTGGCATAACTAATCTAATCTCTTTAAATTGTATGTAATGAGTATTTTCGACAACCTTAATATTCTCTCACAAATTTTACAAACAAATACCCATTGAGTCTATTTTGCTGTGCCCCCCCCCCGTGCCCGATAACTTGTTATTTTATTTTTATCTCAAGTTGCCGTACTCGACCAGGTCCTAGGTCCAAGAACCAAACTTTTCACAGATGGGTCATTAGAATTACCTATATAGAATGCTGTAAAAGATATGAAAAAGTCCTTAATAAAGATTTCTAACCTCGAAATGACCAAAACCGTAAAAATATTTTAAAATATACAAGGTCTTTCTAACTTAGTTATTTTAAATAGAACGCCCTATATGTTTTTGCATATTCATATTTGCATGTTACCCCCTAGGTCCTAGAAAGTAAAAATTCATTTTTAGCTCTTAGGATGTAAAAATAGAACATGTAAAAATAGAAAATAGAAAAATAGAACCTTACTTATTCAGTAACAAAATGTCAACTTTTTTTGAAAGTTTGAAAAAATAGTATATTGTTTTATTAGGATTAAAAGTGCACTTTGTTTCGCAAGCAATTTTTGTATTTGCAAGATCAAGCGAAGCGTAGCCGAGCGGATGTAAAAATTAGGGCGCCAAACAAAGACACTTTTAATCCGAATGAGACATACTATTTTGAGAATGAGACAAAATTAAAATGAGAGGAATCAGAAAACACTACTAAAATCAACTCTTCTTAATTGGTACCAAGCAACATTTTTTATCAGTGACAAAAACGTCAACCTTAAATGCGGTTTTGGTATTGAAAGTCAATACTTTTAATACGGTTGCAGAAAATAGTACATTGTTTTATTAGGATTAAAAGTACAACTTTGCTTGGCAAGTAATTTTTTGCATTTGCAAGGCGAAGCGAAGCGTAGCAAAATGGATGCAAAAATCAGCGCAAATTTTCAAATTAAATTTTTGGTTTTATAAAAGATCCAACATTAATGTTGTTTATTGGTTTCGATGTAGAATTTTCTCCTTTAAAACTTTTATTGGAAGATTTTTTTTCTAAAATAAAACAGGAAGCGGGAAATTATCAATGGTGATAATTCTCTATGACCTAGAGGTTCGGTCACCAACCTATTTTCAAAATTTGAATTGATTCAACATCATTCCCTTTTCTTTTATTTTTTAATAACATTATCTTAAATACAATGTGGCATACAAATATTCTTTTAAGTTTTGGCCACTTCATTTACGTATTTGTCAGATTGATGAAAATAATTAATTACTACATTAATTTCGAGAGACCCTTTAGATTAAATTTGCCAAATAACTGTTATGTTCTCCACTTATATATATATAACACTTGAATAATAATTTTGGAGTATAAAAAGGCATCAAAATAGTACGTTTACATTAGATACAAAACATTTAATTAAAGATGAAGTCGTATTTAGTTGTACTTAGCGTGCTAGTTGCCTGTGCTAATGCTGGTATGTATAATATTAATTATTATTCAGTTCACGGTTGTGTTCTGACACGTGTCTTTTAGAATACTCAATAAAGAATTATTTTAATTTTCTAATAATAATTAAAAATAAATAAATTAACAAAATTAAATAATAAAATTCACTAAATAAGTCGTTTTCATCTTAATTCATACATGTTAGGGCCGTTTTACATGGACTGAATGTAAAATCCACTAAAGGGGCAAAATCTCGTGAATCTAAGCTTTAATGTCGTGCGTAGGAATTTCGACGTACGACCGTGCACAACATTAAAGATGAGATTCCCGTGCTTGTGCTCCTTGAGTAGATTCAGTAGTAACAAGTTAGTACGACATTTAGTCCATGTAAAACGGCCCTTAAGAAAACATCTGTGAACTGAACCATAGCCATAGATAGATACGTGTAATTATTAAAAATTTGTAAAATAGGAATAAGATACGATCCAAGTGCATCATGGCGAGTTATTGGTGGAACTAACGCTCCCGACGGTTTATACCCTCATCAAATTTCATTACAAGTAAATGGTCGCCATAATTGTGGTGGTTCCATTGTTGGTTCAGAATGGGTTATTACTGCATGTCACTGCGTGAGAGGGTAATAAAATATTTAAAAATTTATTCAAATTGATTTTTTAATGAAAAAATAAAATTTCAGATATCAACCAAGTGCGTTATCAGTTGTTGCTGGTAGTAACAAAATTTCTACCGGTGGTCACAGGTATCAAGTACGCGAAATTCATGCTCACGAAAAATACAATCCAAATACAGGATTAAATGACGTAGCAATTTTAAGAGTCGGACCAATCGCTTTTAGTGATAAAGTAGGCCCCATTGCAGCAGAAAAAGGAGACATTCAAGGTGATGTTGATGTCATCTTGAGTGGTTGGGGTTCAACAATAACAGGGGGCTCAACTCCCGATAACCTCCAACATGTTAATTTAAAAACAACCACTGTTGAACAGTGCAGAAGCGCCCATAGCGGCAGACCCGTCGAAGCAACTCAAGTTTGCACTCTAACGAAAGCCGGAGAAGGCGCTTGTCACGGCGATTCTGGCGGACCTTTGATGATAAATGCAAATGGAAGGCTCACTGTACTTGGTATTGTTTCATGGGGTCAACCGTGCGCTAGAGGATACCCAGATGTATTTGCAAGAGTTCCATCTTATGTTGACTGGTTCAATAGCAAATGTAATTGTTTGTAAATATTATATTAATATTTGAATAAACATTTTTGTATTATTAGTAAGACTATTTGTTACAATTTTTTAAATTCTTTAACTTTTTTTAAATAATTCTTTCTCGTACTAAGTCATGCTTGACTCCCCTTATTGTTCCAATTCAGCAAAATGTTAATTGTAGTATAGTTCAGTCAGGTTTAAACCACTAGTGACTCATCGCTCTAAAGTGTTGGTGTAAGCATCAATCTGTAGTAAAGGTAGTTTAAAGAGTTCTTTATTTAAAAAACTGATTTAACTTTAACTGACATCAAAACGAAGTCTGTGGAATGCTACCTGCACAGGCAAACCAGAATGCAAGCTTGTGTGTGTGGACGAACCTTTACAGTCAACATTTGGAAAGTTACAACCATGTGCTACAACGATAGAAGAAACAGGGAGCGTTACAAGTTTTTTATGCCTTCATTTGTATAGTTTGTCTTACAATATTTTAGTTTTAAAACGTTATTCAATAATTAAGTGCTTTGTTGCATATTGTAACACAATAAGACTTGACGATGTTTACCCTGATGAATTGTCATAATTCATAGCCTTAGCTAATTAAATATATTATTATTATTATATAAAAGTATCTCATTAAACTACCGTTATCAGATCACGTTATCACAGGTATGTGTAGAAAAAAATTTAAATTGCACGTAAGTTGTCACGTTATAAAAAATCCTCTAAACTCAAGAGCGCGTTATTAAAAGTTGTAAAACCCTTTTAGTTCAATAAAGAACGTACGAATACCATTAAGTGTGCCCTTATAAAAAGACCTGGGGACCCTTTGAATTTTACTTATAATTAAGCAATTCTTGAGATCCCCTTAAAGTTTATGTTGACGCAAGGAGTATTTTCATTCTTTCTATCGCGCGGCGCAGCAAAAAACACATTTAGATTAGAATAAGACAACTTTCAGACTTGGAAACTGTCTGTGAGAAATTGTGTGTCGAAGACGAACTAAGTAATGCTGTATTGTCCATTGGAACTTATATGAAACCACAGGAAACTGATTTTCAGCCGCAGTTCCTTTCAATCTCTATTAGGTACTGCAGCTGGGGGCTCACCCTATACGAATGGGTATCCTTAAGATTGTCTAGTCATTTCTACGTGAAAGTCTTCCCCAGACACTCTCAAAGGCGGAAAGTGACAGGAATGCAAATGCCAGTCATGAAAATTGAGCAAAATATTATACTCACTTATATGATGTTCTAAATTGGTCTGTGACGATAGTGCCCAATCGTTTAAGGCGCACATACGGTGTTTGCCTTGCTAACTGCCTTGGGTCATCTCTCGTCTAGTCTAAACCATTTCAGCCTAATCAGCAGGGCCAGATATACTCTTCAAAAGTCCATGATCTGAAACAATAAAGTTGTGGAGTATAAGAGTATAACTTTATTTGAAAAATTAAATATAGAATGATTAACAGAGACTGTCGCCTGTTTCAATTAGTCGTCGTAGATAAAAATCGTTTTGTAATGTGGAAGAAATCTTATCCCAAACTTACTACCACTTTTATAGGGTTGAGAAATTAATTATAGACATATGGTAAAATAAGTTTTGTAGCGATGTTGATAATTTAATAGCATGGCCTATTGCATCAATAAAATTTGATATCGATTGCTTCTGATTGCTTATTTAAGTGTGGTACGGTTACTTTTGTAGACCGATAGTAAGCACCACCACAATCTGCAATTTGGCTCTGTACCTATCATACAGCTGTTACAAAGAGATACTGGGATCTTACTAAGATCGTTCTAGAAGATCTAAGGGAGTTGTTGTATGGATATTGATACCTCTATCCGATTTAAAGTATAAACTTGTAAGGAACACAACTCTGCTTAATATTCCACTAGATAGTAGTAATTCTGTTGCATTGTATAAATGTATAGGAACTACCAGAAGATTTAAAAAGCTTTAGTAGATTTCTTTTTACGGGTAGTTGCAGATTTTTCAATGTTTTATTTGATGTAAACATCTGATGTGTAAACATCATCATCTGATGTCAAGTGGAAGAACAGCTTAGCTGAACTTCTACAGGATAAAGAATGAAGTTAATTCATTATTATTTTGAAAACAATAAAGACGTCAATAATTAAAAAAAACATGCTTACAAGACAAGTATTCAAGTATTTACTTACAAGGGACACTTGATCATTGACCAAACTACTGTATAAAAATTTTATTATTAGAGGATAAGGAAAAAATATCTTGTTTGTAAGTACCTTATTAGTTATTAATAAATATTATTGGAGTGATATAGGTGCTCGTCCGCATATTATTGTAACTTGAATGTCTGAATGAGAGCTCGATATCAATCGGAGAACTCAAAACCTTAAAATATTTCTGTAAGCGTACGAGGTCAAACAATAAATTAAAGAGGTACATTTTCTCGGCTTTTGGCAACACAGCCGCTTGTAACAGCCTTTATACAGCCAACCTTACTGGTAAAACTAAATTTTTTATCACGATAATGCGCCCTGTCATATGATACATTGCCTGTAAGGCAATTGTTGATGTCCAAAAATATTTTAGTGCTTCTACAGTCGCCCAGTGCGGTTTTTTCTATTCACAATAGTCAAAACAATAGTAACAGAATACCATTACTCCCTTTTGAAACAAAAGAAGACATCCAAACACCGTAACACAAACATTAAATGACATTATCGAGCTCCAGAGATGTTACCAGCATCGATAGCATCAGAGTTGGAGTGAGGGAACTACTTTGAAGGTGATCTCAGTGTTTCGGTTAAAAACTTAAATTTATTTTTTATCAAATAAATCTCAGGACCTCGTAGTTTCAAATATTGAAAATGCGTTTTCCGGGTGGCTAACTTTTGTATTGTTCCTGAAAGTTCGTGGATGCCTTTGAATCAAGCAAAATAAGACATTTGTGGAGTGTATACTAATCTTTTTGCTCTTAAACACGCGTTGACCCTTTGAGTACTATTTCGGTGATTTCATTCACATTATCGATAACAATCAATTATCAGGAGAAGTATTTCCCAAAATGCGGGATATTACTAAATTAATATTAAGGCCCGTCCACACACACAGGCTTGCCTTCCGGTTTGCCTGTGCAGGCCGCCTGCACAGGCCAAACCCAAGACACGCCTGTGTGTGTGAACGGGTCATTAGTCATAAATATGTAACAAATAATTACAATTTTTTTAAATAATTATTTTTAAAACTTCATAAAGGCGGAGACACACACACAGGCATTTATTCCGGCTTATTCGCAACGTTTTGGTCTGCACAAGCCTCTACATATTTTCAGGTTTGCCTGCACAGGCCCACAGGCCGTCTGAACAATGTGCAGACGCTCAGGTTTACTCTGTGCAGGCAAAGTCGGAGTAAAAGACAGTACGTGTGTCTTCGCTTTAACACACTAAGACTGTATTCTACATTACACATTTATCCTCAAGATTTAATTTAGGTCTCAGATAAACCGGTTCACGCTATTGTTAAAACCTCTTTATACAGGCTGTTTAAAATTCGAGTATACAGGGTGGTTGATTTTTTACTGTCCAGCCAATATCTGCTAAAATATTGAAGATACTTAAAAAAGTTAAATTAGAAACTTTTCAAACAACATCTCATCTACAAAATAGCGCAAACAATTTTTTTCCATGGCCTACTTGTTTGGCGGGAAAATATGTAACTTTGGTTTTTTAAATAGAACACCCTGTACATTTTTAGAGAATCGTATTCTAAATCAATTTCTCTTTACAACAATGTATCACAAGTACCATTTTGCTTTCTAATAATTATGCCCAATATTTCAAAAAAAGGAACAATATGAGGGTTGTAGTAACTCTAGATTAACATTAATTTATTTACTTTTTAACAAACTAAGAAATTTCGGAACAAACTTTAACACGTAATGTATTATAATGTTTGTTCAGATTGTCCACCATGGAATTCAACAATTTTTGGCCCTCTTTGACTATGTTTTCTGCAACACTCATCCTAAAAATCTTTTAAATATAGGAAATAATTAGAAAGCAAAATGGTACTTGTGATACATCGTTGTAAAGAGAAATTGATTTAGAATACGATTCTCTAAAAATATACAGGGTGTTCTTTTTAAAAATCAAAGTTACATATTTTCCCGCAAAACAAGTAGGCCGTGGGAAAAAATTGTTTGCGCTATTTTGTAGATGAGGTGTTGTTTGAAAAGTTTCTAATTTAACTTTTTTAAGTATATCTTCAATATTTCAGCAGATATTAGCTGGACAGTAAAAAACCAACCACCCTGTATACATGGGGTTCTCGAAAACCTAAGAGATACGAAGGTGCTTAAATGGGGTGCAAAGTTGTGCGATCAGGAGCCCAATATTATGACGTTAAGAAATCTCAGGTATTTTAATTACTTTAGAAGATATTCACAAAAAACTGAAATGTTGAAATTTTAATTTTATTTTTTCTTGACTTCATTAGAAGGAATATTTAAAAACAAACAACACTTCTTCATAGCCACTTTTTATTCTCTATCACGACCTACTATTAAAATTTGCGCACAACGTTTCGTCTCTATGTAACCATCATCAACTTCATTTTTTTAAATATCGCAAAAATCAACTATTGACATTTTTTAATAGCTATTTTAATTCTCTATCCAATGAGCAAAACATTTGCCATTTATGCAATATTTCGAAATTTTCAAATTAAATTTCTGGTGTCATAAAGCATCCAAAATTAATTTTTTATTATACTTGCATTATAATCTGCCAATTTCACACTAAAAAGCGTTCATAAAATCGTCTTTATAGCACAAGTGCTCTATAAAGTCGTCTAGGTAACAACAATAATATGACCTGTTGTTCTGCAATGTAAACACAAAGCATCTCTGTGGCAACAAATATATCCAAAATCGGCACGCTTAATTTTCAAATTTTAAATACAGATTTTTTCTCTTTTATAGAGGTTTTAGTTGCAATTATAATAAAAAATAGCGTATAATACTTGTGTATAAGTAGACTTTATCGCATACGCGCCTTTACAAGCACGAGCTTGTAAAATTTTCGTCGCTAATGCGATAAAGTCTTTCTTATACACATGTATTATAATATACTATTATTTATTACTTTTTATTTATATTTATATTTATATTTTATTTATAGAATTTTCTCCTTTAAAACTTTTGTTTGAAGATTTTTTTTCTAAAATAAAAGAGGAAGCAGGAAATTACCTCCTAAGGTCCTAAGTATGATTTTTAGTGGTAATTCGCTATGACCGAGAGGTATGTAGAGGTATTTTTGTTTTTATTTCAGTTCATCACACTCGATTTAATCTTGCACATATAATATGGTTAAAGTTCAAAAACCACGCCTTGAACTTCTTCATGCCGTCTGGAGATAGCTCAAGCTGCAATGCTTATCGTGGAATGTAATATGAGCAAGAAAGTCAAACAAATGTTGAAACGGTTTTAGTTATGTGTAATAATGTACTGAATGTACACCATCCTTCACATAAATGCAATAATTTATGTTTATTAGATCTCTGTGGTGCTCATTGCACATAAGAATTGGATACTCATTTCACCTAGGTGTCGTGAGCATCACTGGTAATTCCTAATAATCAAGGAAATCATATTAAAGAAGAAGCGCTGAAGAAACGACCGGTAAAGTTTATGAATAATATTCAGAATAGACATGAGCAATTCAAAGTTAGACAGTATGGCAGTGTAGGTACTTGGGACAAAGAGAAAAATTAAAGACATCAAAGAAGCTCATTGTTTGAAAGTAACCAAGAGGAACCAAATTTCATCGATTATCCTGAAACTTTAGATAGTTTTAAGTATTGCTTGGAATTTTAGAGCCATAAATTTGATGAGGGTATAAACCTTCAGGAGCATTACTTCCTTCAACAACTCGCCATGATGCACTTGGATCAAATTTTCATCCTGAGTGACCTTTTCTATACATTTTCATTAATTTACAAATTAACTAAAATGCAATACATACCAGCACTAGTACAAGTAAATTTTGAATGTAAAGTGGAAATATTGCTGCTGTCTTTTTATACCCCAAAATGTTTATGCGAGCATTGATAATAATTGGAGAAGATAAGATTTATTTGGCACAACTAATCTAAAGGGTCTCTTTAAATTGTATGTAATGAGTATTTTCGACAACCTTAATATTCTCTCACAAATTTTACAAACAAATACCCATTGAGTCTATTTTGCTGTGCCCCGTGCCCGATAACTTGTTATTTTATTTTTATCTCAAGTTGCCGTACTCGACCAGGTCCTAGGTCCAAGAACCAAACTTTTCACAGATGGGTCATTAGAATTACCTATATAGAATGCTGTAAAAGATATGAAAAAGTCCTTAATAAAGATTTCTAACCTCGAAATGACCAAAACCGTAAAAATATTTTAAAATATACAAGGTCTTTCTAACTTAGTTATTTTAAATAGAACGCCCTATATGTTTTTGCATATTCATATTTGCATGTTACCCCCTAGGTCCTAGAAGGTAAAAATTCACTTTTAGCTCCTAGGATGTAAAAATAGAACATGTAAAAATAGAAAATAGAAAAATAGAACCTTACTTATTCAGTAACAAAATGTCAACTTTTTTTGTAAGTTTGAAAAAATAGTATATTGTTTTATTAGGATTAAAAGTGCACTTTGTTTCGCAAGCAATTTTTGTATTTGCAAGATCAAGCGAAGCGTAGCCGAGCGGATGTAAAAATTAGGGCGCCAAACAAAGACACTTTTAATCCGAATGAGACATACTATTTTGAGAATGAGACAAAATTAAAATGAGAGGAATCAGAAAACACTACTAAAATCAACTCTTCTTAATTGGTACCAAGCAACATTTTTTATCAGTGACAAAAACGTCAACCTTAAATGCGGTTTTGGTATTGAAAGTCAATACTTTTAATACGGTTGCAGAAAATAGTACATTGTTTTATTAGGATTAAAAGTACAACTTTGCTTGGCAAGTAATTTTTTGCATTTGCAAGGCGAAGCGAAGCGTAGCAAAATGGATGCAAAAATCAGCGCAAATTTTCAAATTAAATTTTTGGTTTTATAAAAGATCCAACATTAATGTTGTTTATTGGTTTCGATTCTCCTTTAAAACTTTTATTGGAAGATTTTTTTTCTAAAATAAAACAGGAAGCGGGAAATTACCAATGGTGCTATGATTTTCGGTGATAATTCTCTATGACCTAGAGGTTCGGTCACCAACCTATTTTCAAAATTTGAATTGATTCAACATCATTCCCTTTTCTTTTATTTTTTAATAACATTATCTTAAATACAATGTGGCATACAAATATTCTTTTAAGTTTTGGCCACTTCATTTACGTATTTGTCAAATTGATGAAAATAATTAATTACTACATTAATTTCGAGAGACCCTTGAGATTAAATTTGCCAAATAACTGTTATGTTCTCCATTTATCAACACTTGAATAAAAATTTTGGAGTATAAAAAGGCATCAAAATAGTACGTTTACATTAGATACAAAACATTTAATTAAAGATGAAGTCGTATTTAGTTGTACTAAGCGTGCTAGTTGCCTGTGCTAATGCTGGTATGTATAATATTAATTATTATTCAGTTCACGGTTGTGTTCTGACACGTGTCTTTTAGAATACTCTATAAATAATTATTTTAATTTTCTAATAATAATTAAAAATTAAATAATTAAATTCACTAAATAAGTCGTTTTCAACTTAATTTATACATGTTAGGGCCGTTTTACATGGACTGAATGTCGTACTAACTTGTTAGTACTGAATTCACTCAAGGAGCAAAATCTCGTGAATCTAAGCTTTAATGTCGTGCGTAGGAATTTCGACGTACGACCGTGCACAACTTTAAAGCTGAGATTCCCTTGCTTGTGCTCCTTGAGTAGATTCAGTACTAACAAGTTAGTACGACATTTAGTCCGTGTAAAACGGCCCTTAAAAAAACATCTGTGAACTGAACCATAGCCATAGATAGATACGTGTAATTTTTAAAAATTTGTAAAATAGGAATAAGATACGATCCAAGTGCATCATGGCGAGTTATTGGTGGAACTAACGCTCCCGACGGTTTATACCCTCATCAAATTTCATTACAAGTAAATGGTCGCCACAATTGTGGTGGTTCCATTGTTGGTTCAGAATGGGTTATTACTGCATGTCACTGTGTGAGAGGGTAATAAAATATTTAAAAATTTATTCAAATTGATTTTTTAATCAAAAAATTAAATTTCAGATATCAACCAAGTGCGTTATCAGTTGTTGCTGGTACTAACAAAATTTCTACCGGTGGTCACAGGTATCAAGTACGCGAAATTCATGCTCACGAAAAATACAATCCAAATACAGGATTAAATGACGTAGCAATTTTAAGAGTCGGACCAATCGCTTTTAGTGATAAAGTAGGCCCCATTGCAGCAGAAAAAGGAGACATTCAAGGTGATGTTGATGTCATCTTGAGTGGTTGGGGTTCAACAATAACAGGGGGCTCAACTCCCGATAACCTCCAACATGTTAATTTAAAAACAACCACTGTTGAACAGTGCAGAAACGCCCATAGCGGCAGACCCGTCGAAGCAACTCAAGTTTGCACTTTAACTAAAGCCGGAGAAGGCGCTTGTCACGGTGATTCTGGCGGACCTTTGATGATAAAAGCAAATGGAAGGCTCACTGTACTTGGTATCGTTTCATGGGGTCAACCGTGCGCTAGAGGATACCCAGATGTATTTGCAAGAGTTCCATCTTATGTTGACTGGTTCAATAGCAAATGTAATTGTTTGTAAATATTATATTAATATTTGAATAAACATTTTTGTATTATTAGTAAGACTATTGTTACAGTTTTTTTAATTGTTTTAATTTTTTTAAATAATTTTTTCTCGTACCAAGTCATACTTGACTCCCCTATAAATAGTCCGCAGTGACAACGTCACGTGGGGTGCAAGGAGGCGCTCGCCCCCTTGAAAACACATTTTTTCATCACGCTGTATATTTAATACTACACGGCAGAAGTTTCTATAGTTCATTACAATAAATACCCTTAAATAATTAAAAATAATTGAAAATAAATTTTTAATAAAAGGGTGTGACTTAATTCTATGAAATAAAATAGTTTACAATTGTTGGTTATTAAAAAATTTACTACACAGTCACGTAACAATTCTGCTCTTAAGTAATTTAATAATTTCGATTATTTATTGCTGTAATTTTACCTAATAACAATATATTATCATAATTTCAGCAATTATTCTTTTTAATAATACTAAGTAATTAAATTCAATTACAGTTATATAATAATCGTCTGTAAACTTAACTATTGTCTTTGCTCATTCATACCTTTACGTATAATTAGAATTACCTTAATTTACACAAAACAGATTGATCGAGAAGAATTATTTTAAATTACAAATTTTCAAGATGAATTCTTCTTAATCCAATCTACATAATAAGAAATGCGAGTAAAAACATCCGGATAACCGACTCCACATGGACGACCCCACGATACAATTCCAATCAAAGTCCCGTTTGTAACTAAAGGTCCTCCCGAATCACCCACACAAGCTCCTTCTCCACGTTTGGTATAAGTACAAATGTGAGAGCTATCGACTGTTGACAAAATATGACGTGTTTTACAACTCAACAAACTTATGGTTTTTAAAATTATGTATCGCAACTCGTTGGGCGTTGTTCCAGGGTAAGTCGTTATACCCCAACCGCTTAAAATTGCCTCGACGTTTTCACCAACATATTTGGTTTCTAACGGAATTTCTTTAATATAAGGCGATGGGCTCACTTGAAAAGTTAGTTTTAAAATGGCAATGTTGTTTCTAATCGTCAAGCGATTGTACCATTTGTGTGAACGTACACTTAAAACCGAATAGGACCAACCACCGCTGTTGAGAGAATTGGTTCCAACCATAACAGTCAATTGCGAAGCTGATTTTCTACAAAAAATGTGTTATTTAAAAGAAATAATACAGTGGATCAATCTCACTTGGATACGCAGTGTGCTGTTGTAAGAATTACATCTAAGCCAATAATCACACCGTTACAAATGTGCTTTCCATTTGAGTCTCTTACCGAAGCTTGATATGGAAAACCTCCTTCGGGAGCAAACGAGCCTCCAATAATTCGCGTCCCATTTTGGCAATCGGCTTTAAATGATTTTTAGTATAGTCACATGAGAAAGACATGGAAGACATGGACAGACATGACAGACATGCACCAAAGACCTGGAAGAGGGTGAAATTTTTTCCTCACGAATGTATTTGAACTAGTTAGGATATAAAAAGCTACATGGCTAAGGAAAGTGGCTAGTGGCTAGTGGAAAGGTCCCGTTTTTTAGGTTTTCGCTTATATCTGGAAAACAGTGGGTCCTAGAGAAAAAATTATGAAGGGCTGAGTTGCTAGAAGCAAAAGTTTGACGAAAAACGGGAGAAAAAATTTTTTTTCATACACTTACGATCTGTGCGGACGGGTATCTCGAAAACTATAAGGAGCAGAGAAAAATTTAATAGAAATAATCTTGTAGGAAATTTGATAAGCTTTCATTTTGCTAACAGCAATTTTTTCCTTAGGGCTCATCGTTTTTGAGATGAGCTACTACCCCCTCCCTCCCTTAGCCATGTAGCTACGATCGGGAACTTTTAGTATTTTTACGTCCTAACTACTCCTCACTCTTGAAGAAAAAATTTCACCCTCTTCCATGTCCTCTACACCCCTTTTTTGGATGTTCGTTGACTTTACAAAGTTAAGTTTTCCAAAATAGTGTCGTTAAGGACCCTCACTTCAAAATCGAACTTCAACTGCTACACACACTAGAGAGAGTTCATCTAAGCACACCGTTCAAATTTCCAAATCGCTAATTTGAGCCCATCCAGACAGGCACGTAACTACGAGTCGCTTTGCCATTTTGCTAGTCTACCCTTGTGTCTATCCTGATAAAATGACAATAATAAGCGAAAATTCAGATATTTACAGAGTAATCTGAGTTCCACACAAAATATTCCATCTTTAAAAAGTTTTATGGGCTAAATATTATGTATTTGGCCCACCCAAAAAGATTTGTGGCCATCAAGTGCCCACCTCATCTAACCTTTAGGAAGCTAGTTACGTGCCTGCGATCCACTGGATATTCAGATGGCATAAAAATTGATGAACCTATAGAGGTGCTGGCCTGTGCTGACTGTGTGCTAAGTAAAGTCTGATTTTGAGGTGGTAGGCTTTTAAGGTCTCTTCTGAACTATGCTTACCAATAGAAATAAAAACAAGCACAAGAACTATATTTAACCACACATTCATTTTGATTGCAACTGCTTTACTTGAAAAATTTTACTTTATATACTTTATATGATATAAACAAAATTTCCAATACGTAGATAATAAATAGATTAATGGTTTAGTTATTGCTAATTGTTTTAAAGAACTTATCTACATGAAAAACAATATACCGCCCTGATCAAATAATAAAATCAGATAAATTTACTTTAATGTCAATTGCTCTTTAAATAGGGTTTTTTACTGATTTAATTGTTTATTAACCAATTTCGGCTAATACTTTGATCGTTCCCCATTTCCAGAAATTTACATTTCTATACCTAAATCACCGAACACATAGAAAAAGGCTGAGCAAAAGAATGATGTGCACGTGATCATTATATCTGTTCGGTGATTCAGGTCTAGTAAGAATTGAGTGTATAGTGTAACAAAAAATAAATGATTTTCACAACGTTGTGAAGTTCTAGAATTAAAATTTGTATAGAACATCCTTGCGAATTTTAAAAGAAAACACAATATTATAATTAGATCAATTTTTGATGAAGACGATTTCTTTATAAGCTGGATGTACGCAATCGAATCATAAAAATTATTAGAGGTGGCAAAATTTTTAAGAAATGTTCATGTAGGATACTAATAAATTTTGTAGCAATTGACGAAACTTAGATTAGGCAATCGAATAGAAATGAATATTCAATATCAAAATCACTGGTGGCTCCAGGTAGAAGTAATAAGGGCGTTAGTCTCATCATTGAACTGCCCATATTAGATTTCCATCTCTTTCTTATAAAAATTATTGGTTACGCCATTTAAAAGGTAAATAATTGTCCGATAGCCAGCCTCCATAGACAGATTTTTAAATCATCCCCCAATGATAATCCAGAATCGCGTAAGCGATGAATTATCGAACTACTTGGTATCAACTCGAAATGATGGATCCAGATAGATCCACATCTCTGCCCTATTAAAATAGTTTTCTACGTCACTGATCAAGTATGACATACTATGCTTATAAAATGATAAAAATAATAGATCGCATCAAATGTAAAATTTTTATCTGAGGAAAGGGGTCACAAGTGTAGAAAGACTGCACATGCACACCAAAGGAGATACAGCATGCAAGGCACTTCCAAAAACGTGTATGATATCTGTGTTAAATAGGCCTTTTGATAACACATTTATAAAAACACCTAAAACCGGCCTAAAACTAAAAGTTCTCAAACCCAAACTCCTAACTATGCAAAATTTAGAAGTTCATCACATTTACTAAAAGCGGTATCCCACTATTAACATTTTCATAAATATTTTTATAAAACTGATTTTGACACGCGTATGCTGAGCGCACGGCTAGATTTACGAAGTTTTTATAAAAAAAATTATTTATGCGACAATGCGACTTCACGTAAATATTTTGACGTGACGTCACATAAATACAAACGGTTCTATTTTTGTTGATGAAAAGAAGAGTTCTATTGGATTTTGAAGCGTGAGAGCTCCTTGCTGTGTTTTGCGGTGGCAAATCCGCACAATCCGTAAAATAATGATAGCAAATTATGACAGTGTGGTATGCACATGACGACATATTTTTATGAAAATATTTATAGTCAGATAGATGCTTATAAGTTTACATGTATTCGTTAAAGCGATTTTAACTAAATCCACTTTACCTTACAACGATTTAAAATAACATGTGTAGTGGCGCCGCCTTAAGCTTGCGTTAAATCGTTTTACGTTAAAGCGATTTAGCTAAAATCGGTTTAACGATGCATCTAAAAAGAGTAATTGAGCTATAAAATTAGAATTCCGTTTAAAATGCCCTTGTTATTCAATCAACGATATTATTCAGTGGTTTTTACTAAAATATACATGCCTTATCTCATGATTATTAATAAACTATGCACGATTTATGAAGGCCTCGGAAGTACACTATGTAAATGTCAAATATTGTGTTTTTAAACAATGGAAATGAATAAAAAAAATTTAAACATAATTGCTAATTGCTAACAGAAAAAGTTGAAAATCAAAAATTGTAAAAGGCTATAATATATGCTAATATTAATTAAAACTATGGTGGGCAGGGCTGGACTGGCCCTGCGGGCTACCGGCAATTTTCCGGTAGCCCGTGATGTAACAATTAAAAAAAATATTGCAAATAATGAGATAAATTGAAAAAATCAAAAATATAAACCTGGAGTATCAGATTTCTCGCTACTAATTTTTTTCCCAGCCCAGCCTTAATGGTGGGCCTCGGAGACCCACTTTACGTACCATAAGATTTTTAAACACATCTCTAGCTATATTTGCAATTTTCTTAATATCACAAATAGTCATTAAATAGCAAAAAGCTATATTTTCAAATTTAAAAAAAAATTCTATTCGAAACGCTATATCATTTTAAGCTGATCTATGTATTCGAATCAATGTTAAATGAAGGTTTAAATTGATCATCTTGATTACAGACAATATAATTTTATGTCACAATTTAATTTGTATTCTTTTACAATAATTTTGATGCGAAAAAATGCAATCACGTTTATAATAAATATCGACTTAGCTACAGGAAATTAATTATTTAATTATTTTTTTTTTAATTTTACTAGGCATGTTGCGGTGAGTACGCGTAGGTAAACACCAAATGAAACAATAAAAAATTAAATTTTTTTCTACATATAAATTTTTTTTAATGTATTCACCAAGTTATTTAATAATTGTCTTGGGGATTACTGTGTTGTTTAAATCGGATATAGCAGCGATAACTATCAAATATGAAAACGACGTAGGATTATCAGTGGTAAGAATAATTTTTTTTTATTTATTAACTAGTGTAGTGAATCTTTAGAGAAGCCTTCCTCAAATAGAATATGTTCCTCCTGGAACAAGTCAAAAATTATATGGTCCACTAGTACTCAAACGACATAAGCACGTGTAAAAGAAATAAACAATATTTTGTTTTCTGTGTCAAAATTGTACTGTCTTTTGTTTTCAAGGTAACTTCATTATTTTTTAAGTAAACCGCTGTTTGTTTTTATTGTTAAAAATAATTTCAACAAACATCACATTTTTTGAATATTAAAAAAAAATAAAGTTTTTGCAAGAACTCAAAAATTTGCTACAAATAAAACTTTTATAACTGTGCCACTGGAATCTGCGTTAAAAAGGGTGTTCTAAGATTGGCTTTCAGTTTTAAAAAATCTTGAGAAAGAAATAAGAGACGTATGGATCAAGATTAAAATGATGGAAATATGAATTTTGAGCTATAACTAGAAAACAAAAGATTATTGAGTTCTCAATACCCTAAAGATCAAAGTTTATACTGTAAAACAGTGTGCATTTGCCTCATCATATTTTTAAACCACTTCTTGTGAATTCAGTTGTCAAAATCTTAAATATTAGTTGAAAAAGAATGTTTCTTTAATAATTTTGGGTGCAAATGCTTACATTTTTGATACTTAATAACTAAGAATTCAGTTTACCGAAAAAAAATTCAAAAATGCGTGATAAAAATCTTATTAACATTTATGTATCACTAACTAATGAAGCACTTCTAGGCATCTCATAAACTTCAAATTTGGCACCAGGATATACAATATCTTAAAGATTTATAAAAAAAAGTCGTCAAGTCCTGAAAACCTTCCTGAGGACAAATTGAAGGGAGGGGGGTGGTACAACACTCTCATTTTTTTAGAGGAAATCGGACCTATTTAGGGATCGTTAGAGTATGTTGTACAATAACACCAAATTTCAAGTTCTTATGTTGCTTAAAAGTTCTTGTGACTTAAAGTAACAAAATCACAAAAATTGATAAAAAAAGATGATGAGGTGACTTGAAGACTTTAATCTTTAGGACATTATACAGACATACACAGTGATACCAAATTTGAATTTCATGAGAAGCCTAGAAGTGCTGCATTGGTTTTGATACATAACTGTTAATAAGAATTTCATTATACAGTTTTTAAATTTTTCTTTCGGTAAACTTAATTCTTAGTTTTTAAGTATCAAAAGTGTAAGCACTTGTACACAAAATTATCAAAAAAGGCTTTTTTTAAGAAGCTAATATATTTAAGATTTTGAAAATTGAATTCACAAGAAGTGGTTTAAAAAAAATAATGAGGCAAATGCACACTTTTTTACAGTATAAACTTTGGATCTTTACGGTATTGAAAATTCAATAAAAAAGTTCATCAAAATTCATTCAAGGCGTGGGTTTTTATTAAAATAATTTTTTTTATCACAATTAAAATGAATTTTAATTAAAAATCAAATTAAAAACTTGTATTGTTTTTTGCAATAAAGTCAGGGGACGGAAATAAAATATCTTTCAATTTTATAACGTCTTATTAAAATTAATTTAAATTGATTTTTTACCCTTTGAATTTTATAAATAAAACTTGTTAGGTACGTAGGTACTATTATTTGTATGAGCCTACGGAATAAAAAATTCAAACATTTTAAAATTATTTTTTTAATTATTATTATAGTTATAGACAATCAACCCCATTTATTATTTGTTAAGATTAATAATTATAATTTATAAAACAATTTTATAAGTGTATAAGAATAATGTTATGACTGTATGAACTTCAATTAATAATCAGATTGAAAAATTCAACTTAGAATGTTTAAAAGTTTTAAAATTCAAAATTTACGCGGCTACGCTAGGAAACTATCGAAGACTGAGTCACCCTGTACATTAACTGAGATACCCCATACTGACAAGCAATTTGAACCACTCTGTACACTCCAAACCTTATTCCTTTGAAATATTCCTAGAATAGGTATATTTTTTCCTCCGGTTTACTATCGATCTTTAATCAATTCATGTCAAGTCATTTCGCAGGATCACTAAATTTTCGTGTGGGCATCAAGCATTTATGTTTAGCACCTTCATTCTCACCTATCCATAAATTATTTTTTCATCGTTTTCAGTAGAAAGTATAGGTCTGTACTCTTTACTGAAGACATAAAAGGGTTCCCCACAGGCTTCGTTATAAAAACGACTTTTTTCGAATCTACTTCCCAAGGTAGACCATTGAGGAGAAGAAATATTAGGATATTCCATCAACAAAAATAGCTTTAGAATATCTTTTCCAGTTTTAATACTTCGGGTTTCTCATTTGGCAATTTTTAGTCAGAATTTTATCAAGTTCAGAGCACTCGACCTATCTTAGCAAACGATCACCTACATTTAGTCAAGACTTGGTAAAGTCAGGAATTTATGAGAAGAATAGGGCGGAGCCAATGCGCTCTAACGAAAATGTGTCTGGTAACATCTGGTCGCTTCAATTTTAGAGATATAAAGAGAGAGCTCTGTTCTTTTCGTAAGTTCCCGACTACAGTTAGTATTGGTCTCAAGTGGTCTCAGTATTTTCTTGCATAGTGAAACAAAGCTTTTAAAAAGAGCTTGAGTAGTTTTCTGAGGGGCTCTGGCATTTGACGTGTTTTTTCTATATGCTAATAGGCTTACACAGGAGTGTTTAATTAATTAACAATTTCTACAATGTAAGAATTAACGATTGATGTAATTTTTTTTCTATTTTATAGCGTAAAAATTTGTCAAGGTTGAGTGGGCGATCAAGGATAATTTCTTATTACTATCCATTCGAACCCCACCTTGAAATTTTCCTACCTCAACTTACTTTTTACTTGCAAGTGATAACAACTGATTTTATTTATTTAAAGGGTTGAAATAATTGGAAACTTAACTAAACCGTACTAAAAAATTATTTTCGTTGCAGGCTGAGCTCATACGTAAATATGAGTATCCACTGGAAATTCACTCAGATGTTAGAACTGAAGATGACTATCTGTTGGACGTTTATAGAATACCTTATGGCAAAAAAGGCAAACAAAATGAATCGGGAATACCAATTTTAATTATGCACGGATTGATGGGTAGTTGTAGAGATTTTATTGGCATGGGACCTGAAAAAGGACTAGCGTATTTATTAGCCGATAGGGGATACGATGTTTGGTTGGGCAATGCTAGAGGAACGTTATTTTCGAGAAAACATGTGACCTTAAACCCTAACGTTGATTCTAAATATTGGAGGTTTAGGTAACTCCTAAAATAGCTAAAATGTTTTTTAGTCACTTATTCCATTTTAGTATGCACGAAATAGGCGTCTACGACCTTCCAGCAATTTTTACTTTGATTAGAAACACAACCAAAAAAGAACAACTATCTTATTTAGGCCACTCTCAAGGAACGTCAGTTTTTTACATTTTAACATCGACCAGACCAGAGTTTAATAATTATATTAACATCATGATATCATTTGCTCCAGTAGCATACATGAGACACATGTATAGTCCAATATTAAGATATGTAGCAAAGTTCGAACCAATGTTAACGGTATTTTTTTTTGAAATCACACCTAAATGTTTGTAAAATTTGTTTGTTGTTGTAGTGGCTTTCGAAAGCGACAGGAATTCAAGAACTATTACCATTGGCATTCCGACAAATATTAGTTGCCCTCAATCAAGTATTTTGTAAACATAAAGGAATTTTTCAAAATATTTGCTCTATCGCGTTTCATATAAGTGGCGGAATAAGCCCACAAATGACAAAGGTTGATTTTATGGGGTGGTTCAGAAACACACTTCGTAAATTAAGGCGTCTCGCGATTTAATTAGAGTCTATTCACAATTCAGTGCATTTCTGGACTACCCTATATAAATGAAATGTTTTTTGTACAAAGATTAATTTTTAGAGCGTCATTCCTGTTATGATCAATGATGGATTAGGTGGCTCTTCATCCTTTCAAGCTCTTCAATATGCTCAAAATATCAATTCAGGTTAGATATTTGCAAATTTGCGTTTTGAATTGATAGTAGTCAAACTGTAAGTACAAGTACTACCTGATCCTGATTGGTCAACTATTTAGGATCTCAGTGTAAAATGTAAAAGAGCGATTTGTTACAAAATAGCACAATTGAGTTGGCTAAAATTTGTCGATAGTGCAAGTACTGTTTTAGAAATTTAATGAATGAGTTGGCCAGGGACTTGAACAGATCAAATAATTTTGAAACTCAACTATTTTCTGCTCAACGCCTACTTATTCCCTAAGATCCTTTTGAGCAAACTAGAAAGTAGTAAGGTTATAATAGATTTTTTTAGGAAACTTCAAACCTTTTGATTGGGGTACCAAAACAAACTTAGAACGTTATGGAACTGCTAAACCGCAAAGTTACAACATTAGCAAAATTGTTGCTCCTGTTGCCTTATATTATGCAGATAACGATTGGTTATCGGGTAGTGAGGTATTACAAATGAAAGAAGTGCGTCTCAAACGATAATTAATGTTTACTTATTTTAGGACGTTATTCAGTTATCTACAGAGTTGCCCAATTGCGTTCATGTATTTAAAGTTCAAAACAAAGTGTTCAACCATTATGATTTTATAGTTGGTAAAGACGTCGTGGAATTGTTATACGACAATGTATTGGAATTGTTGGACAAATACAATAAAAGTTGAGACTCGTGTTTTGTAATACTTCCCCATTTTCCTGTTTCAATGTTTCCTGTCAATTAGTGCATTCATCAGACGTAACAGTTGGGGAGCAACTACCAAATCGTTCGGTGACTTATCCATGCTTAACAAAGTTACCGCAAGACAGTAGCGCTAGTGATGTAGCAGTTGGTTACGTCCGGTGAATGCGCCCAATTTTTACAGCCAGTGGTACAAAAATACTAGAAGCTGGAACGGCATATTGCTGTAGTAGCAAATGAGTGCAAAAGTTCTAGCACAAACGATAGCTAGCGTTAGCGTTGTATCAAAGACCATCTACATATAGATATAGATATAAATGTACTACATGTAGATATAAATGGTCTTTGGTTATATGGAATTAGTATAATGGCCGTTTTCGCAATTATTGTGTTGGAGCAAACGAATTCACGAAGACGGAGCTTAGAGTTGGGGATAAAATGAAAAAAAATCACCTACCTTAGTCACTCTTCTTCTTCTTCTAAAGTCCATCCCATCCTGACAGACGTGTTCCGACTATGCTTCCTCTGACGCGCCTAATGACACTGCTGTAACAAAACAATAAAATTAATTTGTTATCTATCACCAGTAAGTAAATTCGTAGTCATTACAGAAAAAGACGTTACAATTCTAAAATTCAGTCACACACTCGTCATAGGTTTTAGAAGAGCATAAATAATTCGTTCCATTCCTTAAATTTTATTATGTTGCATTGGGAGAATTGAGCCGACACAGCAGTTGATTGACTTTTGCGAGAACGCCATTTTATATCTCTGTCTTATTTTAGTGAGCGTGTTAAAATAGACAGATAAAAGATAGCGTCAAGAGTCCGTTGTCCCAATACGTAGAACAAGAGTGAAGCGTGTCAAAACCCATATCTTTTATCAAGTGTTGTTGCGCTAAAAGAGCATCCATACACGTTCGTCTGGCAGTTCGTAGCTTTAGAGGGAGTTGTGTAAAACATGAGGTTGAGCTATTGGAGTTTTCTGCACACTTTTCTTAATTTAAATTTCCAGTCAAACTGTAGAGCTATACGAACTAGCAAAGGTCACATTGGGTCAAAATGTTTGCAAGCAATGTGAAATTTGTCTCAGATGACAGCGTTTCTGACTGATTCATCAGGGGTCTGTTTACTAGACACTGCCCAGTGGGGTTCCACCTCAAGAAACTGGGACTGGATGGTAGTGACATTTGCAGACTCTGTGAATCGGAGATCGAATCCGCCGAACACATTTTCTGAAATTGCGATGCATTGGCTCGGCTTAGGCTGAAACACTTTGAGCGGGATTCCACTGAGTCCTGAAGAAGTGAAAAGCAAACTTCTCAAGAACACATTATATGCTTCGCTGGCAAGATTGAATTCCTGAGAACATAAATACGGGTAGGGTTATGAACAAAAGATCAACACTGGTCGCAGTTCTGTAAGGCTTAGAAGCCAATCGACCTCTGAGTACAATACAATACAATAGTGTTGTTGTCGATTCCTTTCCAGTTTTTTCTGAACTATCAGGTGTTCAGGTATTATATAGTATTGCTGTGACTGATATGTCCAAATAGGTTCTCATAATAGGTCTCTCTACAGACTATATTTTCTACGAAAGTGTAAAATCCAAATTTTTGTAAAGTAAATGGCGAATTTCATTGACATTGCGAAAATTATGTAGAAAGGTAACATTGGGATTGTGTAAAATTTAAAAAGATCAGGCAAAAAGGCCTGCCTAGGAATTTGGGAAGATGGATTTCTGGCGGTGGTTGCAAAGTAGGTACATTTTTAATATTGTAACATTTTATTAATAATTAATCAAATACAGAACATAAAGTAATGTGCAAGTTGCTACTGGCTATTAGATATTGTTAATACTCGATGATGAGCAATTAATTGCTTATTTATGTGCAGCAATACCTAGGAACCATATTTTTGAAACAATAGAACACGACAGCTAAAAGTTATTAAAATGGATGCTTAAGATAACGTTTAGTGACCATTTAGCTTAAAAGGATTATTATTTAAGTATTATTTTAAAACTTCACCTTTTTCTTGGAGAGAATTGTCTGTGTACCCCTTTTTGCTACCATTGGCGATTTTCAGCCCCTGTAACCTTCCAAGCTCAAAGAGTTTGCTTCGGCATTAGCACCAGCACCTACAAGTTATAGGTAGGTATAATAATGGTAGGTTATATTAATTATTATGCATTTTCCCTAACATATTTTTTGCATTTATACCGTCGATGGCTTCAAGTCTTTTCCGTATCAGCTGTTTAACTTTTTTCTTTTTACACCAAGCAAGGAACTATTGCGTGGTTTCTCTTACTGTGCTGCTGATTTCTGAAGCAAGAATTCAGAAAAAAGCGAGTTATCAATGGCTGCACGAACGAGTGCAGATAAATCTTGGAATTGCGCAATTTTCTACTAAAAACGTGATCAAAGTTGAAATCTACCAAAAAATGTGAGAAAGTATAGTTAACGTGTACGTTAATTTTTGTAAGCGTTTATAAAGACAGTCACATAAGAATAGGCTCCTTTCACAATCTAAAATAGATGGACTAATCTCATGTAAAAATTTTTTTTTAAATTTTTTAAAAGTTTACCATTAGAGCAGTCTCATTGGACATGGCATAAAGTGGTCCAATAGTTAAATAGACTGGTTTTTGTGTTCTAACCATAATTAATTGAAGTGAACGTTGATCTGATATTGAACATTCGTACCATTTGCTTTTCCAAATTCCAAGAGCTATGTTGTTAAACTTAAATTACATTTTGTACTACAAATGGAGATTTAATACAAGAACAAATAGTGTACCTCAGTGGTAACAATATTCGCAATGCCGTAAAGTACAAATAGTTGTATAAATATTGCTGATAAATATATTATGGCCACCCCTAATATTGTACTTTTGTCCTAAAATTAAATAAAGTAAAAAAACATAGTCGCACTGATGCTAAGCAATGACTTAGGAGTTGCCTAAATTGTTGATTTGATAATACATCAAATGAGAGCAACATATTTAGGCGACTCCTATGTCGTTGCGTAGCATTAGTGCAAACGGCCCTACTGGTCGCACTGACGCTAAGCAACGACTTAGGAGTCGCCTAAATTGTTGATTTGTTAATAAATCAAATGAGGGCAATATATTTAGGCAACTCATACGTCGTTGCTTAAGTTAGTGCAAACAGCCACTACTAGTCGCACTGATGCTAAGCAACGACTTAGGAGTTGTCTAAATTGTTGATTTGATAATACATCAAATGAGAGCAACATATTTAGGCGACTCCTGTGTCGTTGCGTAGCATTAGTGCAAACGGCCCTACTGGTCGCACTGACGCTAAGCAACGACTTAGGAGTCGCCTAAATTGTTGATTTGTTAATAAATCAAATGAGAGCAACATATTTAAACAATTCCTAAATAGTTGCTTAGCGTCAGTGCGACCAGTAGGACGTTTGCACTAATGCTAAGTAACGACTTAAGAATGGCCTAAATATGTTGCTCCCATTCGATTTATTACCAAATCAACAATATAGGCAACTCTTAAGCCGTTGCTTAGCGTTAGTGGTCGCACTGTCGCTAAGCAACGACTTAAGAAGTGACTAATTGTTGATTTATTAATAAATCAAACGGGAGTAATATCTTATATAAAGCGATTCCTAAGTCGTTGCTTAGCGTTAGTGCAAACGTTAGTGCCATTAAAGTCAAAATATTAACAATTAATAAATAAAAAATTGAGCTTACTACAATAATCCAAAAGGCAGTAATTGCTATTTGAATGGAGCATCCAATAAAGTGTGATAACATGAAAATGCTCATTGATTTGTTTAATTCGTTGACAAAACTGCAACACAGATGTCATAATTATGTTGTTTACTGTTTTAGTCAAAAATTTTCCTCAATAAATTTTTAACCACACGGTATCTCAACAAGAAGACCTTCTATGAATTTATAACAATTTTAAGCAGGACCAATAGTTTAAAGTGACATCCACGGCAAGAGGTGGAAAAATTCAAAAACAAATGTTAATTTCTCACACCACGATCACAGAATCGAACCATGGGCCATTAGTAGTTAGTAATTATAAATGATTTTTTTAAGTTTTCAGTACCGGAGTAGGTTTTTACTAGTTTTAGATGTAAGATGTGTTGCATAACTGATTGTAATTGTCAATAATCAAAGATGTTTCCAAGGAGGAAGAAGAGGGAAACACTAAAAAGGTGAAAAAACATCTTTATACTTTTTACGTAGTAAACAAACAATCAATCAACTACATACTCTCACTCCTTGAAAAGTCTGACTTTTATGCAAAACCCTCGGGTAACCGATTGGAGTTGAACCTCACATCCTCCCATGAAGTTCTTGGGAAAGTCATATTTTTCTAGGGATCCATCCATATAAAACTCTAACGAAAAACCCCCCGAAGGACCGCGTGAGATGCAAAGGGTTACACTTAAGGTCAGATTTCTTGCGTAATAAAATTTTATATGTGACATTCTTTGATCTACATTTCTCTCATGCTTCCATTAGGACCACATAAACAGTCAATAAAACATTCAGTTGCAAGATTCGCGATATTCATGAGGAAAAGCCTCCTAGAGAAGCATGGGTAAAGCCGATCCTTTTCATTACTTTTAAAGTCCTGTATTCTGTTTACTACTAATTTGATGAAACAGCCTACAGCAGCCCATCCTTTTGGAACAGAGGTGTAGCCAGGGGTACGGAAAATTTTGAGCCCGTCCTAGCTAAAGCGTGCTATAGATTTGATTTCGCAATAATAATAAAACAAAAAGCTCTTTATTGCAGTTTCCAGTGCCGAAGAAAAAAACATTGATTTAGAGAAAGACAAATTTTTGCACACTTTGGGCATATTAACTTTCATCCTTAAGAAGATATTACAATGGTCAACAGATTTATACAAACCCAGATGATAGAGAACCCTGATTTAGCTGTCTTCGATATCAGTTTTTACTTTTTTAGTAACGCACTTTGCGTTCGCCAGAGTTTTTAGCAGGAGTCCAGCGAGTCTACTTTCTTTGAGTTGACAAAGATTAACCGCCTACGGCGACTCTCTAGGTGAGGTGCCACCAACGAATGTTTAATTTGATCCTTCTTGCATCTTGCATACAGTTTTATGTAAAAGTGCGAAAAAAATTAACGAAAGTATTGTGAAAAATAGCTCTTTGTGTATGTATGTTAGGGTGTTTAACAGGGGTGTATTTGAATTTTTCAGCCTTCCAGATGATTTTAGCTCAATTCTTCACAATACCAATAATTATTCAAGTCGAAAGAGACTGAAGTTTGATTTCAGAATACCTGAAACCAAATGCATCTAAATTAGCAAATTACTAATTACCTAATTATTTTTTGGTGTTCGATGACACATTTTCTGATATATTGTTTATCAAACTTCAATTTCACTTCTTCGTTTATTATTCCACGTAAAGGATAATCTTTCCTTACGTTAGATAGATTATACTGTAAAATTTTAGCTCTTGCAGAAGCAAATAACATAAAACCAATTAAACATCCATCTGTTGCAATATTGGAACCAGTCGTAATTGCAATAGCACCGAATTGAAATAGAAACGTTTTGTAATAATATTTGTAAACGTCGAATGGTAACCAAGTTTTTACTGGTAATGGCCGTTTTCTGTAAACGATTGTAGAATTATTCACAATATCGTAAAGAGCATCCCTATGAGTTAAAGTATCAACGAGCAACGGTCTTATCGACATCGATGTACCAACCGAACATATCGTAACGACTAACACTCGAAACATTCGATTAAAAATTTTCATGTACTTCTTGTAAATTATAACAATATTTGAATCTTCTTGATCTATAATAATTTCTTGTTCGAATTTATAAATATCGTCAATTTTATTTGTAATATCGCTGAAGGTAAAAATCAAAAATTTCAACCAAGTTTCAACAAAGACGATCATGAACGCAATATTATGCGTGTATTCGTTCAAACCGTGAAGAAATTTCAATTCGATAAGTTCGCTCGAGACGAAAATTGTAGAATAAGAAACCAAAATGATGTGATAAATTTTATGTAATTTTTTCAGTGATTTTCGCACGTTAATCGACGAAATTCCAACTAACTCCAAGATCCACATCAAATCTTTCAATAAAATAAAGTTAAACATTTTAACGTTAGTTCAGTTCGAAGTTTAACTAGAAAGTAATTTATATTCGTGATTGACTAAGTATAATCGGATATAAAAATAATAAGGTATTACATGGTATGTGGTAGGTATATTTAAACTCAAATGTAATTTACTTAATATATAGTTATTTGTTTAAATGTGCTTCGTGAGTACCTAAGTAATGTTCCTATAATTTTAATAGAAAATTATATGTTTTGTTTATCTTTACTTAAAAAAATCTATTTTATTATTTCGAAATTCCCTGACGATTTTGCGCTGCAACCCAAATAACAAATACGAGCGGGCACCCCCGTCGAAACTCGACGAAGTAGTTGTAGAGATGAATGTGTTAGAAAAATGAAATTTTCAAAAATTATTATAAAGAGGTCACCCCCGTCGAAATCGACAAAGTTTTTGAAGATATGAATGAGCTATGTTATTTTATAAAAAAAATAAGAAAACTAACCTTAAAGGTAACTAACCCAAAGAGGGCAACATAAAAAACCGTCTCGAAAATCCAAAATTCACAAAATACACGAAACGTAATTAAAAATGCACGCACCAACCTGACCATATCGCGTATTAGAAACGTACTGGTCGAATATAAGTATTGAAAATTTTATCACCACGACCAAATGTATAATGTGTGCCTTATCGTATAAAACCAAATACTATCTACATTTATTCTCATTTATAATTTTTAAAATTGGATTATTTTAAATTATAAAATTGATTATTTTATTACGTATATTATAAAATATAAAACAATGTATGAAATTAATAATTTTGAGAAAAAAATTAGTGCTGACATATCTGTGGATCAAGAGCTTCAATTTAAAAAAAACATCATCAAAATCGGTCCAGTAGAAGTACGCTAAAATTAGCGGAAAAGAAAAGGCTTCGCGTTTTAAATATATGGATCATTACAGTCTAATCTCTGTCCACCGAACAGATACAGCTAAGCCACTCACAAAAAAAAGCGAGCGATATTCGAATCGAATTTTTCTATTGGTCGAACTTTGTAAATCCGGGTTGCAACAGTCACACAATAATTGACATGCGTCAACCTTATTTGACAGAAATTTGGGAGTGGCTTAGCTGCATCTGTTTGATGGACTGAATGTAGATTTGTGGCATTGTAGGTAGTTATATTTTTATGAATCAAATCAAAGATAAGGGTTGCTATTTTCCGTTTAAAAACCCTGCATATTATTTACTAAATTAACAAAACTCATTTAAATTGTTTTGAATTATTATAACGAAAATTGCAACTTTAAAATGCATTCCTTCTATAATACATACTTCCTTTTAGTACCCACCCATAAATTTATCATGGTCGACTTTTGAATAGCCTTTTGAAATAATGAGTATAAGTCTAAACATACAAAATATTTGCCTTTTGTAAAAGCAATATTATTTTAACGTTTTCTTTGTAGGCAAGTTACAATGCTTTGCGGGTGGTAGATGATGACTGTAAATGTGTACCCCCCTTGAACTCAAGAATCTTTCTCAAAGAAATTCATTCACACATTTTTCTATTATTATTTTTCTAAAAATAAAAGTATTTTAAATTCAATTGTAGGTATTTTAAGAATTTTAAAACTGTGTATCACAAATTAAGAAAAGGCCCTTATCTGCATAGTCCAGGTTCAAGAGACAAAATATATGATTACCTATAACATCGAAAAAATAATAGAAAGGCCAAAACTCAGTGTATGTAGTTTTTTTGAATGCATATTGTGTAAAAATAAAAATGTTTTTCTTCAAACTTCAAAAAAAGTTCCCAGTGGAAAATCGGTGCGTGACTATAATACTTGAAAATAAAAACCATTGCCTTTTTTTTCATAAACGTTTTAGTTTCAGGCAAAAATTTTTTGGAAATATTTGCGAAGGGTTTTCTCTTCCTACTTCTTCAAATTTTATTTTCCAATTCCTATAGTGGAAAATCGGTGGCGTGACTACACATGAAGTTAAGAACCACCGCCTTTACTTTCTTAAACATTTTAGTTTCAGACAAACATTTTTTTGAAATGATAACGAATTAGGTAATGGAACTGAATGGTAAGTTTTCTCTTTTTACTTCCTCAAATTATGAATTTTCCGCTCCCGAGTGGAAAATCGGTGGAGTGACTATTCCTAAAGATAAGAACTACTGCCTTTTTTTTACACCTTTTAGTTTCAAACAAACATTTTTTTTTAATGTTCGCGAATTAATGGAACCTTAAGGTTCCTCTATTTACTTCTTCAAATTACGAATTTTCCGCTCCCGAGTAGAAAATCGGTGGAGTGACTATTCATAAAGATAAGAACTACTACTGCCTTTCTTTAAACATTTTTTTTGAAATGTTCGCGAATTAATGGAACCCTAAGGTTCCTCTTTTTATTTCTTCAAATTATGACTTTTCCGCTCCCAAGTGGAAAATCGGTGGAGTGACTATTCATAAAGATAAGAACTACTACTGCCTTTCTTTAAACATTTTTTTTGAAATGTTCGCGAATTAATGGAACCCTAAGGTTCCTCTTTTTATTTCCTTAAATTATGACTTTTCCGCTCCCGAGTGGAAAATCGGTGGAGTGACTATTCATAAAGATAAGAACTACTACTGCCTTTCTTTAAACATTTTTTTTGAAATGTTCGCGAATTAATGGAACCCTAAGGTTACTCTTTTTATTTCTTCAAATTATGAATTTTCCGCTCTCGAGTGGAAAATCGGTGGAGTGACTATTCATAAAGATAAGAACTACTGCCTTTTTTACACCTTTTAGTTTCAGACAAACATTTTTTTTAAATGTTCGCGAATTAATGGAACCCTAAGGTTCCTCTTTTTATTTCTTCAAATTATGAATTTTCCGCTCTCGAGTGGAAAATCGGTGGAGTGACTATTCATAAAGATAAGAACTACTGCCTTTTTTACACCTTTTAGTTTCAGCTAACATTTTTTTTAAATGTTCGCGAATTAATGGAACCCTAAGGTTCCTCTTTTTATTTCTTCAAATTATGAATTTTCCGCTCTCGAGTGGAAAATCGGTGGAGTGACTATTCATAAAGATAAGAACTACTGCCTTTTTTACACCTTTTAGTTTCAGCTAACATTTTTTTTAAATGTTCGCGAATTAATGGAACCCTAAGGTTCCTCTTTTTATTTCTTCAAATTATGAATTTTCCGCTCTCGAGTGGAAAATCGGTGGAGTGACTATTCATAAAGATAAGAACTACTGCCTTTTTTACACCTTTTAGTTTCAGCTAACATTTTTTTTAAATGTTCGCGAATTAATGGAACCCTAAGGTTCCTCTTTTTATTTCTTCAAATTATGAATTTTCCGCTCTCGAGTGGAAAATCGGTGGAGTGACTATTCATAAAGATAAGAACTACTGCCTTTTTTACACCTTTTAGTTTCAGACAAACATTTTTTTTAAATGTTCGCGAATTAATGGAACCCTAAGGTTCCTCTTTTTATTTCTTCAAATTATGAATTTTCCGCTCTCGAGTGGAAAATCGGTGGAGTGACTATTCATAAAGATAAGAACTACTGCCTTTTTTACACCTTTTAGTTTCAGCTAACATTTTTTTTAAATGTTCGCGAATTAATGGAACCCTAAGGTTCCTCTTTTTATTTCTTCAAATTATGAATTTTCCGCTCTCGAGTGGAAAATCGGTGGAGTGACTATTCATAAAGATAAGAACTACTGCCTTTTTTACACCTTTTAGTTTCAGCTAACATTTTTTTTAAATGTTCGCGAATTAATGGAACCCTAAGGTTCCTCTTTTTATTTCTTCAAATTATGAATTTTCCGCTCTCGAGTGGAAAATCGGTGGAGTGACTATTCATAAAGATAAGAACTACTGCCTTTTTTACACCTTTTAGTTTCAGCTAACATTTTTTTTAAATGTTCGCGAATTAATGGAACCCTAAGGTTCCTCTTTTTATTTCTTCAAATTATGAATTTTCCGCTCTCAAGTGGAAAATCGGTGGAGTGACTATTCATAAAGATAAGAACTACTGCCTTTTTTACACCTTTTAGTTTCAGCTAACATTTTTTTTAAATGTTCGCGAATTAATGGAACCCTAAGGTTCCTCTTTTTATTTCTTCAAATTATGAACTTTCCGCTCTCGAGTGGAAAATCGGTGGAGTGACTATTCATAAAGATAAGAACTACTGCCTTTTTTTTACACCTTTTAGTTTCAGACAAACATTTTTTTTAAATGTTCGCGAAGTAATGGAACCTTAAGGTTCTTCTATTTACTTCTTCAAATTACGAATTTTCCGCTCCCGAGTAGAAAATCGGTGGAGTGACTATTCATAAAGATAAGAACTACTACTGCCTTTCTTTAAACATTTGTTTTGAAATGTTCGCGAATTAATGGAACCCTAAGGTTACTCTTTTTATTTCTTCAAATTATGAATTTTCCGCTCTCGAGTGGAAAATCGGTGGAGTGACTATTCATAAAGATAAGAACTACTACTGCCTTTCTTTAAACATTTTTTTTTAAATGTTCGCGAATTAATGGAACCCTAAGGTTCCTCTTTTTATTTCTTCAAATTATGAACTTTCCGCTCTCGAGTGGAAAATCGGTGGAGTGACTATTCATAAAGATAAGAACTACTGCCTTTTTTTTACACCTTTTAGTTTCAGACAAACATTTTTTTTAAATGTTCGCGAAGTAATGGAACCTTAAGGTTCTTCTATTTACTTCTTCAAATTACGAATTTTCCGCTCCCGAGTAGAAAATCGGTGGAGTGACTATTCATAAAGATAAGAACTACTACTGCCTTTCTTTAAACATTTGTTTTGAAATGTTCGCGAATTAATGGAACCCTAAGGTTCCTCTTTTTATTTCTTCAAATTATGACTTTTCCGCTCCCAAGTGGAAAATCGGTGGAGTGACTATTCATAAAGATAAGAACTACTACTGCCTTTTTTTTACACCTTTTAGTTTCAAACAAACATTTTTTTTTAATGTTCGCGAATTAATGGAACCTTAAGGTTCCTCTATTTACTTCTTCAAATTACGAATTTTCCGCTCCCGAGTAGAAAATCGGTGGAGTGACTATTCATAAAGATAAGAACTACTACTGCCTTTCTTTAAACATTTTTTTTGAAATGTTCGCGAATTAATGGAACCCTAAGGTTCCTCTTTTTATTTCTTCAAATTATGACTTTTCCGCTCCCAAGTGGAAAATCGGTGGAGTGACTATTCATAAAGATAAGAACTACTACTGCCTTTCTTTAAACATTTTTTTTGAAATGTTCGCGAATTAATGGAACCCTAAGGTTCCTCTTTTTATTTCCTTAAATTATGACTTTTCCGCTCCCGAGTGGAAAATCGGTGGAGTGACTATTCATAAAGATAAGAACTACTACTGCCTTTCTTTAAACATTTTTTTTGAAATGTTCGCGAATTAATGGAACCCTAAGGTTACTCTTTTTATTTCTTCAAATTATGAATTTTCCGCTCTCGAGTGGAAAATCGGTGGAGTGACTATTCATAAAGATAAGAACTACTGCCTTTTTTACACCTTTTAGTTTCAGACAAACATTTTTTTTAAATGTTCGCGAATTAATGGAACCCTAAGGTTCCTCTTTTTATTTCTTCAAATTATGAATTTTCCGCTCTCGAGTGGAAAATCGGTGGAGTGACTATTCATAAAGATAAGAACTACTGCCTTTTTTACACCTTTTAGTTTCAGCTAACATTTTTTTTAAATGTTCGCGAATTAATGGAACCCTAAGGTTCCTCTTTTTATTTCTTCAAATTATGAATTTTCCGCTCTCGAGTGGAAAATCGGTGGAGTGACTATTCATAAAGATAAGAACTACTGCCTTTTTTACACCTTTTAGTTTCAGCTAACATTTTTTTTAAATGTTCGCGAATTAATGGAACCCTAAGGTTCCTCTTTTTATTTCTTCAAATTATGAATTTTCCGCTCTCGAGTGGAAAATCGGTGGAGTGACTATTCATAAAGATAAGAACTACTGCCTTTTTTACACCTTTTAGTTTCAGACAAACATTTTTTTTAAATGTTCGCGAATTAATGGAACCCTAAGGTTCCTCTTTTTATTTCTTCAAATTATGAATTTTCCGCTCTCGAGTGGAAAATCGGTGGAGTGACTATTCATAAAGATAAGAACTACTGCCTTTTTTACACCTTTTAGTTTCAGCTAACATTTTTTTTAAATGTTCGCGAATTAATGGAACCCTAAGGTTCCTCTTTTTATTTCTTCAAATTATGAATTTTCCGCTCTCGAGTGGAAAATCGGTGGAGTGACTATTCATAAAGATAAGAACTACTGCCTTTTTTACACCTTTTAGTTTCAGCTAACATTTTTTTTAAATGTTCGCGAATTAATGGAACCCTAAGGTTCCTCTTTTTATTTCTTCAAATTATGAATTTTCCGCTCTCGAGTGGAAAATCGGTGGAGTGACTATTCATAAAGATAAGAACTACTGCCTTTTTTACACCTTTTAGTTTCAGCTAACATTTTTTTTAAATGTTCGCGAATTAATGGAACCCTAAGGTTCCTCTTTTTATTTCTTCAAATTATGAATTTTCCGCTCTCAAGTGGAAAATCGGTGGAGTGACTATTCATAAAGATAAGAACTACTGCCTTTTTTACACCTTTTAGTTTCAGCTAACATTTTTTTTAAATGTTCGCGAATTAATGGAACCCTAAGGTTCCTCTTTTTATTTCTTCAAATTATGAACTTTCCGCTCTCGAGTGGAAAATCGGTGGAGTGACTATTCATAAAGATAAGAACTACTGCCTTTTTTTTACACCTTTTAGTTTCAGACAAACATTTTTTTTAAATGTTCGCGAAGTAATGGAACCTTAAGGTTCTTCTATTTACTTCTTCAAATTACGAATTTTCCGCTCCCGAGTAGAAAATCGGTGGAGTGACTATTCATAAAGATAAGAACTACTACTGCCTTTCTTTAAACATTTGTTTTGAAATGTTCGCGAATTAATGGAACCCTAAGGTTACTCTTTTTATTTCTTCAAATTATGAATTTTCCGCTCTCGAGTGGAAAATCGGTGGAGTGACTATTCATAAAGATAAGAACTACTACTGCCTTTCTTTAAACATTTTTTTTTAAATGTTCGCGAATTAATGGAACCCTAAGGTTCCTCTTTTTATTTCTTCAAATTATGAACTTTCCGCTCTCGAGTGGAAAATCGGTGGAGTGACTATTCATAAAGATAAGAACTACTGCCTTTTTTTTACACCTTTTAGTTTCAGACAAACATTTTTTTTAAATGTTCGCGAAGTAATGGAACCTTAAGGTTCTTCTATTTACTTCTTCAAATTACGAATTTTCCGCTCCCGAGTAGAAAATCGGTGGAGTGACTATTCATAAAGATAAGAACTACTACTGCCTTTCTTTAAACATTTGTTTTGAAATGTTCGCGAATTAATGGAACCCTAAGGTTACTCTTTTTATTTCTTCAAATTATGAATTTTCCGCTCTCGAGTGGAAAATCGGTGGAGTGACTATTCATAAAGATAAGAACTACTACTGCCTTTCTTTAAACATTTTTTTTGAAATGTTCGCGAATTAATGGAACCCTAAGGTTCCTCTTTTTATTTCTTCAAATTATGAACTTTCCGCTCTCGAGTGGAAAATCGGTGGAGTGACTATTCATAAAGATAAGAACTACTGCCTTTTTTTTACACCTTTTAGTTTCAGACAAACATTTTTTTTAAATGTTCGCGAAGTAATGGAACCTTAAGGTTCTTCTATTTACTTCTTCAAATTACGAATTTTCCGCTCCCGAGTAGAAAATCGGTGGAGTGACTATTCATAAAGATAAGAACTACTACTGCCTTTCTTTAAACATTTGTTTTGAAATGTTCGCGAATTAATGGAACCCTAAGGTTACTCTTTTTATTTCTTCAAATTATGAATTTTCCGCTCTCGAGTGGAAAATCGGTGGAGTGACTATTCATAAAGATAAGAACTACTACTGCCTTTCTTTAAACATTTTTTTTGAAATGTTCGCGAATTAATGGAACCCTAAGGTTCCTCTTTTTATTTCTTCAAATTATGAACTTTCCGCTCTCGAGTGGAAAATCGGTGGAGTGACTATTCATAAAGATAAGAACTACTGCCTTTTTTTTACACCTTTTAGTTTCAGACAAACATTTTTTTTAAATGTTCGCGAAGTAATGGAACCTTAAGGTTCTTCTATTTACTTCTTCAAATTACGAATTTTCCGCTCCCGAGTAGAAAATCGGTGGAGTGACTATTCATAAAGATAAGAACTACTACTGCCTTTCTTTAAACATTTGTTTTGAAATGTTCGCGAATTAATGGAACCCTAAGGTTCCTCTTTTTATTTCTTCAAATTATGAATTTTCCGCTCTCGAGTGGAAAATCGGTGGAGTGACTATTCATAAAGATAAGAACTACTGCCTTTTTTACACCTTTTAGTTTCAGACAAACATTTTTTTTAAATGTTCGCGAATTAATGGAACCCTAAGGTTCCTCTTTTTATTTCTTCAAATTATGAATTTTCCGCTCTCGAGTGGAAAATCGGTGGAGTGACTATTCATAAAGATAAGAACTACTGCCTTTTTTACACCTTTTAGTTTCAGACAAACATTTTTTTTTAATGTTCGCGAATTAATGGAACCCTAAGGTTCCTCTTTTTATTTCTTCAAATTATGAATTTTCCGCTCTCGAGTGGAAAATCGGTGGAGTGACTATTCATAAAGATAAGAACTACTGCCTTTTTTTTACACCTTTTAGTTTCAGACAAACATTTTTTTTAAATGTTCGCGAAGTAATGGAACCTTAAGGTTCTTCTATTTACTTCTTCAAATTACGAATTTTCCGCTCCCGAGTAGAAAATCGGTGGAGTGACTATTCATAAAGATAAGAACTACTGCCTTTTTTTACACCTTTTAGTTTCAGATAAACATTTTTTTCGAAATGTTCGAGAATTAGTGGAACTCTAAGGTTCCTCTTTTTACTTCTTCAAATTATGAATTTTCCGCTCTCGAGTGGAAAATCGGTGGAGTGACTATTCATAAAGATAAGAACTACTGCCTTTTTTTACACCTTTTAGTTTCAGACAAACATTTTTTTTTAAATGTTCGCGAATTAATGACACCCTAAGTTTTCTCTTTTTACTTCCTCCAATTATGAATTTTCCATTCCCGTATGGAAAACAGGTGGAGTGACTATACATAAAGTAAAGAACCACCGCCTTTTTTTACTTTAGCGTTTTAGTTTCAGATAAACATTTTTTTCGAAATGTTCGCGAATTAGTGGAACTCTAAGGTTCCTCTTTTTACTTCTTCGAATTATGAATTTTCCGCTCCTGAGTGGAAAATCTGTGGAGTGACTATTCATAAAGATAAGAACTATTGCCTTTTTTTTCTTACACCTATTAGTTCAGACAAACATTTTTTTTTAAATGTTCGTGAATTAATGACACCCTAAGTTTTCTCTTTTACTTCCTCAAATTATGAATTTTCCATTCCCGTATGGAAAATCGGTGGAGTGACTATACATAAAGTAAAGAACCACCGCCTTTTTTTTCTTTAAAGTTTTAGTTTGAGATAAACATTTTTTTCGAAATTTTTCGCGAATTAGTGGAACTCTAAGGTTCCTTTTTTTACTTCTTGGAATTATGAATTTTCCACTCCCTAGTGGAAAATCGGTGGAGTGACTATTCATAAAGATAAGAACTACTGCCTTTTTTTCTTACACCGTTTAGTTTCAGATAAACATTTTTTTGGAAATGTTCCCGAATTAGTGGAACTCTAAGGTTCCTCTTTTTACTTCTTCAAATTATGAATTTTCCGCTCCCAAATGGAAAATCGGTAGCGTTTTCTTTTAAATGATTTTCACTGATTTTTTCTTCAATTTACTCATTTCCTATTCCCGAATGGAAAATTGGTAGCGTGACTAAACTTAAACTTTAGTACCCCCCTTTATTTTCTTAAATATTTTCGTTTGGGAAATATTTTTTGAAATGTTTGCCAATTCTCCCATAACTTACAAGTGGCTTAATAAATAAAAGCATTGTGTAATTTTGTAAAATGAAAATTTACATACCGTTCAGGTTTTTGATCATAAATCTTTATAACAACTAAAGTCGACAGTCAGTAAATTAGTCGCTGCATAAATTTGAATAATTAGAATTGCTAATCGAAGAATTTGTAAACATGTTAGTTAAACTTAATTGAACATTAAATAAATTTGTAAGTGATTGTAGGTAGGTACCTACATTTACTACAATTAATGTAATTTTTCTTCTTTTTGTGTGCTGCGTATTTAGCGGTTAGAGAGGTGTAGGTTACTTTGTTATAATATTTATTTAATTTTTTCAAAATTTCTCAACCATTATGTAAATTAAGTTGCCACGTTTCTAATTAGGCAATAAAAAGACAATTCAAATTTTTATTGGTTATAGCTGTGAGGTTAAAATCTCGTTTGTCTGATTAAATTGGTCGTTGGCCCGCTATATGCATTTTAATTAATGAATGATCTTATTAAAAATGCCGTATTTAATAAACCTGAATTTTATAAAATGTAATTTGATAGGGAGTCATTTTTCAAGGAGACATTCTTAAAAATTTCGACTCGTTTTCAAATAGGTAAATGGTATATTGAATAACAACGAGGCACAGCAACAAGTTGAAAAGTCGAACGAACAAATTAAATGTGCCAGAAAAAGTTAAATCTTCTCTTCTCTTTTAGAAAGAACTTTCTTTTACTTATCTCGCTTACGGAGTCTATTCTTTGGGATAAATTCTTTGTGTAAAATCTATGGGCAGCTCTGAACAAGCAGCGACTTATTTGCCAGGGGGGAGATGTAAAGGAAAATACCTGAGCGGACCGACCGGTAGGTAAAACGAAGGTGTACCACGGAGCTGCTTGGCGTCAGTTTGAGTTTAGTTTTCGACTTGATATATTTGAACAGTGTTAAAAAAATTTTATCCTTATCAATAACTTGATAACAATGGATTATTTGGTAAGTTTAATTAATTAACTCTTAATTTTAATTTAAGAAAGTAGGTCTTTTGAATTTGTAATTACCATCCACTTCCCAATAGGTATTTTTTCCAATTTTACAATTTTCAGAAAATTGTTTGCCTATAAAATGGCTAGTGTGTTGGAAACAATTTTTTTTTGAAAATTTCCTAACTGTTCCAGTTCAACTGCATGTATGGTAAAAACAGGTTTTGTGTCATAATTGGTTGTCTTTAGTTTCCCACAGATAAATGAATGTGCAAAGTACCGCGGATATAATTCTCGTGGTAACAGCTACGTATTCCTTTACCACCATCAGTGGTCAAAATTACGAATAATTTTTTATTGTTTAAAATCGACCCAGACACGTCATCAAAACTTTCTTCTCCAAATTCTCCCCAAAAAAATAAATTTTTACCATGCACGACCAACGCCGCCAGTAAATAAACCATCTTTTCAAAGATGGTATTTTAAATGGTTTATTCTAGTAGAAGAAGTCAAACAATAACTCAAAGCCCACCGCATTACCAGGACCAACATACACATACACCGCCCAACTATTGTTAAGATCATTGATATCCTTCCAACTTGTTGGTTTTAGTAAATCGTTTGCTTTTTCAAAAGCAAACACACTAAAAAGAAATTTAAAGATCATTCCGGATATTTGACGTATAATAAAAGAGACCCACCCAAAACCTACTTTCAAAAAAAATAATTTTTCGCACCATCTCACCCGCAGACCGGTGTGGAGGTAAAATTATTTAAAAATTGATCTTTTTGTTTCGATATAACGTTACATCATTTCCTGTTTCTCATGCTTTTGTTACAAAAGGATCCCATTAGCAATTCTTGTACACCTTTATGTTATTCTGACTTTAGGTAACGTCATAAATTATCAAATTTAAAAGGTACCGCCTATACCTGCTGTTAACACTTGAAAGTGAAAATACAAGAAACCATTTTAAATTTATTAACTTGATATCTTATCAACTTTTAATGTATAAATTAGTCTTTCTAGAAACTTGTTACATTTTTTTAAATTTTTTCCTTCCTTCTCTCCGACTCGAATTTATCACGCCAGATTTTAGGGAGAAATAAATTACACCTATCTACTAACGTTTTAGAGAAGAACCGTTTTTGAGAATTTATAACCGAAATTTTAAACGTAAATCTTACGATAACACACAGAAGAGGGCTTTACGGTACTGGAAAATCTTCCAAGTGACAATAAATGATAAATCACCCGACCGCCCTTTCAATCCACAAAACAATTGTTCGTTGCCATGCAACTGTCCTTCCACCGTACCTTAATCTTCTTCAATCCTAAACAATAGATTTAAACTTATTCCATCTTTACTGGTTTCTGAACGACCATTTTGGAATTTTACAGTCAAGCAGAGGATTTTCCAAATTTTTTTAGTGGGGTGTGCATGTGTATCCTTGCTCTTTTGAAATTCATCGACCCATAAACCCTTTTCTCAGGTCACATTTTCTTTTCTTGTGTTTCTACCACAACACGTACCGACTTCATACAAAAGCACCTCCTAATCTGGCATTACTTGTTTGCTTCTGTTGAATACAGCCAGTGGCGTAACTAAGAGTTTGGAGGCCCTCCCGCAAAATCCAGAGTGGGGCCCCTACCCATTTCCGTTAGTAATCAGTTTATTTAACCACAATTCGATCTTGTAAAGAATCTTCATACTAAACGATGTTTATCAGACCCTTTCTATGGAGGGGCCCTCCCGCAATGCGGGCCCATTATTTACGCCACTGAAAACAGCTTCCCAGCAATCCGGGAAGACGACTTCCTCTAGCAAACTTTACAAGCTAATGGTAATTAAACAGAAGTAACTTAATCAGGAAAATTCTCCCAAATGGAGATTTTCACTTTTCCACTCCTAAAAAGCACTCGTGAAAATCATTAAAGGAAATATTCCAAAGGTTTAATATTATTAAACAAATTCTAACGATACCCGTCTTAGCTTCTAGTGATAGTGTTGATTCCTGGGGGGCCCATTTTATAAATACTCATTTTTTTGAAGAAAACTATTCATAAAATTGAAAATTGTTGTTAATAAAAGTTATAGCCACACTGTAATAATAAACAAATTACTTTAATAACATTTTCTCGTATCACCATGCTTAGGCCAGTAATTAAATTATTTGCTACCCTCGTTTACTTCAAAAAAGTGCTATTAGAGTCGGAATTTTGGAAAAAGCGTCCATTAAACTCAATAGCTTTTTTTTTAATAATTGAGGGTTGGGAATACCTTAATAACTAGAGTAGGGTTAATAATAATTCAAAAATGTCATTGAGATAATTTGTTCATTACTGTAGTAGCTTTAATTTTTACCAACAAGCATTTCTAATCTATGGACGGTTTCTTCTAAATTTTGGAATATTTGAAAAATGATCCCCTATGAATTAATTAAAATTAGTCACCGAAACAAAAGATTTGACGGAAATACCTGCGTTTGTCTTTCGTGTAGCGCTTAAGGGTATGAAGATGCATCGATAAGCGCGGTTTCGATTGTTATATGGGTGTCATCTCTTTGTAAGGTTATGTGACATCCATTTTTGGCATTTTCGCATTCTTTAACGCACTTGAGACGGCATCGTTTAAACTCAGTATCAGTAACAAACATAAGAGTATTTTCTGCCATATTTTAATTTTCTTCTAATTATCGTTTTATATGAACCTTTTGATATCTATGGCCGTTATAAACAATGTCTAAAAAGTCCCCATCGATCCGACCCCTACTAGAAACTTTATAGGAGGATGAAGATAAGAAAATGCAAGAAAATTCCGCCTATAAAATTTTCGGATCGATGGGGACTTTTGAGACATTGTTTAGCACAACAATATTAACGTTCACCCAAAAATTCATCTTTCTAGGACTTTTTCCGAGGTCAAATTTTAATTTGATTAGACTATTATAACGCCCTAAGGCTAATGGTAGTTTATAAATAGATGACCGTAAACTGAAAATTATGATTTTTGGAAACTGCTCCAACTGTAATGATTTAATTAATATTTTCTCAGATAGTCATCAACCATTTGCATCATAGCTATCGCATGAGCTCATTAGTTTCCCCGGCAAACTTCGCGTTTCGCCAAAATTTAATGACGAATATTTTCTCCCCATTGTTTAGCTAATGTAAAAGTTTGAGTTCCCGCACTAGGAATTTGAAATTTGGCAGATTTACAGGTAGTTATCTACTCGTCTGGAACACCAAAAACGGTGACATTTCCACCGTGTTTAACATTTCAAAGATCTTTTTTTATAAATTGTGATAAGTCCTAAAACTTATAAAAATTTTGGCTTGCTCCAAATAAATCGTTAAATAATAAATATAGGGATGTCCCCCAAAATTGTCTAAATTTTATAAGTATGACATAAAAATTGTTACTTCCAAAAATACACATGTTATTATAACTAAACATGTAAACACCCACTTTCGTCATGCTAACTCATCATGCCATTTTAACAATTTAAATAACTAATAATTAATTTTATTGTTTTCATAAAAAAATTCCAAACTTATCATTTGTAAAACAATGAGACTCTAGTTTGTTTAGTTTATAAATTTTTTAAACGTTTGTAACTACCCACAGACATTTGTTTATTTATTTATTTATGAATAATGAATCAACTTGTTCTCATTAAACGATAATTATTGGAATTGTGAGCAATTTTCTGTTATTGGCGATTCTGTTTTCCCCCTTTTTCCAGCAAACTATTACACATTTCACGACTTGTCATAATATGCAGACACCTCATTTGGTATGTCATGGCCATGGATGAAATGAAGGGTGCTGAGAGAACTATTATCCTCAGACCCGTTCTTTCAAAATCCGAAAAAATAGGGGTCAACCCTAGCCGGTCTGACGTTAAATCCCTATGATCGAGAGCTACGGTCACCACCCTGTATACAGAAAGTTACATTTAAAATGATTGAGAAAAATAAGATTTCACAAAGGCTCAACACTATAGTAATTATTCAAATTATTAAAAACAGGGTGTTCTATTTAATAAATGGGATGTTCTAATTTTTATACAAAATTATCAATTTTGCGAACTTGAAAAATTTCTATCATCTATGGGGCATTAATAATAAAGTTAATAAAACCAAAAAGGTGCTTAACATAATACAGTGAAATCTCCCATAAGCGGACAATTAATAAGCGACCAGTGCTGTCTGCTTAAGCGAGATTTTACTGTATGTACAGGGTGTTTCACGTAAAGTATCTCCCCTGATATCTCAGAGAAGGATCGATTAAATCCTTTCAGGATCAAAATAAAGCTTGTCTATCTCAGAATCGCTTACATGATAAACGTATGTTACCTACTACAGTGTACCATAGAGAGGCGTTGCATAACCTCACTTTGTTATTTAAAATGGAATGCCCTTCTCTCCATTCAAACGACTGATTTGAGTTCTATGAACTAAAGTAATCTCACCAATCTGTATACTTAGTAGTAAATCTTAATAATAAACTTAAATTAACATTAAATGAACATAATTTATTATTGAATAAATAATAGTAATTATTTTTTATACAATCAAACGATTTAATGGTTTCCATTATGTGAGTAATTGTAATTAAAACGTTGTTACCTACTTATTCAAATCCTGTATAGATTATTTGTATTGTGTTTTACAGTAATTTAGTTCATGTATTGAACAACCTATGACACGTTGCTGAATTTATTACTAAACTTAGTACTGAATTTGTTCATCATATCAACGAATGAGCTTAAAGCTTGCTTTACTGTTTACTGTAGAGTCAACGGTCTTCTAGAAATGAAATTCAAATGTAAGTGTTTCCACCGTTTGGCAGATATACTGCATGTCCCAAAAGTTATATCCCAAAGAGAAAAGTTACCAACGAGGGGTTATCCACTATATGCAGTACAAAAATTGAGCTGTTAACTAACGGTAGTCGTCTGCAGTCAATGGTAGCCATAGCGTATGCAGTCATAGGCAGTCAACTGCAGTTAGTGTACAAATTCAGAACAGTGGTTGACCGGTTGACCCCTTCGTTACCAACCTATTATTGTGTATAAGAAAATTTAAAAGTCGAGCTGCAACCAGGTTATTTTCCAGTACGCCACCGATAAAAAAGCGTGGGCTTCTACCTACAGACTACACGCTGATAAACTAAAATTTAATCCCATTTCGTGTCAACAAATTTTTTCGACCACCCTACCTTCCTACCTTGATGCAAAGCAGAGCTCGAAATAAATAGATAGGGAAAAGCAGTCTTTTTCAAAAATCTCTTCTCTTTGAACGATTGAAAGCTAATGAGTACACTAATTTAATTTTTTTTTCAGATCCAAGAGCAGAAATCAACTTCCAATATAAAAAACACGAAAACGACTCTAATATCGAAACTAATACAAGTTCCCATAACGTGACGTATAAGAAATGTTCCGAAACGAAAAATTTAATTGAGTGTGCAATAAATAAATTACTGTAGCAATAAAAGCATATTATTGGAAATTAAGATATGGGAAATAACAAGATTTTACTAATCTTCTTTGTGGGAAAAAGTAGGAATCAAACTTTAGGTATTTTTCTTAATTTTTTTAAACCATCAACAGAGGTATGTACCAAACAACTTTAACACATTTTAACCAAACATTTTAATTATAAGCAATCGTTTAGTTTTAAGTTCGCAAACCAAGTTCACCAAGTTACCTTTAGTTTTAAGCAATTAGTAATAAGTTAGTTTATAAGAATCACCAAATATTTGTGTTCGCAAAAAAAGCCTCTTTTTCGAATTTCTAAAATTTTTTTTAATTGTCAATTTAGAGGTGCAAAGAAAAACTCAACACCTTGGCCATATCTGTAATGAATCAGTGGCCAGGAGTTCATTTACGTGTAACAGAAGGTTGGGATGAAGAAGGACACCATGCATCCGATTCTTTACATTATGAAGGTCGAGCTGTTGATATCACAACATCTGATCGCGATCGTTCTAAATATGGAATGCTCGCAAGACTAGCCGTAGATGCTGGATTCGATTGGGTTTATTATGAAAGTCGTGCCCATATTCACTGCTCCGTTAAATCAGGTACTTACACGCACTTAAGTTTAAAATAGAATTTCAAAATTTTTTATTATAACCAAAGCGACCTTCTAACACCTTCCATTCTATACAGAAATACAGAGTGGTCGCTTTTACAATGTACACTCAGAGTTGGTCAAATTACAAAAAAGTTTTGCATTTTCATACATATATATCTATGCCTTTTTTTAAAGGTAACTTTTGATATTCTTGTGGGCGCCACAAGAATATCAAAAGCGCCGGTGCAGCCGGGCTGCACAGGTCACCTGAACGCTGTCTAGACGCTACGGTTTGGCCTGTGCAGGGTCTGTACAGGCCAAACCTGGAGGCAAGTCTGTGTGTGTGTGAACGGGCCATTACACTCATGGCTAGTAGCTGCACGGGTTCTATCCCAAAACCAAAAGAGACACCCAGTGGCGGTGCTAGGTTTTTGTGGCCCCTGGGTACACATTGATGAAAAGAGGCCAGTTTTTTTATAACGCCGCAGGCTAAAAAATTTCATGCCCCAAGGTCAACAGCATTTAAATCACAATTTAGCATCGAGCTCAATTTCAGAAGATACTATTTCTTTGAACTAATTGCAAATAGAAAAATATATCTAACGGTTTAAAACTACACATTTTTTATTACTATAAACCACGGTAATAAATATGACAGATATGCCGACGGTCGTTCTAAGTTGAAGCAAAACTTGAAGCTTTTGATGACTGATGAGATGATTAAACGCGACTATCCGCATTTGATTGGTGCAAATAATATCCCTTGATATGTTTTCTCTGTCTTATATTAGCGCGACAATTACCCTTGATATGCTTTCTCTCTCTCACTAAGTAGTTCACAATTGGCCTCAGTTTTGTTGAACAAAGTAATATTTTTTTTTCACTTCTTATTTTAAACTTATAAAAATAATCTTATATTTCGGATAGGAGAGCCTCAAAAAGTTGTGTTATGGTCCCCCTTTCAATATCATATTACGCTCTACGACAGCAATTAATTTATTTTTTGTTCTACAGCAAGACAAATAACTTTCTTTCTCTTCTTTCTTCTTCTGGTTTTTAGAGGCCACTTGAACCATAGCGAGAATGAGGTGGGTAAGAAGGCCCATCTCGCACCCCCCTGGCGCCGCCACTGGAGACACCCATAGCTGACCCGACTTTATTAACTAACCTGAGCTGGGATCCTGTAATTATTATCGTATTGCTACGCTACGCTAAACTACTTACTCCCTACCCCTCTCCTACAAACTTTTAGAAACTGATAGGAGAAGACTAAAGGGTAGGTAGCTTAGCGTAGCGTAGCAATACGCTAACAATTACAGGCTCCCAACTCTGAAACGATAATTTAACAATTTCTGGAGAAAGTCAAGTTGCCATGAAAATAACAAATGAACAATTTGTCTGTCTCAAATAATCGACATTGTGGTTTACTGTAGTTAATCATTTGAATGAGTTTGGTTGTTAATAAATGTAAAAAAGAGTTTCGTTAATGAAACCGCAAATAAAATCTAGTGACACAAATTCACATAAATCCATAAATCACCAGTCATCAAAAAAAACACGTATCTAGATGTCAAAGTTAAAGCTGGTCAAAATTATCTCATGGTAATTCAATTTTGTAATGGGATCTCGGAAACGGCAAGAGATATGAGATTGGTTGAATCAGTAAAAAGTTGTATATTTTAATGACCTTTAAGAATCCATTTGGAAATTCTCAAAATTCAAAATGGTTGCCGAGATAAAGCAAAAAAACTGAAAAATGAAATTTAGTTTTTCGACTGTAGCTTGAAAATGGTTTATGTACAGGGTTACTGATTTATCCGTATGGGGTATCTCCGTTAATATAAGAGTTAGGAGAAACTAATAAGACGATCTCGATCTAATTTTTGGAGACAAACTCAAGGGTGAAACAAAAAATCTGATATTTTCATTTGTTTTAGAGTTATAGCCCAAAATTCATATTTTCGTCATTTTAATTTTGATCAATATCTCACTTATTTCTCAAGATTTTTAAAAACTGTAAAAACATTCTTGAAACACTTTTTAACGTAAATTACAGTGGCGTAGACAAAAATAAGAAATTATGAATTAACTTTGAAAACAAAAGACAATCTAATTTTGACATGGTATACAAATGCTGTTTAGACTTGCTTATGTCGTTTAACTAATAATAGTAATAATTAAATACCTTTTTTATTTAACACAAATTTTAAATTTTTAAAAAATTTGAAAGTTTCAATAAATGTCATATTTTTGAAAAGTGCAAAAAATACTCTATTTAATAAAAAAGGTGAAGTTTGTGTAAAAACTCTGAAATAGCTCATAAAAAAAATTTTTTGACTACGTCACTGGAATCTACGTTAAAAAGTGTCCTAAGAATGACTTTACACTTTTACAGTTTAAAAAAATCTTGAGAAATAAGGGAGATATTGATCAAAATTAAAATGAGGAAAATATGAATTTTGGGCTATAACTCTAAAACAAAAGAAGGTATTAGATTTTTTATTTCACTATTGAGTTTATCTCAAAAAAGTAGATCGAGATCGTCTGATTAGTTTTCTTCTAACTCTTATATTAACGGAGATCCCCATACGGCCAAGCAATATCAGTCACCCTGTACTTTAGAAAAAATAAAAATTACTCAGTTGTTTTGTCTAAATTCGGGTACCAAACGAGAACTTCTATACGAAAATGAAAATTTCAACGTCACGACGCCTAGCGTCGATGTGATAAAAAGCCGAGTTTGGTATCGTTTGATAGCTCTTTTGATCTCCTGAGTTTCACAGTATGTGTTGCCCTAAATTTTATTTCAGATTTTTAAGCAGCACGAAAATGTGCAACTATGTCTTCCTAGTCTTAGTTCCTATGTCTTATGGTATAAATTCTAAAAGTGACACAGGGCCGTAGCCAGACTGTGTTGTCAGGGCAGGCTCAAAAATTTTCAAGGGAGGTTGAAAGCTTAAATCAAGGCTTTCTCTCTTTTGGATTTGTATAAATCTGTTGACCACTGTAATCTCTTCTGAAGATGGAAGTTTTCTGTTCAAAGTTTGCAAAAATTTGACTTTCTCTCAATGTTTTCTTTTTTGGGACCAATTATACATGGTTCACTCACAAGATTCAGCTAAGCCACTCCCTCAAAATTTTTGTCAAATAAGGTTGACGCATGTCAATTCTTGTGTGAGTGTTGTAAATCGGATTTTCAAAATTCCACCAATAGAAAAATTCGATTCGAATAACGCGCTCTTTTTTTGGGAGTGGCTTAGTTGTATCTTGTCGATGAATGGTGTATAGGAACTTATCGTGTTATTATTATTGCGAAATCCTTAGCAGGCTCTGGTGAAAACAGGGTTAAAATTTTCCAGGGCCCCTGGCGTACCCTTGGCTACGGCCCTAAAGTGACAATCGATTTCACTGAATCTTTAAGTTCTGTACTTCATAAATCTTTTTCCCATCTCTTCAACGATCTTCAGGTTTTTGGTCGTAATGTATTTGTTACTACAGTTCTCATTCCATTTATCCTTACTAGTGTAAGTTTCACTGTTGCTGGGCATGCCAGTTTGCCCATTTGGTAATTGGTATGGCTGGACGCGCTCAATTATTTTCTGCCTGCTCAGTGATCATTTTCTAATTTTTCATTGCTGAATATTTCGATCACTTCATTTCTCTCTCAATTTCCTTCATTCGATTCTTCAGTCATTTATTTTACACCTTTCAATCACATTTTCTATTATATCTGAGTGTCTCAATGTACCTATTTATGTCCGATATTAATTATTTTTTCTGTTTTATTTCGTTTTTCTTGAAGACAAACTTTAATACTTTTCTTTTTTTTTAGAATCGGCTGAAGCGGCAAAATATGGCGGTTGTTTTACCGGAGATAGTACTGTGAGAACATCGAGTGGTAAAATAGCAAAAATATCTGAATTAAAAATTGGGGAAAACGTTTTGGCTTTAGATACTTCTACAAACAAATTGGTGTACAGCAAAGTTTTGATGTTTTTAGATTGGGATCCAATACAAAGAAGAGATTTTGTAGAAGTGAAATTGGAATCGGGAAATATTTTAACTTTAACGCCAACACATTTACTTGTAAAAGGAACCATCAATTTTAGTAATTCAGTTTTTGCCGACAAGTTGAATGTGGGCGATACATTATTAGTGTACAATAATGACAATAATTTATTTGAAGATAAAATTATTAATGTGACGCGAGTGTTTCGGACCGGTGTTTTTGCACCTTTAACTGACGTTGGTACTGTGGTTGTAAATGATGTGCTCGCTTCTTGTTACGGCATTGTCGATAGTCATTATTTAGCCCATTGGGTTCTTGTTCCTGTTAGGCTAATTAATAATTTAAAAGACATTTTTTATCAATTATTGAGGTATCGAGATGTTCAACAACAGTTGGAGTATCCTTCAAAGGGTATCCATTGGTATCCGAAATTTATGTATCAATTTACTAAGTATTTTATTCCATGGGATATTATTTATGCGTAATCAATTTTATAAGATTAGACCTTAAAAGGCCAGTGAACTTAGAATGTGCTTTATAAGTTTTGTGTAAATATTACAAAATAAGTTTTATATCTTTGCATTGTACATTACTCTGTACAACTGTATATCTAAAAAGATTAACTTACAGCAGCTTTATTTTTGTAAAATGGTTTTTACGGTAATAATATATTATTTACCTATTTAATTAATTTATAATATTAGTGTTTTATAGTTAAATGTATTTAAGAAAATAAAATTATACCCTAATTAAGTCTATTTTTGCCCTCTATTTAGCCCAGTCATTTGGGCTACAAAAAGGTGTATCATCCTAATTATTGCCAGAGAGCTCAATTTTTTCACCTAACCAAAAGTGCAACGCCCTAAATGGTCTAAATGAACCAGCCCAGGCCAAAAAAGTAAGATTGATGTACCGGATCTAAGAAAGAGGGCAATGAAAACACCGAATTGCTTTTCGATGAGAAACGACACCAAGGTCCACACAAAAATCTAACTTTCTGAGAATTTTCCGGCCGACGAATTTTAATTTGTCTGGACTATATAAATGCAGTTGTTGTTTGAATAAAGCACAGGGTGGTGGGTTTGTTGGTTTTGCAGTTTAAAAAAAGATCTTTGGCGTCTACTTTAGTTACACAAGCGACTGCTTGGAGCGTCGTGAACTAAGGGCGCCAGAAAAAACTTTTTCAATTGGGTTTTATTGATGCAATGGTCATTAGTTGATTAGGTGAACGTTCGTTCTCCAAACTCAAATTAATTATAACATATACCGGCTTGCACACTGGTCCAGTGTTAAGGTTGATTCTTATAGATCTTAGGGGGCGGATATTCGTATCTAATGTGTGGGGCCATTTAAAAATTTTGAGTTATCAAACAAAATACAAAATAAAGAAAAAACTGCCTTTCATCAAGTAAATGTTATCAATTTTCTTTTTTACAAAAAAAACTTCAGCCCAAGTTTGTGGAGTGTGGATATGGATGATATGGATCTGATTATGAAAAATCAATGAGATAAGATGAAATGACTTTATATAGGTTTTAAAGGCCATAATAACAAGAACAAGACAATAGATTACGAGAGATGTAGTCATATTATTAGTTTCACTACACTACTAATACTTTAAAACGGAGCATATCGATGAGTCGAAACATTGATAGAGCGAATCATCGTTAGATCGAAAATACGCCCACTACTAGTATTGCTATCTCTCTTATTTTCTTGGTATCTTTACCGCTTAATATTTTTGAATGAAAACACCCCTACTATGACACGCACGACAGAGACAACTTCTAGAATTGTTAGTACTGCAGACATAAACAAATAATGGGCAAAGCTATAGGTTCCCTACACTGCAAGACTATCATGGTCTTGATGATCTTGGATAGAAGACCACAGATTAACATTCATCTGCAAGGGTCATGTCAAGACCAAGACTGGTCTAACTAGACCAAAGAGTCTTGCGTTCAAGCTTCAGACCCTTGATAAAGTCTTGGTCTTGGTTAGTGATAAAAATGTTACTAGACAAGGCAGAAAACACAATATGTAGGAAATATCAAGATGATGAGGCGACTATAATCCACTTTATATGCCTACAGGGTCGTTTCCAAATTAGATCGCATCCTGAGGCAAAACTAAATATAGCCTCTACAGGGAACTTTTTTTAAGTCATCAAGATTTCTTTTAGAGCTCTGCTCGGCTTTGTAAATAACACCACGGTCGAGGGGTTATCCATTTTTTGCAGTTAATGTACAAAAATTGAGCTGTCAACGGTAGTTATCTGCAGTCAATGGCAGCCATAGCATATACAGTCAACTGCAGTCAGTTTACAAATTTAGAACAGTGGTTAACCCCTCGACCACGGTATTAAAGAATTAAAAAGAAATGAGAAAGTCCCTCCCTTCCAGAAAATAAATAATAGACAGTCTAGAGAGCTAAATTTTTGCTCACGTATTGCGACGTTGTAAATAAAGAGGACCCAAAAATTTTTACGCATACGAGCCCAAGAGTTCTAGTTACGACACTGACAGGATCAAAAATTCAACTAGTGTGTCCCCAAGGGGTTATCCGCTCTCTGCACTCAATGAACAAAAATTGAGCTGTCAACGGTAGGCATCTGCAGTCAATGGCAGCTATAGCATATGTAGTCATAGGCAGTCAACTGCAGTCAGTGTACAAATTCAGAACAGTGGTTGACGCGAGGATTGACCCCTCGTGTGTACCCTTTAAATGCAAATTTTCAAAATTTCTCATCCGAGCTTGAAATCTTCAACCTTTACCAACTTTCGATTAGAGCATCGGATATGAAAAGTGGCCTTGTTCAAAAATCGACCTATGAGCGGTAAAATAATTTGATTGGTTTGTCAACCACTACACCATGTTAAAAATCTTCAACTTCCCCTATTTATTTGTACACCTACACGATTGATCGATTATACAACGTAACTTAGTTACAGAATTTTCTGCAAGATAATGAAATTTCGACAGCGTCAAATTTAGCTGTCATATAATTTTAATTTTCTTTTCAGATAAAAAATGAATTTTAATCGTAAAAGATCTTCAAATACTATCAGTGTTTCAGGCAATGAGAGTTCGGCGTCGAAAAAAACGCGTGACTTAGCGATACGCACAAATCTATTAAATCCGCCTGCCCTTTCCAACGATGAAGTTGCACATCGACTTTTATGTAAACCACCAAAAAGATTTGAGAGGTAAATTAGAAATTTTAGTTGCAAATTACATCAATTTTCTAATTACAATACTAAAATACGCACCCCCACATATTTCCAGTTTATTAAATTTTCCTGTATTTTGAATTAATTAAGACCTAATGCAGAGCACATAAATTCATTAAAAAGACAAACCAAAAAGCACATATTTGTATTTTTAGGATTTCCGATGTCATTCCATTTCACATCCCTCACAAAAAGCTCCTTGAAAAAATCGAATTCAAAAAAGCGTTACCGGAACCTTTAGTAAGTCATTTACTTGCACTTAAACGAAACCACAACCAAAAGCTAATTTAGACAGGGTTTGGTGGAAGACAACAGAAGTTAATGGAACGTTTTATCAGAGAAGAGGAACCATCAGTACATAGTAAATCACTCACATTAATACCCATCTCTAATTAACTCCCAAAAATATTTATAGCAGTCCAAGGGATTGCATTAACCACAACTACAAAAGGAGTGGCCTTCATATCATCAGATGATAAGCTATCAACTGCGAAAAAGGACGATGAAGAAGTTATTTTACCTCATCACAAAGTACCAGGAGTAGCTAATCAAACTGAACTTATTAAACGATTAAGGGCTAATAAAGAAGGATTTTTTATTTACATGGCTTATGCAGTACCAAGATCTTCAGAACATTACACGCCTTACGCTTTAAAGTAACTCTAATAGCTTAACTATAACAGTATTAAATTTGTGAATTTTAAGGGTTATTCCGTATGAAATGGTAGATAAAACATTATTTTTAACAATGAGCTCTCACGGCGTAATGCAACACTGTGCTGGTGAAGTAACTTTCACTCATTTGACTAAATGGGAAGCAGAATATAACACGTACTGTCGCCTCATGAGGATCAAATCCCTATTTAACTTTCGAATGTGGAAAGGTTTTTACGTATGGAGAAAGGGATTGATTTTTAAAAAGTACAGCAAAGCTAGCAAATATTTGGAAAATAACTTATTCCTTTTGATTCATCCTTTAAACACCGCGTTGATTCACGTACGGAACATGTGTTGCAACATGGAAGAAACGACCCTCACAGATATAACTCAAATTGAAAATTGGGCTCTGTTTTATTTTATCGAAGCTCAAGTAAGAGAAATTTTTATAAATGGATAGTTTCATCCACAGTAAAATTTCAGATGACAAAAATAGAAATTGTGATGAATAGAGTGGACGAGTTTCGAGCAATTGTCAAAGAATTAGTTTCTAATGCTTGCCATGGGGCTCTTTTATCAAAAGGTTTCGTGGTCGATGAAACTGCATTAGATACAGGTACAGGTTTCAAATTGAGATTGAGTGGAAAGGTCGCGATTTTTGGATTTTCCCTTATATCTCAAAAACGGTGGGTCCTAGGGAAAAAAATGTTAGGAGCAAAATGAAAGCCTATCAAATTTCCTACAAGATTGTTTGTATTACTTTTTCCCTATTCCTTATAGTTTTCGAGATACCAGCCCGCACAAATCGTTAATGTATGATAAAAAAATTGTATCACGTTTTTCGTCAAACTTTTGTCTGTAGCACCTCGCCCCTTCGGTTGTAAGTAAAAATCTTCAAAAAATAAGTTGTAGGGCATTAAATTTCCGTTTTGGAGATATAAGCGAAAACCCAAAAAACAGGAGTTTCTACCTCCTTCCCTCCCTTAGCCATGTAACTAGAACCGGGGACTTTTAGTATTTTTACCTCCTAATTACTCCAAATATATGGAAGAGGACATCTTGGGGACATTTGGGGAAAAACTAAATTTTTACCACATCAGAAGTGGCATAGATGAGGACTTCTGAGACATCGGGCCCATTCAGAGGAGAGAACAGTTGAATGATCAGTCCCCACATATAACTAATCGTTTTCCTCTCTCTCTCTCTCTTTCTATTTTACGACGAGGATAGAGGAAGCGATCCAAGAAGTATGCCACTTAGACTATGATTACTCAAGTGTTCTCTTGTCTGCATATGCTAATTGTTTCTATACAATTGGCTCATTGACTGCGTGAGCCATTTTTATTAGTAAACCCTAAACATGGGATACAAAAAGATACAACTGACTTTAATTAATGAAATTCGGTTTAGGTAAAAGAAGAGGAAGAGGCCCAAAACTTTCTTATATAGAACAGGCCAAAAAGGGAAAATTTTGTTTACGCCTCACCGGGTAATACACAAAAGCCTAATATTTTTCAAATTAATAATTTTTTTATTTTCAGTTTTATAAACTTAATAGATTATCTTATGCTTAATATGTTGCACACGTTGATTGTTAAATCAACTGAAGAATTCTTAAGCGTATTTCGTCAACATATAGAATTTTTGCCATCGGAAGAACAATTAAAGAGTCCCGAAATTGATATAGTTTTAGAAGAACCTAGAGAAGAAACTGGAATACAAGTTCTTACTTTCACCTTTTTAAAATAAAGTTTTAATTTTTTAGCTTTCAGTTGCCACTTTACACCATAGACATGAGAATATCATCGGAAGGTATAATTTTGGAGCCATCCTTTACTGTTTCCAAAAACATTTTTACCCAAATTGTGGATATATGGCACTATGGGGTAAAAAACATAAAATGTTTATTAGGAGACAAAATATACGACCCTTTCACAAAGTAAGTAACACCTTTTTTCCGTAACTATTCTAAATCAATTTTCTTGTTAGTCCAATGATAAATGGCAAAAAAGAAGACAGGATTTGCGGTTGGGGACCTTCCCTTGAATTTTACTTAAACGACGATGCTCATTTAATAGAAAAAAGAGCAAACATTTTCGAACTCCTCGAATTTAGTTACGACTCTGTTTTTACTTACATGGAAAGATTTGAATACATTCGAAAATTTTATGATGAAGATGTTGCCACGGAAGCAAGAACAATTGAATACGAGAGAAGTAAAAATAACCTTTTCGAATTATTCTCTTTTTAATCGTATTTAATTTAGCTTTGGAGACTTTTAGACTTATGTGTCGTCGTTACCATGAAGAAGTAAGAATTATAGAGAGTATTATACCCTTACAACCGCTTGGTTTGTTGTACCTTCACACGAAATTATTCCAAGAAGCTGTTATGCCCCAACCAAAGCGTTTAATTGAGATCATTGAACACGTCATGCCCGCGTAAGTTAAAAACCCTTAAAACACCAACATAGCTAACGCTCTTCCCCAAAATAGAATTGGAAAGGAGAAAGTCGATGTACTTTTGGAAGAAGTTGCAGCATCATCAGATTACTTAGAAATTGAACCGGTAGTGACAGAGCAATTTGTCGAGTATTTAGTTTTTATAGAACAAGCTATTATAAGAATGGACGAAATGGAATTAGAATTAGATTATTGTAAAGAACTGTACGACATAATGGAAGAATTCCGAATTCTAGTGAGTCCCGAGGAAATGGAAAGTTACTTAGGACTTAGCGTTACAATGGGTAATTTAAGAGGCCTGGTAGATAAAAAGAACGAAGAAAAGCCAAAAACGGTTAAGAGTTTCAATACTCAATTAAACAAAGACATCGATGCGGTGATATCCGAAGTTGGAAACATTAGAGATGACTGTGTCGTAAGTTGACTTATTGTTTTTTGGAAATGCTTTGTAACTCGTTTTTTTACACTAGCAACCATGGTTATACGACATCGAATCCAATCCACAAGAAGCAACCGAATTTTTGAACGGACTCAACGATCGCTTGTTAGATTGCCAAAAAAGAGCTGGCGAATATAAAAGCTACCAGAAGCAATTTCGAGTTTGTACAAAACAATAATTTCATTCAATAGTTTTAAGTAAAAAAATGTTATAGATGGAAGTCACTCGTTTTGATATGTTAGACGAAGTAATGAACGATTTGAAGTTACGTATGCTCTTGTGGGAGAGCTTAGATGGATGGGCCAAAACTGTCGAAGAATGGCACACCGCTCCTTTCGATACTTTAAACATAGAGGACATGAATTTGATTACTGCCAAGTATATGAAAAATGTCACCCAGTTTGAGAAAGGCTTGCCTAAAAATCTGATAGTTCCAAAACTGAAAGATGACGTTGAGTTGATGAAAGATAAGGTGCCTTTTATGCGAAGAACCGTGGTTTGTTAGTAATTCAATATTTGTAGCTTCCGACAATTGCGTACCTCAGAAATCCGTCTTTGAGGCAGAGACATTGGATGAAGATTGAAAACATACTGAATCATAAATTTAAAGCGGAAGAAGAAATTACTTTAACTCTGTTTGAAGAGCTTGCTGTGTTTAATTACAACGATGAACTCATGGAAGTATCTGGACAAGCTAGCAGCGAAGCTGGATTAGAGTTGCTCTTGAAAAAGGTTATAACAAATAACTTGTGAAGGTTAATAAAGATTGTTAATTTCAGATTGAAGAGGCCTGGAAGTCTTTAGAATTCATCGTAGCTCCACATAGAGATACTAAAGATATTTTCATATTAGGAACCCTCGAAGATGTACAAGCTGTTTTGGACGACAGTAACATTAATATAGCAACAATTGCAAGCTCTCGCCACGTTGGGCCGATCAAACCAAGAGTGGACGAATGGATGAGACTATTAGATCTATTTGCAAAAACTTTGGTGAGTGGTTGTCCGTCTTCGTAAGAAGTATTTTACTTTCTATTTTTGATAGGACGAATGGCAACTTTGCCAACAAAGCTGGGTCTATTTAGAAATAATATTTTCAGCACCCGACATACAAAGACAACTTCCAAATGAAGCTAAAATGTTTTTAGCAGTCGACAAATCGTGGAAAGAAATAATGAGACGTACTGCCAAAGTTTGTACCTTTTAATTAAAATTTTAACTATTTAAACCATCTCCATAATTACAGGTGCCATTGGCGATGGAAGCAGCTACATACCCTGGTCTTTTAGAAACGTTCATCAAAAACAACGCTTTATTGGAACAAATAATGAAGTGTTTAGAATCTTATTTAGAAACCAAGCGAGTGGCATTTCCGAGATTCTATTTCTTATCCAACGAAGAACTTTTGGATATTTTGGCTCAGGTACTTTTTTAGTTACAAATTAATCAAAAGTAATCATTTTTAATTAGACCAGAAACCCACATGCCGTGCAACCTCACTTACGCAAGTGCTTCGATGCTATTACAAAATTGGAATTCGGCACGAAACCTGCCGAAGAAGGTGATGAAGGAATTCCTGCCGGAGACGGAATGGTTCTAACCACCGATATAATAGGAATGATTAGTCCAGAAGGCGAAAACGTTGCTTTGGGCAAAGGTTTGAAGGCTCGTGGAAACGTCGAAGACTGGTTGGGAAAAGTAGAAGAGGCCATGTTTATCAGTTTGCGTAAACGCATGAAACAGGCAATTAGTCATTTCATGCAAACAACTCGAGAGATATGGGTTTGTTGTCATCCAAATCAAATTGTTTTGACGGTGTCGCAAATAATGTGGGCTAAGGACGTACACACCATTTTAGACGGCGCCGGAGATAGAGCAGGAGGACTTAAATTGTTTGAAGCAAAATGCATTTCTGTGAGAAAAAGTTTAAAAATTTAACAAAACGATAACCAACTTGCCTTTTAGGATTTAAATAAATTGGCCGTTGTGGTTCGAGGAGATTTATCTTCGGTGGTTAGAAAAATTTTAATTGCGCTTATAACCGTCGACGTTCATGCTCGGGATACGATTGCGAGCATGGCTAGAAATAAAGTTTCCAATAGTAGAGATTTTGAATGGTTGAAAATGTTGAGATATTACTGGTTGGACAGTATCGATAACTGCGTAACTCGCATGTCTAGTGCCGAACTTTTGTACGGTTACGAGTACCTCGGTGCTGCTGGAGTGTTAGTTATAACTCCTCTCACAGATAAATGCTATCTATGTCTTATGGGAGCCCTACAATTAGATCTAGGTATGTAAAACAAAAATCATTTCCTTACTTGCACGTAACTACGGAAGGACCAGGGTGGGTCTAGGCTCACCTAAAATTTTGCTGGCCCACCTCATTTTAGGAAGCGAGTTACGTGCCTGCTTCCTTAATTTAATCGTCTGTTTATAGGTGGTGCACCTGCAGGACCAGCAGGTACAGGAAAAACCGAAACAACTAAAGATTTAGCCAAATCACTGGCTATTCAATGCGTAGTATTTAATTGTTCCGAAGGTTTGGATTACAAAATGATGGGCAAATTTTTCTCCGGCTTGGCACAGTCGGGTGCTTGGTGTTGTTTTGACGAGTTTAATCGAATTGACATTGAAGTACTTTCTGTAATTGCTCAACAACTCATTACCATAAGAAATGCTAAGGCTGCCAAGCTCAAAAGGTGCCGTTAAAATCTTTAGATGAATTTTTCTCCAAAATGGGCTCATTCTATTAATATTTTTAGATTCATGTTTGAGGGCAGAGAAATTAAATTGGTTATGAAATGTGCAGCGTTTATTACAATGAATCCTGGATACGCTGGAAGAACCGAATTACCCGATAACTTAAAGGCGCTATTCCGTCCCGTTTCCATGATGGTTCCGGATTACGGTAAATACATACATAATTTCCTTATAGCCTCTACATTTTTATAATTACAGCTCTAATAGCGGAAGTAACGCTCTATTCTGAAGGATTCGAATCGTCAAAAATACTATCGCACAAAATGGTGCAAATGTACAAACTTTGCAGCGAACAACTATCTTTACAAGATCACTACGATTTTGGAATGAGAGCAGTCAAAAGTGTGTTGGTTATGGCTGGTACGCTCAAAAGAGCTTCTCCGGATAGGAACGAAGAGGTGGTTTTAATTTGTGCGCTTCGTGATAGTAATTTACCGAAATTCTTAACTGACGATGCCTTCTTATTCCAAGTATTATCATTCCAATTAGTTACAATAATGCCATTGACACAAAAAAATATATTTAGGGCATATTAAGCGATCTCTTCCCTGGAGTAGAACTGCCAGTTCAAGATTACGGTCTCTTTCAAAAGGCCATAGAAGATTCTATATTGGCACAAAAATTGCAAGTAGAAGAGTGCACGATTAAAAAAGTTATTCAATTACACGAAACTATGATTGTTCGTTGGGGCGTTATGCTTGTAGGTCCTACTGGTGGTGGTAAAAGTGCAATTTTAAATGTACGTTCACTTGGTTGCTCTCCTTAAATTACAAATTTGCAATTTTTAGACTCTAAAGTTGGCTTTATCGCAAATGCACGCCGAAGGACACCCAGGACAATATTACCAACCAGTTCACCCGTATTATATGAATCCAAAAGCCGTAACTGCTGGTGAACTATACGGCGAAGTAAATCCATTTACTTTAGAATGGAGGGACGGTTTAATGGGAATTATGGTGCGAACTGCGGTGCAGGTAGGAATATACTTTTCCTTAATGCGACCTACTCGATAAACTTTTTTACCAGAGCACAAACGAAGATCATCAATGGGTTATCTGTGATGGTCCGGTCGACGCAGTGTGGATTGAAAATTTAAACACAGTTTTAGACGACAACAAAATGTTGTGTTTGGCCAATTCGGAACGAATTAAATTAACGCCGTACGTCCATATGGTGTTCGAAGTGCAAGATTTGGCTCAAGCGTCACCGGCAACAGTAAGCAGGTGTGGCATGGTTTACGTCGATTCAGAAGAATTAAAATGGTTACCATACGTCAAATCGTGGGTCGCAGAGTTTCCGGAAAAATATTTACCAGCAGACATGGTTGAATACATGATATCGTTGTTTGAATACGCGGTAGAAAATGGTTTTATTTTTATTAAAAGGGGCTGCTCATTTTCGATTCCTCAAGTACGCTCAATTTAAACGTAAGACTACAAAAATTACGTTTTGTTTTTTTAAGGTTGAAGTTAGTAAAGCGACCATGATTTGTAAAATAATTCAGAGCGTATTATACATCCCTGGCATGACCAAAATTACAGAAAAAAGTCGTTGGAAAAATTTCTTATGCCAAACGTTCGTTTGTGGATATGTCTGGGGTATGGGAGGAAATTTATACGAATCGTCGAAAGAAAAATTCGAAAGTTACGTCCACGATCAATTTGACGAGTATCCCGATGCCAGATTACCGCCTGGATGTAATTTGTTTGAAGTTTATATGAACGAAGAAAGTCATCGATTGGAACCGTTGATTAAAATTATACCTGTCTTTAATTATAATCCAGAAACGCCCTTTTTCGAAATGTTAGTACCGACGATTGATACGGTGCGTTTTGGTTATATTATGGAACGTTTGATATACGTGAACCATCCCGTCATGTTTACCGGTGATACGGGTGTCGGTAAATCCGTTGTTGCCAAAGAAGTGTTAAACACTTTGTTCAAAAGCGGTAATTTTGTGCCAATAAACATGAATTTCTCGGCCCAAACTAGCAGCTTGCGTACTCAAGAAATTTTAGAATCAAAATTGGAAAGAAAGAAAAAAACTTTGTTGGGAGCCCCCGCGAATAAACGTATCGTACTATTTGTTGACGACGTAAACATGCCCAAACTTGAAACGTATGGAGCTCAACCACCAATTGAATTGTTAAGGTTTGTTATGACCAATCCACACACACAGACTTGCCTTCCGATGCACAGGACAAACCGGAGCATCTAGACAGCGTTCAGGTGGCTCGTGCAGGCCACCTGCACAGGCAAATTGGAAGGCAAGCCTGTGTGTGGGACCTTTAGAGTATATTGCTCAAGATTTGGTTCAATTTTTTGAGCCAAATCTTGAACAAAAAATCGTGTGGTCTAATCCATGCATTAAATAGGTTTGTTCAAGTCAATTTTACGAAATTTCTTTTCTAAAGGCAATTTTTGGATTACGGTGGACTGTACGATCGCGAAAAATTATTTTGGAAAAAAATACAAGACGTTGTAATATCGGTGGCTTGTGCTCCACCTGGAGGTGGGAGAAATCCGTTAACTCCACGTTTCGTACGCCACTTTGGTATGATGTTGATTTCCCCACCAAACGAATTTTCATTAAAAGCTATTTTTAGGGTAAGTTTTCTATTTATCACTAATTATTAAACCAACGTAGAACAATTTAGGCTATAATGAGGGGATTTCTTAATGATTTTGCAAATCCAGTTCGTGATTTGGCAGATGCGATTGTTGGTGCTGCCGTCGAAATATACGATCGAATTGCCGTCGATTTGCTTCCAACTCCTGCTAAATCCCATTACGTGTTTAATCTTAGAGATTTGTCTAAATGTGTCCAAGGAGTTTTACAGGCGGATTCGGGAACGATGAGAGATGCCCCACAAATGCAGAGGTACGAATAATCCCAACCGTAGATAATTTTGATCTCATAAAATTTTTTTAGACTTTTTTATCACGAATGCTTGAGAGTGTTCCACGATCGTCTTATAAATGAAGAAGATAAATCTTATTTTTATTTCTTAATGAAAGAAATTTGTGGTCGTGCTTTTGGACATCCAGTTTTGATATTACCCGACGAGCCTATTATATTAAATCCGCCTTTGCTATTTTTCGGCGACTTTATGTCGTTCGGAGCAGCAAAAGAAGATCGAATTTACGAAGAAATTGTAGATGTAGATAAAATGAAATCCGTTTTACAGGTAAGTTAAAATTTACAGACTATATTGGAGGCCATAACAGAATAATCCAAGTGAAAGTGTTCGGGTCCAGCTCTTGAGGTAAGCTTTTCTTCTTCTCTAAGAATTTCTTTGAAGGACGCTCAGTCCTAAAGCTAGTGCTTGATGTCGCCAACAATATTTTCTTGTTCAATGGAACACAAATAGACTATCCCTAAAAGTTGAACCCGATTACTATCACCTCGATTTATTATGGAAATCTTTCTTAACCCATGCAATTAAACTCACTTTGCAACTCTCTTCCTTTAAAAGGACTATTTGGAAGATTACAATCTAATGACATCGAAAGAAATGCGTATTATATTTTTTATGGACGCAGTAGAACATCTATGTCGACTTGCTCGCGTTTTGCGTGCCGAAAGAGGAAATGGTTTGTTGGTAGGAGTTGGAGGTATGGGAAAACAAAGTCTTACCAAATTAGCTTCCCATTTAAACGGTTATAGGTAATTCGAGTTGCCTTAAGAATCTTTCAAATATAATAAAATTATTTTAGATGTTTCCAAATCGAACTAACTAGAAATTACGACCACACTTCATTTTTCGACGATCTTAGAAAGTTATATTTTAACGCGGGAGCTGCAAATCAAAATTCTGTATTTCTCTTTACCGACACCCAAATAGTACAAGAGGAATTTTTAGAAGACGTAAATAACATTTTGAATTCAGGTACGTTTAGAACAAACAAATTTTAAAAATTCAGAAATTTTTCTTCTGTAGGAGAAGTGCCAAATTTATTCGAGGCAGATGAGTTGGAGAAGGTTTTAATAGGAACAAGACCTGCAGCTAAAGAAGCTGGTATTAGTGAAGGTAATCGAGATGGAATTTATGACTTCTTTATCAGAAGAGTTCGTAGTAATCTTCACCTTTCAATATGTATGAGTCCCGTTGGTGATGCTTTTAGACGTCGTTGTCGTATGTTTCCATCTTTGGTTAACTGTTGTACCATCGATTGGTTTACAAAATGGCCAGAAGAGGCCTTACAGTCTGTAGCATTGAACAGTTTAAAGACCCTAGGTTCGCCCGAAATAGTTTTTAATATAGCTTCCATGTGTAACGTTATGCATAAGGTAAATTTGTAAAGGCCCCTACAAACGCTCAGGTTTTTTACTTTTATTAACTGCGCAGGCCAGTCAAAACTATCACTTCGCCTCCACACGTGCAGGCTTTTACTACGATAGACCTGTGCAGGTCAAGGCTGTGTAATGGCCGGTCCACACACAGAGGCCTGTGCAGGTGGCGTGCACACTGCACAGTTGAAACCGGAGCGTCTGGACAGCGTTCAGGTCGCCTGCACAGATAAACCGGAAGGCAAGCCTGTGTGTGTGGCCGTAAGTCTGAGCGTATGTACCGGGATTAACTTAAGATCATTGAAAAAAATAATTTTTGTTTGCAGTCGGTCGAATTGATGACGGAACGATTTTACGAGGAAATGAAACGTCATTATTACACTACACCGAGCAGCTATTTGGAGTTGCTAAAATCTTACGTTGTGATGCTTGAAAATAAGAAGGTCCAAATATGTAAAACTAGAGATCGTATAGCTAATGGTCTTCAAAAATTATACGAAACAAATTCAATTATCGATTCAATGAAAGAAGAACTGACGGCGATGGCGCCTGAATTGGAAAAATCTTCAAAGGCGGTAGCAGATCTTGTAATCGTATTAGAAAGGGAACAAACAGCAGCTAGCAAAGTTAGAACGACAGTCGAAGCCGACGAAGCTTCTGCTAAGGTACAATTCAAACAAACCCAGTCCCATAAAAAATAACTTAGTTGATTTAGATAAAAGCTGAGGAAACTCAAGCGATAGCCGACGACGCTCAACGCGATTTAGACGTAGCTATGCCAGCTATGGAAGCTGCAACTAAGGCACTCGAGTCTTTAAACAAAAACGACATCAACGAATTGAAGGTGTTCCAAAAGCCTCCAGTTTTGGTTAAATTTGTGATGGAATCAGTATGTTTACTTTTGGGCGCCAAGTAAATAGCTTTAGCCTCGTTGGAAACATAATTTTGATTTATGGAGTCTTTTAGGTTAGATTGGGATGCTGCTAAAAAAGTGATGGGCGATCCGAACTTTTTAAAAAGATTACAAGACTACAACAAAGACAACATTACAGAAGCCATGTTGAAAAAGTTAAAAACGTACATCGACAACAAAGATTTTATTCCGGAAAAAATTGCAACAGTTTCAAAAGTGTGCAAAAGCATGTGTTTGTGGGTTCGAGCCATCGATCAGTACGCCAAAGTTTTTAAAATTGTTCAACCTAAACGAAAACGGTACGCAACCTAATGAAAATAGTGTAAAAAAATTACTTTTAGTTTCCAGCTTAGCAGAGGCCGAAGTGGAATTAAATCAAGTTTTGACCCTCTTGAGATTAAAACAACAGCAACTTGCCGACGTCGAAGCTATAATTACGAACTTACAAAACAAATTTGAGTCTGCGATGAACGAAAAGGAAAAATTAGAATATACCATGGAATTAACTGCGGCTCGTTTGGTTAGAGCTGGTCGTCTTAACATAGCTTTGGGCGACGAACAAATAAGATGGGAGCAGAGCGTTAAAGTAAAAAAAAATTTCTTATAAATTTCGCGTTTAATTTCCATTTTCGTAGGCTTTTGGGATAGAATTGGATAATGTTGTAGGTGACGTTTTAATATCCGCGGCTTCCGTGGCATACCTTGGGGCTTTTACTAGTAATTACCGAAAAGAACTAGTAGATCTGTGGATTGTCAACTGCAAAGAATACGACATACCTTACTCGAGCAATTTTAGTTTAATTACAGTACTAGCAGATCCGTACGACATTCGAACGTGGAACGCTTGTGGATTACCAAGAGATAAAGTTTCAACAGAAAATGCTATTTTAGTAACCAGAGCTGGTCGTTGGCCACTTATGATCGATCCGCAAGAACAAGCAAATAGATGGATCAAACAAATGGAAGGACCCGAATTAAAAATTACCAAATTGACAGATTCCAACTTTTTGAGAATATTAGAAGGAGCGATTCGACTTGGACTCGGTGTACTGTTGGAAGAAATTGGAGAAACTTTAGACCCAACTTTAAATCCCATTCTTCTTAAACAAACTTTCATTCAAGTATGCTCAATGGTCCGTCCACACACAAAGGCTTGCCTTCCGTGTGGACACCGTTTAGAAGGCCTGTACAGGTCAAGCCAGAGCGTCTGGACAGCGTTCAGGTGGTTTGTGCAGGCCGCCTGCACAGGCAAGCTAAAAGACAAGCCTGTGTGTGTGGACAGGCCTTATTGTCCACTTTTTGAAGTTTAATAAAATATTTGTTATAGGCAGGACGCTTGTTGATCCGTCTCGGCGATTCTGACGTTGAGTACGACACAAATTTTAGATTGTACATTACGACTAAACTGGCAAATCCACATTATATGCCCGAAATTTGTATCCAAGTGACGATCGTTAATTTTACAGTGACTCCTTCGGGACTCGAAGACCAACTATTGGCGTAAATTCTTTTCAAAATTTTTTAAAAATATTTTAAACTAAGAGATAAATTTTAGAGACGTGGTGCGTTTGGAAAGACCCGATTTTGAGAGCCAACGTACCGAATTGATTATTAGAATAAATAACGATAAAAGTCAACTAAAAAATATAGAAGATAAAATTTTAAGGCTCTTGTTTGCATCCGAAGGTAATATTTTGGACGACGAAGAATTAATTGAAACACTCAACGAAAGTAAGGTAAAATTTGAATACGTTGCACTTTTTGAGGGCCAAAGATTCTCATTGCACGTATTTAGGAAACGTCCGCCATTATTGCAGCTCGTTTAATTGAAACTGAAGCGACCGAAGAAAAAATTTCCATCGCTAGAGAAAAATATCGTCCTGTTGCTACTAGAGGATCTGTTTTGTATTTTGTTGTAGCTCAACTTGGAGAAATTGATCCCATGTACCAATATTCTTTAAAATATTTTAATCAGGTGAGGTGTTAGTTACAGTAAGTAGGATGTTTCCAAAAACACTTCCTAAAACAGGGGAATCTCACACCTCAGTTAATTCTAGAGTTAGAGTTGGTTGAATAGAAGAAATATATTTCTGGATTTTGCCCTGTCCCTCTCGCTTCTGGGATATGGTTTAATACATCAAAAAAAATTTAAATTTTGTTTCTAAGAGGCGTTATTTTAAGAGACAACAAAAATCTGAAAAGACCCCTTCAAAGCAACTTTTTCTCTATTTTCGATTCATGGGAAGCGATACTTTTGCTAATTTTTTTAATTTTCAAATTAAATTTCTGGCGTTATAAAGCGTTCAAAATTAATTCGTTTTGTTGATTTAGATTCATAATTTTATGCTCTAAAACTTTTATTAAAAGTTTTTTTTTCTAAAATAAATTGGGAAGCAGGAAATAAGCAAAGTATGATTTTTCATGTTAACCCCCATGATCGAGAGCTCCGGTCCCACCCTGTAGAAAAAAGAGCCCTACTTTGTTTAGAAGTGTTGTCTTTACATGAACGTCACTTTTAATTACCTAAAGCCTTAAATTAGCATATTTTTGCTAATTGTTTAACTATCATTGCATCATTTACAACAAAAATAGGCGAAATAAAAAATGACTCACACTGTATACGATGTGAAATTGGTTAAATTAATATTAACAACCATAATTGTTGTTAATAAATAATATTTTAGCGTCTTCAAATTATTATTAACAAAATATAAAAAAAAACTGACCTTATTAAGTTATTGGATTTGTGGAGCCAAAACGTTTTAACCAAAAAAGAACCAAATAGGCACAAAACACCACGAAAAACTGTGCAACTATACCCGGACCGAACTAATAATGAACTAAATTGAATATTTATTATTTAAAAATATTCAATTTATCGCAGTAAACTCGACTAAACGTGCAAAAATTTCTTATCGTAATAAATCGGGCACAAATTATTAAACATGTGATATTTCCAACTATTTTAAAATTGATTATCGAAAATTTTATTTTAACTAAAATAATTAAATTTTTCTAAAGCGATCAAAATTTGATACCCAAATTGTTTAAAAAATGTACAATATGTGCCCAAAAAAATAAAAACAGTAAATTTTAATACATTTATCATTATATCTACGAAAAACAATTGAAAAGGTGATTATAAAAAAATTTAAGAAAGAAGAGAGGGTAAAATTTGTTTTTAGATCTTAGGCATCAACCAGGGAGTATTTTCTTCCATTCAACTAACCAACATCCCCATGTTATGGCCCGTCCACACACACAGGTCAAACCGGAGCGTCTGGACAGCGTTTAGGTGACCTGTGCAGGCCGCCTGCACAGGCAAACCGGAAGGCAAACCTGTGTGTGTAGAAGGCCTTTAAGAAGTAATTTTGGAAACTTTCTGTTCCTAGTTTACAATATTGAAGAGTCCCTAATCCTCTTGCACGTCCTTTTATCATGCCTTGTTAAAGACCTACCATGTCTTCACCTTTCGTCTATTTCTAAACTCCATCTGACTCTTGGAATATCGATTGTCGTCACATTCTTGCATATTGCCTTCTCTTTATTTAGTCATTTTAGTGTCTGTTTAACGACTCTTCCAAGTATTCCGCCCATCTTGCATGCTTGCCCTCTATTTGTATTACCTACTAACAGCAAAAAAATCCTCAACTCCTTTTAAAAGTTGTATTATTAATTTGTAGATCTTCTGTAACGTCATTGAAAATAGTGAGAAAAACGACTATTTGCCGACAAGATTGGAAATTTTAAACCGTGAAATAACCATTTCCATGTACACCAACGTTTCGCGAGGTCTGTTCGAAAGACACAAACTTGTATTTAGTTTTATGTTGTGCGTGGCTGTTTTTACCCAACAAGGAATTTTACACGAATCTCAATATAATTATTTGTTAAGAGGACCCGTCGGGGCCAAAGCTATATCTGAAAAGAAGCCAGATTATCCAGCCATAACAGATGCAATGTGGTTAAGCGCACACTATTTGGCAGGAGCTTATGAATATTTTAAATATTTACCAGAAGAGCTAACAAGCATAATAACGGTAAAAATTGGAGATTTTGAACAGGTAAAATTTTGAAGAAATTAAGAAGATAAATAAACTGATTACCATTTAATAATAGATCGTAGAATTAGCGCCACATTCCAAAAAGAGTAGAATAGAATGGAGCACTTATTTAGACGATTTCGATAAGTTGCTGTTATTGAAGACAATTCGAGAAGAAAAGTTAGTTTTCGGAATTACGGAGTACGTTAGGATTAAACTTGGACAAGCGTTTGTTGAAAGTCCTCAAGTATCGTTAGCCATACTGTACGTGTTCTACACCATCAACCGTTGAAGTGAGTTATATAAAACGATTTTCAGATACCAAGACATCAACAACGCAACCCCTTTGGTTTTCGTCTTAAGTACAGGTTCAGATCCTTTCGGAGCATTTCATAGATTTGCATGCGATATGGGTTACAGAGAGAGAATTCAGTCTATTTCGCTTGGTCAAGGACAAGGTCCTGTAGCTGAAAAATTGATTGCACATGGCGTACAAGAGGGGGATTGGGTATTTTTGCAGGTCAGTTTTTAATAATTGTCAGTTTAAATATGAAAAAAATATATAAAATTTAGAATTGCCACTTAGCGACGTCTTGGATGTTAGCCATGGAAAGAACTATCATCAAAATCGTAGAAAATCCCACGGACGTCCACGCAGACTTTCGCCTATTCTTAAGCTCAATGCCTTCCAAATCTTTTCCTGTATCAGTTTTACAAAATTCGGTTAAAGTAACAAACGAGCCTCCAAAAGGATTAAGGGCCAATGTTAAAAGAGCACTCACTGAAATGTTGGACGAATTTTTTGAAGATCATCGTAAGTTACTTCTTAATATTACCAGTCAGATTTTTAAATTTTCTTTTATAGCCTTGGGACGTGATTGGAAAATAATGCTTTTTGGACTGTGCATGTTCCATGCTATCCTTCAAGAGCGTAAGAAATTTGGAGCCTTAGGATGGAATATAACTTACGAGTTTAACGACAGCGATCGAGAGTTTGCGTTTAATACGTTTAAAATGTTTTGCGCTGATGCTACAATCCCCTGGGATGCTTTGGAGTACATCACCGGTAAATACAAAATTTAAGATTTGGTCTATTTATGAGAAAATTCCATTACTCAGGTGAAATAACATATGGTGGACGTGTAACAGATTATTGGGATTTACGATGTCTCAAAACGATCTTAAAAGGGTTCTTCGCACCTGCCACTTTAATAGACGGTTATGCTTATTCAAAATCTGGAACGTACTACTGTCCAACATTTGAAACGATTGCAGAATATAGAGAATTTGTGGACACTTTTCCGATTATAGAAGAACCAGAAATATTTGGAATGCACGAAAATGCCAACATAGCCTATCAGGTATAAGAATTTCTCGAGGGGTCAACTACTGTTCTGAATTTGTACACTGACTGCAGTTGACTGCCCATGACTGCAGATGACTACTGTCGACAGCTCAATTTTTGTACATTGACTGCAGAGAGTGGTTAACCATTCGGAATTTTTCAAAAACTTATATTTGCTTAAATTGTTGAATTTTAGATTAAAGAAACTAACGCCGTTTTAATAACAATTATGGAAAGTCAGCCACGAAGTGGTGGTGGTGGTGAAGGCAAATCTAGCGACGAAATTGTGTTCGAATTAGCCGAAGGGGTTATTAACTCAATATTAAAAAAAATTAGCACCGATGAAGCTCATCCCCACTTATTTAAGGTTTTGTTCACCACACCCACACAGTCAACTTAACCAATTAAAATTATGATTTTAGATCGATTCCAAAGGGCGATTACCATCGCTAACGACAGTTTTAATGCAAGAAGTGGACCGTTTTAACAAATTACTCAAACTCATTCATTCGTCCATGGAGAACTTACAAAAAGCTATCAAAGGTTTAGTCGTCATGTCTGAACAACTCGAAGAAGTTTTTAAAGCGTTCATGAATAATCAAGCGAGTATCTGTTATTGTTATTCATCTTAGGATTAACTGTTTGAATTTAGGTTCCAAAAATGTGGTCGTCTCGCTCTTATCCATCACTTAAAAGTCTCGGTAGTTGGGTACACGATCTCGAGCTGCGGTTAGATTTTATATGCGTAAGCGTAATTTTATTTTTGATTTGTAACGAACGTAATCATAAATTTTAGATTTGGTTACAATACTACCACCCTCCTTCGTATTGGCTGTCTGGTTTTTACTTCACACAAGGATTTTTAACTGGAACATTACAAACTCACGCTCGTAAATACGATTTACCTATAGATCAACTAAAATACGACTTTGCGGTACAAAAATTTTACGTCGATCAAGAAGTAATAAAAATACATCACGATGAAGAAGCTCGTGAAGTAAGTTTATGAAAAAAATAGTGACACAAATAGTTATTATATTTTTAGGTTCCAGAAGCGTACGGCCACATAACTCCACCTAAAGATGGTGTAATTATACACGGCATATTTGTAGATGCAGGAAGATGGGATATCAAAGGTATGGTTTTAGCAGATCCAAATCCGGGCGAAATTAATCCACCATTACCTGCAGTTATGCTAATACCTGTTACTAAATTACCAGAAGACGATCCGCGTTATATTAGTCCCCTATATAAAACATCGATTAGAGCTGGTACTTTATCGACTACAGGCCACAGTACTAATTTTGTTGTAGCAATGTTTTTACCATCGAAAGAAAGTCAAAGTTATTGGATTCTTAAAGGAACTGCGCTATTAACGCAAGTTACTGATTAATTTTTTTTGTATATTTATTCAAATAAACGATAATTGTCTTGGAATTTAGTTTAAGCTCACAATGCGTCAGCATCACACGTTTCAAAATTATTCTTGAGAAAAATCCTTTTCATACTTCTAGTATTGTCTACTCTACTATACAGTCTTAGGAGCAATATCCTCAAATTTAAACTTTAAAAATAATCTTCTGATGTCAAGTTACACTAGTTCTTTGCGTATTAAGCATTAATAAAAGACCTAGAATGAGGATAGGGGAGTTAGTTGCTAACTGGCTAAGTTTACAGTTAGACGGTCAGTTGGGATTGAGAGGGTGAGGAACCCTAGCTAACGACTGATCGTAAGAGAGGCGCGAGTTTTACTTGTTTTACTTATTCAGTCCATTCCAGCGATTTGAATTAGCAACAAATTATATTTGTTTAATAAGCGTAATGCTAATAGATATAAAATTTTATAAAAAATAATCAGTTATCACGTATGAGAAGCACTTAATATATCATGTAAATATAATATTTCTTCAGGCATGTGTTTTAACAACAAATCATTTGAATTTTTCAAATAAGTAACATAAACTTGCAAAAATGCAATTCCAGAACTTGCTTCTACAGCAACTTCCACATTTTTAGAGCTGCAAAATTAAATTCAATAGTTTAAAATTACCTACAAATTTCAAACCTACTTTATACTCTGTTTAGTCAGCTCCATAACAAACTGGGACATATATTTTATAAACGATTCATTAAAACTTGGATTAAACTGCTTTAAAATTGTATGAATACCAACTATAAAAGGAACACCATCAATATGTTCTGGTCCTCGTTTACTTAAATTACCTAAAGAACACAAATTTTACAACAAGAGTAACTTAAAAGGTAAAATACAAACCGGGATTTTTTAAATGAAATAATTTTTGTAAATGAGTCATTACGAAAATAAATAAAGTCGCCGCATAATTCTCGTTTGGTTTTGTAGTTATGTATATCTTATGCAAAGGATTATTCATTCCGGTCCAATCAAAATAATGTGAAAGCGAGATCAAAGCGTCCTCACTTAACTGAGCCTGTTCGTCGCCTTTTTTTATATCATTTAACAAGGATCTGAAATTTTTTTGTAGTTTCTTATGATCATCACGCTACTATAGCTCATTCAACCAGAAAATCCCCTACAAGAGATTGGTTATGATTGAATGAGCTCTACTTACTTGTTAAGGACACTAAGAGACGACTCTAAATTTTTGGCATCAAATTTGCATTTCATATTTAATTGGAACGTAATTAAAACTCGCAATAATTGCAACTGGCCGACGCTTAGAGTTAACTCTAAAATGTTATTCCAAAGTTTTGTTGTACGATTGACGCTATTTTGATAAAATTTGTTGATGTTGGGCGTATTTTCAAAATCAATTTCAGACGTAATTGTGGATAAAATGTTACTCCAAGCATTATTTTTGTTTTCCTTATTTTCCAGTATTTCTAAAATCATAAATATAATTTTAATCCAGTCAAATAAGATCAAATAAAGAGTCAACCTCGAAATGACGGTGAGAAAGCTAAATATTTGTATAAACCTATATTTCGTAAACGGTTGATCTCACAAAAAATGAATTGGATCAAATTTGTAGAGAATTTTATGTTCTACAAGTTTTATAATAACTTCTAATGACGTATGATGCATAGAAAACGGGATATTTGCAAAAAAACAATTTTTGTGACCTTTGACCTTGAATATCTTGACACGCGAACACGAGATTGTATGATCCTTTTGAGCAAATCTTTAGAAAGTCAAAACATAGGTTTATGCAAATATTTAGCTTTCTGACTTTCATTCTGAGATTAAACCCTTATTTTACTGGATTATTTACAAATATAAATATAGTCAAAACCGGTTATAACGACTTTGAAGGGACCGATCCGATGTCGTACAAAGCGGTATCCTTATAACCGGTTTTGACTGTATGTATAAATAAGAAAAACGAACTTAGAATTTTTTGTAAATTGCTAATTATCATGAAGGAGTAAAGTCTATCCAAACCAACCAAGCCGGTAACTTCAATTGCTGAAGATGTCAAAGCAAAAGTGTCTTTATTTAAGATTGGTTTGTGTGTTTTTACGTCGTACCACGTCGAAGTTTGTTCCAAATATATCGAATGTCTATAAAAGAATTTTTTATACGAATTCATTTACAAACGCTTCATTTACCTCGTGTCTGTTAGTCGAATAATTTCTCTAGCTAAACGTCCTATAAAGTTTTCACTTGTGGCATCTACAGGTGGAAAAAATGGAATCGGGACGTAACGACTTTGATAAGAGCTTTCCCAATCGTAGACTTTGTTTCTCAAAAAGCCGTTACACTCTTGTTCGACGTTGTAGTTTACAATGCGCGTTACTTCTTCTTGCCAAATTTTTAACCCATTTATATTTACATAATCCTAAAATTTTGATATTGTCACGTTAACGACATGTTAAAAATTAATAAAAAGGCTAGAATTAAGACACGACAGTTAGTGGATAACTGGCTAAGTTTACAGGTAGACGGTCAGTTGGAATTGAGAGGGTGAGGAACCCTAGCTAACGATTGATCGTATGGAAGGAGCGAATTTCACTCGTAATTAAGTGTAAAGTGTAATGACAGCAGAATGAGCAAGAAAATGGGGGATTCACCGGACGCAACAATTGTGGAGCAGCTACTAACCGCTACATCACTAGCGCTACTATCGTGCGGTAATTCTGTTAAGTGAGCAGGTATGGAGATAGTTCAACAGGTTCAACATAACTCAAATGAAATGCGCTCGATAAAATGGCAACCGCTCCGCACACGTTCCCAAAGGGGTAAGTCACCGAACGATTTGGTAGCTGTTCCACAACTGTTACGTCCGCTGAATGCAACCATTATGACTTTAATAAACATGTATTTTATTGGAAGTCTTGGCGTATATTTATAAGCCCCTAATTATCCTGATACAATCTGAGAGTCTCTCAGCAGTCACGAGAATAGTCGTGACATATGGTGGAGGCGCCTGGCATTAGAGTGAGCAAGAATTTATTATTGTAATAAACATGTATTTTATTGGAACTCTTGGCGTATAAGCCCCCAATTATCCTGGTACAACCTGAGAGTCCCTCAGGAATCACGAAACCAATCGTGACAGTATTTGAAAAAAGTTTATACCTTTCTACCATTACTAAAGCTCTTTTAGAATTTTTAAAGCAACTTGAAGAACAAAACAATTTTAAAACTCTTTAATAATTGAACAGTAAGCTCTAGAACTGAAAGTAAATTGTATTTCCTTCAACTCACCTGAATGTACTCAAAGGACCGTTTAAAACCGTCAATAATTTTGGCTAAATTTTTAAGTTTTTGTTCCAATTCGTCTGATTTAGGTCGAGCACTAAATATAAGCTCACTGTGCAGAGTTTTAGAAATATGATGCACCAACTCTTTCCGAATACCATCTTCAAGTAGCTTTTTTGGATCCAAACAAATAACCCCTACTAATGTGCTCTTCATCATTCTCATTCCTTCACTATACACGGAAATTGAATGAGTCAATTCGGCAAATTCAAAACGTACGTTCAATTGAGAATACTCTTTCAACTTATCTTTTTCCAAACGTGTGGGTAATTCTTTTAAAATACTCGTTTGTATCGAAATTATGCTAGCCATATTTTCGAACATCATTTCTGGAATAATTTGTAATACTTTCCTAGCATAAATTTCAAGCTCACCACTATAATATTGTGAAACAGAAATTAAATCTTCGCTGTGAGCTTGATTAATTCTTAAGAGGGGAATTTCTAAAGCGGAAGCGAGTTTTAGAAAAATTGCCCTTAATTTTATACATAAAGTTGGTTCTTTCTTAATTCCCAACTGCATTATTGATGTATACGAATCGATTAGCTCCCAAGCATAACTCACATCGCCTATAATTTGCAACATAATCAACATTTCTTCCTTAACGTTCATATTTTTAATCATCATATGTAAAAATCGTCTTGTTTCAACAAGAAATTGTACAACTTGCATATTTTTATCAAGTTGATGAAACTCTTGAACTTCTTCGAGCGCTTGTATTAGTTGAACTATTTTACGACCCGAATTATTATCTGTTTGATGGAGCGAATCGATTTCTTTGGAAATTTCTGTAAACCAACGTTGTAAATTGGTATTTTTTTCAATACGCGTTAAAGGCTTTGTTCCACCAAAAACATCTGATAATTCAATTAAACTGTCGTAACTTTCCTTTTTAAGTTTATTCCAAGTAGCTTCTTTTTCTTGTAATAAATTTTTAACTATGTCTTTGGTTATTAGTTCTAACTGGGCAGTATTAAGTAGTAACTTGAAGAGTTGCACCGGTGAATATTTTGACTCGTTTAAAACAAGTTCTCTTAATTGTTTACATTTCTTATTTTTATCAGATTTACCAGGTTTTAAAACTGTATGAAGCATAAGCCACCTAATAGTAACATTGCAATCTCTTAAGATGTTCAAAATATTATTTATATCGTTGATTACATTTTCGCTAGTTAAATTTCCTTCTTTTAGCAACTGATAGGACGATTTTAATAACTGAGGTACAGACGACCCATACGATTGAGCGTAACTCTTTATGTTAACATTTTCAAGAGTATTATTAAGAGCCATTTTAGCCGCTTTAAAAGATTCCCAAGACTCAACCACATTAATAATAAAACCCATGTATAACGAAATTATCCAATTGTCAGGGAAGTATTTATCTACAATTTCTCTCATTATGGCAGTTTGATTGTGTAGCATGTTAGGACAGAAAAACAAACAAACATAAAGCATCGAAGCTTGAGTTGTTAAGGCTGTGCTTCGATGTTTAGACAAAGGATAGATCGATAGTTGATTGTAAATGTCGTCAGATCTTAACCGACCAATGACAATGTCCACAAATGTTGCTTTAATTGAAATGCGTCTGAAATGAATAAAAAATGTTTCATTAGGCACTTCAGTTTTAAAATAGCTTACTTGAAATAATCTTCAGGATAATTTGTTGGTGTTTTAGTAGCACTACATCCTGTATCACGTAACAATTTGCAAACTTCATCAATGTGACTTTGACTATCATTGCGTTGTGGTGTGTACCGATAATACGAAACCAATAACCTTTCTCGAACTATTCCATCAATGTAAGCATCAACAACTAATAACATAACTCCATACAAATATAAAGCTTCACACTGCAAATTCATAGTTTACTTAAAATTAAAATAAAATTTAAACAAATTTATACCATCACTTGACGACCTTCGACATCAGCAAAAATTGTATCGAGCGATTGATGAATGTAAACACCATCCTCTAACTCATCGAGAATGTGATTTAAATCAGTAATGTACGTGTGAATGCTTTCAAATGCTGAATAAAATCGTGATATAATTTCTAAATGATTATCTCGAAACTCCTCATCAAAATCTCTTAAAGTCTGTAATTAATACAAATAAATCCTTTTATTAACTAACGATATAGCAGTAGTTCTTACGTCATTGTTTTCCAATTTATTCTCGTGAACTTCGGCAAACTTAAAATAATTGAAATCCAAAATGATGTCATTATACTTTTGTGCATCTTGCTTCGTTTCTAATCTAAGATATTTAAGAAATTAATAAAGAAACTGCTAAACAGTTAAAACTTACCTAAAAACATTCGGTATGTAATCTTTGAGTCGCAGTAGTTCTGCAATTACAGCATTCCCTCTTGATACAAGCTGTAATACATTTTGTCCACAAATATTATTTTCAGCAAAAAATTCTTTTACACTCATTATTTCAATTTATAAATAATAAAATAATCATTAGAAAGATCTCAGATCTGATTCTGACAGTTCAAATTTTTGAGGTTATGTCACATGTCAGAACCAATTTGAGGTTATATTTACCTTTTGATAAGATTTTTTTTTAAATTTCGAAATTAATTGCAATAATGTCCTTAAGACTGCCTTTAGTGGTTATTTTAGGAGCAACAGGTTCGGGTAAAACAAAATTGTCGTTAGAATTAGCACAAAAATTTGGAGGCGAAATAATCAGTGCAGATTCGATGCAGGTAAAGGCTCTTTCTATTAATTTATTTCAACAGTTAATAAAAAGTTTTATGTTTAGATTTATAAAGGACTAGACATTATAACAGCTAAAGCAACTAAAGAAGAACGTAATTTAGTACATCATCACTTAATTGACGAATTAGAACCATTTGAAACGTGCACAGTTCATGATTTTCGAAACAACGCCTTACCAATCGTATCCTTTCATTATTCTAAAATTTAGCGAGAATCTTAAATTTCTTTAATTTAATTCAGATCGATAAACTGTTTTCTGAAAATAAACTACCAATTATTGTAGGCGGAACAAATTATTATATCGAATCATTGTTGTGGAAAATTTTAGTCGATAATAAATCTCAATTAAATTCTACTTCGGCACACTTAGAAGAACTTTCCAGTGAAACTCTTCATCAAAGGCTATTAGACCTTGATCCAAACCGAGCACGAAAATTACATCCTAATGATAAAAGAAAAATTTTAAGGTAGCAGTTATAAAATTTCATTTCTGTACAACTATGTAACAATTTGTAGGTCTTTAGAAATTTTACTACGAGAAGGGCGTAAACATAGTGATATTTTAACCGAACAACAAACTTCGGAAGGCGGCTCAAGTTTAGGTGGAGGTTTGCGTTTTACAAATTCCCTTATATTTTGGTTACAATGTGATCAAGAGATTTTAGACGAAAGATTAAATTCACGCGTCGATTCTATGCTTCAAGAGGGGTTAATTGATGAGCTTCGAGACTTTCATAAGAGATACAACAAAGAGAGGGTCAAAGTCGACGAGTAAGTGAAACGATTCAAAGAGTTCCCAAAAATTGTTTGTAGAATTCCAGATTATACAAAAGGAATTTTTCAATCGATCGGTTTGAAGGAGTTCCATAAATATTTAGTGCAAGAAAATCACGATCTTGATAGTGAAGACAATCAGAAACTTATAAATGAATCTGTCGAAGAATTAAAACGAACTACAAGGCGTTATGCTAGGAAACAAAAGCGATGGATAATTAATCGTTTTCTTAATAAATCAAACAGAAAGGTGAGTGTTAAATCATTTTGTGCTTGTTTAAAGAACGTTTTTCAGGTACCTCCGGTATATGGATTAGATACTACAAATGTGGTTAATTGGGAAGAATGTGTTCGAATTCCAGCAGAAGAAATTTTACAGAACTTTATTAATAGCTCGGCTTGTCTACATCAACCTTTGCCTGTGCAAGAAACAAACGCATCACCAAATTCTGAAGCAGATACATTTAAATGTGATACATGCGAAAGAACTTTTATAGGTGAATATCAGTGGAATATTCATTTGAAATCTTCAAAACATAAAAGAGTTTGTGAAGGTAAAAGAAAAAAGTTTAAATTGCTAATGTTAAATTTTATATAAGTTCTTGATGGTAGAATAAAAATTTTGAAATATGATATAAGTAAGCTTTTTTAAGCTTTTAACCCTTCCAACTTTTTTCAATCCAAGAAAAAGTAGTTATAATCGAGATATAAAAATAATATTAATAATAAAATTTTTTTTTGCATTTCTCGACGTTTTGAGTAATTCCAAAAATGCAAAAAAAAATTTGGAGATTTTTTTAACCAAACTGGATATATGTATCACCCCCCCCCCCCCCTCTAGAGCAAAAACTACTGAAGCGATTTTGATGAAATCTGATTTTAGCCACTTTAAAATTATTTCATTGGCAAAAATAGCTTTAATAAGAAATCTATACAGGGTGTCCAAAAATATGGTAGTTATTTTGGGCGCATATGAACAATTTTGGGCCAAATTCATTTTTACTTGACTATAAGATAGTACTCGTGTGCTTTAATTTAAAAAAAAAAATTTTTATTCTAAATGACGGCCAATCCTGGATTTTCCCATTTTGTGGTTTTTTCCTTATAACTTGGCCGGTAATTATTATTATAAAAATTTCAAAAAGGCATTGTACAGTCAAAATATAAGGCTTTCGTTCTAAGCAAGTCGATTTTCAAAATTGTTTTAAAATTGCATAATTCTTAGGGGCAAAAGTAGGTCGAAATTTTGAAATGCATTTTCTCAAAATTTCCTCTGCCATATTTTTTCTTTTTTGGATATGTTACAAAAAACGTAATTCTCTATCGAAATATAAGTTTTTATCAAAATCGCTCGAGCCGTTTTGGAGTAATGATTTTTTGAATATCAAAACTTCAAAAATCTCTAATTTCCTTTGTAATAGAAATTAAAATTTGAAAATGGATATATGTACCAATCTCATGAATATCTATTATTTGACACTATTTTAGGTTAACAAAACGCTTCTGGTTAAACCGGAAATTACAAAAATACCAAAATTTTTAGGAACACCCTGTATATTTTTTAATATTTTGAAAGCTTGTAAAATTAGCTATTACACGATACCAAACACTTTATATTTTTACTTCCGGTTTAACCGGAAATGGGATCAAATTTCTTATTTTAAATGGAACACCCTGTATATTTTTCAATATTTTGAAAGCTCGGAAAATTAGCTTTCTGAACATAGAAAATAATATATATTTTGAACATCAATTTATGCCAAATTAAATTAGTATTTCAGACAGTTTATCTAAAAATTGTAAAAATAAATTTAATAATAAAACAACGGATGTGGCCATACGAGGAACTGTTTTCACGCTTAACTTCAATACCTAAACATTTCTCTAGTGCACTTTTTAAAGTTTTTTATATTTACAAGATATTAAAGGAAATTTAATAAATACAAAATTCCAAGATTTGACGGCCGGAAAAGTTCCTCATATGGCCACATCCGTTGTTTTTCAATATTTATCCTGTATTGTTGTTGTACAAACGATACAAGTTCATCATTAGGGAATAAGGGATGACCAGGATTCGTAAATCGTAAAGGAGTTTTTGAATAAAATATGAAATTACCAAGCGATTAATATTTTTATTAATATGTAAAAACTTATCAAGGAACTACAACCAAATAAAAGATGTCATATGTACTAAAAAGCTAACTTTTGACAACGCAAAGTTATTGAAAACAAAAAATTATATGCAGACTAAATAAGTACAAAAACATTAACAAACTCTATATACAAAAATTATGATATTGATAACATTTTGTCCAATAAACTTTTACTACCGTATTATTTTTAAGATTTGAGAATTATTTATGATAATTTATATGTTCAAAAGTAGTGAATTGTTCGCAAATTTTATAAATCGGCAAATAAGTAAAAAATGTGCCTTGAAAACTAAAAAAATTAAAACTAAATTCTGTCTTATTAATATTTGGTCACGAGCGAGGTTCGATCACAGGTACGTAACTAATATTAAGAAAAAGTATATCGCGTTTTAATAAATTACATTTTTTCAATCGCTTATAATTATGGTCACATAACTTTGAAATACATCAAGGCTCATTTTTCTCACTATAAACCGTCAATATTGTTAACATTTATCGTAAAAAACTATACTTTTTTTTTTTCTATTTTTTTCTGATATTTTTCTGAATATTGAGATATAAAATACTGTAAAAATATGAACACAACAATTCGCTTCACATCTTACTAACTAAAACAAAACATTATATAAAGAGGCATATTTAAACAATTTCAAAGTCTTTCAAAAACGTAAAAAATGCAAACATAACTTATCAATAATATTGAGATTAAAATCCGCAAAATGGCGTGTCAAATGCCTATCATTGAAGTGCCAGACAAAGTTTTTAAAGAATCTCCGATTAAGATTACTACTCCCATACTATTTTCTACATTTCTATTAGTATAGGGGATGATTTAGCGTAATATACAGATTCACTTCAATAAAACGTGCACTATATTAACAAATACCTTACTTTTGAAATTAAAGATAAGAAATAAATCAAAGTAGCACTTCATGTAAAAACCAACTAATAAATTATTTAACTAACGAAATAATCTAAATTAACAAAATTTTACTACTTAAATACAATTATAAACAAACATAACATTATGAAAAAAAAATCAAATGATGTAATACTTTCATCTTTAAAACAAGATTCCGTTAATTTACATCAACAACTTATCGGTATAAAAAAGCGTATACGTTACATTTACACTATTATAATAATATAATAAGGGTATAAATCCACAAACATAACCACTAAATAATAATAGTTCGTCAAAGCGTCGTAGTACTTTGAGACAATCCTGGAATATTCACGCAAATAAAAGTCTTTAAATCACTAAAATTGCAACAGTGACGGTGCAGGAAGCGAGTCCACCTACCCTTAGAAATAATGATCGGGGAATTGCTTCGACGTCGTATAACCGTCACCGACTTGAAAGTAAGTTGATCGAATAAATGAATTGAACTATAAATGTCCAAACCGATCTCATTTAAAATACAAAATTTTAAACGTCGGTCTATTATTGGAGAAGTTAAACCACCAAATACACTATGTAGGCATTTTTACAAAGCCTTTTATAGATTACACTATAAATTAAATAGTTCAATTACGTTAAATTGAAATTAAACCTACATCGATACAAGTATAATATTAATTATGAAAAACATCATTGCTATTTCTTTAAATAAAAATGTAAAATTTATTTAGGAGTAGCGAGTTTTTGTCTCAAGTAAGAAAAAACACCTTCAAAAATTGTCTCAATCGGTAGAATGACATTTTTAAATCCTTAAAACTGATTATCACAAAATGAAATCACAAAATTGGTGAATTATGAGCTACAAACTTGAGGTAAGTAATTTATTTCGTGCTTAATTTATTTTTCAATTTTTTTTTACATTTTTCTGTGTGTATTTTTATTAACAACTATACCGAGTGCTCTAACCCTTTTTATATCTTCACTATATTATGCTACACGTCTAAGAAAAACTGAAACACTCGGTATAAAAAACCGAAAAAAATATACTACCGCTAAACAAAACTCCTCTACAAATCACAGTTATCATTATTTTAAAAATTTGATGCAAAAACTCTACATGATAAATCGAATGTTAATTGGGCAGAGCGTTATTTTCTAATACACAGTGGCGCAAGTATTATAAAAAGGCGATGGAATAATGTAAATAGAGCCGAATAATTACAAACAAATTCAATTTCCATTCGTCTAGAAAATAAACCTAACTCGAATTATTTTAGGGGCAGTTAAAAACCTGGTTAACACTTGATAATATAACCCCCGATTAGTTCAACAAGCGCGTAGCTTTCTTTATGTCGTTAAATCTACGCTTAGAATAAAAGATTTTAGTCCTTAATTCAAACAAAAAAAGTTCACTTTTAAAAGAAAAATTAAATATTTGTCACATCTTGTCTTTGCTATACATTTTTTTCATACCGGTTGCGTTATTTGACGAAAAAAATGTGTGCACCACTGTCTCTCAAGTTATTTTGCATCAATACACTACACTTGATCTTCAAATCTTCCAAGTTTAGCGATGTGCGGCTAAACTTTTACGCAAACTCGATACTTTAGCTCTTAACGCCTCTTGGTGTTTTTGTAACTTTATTTTTTCCCATATGTAAGATTCTTCCTTATCTTCTAATTCTCGACAAAACTCGGACGCGTTTTTCAAGATCACCACTTTGGCGGTACGATCGCGATGAGAAATATCGGGCAGTTGGTTTCTCAAATTATCGAACAAATTTTTAAGATCGATACGGCGTAATCTTTCCATGTTGTTGTGCATGTTGCGCTTATCACATTCGGGCTCGCTATCGCTGCTCTGTCTTCGCTTACTTTGCGTTTTGTACGTCCGCTTTTTCGTCATACGTCCGTCTGATTTTTTCGAACGCTTGCCAAATTCGCAATCGCTGTCGCTGCTCGCTCGTCTTCGCCGTTTGTTAGAATTTGACGACATTTTAGGTGGAGAACGCTTAAGTCCTCTTTGTTGTGGAACTTCCATGTCGGGTAAAATGTATTTGCCGTTTATACATTTTCGATTGTACGGTGGGGTGGCTTTTTTAGGAGATCCAAATCTTCCCATAAATGGAGGTTGTGGTTTAAGTAAAGTTTGTTGGCTTTTAGGATATAAAAATCGCCTATTGCGGGCATCGGCTTGTTCGTTAATAGATACCACGTCGATTTCTTCCTCTTCTTCTTCCTCTTCGACAACTTCCTCGTCTTCCTCCTCCTCCTCCTCTTCTTCATCATCCTCATCTTCCTCATCATCCTCTGTAACAAAAGAAATATTTAATTTTTTTTGCATTAGCTCATGAAGGGATTTTTAAGACTCGCATTTATTAGAAAAGAAATTCACTTTTTCGATAGAAAGTGATGAAAAATAAGCACACGTTGCTACCATGACAATACCGAGAAATTATTTAATTTTATTAGAAAAATCAACGCATACACCATATTTCTTTTCTTTCTCATAATGATCCAAAAATTGAAATTTCAAAACCACCTCAACCTTTACCTTTAACATATTTTTTGAATGTTTGCAATAAAGGCCGTAATTGTAAAGATCGTGTGGAATAAAAACGTGTCTGAGCCCCATTTATTTCTAATGGCATAACCGCCCCAAAGATAAAAAATAACCACAGAATCAAAGTTTAATTGAAACGTTATACAGCGTAAAGCGAAAAGAAAGTGGGCGCATGGAAATGTTTCATTATTTAAGAATAGTTGTAACTCTTGTAGATAAAAGAAACGATTTTATTGAATTAAACCATTTTAATCAGTTTGTATGTGAAACTAACCACCCTGCGCTACTATAATTGAAATAAAAGACCATCGAGTATCTTCACCGTAATAATCGTACGTTATGGTAGTAAATAAAATTTAAATGTATTTCGGTCATCCTATAATGTGTCCAATAAATTATTATTGTTTAACTGACCTGTCCTAAACTCTGAACTCGTTTTATAATTTAACCCTGACCACCTCCGTGTGTCGCAACATCGATCCAGAAGAGATTCGTTCCGCTTTACAGGACTCCCCATTCAATTATTTATATTGGTAGATCGATAATTAATTGACTCGCGAGTTTGTTGAACTCAAAAATACATTTTAACAAAATAAATCATAAAATATGTAAACACGCTAAAAGTTGCCAACTCAAAAGTTGGCTTAAATAGTTATAAAAAGGGATGTCAACGAACAGCGGTAACTTTCAAAGTACAAAAAGTGCGCATTGTGAAAAAGAATCAAAAAATCACCGTAGCAACAAATTTAGAAATTATACACCTATTTTATTTTAATTGAACCAAATAAAAGTGTAAGCAAACCTTGGCCTAATTATAAAATTGTAATCTCGGTGTACAGAGTAAATAAAATTGTGTAATGCGTTAAATTATTGTTTTTAACAAGGAGATAAAAGTTTCAGGTAGTCAATAAGAATTTTATCGCTTTGTTGGTATTTAATTTAGCGTCCACAAGGATTTTACGCGTTCAATTTTATTAATTACATAAGTTGATACTCTACAATCAATGATGGAAAAAATTGACCCGATAGCACTTGACCTATCAAATTCGAACCAGGATAAAAAAACGCGCATGTAAGTCGAAGTACGTATTTTAGATAAATATATTTGATAGTGGAACAAAATCTTCTAAAATTAGAAAAAAAAAGATAACAATCTTTACTTTGAAGTGATAACAAAAGCTCGTCCCATAGGGTGTACTTAGAAAAACGACCCTCATTATTTGGTCATTAGACCCATAAACCATTATTTAAAAGATTTTTTGAAAAACAGACCTTCGTAGAAACGGTTTATTATTTTGGGGTCCTTTTGTTACTTTTAAAACTTTTAACGGCGAGTTTGAGGGGTTGCTTTTGTTCCTCGCCGACGTTTGCGTGGTCAGTTTATTTATTTATTAATTTGCATTTCGTTGTATATAATTATAATTAGAGCAATGACTTTAATTCAAGGTTAAATAAATATTAGGTTACTAACTTTAATGAATTAAAGTGTTAGTGGAAAAACTTCCACCCAAAAATTACTTGGCCTCTTTAATAGTCACTTTTTTGCCAAGAGGTTAAAGTTATCGTGGTTTAACGACTTTGGTCAAGTGATTTTAAAAAAATATTGAAATCGTCACCCAAAATGATAATGAGCTTGTTGCGAAAAGAGGGGTCGGCGTATTTTGCAAAAAAAGTCAACTTTTTGGAGCGCTCCGATAGGTGGTTGAGAAATCAACGTGCGACGCCGGATTTCCTACTTATCGATCATCAAGGTTACAAAAATATTATAATGTGGGATTCTCTAATTACGATTTGAAAAAGGAGGTTAATACACCTGTACAGTGGACAAGTCATGTTCAAGGATATTTTTTGTATTAGCGATTTAACTTTTTCCTTGCAAATTTTAATTGTACTTCGTAGTTTAGTAGGTTCACGGCTAATACTAAAACCTTGTAGGTGTGGAACGAGCAAAAATTTGTACTAAAAAATAGTGCGATTGACCACCATCGACGAGCTATTCATTATTAATATCAAAATTCAATCTTTCTACTTGTTTATGCAAATGCGTCCGAAAGGCAAAAAAACTCGATTTGTTTTTGTTGCAATCCGATTTGCTTATGGACAAATTAGAAAAATGTTATCTTGCAGGATGCTAATTGAAGTTTCTAATCTGTCGAAAAAAAGGTACATGGCTGGTATAATTCGTCAACTTTCGATTTGTGGGATAATTACAACTATAAATGGTAATTAAAGGGGGAAATAACCGCCTTGTAATATATGAAAATGTAGGAAAAAAACGAAAGTAGAATTCAATTGTTAGAGGGAAAAAAGTTGTCACCAACACACGCGATGGAAGTTACAAAACCGGACGTTTCAATTTACAATTATTAGTAGAAGATTTAAGTGAAAAAAGTAGGCTAATAAGACTTTTTAAAACTATCGATTAAGTTTTGTTGATGTGTGATCAATTAGTTGGCGAGATAAATTACGAAATCGACCTAGTTCGGGTGGTTTTTTTCGCAGTAGTAGGTAACCTAAACAGGTAGGTCGAAATCGTAGAGAAATTGCGTGTGTGTGCGTTGAACAATCGACAATAGAAGGGTACGGTACGCCTACGACACCATCGTCGGATCATATTTTGTCTCGCAACAAAAAGAAGAGAAAAGCTTTACGGGACTTACAACTGGTTCCCATACCCACCACCAACAGAGACAAGTTTTATGTTACTAGCAAATAATTGCCGAGTGATACCGTTTTACTACCACCTGTAATAATGCCATTTTGACACGTGTAATTGGTCGTCGGCATCAAAAAGTTTTCAACGACGGTGTTCGTTCAGAGAATGCCGTTCTCAAACTGGATCCTATAACTACCTTTCACATTCCTAAGCGGGCAATGGATTTGTCTTATGATAAAATTGACTGGAACGGCAACTAAAAGTTCATCGTTTGTGTATAAAGGATATTAAAAATACATTTCAAGATTAGCCCGGATTCAACTAATTCTGGAACTAGGAAACTTATACGCGTGCAAAGCACAATTTATGTATTCTCACAATACACAACTATAGTAAGCACTATAGTAATTAGCGGTCGCGTTATAGTTGTCTGGAGGAAAAAATAGAATGCGAAACCTAATTTTTAAAAGGAAACGTAAATTTTTAACCTTTTCATTCAAAAAATCTCACATTAATCTGACGTCAATTAATTATTACGAATGGTTACATTAAAAACTCGTTTTTTTGGCTACTATTTGCGCCTAAGGCCTGGGCGTTGGAACTAAATATCATTTGCGATATGTAAGATTTATAACTGGGTTAAATGTAGAAGAGCCGCGCCTTAATAGCACTTTTAATTATGAAAGTTACTACAATTATGTGGACACTAATACGGAAGAGACAATTGTGGGTGAAAAGTCGAACTCCTAGACGTTCTATATTTAAAGACGCGCGCGGCAAATGACCTCGACGTTCTCAAAACGACGCCCAACACGTGACCAAAAATTCTACTTTCTATAGGAAAGATTAGGAAAACTATTTTTTATTTCAGCCACGTGGAATTTGCAATTAAAACGGCCTTGGCGAATAAAAAAATCTTACGTTTTTTATCACTTATCAAATTTATTATAGATAATAATTTGTATAATGTAAATTTATGTCACATTTGGCGACAGTCCCATTTTTTAAAATTGCGAGTATCTCTCATCAAACATAATTACACCTAAATAAATAAGCTACTAGCACTTCAACTTCAAGATAGTAATATTGCGGATAAGTTTAGGGAAAAAATCTTAAAATAATTTTATGGCACAGATTAAGGGTTATCTAATCAGTAAGTAAGGAACCACTTGAAAAAATTAAAAATCAAAATAATTGGGTTAAATTGTTTATGAAAGATAATCTTAATTTAATTTTTGTTTTCTACAACAAACAGTAAACTCAAAACATTTTTTTAACGTCCTAATAAACCTTGTGCATCGATCACGAGCACTTTCTCAATTCCGATGTTTGATTTTCAAGTTTTTAGATAACAGGGGGGCCAAAAAAATATCGATAAACTCGCCGAATTAAAAATGTTTGATCGAAATAAGCTTCGAGGGTCGTTGAATAAACCCTTGTAGGATATTTCGCCCTATAAATTCCCACACTTCGATAATGAAGTGTAGCTGTAAAAATGAAGGTTTAATAGGGGCACTATCCCCTTGATTAAATCGCCCAGCAAATGGGCGATTCTACAACTTTCCCAATTTGAGTCGAAATTCTATAATTGTTAATGTACATCATGGATATAAAACAGACCCATTATCAGTGATTAATGCGAGACCTAATCATTAAACCCTTACGACTTGGGGAAAACTATCAAACCGTCAAGTTTCTTTTGATAAAGACTCCCTTATACTAGGAACTACGACAATTACGCTCGGTTGCAGACAGGGTTGGAATAAGTCTCAACTTTAAAAAAAATCAATCAAGTCAGACTTTTTGAATTAATTCAAATTTTTATGAATTAATTCAAATTTTTGAAGTTAACTTTGACTGTGTACTCAACAGTAAATAGATATAGGTACCTACTGAAAACTTAAATACAAAGAAATAGGTCTTAAAAAACAGTAAGTCCTAAAATATAAAAAAGAAATTCAATTTTGGAGTTATAATTGAACTTGTGTGATTTAATTCATGACGTTTTTGAAAAATACATTTGAATTAATTCATGAGAATTAATTCGTGGCAACCCTTGTTACATAAAGGTCAATTATATTTTAATCCGAGAATTAGATTTATAATCCTTAGATATGGCAATTCAACATAAAAATAACAAATTTTAATTTACAAATGTCAAACTTCGACTTTGTGTGTAACGTTGTCATACCAAAGGATTATAAATCTAATTCTCGGATTAAAATATAATTCGCTGTTATGCAACCGAGCGTTAATTCTTCCAAGTTAAACCGCCCACGATTAATAAATCACAACCTCGAGGAAGTATCAACAGACGAAAACAAAACAAATTTTAGGTTTATAGGTTAGAATTGTTATAGAAAGGGATTAAAGTTCGTGGAGATCTGTGTATAAATTGCCAATAAATTTATAACAAAATGCGGAAATGTTGGAGTAATAATTATTATTGTTAGCCAAGCGTAGAAATCGTGTCGCTTTATCAAAATTATTTTATTTTGTTAAATAATAGTATCGAGGTTAACCTTCTTTTGCTTATCTCCCCAAAGGTTTTTCGCCAAACGCATAAACAATAATCCTATTACTTTGTTGTTTATCTATGGTTAAACGCAAAGTTATAACATTTCAAGGATGGTTTGAATGATGTGACATAACAACGATAAGGAAATTCACACACATTTAAAAAAAAGGAATCTTATCGGGATGACTTTCTCAAAAAATGAGGGTTTTATCAAAAAAAAATTAAGTGTCGTAGAGTGTGAAGTATCCATTTCCTGTTAACGTTATCAAAATTACTTGTAGGTAAAATGCATATCTTAAGAATTTGCATATTTTAAACGAATACGTTTTGTACGTTGACCAACCGAATGTGCAATATAAATGCAAAATGCATCCAGTACGCCATGGGAAAAAAAATGAATGACCAACGCAAGGGTAATTCAAAACTAGTGTATGTGTGCACCTTTCAATTTTAAATAATGAAAAGGTAAATTGGGTTCACAAATGTTCGCTTTTGTACTTTTTTCCTTTACAACTAAGAATAATTCAAAAATCATAGGCGTACTCCACAAGAGGATATTAAAACTTATTTTTTCTCTTAGAAAACGAAGGGGCGACAAACGAGATAACTTATCTCAGATCCGAAATGTGGTTTTTGGGAAAGGAAATTTTATAAAATAACAGGAACCGAAACGATAACTTATGAAAGAATGATAACAGTTACGTAAGTCAATATTTAATCAAAAATGATTACTTTTTCAAATAATTTAATGGGTTTGGATATAGATTAAAACTAACTACTTGTAGGATTAAACAAACAAAAAGTTAAGTAGCTAATTTTGCTTACAAATTTTAAAATAAGAACTCGTTAGCTTTGAAGTCGCTTTACAAAAAATATGTCTGGAGCAAAAATAAAGTAGATTAAAACAAGATAAAATCAAAAAGGTGAGCCCGTTTTAGTTACGAAAATTACTCAAGAATGCAATTTTGAGAAACACCCAAAACCGTTTCTCCGAAAATTATAATTAAATATTTAAAACTATACCTTTTCGAAGGTAAAATCGTACGATTTTTAATGTTCGGGTTGGTTTTCTCCTGGGCGATTTTAGATTTGTTGGTAAAAGAATTAATTTGGCGGCGTTGACGAAATGTTAGGGGGTCAGACGATTGTGGGTCACATACCATAAACGTACGCGATTTAAGATTAACGGTTACAAAACGTCATTAATTTAATATTCGTAAAAATTATTTTTTCTCTTCGCTGGAAATTTAAAATTTTTGTAACCGAAAAAAAGCGAAATTAGAAAATTAGCATACAATCCAAAAATTTTTGAACGCTTTATGACCAATTAAAAAAATTGAGAATAACGGAAATACTATACATATAATAAATATTGTAGTTTTGTGTGCAGGAAGGTCAGAATATCCGGTAAAAATTTTCTATGAATGATTAAAAAAATACAATTTTTATCTTTTGTGGTTTCCAAAATAATTTCGTTCATTACGGCATTGCAGGAAGGCAAAGGCGGCTAAGGAAACACCTGGGTGTACTTTTCTGCCACTTTTGGGGAGGCCCTCATATGTAAAGGAAGAGCATATCTACATTTGAATTTTTAATAAATACATAATTCAATTTCTTTGTTATTAAACACGTGTACTAACAAGTTAAGCGTTAATTAAGCTACTTAACGAAAGCTTTAATTAGCGTTTCCTTGTGGTTTCTCGGAGGCAGGTGCAAGAAGTTTATCGAAGCGCCTCTAATAGGTCATAAAACATAAAAAGACAACGTGCACGGGTATTTGAAAAGAATCTGCAGTAAATGTACGCCACTGTTGAAGTTGGAAGAATAACCGGAACGGTTTAAATAAGACCCGAATTTTCTATTCTTTAAAAGATTTGAAAGACGTTTTTGAAAAAGATGCAACACCTGGAAGTGTATCAATTGTATAATGTTTACGTAGTTCCAAGTAGAGACCGGTGGTACAAAAGCAGGTAGACGGAAGGGCAAAAATCTGCAGACGTAAGAGCGGAAAAAACCTGTATGAAACAATTCGGATCTTTGACACCCCGTTTTCAAGTTCGAGCTTCTACCGCAACCCCTATCTAGACGGAGGTCGAGACCGCGCCGGGCGACAGCGAGCAAAAGCAAGTGTGAGTGAGGACGCCGACACCGCCCCACCCGCTTCATTGATGATGTAGTTGTTCTACGTCTAGTCGTTCGCGGGTTGCGGCCTTCGCACGCGAATCCCTAGCTGGTCAGTGCCCGATGCGCACAAGGACACCGAATTTTGGCAACCAATAAAAAGTGCGACCTTGTTATACCAAATCTACCAGCCTTATCGTCGACTTATAAACTCCACACGTGGACTGTGAATTATTATCACTTTAACAAGGTCGCTCATAAGACGCATTAAAATGAGTGACAAATATTCAAAAGGTGTATCCTGAATTTTTGGTCGATTTTAATAAAAGTTAAGGTAAATGAGCTCATACACGCCAATGTTCACGTGAGCATAATGGAAAAATAAAAACAAAGCGCAACGATCTTCAGATTGTTAACAATAGTTGGATCATCGCTTGTTTTTGTTTAAATAAAAAAACAAGGTCTTTAGATCATTGTACTTAAAATTTATAATAAATTGGTTCCTTTTAAAAAATTATACCTGCGGGAAGAGCTCGCGGTTCTCATGTTACCCCACTAAAAAGCGATCGATTAAATTCGTACGTCTGCAAAATGTCTGGACTTTCGTTTTCAACCAAGGGCACGACATGGATAAGGTCAAGATTTACGCTGAGAAAAATTTGTCGAGCCCGCGGGACAGATGCACGAGCATTTCGGTACTGCCAATTTTTATTAAAATAATTAGCATATGTCATTAACATAAGATTAAGTTGAAGGCTAACGAGACTATTATTTAAAACTCCCAAATATTAATGAATTACGTTTTTATGAAATTCGTCAATTTTTTTTTAATTTTTAAATGCAATACATCAAACGTATCTTCCCGACTTATTTTAATCGCTAAATCGTGAAAAAATGTATTTATTAAGATCATAATTAAATTTATTTCTGCTTCGTCGAATGGAACAAGACGAGAGACGCATAATTTAAATAAAAAAAATTTGCATTTAGAAATATTTTTTAAATGCCCTCGTATAACACAAAAATTTCTGCGCGTCAAAAAATCGTAGGTTGAACTTTTCAGATTTATCTAATTGCGACTTTTAAATTTTACAACTTACATAATCGAATATCGAATAAAGGAGTAAGGAAGGGGGGGTTTTACTACTATGTATACAACATAGTTGCTTTAATTTATCAATTAAATTATCATTTACGAGATTACAAATTAAGAGACAATTTAAAAGTTTGGTATTTCATAATTATTCCACGATTAAATAACAACAGGTTATCAAAATACAGTTAAAATTTCTTATCGATAGTTTTTTTAACGACAAAATTATCGTGAGAATTTGATATTTTGTACTCTTCTCTTAAATGATAATTTCTAATTAATGTACAGCATGGTTCAAATTTTTTCAAACGCTTTCTAGGAAAAAATGGACCTCTTTTCAAACCCGATTTTCAAGAATTCGTTCGATGATCCAAAATATGATTCACAATGATTTTTAGGATTTAACTCGAAATTTAAAGACTCATCAAACTACCCCCTTTTCTACTTTTAACCTTGCCGTTTTCAACAAAAATTTACAACCGAAGTTTATTTTAGGTAATTGACTTCTTTTGTAAGTCTTCGATACAAAAGATACAATCCTTGAGAGGGTTCCAAAATTCAATTTTACAAATTTATGGCCTTTTACAAGAGGGTCCGAAATTTTTGTAAAAGAACAGTTAAGTTGTAAAATAGAAAGCGCACAAAAGGTGGTATAATATAAAAAAAATTAAAATTGCACGAATAACTTGACTTACTTCTCGCCCTAAATTTAGGACAGAACAATAAAACTACAAGGTTAAAATGGCCTGGTAACTAAAGGTTAACGACTCGTTTAATTTTAACGCTGCAACTGAATTTCCTGGAAAATTGCATCTGCTCAAAAAGTGCACTAAAAAAGTGAAAGTTTGACTAATTTGTTAATTAAATTAATATCCGATGGTGTAAGAGCCTTTCTACCCCGTTAAAAAATGTTTGCTCCAGTTTTGAATTTTTTTTACTAATTAAAGCGCGCCACTGATAATTAACTAATAAGGAACACGTAGAAAATGTTAATCAAAAATCACCTATGACATAAAAGTTATCAATTGGTCTTGACCCCGCGACTTTCTACTACAACATTGCAATCATAATTTAATAAGTAATTCATTAAAATAAAAAATAAATTTTAATTAAATAGTTACAGTGTTAATTTGATAAAATATCGTAAATTAATTAATGAATATTGTGTAAGTTGTATGCAAATGTACAAAAAAAAAGTCCCCCCAATTAAGTTATGTAAAAAGTTTGATATCTATACTTGTATTTACACAAAGACATGGGAAAATTGTTTTAGCAAAATATGTATTCGTAGAACTGCATTCTAGTTTTAAAATAGTAAAAAAAGGAACCCCGGCGATTTTTAGCTATTATTATCCTTTGACTTAAACTCCCGCCAAGATCAATTAACATATTACCAATGGCGATATTTAATGAGAAAATAATCTATTACTTCTTCGAAATCAAACACCAAATGTTGTCCATTTTTTGTTACTTAATCATACAGTTTTGTCTACCCATATGTCGTCTGAGGTTTTGTATCCTTTTCAAATATCAAGGCAAATTTTTTTAATAAAATTTGAAAAATAATTATTTGCACCTCCCCCCAAATAAAAAAATAACTAACACGTAGTAATAAAATTTTAAAAATATTTAAAAAATTCCTGTTACTTTTATAACCTTGATCCATAGAATACACAAAACGGGTTAATTTGAATAAAAATAAATATCCATAAGGCTAGAATAAATGGGACAAAAGTTCCTATAAGCGATTCACCTGCCGATATAATTCAAGTGGAACTTTGTATCTCCTCGCAATACCCCCCTCATAGGCGACACAAAATTTAAAATTCACTAATTTAAACTTTTTTCCCTATCAAAACCATCGCACATAAAATTACCAACTTAAAAAAAAAAGTTCAAGTTTAAGTCACGGTCACGCACTAATAATTAAAATTTCGTAATTCAAAAGTTTCGATTTTCGTATAATTTAAACAATTTACGATACAACCGGCGAATTATTTAAAAAGTTTTTTAAAACAATGTGGGAATGGTAAGGTTTACCTTTTTTTTGGCAAAAAAATGTAAATTCTAGAAAAACAATTTGAGCGTTGCTCAACTTTAAAAATTAAGCGGTGTTAATAAGTACACTCGCGGTGGTGGGTCCACCTACTTAACATTATTATAAAAAAGGCGCCTAAATAGAAAGTTAGGAATAATGTAATAGTTACAAACAAACAGGCACGTGTATTTAATTATCAATAACAAACATGTTTTGAAAAAAGAAAATTCGCACGAAATGCCGACATTTTCAAAGGTAAAAGGAAATTTTTGAGATTTTTATCGAGTACTAGAATTATATTAAACTAATTCAAAACCGTGGGGCTCCTCACTAAATTGATTTTTAAAATAGATTAGTTCGTTTGAAATTTTTTAATACAGAGTGGTGAACGGTCATAGTGATTTAACACGTAAAATCATACTTTGGCAATTTTCTGCTTCCAAATTGATTTTCCAAAAAAATCTTTAAATAATAGTTTTCGAGCATAAAACTCTGCATTTAAATCAAATAAGAAAATTAATTTTGGATGCTTTATAACGCCAGAAATGTAAGTTGAAAATTTCGAAAATTAGTAGAAATAGTGATTGCCATGACATACTTTCAATAAAAATTATCAAATGTTGCAGGTTTTATTTTTCAAAACAATTTTTGAGGGTAATAAAGTTAACTAAAACTGAAAATAAAATGTAATTTTTTCGAAATATTATTTATTCTTAAATAAATTCAGTAATTAAATATAAAATTCAAAATTATTTGACAGAAAAAACATAAAACATTTGACAATTTTTATTTGTTTCAAGGCAATCGCTATTCCTGCTAATTTTAGAAATTTTCAAACTAAAGAATCCAAAATCAATTTTAGACGCAGAATTTTATGGTCTAAAACTTTTATTGGAAGAGTTTTCTTCAAAATAAATTGGGAAGCAGGAAATTACCAAAGTATGATTTCTACATATTAAATCCATATGACCGAGAGGTCCGTCCAGTATATAATGTATAGGGGTTTCGCAAAAAAATATGTGCAATTTTGAAATAGCAACATTTAAACCCAACCCTGTATTAATGAAATTAGAACCTTGCTCTTTCTTTTTTTCTAAATAAATCAACATAGTAATATGTTTTTAAAACAATTATAAAATAAATTAATAGAAAGGTCAGTTTGTAAACAGAAAATTGTATAGTAAAGTTCACATAATATAAAAAAACTTTTTACTAATACCGCGTATGTGATAACAATGTTGAAATAACCCAACTTCCTGTTAGTACTACGAGGGCCAGTTTGCAGGCAGACTCCTTCCTCGTGATAAAGAAAAAATTTAAATTACAAATAAAAGAAATGTTGAGTCGTGTCCAAAAATAGCTCCTTTTATCGAATAGTCAGACTTCTCCAGAAATTTAAACAATAATAAAAAAAATTAATTGGGTTGAATCACACGATACACATTACTGTACCTCCCTCTACAATCCGGCGGTAATTATCAATTGATCCTTTTAAACAAACTTACGTTAAAATCTAGCACAAACACGTGATTTGAGATGAAAAGCGCGAAATTTTCACAAGCTAAGTGGAATTTTTTTTATGAGGAAGTTCGCCTTTTGTTTCAAAAATTAAGAAATATCTTCAAGGTTTTAAAGACACACTTAACTATTAAATCTAGTAATTGTAGTCTATTTCAATTTAAACACCTGCCGGGGCGGGTTTTGAAAGTAAGGTAGTCAAGTCAAGCAGATGATAGAGTGCGTGTGGCACACGCATTAAAATTTGTTTCGGGTTTTTTATGAGAATAAACAAATAACTAGATATACAGCAGCAGGTATTACCCCTGGGGGCATTTGAAAATCTTCGGCTTATATTCAAGACGTAAAACACCTTTCAAATTAAAGAGAAATATATTAATCATCCCTTCCGCGTAAATCTTACTTTTGTACTAGTTTTATAGATTCTTAGTAAAATTGCAGTTGGCGCCAGAAATGTGTGCACTTCGACTATGCAAATATGTACATGCAGACGTTCGTTTAGTTGGACTCTTAAATTCCACAAGGCTATTAATGAATTAAATTTGATCGCCGCGCTAAACTACGAACCGGATGCTTATGCGCACGCAAGGCATTTTATTTGGCGGGAAAAGTAGCGTCTATAACCTTCTGTCAGACTACTTTTTTTTGCATACCATACGCTTCTCAGAATACGGGCCAGTATGTGAGTAATATGACTAGCAATTTCCGCTCATATAATATTCCGATTAAGTATCAAAAAAATGTGCGAAAACTACAATAAACATGAGAATATAATAAAATTGCCTTCCTGAACTTTTACGTAATGTACGAACTTGAAATTTAAAAAAAAAGTGCAACCCTCACCTGCTTTCGAAATTTCAAGAACAATACCCCGAAGTTTTCACATAAAGATAAAACCAAATAATCATATGTGAAACGGAAGCTTTTAATCGTGCAAAAACCGAATATGAATAAATTAAGGAAAATTTTATTGAAAGCGGAAATGATATTACTTAAAACTCGTGTCCTGATCTTGCATTAGTGACTCACAATATTTGGCGCCAAATCAAAAATAAAACTAGAGGAACTGTAAACTATTCTATAGTTAGATATCTTAATGTACGATAATCCCCAAGTTAGAACAATAGTAAAAACAAATGTAGCAATATTTGTAACCATCCCCTGCTACGACTTCTTGACAACGCGAACAAAAATACTATAATTGGAGTTTTAGCAAAATTGGAACTGAAAAGCGTATTTTCCAAAAATACAATACGACTTTTTTACAAGTTTTACTTCTCACCCCTTTGCATTTCCATTTAAAGCTTTCAGCACTGGACTGGGAAAAAAATTAGTACCGGGAAATCTGAGGATTTTTTCAATCTGAATTTTTGCAATATTTTTTTCATTATCACGGGGCACCGGAAAATTGCCGGTAGCTCGCCGAGCCGGTCAAGTCCTGAAAGCTTTTCCAAAATTTCAATAAAACCCTACCTGATTCAGAAGGAGTATCGACACCCAAATTGCCCTCGTAAGCGGACGGTTGCAATTCTTTATGATAACTATGATCCATCGTGTATGCATATTGAGGTTTTGGTGGTTGTGGTGGCGCTACAACTTTAATATCTTCATCCGCCTCGTACAAAGCATTAATGATATCTTCTGTATCTTCGAGATAATTCACCAAATCGTTGTCGGTATGACCGGAGAATGCTTCGATGGCATCGTTCAACATCTTCAACGTAGCAGTTTGTTCGTCCGCATCGTCGTCATCGGATATGGGAGGCGAGTCTGGACTTAACGTTGGCGGTAACGGCGGCGCCGTTTGTTGTTGAGATATTAAATTTTGTGTTTTTAGTAGCAAACTTCTACTCGATGGTTTAAAAGGGGGTCGTTGTTTAGGAGGGACTCCCATTATTCTTTCAGGAGAAAACGATAGTAATTTTTCTACCTTGATCTTTTCAATATCGATTTCTTTCTTAACCACTTCTTCTTCGGTAGTCAAAGGTGAATTCCACATTGCATCACGATTTCCACATAGATATGTTTCTAACTTAGGCGCTAGTGACATGTCGCAGGTCAAGTTGTATTTGAAATCTAACGAATTATCGTCATCGGGAGGAAAGAATTTTCCTTCGAAAGCGTTAAATTCGTGCGAGAATAGAAGTTCCGGATCGCAACCTCCCGGCAGGAGGAATTTATCCCATATGTTTACTTCGCCCATCGGGAAAGCCTTTTCGGCGATATCTTCTTCGTCGATATCGATATCATCTACTTCTAACTTAATATCCAAATCAAAGTCGTACATTGTCGGCAACATTTGTAAAATTCAAGAGCACGTAACTTTTCTAATTATTCGATTCTCTCTTTAAAGCTATTTTTTCTATTACTAATATCACAAGGTGCCCTGGCTGGAGGTAACGCCAAGACGGCAGCTGCTGTAAATAAAAAAGACATAGGCATAAGAAAGGACCCACAACTCGCAGCTGTCTATTATTGTGAATGCGACTTTAAGCATGTGGATAAGAACTTTTTTAAATAGTTTAGCTACTGTCACTAGTATTACTATTAAATTAAATTGGAATTGGGATGTCGCAACGCAATTGAAAAGTGACTCGAATCGTAAATTTAGAGTCGCCTACTTCAACGTACGCCGATAAAAAAAAATTTCGATAAATTTGTAAAAAATTAATAATAAATACTCTACACGTGTCTCGCTGATATTTACGTTTGATTTAAATCGGTGCTAAAATAATTTTTTTGAATTTTCAAAAATTAACTACGTAATTATAACAATGGGGTGGTATATATTTATTTTTTTTAAAGAAAATTAGGGAGGTAATTTTTCAAAAAAGTGTCCTTTTAAGTATGACACCGTTCTTCCAAACGTCAAACGCTCTTTTTTTAACACCGTCCAATTTAAATTCTTGAGAATTTCTAACTTAAAAAGTCAAGACATAATAAAATATTAATTAAAAAATATAGTTAACGAATGGACTTAAGTAATTACAACTAAATTAAGTATTAAAAACAATTATTTAAGGCGATTTTTTTCACAAGTTGAAACGTCAAACTGACAGTTGTGACTTAAAATTTTCTACCGCCTTTTTGGCAGTACAACAACTATTTACGAGGTTAATTACAACGAATTACGTTAAATTTAAGTGAAATGAATGAGAATGGTATTGTATAAGATTGCATAACGTGGTAAAATATGCAAAGAACGAAGCCACGTAGCCGGCAAAGGGCGGCATGAAATGCACGCCGCGCCTGATCCGTATGTGTGCCCGGTTTAGAAAGTTCATTTAATAAAGTAATAAAAACACAACATACGTGGCTTCAATTTGCAATAATTAAAATATTTAAAACTCACCTTAAATAAACAACAAATCGAGGTATTTCTTTTTAATTAAAGCACTTTAATTAAATGATCAAAAATTTAGTTTCTCAGTTTTTTTCTCACGCACGGTGTGTACCACGAAAAATTTATAATGAGAGATATAAGAACACAACAGTTATTACTAACAACAAAATGACTTCTCTTCAATTCCTCATTCAATCTTGTATACATGCTTAATATGTTCTTCGAGAACGACGTCGACGTCTATATCCAACGACTATCTGGCTGCGACTAACCGGAGTTTTACTGCAAACGCACCCACCTACCAAAAACCACGCCGCAAATGCCGGCTCGATTTGCCGGCAAGTAAAATGAGTCAAGCGCTTGTAAATGGGAATTCGGAAAGCTTCGCTCGACCCCGCACACTCCTCGCACATTTATTAAATACAATTTTTGGCTAATTTAACGAGTTTAACGTAATGACAACTCGAAATACTTCGATACAATACTTATCTACACGTAATTATCAAATAATAATTCAATGACGAAGTGTACTTTTTGCTAAATGTGCATTTAACGCGACGACTACTTGTTGTCGCGTAGGAATTACTAGCATAGCATAGCGTAGCCATTGACATAGTACAGGGATGTACAAGATTGACGATTATCGCGCCTTCCATTTCAAGGCCCACCATATATCTTAAATATAATTTGACGAATTTTAAAGCATTATTATTTCAATATTTGATTTAAAACTAATTTAAAATTACTTAAAAAATGTTTAAACCCATTCACAAATATACAAGACATATCGAATATATCAGTATCAATATTTAGAAAAAAATGTTTCCCACACTTAATTGTATATTTTTGAGATTAGTGATGCTACAGTGGCGTACCATAACAAATTTAAAAAAAAAAACTTTTTTTTTGATTTCTCCAGCAATAAATAATTTTGGTGTCTAGATAAAAAACGATAAGAAAAATTTGGTACAAGGGGGGCAAGACCGATAAAGTTTATAATTGATTTATTTTAATTTCAAATAAAACAGTCCTCTCGTACGCCTTTTCTTTTTCCCGTGCCCAAGAATCTAATAAAAATTCCGGAAGAAAAAGTAAAATGGTTAGAAAGATAATATTTTGACTTCAGATAGGTGAAAGAATTGTTTACTAACATACGTTACACACAATAATAAAAAGATTCGAAAATAACATATTTGAGAACGTTGTAATCCAAACATACACACCACACCGTCCAGGTTGAATTAAAATCTCATAGGTCAGTCCAAAATGTTAAATAAATACATGATTAGGCGCTATATATTTAGACTAGGGCTATAGGAGGCCTAAATGAAAATGTCTATTAAATTAAGACTGACATTTATTAGAAAATAAATTCACTTTTTCGATAGGAAGTGATGAAAATAAGTACACGTTGCTACCATGACAATACCGATAAATTATTTAATTTTATTAGAAAAGTGAACGCATACACCATCTTTACTTTTCTCTCACAACTCAAAGTGGTAAAAAGCCACGCAATGACTTTTATCATGGCAGCTCATTTTAGCGAATTTTAAAGATTTTGGGGAAAAGGCACGTAACTATAGCTTCAAAAAATCAAGTGGGCATTTGATAGCCACAAATTGGGTCAGCCAAATACATATTATGTAGCCCATAAAATATTTTAAAGATGAAATATTTCGTGTGGAATACAGATTACACTGCAAATATCTGAATACCCTGACCCTTCCATAGTTAAGTGCCTGTTGGGGAAAAAAATGTGTCTGAACCCCATTTATTTCTAGTGGCATATATGCCGCCCTTAAAAGCGACACCGACGACCGACGTGTCTGATAGATGAATTTTTTTATCAACAGCCAGTGACGTAAATAACAGACCCGCAGAACCCGCTTCGCGGGGAATGATAGAAAAAAATCCCCAAAACATCGTTTAGCATCAAAATTTTTTATAAAATCGTTTTGTGGTCAAGTAGAATGATTATTAACGGTGGGCAGGGACCCCACTCTGGATATTGCGGGAGGGCCTCCAAATTCTAAGTTACGCCACTGTTAAGAGCACTTTCATAGTCCATTTCTTTAGAAGTTGTTACAAAAAAACTTATGCAAGAGAGGGAAAAGATTTAAAAATACTTTCGAGAGGAGCTCCATGAAGCTTTATTTGTAAATTTATGGTGTTCTCGTGTCTCGTGACTATCTTTTATTAGGTGAAATCAGTAAACCATCAACATATTTCAGCAAAAGTTGTATTTTAATTGCTCTTATTGGCTCATCAAGAAGCGACAATACCTTTCCTCGTTACATAAGAGGCACGAAATCACATAAATATACATAATAACGTAACCCTTGAACTAATAATACTATTTATTTGAAGTAAATCAAACTAAAGTATAGTTGATTCATACGACAATTACAGGAAGAAATAAAATTGTGATAATCCAACCCTGACATAATTGCAAAAAACATAAGTTGGTGAAGGCCGCCATCTTAAATACATGCACTATACACATTATCGGGTTTATTAACTGACCAATGATTACTTTTATCACAATTTTACCTTGATTTAATAATAGAAAAACATAATTTCACGCAGATAGATGTTTTGATACAGTTTACAATTTATTAAATACCTCCAGAGATAGTTGAATGAATAAATGTTAACAGAAGCGAATATTTCGAAATTCCAATTTTATCAAATATGAGCTGATTCTGCTAACGTCATTTTTAAATATTTCCTAAATATTTATCAACGTTCTTAGAGTGTCTTAAAAAATTTACTACTAAAATAATTATTATTATGTTGCTAATTCTAGATAACGATTAGCTAAGTCAAGTTGGCGCGCGAAGGCCGCCATCTTAAATAAACGATCTACGAAATTACCGATTTGCATGATAGTTTTGGTTTATTACCATTTCACCATATAATTGCATTAATTGCTACATATTGTGCAATGCTTTTTCTAATAACAATCGAGCAAAATCAATTTCAAAATGGCTTCCCTCCTATTACATAATAATTTATATAAATTTTTGGAGTAAATTGAAAGACGAAAATAGTTTTCAAACAAAAATTATACGCACGCACGTCTTTGAGTTATAATAGAAATTTCTAAATGATGAAGGCGAAGACCTACAAGATAAAATTTCAGTTACATCTCGGAAACGTTATCTAATCTTACTTAGGTCGTGTCACTTAACCAAGGGTAAATTAAACAAGCGAAGCGAGTTTTCATCCCATATCCAGTTGTAAAACAAAAAGTCATGCAAGTGCACTTTTCTAGTGCATTAACAGCATTTTTTAAATAACACCGATCAATTCAAGATGAACTAATGTAAAAGGGGAAAAAACTTAATTTAAATTAGAGGCAAAAAATTGTGAGGGAGTATTAAATTTCGATGTCAACATATATAGGAATAAGAGTAAATGAGGGTGACAGTTGACTTTATTTTTGGCTAAATACTAAATAAAAGTCAACGGTACCAACGAATGAGGAAAATATATTAAATAGTTGTGTGGTTGTTAATCGTGAAAGGGTTACATATACAGGGTGTCCCAACGGAATTTAACAAAAAAAGTTTATTGCATGGGTACAGTTATCTTAGAGCTGCACCTCTTAAAATTATTTTTACACATACTGGGTGGTTCTCTGAAAAGATACAGACCACACTTGTATTGTTTTTATTGAAACACCCTGTATATTTTTACATAATTGGATTCTCCCATTGATGTGTGGATTGATGGATCTGCCAAGGGGATCTAGGCTAAAATACTGCATGAAAAAACAAGTAAACTTTATAAATATATCTGTTGTGACGTAACGAATTAAGATTTTTGATTGAGGTTTGCTTACAATAATTCGTCGTCTTCTTTCTAAATTATTGTTCAAAGATAGAAAAACCACTATAATTATGTCGTATGAGTTTCCAAAGCAAAGTGTATTTTTTCTTAATTTTTTTAATGGGATAAAAGTTCAAATATACGTGAATAGATATAGATCATTAGAAAGCTATGAAAAAGGGCTCTCTTCTTCTAAAATTAGGAATAGTGGGTGCCATTTACAATAATGAAGGAAACTGACATTTTGCGTTGGAGACTCCCACGGTATGACGTTGTAAGTAGCTTTGGAAGATAATAAGGAAAAAAGACGATGTTAACTCAAACCGCGGTCAAAAATGTCAATTCGATAGGTCACAACCATTCAATAAATAGCCGCTACTCTAACAGGAAAGAGTTAGATAAAAAGGGCTCTCTTCTTCTGAAATTAGAAATAGGGGGTGCCATTTAAAATAATGAAGGAAACTGACATTTTGCGTTGGAGACTCGCACGGTATGACGTTGTAAGTAGCTTTGGAAGATAATAAGGAAAAAAGACGATGTTAACTCAAACCACAGTCAAAAATGTCAATTCGATAAGTCACAACCATTGAATAAATAGTCCCCACTTTAACAGGAAAGAGTCATTTATAAAGAGTTTTCTAAATATAGCGATTTCCGGTCAATTTCTCCAATAGAAATTGTTGTTTATTCTCCCAGTTATAAGGAAAGATCGTGACAGCCAATGATAATGTAAACTCGACGAAATGAATGAGTCATCCATAGATTTCCAAAATGTCGCATTTTCGCTTATAGGCAACGATTGCTAATCCTCTTTCCGGATCTATTTATTAAATTGTCACAACTCACAACAAACAAGCAAAATTGACTTCTTTTTAGTATAAAATGCGCAGTATCTTGGTCCAGACTCATTAACCTACACATTACTACAATCGTCCTCGAAAGAGGAATCCAGATATGTAAAAATAAACAGGGTGTTCCATTTAACAAAATAAAAGTGTGGCCCGTATCATTTAAATATCACCCGGTCTATGTGAAAATATTTTTAAGATGTGCAGCTCTAAAGCTTCGGTTTCCTAGGATAGCGGTGCCGTCAAATAGTGTCCGTAGTATGTCGGTGCTGACGTCACGTAGTCATCTAGAAAACCCTAGCTTAAGAGCGCTTTTTAAACTTTTTTTTATTAAATTCTATAGCAAAGTCACAATTTTACGATACCGCAGCGTTGAGACACCCTGTACAGGGTGTTCCAAACACGAATGCAATTTTTGAACTAAACTATTGGTTTTGTTTTGATTCTAAGAATCGTTACAGTAATGGAAATCCAAAATTAGAAACTATTAAGGAAATAAAATACTTACAATGAATGAAACTAATGGAGCAAAGTGTTTTTAATTACTTATTTAAAACACAAATCGTTTTCGTCAAACTCTTTTAAACTAAAATAAAAAAATTATTCATTTTCCTCTTTAAACAATAAAACATCCCCTCTTCAAAAAGGGTAACGTAATAACTATGAAGATGAAGCAATGAAGATAAAAATTCCTTAAATATTTTAATCATTTCTGCAAAATTGTGGAGTAGTCTGCAAACAAATTATTCATTATCAGTTACAGAATTGTTTATCTTTTGAGATGAAGCTTATCAAGTTGGACTGATAATTATCAAGTCCCAAAAACTTATACACGTGTAGCAATTTTACTATCAAGGTTTGAGTATAACGTTTTACTTTTCTTCTGTTATCACCATGCAAAGATGTTTAAATAAAAAAATTTCTAAAATATACTTTTAAAAATTACAGTAAACGTTTGTTTGTATAAACACAAAATTAAAAAAATTTTTTTTAAATATTGTAAATAGCACAACTTGAAGTCAATATATAAGAGTTCCTTGGGATCGATTTAATCCTGACAGGCGCCTCTTTACTTAGCTGTAATTTTAAAATTTGCCAATTATTTGCATTCAAAAGAAAATATTTTTTTGAAAAGAAAACTTGGTTTTGATGTATATGGTTGTATTGAAATTCAAAGCTCTACCCCGAGGGTGGGTTGCAAAGATACCTGCTTTTATTCAACTGATTAGGATAATCTCAACAAGCAACATGCAACAAGCTCCGACTTGCAAAGAAGACCCACTTTCCAGGTACTGGTAAATAGCCGGTTCAAAGCCTTCCTTTAGTTAAAAATATCAGGTAAAATTATTTCTATGAAAATACGACATTGCAAATGTTGTATTCTAAAAATATTTGATTTATTCAAAAAGGAAAAATATGAATATGTGGATCCAAATAATTTAAATGTACAAAAAAATCTTTTTTGTTTTAACTTGAGTAATTCTTCCACTGCACCTGCTCAGTTGTATACATTTTCCGCTCAGCCGAACTAACATGATAATTATTCCATTTAAACTATAGATTTATTAAAAGATACCAAAAGCTTTTTTTTAAATGATGTGTGGTATACACATACGTAAGAAAAAACATTCAAGTCAAAGCTTGTGTGTATTCCACACGCGCATCCAGGTGATAAGATCATATTTTTAAACATTCGGATAGACAAAAAAACGTATTATTCTTCCATTAATCATTAAAGCAAAGAAGAAGGGGTAATCAACAGCAGCAGGTGCTTGGACTTTAAAAATTAAAGATTAAAAACAAATTTAACTAAAGATCACTGTGGGCAGGAGATTGGCCTTTCAATATAAAATAGTACGTTGTTTTATTAAGAGGGAAAGTACTATTTTGTGTGACAACTGTGTTTGGCTGATGAACGAGCGAGTCCGGCAATACAACCAATAAATTACTTTTTAAGGTCGTGTTTGCCTAATAATATTAACTTTACCTTTAAATAACACTCCGAAATTGTGATCATAATACTAATAAATAATGATAATATGGCAAAAATTCGAGGAGTCGTTATGCCCTTAAAAAAAATTAAAACTTAAAAATTGATACATAGAACACAGTCCGCGAAACACAGAATAAAAAAATTGCTTAAAAAATTTATATGAAAGGACATTACGGCTCCTCGAAGTTAAACGAGAAACTTAAAATTAGGCATAGTAAATTTTTGAAACTTTATATAAACGCTTAAAAAATAAAACTGACCAGACTGCCACACAGAACATATAGAACACGGTCCGAAAAACACGAAAATAAAAACAAATTCCTTAAAAATATATTTGGTAAGGGCATTATGACCCTTCGAAAGTAGACGAGAAATTTAAAATTAAAACTTGGCAGATTTTTGAAAAAATTTAAAAACGCTTAAAAAAATTAAAACTCGTCAAATTGTCACATAGAATATACAGGGTTATTCAAATTCGACCGGCACCATGGGGATCTCGCTTATTTGAAGAGATAGAGAAACGGTTAAATTAGGGCAAAGTTGCAGAATTTTAGGCCCATTAATAATCTGAAAAGAAAACTGTCCTAGCTGCTTTTGTTTTTGAGCTATTGACAAAAAACAAAAAAAAATCGAAATTTCGTTTTTTGACTTTATTTTCCTTACTATCAAAAATTTTTAAAATCTGACTGAACTTCTCCTAAGCCATTTTGTATTCTACACCCGATTCCAAAAACACATTTGATGTAAAACGTTTAGGTTTTCTGGAACCATCATCAACTTTAGTTTTTTAAATAGGCGCAATCTTTTGTTTTAGCACCATCTCATAGAACCTTTTTTGCTGATTTCAAAAATGTTTATTACTTGAGTATTTATTTTTAAATTTTGTTCTCAAATAAGTTAATTTGTTAATAAAAATTGAGGATCAAGCTGCTCTAGAATTAAAACAAAAGCCGGTATAACAAAACATAAATCCATGCTTCGATTACGACTAATTTTATTTCTTTATTTGTGTTTATTACAAAAATAACTTGAGTAAACAATGATATTAATGTACTACATAATTTAGGAAATAAAAACATTAAAAACTTGTTAAAGGTGTTTAAATTTCAAAATCTCGGGTTGTATAATATCCCCCCCCCCTATAGAAACGGTGGGGGTTTCGACGGACGATATCATAATAGGTAGGTTCGGGACACCATCTCGAGGCCAAAAACTCCGACCTTTTTGACTTCCGTGTTCGCAGCTTCCGTGATGCATGAGCGTAAATTTGAAAAATCACATATTTTCGCACAAGAGTACGGATGTATAGTATTTTTCGAGGGTGGACCACTCTGCAAATTTCGTGTACAAGTTGGTGCAAATGTTTGCAAATTTCTACAATTTTCTGCTAATTTTTGCAAATGTTTGCAATATTGGTGTACACTTTTTTCTTCAGTGGTCAACCCCTCGGTATCTTTAGTATGTTTAATAGGAAGAAGTATGTTACTTTTTGTGGGAATTAGGTCCAGCTTAAGGTGTTTTTTCAATTAGATCTACTATACTATTACGAAAGACTAGATGAATTGAGAATGATACACAACTTTGGTTTGTTTTTAACTCGGTTTTTAATTAAAAGAAATTGATACACAATGATACACAATTTTGGTTTGTTTTTAACTCGGTTTTTAATTAAAAGAAATTGACTTCGCCCACGAGTGTGTCAATTGCACTATAAAATATAAAAAGACAAAAAATTTACTTAAACAGTGTCTATTGTTTGAGTTGTGAAAATCCTTGAGCAAACCAAATTTATACATATTTCTCCAATAACCCTACCTTCCACATTTATTAAATTGTAAAGCTAATTGGAAAACCCTTATGATCATTGATTGTTGTTATGTACAAACACCTACAAAAATATTTAAATTTTCCTCGCTAAACCTATACACGAGAAAACCACACATTTTACTACATAGATTAAAAATCCAAAAATAAACATAATTTACTTCATATTAAACGATATATAATCATTGTTAAACAATTAATACACAAAAGAGAGTTTGTATATCAAAGAGTAGGAGTTGTATTAAAAGAAATAATAACCGTCATTAATATGTACCCACATTAACAGCTATAAAATTTTTGCACTTTCCTGGCTTTCTAAAAACTACCTACAATAGCATCTTAATTAAATTCAATTGTTGGAAGAAAAACAAATTAAGACGCCCCTATAAATGACCAGGAGTGTGGTTGTTCACCCTCATGATGGTACACGTGTCTATAAATTATTAATGCTAACTACTACTACGACTTTATTTAAATAAAATGTTAAAATAATTAACGTAAAGTTTATAAAAACAGAAATATTAAGTTGTTTTTGTACGAACAATTTTAATAGCCAACCAGCAAGGCCTTTATTAAAATGATGGAAGAAATTAATAATAATAATATTCAAATTTATACACATGTATTATAAAACATAACTAATGTTGATAAAAGTATAGTCAAGTAAACGAATATACAAAATTTCATTCAATTTTTTGTAAATAAATTTTGAAAAGTTACCGGTAATTTTTAAAAAGCAGAACAATTTATTTAAAAATTGTCGCAAAAATGACCGTAGTCGCCATCTATGGCGAACGGAATGAACCAACTGACATAAATACACAATACAGGAAACTGTATCTAATTTGTATTTGCAAATGTATTTGCGAACCAACTTACAGCGCATGACAAGATATTTAAATTAGTACAAGAACTTTTTTAACTTTATTTTGCTTCAAATGGCAATTCCTTGTCAAAAGCTTTATTTTACTTTTCTACTAATTGTTTACAGACTACAGAGTACCTTTAAATAGATCCCCGATTAGCTTGGGCGATGTCGTTTACACAGCGTTTACTAATTGATCTGTGACTAGCTCCATTTATTTTCTCTCAAATCTAAATTGAAACTATGGCACTAATGGGAGCATCTATAAAAATGCTAGTTCAATATAAACTGAAGTGACCCGAATTTTATTCTGTGCCTTTAAAGTAAGATTCAAGCGAAATTATAACACGAATTTATTATACTTTACATAAATGCTGGTCTACCAAGTAGCTAACTGATTATCCCTATTGTCTATTGTAAGTCTTATCTCTAATTAAACAATTGGTAATTTATTCTAAATTGCATTTTAAGTAAGCAAATTAATAAACTTGTAGTTCAATCTAAAGGTCTTGATGTATCAATATTATTTAATGTTTTTCAATCTGTTTGCTGTTTAATTTAAAATTAAAATAAAAAATATTCAATGCTACTTCTTACATAAGCATATGTAAGAAAGAAAACGCAGAAAATATTATTCTCGTTCGACTAAATTCATTTAAAAGTAAACTTGATGTTTAATAAAACCAATAAAAAAGTCATTGCTTTAAAATAATGCCAGCAATATTTAATCAGGTCAATAGAAGTGGAATGATGCCAAGTAATGATGTGGTAATGACTCAAACCTGAATAAATTCTGATATCGAGCGTGAGTAATGACATTATTATTATTACGAACGTTCGTAAAACAAATATGAAATTGAGAAATAATTCTTTACTTGTAAAGACAATCTTAATTCTGATCGTTATAAAACGTTCAAGGAAAGCAAATATGAAATCTCAAACCAATTTGTTACAAGTCACAAAAAATTAGAACCAGGAATTTGGTCTACTAAAATAATGTTAAAGTGTTTAACACATCGTTACATTTAAGTAGCGGTCGTTCTGGAGCTACCATCTACCATCAAAAACGCTTTAAGGTGACTTCGATTAAAGCGTTTAAATTTTAATTAGTACTAGTCGCATGGTCGATAGTAATTCCACTCTGATCGTTACCATATTTTCCACAATAAAAATTTAAAATATATTTTTTAAACTTACCTCGAGTTCACATTTTTCCTTTTCAAAATCCACGTGAATCCTCTCTTAGTAAGTTTTAGTTCGTAATGTTTACGATACAACCACATGTCTCACTTAACATCCTTTGTTAAGTTCCTAACCGTAACCAACACCCGCCACGTGTTGTATCATCCTCATTTCACTCGATAAAAGTTGTTCTCCACGTTTACGACCAATCTAGGACAAATAAATATTAAGAAATAACTTGTTGAAAAATGTGGCAGCACACTTAACCTAACATTTGTATAGCATCGTTTTATAATAAAAGATGTACATGAAATGCATTTTTATTAATAAAATTAAGTATTTTATACCTGAATTAACTCCATAAGCCTTTCTTCTAGCTAAAATAAATCCAATTTTGGGCACAATAAACACTTCATGGTTAAAGAACAAAGAAACACACCTAATCACTTATTTTAAACACTTCAAATACACTAATTTAAAACTGTAAACCTCTAAAGTGTACATATTAAAAATTTTATTAATGTAAAATTTAAAAAAGAACCACGAGACGAAATTGCGTATCGCGAGAATTTATACAGTAAGTGAGGTTAGAATCGCTTCGATTAAAACGATCGAGGTTAGTAGTGCATTAGAGCTACTGCGCATTGTAACTACTGCACAATTTCCTTGCAATTGGAACGTTAGGCCACCCAACCTACATATAACTGCGGATGATAAAATCTGGTTTATTTATAACGAAATCATTAAAATCGTTTTAACTACTTGAAAACATGCAAATACGCAATTTGTTGCATGCCGATAAAATTAATTTCATATAATTAAAGAGAATCATTTAAAATATTACTTCGGGCTGAATTGTCATGCTTTCAGTTATCCGGGATTCGACTCCCAAGGGTTAATTCTAGCGAAACCCTGGAAAATGTTTCGCGCAGTCGCGAGGTTACGAGGAAGTGAAATCACCGGAGTGTAGCAACTTCGAGCTCGTCTTGCACCTACGGGAAAGGTTTTGCAGCACGCGGCGTGCGCTCGCGCTGTCGCATTCGTTACTCGCCAATGTTGACATTGATATTATTGTTCACCGGCTTCTAAATCCGCTACTTGATCGCGTATAGTGTTGGTGTGTGTTTTAATTGTTTGCATTGATGAAGTATCGAAATACGAGTGCGCAAATATTTTGCAGGTATTATTAATAAAGGTTGACAAAAAAAATTAAAGAGGGAATTCCGTTGTTACCTTGTTTGCGCACTTGCTGGATATTATGTTTTCATGTCAATAATGGGCATTACCAGCACGTGCCAAATACGCAATTTTAACTAATATAATTATTTGTTTGCGTGAATTTGATTAAAGCGCCGCTTTTCAATTTTATCAAATTTAGGGGATATCCTGGAGTTGGGCGCTACAAAAGTTCATCTAATTGGCCCAATTTTAATACATTTACAAAATTTCCTTAATTTATAGTGTATTAATTTGCCCATTTAATCCAATGATGAGCAGGACCCATTAAATTTGAGTTAACGCCTTTTAATCAATAGACTCAGATTTGATAAACCGCTATAAATCGTATAATAAAACTCAAAATAAATAAATTGGGCAAAATAAAACTATTTTCCCATTAATAAAATTTGAAAGTTCAAGTGTTTAAAAATGGATAATAAACCAATTTAATTGATTACGTACCTACTTTTATAAATAATATAAAAAGCAACCTTATTTGAAGCCAATTTTAATCTAATTATTGTTTTTATGAGTTTAAGGATTCTACTTATTTTGTGTTCTAAATTTATTACGATCGATAAATTTCGATGAGTCACCAAAATTGTACGCAAAAGGAATTTTTTTGAGTTTTCTAAAATCAAATTTGGTTAAAAATTTAAAATAAAAAAATTGCGTACTTTGCGTCATTTTTGTTGCGAATTCGGTAGTGCAGAGATAGATTTGGGGGCCATCCATTTTCCTCAATTTTCAGCCTTCCTTCTGGGCACGTTTATACCCTGAAAAGATAAATTATCACATTAGTGTTGTGTACCTTGATATTAATTTTCACATACAATGCTTTTATTATGCGTTGGGTGCATTTTTGATAACCTTCTAGTGGCACGAATTGCTTTAAATTTGTCAGAGGGATATGGTAAGGGTTATAAGAGTAAAATTCGGCACGTGGCTAGATCAAAAAAAAATAGGGGAGATTTTTCGGAACATTAAATAAAAATTTTGTACAGAAAGTAAATAGTTTCTGAATATTTACATTTTTTTAATATCAAATAACTCGAGTTTTGAAATTAGCATATGCTGAAACCCTCTTTAAACATTCAGGCAAAGGGAGAGATTGAAACGAGTACATAGGGAAAGTTCATTCCAATGTTTTTAATAGGAATGAACTTTGGGTTTAAAATGATTACAATAATTTGCAACAGTTTGTTAAAATTTAATTAACACCATTCTAATTAAAAAATGAAATAATTATCATCTTACTGCTTAAATTGGCCAATTTACATAATTTTCACGCTCTAGTCTGCATAAAATTTTAAATTGAAAAAAAATAGAAACCCACGACGGTTTAATGTATGAATGCACTTCTAATTTTATTTCCTTACTTTTGATATAATATTTTTTTTAATATTTTGGGAAAAAATCCTCGTCATAAGAGTTTTTAAATTATGTCACCAATTCTGACAAGGAAATTTGAAATTTTAATTTTCTTTCCCTTTTATTATTGGTTTCTACAAAGTTTAAATTTTAGGGAGAAATTTCGCAACTTTAAATTTCAAATTTGTCTGGCTGTAACTTGATTTCCAAATATACAGCTTCCACCTCACAATTTCCACTTGGTTTAAATTTGTTATCAAGCTCTTTCAGCTATGTGCTCGAGCCAAACAAATCCAACCCTTTCGTGCTTAGTGGAGAATTCAAAGCGCACCCAAACATAAATCTCGCAAGTTTGGTCGATTAATATATCAAAACTTTTGCTTTTTGGCTTTATTATAACCGAACATAAAAGAAAATTTTTAGTTGCATTTAAAGGGCTTTTATAAACGAAAAGCTAGTCGTGACGTAGCAAAATCCACCCTCACATCAACGGACCCTTTAAATACTATCGATTTCCAACATTGTTAAGTTGTCACGAAAATGTCAAGGGAAGCAGCATTGAAATGATTTTGTGTAGCAGACGTGTAAATACAGAGGACGGCAACCGACAATCTCATCAGTCATTTAAAAAAAATTTACAGCTCCCCCGTATCTAATTTTTTAATTAAAATTCGATAGCTAATTTTATGCAAATGTAGAGCAAATGAGAAAACTGACACTTAAATTTAATTGATCTAGATAATTTTGTATCGATCAAATTTTAATTGATGTACAAGTGCTAATCAATCGATACAGCTCTTGTGAATTAATTATTGATGGGTTACATTTTTTTTTAATTTAAAAAGAAAAAGTTTATTGTTAGCACTATTTATAAATCAATTACGTTTTCAAGACGTGCTAGTGTAGGTTTGGCTAATTTAAAATTTAAATTTATCTAAAACCGATATAGTTGTATGATTCACATCTATGTTTGTTGCAGGGTCTTCGTAACGAAGATGATGCCAGGCAGAGAAAAAAATTTCTCCACCTGAACAATTAAAAGAAAGTGTTGTGATAATTTATTTTCCGAATCGTCCTCGCGTTTGTGATATGCTTCAATTTTTGTAATCCGGATTAGTGCGATAAAAAACGGCATGTTGTCTTATATGCTACCGGTGGATGAAAAACCTCCACCGGTTCCCAAAAATTTGCAACTTTCTCTCGCCTCTCAACCTTTGATAAATGGACGCATTTCGTCAACTTCGATAAGCAAAGACAACAGTTTTAATAGTTTTGTAAGCGACGCAACTACAACTGCCAGTCACAGTTCTATGACACCGACAAGTTCAAGTGATAAACCCAAACCAAAATTGACTGTTAATGGCACTAAACATCAACCTCTTAAACGGTAAGTAAGGTGACAGGGCGCAGGTTCATATTATGCACTAATTTATTATAATACACATACACATATTATTCTGACAAGGCTAAGGCTTTCGAGCGCAAGAACTTGTAATCGAGCAATTGTTGAGTCTGAGATCTCTGACGCTCCCGCCTGTGGAGCGCTCTGGGTGACTTGCGCTCGGAAATATTTAATAACTTCCGATTTAATAGAGATCCCACTTTTTTGTAAAAAGAGTTTTACAGATAAGAGAATAAGGAACAAAATGATATTTTTTTCAATTAATTTAAGTTGGGGGGCGAGCATGTTAAAACTATTTAAACAATTAAATTGTTATTATTTTTCATTTGTTCACAATAAAAAAAATTTTTTTAATACACTTCGAAAGCTAACGTAATAAAGTGTAAAATAACAAAAAACGACAATGATCCGATTAGTACAACTGGAGATAATAAATTTTAAGTATGTGAAGATTGCATAAAATCCAGCAAATTATCGAAAATTTATGTGAACATTTAAAAAAAAATTCAGCAAAATCCTGAAATACGGGTCAATAAAATTTGAAGAGATGCGCAAAATATGTTTTATTATTTTTTTTTATTTAAAAGAATGGCCCTGGTACGCCACAACCCTACAAAATTCTTAGGTGGTAATTAAATAGCCGTAAAATCTGTATTACCCTAGCGTAACACACGTAATCCGGCCCTGTAGGATGGTGAAGCACCCCCTTATAATTGTACCATTTTCTCCGCAATATTTATGGTGGTTTACATTAATAAGCGGTACAGTTATTTTCACAGTTAAATATTTTAATAATGATGACGAGCAAAAGTAATAAGGAAAAATGGAGTCTTCGATAAATTTTTCTATTCATGCGATAATACGAAGTGACAGTCGGTCGAAAATTTAACCAGCCTCTTTAATGTTGATTTATCGTGTTAAATATAGTTAATTACTTTCTCACAGTATAAAGAAGCGCGTGGTTTTAAAATAAGTATTTAAAATGAGACCACCTTTTGGTTAATAAAACCTCAATTCGCGTCGATTGATCGAAACTTATCTGTAAATTAATTTGATAAAGCGCACCTTGTTTTCCAATTGTTAAGAAAACCGGAAGTTAATTTAAAACTAAAATTGATTCCTTGATAGTTTTGCGGAGGTGCAGCTCAATAAAAATAATAAACAGTAGATAGGTACGTGTACGTATGTTATAATAATATACAACGTATTGAATTCGATGATGAGAGGGCGTCGTACTTTCTACTTGGATTAACAAAGCCAACCAAAATACACAAAGAAATGCCGATTTTGTAAAATGCAAACAACTTGAATCAATTTGTTTATTTAAGTTGGAATTTGTTTAAAAATACTACATTTTTTCGTCTATAAGCTATGTGTTAAATTGTTATTTCTAATGGTTCCACCTTTTTCCAATTTAATATGACAAAAAAGCCTTAGGGGAATCGTGTTTCGAGTGCTGCGTTTCCGCTCAAAAGGACGTTAACTTCAATCACGATTCAATTTGACGTCCTCACTGGTTCCGCTCATCCACCAACTATCTTTCTGTTTCTCTCATTTCCATTTTCAAAAACTGCTCTTATCAAAAGTAATTTTAATTACTTTTAAAACCGAAACCTCATACAAAATACAATAAAGAAACATATCCAATAGTAGCCATAGCGTAAGTGCTTTGATTTTAATTCAATTCACTTCAAGTTAACTGCTCGGATAAATTATCAACCGCAAATGCATAATTATAGGAAAACGTTGTTTAAATGCAGTTCCGTAAACGTTTGCGGTAAACTCGCTTGTAGCTGGAGTAAGAAACTGCAAAAACTTATCTTATGTCATAAAGAGTTTTGATTGAATCTTGCTAACATTCAAATTTAACTACTATTATTAATGTCCCGTTAAAACTTTTCAAGCATTACAAATAGTTTTCTCATCGCCACACAAAGTTTATCCTATCCGTAACGAGTTAACGACAAAGTAAGACATGCCTTTTAGGTGCTACACTCGAAAGTAGGAAAATGGAAAGGTACAAACGCAAATTATTTACTTGCAACGTTCATAAGTCGTGAAAAATCACAATTGGCGCCCGAGCTGGGCCAAAAGTAAAAACAAAAACTCGCATTACACGAAAAAGTTCTGAATTTAAAAAACATTTACTCTAAATAGGTACAAACGCAAATTATTTACTGCAACGTTTATAAGTCGTGAAAAATCACAATTGGCGCCCGAGCTGGGCCAAAAGTAAAAAAAAAACTCGCATTACACGAAAAAGTTCTGAATTTAAAAAAAAATTACTCTAAATACTTCAATTGTGTTATTTATGTACAATTTACACCATGAAACCTTATAAAAAGAAGTGAAGTGTTCAAAGCATTTCATAATTGATGGAGCAGTTATGTAAGAGTAGAAACTATTTTCTCACAAATTGCAACAAACAACTACATTTAACTTCGTTATACGTGCATTTAATATTACTCGTTTCCCTTGTGAACCTATTATTGCAAAAATGAATATTTTTTCCTCTTGTGGTTATAGAAATACTTATAAGATTCACCAGACCGACAAGTCTCAAGTTCTTGGTCGACGCGAATCGTGACCGAAGTTGTCAAGACCACACAATACTTTGTGTAATTTTTTTGCAAGTTGCAGAGCACAATGCAAATTTCGAAAGCGGAAAAAATGACGTTGCATTAATAGATTGTTTTAACAATATTAAAATTGGACAAATCAAACAAATAACAATTGTGTTTTTTCTTCGCAACTTTAACGGGATATCAAGTACTCTGAATAGGATACTTGACCTCTTCGAGTTAAACCAATTATGCTACATGCTGTGGCATATTATTGATCAGCTATCAGATTGTCCAGATGTCTTGAAATTTAAAAACAACTTGAACTTTTATTTTATGACGGACATGTTTTTCTTTTCAACTCGCATCAAAAGAGCCTCGTTTCGTTCTGCATATAAAAGATAAGATGTTCAAAATTAATAAATTGCTAATTACCCACATTCAGTAACTTTGCGAGTGAATGCAAAACTTTTCTTGATGACTTATTTCAAGAAACATATGCTTTTTTAAATCACCGTTACGATTTACTGTTTTATACCAGGCTTAAAATTGATTAATACAAAACTTAATTAATGATATTGCGCACAAATGTCAATTTTAACAGATAAATCTGATCTAGCAAACGTTTTAATCGCCAATATAAGAAAATAATTAGTTTGTGCTCAAAAACATAATCCATCTCTAATGTTTTCGATCTGTTAGACATTGTGAATGTACAATATGACTCTAAGAAAAATGCATGTCAGAGAATTGGGCTGGAAGTAAGTAAGTCACGAGAGACTTCACCCATTACAAAATAATACAAATAATTAACATCGATTGACTAACAATGACTCTGAAGTTGGTCAATTAGTGATGGCTAGAGTTCGTGAATAGATGCTCGCGATAAATTGCACTAAATAAGCCAGCCATGATTAAACAAATAAGGGGAGACGATCGAGTATTGGGTAGAAAAGGGCCGATTATGATAATTCTATAACTGGAGGCAGACCCTAGCTATGAAATTAAAAAGGAGACATCGACAAGACGTACGAATTTTGACCATGTCTATATGTTGTAATGAATGGCTTAGGGCAAAATGCATGTCATTGAGAGTTGATCTGGAAGTAAGTCATGAGAGACTTCATCCATGATCAAAAGGATTAAAATAACGTCATGAGTTTGGATTTCGCCAGTTGGTTATGAATAGAAATCGTGAAGCAGTATAGTTCAAAATAAATTGCACTAAATAAGCTAGCTGTGAATGAATGTCAAGTAAGGCTTATATCGAGTATTGGATATACAAAGGGCCGATGATGACGATGCTAGCAGCTTATAGACACAAGTCCAACTTGTCATGATAGTAAGGATGTGTCTAGAGAAGGCAAAAATTTAAAAAATGTCTAATACACCTGACGTTTCGAGACAAGTGCTGTAACATTATAGATGTTGCAGTAGAGTGGAGAGGTAGCAATGGGTCCGAGCGCGAACTACTTCTTATGGACCCCTTAAGTAAATCCTCAGTAAATTCCTACCTCCTTATGGCTTTCAACAAGTTAGCTTTAGCAGTGACTACCTACAAAATTCAGTGCCACAGGACCCTTTCCGACATGAGTGGGGCGCAGGATGTCTTCCAACATTCCAACTCATTATAATCCGTGACATTAAAAATCCACCATCATGCGATGTAATACCAAGCATGGATCGGAGAAGGTCAACAACGTCATAGAAGAGGATCAGGAGGACTAAAACGAACTAATGAGATGCATGATTGCCACCTTCGGCTTATGGCATTAAGAGACCGATTCTCCAGTACCAGATCAATTGCTGACACCAATGGTTAGGTAATGAAGAGCGTCTTGTAACTCTTCGAATGGTTTACCGTCGAATTAGAACTTTCGGCCTGCAATCTTATCGGCCACATCTTGTGCTACCACTCACGGCTCAACACCGGCAGGGACATTTGGAGTGGTGTGCGTTGAGAGTGCATTTGAACTTGGAGTGGCGTAGAATGGTGTTTAGTGACGAATTTAGATTCTGTTTAGGAACGCATGATGACAGCACGAGGCATGAGTATCCGACGAAGACGTGGGAAACGGCGCAATAATAACTTTTCTGTTGAGAGACCTGTGCACCGGACTGTTGGAGTTATGGTATAGAATATGAGAGTAGGTCTCAGTTGGTATTCATCCGAGGCAATATGGAAGCCTAGTGTTATGTGAATTAGGTTGTGGAATCGCACATTCTTCCATGTTTTCAGCAACTAGAAGACCCTATTTTCTAGCAAGATAATGCCCGTCCTCATGTCGCGACAACTCCTCTTAATCGTTTTGAAGAGGTCCACGTCAATCTCTTGCCATGGCCAGCGAGATCTTCCGACCTATTACCCATTAAACATGTGTGGGACATATTTTGGGAAAAAAGGCTGAGAAATTTCCTTCTTGCCTCTGTAGCTGAAAACCAAACCGAAGACTCGGGGAAGAGTCGATTCTACATAGAATACTGTGCTTTAATAGATCTAATATACGAATGAATGAGGTCCCGTTCGTAAAATATTGTCCTCTTGGTAGTTGGAAAGTTCCTGTATACACATTTATGCCAGCAATGATTAGTAGCTACGGTTCCATAATCAAGCTAATTGCACCAAGACTATGCTCTTAATTTTCTGCTAGAAAAATAAAAAGCTATTAATATTATTGTTATCGTATCAAAAATCAGCAACTTCCGACGCACCGTCTGACATACCAATTAATATCCGGCCTAACCTTTGCATAATGAAGTTTCCTGTTTTGGCACGGAGAGAAAAAAGTTTTTAAATCAATTCAAAATTATTAATTCAATTGTTATGAATTGTTGTCACGACAATCCACTTGTTGCTTTTTGCACCACATTATTATATGCCTAGACTTGGTGACTAGAATCCATTATACAACGTGCCCATCTTCAAAACCGAAACAAAGAGAAGAATAACTAGGTCATAATTTTCGTTTGTTTAGCCGACCAATAAATTACGTGAGTCACAAAAACAGCTGATTTTATGTAACAGTAGAAAGTTACACGCACAAAAGTGCTAATTTAAATATTTCAAATGGTAATTCCATGCAAATATGTCAAGAACAAAATTATGCTAATATTTATAGAGCTCGCCGACGCCGCGCGCCTTTGGTCAAACTTCTTTTAACGGTAAAGCCTTACTCATTACATTTTCATTTTTTCATTTTTCAATTTGGGTTAAATGTGAATTAGCGTGTGACGTTCATTGATACGAACTATAATTTTTATATTTACAAAACAAAAGAAGATAATGGTTAAATTACGCCTTCTAAACATCACGATTAAACAATTGAGAGTTGGTTGTCAATTTTTGTTCTTCGAGATCCCTCGTACACACGAGTGGATAGAATTGGAGATTGGACGTTTAGGATTAAGATCAATTTACAAGTTGACGAAATGGCTTATTCCAAAAGCACTAGATCTAACTGCCAATTTATCTTTCATACATTGACGCAATGTAATATTTTTAGAAGTTACAGAATTACAGTTGTACATATCTGAAATGTTTAAAGAGGATTTCTCCATTACTCAAGTCATGAGATTAATATTAAAACTGGTGTACTAAAGGTGAAAACATTTCGACGCCCATCGTCATCAATCTCCATGTTTTTTTCTTCGAAAATTAAGGTTAATGCTATTTTCCCATGAGAAAACCGATGCGTCTAAAATAATTAGCAGCAGGAGATTGAAGATCGGTTAGTAAGACTAGTTAGTACTCGTTTTGCTGAAAAAAGCGTGAAAAAAACAGTGACGTTCGTCAAATTATTAATGTCTGTGGAATTTTATTTACTATTGTATATTTACTAATGATTCCATATTATGAAGGTTATAATAAACAATCAATGGGGATTTCATTGACAATGAAAATATTTGTCTTGTTTACATAATCTAACTTAAAATAACTCGGACAATGTGACCTTCGTAATATTTAAGAAGCAATAATTTTTATATCCATTTATTTATTTATTAAATATTGTGAAAATAACTTAAATTAGTGCATACCAACTATGTGTAAATTTTTAATTAGTAATTTATCGTGCGCAAAAAGTGTTTACATCTTAAATATATTACGTCAAAACATGTGTAGATTGTGTCTTATTTAAAATACACCATCACAAAATTACAGAGGTTGCTATTAATCAAATTAAGTAAAGTGAATGAATTTAAATAGAACTCGATTAGATTCTGGTTTTTCTCAGTGCATAATTGCATTTACATTTTATTTGAAGGTGGAATAGTCCAGATATTAGCAGAATTGGGTGTTTCTAAGATCAAAAGATCTCTAGGAAGAGATGAAACGTCCGAAAAACGATTCAAACGCTTTTGTTAACGGAATGTGGAATATTTAAGGGTAAGCAACTTTTAAAACGTATATCCTGTCCTAAAGAAGGTTTTAAACAGCTATGAATTATATTCAGGGCCTACATCTTCTGACAAAGGTTATCTGAAAGATGGTGATATCTCCCAGAGTCCCAGATCAAAATTGCAGCGTGTGCTTTGGGGCAAAGTGTGTATCTGGAGATAATATTTTCATACACATGAGTCATGAGTTATCATTTACAAGACTTGTTGGCTTCTGAGCGATAGCAATATGAAGATAAAAACTATCGTAGAAATGTGATGATTTTGTATGAAGGGTTAAAATTGTATTGCGGAGACTTCAGTTGTTATTTGAAGATCTGATGTTTTCCGAACAATCTTATACATTTCTCCCACACCAAAATTGCAGTTGGAGATATAAATTATTGTAGAGTAGCTTCATAACTGTGATTAATTTTCCCATAGGCATTTATAGTCACAATCTTAGTTAGCAGTCATTTGGAGGTCGGATGGTTTCTGAACGATTTTATACATCTCCCAAATCAAAATTGCAGTTTTTTGAGATACAAATTATCAAGGAGAAGCTTGAGAACTGTGATTGGTTTTTATGTCTCTACAGACATTTGTGATAAAAATTGTTGTGTGGAGACCTCAGTTATTGTCATGTGGAGGTCTGATGGCATCTGAATGATTTTATACAACTCTCAAATCAAAATTGCAGTTTTTTGAGATACAAATTATCAAGGAGAAGCTTGAGAACTGTGATTGGTTTTTATGTCTCTACAGACATTTGTGATACAAATTGTTGTGTGGAGACCTCAGTTATTGTCATGTGGAGGTCTGATGGCATCTGAATGATTTTATACAACTCTCAAATAAAAATTGCAGTTTTTTGAGATACAAATTATCAAGGAGAAGCTTGAGAACTGTGATTGGTTTTTATGTCTCTACAGACATTTGTGATAAAAATTGTTGTGTGGAGACCTCAGTTATTGTCATGTGGAGGTCTGATGGCATCTGAATGATTTTATACAACTCTCAAATCAAAATTGCAGTTTTTTGAGATACAAATTATCAAGAAAAAGCTTGAGAACTGTGATTGGTTTTTATGTCTCTACAGACATTTGTGATAAAAATTGTTGTGTGGAGACCTCAGTTATTGTCATGTGGAGGTCTGATGGCATCTGAATGATTTTATACAACTCTCAAATCAAAATTGCAGTTTTTTGAGATACAAATTATCAAGGAGAAGCTTGAGAACTGTGATTGGTTTTTATGTCTCTACAGACATTTGTGATACAAATTGTTGTGTGGAGACCTCAGTTATTGTCATGTGGAGGTCTGATGGCATCTGAATGATTTTATACAACTCTCAAATAAAAATTGCAGTTTTTTGAGATACAAATTATCAAGGAGAAGCTTGAGAACTGTGATTGGTTTTTATGTCTCTACAGACATTTGTGATAAAAATTGTTGTGTGGAGACCTCAGTTATTGTCATGTGGAGGTCTGATGGCATCTGAATGATTTTATACAACTCTCAAATCAAAATTGCAGTTTTTTGAGATACAAATTATCAAGGAGAAGCTTGAGAACTGTGATTGGTTTTTATGTCTCTACAGACATTTGTGATACAAATTGTTGTGTGGAGACCTCAGTTATTGTCATGTGGAGGTCTGATGGCATCTGAATGATTTTATACAACTCTCAAATAAAAATTGCAGTTTTTTGAGATACAAATTATCAAGGAGAAGCTTGAGAACTGTGATTGGTTTTTATGTCTCTACAGACATTTGTGATAAAAATTGTTGTGTGGAGACCTCAGTTATTGTCATGTGGAGGTCTGATGGCATCTGAATGATTTTATACAACTCTCAAATCAAAATTGCAGTTTTTTGAGATACAAATTATCAAGGAGAAGCTTGAGAACTGTGATTGGTTTTTATGTCTCTACAGACATTTGTGATACAAATTGTTGTGTGGAGACCTCAGTTATTGTCATGTGGAGGTCTGATGGCATCTGAATGATTTTATACAACTCTCAAATAAAAATTGCAGTTTTTTGAGATACAAATTATCAAGGAGAAGCTTAAGAACTGTGATTGGTTTTTATGTCTCTACAGACATTTGTGATAAAAATTGTTGTGTGGAGACCTCAGTTATTGTCATGTGGAGGTCTGATGGCATCTGAATGATTTTATACAACTCTCAAATCAAAATTGCAGTTTTTTGAGATACAAATTATCAAGAAAAAGCTTGAGAACTGTGATTGGTTTTTATGTCTCTACAGACATTTGTGATAAAAATTGTTGTGTGGAGACCTCAGTTATTGTCATGTGGAGGTCTGATGGCATCTGAATGATTTTATACAACTCTCAAATCAAAATTGCAGTTTTTTGAGATACAAATTATCAAGGAGAAGCTTGAGAACTGTGATTGGTTTTTATGTCTCTACAGACATTTGTGATAAAAATTGTTGTGTGGAGACCTCAGTTATTGTCATGTGGAGGTCTGATGGCATCTGAATGATTTTATACAACTCTCAAATCAAAATTGCAGTTTTTTGAGATACAAATTATCAAGGAGAAGCTTGAGAACTGTGATTGGTTTTTATGTCTCTACAGACATTTGTGATAAAATTTGTTGTGTGGAGACCTCAGTTATTGTCATGTGGAGGTCTGATGGCATCAGAATGATTTTATACAACTCTCAAATCAAAATTGAAGTTTTTTGAGATACAAATTATCATGGAGAAGCTTGAGAACTGTGATTGGTTTTTATGTCTCTACAGACATTTGTGATAAAAATTGTTGTGTGGAGACCTCAGTTATTGTCATGTGGAGGTCTGATGGCATTTGAACGATTTATTACAACTCTCAAATCAAAATTGCAGTTTTTTGAGATACAAATTATCATGGAGAAGCCTGAGAACTGTGATTGTATGTCTCCACAGACATTTGTGATAAAAATTGTTGTGTGGAGACCTCAGTTATTGTCATGTGGAGGTCTGATGGCATCTGAATGATTTTATACAACTCTCAAATCAAAATTGCAGTTTTTTGAGATACAAATTATCATGGAGAAGGCTGAGAACTGTGATTGTATGTCTCCACAGACATTTGTGTTAAAAATTGTTGTGTGGAGACCTCAGTTGGCATTTGGAGGTCTGGTTGTTTCTGAAATATTTTCTACATCTCCCAAAACAAAATTGCAGTTTCTTGAGATACAAATTATCATGGAGAAGCTTGATAACTGTGATTTGTTTTGTATGTCTCTTCTGGCATTAGAGGTCAAAATTTTAGTATACGGACCTCAGTTGTCATTTGTAGGTCTGATGGTTTCTGAAAGATTTGAAACATCTCCAATATCAAAATGGCAATTGGAGGTATAAATGATCGTCAAGTAGCTTGATAAGTGTGATTGGTTTTGTATGTCTCCACAGGCATTTATGGTCAAAATTATTGTAATGTGGAAACCTCAATTAGCGTTTGGTGATCTGACTGGTTTCTGAACAATTTTATACATCTTCCAGATCAAAATCGCAGTTTGGAAATACAAATTATCATGAAAAGAAGCGTGATAACTGTGAATTATTTTTTGTGTCTCCACAGGCATTTTTGGTCAAAATTATTGTAGTGAGGTGATCCAGTATTCATTTATTTAGAGGTCTAATGATTGCTAAACGATTTTGTACGTCTCCCAGATCAAAATGGCAGCGTGGAGATATAAATTATTATGGAGAAGTTTGTGGTGTCTGGTGTGGCAACCTCAGATCATTTAGAAGCTCTTATGGTTTCTGAACGATTTTGCAAGTTTCCTAAATCAAAATGTCTGCTTGGAGATTGGAATTTTGCTTTGGAATTTTCATAGAGAAGCTTGATATAAGTGATTGATATTTCCACTGTCCTCGTGTATTGTGTATTCGTCACAGGTCCATCTCCTTTCTATAACTGGATTCTTAAATTGATCATTCAAGTAGCAAGTCGATGAAATATTGAAACATTATACATTTCCATGAATATTCAGGGAAAAAATAATTGAGCAGTAGTAGTAGTATACAAGAAAAGTTAATCAAAATCAGATTATATTTCACTTTTATTTCATTTCTGGTATTAAATTGCACTTGTTCACAAAAGAAAGTAGATATAAACGAGAGCTTTACAAGTTGCAAGAAAAAGTGCAAGTTACATTGCTGAGAAAACCAGTACACCCTAAGGTTACAAAACTATTCATTCATGAAAGGTTAATAAACTTTACAGCCAATTAAAGTGAATCATTTTCCTTGCAATGCGATCGTCAAAGAGTTTTAAGAAGTCGTCGCTAATTAATTTTGTGTTTCTTGTTAGAAATAATCGAGTCGGATTTTGAAAAATAGAAGGTGTGGGAGGAGTTCCTTCCTGAGGATAATTGCATCAAGGTCACATGTTGCTAGGTCAGGGGTGCTGTCGCTTAGGGGAGGACCCTCCGTATTGATCCATAGCAGCTGGCAGTGGGGGTGTTTATATGTCTGGATGAATACGTTCAAATGCCCTTTATTAATGCACTTCCACGTAGAATTTCAATTTTCTGATTTAGTCTAATTCTTAGGGGATAGATAACAACAAACAAAACATAAATGACACGTTTGTGGAAACATAATAAGAACTCGATGCTCTTTAAATCCCCACAGAGCGCTCGTTTTTGAATTCATTTCAACAACTGAAATACATAAATAATATTAGGGAAGTTTCTTATCTCGAATTGGCAGTAAAACTTAGCTTTAGACATTTATATTAATGGCCTTTTTCTAATTTAAGGCGTTATCACATAAAAATACAAAACTATTTTTGACTTTTTTGGATCTCATTCCAATGTACAACGTTCTAAATATTTGGTGCAGAAATATAGGTTAACACTTTAATAAATCACATTTTAGAGCTTCTTTATTGGTGATAATAAAATTGTTTAAATTAAGTCAAAAAATAAAACAAACTGTGGAGAGGAGACTCGTCAGTTTTCTTGGAGAAGAAAAACCTTCCATTTTTAACATCAATATTCCGTACAAAAAGATGGGTTTGGTCTCGTTCTCGTTAGCGAGAGAAACAAAATAAAAAATATCGTATTTTTAAACAAAAACAAAACTTTTGATTTATTATTATTTTGGTAAATTTTTTTTTATCTTGCACATTTGGGTCATCATAATTTGTGACCCAAAAGTTAATTTAATAAAAGTTGAGAGAATATTTTGATAGAATAATTGATTAATCTACTTTGTATTCGATTAGGTCTTAAACCAATTAAAACAATTTAAGTTCGTTTCATTAAATTACTTAAGAAGTCGGAAAAATTTCGTTAAATTAATTTTCGAGTTTAGAGAGTAACGTGTAGATATTAGTTCGCTTCGTGGTAACGTCATACATTTTCATAACTAAATTAACTTAAAAGCTTTGATCTTTATAACGTCTTTTTATTTTATACATCACAGTATAATTAGTAATTACTTAAGTTTAGTTTTCCAGCTGTTAGCGCTTTTATATAAATTTTGAATTGTTAATTAAAGAGCCATCAGTCGTGCTTTTTTCAAGAAACGTACCTCATTTTATACTCTGTAAATTCGATAATAATTAGGGGAAATAAGAAGAGTATCAGAACAAACTACGACATGTGATTAAAATCCAGTAATAATAAGGGGATGGATTCCGGAAGAAAAAGTGCCTGTTACGACGTACAACGTACAAATGATGGACTATAGTTACATCAAAACGGCGTTTTTTGACCTCTGAGATCTGGGTGCACCCTAATCATTAGAATTACGTACACGCATACCTTGTAGTACTGTTGGTTACATTACTTTTATTAAATGATTTCAAAATGCAAGTGCAGTAGGACTTAGATAGTCCGGACTAATTAAAACCGAGGCAATGCGGTTTTTTGAAACATCCGGATTACTGATACATGATGCATATATATTCCGATTTATTATTTCAATTTGAAAAAACTTCATACATAAACAAACAGACAGTAATACAGTAAAACCCCGTTATAAAGTACCCCTTTATAACGTTTCTCTGGATATAACGGACTAAATCTTTTGGCCCATTTTAATATTTTCTCTATTTATTTTGTTTTTATTACGGACTCCGATTATAATGAACCAAATTTTTCTACCTCTGATGGAACGCTATAACGAGGTTCTACTAGATCTTGTTTTAAACTATCAATTATTTCAGCTTTTTCACTAAGGGTTCACTGAGGTTCGTTGGGACCACTTCCACTTAAATTTAACTTGTAAGATTGTCGTAGCTTAAGATACGCAAGTCTACTGGACTGTCGTTTAGGTTGTATTTAGTAGTTAAGGGAAAGCACACACATGTTGCATCGATTTATCAAAGCATGCAAAAATTGGGAGTATAACATTCATAATGAAAGAAATTGTTTGATCCGGATTAGGGAAGCATTCGCGGATCACTAAACACTAGGATTATCGAGGTTCTACTGTATTACCAATCAAATCAGCAGCAGTACAAAAATTCATAAATAGGGCCCAAAAGCCTAAATTAAAAGGGTTGTGAGGGTAGCATATCAAAAAATTCTGAAAGTCTCGTATAGGGGTCTCAATTTTGTACCCGCAGAAAATTGGTTACTTTAAGAAGTCCCCTGTCACAGACGTCTGAAAGTGCCCTTTCAATAAATTTATTAATTTCGTTCAGGGTAATCAAATATGAAAGTTGAGGTTTTAAAGAACCTCCTCGAATGTGCCGCCAAATTATTTATTGGAGACAAATTCACTTTACCAATTTAAGTTTTACTCTGGTATGTCAAATCATACTTTCGTAATTTCCTCCTTCTCTAATTATTTTAAGTATTAAGGCTTCAAATGAAAGTTGGAGGACATAAAATTCTGCATCTAAATCAATAAACAATACGATAGTACTTTGTTTTATTAGGAAAGAAAGTACTGTTTTGTGTGACAAGACTGTGTTTGCTTGATGAGCAAGCGTAGTGAGCAAGTTACACAAAGTCACACAAAGTTAAACATCACCCTAACATACTGAGCGACACAAAGTCGACTTTTTTTGACGAAAAAAAACTCAAAATCTATTTTTGAAATTTAGAAAATTTCAAAACTGAAAATGGTTTCCGAGATAACGCAGAAAACTGCATTTCAAAATGGCGTCTTAAAAAAATTATCGCGACTCAGAAGGTCAAAAAAAGCTATCAAACGATACCAAACTCGACGTTTTATCACATCGACGCTAGGCGTCGCGACATTCAACTTGTAATTTTCTTATGGGGAACAAATCATGTTTTTTGCAAAAATTACTTAGTATAGGCTTCTCTAAATTCTGATATCAAACGAGAACTTTCTTTGTTGTACTTTTCTTAATTTAGACAATTTTTCAGGTTATATTATGTTACTTTATGTTATTTTTTACGATGAAAACTAACTACTAAAACTTAGTTTTTCAAGTTTTAGAAACGTAAGTTAATCAGGAAACAAAAATAAATCAAATTTATTATTTATCTAGTAATGTAATTTTATTTTACTATTCGAAAACTTTAAAAACTAAGTTTTAGTAGTTATTTTTCATTGTAAAAAATAACATAAAGGAACATATTAACATAACGTAACATAACAACCTGAAAAATTGGGTAAATTAAAAAAAGTACACGATAGAAACTTCTCCATTGGTATCAGAATTTAGACAAGCCTACTGAGTAATTTTTGCAAAAAATGGTAGGTTTCCCATAAGAAAATAAAAAGTTGAACGTCGCGAAGCATCGATGTGATAAAAAGTCGAGTTTGGTATCGTTTAATAGCTTTTTTGATCTCCTAAAAAGTTTTCCCGAGAATTTTTTTCTAAAGTAAACCATTTTGAAACTACAGTCGAAAAACGAAATTGTCAATTTTCAGTTTTTCCCAATTATCTCGGAAACTATTTTGAATTTTGAAATTTTCTAAACGGATTCTCTTAAAGCTCATCAAAATATGCAACTTTTTGCTAATTTAACCAATTTCGTAACCCTGACTGTTTCCTAGATCCCAATGTTACTAACGAGGTAACCACTTAAAAATATCACCATGTAGTCCTGTTCGATCCCTGATACGAAATTTTCAAAGTGATTCGCTAATAAAATGGTTAAAATAGTAACTCGCAAGTTGTTACTAAAATTTATACAATTTATGAGTGCAATTATTATTATGATTAACAGAAAAGGGACCGAATAATCATCTGCATGAGAGATGTGCTGGGTAACCAAGGCCAACACCCTTCTAAAAACGATCGAATCTGTGCAGTCTAGTCTCATAATTGCAGATTTGCAACTGGAAAAATGATTCCAGGCCTTGGAAATGAATAAAATTTGAAAAAGTCTAAATTTTATATAAAAATTGCTATTTTGAAACGTTTGGAAACATTAATATGGATGTTTTTCAACAAATATGAAAATAAAATTGTGCCGATGATTTGCGAGTGCAAGATTGGATTTAAAAAATGAATAAGTGATTTTTTAGACTTTTAAATATTTTTGCTTGCCACAAATTCAATGAGAGCATAGCCAAGTTAAGTGATTTACAAAAACATCCTGTTTGAGTTTAACGATTGTTTATATTTATCTGCATGTCATAAATAGTTATTTTAAACTCGATAATTGAAAAAAAAAAGAGAACACGTAATTTTACTTATGTAAAGTTAATAAAAGTTTGATTGGAGCATTGGAGTTTGTAAAATTTTGCTTTATTTTCTCTCGCCCACAATTCTCGTGTGGCGTTGGAGTTACGCCAAAACGAAATGAAACGATTTGGTTTAAAATGAATGAAAAATGTTCTACGTACTGACAATTATAGAAAATTATTTTCATGTAAAATTAATATATTTTTTTAAATTAGGAGCAATTTATGTCTAAAATGTCGTCGTTTAACAACTGCGATGTAATTTTTATTCGTGGTTTTGTATTTTCCTTTTCAAATTACCATACCTATACCTCCAGATTTTTGAATTAATTTCAATGTTAAAACAATAATAATAAAGACGATTGTGTTTGTTCCCAGTACGGTCAACAAAGTCAAATTGATCCAATTATGTATCTGAAATCATACGACCTTGTTAGTGCAAAACAACTACTGGGTTTTTTTGCATACGTTATGGGCGTGATGGATTATTTTCCGAAACAATTTTCTCTCATTTAAAAATAAACGTAAAAAACGAAACTTTAGATTTTATTTACACCAAACGTCTAGTTTGCCAAAAAATTAACTAGTCTTGCCCTAGGACCCACAAAGCGTTGCAAATTTTTTTTGCTATTGCATGCAAAATGTAATAACCAAATCTACTTTTGTAATGAGCAAAAAATTCAACCTGTCTCATTGAAACAACCATCAAATAAATAAAAATAAAAATTCCACCCTAACCAAGTGCACCACATTTTCTCCAATTTCATTGCAACAACAACCCCCTATTGTCATAAATAGCACCCCTCATTGTCTCGTATAGGGAGAAAAGCCTCACGTTATTCCAATATTGTATAATCTTAAAAGCAATTGTACATTACAATAATGGAATCGTTTTTATTGTAGTATATCATTTTGAAATTTCACCCAAATTGCCTTTCTCTTTATAATAACTCGTTCCAGACCATAATTATTATCATCTTCTCAAAAATTCATTGCCAAAATATTCATTTTCAAGTTCAAACAGTTTAGCGTGCGTCACACTTTGTGAGAGAATTGTTACCTTCTATTTCTGAACTGTAATAAGAACCGCATTTAAATTATACACCATTAAACAATACTTTCTAGATAAGTACCAAAAAATGTACAAAAAACACTTTAAATTGCCTAGCACTTTAATTTACATTACCTTACATTATTATAATCATTTTCGAAGCGCAATCTAAAATACTTAACTTTTGACTTTTTTTCAGGGTATCGTTCGGAAGTTCGAAAGGTTCCATGGTAGAAACGCTAATTTACGAAAGTCCTTTACAAGAAGAACCTGAACCTAGTCCAATTGCTGAACATCCAAAACCTTTTACAGATGACGTAGATCAAACCGAGTAAGTGTTAATTTTCAATTTGCGTATGGAAGAGGTTAAATTTTGAGCAAAGTACAAGATCAAGGCTGAAACGTTAGTCATGGCAAAAAATATTTAGTTTGGCAAAAAACCACCCACACCTGTTATTTCTGGTTTGGCATTTTGCCACAGTTAGAAAATAGATAGGTAACGTGATTTATTATTCAGGAAGGAACAATGGGTTTTAAGAGTGACGGTCAACGTCTCAACGATGGTGATGAAAGTAATGATACGCCTATTTAATTTTTTTTTAATTACGCACAAGGAAATCAAGCGTACCAATATTCCATAATCTTTAAGTTTGCGCTACGAGTGGAACGTCTCTGTATACAAAATTAAAGCTTTTACTAGAATTTGGATAATTTTTTTTTCTCTTCGCGTAATAGACGTAACAAATACCATGATATATGTGTTCAACACGGTTTGGTTACTTTTAATTCTTAGTAAACTATTTTGAGTAGCAGAAAATCACCAGCTTTCCCATATCATGTTTTTCTGTTCCGATTCATTATGTGTTCTCTTCCTGGTTCATACGAGTAGATGCTCATTAAGGGGACTGTGAAGTAGTGCAAGTTTCTCGTCCTCTGATGAGAGGAATCAAAGTTCAATTCCCTTTTGTATCGAAGATTTTTCGCGTTCATTCTTCCGTTGAAAGGTAACTATATTACCCAGGGTACCTTGCCTAAAGAGAACTAGAACGTCATTCGTGGTTCTGATTACACATTAAACTATAAGTTTCATCGTATCAACGGTAACGAATTACCTATAAGAAAATTACACTAGGTCATGGTCTAGAGGCAGCAAAATTGCATATTACATGTAAAAGCTAATTTTATTGACTCAATTAATCCCTCCATTCCATATGAACAAGGAGTGGTTGTAACTGATGTAATTGTTTTAAAAAGTGTTATTTTTTTTGCGTTGCCAAATTTTAGGAACCTTTGAGAAATGTATCAAGTCAAAGCCAAAGTTCACCTGTGATCAATATTACCTTTTCCGGAATCGACGAGGTCGAAAATGAGCTGGCTTTCCCCGATCAAAAAAATACCAAAAATGTAATCAAACGATTTCTAAAACTCAGGAACCACTACTTGTCGACTTCTTGAAATGGTGTGGCTCTTAATCCACGCGTGGAATAGAGGGTTAAGAATTTTTGTGATGGCCTCGTATTATTAATTGTATTTCTGAGGCTGGTCTCTAGTGGTTCCTTGCATCTCGACTTCTTCGATTGGATCTTCCCTTATAGTATAGTAGATCTAATTCAAATAACACCTTAAGCTGAAACTAATTATCACAGAAATGGTTTTTGTGGCAAATTGAAGGTAACATACTTCTATTCAACATACTAAAAATATACATTCGTACAATGGTGGGAAATACGTTTTTTCGGCCCCTATCTTGAAAATAACGAAAAAAAATTTTTGCACCATTTTGTTTGGTCCCGTAACTTTTCGCTGGAGAGACATTTTTTTCCGATCGTACCGTTAAGGCGCTAGGCGGCGAAGAATAAAAAATATGTCATTTTTCAATGCCGCCAACACAAAAGTCAAAAAGGTTGGGTTTTTTCGGTTTTTTTGTATCGAGGGAGTGTCTTAAACCTTGCCCTTTTAATAGCGCCCGTTGAAACCACCACCGTTTCTATAGGAGAGTTGCAAAAAATTATTTTTTAAGGTCGTGTTTGCTTAAATTGCAATACTTGACGTATAAATATCACGTACAAAATTGTGATAATATTGCCAAAATTCGAGGAGTCGTAAAGCCCTCAAAAGGTTAAAAAACTTAAAAATTGCTACGCAGAACTTATAAAACACACTCCGCAAAACCCTAAATGGAACAACATTCGTTAAAAAATTGTTTGTAAGGGCATTACGACCCCTTGAAGTGAGACGAAAATTTTTAAATTATAAATAGCTAATTTTTGAAAAATAAAAAAATAGCTCAAAAAAATTAAAACTGGGCAGATTTGCCTCATTAAACATATAGGACACAGTCTACGAAACACGAATTAAATATAAAATATTAAAAAAAGAAATTTGCAGGGGCATTACGACCCTTCGAAGTTAGACGAAAAACTTAAAATTAAAAATAGTTAAATTTTGAAAAGAGTTAAAAACGCTTAAAAAATCAAAACCAGATAAATTGTCACACATGTAATATTGGCCAGATCGTCCGCTTTCTCGTTCCCTGATATGGCCTCGTATCCAGTTAATCCAGCCCTAGCGCAAGATTATATCCTATCCTGAGGCCTAAAGCGCCGAGTATTTTATATTATAATATTTTGTTATTTATCAGCAAAACCTAAGTAGAGCCCATCCAAAATATAACTAGATTTCAAGCGGAGCCTCCCCCCCCCTCATTAATCAAACAGCATCCTACGACATTATATCTCCCCCAGCGTCCCGGGTTCCTGAAGTTATGGCTAATCCGATCTTTTCAGATTTATGCAGGATGGGTCTTTTCAAAAATGTCAGGGGTGTAAGATTAGTAATTCAGAATTTTGCATTGCGGGTCCCTAGAAATATCTGCGCCCTTGAAAAAGTATGGAGAGTCCGCGCCTGTATATAAGCGAGAACGAAGAGAAAAATCTTTTTCATGGCTTTCTGAAAGACCTCCTGTTAATCCTATCGTAATACATTCACGAGAGCTCTTTTCGCCCCTGTCACATACCTACTCAAACAAACCGCACGTACTTGACTGTACTTTTGGATTTATGAATGGACGTGATTAAAACTCGTTTTTTCAGTTCCATTATCTCCTTACACGATCATAGATGTTCGATTTCGACATACCATTTTTGTGTTAATATCTTGATTTCTTGAGATTAGTACCTATCAATTTTCTAGAGTTTCGCGAGTATTTCCCAACTTCCATTGTACTGCTGCTCTATTTTTTTTTAATTCCAAAGAATTTAAATGCGTAAGTTTCTTTTAAACTTTTTCTACACAGTTATTCTTCTCATCACCTTTGTGCTTCTTTGAATAGTAATGTAATTCAATCACGAGAGAGCCCCCTTGAAAATCAAGCCTTTCGCTTAACAAGATCAAGTCAACGATCGTTTAAAAAGTTGAGAACCCTTATGAATTTGAGTTCAAGTGGAATATACGGTCACATTATTGTTTCTTTCTATTAATATCGTCGCTTTTCAAACATCTTCATTGCTTCATTCGCAGGTCATTATTTTCATACAATTGTTTGAAAAGATCGACTGCAACCACTTTAACATCGTCGTTCAAACGTACAAATTGAAAATAAGTTTTAAGCTGCTACAGGTTTCTACTAGTGCCAAATATCCACGTTGTTTAGCGCCACGTGGTCTAATATCGAACTGTCGGCGAGGCGTGGCTTGATTCGCCCATTGGATCATTCGTACGATCCCGCGGTATCCTAAGCTTGGAGTAAGATGGAAGGTAGTGTGTAGCTATAGCGACAAGAACGAAAGTGCGTCAAGAATGTTAAAAGTGTGTATTTTGTGAACATCGCCTACTATTTCATTTGATAGGAATATTTTAAAAAACAACGAATAAAGTGGCTAACGAGAGAGGTGCGTATGAAAATGTGCTTTGTGCTTTAACTAAACAAAAGCTGAATGGAACAAAAAAAATCGATACCCTATTTTAATATGTGGGCAATAAGTTTTAGGGTGTTCGGAACGTATAATAATTAGGTTCAAAAACCGGCTCTCGTTGATCAAATTTAAAAAATTGGCCGTGCTTAGAAGTTGGAAAGAATGGAAAAATTTGGGATGAAAGTGAAAGTTGTGCAACTTTTGTTGGGATTTTAATTAGCCGCAAATTTTGGTTAATAGTTGAATTATTGTACAGCTACTTTGCGATAAGTTAATCCATTTGTGGTTTTAACTTTGATAAACCTTGCAATAATGATAAGAAGTTCGATTTTTGAAACAAAACAACTGTTACCTATCGGTATCGTTACTCGAACCGCAAGGATTGGTGGGTGATGTCTCGCTTATGCTAATTTTACAGTTGCAATTTTTTTATAAATTTTTGGCAATTGAAAAAAAACAGTAAAGTTCCTGCATGGCAACGTGAGAAACGCTACATAATCGAGACATGACATAATCGTTTGTTTTATACTTATAACACTTGGACGACCTTTAAATTTTAATGAATTTAAATTACCCAGTTCTCCTTTCGCGATCCAAACGTAAAAACGAAAGTTTAATTCGCCAGCCTTTCATCAAGTAATAATAAATATCAGTATTGTTTATAAAATTTCGTCGATAACTTTAGCCACTTTGCTTATTTTTGGGGAATGTTACAAAAATGTTAAACAGCCAAGTTAGTGATTCAGAAGCAGAAGGGTATAGTATAATTTTCTCGTCTAGTCTAAAAATTAACCTGCCATTTTAAATGACAAAAAATTACATTATAGCACGTGATGTACATTTAAAGTAATTTGTTTGAAACAGGAAGGAAATGAATCGCGGAAATAGTCATATGAATTCTAATTCAGTATCCGTTCGAGTGTCGGTTTCTATTTTTCCCAAATAAAGTTGCGAAAGTGCCGATGTGATGAGCTTTTTTGATTACAGAACTGAAAGGGAGAAGGTGCGAGTTTCGTTTTTTCAACAATCAAAACCTCAAGAAGTCGATCTGCCGGATGAGCAACTTAGTTTTTCCGATATCGAGTTGATGATGGCTACGACATTAAACGATGGCAACCACGTTCCGTACATCAAACAAGAAAGGTAATTTTTTTATTCAAACCATAACCAATTGTTATTGTTTTTCGAAACTCAATTTCATAGTTCATCGTAAATAGAACATTCCGATACGGTAATTTAGAAAAGAAAATTCTTCTTAACACATTGACCTCATCTATCATCTAGTATTATCGTATCATCGTTGCTTTTAAGTTTTATAAATTGAGGAAAAAGGTTATTAGTGCAACATGAAATTATATTAAAAGACTTTTAACATAAATTTGCATGCTTGGAGCATGTCGAACATTTTATGATGATCTAATGTTAATGTAAAAAAGTTAGCAGTCTAATAGGTGTGGGTTGGATCCATTTAATTTGGTGACCCTTCAGATGAACTGTCTTGATAAATTCACATCTTTTAAATGTTCTCGTTTTAAAAATAGACGTGGCGTTATCTGAAAATTTTTAATTGTATTAGCAAGACGCTCCCATCAGGGCCGCGTAATTGAAAATCCATTAAGCAACTAGGCGAGATATGTAAACACATACCTATCTGAAAATAGTTTCTGATAAAGTTTCTAAATCGATTAATGCAAATTAGAAAATTATTTTGCCGGACTAGAAGAGACTTCCGCATAAAACCCAAATTTGCTCATCGCTTTCCAATTTATCCAGGCAAGTAACTAGCTAGCTTCCAAAAATCAGGTGGACACTTGGTGGTCTAAATTTTTTTTGAGTGGACCAAATATGAGGCCCATAAAGCTTTTTACAGATGTAAAAAGAACTGAAAAATTTTAGGCCCTCCCGTAATTACGTGCTTGAATTTATCCTCCCTTGTTTTCCCAAAGCTCTCTCGATCCATTTCGTAAGCGTTATTTTAAATCTCAAAGTGATAGTGAAATTTGCTTACTGTTGATCTTCAAATCAGAGAAGTTTTTTTAAATAATTCCAGTGTCATGTGTCAGAACAGTTTCAAACTATTAGGTGTCCATTTTAGTCGAGAAACTTTCTTGGCAATAGTTTTGAACTAAACGCATCCTATCCTAAAGGTCTTGTAAGTTTATTGTCGAAAGCCTTAACCTTTAAGACACTTTTTATATTCATATAGCGCTTGTAATTGGCGCAAATTTCTAAATATCATTTAAATTGATAAACGGTTATTTTATATTTCAAATGTCATTGCGTTAAAGCAGTGGTTCTCGACCTTCGACCTTATTAGGAACTCCACGACCACGACCTCCCTATGGGGACTCGATTCTTGAAATTATACAAATTCATAAAATAACGACATTTTCTGCCATTATTAATGAAAATTCACAGAAAATCAGGTCATTTTCTGAAGAGAATAAATTTCTATAATTTCAAGAATTTGGTCCTTGATCTACCACTGCAATTAATTATTTTACAACAAAATAGGAAACAGGGTGAAACAGATAATATGTTCACTGAACATGAACATTGTTCAGAATTAAAAAATGCATCCATTTTCCGCAATTTTAATTTTCCATTATAGTAGGTACAGTAGAAGTAATAAAAGAAGTGAACGTAATTCCCACATAAATGATTCCTGTTACCTTCTTGAACATAAAATCGCCCAGTATTTTCGATTTGCATATTAAAAAATTTTTTGGGTTTTACAAAGCTTTTGACAAACGTCAAAAAGGCCAGAGTATTTTGTGTCGAAAAGGTGTCTCGAACCTTCCCCTTTTAATATCGCACTTCAAAATCCTCACCGCTTCCATTACGAGAAATTGTGATAATATTGCCAAAATTCGAGGAGTCGTAACGCCCTTTATGAAATTAATAATCTAAAAATTGCTACATACAACATATACGACACAGTCCACAGAAACAATAAATAAAAGAAAATAATATAAAAAAAATTTAAAAGGGCATTACAAACCCTCGAAGTTGGCGGAAAGCTCAAAATTAAAAATAGTTAATTTTTTTTAAATGAAAAAAACGCTAAAAAATTACAAATCTTACAAATTACCCCATATAGGATACAATCCGCAGAAACAAGAAATAAAACAAAATTGCAGAAACATTTTTTTATGAGGGCGTTACGAACCCTCGAAGTTAGGCGAAAAACTAAAAGTTAAAAATAGTAGTTAATTTTTTAAAAATGAAAAAAACGCTAAAAAATTACAAATCTTAAAAATTAGCACATAGAATATAAGGATACAGTTCGCAGAAACAAGAAATTTTAAAAAAATGCTTAAAAATTTTTTTGTGAGGGCATTAAGATGCGTCAAAGTTACACGAAAAGCTCAAAATTAAATAGTTAATTTTTGAAAAAATGAAAAAAACGCTAAAAAAATTACGAATCTTACAAATTACCACATAGAACATAATAGGACACAGTCTGCAGAAACAAGAAATAAAACAAAATTGCATACACAATTTTTATGAGGGCATTACAAACCCTCGAAGTTAGACAAAAAGCTTAAAATTAAAAATAGTTGGTTTTTGAAAAATCGTAGAAACGATTTAAAAAATTAAAAAAGGGTAGATTGCCATATAGAACATATAGGACACAGTCCGAGAAACAGCAAATTGAAAAAAAAACTGTTAAAAAAATTTTTTGAGGACGTTACGACTCCTTGAATTGTGGCAATATTATCACAATTTCGTAGGTGTTATTTAAACGTAAAGTTTATAAACACGGCCTTAAGAAGTAATTTTTTGTGCTATAGAAACTGTAAGGGTTTCGACGGGCGATATTAAAAGGGGAGAGTTCGGACACCCCCTCGAGGCATAAAACTCTGGTCTTTTTGACTTTCGTGTGGTTAGATCTACTGTACTATTAGTTTTTGCTGTTTCGAGAAAATCCTGAAAAACTGTTTATTCAAATAAACAAATTTATTAGGATAGCCATGAATTTGATAAACAAAAAACTTAAATGCCAAACGTGGGTGGATTAAGTAATTCAAAATTTGACATTTAATAATTTTTTTGTTTACCAAACTCATGGGTATCCTAATAAATTTGTTTATTTGTTCAGTTTTTCAGGATGCTTATGAATTTTTTTAATTCTGAAAAGATTAACGATATCTACCGTTTTGTTGCAAAATAATCAAGGAAACCAATATTTGCATAAGAAACCTGCATGTTATTCAGATAAAAAACAAAATATCATTTGCAAGGGTAGTTTGCTACCCCTGCTGTTGGGAAACGCTGCTTTAAAGCTCATTAACGTGTCAAAAAGTTCAACATTCCCAAAGTAACTTTTATGAATTTTTCAGTAGCGTATTTTTGTATGTAAAAGAAAACTCTCTTCAACGCAAATTTGTAAAGCCCGAGTATTTTTATACTTTTTCATACGCTTGTTTGTCAATTTCTATTGAATGTGAAAATTATATACTGGTCTTTCCTATACATGGTCAGTAATAAATGAAAACGACCTCCAACCTTTGTTGATGTAATTGCATGGATGACGTAATGGCCTGCATTTGGGGCGCAGGCGTTTTGCTCTCATAACAAATATGGGGCCCCAGGATCGATCTTACGTGCCCCTCTTTCTAACGCCCGGTAGTATCCGTGGTTATGGTGTCGCGTTTGATACATTTGTACAGGTGGTGTACGTTAAGAATTAAAAAGTCGAGCGCGGTAATCCCTTAAATTTTTGAATTTCAACTTCATTATGTAACCACACGTAGTTATCATAACGTTCCACAATTGAATTAGTTACGTACGTGGTCGTATCAACAAATCTTATGTAATTTTTTTGCGTCGTATTTACAAAACTTATAAACGCCTACTTTGATGACTAGTTGTTTGCTAAAATATAGTGAATCATTAAATTACATCAAGGTCCAAATTTTTTGCTAAACTTAATAACCCATTTACCCAGTTTTTGATCCTGTTGGAAGAGTGCTCTTTTCTTCGCACGTTTGTTTTTAGAACCACATAAATCTTGACATCTCAAGTAGATCGCGAAACTGGATCGGTATTTAAAAGGAATCCACTCCAAAAATACGTATAGTAAATAGTTAGAGATAATATTGAATAGGCCCTCGTATGTAGTATGTAAGCAAGTTCCTTATGCAAATAAGCGGTGATATGAAAGTTTGTTAAAATTTATTTTAACATAAAGGTGATAAACAGTCTACATAAATAAATTATCGTATTTGCGTTTCATGTGAACCATGTAGTACTTCGATATTTTATTAAGACGTCCCCTTTTTAATTTTAAATTAGTTTAATATTGATAACCCCTATTAAAATTAACTAACATGACATCATCTTGTTAATTATTATTATTATTTTTTATTAAACCACACCTCTGATATGTTGTGGTTTTAATCATTTTATCACTTCAATTTGGGACGATTTGAAATTTTGATGTTTATACACACATACGTGCCAATTTATTTTGATAGATGACCACATTTAAAAATCTCAAGTAAATATTTTTGTTTTGCTTCTAATTCCACATTGCTTAAAAATTAAGATAAGTCTTCTTCCAAGAGAACCGCGCCTGGGGTAAGCAACAGGAGCTACTGCTCTTATGCCGGGTGGTTTTATGAGTTGTTGCTGCCAGGGTAATGGCAATTCCAAAAAACTTGCTTATTTTTAGACGAGTTGAAAGAATACGTTTGGAATATACAGAAAAAAACTTAAAATTAGCAATTTCGTTTTTTGACTGTAGTTTCAAAATGGCTTACTTTAGAAAATAAATTCTAAGGAAAAATTTTCAGGAGCTGAAAAAAGCTATTAAACGATACCAAACTCGACTTTTCATCACATTGACGCTAGGCGTCGCGACGTTCTACTTTTTATTTTTACTGGGAGACCTATCATTTTTTTGCAAAAATTACTCAGTAAGCTTGTCTCAAATCGGATACCAAACGAGAACTTGTTATCTTGTACTTTTCTTAATTTAGACAACTTTTCAGGTTATGTTAATATGTTATTTTTTACGATGAAAAATAGGGACTAGAACTTAGTTTTTCAAGTTTTAGAAAAGTAAGTTTTAATCAGGAAATAAAATTGCATTACTAAGATTTAATAAATAATAATTTGATTTATTTTTATTTCCTGTTCAACTTCCTTTTCTAAAATTTTAAAAACTAAGTTTAGTCGTTATTGTTCACCGTAAAAAATAACACAATGTTAATAACGTAACATACCATAACCTGAAAAGTTGTGTAAATTAAGAAAAGTAGAAGATTGAAAGTTCTAATTTGGTATCCGAATTTAGACAAGCCTAAGGAAATGAAACGTTGAACGTCGCGGCGCCTAGCGCCGATGTGATAAAAAGTTGAGTTTGGTATCGTTTGATAGCTTTTTTCCTCTCCTCAAAAATCTTCCACATATTTTTTTTCTAAAGTAAGCCATTTTGAAACTACAGTCGAAAAACGAAATTGCCAATTTGCAGTTTTTCTGCGTTATTTCGGAAACCATTATGAAGTTTTAAAAATAGTCATTAATGTAAAGAAAAAAAACTTCAAAAAATATTTAAAAAGACACTAAAAGTAATCGTTTGGTATTATGACCCTAGATATCGTTACGGTTAACTTTCTTATGGATGCGAGGGAGGTCCTTATTTGTATCAATTTAATTTTGTGAAATATGGGCTCTTTCTCCTTTCAAAATCTCTCCTAATAGAAAGATAAGAATCCCAGTAAAATTTTAGGGTGATAGGGTAATAAATGTTTGAACATACTTCAGGTGGTAAGCCCTTTACTTACAAATAGGGTACTCGTATGTTTCCATTTTTCTCAATTTTGATTTTTAGAGAGCCTCTAAAGGGGGCCCCCAAAACACTATTTCGTCAATATTTTACAAACCCCTTCACCGATTTTAATAAAATTTGGTATATGAACTAACCAAGTGCATTAACATAAGTACTAAATCCTAATTTTGTAAAAGTCACTAGAGGGCGCCAATAATTGGCCTTCATTTTTCTTCAATAACTTTTTTGTTCAAAATATTTTTGATATTTTTATTGCACAATTCTTGAGATCAAGCATTATTTTTAGTGTCATCGATATAAACATTATCTGGAACAATCAGTAATTGTCTCATTTCAAATTTGGATTTTTGGCAACAACATATCGATGCAGTTTCGCACGATAGTAATCCCACCCATTTGAGTAAATATAATTTTAAAATATTTTAAATGCAAGAAAAACAAACTTTCCCATTTGCGACGCATTATAAAATAAATTTTAGCTAACTATTTATCCAAATAAACATTAACGACGTCAAAAGAGGGAACGTTTGGGGAATCAAAGATTTATTGTTTTTTAGAAAAAATATTTTCCAACGTGGAATTTTCAGATTAATAGCTCAAGTTTATCCAAACACGAATTTCTACAATAGATTCGTGTAACTTCATTTTTGGGGGTAAAAATTGTAAAATAATCGGTATCAAGCGAACATCCCGTGTACCAGTTACGTCAGAAATGCGCACTTTTTCTAAATAGAAAGAATCTAAAATTAGTTTTAAAAGTCGGAGGCGTTTTAAGTTAGTTCATAGCTGGTCTAAATTAAATGCCAAAGTACTTGGTTTCCAGTAGGTACAAATATTGCAGTTTCGAAAGGTTATTCGTGGTTACTGGTCTTGAATTTGCTTCAAGGATCGTTTTAAGTTATTAACAAAAATTTTTTGTTACCGCAATTGCAACAAATTATCCTCGTTTAGGAAATGTGTTTGTAATTTAATAAAAAAATTTCTCGGTTTTAGCTAAAAATGTGAGTTATCTACCTACCTAGTGATATTACTATTTGTAAAACGTGGCCTACATTTTATTTACAAATTGTGATAATTTATTTTTACGTTTTGTGGAAAAATAAACTTTTGTATTTAACGTTTGTACTTTGTTAAAAAAAAATATGCCTAGTGTTACATCGTCCCATGGGGGTGTTGTTTACTATGTGGTCACCGTTCCCAGAGATGAGAGATGGTATGTCTATTTTAATAACAATTGATAACAATCAAGATATGAGTGTACACTTAATTACAGTTCTCATAGAAAAAAAAAGTTTGAGTCACCCTGATTTGTTTTTACGGGGCCCTTTAGGGGCACAGTTTAACTACTTCCTATTCTACTCGAATGTCATTTGATGTTATGCCGAAAAATGGCACTCGAATTTGCTACATTTCGTGAAAATCCGGAATAGTTAACGTCGGAATTTTCTGATAATTTCTGTGTATTTGGGCGTATCTTTGCGCCTCTTCCGACCCTTTCAAACTTGCATTTCCCCAAAGTTAATTATTTAGGTCATTCGGTATCATATTCTTTACTAAAGGCCATCAACGCTTCCATTAAACTTTTAATGGCTCCTTATATTTTTATTTTTTTAAGAAATTCTCTCGAGATTTTCTAAGATAGTATAGGCATTCCTTAACGCTATGCCGGCTGTCTGCGTATCTATTTTTAGCCATTTAATAATGGCGCTACTGTATATTTTTTGATGGAAAATGCCGACACAATTCCCCAATTTTTTTTCTTCATCTAATCGACTAATTTAAGTATCGCGCGTAATCATCTCGGTGCTTTGCACTACTAAGCTACATAAGCCTTGACACTGACATTTTTTCAAGTTGTTTTAACAGCCTCGGATTTAAATTTAGTTTTGTTTTTATCTCGACACGCACTAGGATTTTGACACCTTTTTAATTTGAGATCTCTGTCTACGGTGAGTGACAATAAACAAGTCGCCTACTTTGAAAATTGGATTATAACGTCCATCACTACCACAACATCTACTGATGGAGGGTAGCACGTTTAAGATTTGAAATAGCATTATCGTGCTTTAAGGGCAGCCATTAGAAAGAAATGGGGTTTAGACACATTATTATTCCCTAAGATCTTTAAAATTAGAGGCTCGATTGCAAAAATTCATAAAATATGTAAGAGTAAAGGTTGAACCGAGGTTGAACTTAGGGAATGGTGGTTTTGAAATTTCAATTTTTGGGGCATCATGCTTCGATAAAGTAATAAAATCAGCACGTATTCTTTCTATTTCATTTGACACCTTATTTGTAGAAAAATATTGAGTATTTTAAATGATCGTAGGGAATAAAATTTGTAAACTACCTTTTTCTACGAAATTTTTTACTCGCTGTCATATAGGAATCTAGTAACACAAATTAACGACAAAAGTCATAAATTAGTGTACTTGTTGTTGTAGATGTATGTAATATGAGTAATATGAGCTACCACGATAAAAGTCATAGCGTGGATTTTTACCACTTTGAGTTGTGAGAGAAAAGTAAAGATGGTGTATGCGTTCACTTTCTAACAAAATTAAAATAATTTATGAGTATCGTCATGGTAGCCAGGTGTGCTTATTTTTCATCACTTTCTATCGAAAAATTGAATTTCTTTTCTACTAAATGCCAGTGTTAAATTGTTGTCTAGAATAAATTTTATTTTGTTTTCAGTACGGAGAGTGGTTGGGACAATCCATTTAGACCTGGAGGTGATTTAAGTCGAGAAGCGGACGAAATAGTAGAATTAATAAAAGGGGGTAAACCTATAACACCAACATCACCTACTTTTGACCATACAGATTCACATTATTTAAATAGTACACAACCTATAACGGAATCTCCTAAAAAAGCGACAGCAACATCGCTATACGCATCGGCGCCTCAAAGTGCAAACGGCAATGTAAAAAACGACAAACCGACGTCGCCTGGTTCGTTTGACGTGCAAAGAGGAACCGTGGTGCCTGCAGGAGACGCTTCTCAAGTCGAACACGTTGTCATAAAAAAGAAACCAAAGTGCAAGTGTTGTGTGATACAATAACTGACAGTGAAGCCTCTTTAGTCAATAGACTTGTTAATGTTATATATTTTCTAAAAGTAAAAATCTTGAGAAGCTTACGCTTTTTACCAACAGTCACACAAATTATTAAATACTATGACCAATTATAGCTTCTCTGGGAAATAAAAATTTCAAATTTAATTCCCAAACTGTAGATAAACTTCCGAATAAACAAATCAAATTTTAAATAAAGCAATACATTTTACTCTTGCTATGGACTGATTTTCAAGACCTGTGATAAAAACGGGTCTTGGGACAATTGAATAAAGGTGTATGTGAATGGTAAATTAACCAAAGAGACTAAAAGATTCAATTGTCTACATCCGATGCCGCTATATCAATAAAATAAAATTATTCTATTTTTGTTATATGTACGTTAGTTACATACTTACTAGCTATTTTTTTTTATGTAATTAGGCGGCTAACATGCAGCTGCATTTATATTATTAAGTTTAAGAAATAATCAGCTTGTCTTAGTTATTAACGAATATTATGTGATGTAAGTGATAATTTTACAGCATTTATTATTTTCGTTTTGTGATTTTCTAATATTAATTTTTCTTTTTATCGACAAAATTGAGGTGTATTCGAAAGGGGTGTTATTAAATTCGACACTCTTTACATGTGTAAGTTTTACGTGCGTCTAAGACCGCACTTGATTTCGGGAGACGTGGTATACTTTAGATTGTTTATTATATAGAACATGTTCTTGGTATGTTTTTAACATTTCATGTTTTATATACTAATTTGAGTCCTAGCTATTGTTGTTGTTAATTAATATTATTTGTATGTCTGATGTGAAAGGTACAGATTAAAAGCGACGAGTAAAATATTTTGGTAATTATTATAAACAATGTGTAAAATTTTGGAACGATTCAAAATTACAAATGGTGAAGAGATTAATAATTTAATAATATTTTTAGACATAAGTATATAACGTCCTTTTTTGTTTGTAATATGTGTATGTATAATGAAAACAAAAGCAGCTTTTTATGCTTTTTACAAAAAGGTGTATAAAGATTTAGATTGTATAGTTTATTTTTTTTTCGAATAACTAAACTGCTGCACTCGTCACTTTATTTACTACTAATTAATTGTATTTAGACAGTTGTTTTATATAATTTTAAAAATTATTACGATCCGGTGTATTATATTGTAAAAATTGACCTAATTTATATACATCATGCCTGCATTGCATTAAATAATTTATAATTTACATGCCTTTTTCAACATTTTAACACACGACCTCGCAATAAAAAGATTTATCTTTTCAAATATCTTTGAATTAAAACAAATCCCATGATAAATCAAAACAAACCCCGAATGGAAACTGAAATAAAATTGCTGCACGTACGACTGGTTGCCTAATCGACTAATCGGTAGGCGTACAAAACAAATATTTAAATAACCACTCAAAGAAAGAAACTTCAAATCAAAATTTCAATTTCACCTTGCAAATATTTACAAAAAATATAATTCTAATTTAAAAAAAATTAAAAACTCGCAAAACTGATTAATCCCAATTCGCAAACGTCGTTTGAATTGTTTTGTCTTTGTGCACATTATTTAATAATAACAATTACAACTAAAGACTTTCATTACGTGACTAACTAATTAAGGTCACAATTACAACTCAAAACTATTTGAATCTAATTGTAGGACGAGACACCTTCCTTAAACATAAGTGACTTTGAACTCTATATTTTTCTCGAAGCTATTTTTATTATTACATTTTAGTCTAATCATTTTACATTTGTTAATTTAATATCTGTAACCGTTGTAGTTTTGTTGTTTTTCTTCGCGATACTGACCATCGTCGCCATCATCACCCCTATATTGACCATCGTCCCCGTTATAACTTCCATAATACTGACCCTCTCCGCCCTTATAGCCACCTCGAGCTTCTTCGGCTAAATTAAACTGAATTGATCTTAAGATAGCTTCGGGAATTGGTGGAGGAGTTGGAAGATGAGCACCTTGTGGATGAAAACCGTTTTCGTCGGCTACGTAGCTCAATTGAAAAGTGTACCCTTCTGGAGAAGTGTAAGCAAAAGAACCTTGCGCAGCTTGATTATTGGGACCTATTTGGCGACCTTCTTCCTGGGCTATAATTCCATTACCAGTTTCATAATTATAATTGTAGTTACCGCTTCCATCGTTGTTGTTGTCATAACGTACGATTGGCGCTCCAAAAGAATAATCGTCACCAAATCTACCTGTTGATCTAGGGCGATAATAAGAGCTATCCAAACGACCGGAAAGCACAAAAGTTAGAAGAGATAAAACGAAAGTGGCCTTAAACAAAAATACAGAAAAGTTGGAATTTGTGGGTACTTTCGAGTCAGACACTTACCCTAAACATTTTAGCACATAGATAAGGTAAATGAGAGCGGTCACTCAAAGAACACGACAAAATTAGACTACCAAAAGTATCAACTGTTTGTTATTTATATTATAAACAAACATAAATCCCTCCTTCTAAAATATTTTTTTCTCAACTCCACTAAACTGATTTAGATCACCTGCAGGGCAAGGTCGAGATGATTACTATTTCGCCCATGTTGGAACAAGTATTTAATTTCATAATAACATATTTATTAACCAGAAGTTAAATTTGAAATAAATTTAAAAGTGCAACAGATCTTATAGTTTTGATACTGTTCGATGCTAATTTTATATTACGTAAGGTACTATCGCGTTTTATGGTAAAAATTTGTAATTGATATTTGTATTTTTCAAGAACATTAAATAACTAACTGTATAGATCAAATTAAATGATAGGATACAACGTAAATATAGAGGAAGATGATTTACTTATAGTATGTATTTACTAACTGTTTTGAAATTAGACATTAAGCATTAAAATGGCGTAAAAATTTTAATAATGGAATTGACGAAAGTCTTCAGGCTTGAGGTATTCCAAAACAGCAAAGAAAGGAAATACTTAAAAAAAAACAAATCGATTTGAAAACACCCCATTCTTGGATTGGAGAAATTTTTACTTCCTGCATCTTACAAAATAAAGGTTTAGATTTTTTCTATACAGCAAACTCTAAGCTGAGATGATGTGTCTCTATTATATTAGACTTTTACCATCCAGTGACGTAACCAGTCTCCAAGTCCGAATCCGATGATGTTTGTGGTCCACATTTCTGTGGTTCTGTGCATGAATGTGAGACATAGAGAGAATTATCTAGTCAAAATACAGACTTTCGAATTACCAAAAGCAATATCGACAAATGCTTCGGATGAACTAAACACAACAGCTTACAAAAGCCCATCATCCTAATAGAGAGATTGTGGGTAGGTATACCTACTGAACTGCAATTAGTTAAAAAGAACAACATAAGGGCTGCCTATTGCGATATAATGAATGCAACCAGCTACAGAATATATCTAACACAAGAAAAGGTTAAAACAGAAGAATTGGTAGGAAGAAGGAGTCGTGGCTGAGAAACATCAGAGAGTGGATTACATACTTGGACTACTTATGCCAGCACCACTTCTTGTTTTTGCTATGGAAATGTAATAAGCAAATTTCGTATTCCATAATTGGGTACTTATTCCATATAGGGACCGTTTTTGATTTTTTGTATTTTCGTTAATTTTTGATATTTCTAATCATGTTAAAAATATACGAGTGTTACAATTAATATAATCACCAATGTTGTAAGTGATTAACAATAATATCTTTAATTTTTGACATAAGTAATTATTTTTTGCGTTTTATTCGAAAAACAAAATGGTATTCCATATTTGGCTACTTTCCTCTATGAATTATAAAAAAAGAAGCCTGATGGTTAATACATTTTCGATACGATAAGGGGTCCAAAATTTATTTGGTGAAGGAAGGTCAAAATTTGTAGAAACGCCACTGCTAGTATTAATTTTAAAAAATTGTCTTTGAGTGTTTGTAATTTATGATAATCATGAATATAACAGAAAAGCCGCCCTCTAATAATAATTATTATGCAATGTGTGCTCTGCAGACTGCGGCAGGCCCATCATGGCGTGGCCTTAGCACGTATAGTTAAGAATTTCATAATTAAGTATTCTTTGATAAAAAATATAACAATAGTTGTTGAAGTTAAAGTTGTTGAAGAAACACAAATACTATTGAAATTTTCTATTACGATTAGTTTATACAGGGTGGTGTCTGGTGTGACCAGCACGAACCGCACGGTTCTCGGTTATAGGAAAATAATAAGTAAAAACATATTTCTGTAATTTTCTGCTTTCCTAATTATTTTAACCTAAAAGGCTTTAATAGTATTTATAGGCATTTTCGACTTAAATTTATCTCGACACGGAAATAATTATTAGAAAGTTGATTTCTTCTGAAATACCTTCTATAGGTTCCCCTGTATTTCCCCAGAAAAGTCCCAAGAAATCATCCATGGGGAACACTCTTAAATTTTGAATAAACGGTCACTATCTTGCATTTTGCCAACAAAACGCCATAACTCAGCAATGGAAAATCATAGATTAGATAGATTATCAGGTTAGATAATGAGTTTTTACAAATAATAAGGTCTAATAAAATTTTCTATTCGAGCAATGGTTTTCTCACAAAATGAAATTTAAAGCAGGCCAATTAATTGCTATATGGTGAAAAAAAACATGCGCTCTGATGGACAAAAAATCGTTTTACTCCGAGACAAACTATGATAAAATTACAATAAAAATATGAATTTAAAGATAAAAGCTTTAGCTTTCATTTTCGTATCTTTTTAATTTATTTTTGTTACATCTTGTAGTATTAAATAACAAGTACAAATAAAGTTTTTCATATGTACCATTTTCTAAACAGTTCAAGATATTTTGTTGGAAGGATCATTTTAAAAAAATTTCCCCAAGGATATTGTTCCATATGAGTTATGGAACGGCTCAGGCTTCAGAATCAGAATTTAAGATAAGCTAATTGATAGAAAAGTTTGTAAATACTGGAATTGTATTTTATTTAAAATATACAGATTGTTTCGTAAGAAAATAGTGTTGATATTCTATCATTTCTATATCTCAAAAAATGATTTTTCGCTCTTATGAAGCTGCAGCTCTCTGTGGGAGTGTGGGACTCTGGGAACTCTGTTAAGAGAGTTAATTTTCTAGTAAAATCTAAAAACTATTACTGTATAGTAGTGGGAGAGTAGTAGTGAGAGATTGTCACCTTAGTAATTATACAGTGCGCGACAAAGGTATGGAACATTGCAAATAAAACTGAAATGAATGTTTTTTTGCTAAATCTTGAAACACGTCGATTTTACTTTTTCTAAATACACATTTTTATGTCAAAGGTATTTTCCGATATTCATTTGTTTTTAAGTAACGACGTCATCAATATTTTTTTTAAATGACAACGTACTTTCTTTTTTCGTGATTTGGGTACGTTATTCAATTGTCTAAATGGCAGTATAAAAATGTTGATACCTTACATAAGGAAATTTTGGAGAAATAAATTATTTAATATTTAAAAAACACTTCTATTAAAAACCATGTGGTAATTTATTTCTTCAAAATTTTATTATGTTAAGTATCAACATTTTTATACTGTCATTTAGACAATTGAATAAAGTACCCAAATCACGAAAAAAAAAAAAATTAAAAAAAAAAAATTTTAATACCTATAATCCATTCACTCTTTATTTGCGCTATGGTTGGCCATGAACTTTTATTTTTTGGTTTGCCAAAATAAAAAGTCCCTATTAAGTTGACTGACAGCTCTTGACAACACGAAAAAAATGACAGACCACTGACAGGCCAACTATTAACACAATTGAATAAAAGCCACTACTCTACAATACTAACCTTACTGATTTTTTTCAAATTTATACCGGGTGGAATCTGTCACCCTAACATGGCCAACCATAGCGCAAATAAAGAGTGAATGGATAATACTTAAATTAAAAAAGCAAGGTAATTTATTTCTGGAAATACTTTTACGTCAAGTATCAATATTTTTATACTGTCATTTAGACAATTGAATAACGTTCCCAAATCATGAAAAAAAAGAATTGATGACGTCATTACTTAAAAGCAAATGAATATTGAAAAATGATTTTGACATAAAAATGTGTATTCAAAAAAAAAATCGAAGTGTTTCAGGATTTAGCAAAAAAACTATATATTCCAGTTTTATTTGCAATGTTCCATACCTTTGCCGCGCAGTGCATGAATACAGTGAGCGCCAAAAGTCTGCAATAATGGAAATAATCAGAGCGGTGCTGAGTGGAAGGCCGAAGGGGCTCCTGTCCCGGGCGCAAATCAAACTAAAACTTATTTAATGACTGATTTGTAAGAATTAAACGCACCAGTTTAAAGAAATAAAAATGCACAATTACTCTAATCTCGGCACGTAAATTTCTTGAAAATGTAAAAACAATAAGCGGTTAGAGTTAATATATTTTATGTGAAGAACAGTGCCCGCCCGACAAAGAAAAAAGAATGCACTCTATTTTTAATAAGCTGACGGCGCTACACGAATTATCTGCCCCGGGCCCAAATTTGGCTAGGCACGGTCTTGGAAATAATTATTTTCCTAACTGAAATATCACAAAACTGTTGTACACATCAAATTGATTTACTTCAAAACCAACATTTTCCGATGATTTCCATTTTTCTACCTTCCACTCTAATCTCGACATATTTATTTAAAAACTAATATCTTCCAAACTGGTTAATTTAAAAAAGTCCTCGACGATGCCACTGCTCGAAGAGCGGGGGGGGGGATGAAAATGTTTGTTTTGAAGGAAATCAATTTGACGTATGTCCAACAGAGTTTTAGGTACCATAATAGGTATAATAAGTAGGTTTGTAGAAAATGCCTGTTTTAATGAGTTCAAAAATTCAAGAAAGCTTATTAGTGAAGGTCGAAAAATTTCCAAAGAGGTGTTAGACATACCCTGATGTCAGATATTTACCTTCAAGAATTTTGCAATTACATATTGCTAAAAATTACTCTGTGACTCACAAACTAAGAGTACTGTCTTGACAACACTCGAGACCCCTTCAGAAGAATTTCCAAACATTATACGTTCATAACAAGGGTATTTAGATATTAAATTTGTTAGACAAGACTAGAAAAATTTTGATTGTTAATAGTAACCAAAAAGTGAATTTGTTACAACATTTTAAGAAAACTTGCAAAAAAGTTCTCAAAGGTGAATTTCGTCAGAAAAAGTTGTAATTCCAATTAGATACCAAATAACTATAAGCAGATAGTAGGTGGTAGATCAAGACACTTTAACACTATAATTACACAATGCTACAAACCCACTAATTTATACCAAAAGAGACCCCACTTAAATTATTATACACCCGACAGGTGTGGATGTGATTAATATGACACATAAATTACAAGTTTACAACTAATGATTTGCAAAAAATTTGCATACCTTAGATCTAAAAATCAATTTAATCTCTCTAAGGTATGATATTTAAAATACAAAAGGATTGGCGTTCAATGTAAATAACATTGAGCAATTAACGTTTTAATAAACTATTACAAAATTAACCATCTTCCAATTTTTTTAACTATTATTTCTTATCTATGCAAAAACAGGAAAACCTGCATACATTGTCCTGTCTAAATCTTAACGTTTACTTTCTGTATTTGGAATAAAATTTTGCTTTTACTGGGAACACACCATATTACTCAATAATAAATTACTGTAAAATCGACCATTACCATTAGTCTAAAAAAGTAGATTTATGGAGCCAAATAAGAAGATCGAGGTCAATCGATGTTTAACTCTCACTTATCATTAGGTATTTATCTAATAATACTTTCTCGCTCTAATTAATCGATTTAATAATTATCACTTTCATTAAACAGAACATTAATAAATGTAACAAGTAACGTGTAATCAATTATGCGAATAAAAGAGAGGAAACCCCGCCTGCGAAAAAAATCCATATCGTCTAAAAATATCAAGGTTTCAAATTTTTGATGGAAAGTGATTGTGTGCAAATAAATAAATTCCTTAATGATCAAGAAAAAAGGCCCATCCTCCGGCACAACTATAAGCTAATTTAAAAATGAATTTATTTTATTAGTTTGAACAAAGCTTGAAATAATGGTAACTATAACGAAAGGTCAGTTAAGGAGTGTAATGGACCCAATTATTAAAACTTATACATGATGGAATGTACAACCGAATTAAATCAGATCATAGGCGCGCTAATACAAATTTTACACCAACTTCAAGAGATGAGCATGCACACTTCAGCGCATTCAATCCAAAAAATCGATTTCCTATACTGATACATTGGCATTGTTATAAATAGTTATGTTAAAATATCTGACAGAAAGACAGGAAGTTCAAGGGTTAACTAAATTCCCGAAGATAATTGCATAATCTTCAAATCACATCCAAATAAGGGCGTAGCAAATTATCAAGGTAGCCAAAATCACGAATATTTTATTGTACTTTGTTTAAAAATGGCCCACTTTTATTATTAAGATGAATCTCGATTATAATTGTGTAATCCTTGAAACCCACGAGCAGTTCTAAATATTACACATCATCATCCACCTTTCTCTTGGCTCACCCGCAATTATTGTATTTATTAAAACAAAAACTAAAATGCACATCATGATCGTCCCTACGATCTGGATTGCAAATAATATTCTAATGCAAAATACCTGACAGTATCTTCCTGTAGTGGGGTTAAACACCCGCTATATAAAATAAAACGATTTATCCACAGTATGTACAGTTCAAGTGATACAACAAAATAAGTAAAGCAAGATGAAATTAGTAAGTGCTCCGCAAAGTGTACATTGTGAAAACTAATTCAATTTTTCAGATTATTTTAACTTCAGTTATTGGAATTGCGCTTGGAGGTCAACTCAATGGAGGCTATAGTTTTCCACAAGGTGGTGGAGGTGCTGGTGGATATTTCGGTGGTGGAGGCTCTCAAATTCCCATAACTCGTTACGAAAACGACAACAACGGAAATGGCAACTATAGGTACCATTATGAAACTGGAAATGGAATTACGGCTCACGAAGAGGGACATCCAAATGCACCAGGTCCCGAAGGACCAGCAGTTACTGCTCAAGGTGGATATTCTTATACAGGACCCGATGGTGTTCGTTATTCCATCACCTACACCGCCGATGAAAATGGTTTTCATCCTGTAGGAGCACATCTTCCAACACCTCCTCCAATTCCTGAAGCTATTTTACGCTCGTTATCAGGAAATTACCAAGGAGGAGATGATAGTGGACAATATCGTCCTAGTCAACAATATGTACCACCAGCACAAGGTTATAGATATTAAGTCATATAAAAAAGACATTCGATGATTGTTTTTTAATATTTAGACCTTGCAGTATTATAAAAATGTAACGCTTATTTATGAAAAAAATAAATTTTATTTTTAATTGAATAGCTTAATTCTTTGCCTCGCAATTATCATCAAACAGAGTTAGAGCGATAGGGCTTCGACTCTGACATCGGTAATGAATAGTGCTCTATTGCAACTTCCTACAACTGAGCATTGTGTCTTTGTACTTTAACAAATTGATATCAACATGAATATTCTAATAATTAAAACTATTACAATTCGAGGTGTAGAATACATACTGTACCTACTGTAGCTACTACTAACCAGTGCACATTTTTTCTCGCATAATACCGAATATGACTATCTGTTAAATAGCTGTCTCTAATACTCTAATTACCCAGCCTTAATAAACTATAGAAGTTCTAATCGTATAGATCTGATCATTTTCTTTTAAACATTGGTCAATAAATTAAATTAAACTTCGTCGTCGTACAAATAAACGCGCAAAACCGAAAGTGAGGTTAGAAAAAATTTAAAATTTTCCAATAATCATGATAATTTTGCCCATATTCAAATCACTTGAGGTTTTAGCTTCGTGCTTTTAATAATCAACAGTCTTACTACCTACTATTAATTCACCACTTCAAGAAATTATAAAATTTCACTAACCTTTTACAAAAATTTGTAATTCTCGATAATCTGCACAGTTCTTCATTTATTCAATTTTATGGTCTTTATGGAAGCACTGAACTAAAAAGTCAATCAAATTCCTACACTAAAAACTATTAATTTCGATTAATTTTAATAATTACATAAACTTTAACCGGCATCTTCATACGAACTAAAAGTGAGGTTAGGATTTATTCAAAAAATGACTCACTAAAAAAGTTGTAAAATTAATAAAATTATTAGGTTTCGATAAAAAAGTAGCAACATTCAGTTAACAATTATTTATAATTTTTAAAACTTGATGTATCTAATGGCTACAAGTTTAAAAAAACTAAAAGGTAACAATTTCGAAATATAAAGATTATGGCACACTAATATTTACACAACAAAATATACAAAAGCTACTACGCCGGACACTGATGTAAATAATCCGAATCAAAATATACTACAGTTACTGTTATATCATCACGAAACACACGGCTCACATTATCTGGTAAACTTAATAATTGTGACAACTTGCTATGATCAACTCCATATTCGGTTCCCCCTAAGGCATTTCTAATTAAATGAGTTGCGGCATTTTCATCTTTAGGTTTCATTGTGAGTCCATCTTTCCGCTGTAATAATAATTCGTTAATTTCACTTAATTTTATATTTTTATTCGGAAGCTGTAATGGACTAAGCGTTACTTTGCCACTCATGTGTTCTCCTACAAGTCTGACAACTTGTAAAGGAGAGACTATATCCCATAAACCATCAGAAGCAATAACTAGGAATTTATCTTTAGGTGTAAGACGATGATATATTACATCGGGTCTAGCTGTTAAGTATGGAGGTGTGTGATAATTAGGTGGAACTGCAGTCTCTCCGTAGTGTTTTACTACGATTTCGTTCATTAACTTCTTGCTCCATTTATAACGAAAATCGCCAAACGCTCGTAAAGGTGCTAGCTGGCCTAAAAGTCTTTCCATTTTAATCACGGTGTTGCTTTCATTATGAGGATGTTCGTTAAGTATTCGTTGTACTTCGGTAGTGTTGTATGTATTGTGCTCGACAGTGAGTTTATTGGCACTCCACGTATTTGACTCGCTCAAACAACCTACAAATTTTTTTAAAAAAGAAAAATATTATCAAAAAGAAGAACTACACTTACAAACTTACCCAAGATGGCATTACAATCTCCAACATGTCCAATGTGAAGATGCGGTCCGTCGATATACGCTGCACAACTAACAGCACCCGACATGGCTACCGATAAAGTTTTTTTATTAACAACTCCCAAAGAATTTGGTAAGGCTTCTCGCGATAAATCACCATCTAAACGTAAATACGCTTTTTCAAAAGCTGTCTGAACGTCTAATTCTTTACTTTCCTATGTAAAAATTAAAATTAACTCGAGACATTCATTTTTAAATCGTTTTACCTGTCTCAACTCACGTATAAAATCAATAAAATTATTGTTATATAAATCCCGTACATCATCCACAAACTGCACTTTATCGTTATATGGCTCAACAAGTTGTAAAGGTTGTGCAGAGTCTAAAGATTGCAAGTATTTATCTAAATGTTGTCCAGGTAATAAACAAGAAGCTAAATAATTATACAAGCGTTTCGATAGTACTTGAGCACATGCACTACCACCGTGACCATCAAATACCCCAACTAACATTCCTTAAAAAAACTAATTTTAAAAAATGAAGCTATTTATTTTAATTAATTATTTTAAATTACCAGGTGCGAGTAAACATGTTGCTTCTGATCGTGTATCTTCCATAGGATTATTCGAAGCTAATTGATTTGAGTCATAAGATTTCACCGAATTTCCAGCTGGAAATTCGTGCGTGTATTCATTGGCACAAAGAACTTGGTCTACCTAAAATGTAAATATTGTTTCTGATGATACAGCGTCATAAAATACGTACTTTTAATAGTTATTAATTACGTTTAAACGTTGTCAAGACAAATATTTGGCAATAATGAAAAAAAGTACATCAAAATGTAGGTTTATTTGCATTAATTCATCATTTAAACATTTATTTAAAATTCTTCTATAAAATTTGTTTCATAAATATAATAAAGTTTAAGTTCATTTATTGATTCTAACAATTTCTATTGAGTTATAATAAAGACCAATTTATTTAAAAAAAATAGAAGTTTACACATTAAAATATCCTACAGTTCAATTCAATCTACACCACAAAACTATTATTAAAACGGAGGAAAAATTCTATTAATTATTTCAATTAAAGCACTTTGCAATACGACCAATTGAGAATACATTTCAGGTGGCATTACTAAACTTAGCGTTGTCGAAATAATAACCACAGTGTTTAGTAAAAAAGATCTTATTTGTCTTGGATCAGTAGGGAATGCTAAAGACCTCGCAACTCTTTTATTCTCACTACTAATGAACATATCAAAAATATACTTCACAGTATCTCTCAAATAACCCACATACGTAATTCCACGTTTAATAATCCCATTTAAAGCATGTGCAGTAATTGAAGGTAATAAATCTGGTGGTTCAACGTGAGTTGTAAGTTCCACCAACCCGCTACTTGTAGAATCAAAAAAACCCAGCACTATGTTCCTTGCTGATATAACAAATTGATCGGTAAAACGAAATATAGAGTTAACAACTAAATTTAGCATTGAATCGATAAATGTGAATGGAACTATCTGAAGTTGATCAGCACTAGCATCACGTTTGTACCTTTGCAGTGAATTTTGATTTGGAACATTTTTCGTTTCAGCAACAACAACCATCAACTACAAATTCAAATTTAGCAATTCTAAGTTTAAATGAATAAATACTTACAACCAGGCCAAATCCTATGACAAAATATTTCATTGCCATTTTACGGGCACAAACAGCGGTACGATTAAAATTACAACCAAGGTATCTCACTTTAAAACCTTATCTTAACTTTTAAAACAAATAATTATAAATTATTTCGCCTAACTCAATGACGTTAAAATTGAGACATATTTACCTACTCCTATTATAAATTTTGAATTCGCTTGAAATCGTGATAGGCCTACCAAATTTACTTATTAAATAAATATTTAAATGATTCATTATTGTAAAATCTACAAACGTTTTAGAAGTTAAACAAATAATAATTACCTCTTGTGGTGTTAATTTCGCTAAAGCTCTTCTAGGTTCTCTAGAAGTATGAAAACATCGGAAGACACCTAACCTATAATTTACTTTATTTTCAAAATTTTGACTTTGTATTAAATAACTAGCACCATTTATATAATTTAATTTAACATTTTTATTAATAAATCCTACTGTCTTACTGGCCTGCAACAATTTTTGTGTACGACATACCACAACCATAGCTCATTTAAAAACTTTTAGGTTAGATACTTAAATTCTTTTTCTCCAATTTATAATTATTTTTCGGTGACTGAAATTTTACAAAAGTGTATCGAATTACACCAAACTTCATTTTTAATCTATTTTTGACTTTCTGAAAAGCGACATTTTAGAAAAAACTAATGTTGGTCAGGGCCGGCTTTACAAGGTTAGGGACCCGTTCAAGATTTAAATTCCATCCCCTAAGATGCGGATTTAACGGTATCCAGTAACCTTGGAGCTTGGAGTAACCCAGTGAAGAATTTATCGATTTACAATATTAAGGGTTAAAATCTGACTTTTCTGGAAATCATTTTTGGGAGAATCTCACGTAATAGTAGTTTGTTTTATTATGAGGAAAAATGCTTTTACTCCGTATGAAACATTTAATTTTTTTTTATTCAAACGTAGAACTTAAAAAACCCAAAAATAAAAATTTTTGGAAAAGCGCCATCTCTTGTCAATTACTTGTACTTCAACTGTATATTGTCAAATATTGTTATTTGTCAAATAACGCACCAATTATAAAAGACAATAAAAAACATTAACTTTTTTAAATTACAAATGCTTAGAAATATCATTTTACGTTACAATTTGGTGTAAATATATAATGTTTTATGGACCTCGGCTAACGATATCGATAACTAGCGATTGAGGTTATGTTTCTAATTTGTAACTCAAAGTTTTCGATTTTTGTGGATAAATATATCTATAGCTACCGAAAATCGTTAATTTATCGTAATTTCCTCGGTACCTAACGATAACGATATATTTATCTACATAAATCGCTAACTGTGAATTACGAAATTCATACTTAACGAATTTTATGGTGGCCAACTTTTTATGACGTTTGAAGAAAAAGTAATTTATTATGATCTAGCGCCTGTTATACTGCTCTCAAAAATCTTACGTCCAGTGCAAGTACATGTGGAGAGCCAGTCGAGTCGGTCCTGACGGTACCATGGTACCAATTGCTCCTAGGCATAGTAGGGGTCTGCAACTGCGTCATATTTTTTTATAAGCGTTTTATTATTAACAAACAAAACAATTTTGTTCAAATTAGGTACTTTACATTGCAATTAAAGACTTTTATTGGTCATATTTTGAACATTTGAGCATCTTAATAAATCATTTATATTGTTTATATCGATATAAAAAGGACATAAAATTTGAAATTTAACTTCCTCTAAGTAATAGAAGTCAGTCAAAGTAGCTCTTTTTCTGGTATCTAAAATATTGAGATATCACAGTATCAATAAGTATTGAAAGTAGAAAAAGATCAAAACATCATCTCATTAAACTTGGAACTGTTAACAGATAATTTTGAATTATTTGTCGAGGAGTCGAGGTGTACCTTCGCATTTTTGTAATGCTCGAGGTCAAGATCATTTTTATACGGCGAGTTTTTCTTTAAACTTTCGATAGGTAGGTAATCTTGCAAGCTCTGATACCTCAATACTTTCGATATCTCGATATTACGATATTTTTTTACCTCAATTATCTTCGATACCATCTTTAAGACATGCTCACCTTAAGTATTAAGGAATAAAGTTGGACTTGACTTGATTCTATTGAAAATTACGCCTACAAGATAGCTTTTTTCGTACACACAAAAAGATTTAGAGTATCATAGGTTGTCTAACGTTAATTTGAAAGTAGGTGGCACCATCTAGTACCATGGAAGATATACTATAACGAAGTACATCAAAACGTTATTAGACAGCGCTAATAAAAATAATACAAATTGCTGTAGTTTTGCTATTCTTTTATAAGTTAATTATTATTCTTGTTAACAGATTGCCCTAGCTGTTATCAACTTAACGTTAGACAACCCATGAAACACAAAATCTTTTTGTGTGTACGAAAAAACCTGCCTTTTAGGCGTATTTGTTAAAAAAAATGGGGCCTAAAATACCATCTTGCAGAAATTTTTATAATATCACTAATAGAAGCTACTGCTGGAGTAGCAGAACTGGAGGTAGTCGTTAAGAGAAGCTCAGTGCTTTTACCCTGGTGAGTAAATACTGTTGTCCCAAAACTAAGAGTTAAGTCTCCAGATAATCGTATCTAGTGTATCTCTAATGTTGTTCTTCACTAACGGCAATTTGGCCTATTTTTCAACTTTTCAAAAGCTCCAACTGCTGGCTAAAAATTTGGGCATTAGCACAGTTTGTACCTCGCAGAAAAGCAGTTTCCAAACATAAATTTCTTGATATAAAAATTCCAATTACTATTGTAGATGTATTAAATTAAAATACGTTTCAAAATTAGAAATCCAATTAAGTTTAACATAATGTAATTAAAATAGAAAAAAGTAGTATAACGAAAACCGAATTACAGTTTAGATCTAACTGTTGTGCACAATATTTTTCAAGGGTCCCGAAACAACTTTATCAAAATGACTTCCATCCCAGTAAACCTTTCCACAATGTTCACAAACGTAAAATAAATTAATAGTTTGCAATATGCTAATAGGTACAGAGTTTACATCAATTTTGCTTCCTTGTTTGGTTAAACAAAGACCAACGTCGACGCTTTCATCAGAACCTGAAAAAGATTCATTAAATTTTATAATTTAATAACAAACACAACATACATAAATCCCATTTGCGTGCTGCAGAAACTGTTGGTGGAGGTAATTCGTCATAATCCTCTTCTTCGCTTGAAAACCCAGTTGCCTCATTTGCTAACAAAGAATCGTCATGAGAAAATGTCTGATTACTTCTATTTGCGCTTGCAAGAGCATTCATTGTAGATTGCGATATTTTGATAAAACTGTTGCTATTGCAAGCCTGTAAAATAATTTTATAAAATTCTTTCTTGTGCTACTTTTGAGCAACTAACCTGACATCGACTGAACACATCATCTTTAGTAATAATTATTTTGTAATAAGTTACAACTTGCTGTAATTGCTCATCACTGTCATCAGAGATTATTCTCAAGCAATGGCCTGAAGAAACGCAACCAAATAACTAAAATTTAATACTGTGAAGATAGCTAAGTCTGGTAACTTATTACCTTATTAAAAATGGTTCCCCGGGTCAAAATATATCTATGTTCATCCACCGCAAGCCTTACACACTCCATATGATCATCACCACTTTCCAAAATTGCCGTATTAATTCCACATCTTCGTAAAAGAAGCCCTAAACCGTGTAACATTGAATCACAAACAAACTTGATGTTTTTTGTTGTAACAGAATCAGTGTGAGGACTGGGAGGTTGTTGAATAATATCTGCAGGAGACTTTTTCTAAAGAAATATATTATTAACAAACTTTTAATTTGTCGAATATTCGTATAATTTTACCATTTTATTTTTTTTGCTTTTACTTTTAGGTTGTTTTGAATTAGCCATGAGATTATAACAAACGTCGTGAAATGGATATCCTTGCTTTTCGCAGCACACTTTAAGGATATCATAAACTTCTATAAGGCAGTAAGCGTCCAGAGCGGCGTAAATCATTTGACTATTTCGTAAAGGTCTGTTTTCCCAATTTGAAAATTGATCCGATTTATCCAACGATTTTCCGATACATTTCTGAACCAATGTATTAAGACTAGGACCTCCAGAGTCGGCTACAAAATAATGATTTAATGTTACACTTCATAAAAGGTGCTTCAAACTACCAGCATAGGGTAAAGTTATTTGTTTGTGTTTATCTAAATGTTTCCAAAGAGATACAAGATCTAAAAAGCCTAATTGTTGGATAAAACCTACATGAGGTAAAGATTGTTTCATCATACTAATGTCGCTAGAAAAATTAAAACCTAAAACCAAAATATTCTTTAGTTACAATAACTTAAGCTAACTATAAAACTCACCTAATTTAATTATATCACAATTGCTAAACAAATTTGTGTTGATTTTTTGCCACAAATTAACATAAGTGCCTGATGCGAGTTTAATTATATCCAGAATAAACACAAAATTACGAGTCGCAATTTGCATTAAAGCTAACTCGTTATTTTGAATTCCAAAGCTGGGCTTCCATTCACAATCAATTCCAACTATAGTCACATCCTACAATTAAAACGCAATAAAAAAATTTCACATTTAGAAGTTAATTACTCGTAAGCCATCAGTTAAAAAATATTCAAAGTCACTGTAATTGTCCACGAGCTTAATGTTTGCCATCGGTAAAGCTAACTGATGGTAACTAATAGGCTTAGGGCTTTCAACACAATCCCAATTATTATCCGGCGAAGTTGTAGCGTAATGAACTTGTTGATGTCTATCTTGGTCAGGATTATCACTAAACAATCTAACCGAATACGGCCAATCGGCTCTATCGATGTTGTAAATATGAGCCCATCTTAATGCTTCAGGAACATCACCATACATAGCAACTTGACTTACAAGTAAAGTTTGTAAATTTTTATCGTCGTTAACAGCTTCCTTAATCATTTCCCTCCAGCTTTCATCCCCTATAAACCACAATTACAACAACAACTAAATTTATTATTAAACTTTACCAAAACTATTTTCAATATACTTCTTGTGTAACAAGAATTGTACAGCGCCTTCGTTACGTTTTTTATTAAGATTGGGAGTAAAATCATGCGATAAGTTAAATATTTTAACAAAACGAGCAATAAGCTTACGCCAGGGCTTGCTGTGCAGTTTTTCCCATTTTACTTCAGGAACTTGCAACTCCCTAAAATAAACTTAACGTAGCAAAGACAACATAATAATATTTTTGTAAAACTTACATTACTATTAATTCGACCGCGTTTCTAACATTCCCATGTCCAGCTAAAATTGAATCTAAATAAGTCACCAATTTAATTCTATGCGTCGGACTTTCGGTTAAAAAATTATCCACACACATAAGTCTATCTTGAAGCACTAACGGTACCAAAAATTCTTTGATATCAAACCTTTGATGCAATCCTAACAGTGCTGTACATTGACTAGCCTATAAAAATACAATTTTAATTTGCAACTTTTTTTAAAAATCCCAATTACCTCTTTATATTCCTTTTCTCTAATCATGTGTTGAATTGAATCGACAAAAAGATCACTATCTTTATTCAATTCATAAACAGAAGCAACTAATTTCATCAACTCGAAAGCACGTTGTTGTCGTACCATGTTAAATGCAGAAATTTTAATGTCAATTGTAAGTAAATCACTAATTCGGTCATTTTGTCGATGTTTCCAATTATTAAACTCTGCTATAATAAAATACGCCAACGACTTTGGTTTAGCATCTTTAAAGTCTAAACAGTTATAAGAGAGTCGTAAAGCTTCCTCGTAAGGATTTTCACACATTCCTAGGTGCTCATATAACAAATTAATAACGGTAGGCCCCTTTTTAACTAAAAACAGTAAATAAAAGTGGGTGTAAACTTAGTAATAATTAACCAATCTAAACTTACGCATATTCCAATAGTTTCTTAAATTTGAAAGCCAATTAGTTGTTACTGGATTCAAATTTAAATTGATAAGAACAGCATTGAGAGGAATGTTCCTTTTTAACTCACTCGCCGAGGTTAAATGAGGTGGATTTGTGGAAGCTTGTGCTCTTCTCATTTTCGATAAGTATTTTTTCTACAACCGGTCAGTCTGAAAGTGATAATTGAATATAAACCTAAATATAAAAGCTTTTGGTTCCATTATGGTTCAAAAACTTAAAATTTTGACAAAGTCACTCGAAAAACTAAAATTTGCAAACCTAACCTCAAAATTTGTTGACTTCAAATTTGTAATTTAATTATTATCAATAATCACGAGCACCGTTTTAATACGCTTTAAAAATAAATAATTCAATTTATAATTTAAAAATAACTGTAACAATATATTTAGTTTTGAATTAAAAAAATAAATTTGACAGTAATTTTTGACATTTGTACTTTGTTATCAGGGCCGTAACGAGCACTTCATCAGCATAAAAATTACGAAGTGAGCTCATAAAAAAACATCATTTTTTTAAATTTCTTAGATATTCAAATAAAACTCCTTAAATTACAGTTGAAGCAAAGTTTTTATTCTTAATCACTTTATAACATCACTTACAAGAAATCACCCGACACTAATAAAATTATCTGAAATTATTAAATTATGTAGCAATTGATACATAAAATCATCAATTTAAAATGTGAAAATGTTACTAATTACACTAATATGCTTCTCCTTCTTCAAAATCTTCTTCATAGTGACGACTACTACCATTATGGCTATTGTCTGGTTCATATTTTTGTTCTTCTGAATCGTCTTCATATTTAACATGAGCTTGTGTATAAGTTTGTGTGTGGTATTGCGAGTAATCCGGGTAATCTAAAATTAAAATATTAATTTTACTTCAAAAAATTAGAAATTTCATTAAACATAATGAAGATTTTTATTCAAATTTTAATTGTACGAGGTCTATACTACCTCTTAGTCAAAACTCTATGACTAGTGGCCCTGAGATCCTCATTAAATTTAATTTAGCAATATTATGTTCTCCGCATGATGTACAGATGTACATAAGGTATTGATGAATGAAATGAGAAAGTATTGATGATATGAAAATGATGTATGAAAATATTATTGAACATAATATTGCATTATTTACTGAAGTAAATAGAATGTACTAATCAAAAGTAAATAATAAAAAACTATATTACTCAAAACTTATGATATGCTTTTTATCACAAAATTTTGTAACGACTACTACTTTATTTAAAACTACATTATAACATTCGGTGTTTTCAAATTCACACACTAACCCATAGTAACAGAGATACATACCATCCATAGGCTCTTCCTTAATACGAATTTCACCCCCATCGTCAGTTTTAATGTAGTCCAATCTTTCTCCACGTTCTTTATCACGTCTTTCTTTCTTTTCTCTTTTTCTTTCACGGTCTCTATCTCTAGATTTTGAACGACGCCGTTTACGTTCTCTGTCACGTTCGCGATCCCTAAATAACAGATGTCAACACTTACAAATCACTAAAAATTACCAAATTACCTATCCCTTTCTTTTTCTCTAGGTCGAACCTCAACCTCTTCAACTTCATCAGTTCTAATACGTTCCCTACTTCGTCTACGTTTCCTTTCTCTAGAACGCGTACGGCTTCTTCTTCTTTCCCTTCTCTCACGTGATCTCGAGCGTCTTCTCTCGACACCTCTATCTCCTCTTTCGCGATCCCTACCTCTTTCCTCGCGTTCACGTTCCAAACGATAACGTTCGCGTTCTCGTTCGTTATCTTCACGACCTGAATGTTTGATGTTTACATCTGGACCTCCCCGTCTAGTACCCCCTAGCCCTCCTCCTGTATATTTTGTGTAAATAAAATTAAAATAATAACAAGTACTGGATTACTCACCCAGACGTCGCGGTAGCCATCCCTTGACTGTTCTTGCTCTTTCAACATCCACCAAGACCCTACGACCGTCAATTTTCTTACCATCCGCATGTTTATATGCAGCTGTAATAAATATTCTATAACATCCTCAAAGTATTTCAAAATTCTAAAAATATTTTAAGAAAATTATTTCAAGGAGCTGAAAGTTACAAAAATCTTTTCGAGAGTTTTCCTAATTACAAGGAGTCTTAAAAAAATTGGAAAATAAAGTAGATGAACAATATATTGGTAATTTGAAGTAAAAAGGCAAAGTTGAGGTATTTATTTAATTGATTCAGAAGTAATAATGACGGAATTAACAAACAGGTACTTTGATTTCTTGAACAATTTTTTAAAAGAAATTTCGGCTATAGAAGTAATAATTGTTAACTTTTATCATTAAGGTCCAATTCAAACTGAATTTAAGTTATTTTTTATTTTACTTAGTATTTAAGAGGGCGGTTTCTAACGAATGAGCGGGAAAGGTGATATTTAGATATTCCGCTCGTAACCGTTAGCGATTTTAATATCCGGTTGATAGCGCTAATAGTGATAATTCCTGATAGGGTAAGCTTCAAAGAAGGCAATGACATATTTGTATGTAGGAAATAAGAGCCTAATTAGCAGTGGCGTAACTAAGAGTTTGAAAGCCCTCCCGCAAAATCCAGAGTGGGACTCCTACCCATTCCCGTTAGTAATCATTTTGATTAACCACAATTCAATTTTATAACGAAATTTCATACTAAACGATGTTTCTGGGGCCCTCCCGCAACTCGGGTTCATTATTTACGCCACTGAATTTGGAGTTCATTTGTGACTATTTCTAAAACTTTTACAACCGACCGACTTTTAGTTGCTTATTGTCGAAACATCTGTGTAACTTTAGAAGGAAAGAAAAGTATTTACCTATTTTTTTAAATTCTTAAACACATAATTACAAAAGGAGACATTTTTAAAGTGCCTCTTTAAGCTAGCCCTTTTGTAAGCCAATAGAAATCTTGCATTTCTAGCGCCAGACATTAAAACATGGGCCAAGTTTATCTTCTATTGGTTTGGAAAAACGAAGCTACATTCTACAAGTTGTGATGAAAGGCTAGCTTTATGGTAGAAACCACGAAATTTTTCGGGGGCCCCTTTTATTCGGCGTCCTCCCGCAATGCGGGACCGTTATTTACACCACTGCCAATTAGTGAAAAAAGTCCAATTGAAGGATGTTGGGTATCAACAACATCCTGTTTTTTTAAATTACATTAAGTTTAACTGGACTTTTCTCACTAATTAGGCTCTTATTTCCTAGATACAAATATGTCATTGTATTCTTTGAATCTCACCCTATCAGGAATTATCACTGTTAGTGATATCAACCGGATATTAAAGTAGCATTCGTTAGAAACGTTTATATTAAAATATAAAACCTATAAATGCCTATTTTTGAAAACTCGCATCATTGAGAACTAAATAATTAAAAAAGTAAGTCTACACATTAAATAACCAGAACCCAGGTAAACATCACATCTACCACACTTATACATTACGCAAGCCTATAAATCACCCCCTCATAAAACAAGATGTGGAGTAAGTATCCGGTACGAAACGTTGTAAGATTGAAGTAATTTTTAAAAGCTTAATTCTGGAATTATTAGATGAAAGTGTGCTTTAATCCATATGTAGCAGAACTAACCAACTTACTTTAAAAACCAAACCCAAAATTTGTACTTCACAAAGATGGAAGAGTAAAAATCTCAGAAGAAGACTAAACACACGAAGAAAAGGTTTATTTGGTTAAAATAAACTTTGTAATTCCTGATTAAATTTAAGCTATAACATAATTTAATGAAAAACAGATTGAAAAGTGTATTAGGTATATAAAAGAAATATACCTACCCGATTTTACTTACGTAATTTAACACAGAGAACGAAAAAGTAGATAAGTTAGGTATAAATATGTTGACAGCTGAAGGAGTTCCAACTTTTAATTACCTGGTGCGCAATTTACTTACTTTCGCGCATACCTCAGTTAAATTAATTTTTTAAAAAACTACCAAAAAAATTATTTTCTCTTTTTCAAAACAAAATCACGTACAATTTACTTTAAATTTAATATTAACTGGCAATTAATTTTTTTGTTTTTTTCTTTTTTTTAAATAAAAATTTAAAACAAAACCCCAACAAACAACGATTATTTGTATGTAGGGTTCTTACCGCACATACAAACCTATATAGCCAGCAAAAAGTGGAAGTATGGGGCAAACGGCACTAGTTGCCTGGAGCTCGGACTGTATAAAAATAGAAAATTATGTATTAATTTCATCGATCACAATTTATAACACTTGTCGTATTTTTGGTTGCTGGCTACATAAACTAACAAATAAGTTCAATAACGAAAAAAAATTAAATCAAAAACCCATTTGATACTTTTTCCTTTTAACAACCGGAATAAATTAGCATCAAATTGGTTCGGTTCAAAACAAAGTACAAAAAATTACAGATTACTCACAATGCATGTCTCTTTCATGTTCATACTCGATAAACGCATATCCTCTCGGTTTTCCATTTAATGTATTATGAATTAATACAATCTAAAAATAAATATTGCAGAAATTACTTTGTAAAACTAACATACAAAAAGCAAATTTAAACAATATTCAACGATACATAAAATTACTAAAACGGCGTTTACATTATACTAGGTAACTGGTACTAGTCGACTAGCACGCTACGAGCACAATGTAAACCGTATAGTACTAGTGTAACGCTTATATTGTGCTTGTAACGTGCTAGTCAACTGGTACAATGTCAATGCCGCTTTAATAAGGTAATCACTTTCAAAAGCTAAAAACACATAAATTCAAGTTAAATCTTAAATGAAATTACTACATTGGATGTTACTTGTTTTGCAGTTTTAAATATTAAAACATATTTAAAAAGAATAAACAAGGTATTTAATCTGCCTGGGTTTACAGACACAACAATTTATTGATAAAATTGTATGTGAACAACGCCAGGCATTTTTACATAATTTATTTACCTTTTTAATTGGTCCATAAATTTCAAATTCTCGCCTAAGTTTCGATTCTGATGTATCATAATTCTAAAAGCACAAACATTTAGCTATATTTAAACAGTAATGAGTTAATGACATGCAAAAACTTACAATTCGAGCTACATATAAAGTTTTAAACGGATCTGCTGTAGTATTAGGTTGTGTGTTTGGATCCCACACAGCGATTTCCTGTTCTAATTTATAAGCAACTTGTTCCGATCTTTCTCGGCGTCTACGTTCAACTCGTTCTTCACGAGTTTCAACTCTAGTTGGAGGTGGAGTATCTTTAGGATTCTACAGCAAACACAATTATTTTAACTATAAAAAATGTATTATTAATTAGGTACCTCAAATTCTAATAAGTATTTTCCAACACCAGTATAACCACGCGATTTTTTTTCATGGGGTAATTTTGCTGCTGGTGGTAAATATGGTATTGGATCACGAGGAGCAAATAATGCCAATAAGTTTGGAGGCAAAAATTGGGTCATGGTTGAAATTCACTATTTCAAATAAACAAAAATATCAACATTTGTATTTTAATGGCGTCTACAAGCTCTTTTTTCAATACACTCAACAACGCCGCACTTCACTACACTTTTAGAACTTTTCACGCACAAGCGCTAACTTCAGAGAGTTGGTTACATTTTTGTAATGTGTCGCCCTCTATTATTCACATCTTTCAACTATAAATAATTTTTTTTGTAAATATAAAATATTGCGAAAAACCTTTTATTTAGATTAGTATTACACATTTTGTTTAAAAAAAATAAGTCAGTGCTTAAATAATTAACGAACGTAATTTAATTCGTGAAACTTCCTCACATACTGCAAATTTTGATACTGATGATCTTGTTCATCTGTGTTCCAAGCCAAGTACATGTAGCTACTTAAAATAGTTGCCAAAAGAACTCGATCCAAACTAAAACGAAATATTGTTAAAATGGTTTTACTTGTTACGCATTTTGAAAATTTACCTCAAAATGGGCACCACCCATAAAATTATAAGAAATCCTATAAAACTAGGATGTCTAATATGGGCAAGTAAACGTTGCAACTCGTACGACTTATACGTAATTGGATCAGAAAACTGCCGAATACTGTAATAAACCTGCTTAACTCCTAAAAGCTCAGTTGGGTCCATAAAAATTGTTCCAAAATAAATTATACTCCAAGCAAAAGCGTGGAAAGTCACAAAAGTCCACCAATATAGTTTGTTATCGACATTAATACTCCAAATTGTTACATCAGGAACAAATCGCCAATTCTTGATCAATAACTACAATACCACAATTAATTTAAACGTATTGAATAATATTAAATGTACCTGTAAAGCAGACGTAGTGCATATAACATAAATGCTTCTTTGTAAAATTGGTAATTTCAATTTAGTAATAAGATTTTTAACTCCATCAAGTGCTAATAAAGAATGTTGTAAAATAAAAATACTTAATAAAGCTTGGTCAATTAAAAGCGACCATGAGATTGTAATCCATGTTTCTAAAAAATATATAATTATATTTATGGTAAATTATATGGAGTAATTACCTTTTCTATTATTAACTGGAGGTTTGTTGATATTTAGGTCGGATAAAAATAAGGTTAAGTCAATTATTGTCCAAAAAGTTACGATTAGTGCAGTGGAACACACAATTATACTTAAAGAGGTTATCAAACTCTGTTTTATAGACATAATTAAATATTTTGGCTTATTTATTCTAAAAATTGAATAAGCCTAACAGACTTCCATTTTGTTTACATAATTTAAGACATTTGTGGACATTCCACATTTGCGTTCCTTCCCCCACACAAGCCATCAAGGACGTAAATAAACTTACTAGTGGGGGGAATTAACTCAACAAAAATGTAAGCAAAGCAAAACCAAGAATTATATAATTATTATTATGATGATCTAATGAATCTAAATGATGTGATCTAATGATACCACTTCAATTAATTATGATACAGAGATCTTGAAGAATTTAAGTTATGAAGGATATAAATGATTATGTAACAATTATTTTTGAAAGTTAAAATTTCCGATATAATAATTAATTTGTTTTTTTTTCAAAATAATCTTGTTTCTGGTATTTAAACTTACAAAATATTTGTAAACATTCTGTATATTATGAAACATAGGCGTTTGTGAATCTACCACAAACCACAAAGATTATCGTGATGACTGACAGTAAATGACGTCATGCACAGACATTTTTGGATATGACATGTTTCAAAAGTTAATGAATAAGTGAAAAATTAGTTTAATAGTAACTCCAAAAATTATTTAATTCTTCATATTTTTAATATATGTGTGATTTAGAAGTTGACGATTTATAGTTACGCCGTATTTTTATAACAATTTTAGAGGTGAGTACCAATTTTTTGACAATTTTGTTCTGTCATGTCAAACTACTTATCAAATTTAATTTTATCGAATATACGCTATTGTTTTAGAAAGAATATATTTAGTAGTTAATTAATTATGGCCTCTGGAGCTACTTTACAAAAAGCTATTGAGTTAGTTACCAAAGCTACAGAAGAAGATCGCAATAAGAACTACGAAGAAGCATTGCGGTTGTACGAACACGGAGTCGAATACTTTCTACACGCTATCAAATGTACGTATGAACTTTAGTTAATTGTTATAAATTTTAAGTTATCGCTTTAGATGAAGCTCAAGGAGATAAAGCAAAAGAAAGCATTCGAGCCAAGTGTTGTCAATATTTAGAACGTGCCGAGAAAATCAAAGAATCGATTAAAAAGGGTAAAAAGAAACCAATTAAAGATGGTGAAAGTAATTCCAAGTAAGTAGGTGTGATAAATTGTGTCAAGGTTATTTAGTGTTCTTTTAGAGATGAGAAAAAAAGCGACAGTGATAGTGAAGATGGTGATGACCCCGAAAAGAAAAAACTGCAGTCAAAATTAGAGGGAGCAATTGTTGTTGAAAAGCCCCACGTAAAGTGGTCAGATGTAGCCGGTTTAGATGCAGCGAAAGAAGCTTTAAAAGAAGCTGTAATTCTGCCTATAAAGTTCCCACATTTGTTTACTGGAAAAAGAATACCCTGGAAGGGAATTTTGTTGTTTGGAGTAAGTTTCTTAAAATTTATTATTTTGAAAACATGTTTATATTCTGTTAATTAGCCACCTGGTACTGGAAAATCGTTTTTAGCAAAAGCAGTTGCTACAGAAGCAAACAATTCCACCTTTTTTTCCGTTTCTTCATCAGATTTAGTATCAAAATGGTTGGGTGAATCTGAAAAATTGGTAAAAAATTTATTCGAGTTAGCACGTCAACATAAACCTAGCATTATTTTTATTGATGAAGTTGATTCTTTATGTTCAGCGCGGTCTGATAATGAATCTGAATCAGCTAGAAGAATTAAAACTGAGTTTCTAGTTCAAATGCAAGGTAAAAAACTTTTGTATTTTTCCAGCAATACAATTAACTTTTTGTTTTTCTTAAATTAGGAGTCGGACATGATTCTGAAGGAATTTTAGTTCTCGGAGCAACTAATATACCGTGGGTATTAGATGCTGCAATTCGTAGACGTTTTGAAAAGCGTATTTACATTCCGTTACCGGAAGAACATGCACGTCTTGTTATGTTTAAAATTCACTTAGGTAACACTCCCACACAATTGACAGAAGACGATCTTAAAACTTTGGCTAAAAATACCGACGGGTGAGTTGATGGTTGTTGAAAGTTGCATTAAATAAATTGTACTCTTTAGATATTCGGGAGCTGATATTAGTATTGTTGTAAGAGATGCCTTAATGCAACCTGTACGTAAAGTTCAAACTGCTACTCACTTTAAAAGGGTACGAGGGGCTTGTCCTAGAGATCCTGATGTTATTAAGGACGATTTGTTAACGCCTTGTTCACCGGGGGATCCAAATGCCATTGAAATGACGTGGATGGAAGTTGACGGTGAAAAATTATACGAACCTCCTCTAACGATGGTAGGAAATAATCTTAAAATAAAACTTTTTTTATAAATAATTGTTTTAGGGTGATATGATGAAATCGCTCGCGACATCGAAGCCTACGGTAAATGAAGAAGATTTGGAGAAATTAAAGAAATTTACAGAAGATTTTGGACAAGAAGGATAAAAGAGTGTATATAAAAATAAATTTGTAACATGCTAAAACCGAGCACAATTGTTTCTGAAGTTAAATATGTGAAACAATGTCTTAAAAAACTACAGATCGGATTATTTGCGATGTTTATATGTGTAATTAAGCTACATTTGCATTATACAAGTTATTATTAGTTGATTTAATTATAAATTAAGATAAAATTAATCACTCGTCCGTTATTGTCATTAATTATTGTATGTTGACTTCTTGTATTTATATTTTTACTTCGAGCATCGCTTTATTTTTAATAAAGTAGCCTTTAGTGCATTTAATTCCTTTTTTAAATCTTCGGAGGTAGTAAAAATGTTTTTAACACCATTAATAATTATCAAAGTGGAAGGTAACATTGTGGTATGCTTTCGGGTAATGAAAGGCCATATTTTTTAAATATTTATGAAATTTCTTAATGAAACATATTCGAAAGTGCTAATTAAGTACATTAAAATTTCGTCGAGTTTCTTTTTATTTATCTAGCCAAGTTTTTTAAAAATTCGTAAAATTGCAAGTTTTTTCTTGAAGAAAGTACATCAAAATTACTTAAAATATTCTATCTCTTTTCTAATAATCTAATATTTAAATATTAATCGAAAAAGGCTTATTTACATAAATAGTGAAATAGTAGGTTAAAGCTTTAAAATTGTACATTTTTTAAAATTGCATTGCTTGAAATTTTCTCGATAATTCTAAAAATTTATTTTCAAAATTGACATAATTATGACTTTCTGATAATTTTAAAAAAGCTTCGTCTAATCCGCTACATTTCAAATGTTCAATTACAATTAAAGATTTCGTTAAACGCTCAAATAATGATAAAATGTTAATGATACTTTCGTCGCTTAAACTATCTTTATACTTTGTAATTAAAAAATGTAAATGCTTACCGATATCGGCTTCCACTAATAATTTATCTAATAATTGTGATTTATCACCTAAACAATCTACACATAGCAAACTAAGTGCAAATATTGCCTCATTTTGCATAACCGCATAATTTGATGATAACATTTCGACCAAACATTTTACACAATCTTTAACATTTAAAATTATTGGAAGAGGTTTAGAGGAATGACAGTGCTTTATCAACCAAGCTAAAAGTCGAGACGCTTCTCCACGCACACCCATATGATCCGAACTAGAGCACCAACCCACAATTCTTTCCAATAAGTCTTCACGCATAATCAAATCGTACGCTTCTTTTTCTAAACAGAAAATATTAGTTTCAAATCAAGCTTAAAAAAACGGAAGTGGCCATACGAGGAACTTTTTCCATCTGTCAAATCTTGGAATTTATTTTTTTTTATATTAAAATTTCATAAAAAAAAAAGTGCACTAAAGAAACGTTTGGGTATTGAAATTAGGCATGAAAACCGTTCCTCATATAGCCACACCCGTTGTTTTGATTATTAAATTTCTTTTTATGTTAATATAAATTACATGATATTAAAAAAAAAAATTTTTTTAAACTGCTTTCGTCCGGGGACCGGAATCGAACCTGGGACTTCTGTGTGTAAGCAGAATTTTTAAGTATAAACTAGCTAAAATCTAATTTAATTTCCTTTTAAATGTGGCATAAATTGAAGCTCAAAATATTCATTATTTTATATCTTCAGAAAGCTAATTTTAGGAACTTTCAGAATATTGAAATATAAACAGGGTGTTCAATTTAAATTAAGAAATTTGATCCCATTTCTGGTTAAACCGGAAGTCAAAATATAAAGTGTTTGGTATCGTGTAATAGCTAATTTTACGAGCTTTCAAAATATGTAAAACTATACAGGGTGTTCCTAAAAATTTAGATATTTTTGTAATTTCCGGTTTAACCGGAAGCGTTTTGTTAACCGAAAATAGTGTCAAATAATAGATATTCATAGGATTGGCACATATATCCATTTCCAAGTTTTAATTTCTATTAAAAAAGAAATTAGAGATTTATGAAGTTTTGGCATTCAAAAAATGATTACTCCAAAACGGCTCGAGAGATTTTGATAAAAATTTATATTTCGATAGAGAATTACGTTGTCTATAACCTACCTAAAAAAGAAAAAATATGGCAGAGGAAATTTTGAGAAAATCCATTTCAAAATTTTGACCTACTTTGACCCCTTAAATGTACGCAATTTCGAAAAAATTTTGAAAATCGACTTAGTTAGGACGAAAGCTCTATATTTTGGCTATACAATGCCGTTTTGCAATTTTTATAATAATAATTACCGACCAAGTTATTATAAGAGAAAAAACAAAAAATGGGACAATCGTTCTATTGGCCGCCATTTTGAATAAAAAATTTTTTTTTTCAATTGGAGCTCGCGTGTACTATCTTATAGCCAAGCAAAAATAATTTTGGCTCAAATTTGCAAATATGCGCCCAAAATAACCACCTTATTTTTGGACACCCTGTATAGATTACTTATAAAAGCTTAGTTTGCCGATAAAATTTTAAAATGCCTAAAATCAAATTTCATCAAAATCGGTTCAGTAGTTTTTGCTCGGGGGGGGGGGGGGGGGGTACATACATACATTTCAGTTCAAAAAATCGAAAGAATTTTTTTTGCATTTTTGGAATCAGGAAGACTCAAAACGTTGAGAAATGCAAAAAAAATTTTACTACTGGAAAAAGTTAAAACAAAATTACCTTGCCCATCAATAACGATTCTCAATGTTCCCAACAATTTAAATATCACGTGAGATTGCTCACTTTTTAACATTGGATATAAAGTGTTAACTAAGCCTTCACGAAGAATGGGAACCTTATTTTGTGGCAGTATCACCAAGTTGCGTATTGCACCGAGTATTGCATATTGTAGTTTTGCATCTTTTTCTGCAGAGTTATGCTTTGATAATAATTCTAAAATTAGTAGTTTAAACTAGTTAATGTTAAAACCCACTTAATAATTTTCTCACCGAGAAGACTTTTTGCTAAACCATTTTGTACCATTTGAGTGCAGTGTGTATCATTACGAGCGAAATTTCCTATTGCTAAAATGCTGGTACTTAAAAGGTCGTAATCTTCAGATTTCAACCATAATAACATGTTTTTGTATGTTACACCTTTACCATTATTATACAAAACAGTCATGGATTCGTCTTAAAGATAAAAGTTACGTCAAATAACAGTAGCAACAGTGAAATATAGTTACCTCCTGTTAAAATTAAAACGATAACATCACACGCCATTTTTAAGACACCACGACTCTCTTCATCGTCTACTTGATTGTTATATTTTTCTACAAGTTCATAAATTAACTCGCATACACCTTCTCGTGCAAAAAAAACTTTGATGTCATCTACAAATGAAACTAATTATATAATTATCTAACTTTAAGTTTGAATTACATTACCACACTCTAGCTGACCGTGAATAATTTCCAAACAAGTAACAGAAATTTCCGAATTTTTAGAAATTCTCAATATATCTACGAACAAAGCACATAAACTCGTAGAAAGCCAAGCGTCGCCCATATTTTCAGTTAACATATTTAAAATCATGAGTAAATGCAAACAACAGTCTTCGTGTTTATCAAAATCGTTTAATTTTTGTTTCAAAATATCTTCGATTAGTTTTAATATACTTAGTTCGAGCGATGTCTTTTGTAAGTCGTCGTTTTCCATGAGTAAGTTTAACAATAAACCGCAAGCTTTACTATGCAAATTTGGTTTTTCGGAAATCTTTTGTAAAGCACCTAAAATAGTTTTAATACCATCTTTACCCACAATTTCACGAGCTTTGGGATTTTCAAAACAAACATTACCCAAACCACGACACGCTTGTTCTAGTAACGTATCATCATTACGTTTAAATAAATCTAATAAAAAATTAACTACTTCTTTGGTAGTCAAAATTTGACGATTTTTCTCGGTTTTGGATATTTCTGCGATAGCGTTGGCTGTAAGTGTTAATATTTCGATGTTTGTTTGAGTAAATAAACTTTCGATCACATTTGTGTTATTTAACTCTATATTTTTACCCTGAGTTATAATTGCTTGGAGGTTTTCTTTAATTTTTTCTTCATTATTCGATTTTATGGAAATTGTTAAATTATTTAACAAAGAGCTCATTTTTGTTTAATAACATAACATAACCTCAATTTTTGATGTTTTCGTTCGCATTTTTAAAATCAATTTTGTGGATGTGTCTAGAAGTACAACATAAATGTTTTTAGTGTTGATTCGCATTACATTATTGTTTTAGAATAGTATTAGCTATTACTTATAACTTGAGCCCTCTTCATATACTTACCTACTTGCACACGAAATCCTTTTATATAACGAATAGTTATCGATTCTCTACGAATCAAAAATGAAACCCTTTTGATTGTTTTAAGTTTATTACTAATACACTACGTTAATTAGAATCATTAATCTATAGAACTTATACTAACTACATCCATCGCTAATACACGTATTTAAGTTAAAAATTGCAAAAACATCAATACAATACAATAATCATCAGGTGGTTAAGTTATCAAATTGACAAAATTTCATACTATATATAAAAAAACCATATTCATACTGAGATAAAAATATCTTAAACTAAATTGAAATTTTATTAATAATCTTATTTTCCACCTCGTCGAGTTTTGCTGCGAGGTCCTGCACCGTTACGTACAGCACCAGCTAAAGCGGTTGTAGCACGACGAGATCTTGGCGAAGCAATTTCTGCCGCTTTTTCTTCTTTTAAATTTTCGGCCTGCTGTTGTTCTTCATTTGCAGACTTTATCAAACGATCCACTTCCGCAAATTCTTCCTCAAGAGTGGTGTTATCCAAACTTACGTCATTTTCTTTACAGGCTTCTTCTGGATCATACATGTCTGTTAAAAGTAAGTCTGTTTTAAGTAACTGTTGTTAAAAGACGTAGCTACTTATTAATCTAATATTTATTTCGTAAAGTCTTACAAAATTACTATTAATTCTAAACATATTACAAGTACACAAAAATTACGTTTCTCTCGTAAAACTGAGATTGTAACATAAAAAAATTCAAATACGTATTACTAATTAATGTTAACATAATTTTAACCTAAGTACAAAATATCGTATTAATAAATAAAAACTAAATTAAAGGAAACGACATTAAAGTGAAATATCAGTGATTATGTGAAAATGTTACAGATTAAAAAAATCATTAGGCTTACCACTGCCACCGATATCATCATCACCATTTTCAACTTTAGCATCAGAAGTATCCACGTCTCCTTCTAATTTAGCTTTCTTAACAGCTTCTTCCTCTTCTTCAGCTTTACGTTTTTTAGCCAATTTCTCTTCGGCAGCTTTTTCCTCGTCATTTTGACGCTTATACTTCTTTTTGGCAGCTTCCACAAAAGCATTATAATGCCTTTGAGTCCGTAAATGATCCTACAATCGACACATTAATTTGAGTTAATAAAATAAGTTAAAACAAACCTTTGCTGTAGTCTCATTTGTCATGTACCGTACACAAATATCGCAATAAAACCCAGCCACGGGTGTAACGCTTTGTGTGGCAATTTCCCTGTTTGGTTTGTAAGCTGGAAGACGATTTTGTAAGTCTTTTAAGTCGTCGGATAATTCCAAAACTGGATTTTCATCTTCCGTTTGTAAACTTTCTTCTAACAATGGATCATTGTCCATTTCAGGAGTTTCTTCTTCTGGTGGAGCACCCTCTAAATATGCACAAAACAATTACTCGCCCACTTACATAATAATTAACTCACCTTCTCCCTTCATTTTAGCATCCAAAACTTCGTGCACTTTCAACAAATGATCTGGAGTGAAACGATGATCGACCCATTCCATTCGAGAAGGAAATTCTTGGGAACAAAATTCACATTTTGGGTGCAAAAAACGTTTTAAACGTTGATGACCGTCAGTTCTAAAACGATTTATATTAAGTAAAAATTTTTTAACGTTTTGAAATGCTTACTTGCGATGGCTGATGATTTTTCCAAGAAACTTCAAGTCGCACATGTTGCAATGACTTTGTGGTTCTTGATGTTGACGATGGAAGCTACGATTATTTCTCGACATACGCTCGATCTCAATAATCTTCTTTTCTTCAACAAGGCGCATATTTTCGCGCAAGATGTTTACTGTAATCTGGAAACTTTGTCCCAAACTATCCATCATTTGTTTATGAGCTTTTCCTACAATTTAAAAAATTTTATTGTTTAAATTTGACGTTTTAAGATTTAAAGTACCTCGAAGATGATTTTGGAATGATTCACCATCCCACATGCTTTTGTTGCAAACGAAACAGTGCAGTAAGCTGGCTGGAACTCCATGGAATCTTCCTTCACGGGGTTTCTTTTCTTTCTTGACGTTTTCGGTAGTACCTTCAGCAGGCTTTTCCTTTTCTTCATCGCCATTTTCTTTAGTGACTTCTCCATCGTCGGTGTTCTTTTCCTGCTTCCAATCTCTTTTCTTTTCTTCGGAATTTTCTAATCCTTCGTCGTCTCTGTTTAATTCATTTATTTAATAAAAGTCGCCGATACTTCCATTACAATTTTTGTTTTACTATAGAAATTTCTGTATCTCGAAACGATCAATAAACTCAGAAGTGCTGTGTGTTTGTTTTTAAAATTTTTAATGCGAAACTATTGAACTAAGTACCTAAATTTAGCTTTTAACTTGCGTATCAAAGACTTAAGTTTTTTATTACAATATCTGGTTTTTATTATGACTAAAATGCTTTACTTACACTTAAGTACTTTACTAGAGTCTACTGTAATTGAATTCAAAATAAATCATTTTCTAGCTCAAGAAATTACTATAGTAAAATCAATTACACAACTTCATACCCAAAATTAGATTCCATTTATGAATTAACCTCTTAGATTATTAATGTTTTGAACAAAAACGAAATTTTTATTTTACTTCAGAAATTAAGAATTTTGTTGAAGAACTACAGACGAGTGCAATTCGATTTCCTTTTTTTTGTATTAAAATTGGAAACAAAAAAAATTTAAAAATAACGTAGTCACAATTTAAGAACACATGGATGAAAAAAGCTTCCCTCATTAGGTGTGGGGAAGCAAAACACGGGTCAAAAAAATACATAGTATAAAATTGATGATACAAAAAATTAGCTTACCTGTTATCGTCGCCTGAAATAACAATATCCTCCTTCACTTTTAAAGAAGAATCATTAACCTTGTCAGCAGAATTAGCGGAATTTTTATTTTGTTGCTTATTAGCTTTGGCACCTTTCTGAGGTGACTTTCTATTTCCGCCGGGATTATTTCGAGAATTGCTTCTGTTTGAAGACCTACCATAAGAGTCAGTGGGTCTGGTAGAATTGTCACGCCATGGACCACTGCGACCCTGAACAAGCTATATGAGAAATTCGGAATTCCATTCCTAATTATTTTGATGCGAATTAACGACATATGCAGGAATTTGAGTAGTTTATAAACAAAAATAGAGATTAACATTGCTTGCAACATCAAAGTACATCAAGAATAGAAATCAATGCAGTTTAATTGCGGGCCAATTGTACTTTTAAAAATTTAAGCATTTCGGTTTGAAGCAGAAATGTTTAAGAAAATCGATTATGTAGTAACTATCGGATTTTTATATAAATATTTATCCAGAACTTTTTGTTAATAGAGCCATTTTTAAGAATATCGAAACTTGAAGAGTTAGCATTTAAATTTCTCTAATATTAGTTTAAATTAAAATTTATAAGTACGTCAAGAAATTGCAGATTTCTCAGTAGATGGTAATGAGAAAATAACTATTAATAATGAAGCTTTGAGATGTGCAAATTTGGAAATTTTCTTTTTGATAATTAATGAACTTGGAAAAGTAGAACTACAAAATTACATCCTGCATATGATCGTCTCGGCATAGAAAAGAAAACATTCACAAGAGGATTAAAAAATATGTTCTCAAAAGTATTATGTGATAATCTTATATAAAAACATTGATCAGTAAGATTTATGCCAGTACTATGAAGAGTGTCAGGCAATTATCTCACTTTAGCGATATAAAATATGGAAATATAAAACTGGACATATATTTGATTAGATATCAAATAGGTAAAATTATCCATACCTTGTTGTAAGGTTCAGGTCGCCTAAAATCGCGACCACGATTATTATAGCGATTTTGGGAACCAAAATTATCTTGGCTACCGAATGATGGAGATGTAGACAACGAAAGTAACGATGGTGGATTGCCACTCCCATGTTGCTGAGGTTGCAACAAAGAACTAAGAGCAAGCGCTAATTGTGCTTGAGGAGCAGACAGCTGAGATAGCAGACCGCTATTCACGTTACTATTTGGGCCTGCGCCCCCTTGCCAGGGATTCACTTTATTCCCAAAGTTCTGCTGCCCAAAACCTCCACCTTTATTAGACTGACCACTGAATCTTCTATTTGCCATTTTAATTCGACTAAATGATGAAAAATAAAAAAGAATAAAGGAATAAAAAAAAATTAAACACCAAAAAATTGTGTCAATGTGGTAGATACGTTAAGAAGACATCCCTTAGTTGTAAATACATATTACCACACTAATCTTTTTAATAGAATAATATAAATCAAATTCATTTTACGTACCTAATTTAGTTTTTAGATCTTTAAACACAAGCAACTTTAGATTGATGACGCTACTTTGAAGAACAAAATGGAGAGACGGTAACAATGGCGGATGGCTTAGCTTGGTTTAATACCGGTTTACACATATCGATCGAAACACAAAATGAAAATAGTTTACACTAGTAAAAACAAAAATTTTTTGCAGGGTGTAGTTTTTTTTAAACTATTTGGAAATGAGATTAATATTAATTAATATTTTGAAGGCACAGTACGAAAAATATAATAACAGGAATACATTAAAGATAAATTTCAATAAAATTGCCACAGAGCCGGCTTTCGTATATATTTTCCCCAATTTAACAATAATTGTCTGTCCCCTTTTGTAAAATGTAAATTTTGATCTACTTAAGTATACGTAGGAGACTTTAGAGGAGAATAAAATTTTGGTCTTTTCAAATACAAGTTTTACGATGGTACCCCAAATTCTATGGTCACTGGATAAATCTAATTTGCTGACTGACTGGTAGCCAGTAGCTGCTGACCAAGACCAAACGAGGGCCTTTCAGTGTGGAAATAATTTCGAAAAATTCGTATGTTAGGTGCGGCTAAAGTGTTTGACGCAAAAATCAACCCTCTACCGATATTCCTTCGGGTACCTACCTACTTCTACTTCCCTCTTGAGAATTAAAAAAAAAATCTGCAGACTAAGATCTTCCAGTATCGCAATGACTTTGAACATTCAAATTTAACTCCTGTAAAATGGCATAAGTTTTTGATGTAAAAATCAACCCTCTATCTCCACCCTTTCGGGTACTTTCCCCTCTCCCTCTTCAAAATTAAAAAAAAATTCTGCAAACTAAGGTCTTCAAGTATTGCAATGACCTTTAAAATTCAAATTTGAGTACTGTAAAATGGCATAAGGTGTTTATGTAAAAATCAACCCTCTATCACCCTCTGTGGGATACTTTCCTCTAGTAAATTTAAAAAAAAGTCTGCTGACTAAAACCTTCCAGTGTGGCAATTATTTTGAAAATTCATATGTACGGTGCGACCAGAGTGGTTACAGCATTTGACGCAAAAATCAACCCTCTATCTCTACCCCCTAGGATACCTCCATCGTAATGAAAAAGAAAACGATATTTTTAAGCATTTGTAATGTAAAAAGGTATAATGTTTTTATAAATTTTCTGTTATAATTTATTCGTTACGTTTAATAATTAGCTTCTTTTTACAAGTGAAAGTTAATTTTTAAAAATATTTGACAATTGAACTACAAATAATTTTCAAGAGATGGCGACAATTCAAAAATTTTTATTTTTGGTTTTTCTAAGTTTTACGTTTGAAGAAAAAATGAGTCTGTAGTTGTCAGACTCAACTTCGTTTCGTCTGACAAACCCTACTGACTAGCCTAAAAAAAGTGACATTTTTACTCCTAATCAAACAATCTACTATTTTCTTCAAACGTCAAAAAAAATTGACATTTTGTTATACTGAACAAGTAAGGTTAAAGTTCTACTTTTACATCCTAAGAGGTAAAAGTAAATTCTAACCTTAAATATTTACAACAAATTGTAACGTAAAATGATATTTGTAAGCATTTGTAATGTAAAAAGGTAATGTTTTTATAAATTTTAGCGGATGAAACAATGGAACACGTGCTTTGTCACTACCCTTGGTTAACGCTAATTCGAGGATCCATCTTAAGGGAATACTGGCCTAACATGGCCAGTATCAGTGACACTTCGCCCTCCAGTATCCTTGGATTCATCCAAAGGTTGGGATGGATCAAGGACTGAAGGGGTCGCTAAAGGGAGATAGCACAATGGGCCCGATTAAGCGGCATAAGTGCGCATATACCTCGGTTTACCCTCCACCCTAACAATCCTAATCTAGGTGCGGCCAGAGTGATCACAGCGTTTGACGCGAAAATCAACCTCCCCCCGCGGTACTTCCCTCTTGTTAATTTTTTAAAAAGTCTGCTGACCAAGGCCTTCCAGTGTGGCAATTATTTTCAAAATTCATATGTAGATGCGGCCACAGTGTTTGACGCATAATTTAACCCTCTACCGCCATTCCTTCAGGTACTTCCCTCTTGAGGGCCGCACGTACCGAGGTCCATAAAACATTATATTATAGTATAATATAATGTTTTATCGACCTCGCGCACGTACAACATACCAACTTTAAAATTAATTGCCAACCAGAAAGGCCTTCGTCTAGTCTTGGCCAGTCAGCAAATTAGGTAGACGCGTACGCGCTCTTACTATTAGTAGAATTAGCTGAAACATCTATTGCCGATGATTCATTCATTAGTATACATTGCCTACATGCATGTATTGTTATTCCTACAAATCAAAGTTGTTTTCTCAAACTGTAGATCAGTATCGATGCTTACAGGCACTCCCGATTTTCATTCTTTCTATTGACAGGAGGAGACCAGAGTACTTACTTTTAGTTGAATCTAAACTCTTTAGTCTTACATAAATAATTTATTCAAGTATGTATGTAGTTACAGCAGGGACGTAGCTAGACTTAAAATACTGGGTCGACAGTTTGGGCAGCTTCATTTCGGGGAAGTCTATAAAATTATGACTAAAAAATGCACCTAGTCTAGAGTAAAATAATTCTTATATTTTGGTAAATCGAGTCAAATTAAACAAGCAGGTACAAGTTTAATGTTTTAGCAGCGGCATTTTCAATATTTAGTGCCTACTTAATCATTTTTAATATAATTTTATTTTTAAAATGATTTGAGGTGGACACTGTCCACCTTAGCTACGTTCCTGAGTTACAGCCGTCATATGGATTTATTAGAAGATGAGCAGGAGAAAGTGGAGAAATCAAAACAAAAATATCACTTTAAAAAACTCTTATTAAAATGATCGCATTTATTTATAAATTGAAGATACTTAAACACTAATTTAAAATTATTACAAAACGAAAATATGTACTAATATTATAGTTAAATTGAAACAACAAAGTAACAAAATTCATTTAAAATTTGCCTTCTTATAACACAAAGTATAGCAATAAAAACAATTAAGATGAAGAATTCTAATAGGTATAGCTTATAAAACAACTTCGCTGAGCTTTAACGAGTTTGGAACTACAACATAAATTTCTAAAATTCTTTAAGTTACAACTTACTGTTCCTAAATCACAAGCCATTCTGAAGCCAATTAAGACAAATTTTAAACAACTAAATTTGGAAAATCTATAAAATAAGAGTAGGTTTAAGATTAATCTGATTCTTGTTCTTCTACAAATCCATCTACAAGTTCACTTTCACGTGCATACTGTAAAGATTCTACATAATTTTGGTGAAATTCTTGAGCAGATTCTAAATCATAAAATGTTGCTTTTAAAGTCCGCCAAGACGGAGCAGTTTGTGCCCAATCTACAGCTCTCCAAGTACACTCAACATCTTGTATCTAAAATAACTACATATAATTAAAAGTTTTTTTTAATTGGAATATTTACCGTCATTTCAGTATTCATGGCAATAAGAGTGTTGCTCAAGATTAATCCAGTCTCATCATTAATTGATATACGTGCGGCATAAATTTCAGGATCATAATAGATTTGTATGTCACCATAACCGACTACAAGAAATGCCCCATTTTCTTGTTGCTCGCTCAAAGTACACGGTTTCATAAACATCACGCTCCTATAAACACAAATTAAATTTAAACATTTTAAAACATTATTTTTTGTTCAAAAATTACTTGCGTTAAATAACAGCCACAATAATGTACAAAATAAATTAAAAAAATAAAACCACAACAAAAAGTAAAGCAAAAATATTTCAGACTAATTTTAATCTATTTATAACATACAAAATTGACACAATAAGAACTTTAATTATATTATTAAAAAGAATCAACTGACACATACCGATCATCTTCATCATCATCGTCGTCTTCTTCTGCATCTTCAGCATCAGCATCACGACTGCTATCCAACTCTTCGCTACTGTAATTTTGAACTGTCGAAGGTAAGTCTTTATTTTCTTGTTGTTGCTCCAATATAGTTACACATTTTTGCAATTCTATGTGGAATTGCTGTGCAATATCACAATTTTTAAACCTAGCAGCAAGTTTCTCTAAAGCAGATTCTTCGTCGCTATAATTATAACCGCACCACAACCAAGCTTTATCAGATGTTGTCATTGGTTGCAAGTCAATTTTTGTTGTAATTAACATGTTGAGAACTACCTTATGGACTTGTTCGCGCCGCAAAATTAATCTGTATGTACCTAAAATTACAAAAATAATGAGTACTAACAACTTAATTCAAAATTAATACAACTTACCATTAGCCGGGTGATGAAGAATCTTAAGTGGACCGACACCTCGTTCTTTCCACTCTTTTTTCTCGTTGTCAAACCTAAACAACTTTGCTCGTTCGTTAAATAACACCTCTTCATCTTCTTCACCCGTACATACAACAATTGCATCAGGTAAAGGTACAATAGGTTCATAATGTGGATCATATTCTGCTTCGTCCCCTTCTTTAGTCTCTTCTTGTATAGTATCATCTTTACTTTTAACAGGTTTCTTTGAAGCACCAAAAACTGGCGCTCCAGCGCCTAAGAACGAAAACGAAGCATTTTCATCTCCTTTTGGAACACTTCCAAATGTCGGCGTACCCGACGTTTCAGCAGCTAAACTGGCAAAACTTAAATTTGAATCACACTTGAGAACAATTTCTTGTGGTTCTTTTTCTTTAATTTCAGCTTGATCGCTTTCATATTTAGCCGCTAGTGAAGCTAAATTAGCAGAAGCTCCAAAAGTGGGTGCGACACTACCGAATAAAGGTTTGTCTGCAGTCTTATCTCCTTTAGGTACATCAGATGTTGTGGTTCCAAAAATATTTCCACCAAATATGCTGCTTTTTGTTGTAGGGATGCTTGGATTCGCGAATAAATTGCCCGAAGTTTGCGATTGTGTCGTAGGAGTCCCAAATAAACCAGGAGAAAAACTAAACGCGGGTGTAGTAGTGGCAGTTGTTGTGCCAAAATATTTGGATTCTTGACCAAAGAGTGTTGACGGTGGTTCAGTTGTTGGTTTAAATGAAAATGTGCTAAAAACATCACTTTTGGGAGTAACAGGTGGAGTTTCGGTTTTATTGGAGATATTAGCTAAGACAGAAGGTTTCATTAAAATATCTTTAAGAGACTCATGTTTTGGTGTTGTTTCAGAAGGTTTAGTTAAGCTGCTATCATTTTTAGCCGGAGTTTCGGGTTTGTCAAATAAGTTAGTTTTAACATTTTCGGAAGTTTTGCTGAACAAATTACCAAAAGTAAATTTACTTTTGGTGGCATTACTTTCAAATGAGGATGGTGTGCATGGTGTGCCAAATAAACGGTTTGAAGTATCAAAAGTGGTGCTAGTTAATTGTTTTGGGTTTGGTTTAAATAAGTCGGCGAGGAGTAGATCTTCTTTTTTGCAAGTCTCACAAGTGCAATCGGGTAACTGGCGATAAGCCATGAATTTTGGTGGTAGTTTCAAGTTTAACGCTTCTTGTATTTCCTCAGGAGTTACTTGAGTTTCTGATACAAATTCTACATCTGAATTATCGCCTTCCGCTTGTCTAACAGGCGCTGCACCTGGAATAAGGTCTATTGAGCAATTTCAACTACTTATTGAAGTAATAATTTTGCTATTTGGTGATTATGAAATAAAAGACAGTAATTTTCTTATAAAATTTATTCAACGACCACCAAATAACACCATTATTACGTACAAGGAACATAAACTACGTATTTCTTAAGTGTAAAAACATCAACAAATACAAAATTAAAAGCAAATAGGAATCAATAATTCGTTAATACTGACACTCAATATCACATGATTAATACTGCCCAATTTCAATTGTTCAAGTTTAAAAAAACTAGTAACAAAAACAAATTAAAAAAAGTTTATAAAAACAACTTTAAACGTAACAATATAAAAAAGTTAATAGTAGATTACATTATAAGCCAGGTAAAGCTGTTTTTAATGGCGCAAAGAGGATTATGACTGGCGAGCCGCACAGCCGAGCCTGTAAAAACAGCTACCTGGCGTGTAATGTTTATTACTTAATACGTTTAGCCCACAATGAGTAAGCTATTAAAAGTAAATGTATAAAAGAGGAACCAAATATAAGCGCATTAATATTCTTAACATTAAGTAACATCTTACCACTAATTTCAGGTTGACTTAAAGCATCATCGACGGCTTTTTTGAACTCTTGAGCAATTTCTCCATTTTTAAATCTTAAACAAAACTGCCAACGATTGTACTCCCCTTCTGAATAGTCTAAAGCCGAAAACAGCCAAGTTTTATCATCTTTTGGCAAATATTCCACTTCAGATGTAAGTTTATGATTTAAACAAATTTTCAAAATTTGATCTCGTCTCATTACAATCCTACAATGTAAATTATTAGTAAAAAAAATTGTTTAAGAAGGGCGGTGTTTAACGAATGGACGGGAAAGTTTATATTTAGACATTCGGCTCGTAACGGTTAGCGACTTAAATATCCGGTTGATATCGTAAATAGTAATAATTCCTGATAGGGTAAGGTTCAGAGAAGGCAATGACATATTTTTATATAGGAAATAAGACCCTAATTAGTTAGAAAAGTTCAACTGAACTTGGTGTAATTGAAAAAACAAAGGATTTTGGGTAAAAACAACATCCTTTGTTTTTTTTAAATTTCACCAAGTTCATTTGGACTTTTCTCTCAATTAGGCTCTTATTTCCTATATACAAATATGTCATTGCCTTCTTTGAACCTCACCATATCAAGAATTACAATTATTTGCGATATCAATCGGATATTAAAGTCGCTAACGGTTACGCACGGAATGTCTAAATATCAACTTTCCCGCTCATTCGTTAGAAATGTGGTAACACAAAAAAACTCACCTCAATTTTCCATTGTTGGCTCGCAAAATTTTAATATCTCCAACACCCCTTTCTTTCCATTCACCATCTACAAATCTAAAAAGTTTTGCTCGATGACAATACAAAACATGTTCTCCTTCTTCGCCTGTTTTTACTTCTACTTTATCTGGTAATGGAATAATTGGTTTGAAATAAATGTGATCACCTTCATCTTCGACGTAACTATCGGATTCTTCTTCACCTTTAGTACCCTCACTTTGGCGACGTGGAGATCTAGGTGTATATTCGAAGGTATGCTTTTGTGGAGAACCAAAAACAAACTGTTCTTGATTAGCTTTTTCGGCACCTTTTGATAAATCAAACACAAATGGTTTTGTAGCTTCTCCAGTTGAATCTGCTGAAGATACCTGAGACGATCCAAAAGTGAACGCATTTGTTGATTGGAGCAAGAATGTGAACGGTGAAGTGTTAGTAAGAGAGCTGCTGGTAGATGAACTAGGCATGCCATCTCTTTTAGGTGTGTAATTGTCTTTAGGTGTATTACATTTATTGCAAATACGTTCTTCCGCACTATGTTTAACTTTACACTGTTTACATTCCCATTCAGTTTTGGAAGCGAATATATTATCCCAAGAGAGTTTCGAATCTGCTGCAGGTTTACTAGTTGGAATACCAAAGCTAAAATTCTGTCCGGGAGTATCTAAATTAACTCCTTTGCTTGCTTCTTTTTTTGGAACTGTATCATCTTTTGGATTATCGCAGGAAATGCAATGCAATTTATCTGGTGCGTTTCTAACAAGACATTGATTACATTCCCACGTTCCAACTTTAGGTTTAAAAGCATCTCCCCAAGACGAAACACTTGTATCTGCAGCTGCAGGTTTTGATGTTGGTGTTAAACCAAAATTAAATTTAAATTGGGACGACTCTTTAACCGGTTCCTTTTTTCCGACAAGTTCATTTTTGGGACTATCACATGCGACGCAGTGCGATTTATCTGAATCGTTTCTGATGAAACATTGAGTGCATTCCCACGAACCGGCTTTTGGTTTAAAAGCATCTCCCCAACTGCCCGGTTTTACTACAGGAGTGATGGTAACTTCTGAATTTAAATGAGTCACGCCTGTAATTGGTTCTGATGGTGGTTTAAAGCTACTGCCCCAAGCGGGAGAAGCGCCGGTTGGTTTTTGTTGAAAAACGTTTGAAGTTGGTGTGGTGAATGAAAATATTGATGCAGGTTGTTGTGCAGTGGGTGTAGTCACGATTTTTGGTGTAGTAATAGCTTTAGGAGTTTCACAAGCAATACATAAATGACTTTTTCCATCGTTAATAATAAAACAATTTTTGCATTCCCAACTACCCAATTTGGGTTTAAACTTATCACCCCATCCGGTTGTTTTTGGAGGTGAAACAACTTTAGCTTGATCTTCAGATTTTACTTTCTTATTATCTTTATTTGAATCGTTTTGAGCATCACCACTTTCTGGAACTTCTTCCGCGCTACCTATCACAAAATTATTTTCATCCAACGACTCTTGAGCAGCAATTATGGCACAATAAAAGCCATCGAGTAAATCTTCAGATTTAAATCTGATGGCAAACAACTCGGTTACAAGAACACCATCAGAAAAGTCTTTAGCGCACCAATTTAAAATTTTAGCGTTTCCCGGCATTTTAGTAAAAACCATATTTCTCAATAGTTGATGATTACAACAAACTTTGTGAATTTGTTCACGACGCATAACCAAACGAATAATTTTATCTTTTAGTATTTTCATATTACCAATACCGCGTTCTTTCCATTCTTTTGTGCTAGAATCAAAACGTAATAGTTTTGCTCTCGATTCAAATAAAATTTCGGCATCCTCTTCGCCTGTTTTTATTTCGACTAATTCGGGCAAAGGCACAACTGGTTTAAACTCAACACTTGGCTCAAAATCATCAGTGGGTGTTACAGGAGTAGCTACAACTTGCGTATCAGTAGATGGAGTACTTATACTCTGAGATGTGCTCGAAGCAGACTTAGATACAAAAACAGGAGACGAAAACATATTGGTAGTTGTTGTATTACTTTTAGCGTCAAAAGTAAACGAAGCAAACGGACTGGTTTGAGTTTTACTCTGTTGAATAACTTGAGGCGCTTGTTCTTGTTCTTTTGGTTTAAATGTCGGTGTGCTAGTAAATTTGAATCCTCCTAATAAAGTTGAAGCTTCAGTTTTACTAACAGCGACGTTTGGTTTAGACTTTTCAACTGTAGGCTTAACTTTAGTTGATAAACTATCACGAGCTTTGTTAAAAGCAGTGTGGAAAGCTTCAGCTTCAACGTCAGATTTGAATCTTGCGCATAACTTTTCAACAGTCATTTCTTCGTCGGCAAAATCGTGTGCAGGCCAAAAGTATGCTTTTGGATTATTAGGCATTTGAGTAAGCACCATGTCAGGAAACAAGAAATGATTGGCACAAATTTTGTGTACTTGATCACGTCTCATGATAATTCTGACTTTTCCAGTGGCTTGATCTTGTAAAATTTTTAGTGTTCCAACACCACGTTCTTTCCATTCTTTAGCAACAAATCTAAAGAGTTTGGCACGTTCTTGAAAGAGAACGGTTTCGTTTTCTTCGCCTGTATTTAATGGAATTTCATCTGGTAATGGTACAATTGGTTTAAAGTCTGGGCAAGGATCGTGATCGTCGGTTGATGATATATCGCTAACTCCACTGGTATTGAAGCTTTGAGATAAAGATTTTTCTATTTGTAAACCCAATCCTATGCTTTTAGTTGAAGACTTATCCACCGCCGAGTATATTGGAGGAGATATGTTTGAAAGAAGTTCTTGAGTAGAAACAATTAGCGGGGGTTGACTATTAATTGAAGGAGTTGTAGTAAACGTTAAAATGCTTGTGCTCGGTAAAGGAATTTGATAGTTATGAGGTTGAGATTTTGGAAGACTTCCTTTTAAATGTTGTGGAGGAATTGTAACGGATAGAACTTGGGTAGTTTGAACCATTGATGTTTTAGGTACAGGATCAGATGATGTTATAACCACGTTAACTGGAGCGGCTTTAGTTGACAAAACAGGTGTAGATAAGTAAGTTGTGGTTACTGCTGTAGATAAAGAGAACATATTTGCAGGCTCAGAAACGGGAATGTTAGCTTGTGCTTGCGACGCTTGAGGAATAATCAAAGGTGGTTGACGTGCAGCTTGCCCTAAACCAAGTTGTAATCCAGATCCGGCATCCCAGTTAGAAAGGGGAGCAGTTTGTTGGGGTAAATTTGGTTGGGCGTATGGTTGGGGCAAACCTTGAGAAATATTCAGTGATCGAAAATCTGGCATTTGAGGGTCTTGAGCAAATGGTAAGGAGCCTGTTTGTGGTAATTGTGGTAATCCCAAATTTGGATAATACATCGGGTATAAATTTGGGTATAATGCAGGATGAAATTGCAAAGGGTTAGCGCCAGGAATACGCGTTTGTAAATTAGGGTACAGTCCAGGATTGTATCCACCAATATTGGAATTTAAACCATAATCGCCACCACATTCTTCTTCCAATGCATACAATTCCTCTTCAGTTAATTGATTACTTTTTGGTTTTTTCAACTCGGCTATTTCTTTCTTCAACTGTTGTATCACGTCTGTTATATCGTGAAAGTTTTGTAATTCATCTACAGCTGTTTTTAGACCATTAATAGAATCTTTAATACCTTGTAATTCGTCATTTCCTACACGTCTTTTAAGTTCTTCGACGTTTTTATTTAAATTACCCACAGTTTCACGAAATGATTTAAGTTCTTCAACAATATTACGTTGCGTTTCCAAAACAATACGATTTTGTTCTAATATTTGAGTAACAGTTGCATCTCTAGAAGCCTGCAGCTGTCTCAACTGAGCATCTAATCGTTCTGGGCTAGGCCTGGCTTCTCGACGATCTGAACGATATCTAGTCGAATTTAGAGTTCTATCAAATTGAGGTGTCATAGATTCCCCTGGATAGAAAGAATTTCCCATTAGAGTTGAAGAATAAAGGTTTACGTTATCACCTAAACTACCTCCAGATGATGTATTTTCATCAGACATTCCGTCACATTCGTTTCTGTGATTGTACACATCAGGATCGATCCTACTTAACATACGTTCGATTTTTTCAATTTCACTACCCAGTTGGTTATTTAAGGGATGTTTTCGATCAACTGCAGGATCTCGAAGACGATCTAAAGTTAAATAAAAGCAATCTCGCGAGCGTGATAACAAAATTATGTGTTGGCTACGCATTTCTGATGTTACATTTTCTTTATTTTGATTCAATTGCTCTTCGGCCATTCCTTTATAGATTTGAGCTTGATGAAAAGACGCGTATGGATTTTTTAAGCTTTCAAACATTTTTAATGCTCTTTCGAGTTCCTTCTTTTTCATTAATTGAACAGCTATGAACAATTTACCGTCGTCGATGTAACTAGAAATTTCTGTAAGAGTCATTTCTTTGGATTTATATTCAAATAAACGATTAGAACAGTAGGTAATTGCTTGATTTTTTTGCATTTTTTCTAATAAAGGTAATGCTGCTTTCCAATATAATTCAGCTCTTGCTTCATTAAACTCAACTTCACTTTGTTTTTCGAGTTTTTTAGCACGTTCGGCAAATGTGTTGGCTAAAATGATCAGAAGCTTAACATCGAGTCCATGATTACCAACACAGCGTACTACTTCAATACCACGAATTAAATTTAATCTCAATTCGCTCACATCAGAGCCATATTCATTAAGATACATTTTATAAGCTGCAGTAAACCATTTCGACTGATTTATACTACCAAGTTGATCTGTGATTGCAGCTGGAAGTACATTTGGTTTTTCATTGTTGTAGTAAACCTAGATATAAAAAAATTATTCAGTTACAGCTCCACCAACCGATTTTGTGTTACGGAAAATATGTCAACTAAAGGAATTTTATTTAAAATATTTTTTTGCGGGAAAAGATTCGTCCAATCATAATCAAGAATTCAGTGATAAAACCAAAGAAAAAGTACCCTAGGAATAGTCTCATTACAAATATTTTATAAAATGGGGGCGCCAGAATAGGTAGCACCGCCACTGTTTGTTATAACTATAGTTATAGTATTTATGTAGTTATTACTATTACCTATGTAGTTAATTATTAAGCAATTTTTAGTTAATTATTGCAAACTTTTCAAATTCACTGTCTCAATATTAACAAAACCTATATTGACTTTTAGTGACAGTTACTTGTCAAATTTAGCGACTGAAATACTTCGTAGTGTACTTCAAAATCTATGACAGCGCTGGCCACGCCCCCTCAGCTCGCTAATAAAGTTTGTGGAACTGTATAAAAACCTTTAACCCTAGGATGCATGACTCTCACGATCTTCAGATTTAGATCATCAGATAGGTAAAAAATACCCAGGTCATTTTTACGCGGATTTTCGCAGATTTTTATACACAGAAATATCTCAGTTGAATAAACAAAAAATAATTTGCTAATAGTAAAAATTTTTGTAAGTCACAAGAAAAGTACTACGGCACTAACGGCAAAACAATGAAATCACAATATTGACATATCCATGCTAATCAAATCAGGCTTAACGCTGATATTATGTAAAGCGCTAAAAGTTAAAAAAAAACTTTTTGAAAGAAAAAAACAACGGATGTGGCCATACGAAGAACTTTTTCCGTCCGTCAAATCTTGTAGTTTTGTATTAAATTATTTTCATATTAATGTAAATTAGATATTAAAATAAATTTAAAAAAAAATTGCTTCCGTCAAGGATTGCACCTGGAACTTCTGTGTGTAAGCAGAATTTTTAGGCATAAGCTGTTTTTCATAATTTTGGCATAAATTGAAGTTCAAAATATACATTATTTTATATCTTCAGAAAGCTAATTTTACGAAAATATTTACTTATGAATATAAATATACTTTGAAAATATTTATAAATATACAGGGTGTTCTATTTAAATTAAGAAATTTGATCCCATTTCCGGTTAAACCGGAAGTCAAAATATAAAGTGTTTGGTATCGTGTAACAGCTAATTTAACGAGCTTTCAAAATATTGTAAAATATACAGGGCGTTCCTAAAAATTTTGAAATTTTTGTAATTTCCGGTTTAACCGGAAACGTTTTGTTAACCGAATATAGTGTCAAATAATAGATACTTATGGGATTCATAATTATATTAATTTTCAAGTTTTCATTTTTATTACAAAAAAAATTAGAGATTTTGGAAGTTTGGATATTCAAAAAATCATTTCTCCAAAACAGTTCCATCGATTTTGATAAAAAATGATATTTCGATAGAGAATTACGTTTTCTGTAACATATCCAAAAACTAAAAAGTATGGTAGAGGAAATTTTGAGAAAATCCATTTCAAAATTTTGACCTACTTTGGCCCCTTAAAGGTAGGCAATTTTAAAACAATTTTGAAAATCGACTAGGTTAGGACCAAAGCCCTATATTTTGGCTGTAAATGCCGTTTTTAAATTTTTATAATAATAATTACCGGCCAAGTTAAGAGGGAAAAACCACAAAATGGGACAATCGTTCTATTGGCCGCATTTTTGGATTAAAAAATTTGAAATTTTATTTTTTAATGGGGGCTCAGATGTACTATATTACAGCGACATAAAATTGAATTTGGCTCAAATTTGCACTCAAAATAACCACTTTATTTTTGAACACCCTGTATATATTTCTTATTAAACCTATTTTTGCCGATAAAATAATTTTAAAGTGGTTAAAATCAAATTTCATCAAAATCGGTTCAGTAGTTTTTGCTCTAGGGGGGGGGGGATCCATACATACAGACATTTCAGTTCAAAAAATCAAAATGTTTTTTTGCATTTTTGGACTCAAAACGTCGAGAAATGCAAAAAAAAATTAATTATTTTTTTTTCTGGATTTTAACAACTTGTTCTTGAAATGGAAAAAAGTTAAAAATTATTTTTGATTATTAGTAACTCATTAATTACTTAAACAATATTTTAAAGAAGGCACTTCTAAGAGCATATTAATAAATTTTGAAAAATGAGGCTGTAACCTGAAGGTGACTGTTCTTGTGGGTATAAAATAGCCATGTTATGCATCCTAGGGTTAATAACTAAATTTACTAAGTCATTTGAAATGTTTTTAATAAAAAACCAAAATATGAAAACTGTTTAAATAATTTTCTTCAACTAAAATAAAAGAATGCTAACATACCTGTTGTTTTAATTCTTCAAGTTGTAACTGAGCAGTTAGAGCTGTACAATACAAAAATGCATCAATGTCCAATGTATTCAAAGATTCAGCTGCACAGTTATTTAAATTTTTTGTAGAATATTGCAAACCATCGACGAAAGTAGATTTAAATGATGGCAAATTTGAGTTTAAGCAAATCCATACCAGATGATGTAGAGACCCGGGATAAACAATTTCAGCCACCTCGTCATATTTAATAACCTCAGTTGGATCAGGTAAACGTACGGTTATTTCAGTAAAACTTGTACAATTAACAAAATGACTACTGCTTAGTTTGGTTTGTTGTTCTCTGGTAACAAATACTTTTTTAAAAAGTTTTTCGCGCCATATGCCTGAAGAATTTTGTATCGTTTTCTCCACAATTAACTTTTTACGATCTTTTGATGCTGCTAAAATAATATGACCTGCTTGTGAACAACGAAAGGCTGCTTCTCTGTGCCATCTGTTAAAAAATTTATTAAAAACAATGTCACCATACAAAAACAACATACCTTTGAACTTGTTGTCTTCTTACTTCACTTGAATGATCTAACCACATCGAATGTAAATCAGCAGGTTGTGTGTGATAGGCAACAAACAGTAGTGGAAGAGCCAAATTCATAGCGTCTTTATATTTAATTAAATCTCTTTTGGCTTGTTTAAAAAGCAAAGTAACTAAATGAAAACAAAGTTGAGCTCTATAATGATTTAGGAATTCCTGAACTAAAACTCGCTCTTTGCAGTTACTTAACTTAGCAGCAGCAATTGCAAGACTCTGATCGAGATTAAATACAACTGTCACACATTCAGGACCCGCCTTACTTGTATTTATATGTTCGTCCAAAGTTAAAGTAGTTAATTTATCCAAAACAGAAATCAATAATATCCAAAACTCCCAACTTATGCTACTATTATCTCTCTGATAACGTATCAAAACATCAGCAATAACTTCGTACCAAGTCAAATTATTTAAAAATATGCTCAAATTCTTAGCTTCGATGTCTGAGACATGTTTATATGCTTCCTTGATTTGATTGTTTTGCAATAAGTGTTTCACAAGACGCACTCTGAGTTGTACATCAGTGGGACGACTGGCTAATTCACTTAATAACAAATGAGCAACATCATCAGGATTGTGACTTTCAGCAGCAACAAGACGTTCTTTTAAGTTGAAAACAATCGGATTGTGAGGATCGAAAGATTGTGCCTGCTCATAGTAATAACGAGCACCAGATAAATCTAAACCAACTGTATCTTTTGCCAATAACTCGCATACTAAAAGGAATAAAATTAAATTCGTACAGCTACAATTACTACTAAATGCTCAATTACCTTTGATAACAAGACTGTTTTGCTTAGAATCAGCATCGAGGCTCTTGCGATAAGCATCTAATGCTGCTTCGTATTTGGTTTGCTTTTCTAATACTTTTCCCAATAAGTTCAATCCTTCTGCAGAAAGGGGCTTTACAGTCAAGTATGTAGAAACATAACGACGAGCTTGTTCGTAATCTCCAATTTTAAAATATAATTTTGCGAAGGCAAAGCATCTTAAGTTTCTCTAAAACAAAAAAAGTAAACAAAAATTCTATTTATGCATTATTTGCATGTGACTCAGCAGGTGAGCTTAAGCTAAATATAGAAACAAATTGAAATCAGGTAAAAGAACAAGTTTATCAAAACTCATCGTTAGAATTATCAATAGATATAGCAAATTTAAATAAAAATTACATGTGTTAAGGTAAATCGCCGGTTGTATGGCGGTTAGAAATGTCAAGCCTCACCTCAGTTTCATTATTTATGTGTTTTAAGCAACTTTCAACGTGTCTATCCACTTCAATCTTAGTGTCGAACATAGTTAGTCTTATTTAAAACCATTAAACGTTCCTAATTATAAGTAAATTATCATAAATCACTAAAATTATAAAATGCTTCGCAGTGTAAGCCGTTGCACGTCTTCACGCAATCAAAACCTTCAAATTTGACAGCTTACAGTGATTTGCGCCCTCTATAATCCACCGATGTAATTATTTACGCGAACGTGCTATCTTTTTTTAATATTGTATATAATCACATAATAATTATTTCCTATTTAGCTTCTAAATAATTTTTACAGATGTATATTTGTAAATATCAAATTTACTTAATTATTTAAACCGACATAATTTAAAAAATTCTAGAATTGTAGAACTTAAATTAGCAATAAAACATTTAAATGCACGCCACTGTATACTAGCCTGTGTAACATAACCTCAAAACTAAAAATTAAATCAGATTAAAAATCGAAATTAAAATGATAACTGGTCTAGTACAGAACATAAAATCATCGTTACTTTTACCCCAAAATTTATTTATAGGTACTTTATTGTTTTTATTTAAAAGTTTTTTTTATAGAATAATTTTTAGCAACTCTTCGAAATGCCAGCAAAAAAACTAGTGGCAGTACTAGAAACCCAAAGAAAAGCACCATAAAAAAGCACAGGGGATGGAAAAAGCAAGATGGTACGTTGGTTACTTCGGGAACTTTATTAGTTACACAAAATACTCTAAGATTTCATCCCGGTTTAAATGTAAGTTTGAGATTTCTTTCAGTATAGTAGTGAGAGTTTATAAACTTTTGATTTTTAGGTGGGAATGGGTAGAAATGGTACTTTATTTGCTAAAGTACCTGGACGTGTACTTGTAACATGTGAAAAAACAGATCCTGACTGGACTCATACTTGGGTACAGCGATGCTATTCATCCAGACAAAATACCGAGTTTTATAAAAAATACTTTAATGTAATACCAGAAAAGCAACATCAAAATTTTGTTTTAATAGATCAAATTTAATATAAAATATAATGTAGAGTAGAACTTCGTACTTTATTATGTGTTCATCCAATGCAACGATATGTAGGAAACGGTGCCTTCAGCATTTACAGAAGCATAAACCCCACGTTTTTTAACAGAATTAGATAATCTTCCATAAGTAATTATTTCACTAGCGTGATTTCTTTGGTCGCGATTTTCAACACAACGAATAATATACACTGCATGATATAAATAAGGATCACCAGCATAAACACAAAAATCGCCACCAAATTTAGAAGCAGCAGTGATGTAAAAGTCTTTTTCCCACAAATCAGTAAAAATTGCACATCTAGTTTTAGTAGTTTTGTTTACAATTTCTGAAGCTGGCACATCAACCGATTGACCTGCAAAAATAATACTTAAGTCTTAAATGCAACTTTAGCACTTCATATTTACCTAGAATAGATTCAAGTGGCTCTGTTAATACAGGCCACACCATAGTTGATTCAGAAGGAACATACGCTTTAGCAAGTTCTTCTTCTAAAACCTCTTCTCGACTTTTTAGAGCTACTTCTGGATGTTTCTTAATTTTCCCCTCGATAATTTTATCTATCAGTCTTTCTAAATCTTCTCTACGGTTTTCTTTATATGTGACAATTTGGGCTTCTAATAAATTTTTTTGTACATCCATAAATATATCGAGTTTTTTTTGTACGTCTCCATTTTTGAGGTTAGGGTATGTAACTAATTTTGCTATATTTTTGTTTACTAAAATTGATACCTCTTCGTGCAATAATATTACTGGTAGTGCTACAAATTTAAAGAGTTATTGTGTTATTAACTGAATTAAAATAACATTTTGAGTTACTTGGAAGACACTTAGTTCCCCCTTCTATATTTCCAACAATTCGATAGTCTTTTCGGAGTGTTGACCAATCTACATAATATAGAGATGTTAATATTAATGCATGTTTAATTAATTTGTAAGTACCTGCTGCAGAAAAAACGCATGCATGTCCATTTTGGTAGACTAGCTCAATCATTTTATTTAACTTTAAAGCTTAAATACTAATATAATTTATAATTGCAACTTTAAATAATTAAAAATGATGGTACAAAATGTTAACAGATTTACACAAATAACAACAAAAACGCACGTTTTCTCGTCTTGCGATTTCAAACCATTTCAAACTTTATTTACTATAGGTACATCGAAAATAGTACATCGAAAATCATACACCGAAAACAGTAGTACATCGAACGGTAAATACAGTAATAATAAAAAATAATTTCTAGATTATTGTTTTAGTTTTGACCTTTTTGATCAGGGCAAGATCAACAAACGTTGGGGCCTGGGACGCTATTTATTTTCGGGCTCTTCCAAAAATACATTGCAGTCCACAAAACAAATGTTAATTTTTATTCCAATTCTTGTCAACGAACGTCTTAAACCAAGAGAACATGGAAGAGGGTGAAATTTTTGTTCAGGAATGTGTTTGGATTAGTTAAGAAATAAAAAAAATTAAAATACCAAAAGTTCCTGGTGCTAGCTACATGGCTAAGGGTTGGAGAGGAGTGAAATATGCTTCTGTTTTGGGAGTTTTCGCTTATATCTCTAAAACCATATATCCCAGGGAAAAATTACTTAGAGCAAAATGAAAGCTTATCAAATTTCCTACAAGATTATTCCTAGATATTAATTTTTTCTGTATTCTTTTAGTTTTCAAGATTTACGGACCTTAATCACTTAAATTCTGCTGTGACTGCATATTTATTTGTAAACAAGAAACAGAGAAAGCATAGACAATAGACATGTTGATTCGGTTTATCAAAGCTTGTAAATTCGGAGTATAACATAAATAATGAAAAAAATGATTCGATCCGGATTAGAGAAGAATTCGGATCACTAAAAACTCGGATTATCGAGGTTCTACTGTAATATCAATTCCATTATTCTTATACCAATTACCAAAGCTTTATACAATGAATTTAATCGGTTCTGTTCTAAACGATTTGCTATGGTGTTATCGTGATGTAATTGAACTATTTTATCTTATATTGTTTATAAATGTTAATAGCTTTTTCAACAATTTATTTCTCGTTAACGTTCAGTAGTAGTAGGTTAATCCGGATCTCGCGGAATTGAATACAAATACGTGACACGTTGCTTTATTAAGCTTAACAGGTAAATTAATTAAAATTCGTTTAAGTTATTACAACAATATTATTTTTATTTATTCATTTTATTTAAAAATTACTTTGTCATCGAATGGACATTATACCTAACATTTTGATAAAAATAATAAATATTGTGATAACTATGGGTCAATATGCGAGGATTTCTAAAAAAAAATAAAAGCGTATTGGAATTTTAGAAATTAAAGAATTTTTATATTAGGTACTTAATTAATTTATGATATGCATTTATAAATTATTGCTACTTTGACCGTTTGATCAGAATAATTTAGTAGTTAGGTAGGTAATACTTGAATTGGAAAATTTTCAGTTAGTTTTTGCGCTGATGCAAATAAACAGATAAAACCATAATTTTTTTACAGATAAAAATATTATGACTGGAACTTTTCTTTATTTTGCTTACGGTAGTAATCTGTTAACAAGCAGAATTCATGTCAAAAATCCAAGTGCAATTCGTGTTGGAATGGGAAAATTAAACGTAAGTTAAAATATCAAAAAATGCCTATTCAAAAATAATTTAATTTTTAGAATTATCGATTGGATTTTGAAATATTTTCAAGACGTTGGCATGGATGTTCTGCAACAGTTACACCAGATAAAAATTTCGATGTTTGGGGAGCACTTTGGGAAATTAGTTTGGATCACCTACCAAGTTTGGACAAGTAAAATCTTTAAATTTAATTTTCATACGTGTAATCCAGTCAAATTAAACACAATTAACGTGTAACCTCTAAGGAATTCTCAGATAACTGGATTTTTGTGTGAACTTTGATATTGCCGTTATAAACAATGTCTCAAAAGTTCCCATCAATTCGAACCCTGCTAAAAATTTTATAGGGGGATGAAGGTAAGAAAATGCAAGAAAATACGAATATCTTGTAAACTATTAATTTTTAGCCATAAGTAGGTATTATCCAATTTGTAGCTCACAAAACTTTTTACAAGAAAAGTTCATTACTATTTTTCAGTGTCTTAAGTTTGCTGCACAAAATAATCCTTAAAAAGAAGTTTTCTTCTTTCTAAGTGTTATTTTGGAAGCAGACCCCGAGTGATAGTAATACAACCTTTGTTGTAGGAAATTTTACGATCTACAAATTTGGTAATAGCTATTTTTATCGAAAAATCGAGAGTTTAGGAGATTTTACGGAAAAACTGCATTTTATTACCTTCCTCCACCTATATAATTTTTAGCAGGGGTCGGATCGATGGGAACTTTTGAGACATTGTTTTTCCATGTCAAATTTTAATTTGATTAGACTAGTGATTAATTGGAAATATTTGCAGACAAGAGTGTGTCGATATAAACTTATATTTTCGATCTGAAGTTGATGTGGAATTATTGGATGGAAGTTTGAGGAAGTGTTATGTTTATCAACATGTTAAAGTTCCTGATTACATTCCATTAAAAAAGCTACCCGATGACAGACAACCATCTTTAGTTTACTTAAAAACAATTATGGCTGGAGCTATGGAATCTAATTTACCTCAAGAATATTTAAAGTTTTTAGAACAAATAGCCCATAATGGTCGTGATAAAATCGTTGATTATGATATAGTTTAGTAAATATAATTTTAATTCAATTTTTTAAGAATGTGATTTTTATTTGGATGTCTTTGGGGTCACAAAATTGCGCCCTTCACTTTAAAATTTCTGATAGCTCCTCCATTAAGTAGGTTATGGTTTGAACTTATATTTTTTGTTCTAAGTTATAGAAAAACAAATTAAAATTTTTAACTGCAAATAATAGTATATAACATTACAAGCCAGGTAAAGCCGTTTTTAATGGCCCAGAGAGGATTATGATTAACGAGCCGCACAGCCGAGCCTGTCACCTCTTAAATGACGTTTTACAATTGAGTAACAAGTAAATAAATTACTGTACAAATTTTAAATATTACAAAAAATCAACCATCACCAAAACTAAAATTCATAAGTGAGAAAAAATAAGTTTCTCGAGTTGCAATTAAATATATTTAACTACTGTACAAAATTTAAATATAAAAAATAAACCATTAGGTTGTAAAAGCATTAACAATTTGTCTAATACTTTCAAAAGATCCTGTACAACAACCAAAAACACCCAAACTCAAAATGACCACATCTTTGAACACAGTCCAGATTGATATTTTTTGTAACGTCCAATGTTGAACTAAATCAATTATTGGTGGGATTATTAAACAAACTGTCGAGCTGCATAAGGAACCAACCAAACTTATAAATAATTCCAAATATGGCACAGTTTCAGCTAATACAACTGAAAATTAAAATTATTTTATAAATAGTTACATAAAAGGGCAATGCAATGGTTTGATTGTTGCCTGAACCCGCAGAGGGCATGGACGTTCAAATTTTCCTTCCAAAGCGAAGCTCTTGATGGCTTTATGATAAAATATGATTTTTTAAAGTTTGAGCTATTATTGACAGTCTAGACTCTAGAGCAGGGGTCGGTAATCTCTTCACTAAGAAATAAGATTGAAACCTGGAATGGCTGGTCGTAGCTTTAATTTTCTTGGAAGGAAGAAGAAGGAGAAAGCACTTAGGTGCTCGTGAGTACCGTATTACCGATCTCTGAGCTACTGATCTGATCTAGAATTTACTGATTTAGCGTCTAGATTCTACCCATCTCCAACTCATTACAAAAGTTAAATCATTTCTGAGGATTCATGGAACAATCAACAGGTACCACAAAATTGAATTTGGTGTGGAGAACTTTCAATGGGAATAAAATACTTACAAGTTAAGATTACGAATAAGCATCTCACGATCAATTCAGATGCAAGTGGATGTCTTGAAAAATCAAATTTCTTACTTAAACCAGAATAAATAATTTGTATGGGAATGTAAAATTGTAAAGCGTAACTCAACAAAATTCCCAACGAAATAGAAATTTTCACAGCTTGAGATAAACTAGAATGAGTGGAATTATAAATTTTTGTAATTTTAAAATAATTTGTATGGTACTTACGGTTCGTCTTGAGGTAAATTTAAGGTAACACTACCTTTGACATTTTCACCATATTTGAGATACGAAAGAAAACCAACCAGAATATACAAAAATGTTATAAATGTCATTCCAACATTTAAAACACCTAGTGGTTTGCTGAATTGATTTGGTTTCTTCATTTCTCGTTGTAGGGGAAGCACCTGGAAATAATTTTTAATTAAATTGGATTTTTTTCAATCGTTTGAGTTACCAAAGCAATTCCTTCAACGGCAAATAGAGCAGTTCCAAAAAATAGTGGAAATTGTCGTATATTAGCAACTAATTTGCTCGATGATAACGGTGGAAGATCTTGCGTTGTATAATACATAGAAGTTATAATTCCAGAAAACATCAAAATATTCGCTATTATAGAAAATGGAATTAAATATTTGAGATTTCTAACCATACAACTTAATAATATTGGTAATAATATTATTGCAGTATGAAAACGAACATCTAAAACATAACCATAAAAATCACAAATCTAAAAGAGAAAAAATTTGACACGTTAAAATTTTTTTTTCTAAACTTGAGGGTAAAGAGACTCACTTGCTTAATATTAGTAGATATAAAAACGAAATAAACGCAACAAAAACCAAGTTGTCCCATACATAAAAAAATATTAATTAAATTTCTCATAAATGGTGCAAATTTTCTCAAACGTCTCGGACCACGTATAAAACATAATTCTACAGTTTCTGCAAAATTTGGTTGTGTATTTAAATTTAATTGTTCTTTCATATTATTTGACGCATTTAGCTAAAAAAATCAGTACATTTTGGTTACTTATTAAAAGATGAATTGGCTGCATAATGCATAATAGAAGGTTTGTTATATTAAGAAACTAAAATTAGAGACACATAATGCATTCCTTAAGTATTTTAAAATGTTACTTTTATAATACAATTAGTTAAATCTTACCAAAACATGTTGCATATGAACGCAAATAATACCCAAACAAACTACAAGCCAAGGTGCCATAGCCATACCGGCGTTTTTAAACGCATCGCCCATTGCAAATATTCCAGAACCAATATTTCCTTTAAAAAGATGCATCAATGTTTCCAAATAACTAAAATAAAAAAATTGAAAATTTGTAGATAATGAAAATAAGTATTTACGTTGTAGGATGTTCTACTTCCATATTTTCATCGATGGTCCTTTTTAAATCTTCCGAATATTTTGCTTCCATTATTGGTAATACTGGTTCTCGTGATTGAAATCCAGAATTGTACAAATTTTCTAAACTAAAAAGTTAGTTAATTAATTTACAATTTTCTTTTCTACGGTACGTTGTACCTAATATCGTTACTTCTTTTCTGACGACCGTTCCTTATATTTCCATTGCTGTTCATATCCATCCTGAAAAAATAACAACCACCAATAATTACACCTTCTATAAGTCCTAATATAACTATCTTAATATTAACTTTTAATTAAACAGTATTTGTGCCAATTTTTATCACAATTTCACAATTGTTTTGTTTACAAACAGTTTGACTATAAATAATAGTATATAAATAATCATCATGATGAAGTTCTAGACCAGTCAGTAAAAGGGCACTTCAAGGGCCCAATAACATTTTCTCTAAACATTCAAGAATTGTTTTAGCTGGAACAGCAAAAGTTGAATGTTTTGAGTGGCTTTATGGATGGCCTGCAACCAAATTCGCCAAGTATTTCCCTATGTTACCAAAAATCATTCTACACTCATTACCTAGATAAGATTTCCTAAGAAACTCTATTTCGTCGGAAATATTCCTATTTTGTACTTTTCAAACTTTTCCAGTCGTACTTAAACTCTTGCTCAAGAAGAACTAAAATAAATTAATAGTGATATGATAAGGTGTTGAAATCCTACAATTATAATAATAGGTTTGTTTATTTTTTTAAACTAATTTTAAAGGAAATTATTTTTTTGATTTTGAAGCAAATCGTGTCTTACGTCATTTCGACGTCATAAAATTTAAATGCTGGTAGTTTTCCATCAACTTCATTCTTAAGAACCTGTTACATCTTCTTGAAAAAGAACTTTACATTTTTTAAATAATTTTGGTAAAAGAAACTTAATTGACCGAAAGGTTTAATTATTATTATTATTTGAAGACCCATTATGGAGAAATTTTAAAAAAATCAAAGACATTCTAATTTACTATTAATTTAATTAGTTTAATTGCAGGAAACACGTGTACTGTTTACCGATACACAATGTCGTAACTAATGAGTAATGCAATGTTTTGATAACTTCAAGTTTTTATTATCCAATCCATTTAAAGATATAATTAGCATAATTTCCGTTATTTATATGTGCAAACTTGAATTAACTTCATTTTTTCATTCATAACCGAATAATTAAAAAACAAAAATAATTAAAAAACAAATGCAGCGGGAAATTAAACATCGTAAAACTGAGTAATTTTAATTAACTTTCAATAAATATTTGCAATCGAAAAGTTGTACAACTGCACGTACGAGTTATTGATGTGTATGAAAATTCCAAAGAGTTTTGATCTATTAAAACAATTTTTTAAAGAAATTATTTTGATACATTAATTATGGCAACTAAGACAGACCTTTTTACTGGATCGGATAGATAATTTTATACTCTATAATTTTTATTAGAGGTAAAATTACCCTTAGACTACTCTTTAAAGAGCTAGAGCCGGGAGAGACACCGCTTGTTGTAAAAAGCCACTTAATAAATATTTTTTTGTTTACGATTTATATTGATAGGTTGATTATGGCAATTAAGAGAAATCGTTTACTGATTCGGATAGATAATTTTATACTCTATAATTTTTATTAGAAGTTAAATTACCCTTAGACTACCCCTTAAAGAGCTAGAGCCGGGAGAGACACCGCTTGTTGTAAAAAGCCACTTAATAAATATTTTTTTGTTTACGATTTATATTGATAGGTTGATTATGGCAATTAAGAGAAATCGTTTACTGATTCGGATAGATAATTTTATACTCTATAATTTTTATTAGAAGTTAAATTACCCTTAGACTACCCCTTAAAGAGCTAGAGCCGGGAGAGACACCGCTTGTTGTAAAAAGCCAGTTAATAAATATTTTTATGTTTATGATTTATATTGATAGCTTGATTATGGCAACTAAGACAAATACTCTTATTGATTCAAATAGATAATTTTATACTCTATAATTTTTATTTTTTAATTATGCTTAGACTACCCCTTAAAGAGCTAGAGCCGGGAGAGACACTGTATGTTTTAAAAACAGTTTCAACATTCTAAATAACTTTTGAATGATACAATATTAACATTGTTAATTGTTTCTTTTGTAGAATATTGTCAAGTGTCAAAACCTGCACTACTTTGACGCTATTACATCTCCACTAATCAAAGAAATAGAGCTTTTTTTTTCCAAGACACGTGGGACACAATGCATATATTTTTCCTTTGTTTTCGCCTATACTCGCGCCAGTGAGGACGTCATAGAAAGTGTTTTTAAATCAAATCAATATTTTTACATTAATTTTGCAATTAAATAGGTACTCAAACTGTTGACATTATTTGCTGATGGATAGTACTCGACGCATGCTAATACCATACTTTTGAACATTTTCGATAAAAAATACAAAATACAAACAAAAGAAAGTTGTATAAAAAAGTAATGTTTATTAACTTATTATTTATCGATTGATTTTAAAAATTTTGTTGAACCTTTAACCGACACACTGTATAAAGTTCTAGATATTAGCATTTGATTTATTTTTATCTATTCTTAAATTTATTTATGACGATGAAATCAACATCTTGTGATAATATAACTTACTAATGTTGCAATATTTCAACAACAAAATTTTCATTTTCCCTTTATTTTTCCGCTTTAACCCTACATACCTGATACTGTGAACTGATGGTGGTTAAAAACTTTTGTACTTTAATTAAAATTTTTAAAAGAATCACTAATAGTTTTTAAGTGTATAAGTTGTTAAATAAATGAAATTACGTAACACTTTCTTTTTCCTTTTAAATTTTCACTTTCTTGCATGTTTTCCATTCAAGAATCGAGTTTAATTTACATAAAGCGCATAGATGCGTTTGTTATAAATATTAATTATTTATATTTAGCTTACATTTATGTAATGTTTATAAACATACCTTGAAACATTAGTGGCACACTTTTTAATAAGTCCTCACTTGTAGGTATACGAAACACGTTTGCGATGTCAAACCTTTCATCTTCGCTAATTGCTTGATACAGAAATGATTATTTTGAATGAAGTTGAGGCACATTTTTTTTTATTATTGAGCCTTTTATAAAACATTTAAGCTTTGTTATTTATTTTATTTTTAAATAAGATCAATTTTAGTAATAAACCATTTTAAGGGATACATTTTTTAAATTTAAAAGTTATATCATAGTGTTGTAGATTTTGATAACTGGTTGGCATAAATTTTTGAAGGTCAGGATTAAAATACAGGTGAAAGTCTCCAAAAGAATGTGAGCTGAAACAATCGAAAAAACACACCTTTTAATTCAACTTTTTAGAATTTGCTTGCGACTCCTTTGCTAATAACGCTCTTCTGAAGTTCAAATTTTTAATGAGAAAAAGAAAGACAGGGAGCAAATTACCTATGATAAATAATGGAATAAAAAAAATTGAATAATGCTAAATAAACGACTGTCTATTACCACGACTTTATGATCGTAAGTGGAGTATAAATTTAACTATAATTAATGAGCTTGTGGTTATACGAGTAGTAAATTTGAAACGCAGTTTGCTTTCTGCCATTTGCTGATTTGTATTTCAACAAAAAGGAAATTTTATAACCTATAAAAGATGCCTAAATTGATTTTTCGTTACACTAAACATTTCTTGAGTTATATAAAAAAAATGGTTCCCCCTGTTTCAACCCCCTAAAAAAGCACCCTGCACTAGAAGAAATTGTAGAAGTTTCAGGTTCATACCAAATTTATGTTAAAGTAACAGTCACTAGGTAGTTGACACTAAATTATGTTTATTGTCCACATTCAGACTATGGAACAGCCTGATCGTTGATCTATCTTTTTATATTTTATGGCAGCGCTGTCCAACTTATCATAGCCCGCGGGCCATATTTTCTTCACCAAACATTTCGGGGGCCAAGAAAGTTATGAAACTTAATATGAAATTAAGTTAATAATATATAACACAGTCACCACAAAACAAATTCGCGGGCCGTAAAAATAATTTGGCGGGCCGTATACGGCCCGCGGGCCGCCAGTTGGACAGCCCTATTTTATAGCGAGGAAAAGGGGGCAGTCGGAGAACTATTCCAAGGAGCTCTTTTGAATAAAAAATACTGTGCTACTATTAGCAAGGAGCATTTAAGTCTAAAATGCTTCCTGAGATTTGATTTTCTAATCTTCAGCCTATGATCAATAAATCATGTTTATTGGCCACATTCAGACTATGGAACAGCGTGATCGCTCATATATCTTTTTATATGTTATAGCGAGGACAAGGGGAGCAGTCAGAGAACTATTCCATGGTGCTCTTTTGAATAAAAAATACTGTGCTACTATCAACAAGAGGACTATTTAAGTCTAAAATGCTTTCTGAGATTTTATTCTAATCTTCAGCCTATGATCACTAAATCATGTTTATTAGCCACATTCAGACTATGCAACAGGCGAATCGCTCATTTATCTTTTTATATTTTATGGCGAGGATAAGAGGAGCAGTCTGAGAACTACGCCATTTAGCTCTTTTGAATAAAAAATACCATGCTACTATCAGGAAGGATCACTTAAGTCTGAAATGCGTCCTGATATTTGATTTTCTAATCTTCAGCCTATGATCACTAAATCATGTTTATTGGCCACATTCAGATTATGGAACAGCCTGATCGTTTATCTGTTTTTTTATATTTTATGGCGAGGATAAGGGGAGCAGTCTGAGAACTATGCCATTCAGCTCTTTTGAATAAAAAATACCTAGGAAAGACCCTTTAAGTCTAACATGATTTCTGAGATTTGATTTTCAAATTTTCAGCCTATGATCACTCAACTGTAATTATTGCCTTAATACACTCGTCTCTTTCGAAGAGACCTGTACCTAAATATGATCGAGTTTGCGAATTTCGTAGTGGATATGACGTTAGCACGTGGGTTCTTCTCTAATCGTCTTTACTCTACCTATCGCACTTATCTAAACTGGAAAAAGGAAATGCAATGATCTGGAAGTATCAACAAGGAAAAAATACAAAATATAATTATTAAACAATCTATTAAAAAAAGCAAAATTATCACAAATGTAACAGTTAAGGAATCGTTATAAAAACAATAAAATTAAATTACAATAATTTGAAACGTAATTAAATAAGTCGTTAAAAAATTACAAGATACGTTTTATGCAGATAACAAAATTAGTAAAAAAAAATGTAATAATTATAACTGATACTTCGTATATTTTCAATATATTTCGAATACTCTAATTAGTATACAACGTTTATAAGTTAAATATGCTAAGAGAATGACTAAAAATTTGACTGTTATAGAAATTATTTTTTAAATAAAAAAATCAGTCAGCACCAGAATTAAAAAAAATTGAGCATAACTTTACATTCACACAAACTTTCATACGCTTTATACAGTTCATATATTAGATATATTTATAGTCTTATTTTATGTTTCTAAATCTTCCAAAGGCTTAGTTTAATTTTTCTTTTTAATAAATCAAAAATCGGCTACTTAAAGATAAACAAAGGGGGGGGGGCAAACAATTACGTTTTTTTCTCTCTCTCCTTTATAAAGATTCAAGCAAGGGCATTAGAATTAATTAAACGACATTTTTATAAGTGTTAAAAAGTAGTTATTGTGAAAAGACCACCACCAATCTAATGATTATCCCCTTGACTTAAAAAAAACTACAACAAATAAGCCAATGGAAAAGATGAACAAGAGAAAATGTCAAAAAGATTGCTTGCGTTCAAACAAAAATTTTGGCATTTACCTAAACAATTTTCTACTAATAAATATCGACAACAATTAATTTAACTCGAAAATAGAAATAAGTGAGTAGCGTTTTTTTAAATAATTTAAAGTTTAAGAAATTGTTGTTAATATTTAATTCATCCATATCGTTTCGTCTCTATTGTGCTCAAAGCGACGTTCGGACGTGTATTATATAAATGACACATTAAATTTTCGTTTTTGTCATTAGATAATAATTCTTACTTAACACTAATATCTACACGAATTAATTATTACGTGAGGTAGTCGGGGCTAGGCTCCGCCATTGGTTCGGGGGTTGTAAATAATGGATTAGGAAATTCTGGTGGATGTGGTAATGGTCCTGTTGCTTTCGGCCTACGTCTGTAAGCCATCAACCAACAAGAGACAGCAACTGCTACTGCTACGAGTGCCAAAAGTGCAGTTATAACTAAGGCTATTATAAAGCCTATCATGGACACACAAATATCTTCAACTCGTTGAGCATCGGGAGCTACAAAAAAATTATTTAATAAACGTTGCAATTTTTGTCCAAAGAAGAAAATTACCAGCAGTTGGATCTATGAAACGTTCCTCACGTCTTTCAAATGTTAATATTGCATTTGATTGTATGGTTATTTCTTCTCTAAGTTGTCCATTTATGATATCACCTGGTAAAGCTACATCGGTATTATTTTCTTGCGTAACCGCACGCCGTTTTCTTCCAAACGCGTTATAACCACGACAATTCACCTGTAACAATCATTTTTAGAAAAAGCTCCATTAGAAAACGCATAACTTACAGGTTGACATCTACCGAAACATACGCGAATATTGCACTGGAATTTTATATTATCACTACTTGGGAATTTGAACGCGTTAAAGCTAGCTAGTAAACTCTGAGTATCTGAATCGTATTCCCATTCGCCAAATATAGTGGAATCGGTTGCACAACCATTTTCATCTGTTACAGTATACTCGTTATCTCCATTATCGCCCATAGTTTTAGCTATGCAACTTCTAGCGAATCCGCCATAAATCGAACCAGGTTGAACTTCAACTTGTAACATCAAATTATCTCCAATTTCGGCCGAATTTACTTCTTGACCTGTGTGAGTTACAATTCTCATCATACAAGTAGGTGGAGGTCCTGTATTTGCTATAGTTCCGGCCGTAGTCAACATGGAAACGTTGAAACCTAACGTAACGTTTTGTTCTCCAGTTTGATACACGCATTTTATGTGATAAGCTTGAGCTTTGTAAGTTACAAGTTTAGGATGTTTTTGAATTACTAATACGAAACTTGCTTGTCCCTAAAGAAATTTTTATTTAAACTTTTCCGAAACTGTAAAGTTATCTGAAACTTACATTTAAGTGAATCAATCCACAATTTCCAAATTGGACTTTGAAAATTTCAGTTCTTGGCATTAAATCCGATGGAGCACTTATAACACGTCTACACTCTTCATCTTTACTATGACCTTTTACGTATAAAACGCCATTAAATCCTTGTTCGGCTATATGAATTTGAACTTGGACTCCATCAGATAAACAACTAACAACCATCTCAGGTTTGGGGAAGTCTGTTTTTGCGTTTTTATTCGGATCGGCTACAACAAAAATATTGAAACTCAAAAATAAATAAATAATTACCCATACTTACTGCAATCAAGATCTGGATTACCGGTATAACCGGCCGAACATTGACATACCGCGATGTGATTACTTGCGTTACAAAAAGCGTGCTTACCACAAACTTTTGTTAAACAAGATTTCTCACAAGTTTTAGAAGTTAAATTGCAGAAACTATCGTCGGCACAATCGTTATCTCTTTGACATTCGTACGTTATTCTCACGCAGTTACCACGAGCGTCTAAACGATAACCATCTTCGATCGGACAAACGCAGTTACCGCGTTTATCCACAATCAAAGCGCAAACACAACGTCCGCTCGCATCGATTTTATATCCTTTGTTTCTATCGCAATAAACGCATTCGTCGTATTCGTTAAGTGCTGTATTTGGTGGGCACTCACATTTACCATCAGGTGTTTGAACGTATCCTTTATCCAAAGGACAAACCGGTGCTACAAGTTAAAAACAGTTATCATTCAACCCCCCTTTCATTAAAAATAACACTTACTTGGATCACATTGTACAGCTGCGTTTCCTTGATAGCCAGGCAAACATTCACAAACGATAGTTCTTACGGGCACAGAATCGAGAACTTTGCACTTTCCATTAACTCCACAAGGTTCAATTTTCGTGCAAGGATTGAGACATTTGCCATTAATACAAGCAGTTTGTGATGGACAATCAGAATCGTATCTACACAATTCCTCCTGTTTGCGACAACCGGTCTTGGTGTTGATGTAACCAGGCGGACAAACGCATTCGACTACGTGACCATAAACTCTACACTCTGAGACTTCTTTACATGGGTTAGATTCTGCGCATGGATTTTGACATTTTTGATTAATGCAAGCTCTGTTGGTGGGACATTCCGAATTCGATCGACAACCAACAAGAACACAAGCAATCGAAGGATTACCTCTGTAACCTGGTGGGCACTCACAATTTGCTCTGTGGTTTAATCCGTAGCATGTGGCTTGAGTACCGCAAGAGGAACCATCTGATGCACAAACGGAAACGCATTGTCTGTTTACACAAGACGAGTGAGTTGAACAGTCGTCGTTCGATCGACATCCAATAGGTGTACATTCAATTTCTGGGTTACCATCGTATCCTCTTCTACAAGTGCATACGGGTTTATGATTTTTAATTTGACATTCGGCGTGGGGTCCACAGTTGCAAGGATCTCTGCATATGCCATCATAACAAGCTCTATTGTTTGGACAGTCGTTATCTGATGTACAAATATCGACCTTTTCAATGGCTTTTGTAGGGTCGCAAGTACCACTACCGCTACTGATAAATCCTGATGGACATATACAAATCATTGTACGAACTGGCACGGAGCTTTCCACTTCACATCTTGCGGGTGTTCGGCAAGGAGCAAATATTTCGCAAGGATTTTGACATTTGTTGTTTACGCACGCGAGTTTAGGAGGACAATCTGGATCTTGACGACATTCAGGCTGTATTTCAAGTTGACATTGAATAAACGGATTTCCTATATAACCAGATGGACATCTACAAAGCGCCATGTGATTTTGAACTTTACATTCTGCTCTTGGAGCACATGGATTGTCGTAAATACATGGGCTAATACACTGTGAGTTTGTACATTGTTTATCGCTAGGACAGTCGCTGTTAGATCGACATCCAACAACTGTACATCTTACTAAAGGATTTCCTCTGTAACCTCCTAAACAACGACATTCGGCTCTATTTGATTGTACGTAACATTCGGCGTTAATTCCACATGTGTCGTGAACCAAACAAGGATCGATGCAATTGTTGTTTATACAAGCTTTTCCATATCCGCACTCAGAATTAGATCTACAGCCAACTTTATGACAGACGATGTTTGGATTTCCGTCATATCCTTCTTCGCAAGAGCAAATTGGACGATGGTTTCTTACTAAACAAGTACTATGTGTTCCGCAACTGCATGGATTTCGGCAAAGTCTATTTATGCAAGCTTCGCTGCTTGGACAGTCACTGTCAGAGCTACAACCCGGTGGTATTGGTACTAAAACAGCTTGACATTCTCCATTTTTGTTAGGTACCCATCCTTCTGGACAAGTGCATATCATAGTACGTACGGGTGTTGTATCAAGTACGCTACAATGGGCAGTTTTGTGGCACGGTGATAATTCGGCGCATGGATTCAAGCATTTATTTTTAATACAAGCTAATTTACTTGGGCAGTCGGTATCAAATTCGCACTCGTGTCGTCCTTCTATTTTAGTAATTGGCAAGCAGTAGGATAGAGGATTGCCTTCTGGTAAATGAGGTGGACATAAGCAACCGGCTGCGTGGTTTTGCACGTAGCAGATTGCGTTTTGAGCACAAGGTGGATTGGCAATACTGGAGCAAGGATCGATGCACCTTTGTTCAATACATGCTTTGTTATTTGGACAGTCGGAATCTAAACTACATTCTATTCGTTCGCAGTGGTTAAATGGATTTCCAGAATAGCCCGATAAACATCTGCAGGCAGCTTTGTGGTTGTTTCCGTAACATTCGGCTGTGCTTGAACAAGGATCTCCTAATATGCACGGGTTGATACATTGACCATTATAACACTGTTGATCGTTACCACACTCGCTGTCAGATTGGCAACCGACTAAAAAAGTACTTGAGTTATTAGGTTCAGAAAATAATTTTTGGCAACTTACGTTTAACACATCCCGTTTGTGGATTACCAGAGTAACCAGGATTACAATAACATATTGGATAATGATTAGTTACTGTACATTCGGAGTGAGGCCCGCAATTGCAAGGACTGACACAACGGGTGTTGACACAAGCTTCTGATCGTGCACATTCTGAGTTAGCTTTACATCCGACGACAGGTCCAAGTGCTAGATTTTAAAAATTTGTAAATGGGCGTCGTTTATAATTTGTTATAGTTGTACTTACGTGGTATACATTCGACACGAGGATTTCCTTCATATCCAGATGGACATGCACATACGAATTGATGTTTGTTAACAGAACAGAATGCTCCTATAGCACATGGTTTGTCTTCGAGGCACGGATTAACACAACGCTCATTTTTGCAAATTTGATCGTATAAACAATCTTCATTTTTATAACACTCTGGTGTTGGGAGTGGAAGCGGATGTTTTGGCACTAAAGTAAATTTTGTTAAGCTTGCTTACTTTAAAATTTAAAACCAACTTACTTGTGTTACATTCAACATGTGGGTTTCCAATATAGCCTTGTGCACAAGTACAAACTGCTTGGTGTTGTATAGAGTTACATTGGGCGTTTATACCACACAAGTCAATTTTACAGGCTTCCGTACACCTTCCACGTATACACTTATCTCTATCGCTACAATCGGAATCTAAATGGCACTGTTCTTGGTTAATAATGGCTCTACAGCGACCAGAAGAGTCTGTGATAGTTTCAGGTGGACATTGACACATAACGGTACGAAGAGGTAACGTATCGAGCACACGACATTCTTGATCTGGTGTACAAATGTCTCCAAGTGCACAAGGATTTTGACAACGTGCATTAATGCATCCTCGCTGAGATGGACAATCTGAATCTGATCGACACTCTACGTGTGTAGGTGGAGGTTCTTTGCCTATATGACAATCGACGTATGGATTTCCGCTAGTTCCTGGAGGACACGAGCAATATGGTTGATGTTTTCGAGCAGCGCAAGTTGCGGTTTCAGCACAAGTGTCTACACTACAAGCTGGCCTGCAAACCCTATTTAGTCTATCACAAGCTTCGTGGTCGGCACAGTCTTCGTTATATTGACAGACTCCCTTAATGCAAGCTATTAGTGGATTGCCTTGTGTACCTTCGGGACATTGACATTTGGGTTGGTGGTAAGTTACAATACACGCAGCGTCACGTCCGCAAGATTGGAGCACGCACGGATTTATGCAATTTTTGTTGATGCAAGTCTTGTCGTAAGGACACTCGTTGTCGGATTGACATTCGGCTGTTGAATAAAAAGTTAGAAAGTTTGTTTTATGGTTAATGGTTAATAATTACGTTTGTAGCATTGCAATTGTGGGTTTCCACCCCATCCATCTGCACAAGCGCATCTTGGTCTATGTTGGGTGGTACGACATTCGGCGTGGAATCCACAAGGATTCGAGGCAATGCAAGGATCTTGGCATTGTTGATTAATACAAGCTTTGTCGTTTGAACAATCTGAGTTGCTAGTACATTCAACTTTTGGTTTTCCAGTAGCTGTCGGAATAATAAATTAAATAATTTATTAAACGCACAAATAAGAGACTTACATTCGTGGCAGTTAACAAATGGATCTCCGGTAAGACCAGCACGACAACGGCATGTTACTTTATGGTTAGAGACTCGACATTCGGCAGTAGTTGCGCATACATTTCCAACATTGCAAGGATTAACACACTTTCTGCTAAAGCAAGCTTCGCTGGATGAACAATCATCGTTACTTCTACATTCGTCCGCTTCGACAGGACCTAAGTGATCGGAACAAAGTAATCAGTAAAATGTATTTTTAAAGATATAACAATTTCTATTGCTGTTGAGTTGCAATTAAGGATAAGGTTTAGGGAAAAAAAATAAACAGTACCTAAAACACAAAAAATTGATTAGATCGTTAATTGTTGGATATGAGCAACAGAATTGATTTTTAGAAACTTCCATTGCTGTTTTAATTATTAAAAGAGTGAAGTACATACCTCTCTTGCATTCAAGATCGGCGTCACCTATATAACCTGGTAGACATAAGCAAGACATGGTACGTAATGGTAGAGTGTCGACAACAGAGCATTGCGCGTTAATACCACATGGCTTTGTGACAAGACATGGGTTCTCACAAACTCCATTGAAGCAAGCAAGTTTACTAGGACAATCAGCATCAATTCGGCACTGTGGTGGTACTTTAGGCGTTTCTACAAGACAAATATTTACAAACACTTTCTAACCCGAACTACAACAACGTACCAATATTGCAAACAGTCGAAGGATTTCCTACATAACCAGGCGGACAAGAGCACTGCGCTCTATGGTAGTTAACAGTGCACAAAGCACCCAATCCACAATTGCAAGGATCTTCACAACGTTCGTTTCGACAAGCCAAATTAAACGGACATTCGTCGTCTGTAATACATTCGGGTCTTTCGCAACGCACATAAGCGTCTCCCCTAAAGTTATCGGGACAATAGCAACGAGCTCTATGACTAGAATCAGTTTTACACAAGGCCCCAAGGCCGCATTGTGTATAGGAACAAGGATCTACACAATCTCTATTGACACAAGCGTGACTTATTGGACAGTCACTATCAGATCGACATCCAACTAAAATCATCATTTTTAGTAACTTCTAGTATAAAGAAAAATAAAAACTTACTTTCGAAACAAGCGCTTTGGGCGTTACCAGAAAAGCCGTCTCTACAAATACAAACGGCTCTGTGCAATTGAACGCGACATTCGGCGTTTTGACCACAAACGTTTGGAATTTCGATACACGGATCACGGCATCTTTCATTAATACAAGCCTTATTATTAGTACAATCAGAATCTTGAATACATTCTGGTTTAGGAACTTCTTCTTTTGGTTGAAGTGTACATTGAACTTCAGGGGATCCAACATAATTTTTAGGACACGAACAAATAGCCTTGTGATTAACAACTTGACAAAGTGCGTTTAAGCCGCAAGCGTCGATACAAGGATCTCTACATTTTTGGAAATAGCAAACTTTGTCACGTGAACAATCTTGATTGATGACGCATTCGGGATAAACACAAGCGGCCACATCGTTGACGACTCTACATTGACCGTTTGAGTTGCAAGGAGAAGGTTGACAAGGATTTTTAGGTTCTGGAGGTTGTTCTCTACATAATGTAAATGGATCGCCGACTAAAGGAGGTGGACAACTACATACAGGACTGTGGTTAATTACGTGACATTGAGCGCCGAAACCGCATACGCCCGGACAAGGATCTATACATTTGGAATCTGAGCAAGCTTTGTTTCTAGGACAATCTGCGCTTATTGTACACTCTGGTCTACAACCACCACTTGTGGGAGTACCAAAGAATCCTGGCAAACATTCGCAAACTGCATTAGAACCTGATGGTCTACATATGGTATTTAAACCACAAGGTGATGGAACACAAGGGTCTGTTACTTTAGGATCTGAAAAAATTTGTTTGTGAGTTTTAATAATTCGTTACTGAGTTTTTATTTTTACCTGGAGGTGGTAGATATGTGCACTGACGGAAAGCATCTCCAGCAAGACCATCGGGACACGAACACATTGGAATGTGATTGGTTACTGTACAAATTGCGCCTATTCCACACGTTCCAGGACATGGATCTTGACATTTATTTCTGATACAAGCTCTGTTTGCGGAACAATCTGAATTTGCCACGCATTCCGGCCTGCATCCTTCGTATGGATTGCCGTGGTAGTCTGCTAAACATTCGCACACGCCGTAGTTATTTTCAACCCTACAACGAGCATTGGTGCCGCACGGTGATGGATAGCAAGGATCTTTTGGTGGTAGCGGTACTGGAGGTTCTGCAAAATACATAAAAAGATTTATAAAGCGTGCATTGGCGTCTTTTTAGAAAAAAATACATGCAAAAGTGTATTTACAATTTCAATTGTTTTCTTTTCTTCATTTTGTAAAAATAAACGCTAATTTTGCCTTATTTTAATTCAAGATACAGCTCAGGTTACCTTATAAGGTATTTCAATCGTTATACTTTTTCAATTTTGGGAAACAAATGCTTATTACCTCCACAAGTCTTATTTTTAGCTCTAATTCAAAATTTAGTAATTGGTAAAAAAAGATAAAATGCTTACTCGATTTCAATACACATTGGGTGAATGGATCTCCTTCATAATTAGGAATACATATGCAGTTGGGAACGTGGGTCGTTACACGGCAGTCGGCATTTAAACCACATGATCCTGGGCAAGGATCTCTGCATTTTTGATTGATACATGACAAATTGCTAGGACATTCGCTATTACTGATACATTCGGGACGACAGTACGGTGGGGATCCTGTATAATCTTGTAAACAAGAGCAAGAGTACGATTCACCATCAGATGTAGTTTTACATGCTGAGTAAGGACCGCACGGTGACGGGTAACAAGGATCTCTTTTAACTTCAGGAATTTCGGGTCTTTTTTCAACTACAAAATATTTACATTAACACCTGTAATATAAATTAAAACTTAAACATTACTTGTCGCTTGGCATCTTATAAATGGATCTCCTGTAAAGCGTGATGGGCAACTACATATTGGGCTGTGGTTTACAACTTGGCAAATTGCACCAAGACCACATGTACCAGGACAAGGATCGACACATTTTTGGTTAACGCAAGCTTCGTTTAATAAACATTCGTAATTTACCATACACTCTGGTTTACAACCAGGAGGGCTACCAATGTATCCAGGGAGACACGAACATACAGCTTGTTCGTTAACTTCCCTACATTGGCTATTTGGACCACACGGAGATGGACTACATGGACGCTTTTCAACTGGGACTAAATAAAACGTTAATAAACAAACAATTACCATCTAAATCAACTTACTCTCAATTTTTCTACAAATAGTAAACGCATCACCAGAATATCCGTTTATACAATTACACGATGGTATATGGTTTATAACAGAACATTCTGCATTTTGACCACAGGTATTTGGGCAGGGATCGATACACTTGTTGTTATAGCAAGCTTTATTTCGAGGACAGTCAATATTTGTAACGCATTCAGGTCTACAACCTCTGTAAGGGTCGCCTTGATATTCTGGTAAACAAGAACAAATTCCATCATTACACTGAGCGTTTGCTCCACAAGGGGATGGAACGCATGGGTCAGATGGTTTCTTGGCTGTAATAAATTTTTTAAAATACGAATTAAAATTTATAAAGCTTTCTTACGTGGTGGTGTTGGAGGTTTAGGATAACAGTTACTGAATGGGTCACCAGTGTATCCTTCGTAACAAGAACAAACAGGAGTGTGATTTATAACACTACATTGAGTGTTTAGACCACAAGAACCGGGACAAGGATCTCGGCACTTTTCTTTCATACAAGCCTTGTTACTAGGACACTCTGAATTTACAATACATTCAGGTTTACAGTTTGGTGGGTTTCCAATATATTCAGATAAACAAGAACACGATGGAGAACCACCGATATCGCGACATTGCGAGTTGGGACCACACGGTGAAGGAATGCAAGGATTTCTATTCTTTGTTGGCTCAGGTGGTGGTGCTAAAATTAATTAAAGATAAAAACACATTCGCGAGTCTTGTTTTATTTCTTACGTGGCAAAGTATAACACCTGCTGAACGGATCGCCGGTGAACTCAGCGTTGCAGCTACAAATAGGGCTGTGATTAATAACTTCACATCGTGCGTTAAGTCCACAAGTTCCAGGACAAGGATCTTGACACTTTTGGTTGACACAAGCTGTTGTTAGCGAACACTCGGAGCTAACTGTACATTCAGGTCTGCATCCTGGAGGAGTACCAAAATAGTTTGGCAAACAAGAACAAATTGCTTGTCCGTTTAATTCCCTACATTGGCTATTTGGTCCACAAGGTGATGGATTGCAAAGATTAATAGGTTTCTTTTCACCTAAAATGTATAAAGGATGAACATCAATTGTTTTAATTTCTTCCAAAAACATACGTTCGGGTACAATTACACTGCAGTATGTAAATGGATTTCCTGTAAATCCAAATACACAGGTGCACGACGGGAGATGGTTTATGACTTGACATTCGGCGTTTTGACCACAAGTACCAGGACAAGGATCTTGACACTTGTTTTTAATGCAAGCTAAATTTGAGGAGCAATCTGAATTTAAAACACATTCCGGACGACATCCTTCGTATGGGTTTCCAATGTAGTCGCTTACACAAGTACAAGAGCCGGCTCCGTTTTGTTCTCTACATATGGCATTAGCACCACAAGGTGATGGGAAACATGGATTTACTTGTTCCGCTGGCTTAGGTTGAATGGCTATAATAATTTTTGTTTTTAAAATTGTAAAATATTAATTTAAAAGTTTTACTTTGAATTGAACAGTATGAGAAAGGATCTCCAGTGTATCCTTGAATACAAACGCAGTTTGGTGTGTGGCTTATAACTCTACACTCTGTATTTTGACCGCACGATCCAGGACAAGGATCTTTACATTTTTGATTCATGCAAGCCAAGTGACTTGCACATTCACTGTTGCTTACGCACTCTGGTCTACAGTTTGGTGGATTTCCTATAAATTCGGAAAGGCACGAACACGATGGAGTTTCACCTAAAACTTTACACTGCGCGTTTGGTCCACAAGGAGACGGTTGGCAAGGGTTAACAGAAGCTTTAACAGGTTCATCTCCTAAGAAGTAAATTATTAGTTGAGGGCAAACTGATAGCGGTTGTTTTTCTTACTAATTATTTGGCATCTGGAGAAAGGATCACCTTCGTATCTTGAAGGGCAGCTACATATTGGATTATGATTGACAACGTGACAAAGAGCATTGATACCGCATGTACCAGGACATGGGTCGATACATTTTTGATTAACACAAGCTTTATCTAACGAACATTCGGAACTAACGACACATTCAGGTCTGCAAGTTGGAGGACTTCCAATAAAACCAGGTACACACGAGCAAACAGCTTGTCCGTTAATTTCTCTACATTGGCTGTTAGGGCCACAAGGTGATGGATTACAAACGTCGGCCTTTTCAACTAAAAATAAATTCTAAGTAAAAATCTGCAACATTTAGGATATGCAGTTATACCTTTTCTATTTTCATAGCAAATTACGAAAGCATTTCCTGAAAATCCTGCCAAACAACTACACATGGGTATGTGGTTTATAACTGAACATTCAGCATTTTGACCACAAGTACCTGGACAAGGATCTACGCATTTGTTTCTAATACAAGCTCTATCTTTAGAACAGTCGGTATTTAACACACATTCTGGTCTACATCCTCTATAAGGATCTCCTTGATATTCAGGCAAACAAGTGCAAATACCGTCATTACATTGAGCGTTAGCACCACAAGGTGATGGATTACAAGGATCTGGTTTTTCAACAACTTTAGCTGAAATAACAACACGTCAGTTTTACTCTATAATTTTATCTTAACGCAAATCTTACGTGGAGGTGCCAAATTGCAGTTTGTGAACGGATCTCCAGTATAACCGTCCGGACAGGTACATACTGGCGTATGATTTATAACGTTACATTGGGCATTGAAACCACAAGAACCTGGACACGGATCTCGACATTTTTCTCTCATACACGCCAAGTTACTCGAACATTCTGAATTAATTGTACATTCCGGTCTACAGTTTGGTGGACTTCCAATGTAACCAGAAGTACAAGAACACGATGGTGAGCCTCCTAGATCTTGGCATATGGAATAAGGCCCACATGGTGAAGGTGCGCAAGGATTTACAATAGCTATTTTAGTTGGCGTTGGATCGGGTACTACAAAAAATAACACATGTATTTGGAAATTAGTCTAAACTCTCTAGTAACTCACAAGGTATCAAATAACATCTTGTAAATGGATCTCCAGTATGACCCAAACTACAACTACATATAGGGCTATGATTGATAACTTCGCATTTTGCGTTTAATCCACAAGTTCCCGGACAAGGATCTATACATTTTTGGTTCACACAAGCTTTGGTGAGTTGACATTCTGAACTGACTGTACATTCGGGTCTACAACTTGGTGGACTTCCAATGTACGTTGGCAAACAAGAACAAACTGCTTGTTCGTTTACTTCACGACATTGGCTGTTTGGACCGCAAGGTGATGGATTGCAAGGATTAACTGGTCGTTTTACAACTAAAAACAAATATGAAAGCTCACGTGTGGAATGTAATTCAATCTCACCTTCTGGTGGTGGTAAACTGCAGTAATTAAATGGATCTCCTGTATAACCTGATATACAAGTGCAAGACGGTAAGTGATTTACAACTTGACATTCGGCGTTTTGTCCACACGTTCCAGGACATGGATCTTTACATTTATTTGTAATACAAGCTTTATTAGATGGACAATCGGAATTAAGAACGCATTCAGGTCTACAGCCTTCATATGGGTTTCCTATGTATTCTGGCAAACAAGTACAAGAACCAGCTCCATTTTGCTCCCTACAGAGAGCGTTAGCTCCACAAGGTGACGGGAAACAAGGATTAATTACTTCCGGAGGTTGTGCTAAAATATCAAATATGTAACTTTTTCCAACCAACTGCTTAATATTTACCTTTTGGAGTCTCGCAGTTACTGAATGGATCGCCTACATAACCAACTTTACAAATACAATTAGGCGTGTGACTAACAACGCGACATTCTGCATTTACACCACATACACCGGTGCAAGGATCTTTACATTTTTGATTTATGCAAGCTAAGTTTGATGAACATTCGCTATTGCTAATACATTCGGGCCTACAATTAGGTGGAGAGCCTATAAATTCGGCCAAGCACGAACAAGATGGAGAATCTCCAGATATCTTGCACTGTGCATTGGGACCACATGGTGAAGGTTGGCATGGATTTGTTGGAGTTAAAATTGGTTCTTCTAAAAATTTAAATTTCAATATTTATTTACTCTGTTAGTTGTTGTCAATCTTACGAATTAATACGCAACGGCTGAACGGATCTCCAGAATATCTTGGCGGGCAACTACAAATTGGGTTGTGATTTACAACGTGGCAAATTGCGCTGACTCCACAAGTTCCTGGACAAGGATCGATACATTTTTGATTAACACAAGCCTTATCCAAGGAACATTCGGAACTGACGACGCATTCAGGTCTGCATGTAGGTGGACTACCTATATATCCAGGCACGCAAGAGCAAACAGCTTGATTGTTTACTTCTCTACACTGGCTATTAGGGCCGCATGGAGATGGACTACATGGGTGCGTTTCAACAGGTTCTAATCATAATTTCAAATTAAAAATAATATTACCAAAGAAAGTTGATAACAAACCTTTGAAAGGTTGGCAAGCAACAAAAGCATTTCCACTAAAACCTTGTAAACAAGAACATGTAGGTATGTGGTTTATTACGCTACATTCAGCATTTTGGCCACAAACTCCTGGGCATGGATCGACGCATTTATTTCTAATACAAGCTTGAGTTTTAGAGCAGTCTGAATTCAAAACACATTCTGGTCTACATCCTCGATACGGATCGCCTTGATATTCAGGTAAACAACTGCACACACCATTGTTACATTCAGAATTAGGCCCACAAGGTGATGGGTTACAAGGATCTTGCTTCGGTACTTCTTTCGCTAAAGAATTATTTTTAATAAGCATACTAATAAGTTGCAATAACAATGGAACTTACGAGGTGGTTTAGGGAAGCAATTGCTGAAAGGATCTCCAGTATAACCGTCAATACAAGTACATATTGGTGTGTGATTGATGACGTTACAGTTGGCATTTACACCGCAGGATCCAGGACAAGGGTCACGACATTTTTCTCTCATGCAAGCTAAATTACTAGAGCATTCGGAATTTATAGTACATTCTGGTCTACAATTAGGTGGAGTTCCAATGTAAGTATCTGAACAAGAACATGAAGGAGAACCGCCAATATCGCGGCATTGCGAGTTAGGCCCACAAGGCGACGGTACACATGGATTAACAACAACGTGTTTCGGTGGTTCTGGTGGTGCTGTAAATTAGTTAAAATTAATTGTAAGTAATTTAAATCAAAGATAAGTCATACGTGGTATCGGATAACATCTGGTAAATGGATCACCAGTAAAACCTTGGTTGCAACTACAAATTGGACTGTGGTTTATGACATTGCAGGTAGCGCTCAAACCACAAGTTCCTGGACATGGATCTGTGCATTTTTGATTTATGCATGCTTTATCGAGAGGACATTCAGAGCTAACAGTACATTCCGGTCTACAGCTTGGTGGGCTACCTATGTAATTTGGCAAACACGAACAAACGGCTTGTTCGTTAACTTCTCGACATTGGCTGTTTGCACCACAAGGTGATGGGTTACACACATTAATCGGTTTCTTTGGAGCTAAAAATTTATAAAAATCCTTAGTGGTATGTTTTACTTGGTTATGTTCCGACTTACTTTCTATTTGAGCAATTTGGCAATAACTGAAAGGATCGCCTGTAAAACCAGATCGACAACTACACGATGGAAGGTGATTTAGAACATAACAGTCTGCGTTTTGTCCGCAAGTACCAGGACATGGGTCATTACATTTATTTTTAATGCAGGCTTTGTTTGATGGACAATCTGAGTTCAAAATACATTCTGGTCTGCAACCTTCATACGGATTTCCAATATAGTCTGGAAGACAGACACAAGCTCCTGCTCCGTTTTGTTCCCTACACTGAGCGTTAGCTCCACATGGTGAAGGAATGCAAGGTGTAGGGCGTTCTTCGGGTATAATTTCAGTCTTCCTTGCTTCACATTGAGTGAAAGCGTTTCCAATGTAACCAGATATACAAACGCAGTTTGGCGTATGACTTATTACTCTACATTCTGCATTAAGTCCGCAAATTCCAACGCAAGGGTCTTGACATTTTTGATTAATGCACGCAAGGTGATTAGAGCATTCACTATTACTAACGCATTCGGGTTTACAGTTAGGCGGTGAACCAATAAATTCTGGTAAACACGAACAAGATGGTGAATCCCCTGATACCTTGCATTGAGCATTAGCTCCGCAAGGTGATGGTTGACAGGGATTTACAGGTTTTTTAGCTGGTTCTTCTACAAAACATATAATTAAAAATGTGCCTAAGTTACGAAAAGTCGATCTTACGTATTAAATTACATCTTGTAAATGGATCTCCTGAATATCTCGCTGGACAACTACAAATAGGATTATGATTTACAACTTGACAAAGAGCGCTTAAACCGCAGGTTCCAGGACATGGGTCTATGCATTTTTGGTTTACGCAAGCTTGACTTAATGAGCACTCGGAGCTTACTACACATTCAGGTCTACAAGCTGGTGGACTACCAATAAAGCCGGGTACACACGAACAAACAGCTTGGTCGTTTATTTCACGACACTGACTGTTTGGACCGCAAGGTGACGGGGTACAAGGTTGCGTTATGGTTGGTTCTAAAAATTTACCATCGTTAACTTAAAATGGTTGCTCAAATTGACAATTTCTTACCCTTAATTTGATTGCACAAAATGAACGCGTTGCCTACAAAACCTCTAAGGCAGCTGCATGTAGGTATGTGATTAATTACGCTACATTCGGCGTTTTGTCCACATGTACCAGGGCATGGGTCGATACATTTGTTTCTTATGCATGATTTGTCTTTAGAGCAATCTGTGTTTAAAACGCATTCTGGTCTACAACCTTGGTATGGATCGCCTTGATATTCGGGTAGGCAAGTGCAAATTCCATTGTTACATTGTGCGTTTGCACCACATGGAGATGGATTACATGGATCAGTTTTGGCTGGTATTTTAGCTAAAATATGTTAACGTCAAACACTAAGACTAGGCGTCAAGCAATTATGGGTTATAAAGCTTTCGTGAGGTAAAAACTTACGTGGTGGTTTCGGGTTACAACTAACGAATGGGTCACCAGTATATTCTTCCAAACAGGTACAAATTGGAGTATGGTTTATTACGTTACAACGAGCATTTAAGCCGCACGATCCAGGGCATGGGTCTCTGCACTTTTCTCTCATGCAAGCTAAATTGCTTGGACATTCTGAGTTTACACTGCATTCCGGTTTGCAATTTGGAGGATTACCAACATACTCTGGTAAACAAGAGCATGATGGGGTACCACCAATATCGCGACATTGAGAATTAGCGCCACATGGTGATGGTAAGCATGGATTTGTTATAACTGGTGTTTTTGGAGGAGCTAAAATAATGAATGTAGCCAAGGTCTAATTTAATAATTCGTATGGTTCTTACGTGGTGGTAACAAATAACATCTAGTAAATGGATCTCCGGTATAACCTGATTCACAGCTGCATATTGGACTGTGGTTAATAACCTCACATCTCGAATTAAGTCCACATGTACCAGGGCAAGGATCAACGCATTTTTGATTTAAACATGCTTGTAATTGCGAACATTCCGAACTAACTACACATTCTGGTCGGCAACCAGGAGGACTTCCAATATACGTTGGTAAGCAAGAACACACGGCCTGACCATTAACTTCCCTACACTGGCTGTTAGGACCACATGGTGATGGTTGACAAGGGTGGCTTGGTTTAGGTTCAACCACTAAAAATATGTGTTATAAGTACATTTTGTCAAAAATACTTTTTAAAGCTCACCAGTTGGTTGCACGAAATTGCAATAACTAAATGGATTTCCAGTGTAGCCAGCTTGGCAAACACAAGATGGTAAATGATTAATTACTTGGCAATCCGCATTTTGTCCACATGTTCCAGGGCAAGGATCTTGACATTTATTGTTAATACAAGCGCGATGCGATGGGCAATCAGAATTTAACGAACATTCGGGTCTACAACCTTCGTAAGGATTACCTAAGTAATCGTCTTTACAAGAACAAGCGCCAGCTCCATTTTGTTCTCTGCAGATAGCGTTGGCACCACAAGGGGATGGAACACAAGGGGTAAGCCTTTCGACGGTGGTAGGTTGTGCTACAAAAATATTGTAATAAATATAAATTATGTTTAGGGCATGAAAAACGTACTTTGAATACTGCACTGAACAAAAGGATCTCCATTGTAGCCAGAAACACAAACACAGTTGGGAGTATGGCTAACAACACGGCATTCTGCATTAACACCACAAGTACCTGAGCATGGATCTTTACATTTTTGATTGATGCAAGCTAAATGTGAAGCACATTCGCTGTTACTAACACACTCTGGTCTGCAGTTTGGTGGAGCACCAATAAATTCTGGTAAACACGAACAAGATGGAGATTCGCCAGAGACTCTACATTGAGAGCTTGGACCACATGGAGAAGGTTCGCATGGATTAGTTTGTGCTCTAACTGGCTCTTCTAAAATGTTTAACATTAACCTTGATTAATAAAAGACATAAGTGATTAATTCTTACGATTTAAAATACATCTTGTAAACGGATCTCCAGAATAGCGTGATGGACAACTACATATTGGATTGTGATTAACAACTTGGCATAGTGCGCTAATTCCACAAGTTCCAGGACAAGGATCGATACATTTTTGATTAACACACGATTGACTTAAAGAACATTCTGAGCTAACCACACATTCTGGTCTGCAGTTAGGTGGACTTCCTATGTAACCAGGTACGCAAGAACAAACTGCTTGTTCGTTTATTTCTCTACATTGACTATTTGGACCGCATGGTGATGGATTACATGGGTGAACAATTATTGGGGCTAAAAATTCGTTTTAAAATTATTGCAAATTGAAACTTAATTTCTTTTTACCTTTTGCTTCGGAACACATTACAAAAGCGTTTCCTGAGAAACCAGTTCGACATGTACAAGTTGGAATGTGATTGATAACAACGCACTCGGCATTTTGACCACAAGTACCAGGGCATGGATCTATGCATTTATTTCTTATACACGCTCTGTCTTTAGAACAATCTGAATTTAACACACATTCTGGTCGGCAACCTCTATATGGGTCTCCTTGGTATTCGGGCAAACAAGTACAAATTCCTTGATTACATTCAGCATTGGCACCACATGGTGATGGATAACACGGATCTTTCTTAATTTCTATTTGAGCTAAAAGATTTTGATTAAATTTCTGAAATTTCTGAAATGTTTATGGGTAAATCTTACTTGGTGGTTTTGGATAACAATTGCTAAATGGATCACCAGTGTATCCTTCAAGACATGTACAAATTGGAGTGTGATTTATTACACTACATTGAGCTCCCACACCACAAGATCCTTCACACGGATCTCTACACTTTTCACGAATACATGCTCTAATGCTGGGACATTCTGAATTTATAATACACTCGGGTCTGCAATTTGGTGGGCTTCCCATGTAAGTGGGTGAACACGAACAAGAAGGAGAGCCACCAATATCACGACATTCGGAATTTGGACCACACGGTGAAGGTACGCATGGGTTGGTAATCACGGCAGGTTTTGGTTGCGGTGCAGCTAAATTACATTATGTTTAATATAAATAAATTTCAAAATGGGTTTTAATCTTACGTGGAATTATATAACATCTTGTAAACGGATCACCGGTATAACCTGGCGTACAACTGCATATTGGGCTGTGATTTACAACATTGCATTTTGCACCTAAACCGCATGTACCAGGACATGGGTCTGTACATTTTTGATTTACACAAGCTTCATTATGTGCACACTCGGAACTAACGACACATTCGGGCCTACAACCAGGAGGACTTCCTATATAAGTTGGTAGGCAAGAACATACCGCTTGATCGTTTACTGTTTTACATTGACTGTTTGGTCCACACGGTGAAGGGTTACAAGGATTAGCAGGTTTGGGTTCAGCTAAAATAGGTAATGTCAATAATATTTATAAAAATTAATAAGAAACTTACGTTCAATTACAACAGGGCTACAATATCTGAACGGGTCACCTGTAAAGCCTGTTACACATGTGCAAGACGGTAAGTGGTTAACAACTTGGCAATTGGCATTTTGGCCACAAGTTCCAGGACACGGATCTTCGCATTTGTTTTTAAGACAGGCTTTGTATGAAGGACAATCGGAATTTATTACACACTCGGGTCTACAGCCTTCGTATGGGTTTCCTAAGTAGTCAGGAAGGCAAGTACAAGACCCTGCGCCATTTTGTTCTTTACATATGGCGTTTGCGCCACAAGGTGATGGTACGCAAGGGGTTCTTATTTCTTTAGTGGGTGAGGCTAAAAAAGGAATTGTATTTATATGCCATAAGCCATAACTCTTAATACCTTTTGTTATTTTATGTTAATATTTTCCTTAAAAGCTAGTTTATACCATAACGTTTTAATATTAAGCAGCATTTTATTTTTAGGGTAAAATAACTTACTTGGTAGTATACATTGAGTAAAGGGGTCTCCATTATAACCAAGAGTGCAAACGCAATTAGGCGTGTGGCTTACAACTCTACATTCTGCGTTAAGGCCACATACGCCCGGACAAGGATCCGAACACTTTTGATTAATACACGCTAAGTGGTTGGGGCATTCGCTATTGCTGATACATTCTGGTCGACAACCTGGAGGTGTTCCCATGAATCCTGGTAAACACGAACATGAAGGAGAGTCACCTGAGACTTTGCATTGTGAATTAGAGCCACACGGGGATGGTTGACACGGATTTACGTTTTGGTTTTTAACCGGGGCCTCTTCTAAATAAAAATATTTAAATTTAAACAAATTTAAACTGTTTGCAAGAACTTACGAATTGGCATGCATCTTATAAACGGATCTCCTGTATATCTCAGAGGACAACTACAAATTGGATTGTGATTTACTACTTGACACACAGAGCCAACACCACAAGCTCCACGACAAGGATCTATGCATTTTTGATTAACGCACGCTTCATTTAGTTGACATTCGGAACTAACAACACATTCTGGTCTGCAATTAGGCGGGGTCCCTAAGTAACCCACTACACAAGAACATACTGCTTGTTCATTAATTTCTCTACACTGACTATTGGGACCACATGGTGATGGGTTACATGGATGGACTTGAACCGGTTCTACAAAAAAGTAATGTTTCAACATCCATAGCATTTCGTTATAAGTGAGTTACCTCTTATGGGTAAGCAAGCTACAAAAGCGTTTCCTGAAAATCCTTGTCTACACGAACACATTCCAATATGATTTATAACTGTACATTCAGCATTTTGTCCACAAGTTCCAGGGCATGGATCTTTGCATTTGCTTCTAATGCAAGCCGTATTTTTTGAACAGTCGGAATTTAAAACACATTCAGGTCTACATCCCCTATAAGGGTCACCTAGATATTCCGGCAAGCAAGTGCAAGTACCTGAATTACAGTTTGCATTTGGTCCACAAGGTGATGGATTGCAAGGATCTTTTTCAACCACAATTTTCGCTAAAACGAACAAGTGATTGTTGGAGTAATTTTGACAAACTTATTATCTTACGTGGTGGTGGTTTTGGATAGCAACTACTAAACGGATCTCCGGTATAATCTTGAGGACATGTGCAGATTGGGGTGTGATTTATAACGCTACATACTGCACCAACGCCACAAGAACCTAAACAAGGATCTGAACATTTTTCCTTAATGCACGCTAAATTGCTCGGACACTCTGGATTAATTGTACATTCAGGGCGGCAACTTGGAGGGCTACCAATATAACCTGATAAACACGAACAAGAAGGTCCTCCTCCGATATCACGGCACTGAGAATTTGGACCACAAGGTGATGGTAAGCAAGGGTTTGTAACAACTGATATTTTTGGTGGTGGAGCTGATAATAAAAGTAATTAGCAAAATGTGATTTAAAACGAGGAATAACTTACGTGGTGGCGTTCTATAACATCTACTAAATGGGTCCCCAGTGAATCCTGATGTGCAGCTACAAATTGGGCTATGGTTAATAACTTCACAATTTGCATTTAAGCCACACGTTCCAGGGCATGGATCTGCACATTTTTGATTTGTACAAGCTTTGTCTAGAGGACACTCGGAGCTAACGACACATTCTGGACGACAACCAGGAGGACTGCCTATATAATTTGGTAAACAAGAACAAACTGCTTGTTGGTTGACTTCTCTACATTGGGAATTTGGACCACATGGTGAAGGGTTGCACAAATTGATTGGTTTTTTAGGAACTTCAATTACGATAACGTTACAATAATTAAACGGATCTCCAGTATAGCCTGTTAAACAGATACACGAAGGAAGATGGTTAACAACTTGACATTCTGCGTTTTGTCCACAAGTTCCAGGGCAAGGGTCTTTGCATTTCTTTGAGATGCACGCTAAATTACTTGGACAATCGGAATTCAAAACACATTCTGGTCTGCAACCTTCGTAAGGATTTCCGATATAATCAGGTAAACACGTGCAAGCACCAGCTCCGTTTTGTTCTCTACATAGAGCATTCGCTCCACAAGGCGATGGAGAACACGGCGTTCTAACTTCTTGTTTTACTGGAGCTAAATAAAATTATGTTTATTAAAAGCTATTATTGAATAATGTGTTCTTACATATTGAGGCTGTACATTGAATAAAAGGATCTCCTGTGTGTCCTGTTATACAAATACAGTTTGGCGTATGACTAACAACTCTACATTCTGCATTAAGACCACACATTCCTTCACAAGGATCTTTACATTTTTGGTTAATACAAGCTAAATGATTTGAACATTCGCTGTTACTAACACACTCGGGTCTACAATTCGGAGGAGTTCCTAAAAAGTTTAATAAACAAGAACAAGCTGGCGAGTCTCCTACAACTTTGCATTCAGAGTTTGCACCACAGGGTGATGGTTGACAAGGATTTCTATACTCTGGTTGCACAATTTCTAAAATTTCATAAGTCAGTTATACTAATTTTGTTAAAACTCCAATTATTACTTATTAATTGACATCTTGTAAATGGATCGCCGGAATATTGTGATGGACAACTGCATATCGGATTATGGTTTACTACTTGACAGGTGGCACCAACACCACATGTTCCAGGACACGGGTCAATACATTTTTGATTAACGCAAGCTTGACTTAGGGAGCATTCGGAACTAACAACACATTCTGGTCTACAAGTTGGAGGACTTCCAAGATATCCAGGTACGCACGAACAAACAGCTTGGCTGTTAACTTCACGACATTGACTGTTTGGCCCGCATGGGGATGGATGACAAGGATTTACATTAGCAACTGGTTCTGAAATTGAATTTGGTAATATTTTAACATAATAAGAAATAAAATAATACCTTGGAAACGAGAACAGAGAATAAATGCATTGCCTGAAAATCCAGTGAGGCAAGCACACATTGGGATGTGATTTATAACCGTACATTCTGCATTTTGACCGCAAGTATCCGTACAAGGGTCAATGCATTTGTTACGTATGCAAGCTCTATCACGAGAACAATCATTATTCATTACACATTCAGGTCTGCATCCACTATAAGGGTCTCCTTGATATTCTGGTAGACAAGTACAAATTCCTTGGTTACATTGTGCATTAGGGCCGCAAGGAGACGGATTACAAGCGTCTTTCACTTCAACAATTTTAGCTAAAAATTTAAAATTAGTTGATTGAAGTTTAAAAAGTTGTAAAACGTACGAGGTGGTTTTGGATAGCAATTACTAAACGGGTCTCCGGTGTAACCTTCGATGCAAGAACAAATAGGCGTATGATTGATAACGTTGCATTGAGCTCCAACTCCACATGAGCCCGGACATGGATCTCTGCATTTTTCATTCATGCAAGCTAAATTACTAGAGCATTCGGAATTTATGGTACATTCTGGACGGCAGTTTGGTGGAACACCAATGTAGCTCGACAAACAAGAGCATGAAGGCGTATCGCGTATATTACGACACTCTGAGTAAGGCCCACATGGTGATGGTAGACAAGGGTTAACGACAGTTGGTTTGGGGGCCACAGATGAATCTACAGCTTTAAAAAAAATTATTTTTAGGTTTGACTCGTCTTTGCACATTTCTTACTTGGTATCGGATAACATCTAGTAAATGGATCTCCAGTGTAGCGATTAATACAACTACATATGGGACTATGGTTAATTACTTCGCATCTGGTATTTAAACCGCATATTCCAGGACACGGATCTACACACTTTTGATCCATACAAGCTCGATCTCGGGCACATTCGGTACTTATAGTACATTCGGGTCTACAATTTGGCGGACTTCCAAGGTAAGTAGGTAAACAAGAACAAACTGCTTGTTCGTTAATTTCTCTACATTGACTATTGGGACCACAAGGTGACGGGTTACAAGGCTCTCTATGCTCCTTAACCGCTAAAAAATTTTTAACGTTACTTATGAAATTTGATTTTTGCAAGATGTTCTTACGTGGTTCTATCGCAACACTGCAATATCTAAACGGATCTCCAGTAAAACCATTAATACAAGTACAAGATGGAAGGTGGTTTATAACTTGACACTCGGCGTTTTGACCACAAGTTCCAGGACATGGATCTTCGCACTTATTTCTAATACAAGCTTTGTAAGATGGGCAATCGGAATTTAATACGCACTCAGGTCGACATCCTTCGTATGGATTTCCAACGTAATCAGGAAGACAAGTACAAGATCCAGCTCCGTTTTGTTCTCTGCATTGAGCATTTGCACCACAAGGTGACGGTGTACATGGTGTTCTATGATCTTCAGCTATTTGTGTTTGTTTAGCATCGCAACGAGTAAACGGATCGCCTTCAAAACCAACAGCGCAAACGCAGTTTGGTGTGTGGCTAACCACGCGACATTCTGCGTTTAATCCGCACATTTCTAAACATGGGTTTTTACATTTTTGATTCATGCAAGCTGAACGACTCGCGCATTCGCTATTACTAACGCATTCAGGTCTACAGTTTGGTGGTGATCCAGTAAATTCAGGTAAACACGAACAAGATGGAGAATCTCCAGAAACTTTACATTGTGAGTACAAACCGCAAGGAGATGGTTCGCATGGATTTGTGTACGTCGGTTGCACAACAGGTTCTTCTAAAAATATCGTTTAAGACGCTAGTTTAGTGCTATAGTGGTTTACTTACGTATAAAATTACATCTGGTAAAAGGATCACCAGAGAAGTGTGTAGGGCAACTACAAATAGGATTGTGATTGATTACTTGACAATGGGCTCCAATTCCGCAAGTGCCGGGACATGGGTCGATACATTTCTGATTAATACAAGATTTATCTAAAGAGCACTCAGAACTAACAACGCATTCTGGTCGACAAGTAGGAGGACTTCCAATAAAACCAGGTACACACGAACAAACTCCTTGTCCGTTAATCTCTCTGCATTGACTGTTGGGACCACACGGTGAAGGATTACATGGATTTAATTTGGGTTGCTCTAAAAACGATGACGTCATATAATGGATAAAATTCTAAACGAAAATATTACCTTGAATAGGTTGACACATTACAAAAGCATTTCCAGTATGTCGTGCAGGACAACTACACATGGGTATATGGTTGACCACTATACATTCGGCGTTAGGGGCGCAAGTTCCAATACAGGGATCTACGCACTTGTTTCTTAAACATGCCTTCTCTTTAGAACAATCGACGCTCAAAACGCATTCGGGCCTACAACCACGGTAGGGATCACCTTGATACTCTGGTAAACAAGTACATTGACCATTATCGCATTGTGCATTTGAACCACATGGTGAAGGGTTACACAGATCAATTTTAGGAATTGTGACAGCTAAAAAGTTAAGCTGTACAAAAAGTTTTTAAAAAGGTGTAAATCTTACGTGTTGGTTTTTCAAAACAATTACTAAACGGATCACCGGTCATACCATCTGGGCATGTACATATGGGTGTATGGTTAACAACGCTACATCGAGCGTTAGAGCCACACAAGCCAGGACAAGGATCTCGACATTTTTCCCTTATGCAAACTAAGTTGCTTCTGCATTCTGAATTAATGGTACATTCTGGTCTACAGTTTGGTGGACTTCCTGTGTATCCAGATAAACAAGAACAAGACGGTGAACCATTAGCATCGCGACATTCTGAATTAGGTCCGCACGGGGATGGTACACATGGGTTGGTTGTAACTGGACGAATAACAGGTGGTGGGGGTGCTGTATAAGGGTAAATTTTTAATAAATTGTTGACGTATCAAAGCAGATTGCTTACGTGGAATAGGGTAACATCTTGTAAACGGATCTCCGGTAAATCCTGGATTGCAGCTACATATTGGACTATGATTTATTACTTCACATTTTGCGCTAAGGCCACACGTTCCTGGACAAGGATCTATACACCTTTGATTCATACAGGCTTTATTTAATGAACATTCTGTGCTAACAACACATTCGGGTCTGCAAGATGGAGGACTTCCTAAATAACTCGGCAAGCAAGAACAAACTGCCTGCTCATTAACTTCCCTACACTGACTATTGGGCCCACAAGGAGATGGGTTACAAGGTTGTTGTACTTGTTTAGGAGCTAAAAATAAATTTAGTTTAATTTTCAAAAATTGTTAATGAGTTAGAGGCATACGTTGAACTGCTGGAACTGTACAGTATCTAAATGGATCTCCGGTGTAACCAGATCTACAGTTACACGATGGAATGTGATTGATAACTTGGCAATCTGCGTTTTCGCCGCAAGTTCCCGGGCAAGGATCTTCGCATTTGTTTCGAATGCAGGCTTTATTAGAGGAACAATCTGAATTTAAAATACATTCTGGTCTGCAGCCCTCGTATGGATTTCCGACGTAATCTTCAATACATATACAAGCACCAGCTCCGTTTCGTTCTTTACACTGAGCATTGGCTCCGCACGGTGATGGTTGACATGGGGTTAGGGTTTCTTGAGGTATTTCTAATAAAAGCGTTATTTTATATAGTGATTATTAAAAAGTCTCAAGAATTATTAAAAGCTGAAGATTTTGTTACTTTAGATGAATTAAGTAAATAGCTTACGTTTTGCTGTGCATTGGCTAAATGGATCGCCAATAAAACCAAGCGAACACACACAGTTAGGTGTGTGGCTGACCACTCTACACTCTGCGTTTGAACCGCATGTTCCAGGACAAGGATCTTTACATCTTTGATTCATGCAAGCTAAGTGACTTGAACACTCGCTATTACTAACACATTCTGGTCTACAGTTAGGAGGCGAACCAGTAAAATCGGCCAAACAAGAACAAGAAGGGGATTCCCCGGCTACTCTACATTGCGAGTACGGACCGCACGGTGACGGTTTGCAAGGATCAATGGGAATTACCACAACTGGTTCTTTAGCTAAAATATTAAAACGATTTACATAGGCCAATTATTTGTACAGTTTCTTACGTAATGGTTGGCACCTAGTGAAAGGATCGCCTGTCATTTGAGACATGCAACTACATATTGGGTTGTGATTCACAACTTGGCAATGTGCATTGATGCCGCAAGTACCAGGACAAGGATCGATACATTTTTGGTTAACACAAGCTTGATTTAATTGACACTCGGAGCTTCCTATGCATTCGGGTCGACAAATAGGAGGTGTTCCGATATATCCAGGTACACATGAACAAACAGCTTGTCCATTTATTTCACGGCACTGACTGTTTGGACCACAAGGTGATGGATTACAAGGATTAACAGTAATTCGGTCTAAAAAATTACAATTTAAAAAATGAAAGTTTGTATGCTTCGAAACGTACTTTCAAAAAAGTTGCACGAAACAAAAGCATTTCCTGTATATTTAGCCGGGCAACTGCACATTGGAATGTGATTCACGACTTGACACTCTGCGTTTTGCCCACACGTTCCAGGACAAGGATCTTGACATTTACTCCTAATACAAGCTTTATCTTTTGAGCAGTCGCTGCTTACGAGACATTCAGGTCGACAACCACGGTATGGGTCGCCTTGATACTCAGGCAAACACGTACAAACTCCATTATTACAATTGGAATTTGGTCCACATGGAGAAGGATTACAAGGATCTTGTAACACTGTCGGTGCTAAATTTCAAAACAATTATAATTTATCGACGCATTTTATGGAATGCTTACTTTCTATAGGCTTCAAATAACAGTTATTAAATGGATCTCCGGTCATTTCCAAAGGACAGCTACAAATGGGCGTGTGGTTTATAACGCTACAATCGGCGTTGAGTCCACAAGATCCCGGACAAGGATCTTGACACTTTTCTTTCATGCAAGCTTTATTACTAGGACATTCGGCGTTAATTGTACACTCTGGTCTACAATTTGGTGGACTACCCATATAACCAACCAAACAAGAACACGACGGTGTTCCACGGATATCTCTACACTCGGAATTTAATCCACACGGTGATGGATAACATGGGTTTACAATAGGAGTTATTTTTTCCGGAGGTGGTGGTGCTAAATAAAATAAAAATAATAACGACAAATAATCTTAAGTTAGAGCTCTTACGTGGTATAGGATAACAGCGAGTAAATGGATCTCCTGTGAAACGAACATTACAGCTACAAATAGGACTGTGATTTATAACGTCACATTTTGTGTTTAAGCCACATGTTCCTAAACAAGGATCTGCACATTTTTGGTTTATACAAGCTCTATTAGTTGGACATTCAGAACTGACAACACACTCTGGTCTACAAGCAGGAGGAGTTCCTAAATAGGTTGGCATACAAGAGCAAACTGCCTGCCCGTTAATTTCACGGCATTGACTGTTTGGTCCACACGGTGATGGTCTACAAGGATGTACGGGTTCGGTTGTTTTAGGTGCTATAAATAAAGTGGAAATAAGCATAGTTTTGTGCTGTAAATTCTTAAGTCTTACGAGATGGAGGTGTAGGGTTGCAGTATCTAAACGGATCTCCTGTGTATCCTGATTGACAAGTACATACGGGTAGGTGGTTTATAACTTGACAATCAGTATTTTGACCACACGTTCCTGGGCACGGGTCTTCACATTTATTTTTTATACAGGCACGGTGGGACGGACAATCGGTGTTATATAAACATTCGGGACGGCAATTTTCGTAAGGGTTTCCAATGTAATCTGGCAAACAAGTGCAAGAACCGGCGCTGTTTTGTTCTTTGCAAATTGCGTTTGCACCACATGGGGATGGTATACACGGACTGATGGCTTCTTTGGGAGGCGAAACTGAAACGTTTGCATTTTGGTGTGTAATAGTTATTTTACCACTAATAAAATTGCTGCTTTTGGTGTTAGGGGCTGCTTGTGGAGGCATTTTAAGCATTTGTTTTTATAAAGCGCATTTTGTTATTTTTTTCTCTTATACCTTTTATCAGTTTTATCTATAAAGCATTTGTTTCTTAAACCTTAAAATATATAACCTGAGCTGTTTTTGGGTAAAGCCTTTTATAATAGAGGATTGGTATTAATCTACTGCGTGGGTTATAAAATTGGCTGTTTAAATAAGGCAAAATTGGGTAATTGCGTTTGATGTTGCTGAAGCGTTGTTAACGGTGGAGGACAAGACTTACCTTAAGTGTCCTCTTAAAAGCATTAATATTTACAGCAATGTAGCAAAGCATGCGTTCTACTATTTTTGTGTAAAGAAACCATAAGTTTCATTTTAAAACTTTTGATTCCTTAACACGTCCTTACATCTAATAAGTACCAAACAATCAAAATAATATTGTATCGACGAGGCTTAGGAATTTTTGTTTCATGATGATTTGGAGCTCATCCCAAACAGAAAAGGACTTGAGGCCTTCTATCCCCAGTAATTAACCGGCATCCAATAAGCAATAACGCTATGAGCCACAATGACTGACAAGTCCATTTCTATTTTGGACGTGCTCTAGTTTAAATCTCTTAAGCCTTATCGATGGTGTTTATTTCGATGTTTGGTTTAAAGATCTTTTTATGCACATTTTTAAATTTTTATGTCTACTTATTCATACCCAGTTCGATACTAGTCAGTGTCAGGTTCGCCACAGTTCTCTATTTTTAGCTTTAGAGTCAGTTCAGTGTTTTTGATCAGTTCAAAATATGGTATGCACATAATAAAAAACACATGGATCATCGGAAATGCGCAGTAAGGTCCTATAGAGACAGAGACATAAAAAAAAGGAAATAGAGATCGAGAGAGTAGAGGAAGTAGGATAGGGATTGGTTTAGAGAAATGGGGATTAGGAGATGTAGGATAGGGATTCGCTTAGAATCCTAGAAATGAGGAGTGGTCTGTCACCACAGTTATCAAGTGTTAAGTGCCAATCTGTCACAATAGTTACTATGTGTCAGTAATATCAATTTGTCGACATATGGCACCATATGACAATCTCAGAGGCGAGTTCGTCTGTCACCCAACATACGCCAATGTCAAGGACAACTGTCACCATATGTCAATTTGGTTTGTCATTTCATATGTCAGGTGGAGTTATCTATCCTTCCATCGGTCAACATATATGTCATGTAAGAGATTGGTTTAAAGAAAAGGGGGATTGGTAATAATCTGTCATCATAGTTACTACATGACAAATGTTATTCTGTCGCCATGGGGGGCCATACGTCACGTCATATGTCATTTTATATGTCAGGGGAGTCATCTGTCAATCCACATGTCAACTCATCTGTCATCTCATATGTGATTTCATCTGTCATTCCATCTGCCATATCATCTGTCATTCCATATGTCATCAAATCATTTCATATTTCATCTCATGTCAGAGATGAGTTGGCTAAAGTGAGCTACACACGTTCCGGTTAGCCTGAACAAGCTCGCCTGTTTAAGACTACCTGCACGTGTGGATGATAAACCTGCGCAGTTATTATCATCCACGTGCTCAGGTGTAGACATATAAACAGGCTAATCTAATAAGCTGAGCGTGTGTAGCGCCTAGAGCTGTGTTAGACCAGTGCCGGATTTCTGCTGAACGCGACAGTTCTCTCTGCTCTAGCAGAACCGTATTCGTCAGAATTTTTTAGATGTGCATAAAAAGACCCTTTAAGTGAATCATGAGTGCATTCTTCAAGAACGCTTCAATTGAAAAACAGTTAATAATTTTCTTTTTGGTTTAGTCAAGTAATTGATTAGAATCAAAAAAGTATAAAAGTGAAAATTAAATGGTTTTAATTTTTGAAGCTTTGAAAAAATTTAAATATGAATTAAAAAATAATAATTTGTTAATTAAAAGCCGAGAGGTCAACCACTGTTCTGAATTTGTACTGCAGTTGACTGCCTATAACTGCATAAATATGCTATGGCTGCCATTGACTGCAGATGACTACCGTTGACAGCTCAATTTTTGTACATTGACTGCAGAAAATGGATAACCCCTCGTTAAAAGCAAATTTTTTTGAAAAATATTTTTTTTGAATAAAACTTTTTTGAATTTAAAAAATGCAAAGTTTAAATAAAAATCTGAAACCTCAAAGCAAAGCCCTATACTGACGTTCACCATTAATCTCTGCTCACCTCTCTACAATTTGAGCATATTTGTGTTTTAATTTTTTATTAATTAGCGCACTGTTTTCCAATAATAGCTTTAAGCAAATAAGCAGCCTGAAGCAAACTAACTACAAAAAATTAAAAATTCCTACCAGGCACTATGAGGCAGCCGCTGAACGGATCTCCAGTATATCCTTGAACGCACGTGCACACAGGACTGTGATTTATAACCGAACAAACTGCATTAGATCCACAGGAACCTTGACAAGGGTCGCGACAATGTTGATTGATACAAGCCAAATGTGACGGACACTCTGGATTAATTATACACTCTGGTCGACAATTTGGTGGAGTTCCAACAAAATTGGTCAAACACGAACAAGCAGGAGTTTCACCTCTCACTTGGCAAACAGAGTTTGGACCACAAGGCGATGGATCGCATGGATTTTCAGGAGTTTTAGCTAAAATTAAATTTTTATAAAACCAAACTATTTAAAACCAATTTTAAACTTACGAATTTCTGGTTTTGGATAACATCTAGTGAAAGGATCTCCAGTAAATGTGTCAGAACAACTACAAATCGGATTGTGATTAATAACTTGACATTTGGCGTTGATGCCGCAAGTTCCAGGACAAGGATCTACGCATTTGTTGTTTAAACATGCTTTCGTAAGAGAACACTCGGCACTAACAACACACTCTGGTCGACAAGACGGTGGACTACCATTAAACCCAATTTGACACGAACAAACTGCTACTTCGTTGATAACTTTACAAATACTATTTGGTCCGCATGGAGATGGATTGCAAGGTTGAGTTGGAGTTGCTAAAAAAATATATTTGTAAAATTGAAAAATGAACGTTGAAAATCAAAGCTTACTTATTTTAGGTGCAACTCTGCAAAGAACAAATGGATCGCCTTCATAATCTGATGGGCAGCTACAAGTTGGTATGTGATTAACAACGTCGCATCTTGCGTTTTGACCACACGTTCCTGGACAAGGATCGATACATTTATGGTTGCTGCATGATTTATGAGGAGCACAATCCGCATTCATGGTACACTCGGGTCTACAACCGGTATACGGATCACCTTGGTATTCAGGTATGCAAGTACATATTCCATTGCCACTACATTCTGCATTTGGTCCGCATGGTGAAGGATTGCATGGTTCTGGTTCAGGTCGACGTGGTTCCTCTGCAAAAATAAACTCAATAATCAATTGAAAAAATAATAAAGTGAAAACTGCGTACCTGGTTTGGGTGAACATTGTGTGAATGGGTCGCCTATGTAACCTGTTATGCAAGTACATATCGGTATATGATTTTGTACCCTGCATTCGGCGTTAAATCCACAAGAACCAGAGCAAGGATCACGGCATTTTTCAGTGATACATGCTAAGTTTGATGGACAATCTGTGTTTACTACGCATTCGGGACGACAATTTGGAGCAATTCCTACGTAGTTTGGCAGGCACGAACAAGAAGCTTGCTCGTTGATGACCTTACAAACTGAATTTTGGCCGCAAGGTGAAGGAATACATGGATTTACATGTTTCGGTGGTGGTTCAACTAAAAATAGACAATTAAAATTTTAATTAAATTCACAAAAGAAACACACGTACTGGGTGCTTGATAACATCTAGTAAATGGATCGCCGATTAAGCCTTGTGGGCAGCTACAAATTGGGTTGTGGTTTATAACTTCGCATCTAGCGCCTACTCCGCAAGTTCCGCTACAAGGGTTTGCGCATTTAAATTTGTAGCAAGCTCTGTTTTGTGGACACTCGGAACTAACGGTACATTCTGGTTTACAGTTTGGAGGTGTACCGGTATATTCGGGTAAACAAGAACAAACGGCTTGAGTGTTTACGTTTCTACATTGGCTATAAGGACCGCACGGTGATGGCAAACAAGGATCGCTCACTGTGGGTTCTGTTGGTACTACAAATGATTGTTAAATTTTTTTAGCAATGACTTAACCTTTAATTACTTACTAATTGGTGGTGGTTCAAATCTACATCCTACAAATGGATCGCCCATATTGCCTAAACTACAAGTACATGTTGGTACGTGATTAACGACAACGCAATCGGCGTTTTGTCCGCAAATACCGGGGCACGGATCTTGACATTTGTTGCGTACACAAGCTTTGTTAGTTGGACAATCTGAGCTAAGGACGCATTCAGGGCGACAACCTTCGTATGGATTTCCTTGGTAATCATCAATACAGCCACAAGCTCCTGCTCCGTTTCTTTGTGTGCAAACGGCATTAGATCCACAAGGTGATGGTTCGCAAGGATTCAAATTCTCTTGTTTAGCTAGCAAACATTGAACAAATGGATTTCCAGTGTAACCGTTAGAACATGAACACGTGACCATATGAGAGATAACTCTACATTCGGCATTATCTCCACAACTGCCTGGACACGGATCTTTACATTTGTTGTTAATGCAAGATTTTGTAGCTGGACAATCGGGATTTATAACGCATTCTGGTCTACAATTTGGTGGATTTCCAATGTAACCTTCAATACATCTACACGAAGGTGTATCGCCTCTTTCATTACAAAGAGCATTAGGTCCACAAGGTGACGGTTGGCAAGGATGTAAACGTTCTGGAGGTATTACTTTTGGCGTTTCGTGGCAGCTTTGGAAAGGATCTCCGGTTTGTCCTTCTGGACAACTACAAATCGGACTATGATTAATAACTTCGCATCGTGCACCTAAACCACATGAGCCGAGGCAAGGATCGGTACATTTCTGATTAACACAAGCCCTAGTTGCGGAACATTCTGAACTAACGATACATTCAGGGCGACATCCAGGAGGAGTTCCCATATATCCTTGAAGACAAGAGCACACTGCGTGGTCGTTAACGTTTCTACATTGACTGTTTGATCCGCAAGGAGATGGACTGCAAGGATCGTGTTTTGCTTCAGGTTTAATCGGTGGTATAACGCGACAGTGGGTAAACGGATCTCCAGCAAAACCTTCTTGGCACGAACAAACTGGTATGTGATTAACGATATCACACCTTGCATTTTGACCGCATGTTCCAGGACAAGGATCTACACATTTGTTTCTTATGCACGCTCTATCTCTGTTACATTCAGAACTAACAATACATTCTGGTCTGCACGATTCGTAAGGATTGCCTTGGTATTCAGGTAGACAAGTACATGTGCCTTCGTTACATTCTGCATTTGGCCCACAAGGAGATGGGTTACAGAGATCTCTAGGTTGTGATGGTTCGGTTATTACAATAAATGTGCATTGAGTAAATGGATCTCCGGTGTGGCCATCTTCACAGCTACATATAGGCAAGTGGTTAACAACGTGGCATTTAGCGTTTGATCCACAAGAGCCTACACACGGATTTTGACATTTGTGATTTATGCAAGCTAATTGATTGTTGCATTCTGTATTAATGACGCATTCCGGTCTACAACTTGGAGGAGTACCGATGTAATTTTCTAAACAAGAGCAAGATGGGCTTCCATTACGCATTTGACAGTTTGAGTTAGGTCCGCAAGGTGAAGGGTAACAAGATGGCGTTCTCTCTGTCGGTCTTATTTCAGGTTCTTCAGCTGTAAGAGGGCGTATGAATGAAAGGTTTGTTTTATGATTTAAGTAACTGAATATTATTAAAATAACTTACGGAGAGGGAAACATCTTGTAAACGGATCTCCTGTATATCTGGCCGGGCAAGCGCATATTGGGTTATGGTTTTTCGTTGTACATTGGGCTCTTAATCCACAAGTGTTTAAACATGGGTCTGTACACTTATTATTGATACAGGCTTTGTCGACATTACATTCAGAGCTAACTACACATTCAGGGCGACATTGTGGCGGCGCACCAATGTAATTAGACAAACAGGAACAAACTGCTTGATTGTTAACATTTCTACATTGGCTGTTAGGTCCACATGGCGTTGGTTGACAAGGATCTATTCTAGGAGGCGCTGTAAATTTTTAATTTGGGTAAATTTAGGCAATTAAAATAAAATTAATTCTTACGTGTTGGTGGAACTTCACGGCATTGCAAGAACGGGTCTCCTGTAAATCCTAAAGGACAACTACATGTGGGTATGTGATTTTGAACTTGACAATCGGCCAATTGTCCACAAGTACCAGGGCAAGGATCGATACATTTAAATGATACACAAGCTAAATGTACTGCGCAATTTATACTCGATTCGCATTCTCGTTTACAACCAACTTGCTGGTCGTAGGGATTTCCTTCGTATCCAGGGGCGCATTGACAAGAACCTGCTTGGTTTCGTTCACGGCACTCGGCGTTGGGTCCGCAAGGCGATGGGAAACACGGAGACGTCGGTGGATTACGTTCGGTCGCTAAATAAATTTTAATAATTACACATCATGTAAATAATTTAAATTATTTTCATCTTACGTTTAATCGGTTCTAATTGACAAGATACAAAAGCATCTCCAATATAACCAGGTAAACAAGAACAGACCGGATTGTGATTTACTACTGTACATTGAGCATTTTGACCACAAGAATCGATACAAGGATCTTGACATTTTTCTTTTATGCATGCTAAGTTGTTAGGACATTCAGAGTTTATAGTACATTCGGGTCTACAGTTTGGAGAACGACCTATATAGTTTGGAAGACAAGAACATGCTGCCGAACTACCAACCACCTTACATTGAGAATTTGGTCCACAAGGTGTGGGGTCACAAGGATTTTCTAATTTAGGAGATGGTGTAGCAACTATAAGAGATGAAAGTGGAAATAACTAACAAGTATAAAAAGTAGAAGTATAAAACAATACTACTTAAAAATTTTCAGAAAGAGAACGAGAATAATTAGCTAAGTTTCTTACCTTCTATCTTTTGGCAGGTTGTAAATGGGTCACCTGAGTAACCAAGCATACAGCTACAAATTGGATTGTGATTAACTACTTGACATTTTGCGTTGATTCCACATGTTCCTGGACAAGGATCTATGCACTTTTGTTGTGTGCAGGCTTTATTTTGTGCACACTCGGTGCTTACAACACACTCGGGTTTGCACGCTGGTGGTGTACCTACGTATCCTAAGCTGCAAGAACATACAGCGTGGTTGTTTATAACACGACATTGACTGTATGGGCCACACGGCGATGGTTGACATGGATCACTTGGAGGTGTAACCACTGTAATTTTTTTAATAAATTAACTAAAATTAGAATTTCAAAGTTATAGTACGCACCTCGTTCTATAGGTAAGCACTGATGTGTTGGATTTCCTGTATAATCAGCAATGCATGTACAAGAAGGTGCGTGGTTGAAAACTTGACACTCGGCGTTGACACCGCAAGTTCCTGGACAAGGGTCGATACATTTGTTATTTGCGCACGCTTTAGTTCTATCGCAATCTGAATTGATAACACATTCGGGTCTACATCCACTGTAAGGATCTCCAAAGTATTCCGGTAAACAAGTACAAGAGCCTGCGCCATTTTGTTGCTTACAAATCGCATTGGCACCACATGGAGATGGATTGCATGGATTCCTCGGTTCTTCCGTAGTCGGTACTGCACACACAAAACAACATTAAAAATAAAGCCACACAAAAATTTGATTTACAAAAATCTCTTACTGGATGGTATAATGGTACATAATGTAAATGGATCTCCAGTATAACCAGAAACGCATTGGCATACAGGGGCGTGTTTAATTACTACACAAGTAGCAAACGAACCGCAAGAACCAGGGCAAGGATCACGGCATTTTTCATTGTAACACGCTAAATTTCCAGGACATTCCGCATTTATGGTACATTCAGGTCTACAGTTAGGTGATCGACCAATGTAATTAGGTTTACAAGAGCATGCAGCTTGATTTCCAACATTTTTACATTGAGAATTCGATCCACAAGGTGAAGGTATACATGGATTTCGGCTATCAACTTCAACAGGTTTAGCTAAAATTTGAAGAAAGAACATGCAAAGAGTAGAAATAAATATACATAGAATAAAAGTAAAGACGTCTAGATTTAACTTTTCAGTATTTTGAAACTCTGAAAGGTCAACTCTAAGACTTTGAAAAAAGTAAAGAAAAAGTAAATCTTACGTTGTTCTTGTAGGCATCTAGTAAATGGATCTCCAGTAAATCCAGGAGTACAACTACAAATTGGATTATGATTAACCACGCGACATTGTGCATTAAGACCACAAGTTCCCGGACATGGGTCTAAACATTTGGTCTTAATACAGGCTTTGTCTTGTGGACAATCTGCACTTATCATGCATTCTGGTCTACACGAAGGAGGCGTTCCTATATAATCCGTTTGGCAAGAACAAACAGCGTGTCCGTTTACAACGCGGCACTGGCTGTAAGAACCACAAGGTGAAGGTAAACAAGGATTTGTTTTTGGTTCTTCAATAGCTAAATAGGAAAAATAGAGTAAATTAAGATAGTTTAGAGTAGTAAAGAAAGTCTTACTAGGAGTTGGTAAGTGGCATGCTTGTAACGGATTTCCACTGTATCCAGGTAAACACGAACAAGAAGGTGCGTGATTGTTTACTGTACATTCTGCATTAATTCCGCATGTTCCAGGACAAGGATCTTTACATTTATTATTTACACATGCTTTATCTCTCGAACAATCCGCATTAGTCACGCATTCTGGTCTACAACCAGTGTAAGGATCACCGAAATATTCTGGCAAACAAGAACAAGAACCAGCGCCGTTACGTTCTTTACAAATTGCGTTTGCTCCACAAGGAGAAGGATTACAAGGATTAAGTTGTTCATCTACAGGTTGTTTAGCTAAAAGAGGAATTTTTGTAGAGTAATCTCTTTGAATAGTGAACTAAACCATACTTATTATGATCGAGCAACCGCTAAATGGGTCTCCTGTGTAACCGATGGTACAAGAACACACAGAACGGTGGCTGATTACCACGCAGTCGGCATTAGCTCCACAAGATCCGGGACAAGGATCGATACATCTTTCATTCTGACAAGCGAGATTAGAAGTACATTCTGCGCTTATAGTACATTCGGGTCTACAGTTAGGAGCCCTTCCAATGTAATTGTTCAAACAAGAACAAGCAGGCGTATTACCAATTACTCTACATTGGGAATTTGGTCCGCATGGCGAAGGTATACAAGGGTTTGTACTTACAACAGGATCAGGTGACTCTATAATTTTAAATGTAAGAATCGCATGAGTTAACAGCCATGGTTCCTTACTTTGCTCTGGAATACATCTCACAAATGGATCTCCGGTAAATTGTGGCGAACAACTGCATATTGGGTTGTGATTTACAACATGACACCTTGCATTTAAACCGCAAGTACCAGGACATGGGTCTTGGCATTTGGTGTTAATGCAAGCTTTGGTTTGAGGACAATCGGCGCTTATCATACATTCTGGTTTACAAGTGGGTGGAGTTCCTATATAGTTAGCTTGACAAGAACATACAGCGTGTCCGTTTATTACACGACATTGGCTGTATGGACCGCATGGTGAAGGTACGCAAGGATCTCCTTCTTCAATTATAGCTAAGGTTGATAAAAATAAATAAGAATTGGATAAATTGCAAAAATGTGATACGTACTAGGTTGACGAGGTTGTAAATGACATGCCACAACTGGATTTCCTGTATATCCTTCGAAGCAGAAACAAGAAGGAGCATGATTGTTAACTCGGCATTCTGCGTTTACCCCGCAAGTTCCGGGACAAGGATCTTTACATTTATTATTTACGCAAGCTTTGTCGCGAGAACAATCGGTGTTTAATACACATTCTGGTCTACAACTAGTGTATGGATCTCCGAAATATTCGGGCAAACATACACACGAACCAGCACCGTTACGTTCCCTACAAACTGCGTTTGCACCACAAGGTGATGGATTACATGGATTACGCGGTTCTTCTTTAGGAGTAGATACTAAAATATTGTGTAAGTTTTGTAACAAGCTGGTTATGGTATTCTTACTTGGTATTAAACTACATCCTGTGTAAGGGTCGCCGATGTATCCGGACTCGCATTGACATACTGGTGAATGTTTTATAGTTATGCATGTTGTTTGTATACCACAAGATCCTGGGCATGGATCTTTACAACGTTCGTTTACACAAGCTAAATTTCCAGGACATTCCGCATTTATAGTACACTCGGGACGGCAATTTGGCGAACGCCCTATGTAATTTGTTAAACAAGAACAAGCAGGTTGGTTACCCACAACTCTACATTGTGAGTTTGGTCCACAAGGTGACGGTGTACATGGATTTTGTTTAGGTACTTCCATAGTTTCTAAAAGAGCATGCAAGAGTTAAGAATAAAAGTAATAAAAGAGTAGAAAAATAGTCTTACTTTCTTCTTTAATACAACGAACAAAAGGATCTCCAGTAAAGCCTGGAGAACAACTACAAATAGGGTTGTGATTAATTACTCGGCAGCCGGCGTTAAAACCGCAAGTGCCAGGACAAGGATCCTGACATTTGCTGTTTATACAAGCTTTGTTTTGTAAACACTCGGCGCTAATCATGCATTCCGGTTTACATGCAGGAGGTGTTCCAATGTAGTTTGTTTGACAAGAGCAAACCGCGTGTTCGTTTACCATACGACAGTTGCTGTAAGGTCCACATGGTGAAGGAACACATGGATCTGATTTTGGAGTATCAATAACAGCTAGATAAAAAAAAAGTTTAAGTAAAAATAGTAAAGCTACAAAGAATAAAATAGAAAGAAAGAATAAGTCTTACTAGGTGTAGGAGGGTAACACGATCTTAACGGATTTCCAGTGTAGTCGGCAATACAAAAGCATGTAGGTACGTGGTTATTAACTCTACATTCTGCGTTTATTCCGCAAGTTCCTGGACACGGGTCAACACATTTTTGATTAATGCAAGTTTTATCCTTAGAGCAATCCGTATTCATTACGCATTCGGGTCTACATCCGGCGTAAGGATCGCCAAAATAGTTGGGCAAACAACTACACGATCCGGCACCATATCGTTCTCTACAAACTGCATTAGCACCACAAGGTGATGGGTTACAAGGGTGTCTAGGTTCTTCGACTGGTCGAGTAACTACAAGTTTGAAAGTTTGCATAAGTGTCAATTTTTTTGGTGTTAAATTAATTAGTAACTTTAATTTTGTGAGCGAATTAGCGAATTTCACATTTTGTTTTAATAAGGGTTATTTTGTTTAATCGAAGTTAGATTTTTTGACAAGTGATAAAAATCTTACTTTTGGAGCATCCAGAAAATGGATCTCCCGTATGTTCTCCTACACAGTAACAGGTGGGCGTGTGATTTATAACTTTACATTCTGCGTTTCTTCCACAAGATCCTGGACAAGGATCAACGCATTTTTGATTTTGACACATTCTACTCAGTGAGCATTCGGAATTAACTACGCATTCGGGCTTGCAATTTGGTGGTTGGCCATAATAATTAAGCGAACAAGAACATATTGCTCGGTTATTTTGTACACGGCATTCAGAGAATGGCCCACACGGTGATGGTATGCAAGGGTTTCTAAATTCTTCGATAATGATAGGTTCTAAAAAAGCAAAAACATGCAAGCAAGTGATTTATGTGCCAATTTTTCAAGCTTACTCTCTGTGCATCTGGTGAAAGGATCTCCTATGTAATCAATAGGACAACTACAAACGGGACTGTGATTGATTACTTTACATTGTGCATCGTAACCGCAAGTTCCTAAACATGGATCATCGCATTTCTGATTTATACAAGCTTTATTTAACGCGCATTCCGAATTAACTATACATTCGGGTCTACAATTTGGAGGTGAGTTTACGTATCCAACGTTACAAGAACACACTGGTCGTTCATTTACAACCTTACATATACTGTAAGGCCCACAAGGAGATGGTATGCAAGGATTTCTTCTTGGTTCTTCAATTATAACAGCTAAAGTGAAAGAAGTATAAAATAAAAGCAGACAAGCACAAAGAATCATTCTTACGGTGTTCAATTTTTCTGCACAAGCTTAAGGCATTTCCCGTATACCCAGAAATACAGTAACATGATGGGTTGTGATTGATCACACGGCATTCGGCGTTTAATCCGCAACTACCAGGACAAGGGTCTCTACATTTCATTGATAAACAAGCTTTATTTGTAGGACAATCGTTGTTCATAAGACACTCAGGTTTACAACCTATGTATGGATCACCGAAATACTCTTGTATACAAATACAAGAACCAGCACCATTACGTTCATTACATATAGCGTTTGATCCACACGGGGATGGATTACAAGGATTACGCGGTTGTTCTATTACTAATAAAAACATTACAGTTGACACACACGTGAAAGTTAAACTAATCTTACCTTCAATAGGATTACATCCTGAAAACGGATCTCCTTCATATCCATTAATACAGTTACAGATTGGACGATGGTTTTGTACGTTACATTGGGCGTTAAATCCACAAGAACCTACGCACGGATCTTTGCAGTTGTTGTTGAAACAGGCCAAGTGTAATGGACAGTCTTGATTAATAGCACATTCGGGACGACAGTTTGGTGGAGCTCCAAACATTCCAGCGGTACAAGAACATACTGCTCTTAAATCGACAATACGGCAATCTGAATTTGGTCCACATGGTGATGGAATACAAAGATTAACAGGAGGTGGTAGTGGTGTCACTGTATAAATTATAAAGTTAGTTTAATGTTGTTTAAAAAAAGCCAAGCTTACCTTCTTTGACACATTGCACGAATGGATCGCCTGTAAATCTACCAGGGCAGCTACAAATTGGATTGTGATACACAACTTGACAACGAGCACCAACTCCACAGGTGCCTGGGCAAGGATCTTGACACTTTTGATTTATGCACGCTTTGTCTTGGGAACAGTCGGAACTTACAAGGCACTCGGGTCTACAATTTGGCGGAGCACCATAATATTCTGCTTGACACGAGCAAACTGCGTGACCGTTTGTAACACGACAAATACTATTGGGGCCACATGGTGAAGGCTGACAAAGATTTTGCGTTAGTGGAGCTAAAGAAAAAAGATTAGACAATTTCCAATCAAAAAATAATTTAACTTACGTTGACGTGGCTTTTGTCTACAAGCAGTAAATGGATCTCCAGTATAATCTTCTATGCACGAACAAACAGGCACGTGATTAACAACTGTGCAATCGGCGTTGATTCCACATAATCCTTGGCAAGGATCTCGACAATGTTGTGTCAAACAAGCCAAATTACTTGGACAATCTGGATTGATAATGCACTCAGGTCTACAACCTCCAGAATAAGGATCTCCTATATATGGAGGAATGCAATTACAACGAGCGATTCCGTTACTTATACTGCATTGTGCGTTATCTCCGCAAGGCGATGGATTGCAAGGATCATCGGGTTGTCGTATTTCTTTAGAACAACCTACGAATGCGTCGCCAACGTACCCTTCCAAACAGGTACAATATGGTGTGTGATTAACAACACTACATTTTGCACCGCTTCCACAACTTCCAGGACATGGGTCAATACATTTATCTCTAACGCACGCTTTATTTTTTGGACATTCTTGATTTATTGTACATTCAGGACGACAGAATGGAGGGTGTCCTATGTAATTAACATCACACGAACACACTGGGCGTCCTTGTTTAACTTGACAAATTGAGTTAGGTCCACAAGGTGTAGGGTCGCATGGATTCTCTGGCACTTTAGGTTCAATTACTTCGATAACGTTACACTGAACAAATGGATCGCCTCTCATACTTAAAGGACAGCTGCATATTGGATTGTGGTTGATAACTGAACAAAGAGCGTTAAGTCCACATGTTCCGGGACATGGATCGGTACATTTCTGGTTGATACAAGCTTCCATTTGAGAACATTCGGAACTAACTATGCAGTCTGGTTTACATGCGGGTGGTGTTCCTTTGTATCCTGGTAAGCACGAGCAAGTAGCGTAATCACGCGCTGATACTAAGCATCTACTGTAAGGTCCACACGGTGATGGATCGCATGGGTTTATTGGATGAGTTGGTTGTTTGAACGGGAAGCACGACACAAATGGATCACCGCTATATTCGGCAGGACAATAACACACTGGTATGTGATTTACAACTTCGCATTCGGCACCCATTCCACATGCACCACTACAAGGATTTACGCATTTGTTATTTATGCACGATTGCGCCATCAAACAATCACTGTTTAAAACACATTCAGGTCTACAAGCTAACCAAGGATCTCCAAAGAAGCCAGGCTTACAAACACATCCAAGGGTGTTGCCATTTTCAATACAATCAGCATTTGCTCCACATCGTAAGTTTTCGCACGTATCACGTTCTTCGACAACTATAAATGGTAATTTGTTAGTAAATCATGTAAGTTTTAAAATAATTATATTTACTTATGCTCGGTGTTGTACAGTGTTCGAATGGATTTCCAACAAATCCGTGTGGACAGCTGCACACAGGAGAATGCATTACCACGTCACACAATGCGTTAATTCCACAAGAGCCGGGGCACGGGTCTGCACAAACTTGACTAATACACGCTTTATTAAACGGACAGTCGGCGCTTGTTAAACATTCTGGTCTACATTTTGGATTAAATGCAGCACTAGGGCCTAAGCAAGGGTCGCAAATAGCCACATCAGTACCGTATACGTCACATTCTGTTTGTGGTCCACAAGGCGATGGACGGCATGGCATTGTTGTATTTGCGGTCGGATAAGCTAAAAAGAGTACGTTAATTTGATGGTTTTAACGAAATTACAAAACTTACGTTTAGGTATACATTGGAAGAAGGCATCTCCAGTAAAACCTTCTGCACAAATACACGTAGCAGTATGGTCTTGAACTTGACATAGAGCATTTAAGCCACAAACAGCTCCTGTATTACATGGATTTCTACAATGTCGATCAATACAAGCTTTATCAATTGGACAATCTGTGTTTAAAACACATTCGGGTTGACAACCAAATTGAGGATCTCCAACAAAATCGGGCAAACACGAGCACACTGGACGAGTATTCATAACTTGGCATAGCGTGTTGAGTCCACAAGGACTAGGCATGCAAGGATCTGATGGTAAGTATGTAGGAACTGGGAAACATCTCGATAGAGGATTTCCAGTCAGTCCGTGATTACAAGTACAAACTGGATGATGTTTTTCTACTCTACAATTTGCATTAATTCCACACGAACCAGGACAAGGATCTTGACATCTGTGTCCCATACAAGAGGTTTGATCTGAACAGTCATCATCTAGTATGCACTCATAACCGTGACAACCTCTAGGGCCTGTGGGGTCACCGGCAATTCCATTTGGACATCTACACATAGAGCGACCTTCCGAAGTTAGTACACATTCAGCTCCTGGACCGCAAGGATTTGGGTAGCAAGGAGTGACAGGTTCGTGTCTACAACCGGAATAAGGATCACCAATAAAGCCAGGTTTACAATAGCATCGTTCTTGATTGTTCGATATGTAGCAGTCGGAGTTTATTCCGCAAGGTCCGGGTTGACATAGAATTACGTGCGGTAAAGGTTCTAAGCAGTGGCGGTATGGGTTTCCTCTAGTGCCTGATGGGCAGAAGCAAGATGGTTCTCTGTTAGGATCGCATAAAGCACCTTCGCCACAAGGGTTTGGTAGACATTTATTTTCTTGTTTTTGACAACCGCGAATGGTGTTAGGACTATCTAAGTATCCACCCAAGCAAGTACATTTAGCAAAGCCGTTTTGTAAAAGTGTGCATTGTGTGTTTGGACCGCATGGAGATGGATTGCACGGATTGTTTGGTAAAGTACAAGGAACTTGAGGTGGAGTGCCTTCGTATTCTGGTAAACAGAAACAAACTGCTTTGTTTCTAACGACTCGACATTCAGAGTTGGGACCACATGGGTTATGGTCGCATTTATTTCCATCGGGAACTGTAAATTTAATTGTGATAATAAACGTTTAATGTTTTTAAAAAGGAAAAACTTACTGCAACCTATGAATGGATTTCCCGTTAAGCCTTTAGGACAGAAACAAATTGGGTTGCCGTTGTCTAATTCGCATAATGCGTGTGTTCCGCATGGGTTGGGATCGCATGGGTTTGTTGGTGGTTGGCATCCGTAAATTCCGCTTCCGGTGTATCCAGGAGGACATGTGCAAGTGGCTTGGTGGTAGATGACTTCGCATTCGGCGTAAGGACCACATTGGCACGGAGAGGCACATTGTCCATTTATACAAGCTTCGTTTGAAGGACATTCGCTATCGCTTCGACATCCTTGAACTAAACTTAACTTTAGTATTTATTGTTTGAGAATCTCAAAGCGTTACCTTTTTCGCAAAAAGTGTATGGGTTTCCTATGCAGCCAGGTAAGCATTGACAAGTAATTGCATGATCAACAGGTAAACATTCGGCGTTTTCTCCACATGAATCTTCTAAACATGGGCTTATGCAAATTCTGTTGAGCCTATCGCATAGTTTGTCTGGTGGACAGTCTTCGTTATACTGACAAACTGATTTACCATCGTTAACTGAAATGATTTGATAAGATTCATTATCAAAGGAGGTTTTGAGCGAATTTACCTGGGACGCATCCAATATATCCGTTTCCTTGATATCCTTCGGAGCAACTACAATCTGTACCATGATTGGTATTTATACAAACCGCATTCTGTGCACATGGATTGTGTAGATCGCACGGTCGTTGACATGCTCGATCGATGCAGGCTTCAGTTAGCGAACAGTCGTTATTCGTTATGCAACTCACTACAGAAAAGAAGGTGCAAAAAGAAATAGATAAGAGAAAGAAAACAATATTTTACATAAAGATGTAAAGTATTTACATTATTTTACATGATTGCAATTTTTTTCTCTACATATTTACTAGCTTTCCCTTACGAGAAAACCATGATTTTTAAGAATTTTTTTTTTCAACTGTACAATTATTACTAATTAGTGTTTTTAAGTCAATTTGTTACATTAAAAATTATATTAAATCATTTTTAGTTTTAATTTGTTTCAAATAATAAAAAATTGCAGGATGTAAGTGTTGTGTTAGCTTACTGGGTTGAGACTTGAAGCATTTATTTGCAGGGTTTCCTTCGTATCCCATAGGACACGTACATATTGGTCTGTGCATTTTGGCCTGACATTTGGCTGTAGATGCACATGCGTTTGTAAAATCGCACGGATTTTGACATTCTGACATAAAACAAGCTTCCGAATCAACGCAGTCCATATCAGATTGGCATGGCTGATGAACTTTAGGATGACCAGGTTCTAGTAGATTTATTAGATATTATACATTAGTTTTTGGTTAGATATATTTACATAAATAATAATGTTTGTAATGTTCTTTGGTTGACCATACAGTGCCATCAAAACAAAATTCCCACTATAATGTAAAACGCTGGTAGTCATTTGATTACATGGGCGTTTGCAGTTCCACATGCATTTGACGTAAAATAGCCCAATTGCTACCAGTATGTTAAATTAGCGTGAAGATTATTTTTATAGCTCTGTATAACGTCATGCAAGACGATAAACAGTAACCTATACCCCTTCTTAATTTATTTCGTAGACAAAAAAATGTAATTTTTGGCAAGCAGTCTCTTAGTTTAGGTTCCTACAGACTTAAAAAAATATAAGTAAATTATCAAGCTGGTCTACTACTTAATAGCCCTTAGATAGATTGTCTGTCGATCTGTCCGCCTGCCCACTCGTCACTATGTCAGTACAAACGTTTTCCATTCATTGTACCATTGCTCCATTCGCTTGCCCGCTCGTACGCCTACCCATTAGAATATTTGCCTGCCTACTTGTATGCCTAATTAACTGTCTGTCCGTCTGTACGTCCGTAAAATTTAATTATTTAGATTAAATTTTTTTCAAAAAGAAATACAACTTTATGAAGGTTGTGACTAAAATTTATCGGCACGCGGAAAAGATGGATTCCTTACGATAAACAATGCCACCAATCACATTCTTAAGTTATGATAAAAAATTACAGGGTGTATAGATCAAGTCTATGCCGTCATGTATTTACAAAATTTTTGAATTACATAGGGACGTGCAATGCTGAAAATTTAAATTACATCAATAATAGTCATGCGAATTTCATGAAAGGAAATTACAAGTATGAAATGAACTTGAGAAAGGCTATAAATCCAGTACACCAAAGAAAGCAAAATAAGGGCATTACTACTATAAGTGGTGACAATTTGAATCACCACCTGACTCTCGAGCCTCAGAAGAACTACTAATGATCTGATTTTGCCAAACAATTGATCTGACCAAACCAGAGGTTTCGTACAAATGATCGAACTTAACACCAGATTTTGATAATCTGATTTGGTCAGATTTTTTAGGCGGTCAGGAGATGAGCTGATGCGGTCACTTGACCACCTAACAACTCACCACTAGGTTTATCAAGCGACTCATTTATGCATTTGATCAAATTAGCCTGACCACCTGATTAGATTGAACTATAGGCGCTAAAGGGTTGAAATAATAATATTGGTGGCAAGCTAATGGATGCATGAAGTATTTTCAAATTTAAAATAAATAAGACAGCAAAAGATATAAAAATGTCCAAAGAACAATATAAGCCATATATTTTTACAATTTAAGTTTTGCAATTGTGCTGTAAAACTCGATCTATATTTTTCTAACTTTTCAAATATTTTCAATATTTACAAAATTATTTACAATTTCAACACAGACTGCATAACTTTTCATGTAAGCTGAAATTAGATGGATTAAAACAAATTTTTTTAATGGTAGTTATATGATCATTTTACCACATGTTAAAAGCACACCAATTTTTCCACATCTCGTCGAGTTATTCCAAATCCAGTTGTCAAAATTAATAAGGGAAGTTTTGGGAGTTTTCAGGATTATGAGGATTAGTAATACGATAATCAACAGCAACATTTTGTTAAAACCTTGCGAAGTAGAAAAAAATAAATATTTTGACTTACCTTTGATGCAAGCGCCTGTAAGTGCATCACAGGTAACACCAGGTGGGCAATGTTCACAACCTGGTATAATTGTAGGCTCATCTACGTAAGAAAAATTTTTAATACAAGAACAATTAAAAAAAATTAAATACGCACAAGGTTTAACAACACACTTGCATCCATCACATTCCAAATTACTGGAACGACAGTCTGAATTCTTTTGGCATTGACACACTGGAAAAGAAATTTTAACCACTTTTCGCTACAAACCTAACCATTTTACCTTTAACACAAACGGGTTGATGATTTTGTACTTGGCAATCTTGATTAAAAGTACACGGATTTGAGACGGCACAAGGATTTTGACATTTTGCACCAATACACGCTTGTTGTGAAGAACACTCCAAGTGAGATCGACAAGCAATATCTGAGAATTATTAAAAAAACAAATAAATTCAACTACTAAAGAAAAGAATAAAATTTTACTGAAAAGAAAAACAAATATTAAAGCACATAAGCTGAAAATATTTAAAGCAAAAATATAAACTGTACAAAACACCAAGAAAAATAAAAAATGCACACATATATACAAAAGCAACCACCACCCTCTAAACCAACTATAATACATGGCTCCACACCCATCACCAAATTTATTTACATATGTACAAGAATAAAATACAAAAGTAAAAACGTAACCATAATAAAAAAATAGATTTATGAGTTCTCGCAGAGAACTTTTTTGCTGTAGTAGGTAGAGTTGATCCAGCATAATTTATATAAACAATCATGCATATAATTTTCTGGAGGTTCCTGTAGGTGGACCTTGACAGCCTCATGCAACTGCAAACAGTAGAGGCTGCAAAATATCATGCTTGCATCCTTGAAATCCAGAAGTGTGCGAGAGCATAAATCCCAAACAAATATTACTCATTTTTACCTGGTATAATTTTACAATCAACTACATCCTGCCTTTGATTTAATGGGCACAGGCACACAGGTGTATGACCAATGACATCACAATCAACACCTTTTACACAAGGATAATAATACGTGCAAGGACTTTGGCAAATGTTTTGAATGCATGAAGTGTCATTGGAACAGTCGTCTTGTGATATACATGAAGAAAAATTATAACGATTAGTACCAACCGTCGTAGGAATATCAAACACGTCCGAAGACGTGGTATTTTGAAACTCATCCCTTACAGTAGAATATGGTGTAGTAGTAAATTCGTCAACTGTGATAGCAGTAGGAAAGTCAGTTTTATGAAGAGAATCGACTGTGTTAGGTTCAACATCAGGACCTGTTACTTCAGTATAGATCATGGTGGATGTCATCTCGGAATTTGTAACGTTTTGCAAACTTACAGTAAAAGCTGGCGTTAAAGAACTTTCTGACCGGCTACTTTCCGTCACGATTACTTCAGGGACTTTAGTTGTGGTAATAGTACCAATAGTGGTACCAATACTGGATCCACCCAAAGTAGTATGTTCAGAAGAAAAAGTCGACAATAATTTAGTTGTGTACTCTATTTGCTCTGTTACAGTAGTAAGAGGTTTACCACTAGATACTGTTTGAAATTCAGTAGTAATTGCACCTATGGTTGTACCAACAGTGGGTAAATCTTTGGTGGTATATTCTGAAGGTGAGGATGATTGTGTTGTGGTACCTTCAGAAATTGATTTAGTTGAGAACTCTATTTGCTCTGTTACAGTAGTGAGAGGTTTCCCACTAGTTACTGTTTGAGATTCAGTAGCAATTGCACCTATGGTTGTACCAACAGTGGGTAAATATTTGGTGGTATATTCTGAAGGTGAGGATGATTGTGTTGGGGTACCTTCAGAAATTGATTTAGTTGAGAACTCTATTTGCTCTGTTACAGTAGTGAAAGGTTTACCACTAGTTACTGTTTGAGATTCAGTAGCAATGTCACCTATGGTTGTACCAACAGTGGGTAAATCTTTGGCGGTATATTCTGAAGGTGAGGATGATTGTGTTGGGGTACCTTCAGAAATTGATTTAGTTGAGAACTCTATTTGCTCTGTTACAGTAGTGAGAGGTTTACCACTAGTTACTGTTTGAGATTCAGTAGCAATTGCACCTATGGTTGTACCAACAGTGGGTAAATATTTGGTGGTATATTCTGAAGGTGAGGATGATTGTGTTGGGGTACCTTCAGAAATTGATTTAGTTGAGAACTCTATTTGCTCTGTTACAGTAGTGAGAGGTTTACCACTAGTTACTGTTTGAGATTCAGTAGCAATTGCACTTATGGTTGTACCAACAGTGAGTAAATCTTTGGTGGTATATTCTGAAGGTGAGGATGATTGTGTTGTGGTACCTTCAGAAATTGATTTAGTTGAGAACTCTATTTGCTCTGTGGCAGTAGTGAGAGGTTTACCACTAGTTACTGTTTGAGATTCAGTAGCAATTGCACTTATGGTTGTACCAACTGTAAGTAAATCTTTGGTGGCATATTCTAAAGGTGAGGATGATTGTGTTGTGGTACCTTCAGAAATTGATTTAGTTGAGAACTCTATTTGCTCTGTTACAGTAGTGAGAGGTTTACCACTAGTTACTGTTTGAGATTCAGTAGCAATTGCACTTATGGTTGTACCAACAGTGAGTAAATCTTGGGTGGTATATTCTGAAGGTGAGGATGATTGTGTTGTGGTACCTTCAGAAATTGATTTAGTTGAGAACTCTATTTGCTCTGTTATAGTAGTGAGAGGTTTACCACTAGTTACTGTTTGAAATTCAGTTGCAATTGCACCTATGGTTGTACCAACAGTGGGTAAACCTTTAGTGGTAAACTCTGAAGATGTGAATGCTTGCGTTACGGTTCCTTCAGAAACTGATTTAGTTGAGAAGTCTATTTGCTCTGTTACAGTAGTGAGAGGTTTACCATTAGATACTGTTAGCGATTCAGTAGCATTTGCACCTATGGTTGTACCTACAGTAGGCAAGCTTCTGGTGGTATATTCTGAAGGTGTGGTTGATTGTGTTGTGGTACCTTCTGACAATGGTTTAGTAGAGTACTCAACTTGTTCAGTAGATGTTATAAGATGTTTACCACTCGATATTGTTTGAGTTTCACTAGTAACTGCACCAATGGTTGTACCTACAGTAGGCACACCCCTGGTGGTATATTCTGTAGATGTGGTTGATTGTGTTGTGGTACCTTCTGACAATGGTTTAGTTGAGTACTCAACTTGTTCAGTAGAAGTTATAAGAGGTTTACCACTGGATATTGTTTGAGTTTCACTAGTAACTGCACCAATGGTTGTACCTACAGTAGGCAAACCCCTGGTGGTATATTCTGAAGGTGTGGTTGATTGTGTTGTGCTACCTTCTGACAATGGCTTAGTTGAGTACTCGACATGTTCAGTAGACGTTATAAGAGGTTTACCACTAGATATTGTTTGAGTTTCACTGGTAACTGCACCAATGGTTGTACCTACAGTAGGCAAACCCCTGGTGGTATATTCTGAAGGTGTGGTTGATTGTGTTGGGTTACCTTCTGACAATGGTATAGTAGAGTACTCAACTTGTTCAGTAGATGATATAAGAGGTTTACCACTCGATATTGTTTGAGTTTCACTAGTAACTGCACCAGTGGTTGTACCTACAGTAGGCAAACTTCTGGTGGTATATTCTGAAGGTGTGGTTGATTGTGTTGTGGTACCTTCTGACAATGGTTTAGTAGAGAACTCAACTTGTTCAGTAGATGTTATAAGAGTTTTACCACTCGATATTGTTTCAGTTTCACTAGTAACTGCACCTATGGTTGTACCAACAGTAGGTAAAACTTTAGTGGTAAACTCTGAAGATGTGGATGATTGCGTTGTGGTACCTTCTGACAATGGTTTAGTTGAGTACTCGACTTGTTCAGTTGAAGTTATAAGAGGTTTACCACTCGATATTGTTTGAGTTTCACTGGTAACTGCACCAATGGTTGTACCTACAGTAGGCAAACCCCTGGTGGTATATTCTGTAGATGTGGTTGATTGTGTTGTGGTACCTTCTGACAATGGTTTAGTTGAGTACTCAACTTGTTCAGTAGAAGTTATAAGAGGTTTACCACTGGATATTGTTTGAGTTTCACTAGTAACTGCACCAATGGTTGTACCTACAGTAGGCAAACCCCTGGTGGTATATTCTGAAGGTGTGGTTGATTGTGTTGTGCTACCTTCTGACAATGGCTTGGTTGAGTACTCGACATGTTCAGTAGACGTTATAAGAGGTTTACCACTAGATATTGTTTGAGTTTCACTGGTAACTGCACCAATGGTTGTACCTACAGTAGGCAAACCCCTGGTGGTATATTCTGAAGGTGTGGTTGATTGTGTTGGGTTACCTTCTGACAATGGTATAGTAGAGTACTCAACTTGTTCAGTAGATGATATAAGAGGTTTACCACTCGATATTGTTTGAGTTTCACTAGTAACTGCACCAGTGGTTGTACCTACAGTAGGCAAACTTCTGGTGGTATATTCTGAAGGTGTGGTTGATTGTGTTGTGGTACCTTCTGACAATGGTTTAGTAGAGTACTCAACTTGTTCAGTAGATGTTATAAGAGTTTTACCACTCGATATTGTTTCAGTTTCACTAGTAACTGCACCTATGGTTGTACCAACAGTAGGTAAAACTTTAGTGGTAAACTCTGAAGATGTGGATGATTGCGTTGTGGTACCTTCTGACAATGGTTTAGTTGAGTACTCGACTTGTTCAGTTGAAGTTATAAGAGGTTTACCACTCGATATTGTTTGAGTTTCACTGGTAACTGCACCAATGGTTGTACCTACAGTAGGCAAACCCCTGGTGGTATATTCTGAAGGTGAGGATGATTGCGTTGTGGTACCTTCTGACAATGGTTTAGTTGAGTACTCGACTTGTTCAGTAGATGTTATAAGAGGTTTACCACTCGATATTGTTTGAATTTCACTAGTAACTGCACCAATGGTTGTACCTACAGTAGGCAAACCCCTAGTGGTATATTCTGAAGGTGTGGTTGATTGTGTTGTGGTACCTTCTGACAATGGTTTAGTAGAGTACTCAACTTGTTCAGTAGATGTTATAAGAGGTTTAGCACTCGATATTGTTTGAGTTTCACTGGTAACTGCACCAATGGTTGTACCTACAGTAGGCAAACACCTGGTGGTATATTCTGAAGGTGTGGTTGATTGTGTTGTGGTACCTTCTGACAATGGTTTAGTAGAGTACTCAACTTGTTCAGTAGATGTTATAAGAGGTTTACCACTCGATATTGTTTCAGTTTCACTGGTAACTGCACCAATGGTTGTACCTACAGTAGGCAAACCCCTGGTGGTATATTCTGAAGGTGTGGATGATTGCGTTGTGGTACCTTCTGACAATGGTTTAGTTGAGTACTCGACTTGTTCAGTAGAAGTTATAAGAGGTTTACCACTCGATATTGTTTGAATTTCACTAGTAACTGCACCAATGGTTGTACCTACAGTAGGCAAACCCCTAGTGGTATATTCTGAAGGTTGGGTTGATTGTGTTGTGGTACCTTCTGACAATGGTTTAGTTGAGTACTCGACTTGTTCAGTAGAAGTTATAAGAGGTTTACCACTCGATATTGTTTGAGTTTCACTAGTAACTGCACCAATGGTTGTACCTACAGTAGGCAAACCCCTGGTGGTATATTCTGAAGATGTGGTTGAATGTGTTGTGGTACCTTCTGACAATGGTTTAGTAGAGTACTCAACTTGTTCAGTAGATGTTATAAGAGGTTTACCACTCGATATTGTTTCAGTTTCACTAGTAACTGCACCAATGGTTGTACCTACAGTAGGCAAACCCCTGGTGGTATATTCTGAAGGTGTGGATGATTGTGTTGTGGTACCTTCTGACAATGGTTTAGTAGAGTACTCAACTTGTTCAGTAGATGTTATAAGAGGTTTACCACTCGATATTGTTTGAGTTTCACCAGTAACTGCACCAATTGTTGTACCTACAGTAGGCAAACCCCTGGTGGTATATTCTGAAGGTGTGGTTGATTGTGTTGTGGTACCTTCTGACAATGGTTTAGTAGAGTACTCAACTTGTTCAGTAGATGTTATAAGAGGTTTACCACTCGATATTGTTTGAGTTTCACTGGTAACTGCACCAATGGTTGTACCTACAGTAGGCAAACCCCTGGTGGTATATTCTGAAGGTGTGGATGATTGCGTTGTGGTACCTTCTGACAATGGTTTAGTTGAGTACTCGACTTGTTCAGTAGAAGTTATAAGAGGTTTACCACTCGATATTGTTTGAATTTCACTAGTAACTGCACCAATGGTTGTACCTACAGTAGGCAAACCCCTAGTGGTATATTCTGAAGGTGTGGTTGATTGTGTTGTGGTACCTTCTGACAATGGTTTAGTTGAGTACTCGACTTCTTCAGTAGAAAATATAAGAGGTTTACCACTCGATATTGTTTGAGTTTCACTAGTAACTGCACCAATGGTTGTACCTACAGTAGGCAAACCCCTAGTGGTATATTCTGAAGGTTGGGTTGATTGTGTTGTGGTACCTTCTGACAATGGTTTAGTTGAGTACTCGACTTGTTCAGTAGAAGTTATAAGAGGTTTACCACTCGATATTGTTTGAGTTTCACTAGTAACTGCACCAATGGTTGTACCTACAGTAGGGAAACCCCTGGTGGTATATTCTGAAGATGTGGTTGATTGTGTTGTGGTACCTTCTGACAATGGTTTAGTAGAGTACTCAACTTGTTCAGTAGATGTTATAAGAGGTTTACCACTCGATATTGTTTCAGTTTCACTAGTAACTGCACCAATGGTTGTACCTACAGTAGGCAAACCCCTGGTGGTATATTCTGAAGGTGTGGATGATTGTGTTGTGGTACCTTCTGACAATGGTTTAGTAGAGTACTCAACTTGTTCAGTAGATGTTATAAGAGGTTTACCACTCGATATTGTTTGAGTTTCACCAGTAACTGCACCAATGGTTGTACCTACAGTAGGCAAACCCCTGGTGGTATATTCTGAAGGTGTGGTTGATTGTGTTGTGGTACCTTCTGACAATGGTTTAGTAGAGTACTCAACTTGTTCAGTAGATGTTATAAGAGGTTTACCACTCGATATTGTTTGAGTTTCACTGGTAACTGCACCAATGGTTGTACCTACAGTAGGCAAACCCCTGGTGGTATATTCTGAAGGTGTGGATGATTGCGTTGTGGTACCTTCTGACAATGGTTTAGTTGAGTACTCGACTTGTTCAGTAGAAGTTATAAGAGGTTTACCACTCGATATTGTTTGAATTTCACTAGTAACTGCACCAATGGTTGTACCTACAGTAGGCAAACCCCTAGTGGTATATTCTGAAGGTGTGGTTGATTGTGTTGTGGTACCTTCTGACAATGGTTTAGTTGAGTACTCGACTTCTTCAGTAGAAGTTATAAGAGGTTTACCACTCGATATTGTTTGAGTTTCACTAGTAACTGCACCAATGGTTGTACCTACAGTAGGCAAACCCCTGGTGGTATATTCTGAAGGTGTGGTTGATTGTGTTGTGGTACCTTCTGACAATGGTTTAGTAGAGTACTCAACTTGTTCAGTAGATGTTATAAGAGGTTTACCACTCGATATTGTTTCAGTTTCACTAGTAACTGCACCAACGGTTGTACCTACAGTAGGCAAACCCCTGGTGGTATATTCTGAAGGTGTGGATGATTGCGTTGTGGTACCTTCTGACAATGGTTTAGTTGAGTACTCGACTTGTTCAGTAGATGTTATAAGAGGTTTACCACTCGATATTGTTTGAGTTTCACTAGTAACTGAACCAATGGTTGTACCTACAGTAGGCAAACCCCTGGTTGTATATTCTGAAGGTGTGGTTGATTGTGTTGTGGCACCTTCTGACAATGGTTTAGTTGAGTAATCAACTTGTTCAGTAGAAGTTATAAGAGGTTTACCACTCGATATTGTTTGAGTTTCACTAGTAACTGCACCAATGGTTGTACCTACAGTAGGCAAACTTCTGGTGGTATATTCTGAAGGTGTGGTTGATTGTGTTGTGGTGCCTTCTGACAATGGTTTAGTGGAGTACTCAACTTGTTCAGTAGATGTTATAAGAGGTTTACCACTCGATATTGTTTGAGTTTCACTAGTTACTGCACCAATAGTTGTACCTACAGTAGGCAAACCCCTGGTGGTATATTCTGAAGGTCTGGTTGATTGTGTTGTGGTACCTTCTGACAATGGTTTAGTTGAGTACTCGACTTGTTCAGTAGAAGTTATAAGAGGTTTACCACTCGATATTGTTTGAATTTCACTAGTAAGTGCACCAATGGTTGTACCTACAGTAGGCAAACCCCTGGTGGTATATTCTAAAGGTGTGGTTGATTGTGTTGTGGTACCTTCTGACAATGGTTTAGTTGAGTACTCGACTTGTTCAGTAGAAGTTATAAGAGGTTTACCACTCGATATTGTTTGAGTTTCACTGGTAACTGCACCAATGGTTGTTCCTACAGTAGGCAAACCCCTGGTGCTATATTCTGAAGGTGTGGTTGATTGTGTTGTGGTACCTTCTGACAATGGTTTAGTTGAATACTGGACTTCTTCAGTAGAAGTTATAAGAGGTTTACCACTCGATATTGTTTGAGTTTCACTGGTAACTGCACCAATGGTTGTTCCTACAGTAGGCAAACCCCTGGTGCTATATTCTGAAGGTGTGGTTGATTGTGTTGTGGTACCTTCTGACAATGGTTTAGTTGAATACTGGACTTCTTCAGTAGAAGTTATAAGAGGTTTACCACTCGATATTGTTTGAGTTTCACTGGTAACTGCACCAATGGTTGTACCTACAGTAGGGAAACCCCTGGTGGTATATTCTGAAGATGTGGTTGATTGTGTTGTGGTACCTTCTGACAATGGTTTAGTAGAGTACTCAACTTGTTCAGTAGATGTTATAAGAGGTTTACCACTCGATATTGTTTTAGTTTCACTAGTAACTGCACCAATGGTTGTACCTACAGTAGGCAAACCCCTGGTGGTATATTCTGAAGGTGTTGATGATTGTGTTGTGGTACCTTCTGACAATGGTTTAGTAGAGTACTCAACTTGTTCAGTAGATGTTATAAGAGGTTTACCACTCGATATTGTTTGAGTTTCACCAGTAACTGCACCAATGGTTGTACCTACAGTAGGCAAACTTCTGGTGGTATATTCTGAAGGTGTGGTTGATTGTGTTGTGGTACCTTCTGACAATGGTTTAGTAGAGTACTCAACTTGTTCAGTAGATGTTATAAGAGGTTTACCACTCGATATTGTTTGAGTTTCACTGGTAACTGCACCAATAGTTGTACCTACAGTAGGCAAACCCCTGGTGGTATATTCTGAAGGTGTGGATGATTGCGTTGTGGTACCTTCTGACAATGGTTTAGTTGAGTACTCGACTTGTTCAGTAGAAGTTATAAGAGGTTTACCACTCGATATTGTTTGAATTTCACTAGTAACTGCACCAATGGTTGTACCTACAGTAGGCAAACCCCTAGTGGTATATTCTGAAGGTGTGGTTGATTGTGTTGTGGTACCTTCTGACAATGGTTTAGTAGAGTACTCAACTTGTTCAGTAGATGTTATAAGAGGTTTACCACTCGATATTGTTTGAGTTTCACTGGTAACTGCACCAATAGTTGTACCTACAGTAGGCAAACCCCTGGTGGTATATTCTGAAGGTGTGGATGATTGCGTTGTGGTACCTTCTGACAATGGTTTAGTTGAGTACTCGACTTGTTCAGTAGAAGTTATAAGAGGTTTACCACTCGATATTGTTTGAATTTCACTAGTAACTGCACCAATGGTTGTACCTACAGTAGGCAAACCCCTAGTGGTATATTCTGAAGGTGTGGTTGATTGTGTTGTGGTACCTTCTGACAATGGTTTAGTAGAGTACTCAACTTGTTCAGTAGATGTTATAAGAGGTTTACCACTCGATATTGTTTGAGTTTCACTGGTAACTGCACCAATAGTTGTACCTACAGTAGGCAAACCCCTGGTGGTATATTCTGAAGGTGTGGATGATTGCGTTGTGGTACCTTCTGACAATGGTTTAGTTGAGTACTCGACTTGTTCAGTAGAAGTTATAAGAGGTTTACCACTCGATATTGTTTGAATTTCACTAGTAACTGCACCAATGGTTGTACCTACAGTAGGCAAACCCCTAGTGGTATATTCTGAAGGTGTGGTTGATTGTGTTGTGGTACCTTCTGACAATGGTTTAGTAGAGTACTCAACTTGTTCAGTAGATGTTATAAGAGGTTTACCACTCGATATTGTTTGAGTTTCACTAGTAACTGCACCAATGGTTGTACCTACAGTAGGCAAACCCCTGGTGGTATATTCTGAAGGTGTGGATGATTGCGTTGTGGTACCTTCTGACAATGGTTTAGTTGAGTACTCGACTTGTTCAGTAGATGTTATAAGAGGTTTACCACTCGATATTGTTTGAGTTTCACTAGTAACTGAACCAATGGTTGTACCTACAGTAGGCAAACCCCTGGTTGTATATTCTGAAGGTGTGGTTGATTGTGTTGTGGCACCTTCTGACAATGGTTTAGTTGAGTAATCAACTTGTTCCGTAGAAGTTATAAGAGGTTTACCACTCGATATTGTTTGAGTTTCACTAGTAACTGCACCAATAGTTGTTCCTACAGTAGGCAAACCCCTGGTGGTATATTCTAAAGGTGTGGTTGATTGTGTTGTGGTACCTTCTGACAATGGTTTAGTAGAGTACTCAACTTGTTCAGTAGATGTTATAAGAGGTTTACCACTCGATATTGTTTGAGTTTCACTAGTAACTGCACCAATGGTTGTACCTACAGTAGGCAAACCCCTGGTGGTATATTCTGAAGGTGTGGATGATTGCGTTGTGGTACCTTCTGACAATGGTTTAGTTGAGTACTCGACTTGTTCAGTAGATGTTATAAGAGGTTTACCACTCGATATTGTTTGAGTTTCACTAGTAACTGCACCAATGGTTGTACCTACAGTAGGCAAACCCCTGGTGGTATATTCTGAAGGTGTGGATGACTGTGTGGTGGTACCTTCTGACAATGGTTTAGTTGAGTACTCAACTTGTTCAGTAGAAGTTGTAAGAGGTTTACCATTAATTTCTGTTTCCGTGGTTATAGATCCAGTGCTGGTACCAATAGAGTGTTCACCTTTTGTAGTAATATCAGAAGCTGGAGATGATTGTGTTGTATTAGCTTCTAAAATAGATTTAGTTGTATATTCTGTTTGCTTTGTGGTATTAGCAAGAGGTTTCCCACTAGTTATTGTTTCAGTTTCGCTGGTTATTGGAACAATGGTGGTACCAATAGTGGATAGTCCTTTAGTAGTATATTGAGGAGGTAATGAAGATTGTGTATTAGTAGCGTCAGAGAAAGATTTTGTTGAGTACTCTAGCTTTCCTGTTGTTGTAAATTTTAAAGTAGTTTCTTCTGTAAACTCACTTGTAGTATTTGAAATTGAAGCCATAGTTGAGGTTGTCTTATATGATTCTGTTGTTGTAAGGCTAGGAGTGGTCGTGTCGGCTATATAAGTAGTTGGAATAGTTTGTTGATTTGATGTGGTCGGTAGTGAGTCAGTTTTTTGTTCGTAACCTATGGTAGTGAACTGATTATTAGTGTTTGGATAATCGGTTGTTATTTGAACGCTGGGCGTTATAATTACTACTGAAGAATCTGTAGGTTCTTTAGTGTTATGGTAAGGTGTAACTGTGTATACGTCTTCAGCTGTCGTGTTAAGGGTAGGTTTCGTAGTTGTATTTAAATCTAGTCCTCGGTCTCTTGTCGTGGTAGATTGAGTGTTGAGTTTAACTGGTGGCGTGGTTGATTCGGTCGCAGTAGTTACAGGTATAAATGTGGTCGGTTGAGTTGGAAATGTATAGGTTGGTGTGTTAATGGTGGTGATAAGTGGAAAACATTCGACAGAGGCATTGCCTTCATAACCGGATGGACATGAACATGTAACACTGTGGGCCTGTGCTTCGCATTTGGCTGCTTTGCCACACTTGGTTGTGCAAAGATCTATGCATTTGCCTTTAATGCAGGATTGTGCTTGTGTACAGGCAGTATCCGACGTGCAGACAATCGTTGTTGAATTATCAGCTGTGAATATATACATAGAAAATACAACATTTTAAATTACATTAGTAAAATCAGTCTAACTTCATTCTGTTAATCTATTATACGTGTTTGTATTAGTTATTAATAATTAGACTCATAAATAATAAGAGATCAACGATAGATAATTTACAATTTTAAAGAACAAAAAATAAGAAAGAAATTGGAAAATATTACGTAGCATATAATAAACAAAAAGGTTGGTTTTGTGTGGCATTTGTAAGTAACGTCGTAGCAGAGGGTTTCTCTATTATATGCAAACTTAAAACCGAAAGCAACGTCATAGTTTTTTTATTTAAATTGTCATTGAAGTCTATAAAGTGGTCTATCCAAATTAATTTACCTTTGAGGCATCCATATTTTGAATCTGATAAAAATCCTGGAGGACAAAACTTGCAAATCGGTTTATGGTCTTCTACGAAACAAGGCGTATCAGCGGGACAGTTTGCCGATGCACACGGATCTTCACATTTAAAAGCTCGACACGCTTGTGTAGACGGACAACCGCTATCTCTTAAGCAAATCGAAAGAGAAGGATTGCAATCTTTCATACAAATACATACGGGTCGATGATTTAAAACTTCACACGATTTATCGGGCGAACAGGGTGGTTTTTTGGAAGCTGTACATGGGTTTTGACAACGACCTTCTATACATCCCTTGTTAGATGGGCACTGATTATCTTGTGAACATTCTGTTACGTCCGGAGCGCACGCTATTTCTCCCAGTTCGTTTACAATAAAGCCGTTTTTGCACACACATGTAGCTCTGTGATGATGGACTTCGCACTTTTTGTTACCTTTGCATTTGAACGAAGGGTTATGACATGGATTGTAGCATTCTCCAGAACGGCCGTTGCAAGCTGATGTTGTGGGACAATCGTCGTCAACCGTACATGTGAGGCGTTCGTTCGGACGTGGGGTAACATTTTCGCAGTTCGGTACGAGTCGACACTCGGTATTTGCCATACCGACGTGGCATTGTGGGCAAGAACATCTGGGTCTGTGTAGAACAGTTTTACACAGTGCGTTTAAGCCACAAGCTCCTCTCAAGCTACACGGGTCTATGCATTTGAAGTCGATACATGCCTTTTCGTTCGGACATTCTGAATCAGTGTTACATTCTGCATCTATAGGGACATCGAAGATGGGCAGAAAAAAAAGAAAAGCTATTGTAAGAACCGTGAAAGGAAATATCTCATAATACAAAAATAATAAAATAACATGCTAATGTAATGAAGATAGTCAGAGAATGAGAGAAATGAAAGAGGCTATCTCAACGAGTTTGAATAAGCCGCAATATTTACAAGCAACAAAAACTTCAGCCGTTTTAAAAGATACTTAAGTAAATATACAATACAATGTGAGAATGCTCCTTTCACTGTTCCCAATCTGACTTATTTTCGAAAAGATGCAATTCAGTAACATTTCGCATGTCAGTGGAGTGCAAACTTTTTACATTAGCTTAAAATTGTGTTTTAAAGTGTGTTTTGTATTTATACAAAGTGAAACAGTTTTTTTAATTTTTAGTTTGAGATTTACTGTTTCAGCAGAAAATCACACGTGTAAAGTAATTTAAGTTTAAGTAGTAGAGCTTAAAAGTAGAATTGAAAAGCGTAAACGTAACAAGTTTTTGACGTATAGAAAATGAGATGCAAAAATTGTTCTTCTTCTTTGGCTGTAATTGAACCGATAATTTCGAATAATTAAAAAAAAAACCTGAAAATTTTTAAACGCTACCACTGTAACCCAATTACCTAACCCTTTTATAAGACCATCAATGAAAACCACTACATTTAAAATTATATGCAAAATGTTAGAAACTGTGTCACCAAGTATAAAAAAAATATGTGCCGATGCTGATGATTTTTTTAAAGACAGATTGGAACTTTGAAGTGTACATTCCACATAGTGTATGTATGTGTTGAAAATCTACAAATTATGTACAAAGAACGCATTTAAAAAAAATTTTCCTACAATAAAGAAAATTATATGTGCAAAATCTGTACAAAAAAAAGATGTGATTAACCGATTCCTGCATTAAAAAAAATATAATATAATAAATAAAAAATAGTGAGACTATTTGTATTTGGTTTGCACCGTTGTATGTGTTGAAATGTTTTTACAAAAAATGATAAAATAGTTGGGGTTGACTCACCCCTATAACATTCTTTTTCTGGAACACCGTTCATTCCTGGTGGACATCTACAGACAAAGAACGCTTGTTCTCTTATACATTCCGCATTCTTACCACAACCTTCAGTTCTGCAATCGACAACACCTCTTTCCAAAGAACCTGCGAAAACAAATAACAGTTGGCTATAAGAAACAATTTTTACAACAACTCACATTCAATTGTAGGATCTCCCGATGGGTATTCAGACGGACAGTAACATTGAGGAACGTTACCGACAACTTTACATTGCGCATTAACACCGCATAGCTTATCTTTACACAAATTCATCAAAGGTCCTTCACAAAGACACCCACGATACGGATCACCGATACAATTTGGAGCACAAGTGCACTCAAATCCACCAGGCACATCTCTACACTTGGTACTTTCCCCACACGGATTTCTCAAACATCCCTCTGCGACAGTTTGTTTACACTCCAATTTAGCATTTCCAATATAACCAGGCGGACACGAACATTGCGCGGCTTTCTGCACAACTTTGCATTGCGCATTAACTCCACAAGCGTTCCTTTCCAAACAAGGATTTTTACAAGCGCCATCTGAACTGCATCTTTTATTAGGTTCACAATCGTTGTCAGTTCTACATTCGTAAGGTGTACATTCTTTTATTGGTTCCCCTCGGAAACCGTCGGGGCACAAACAAATAGTGCGATGATCAGACACTTGACATATGGCATCTCTACCGCATGCATTTCTGGCTGTGCAAGGATTCGTACACTTTCTACTAATACACGATTCTGATAGTGGACAATCGTTATTCGAACGACAACCGGCAATGCAAACACCACTAGAACAAATTTGTCCTTGTGCACACGGCAGTTTGGACGAACACTTGGTACGACACTTATTATTTCTGCATAATTCCCCACAAGAACAATCGGAATCTCCATTACAAGAATTGGAACAGTAACCGGCTTCGTCACAATCGCAACTACCATCACAACGCGTAGCTGGAAGAGTACATGTTGCTAATGGATTTCCCAAATAATTGGAGGGGCAACTGCATTGAGCTAAATGGTTAACGACACTACACAACGCGCATGTTCCACAAGAAGTAAGCCCATCACAAGGATCTATAAGACAAAAAATTAAGAATCGTTCAAAAATTAAAAAATTATAATTTACTTTGGCATTTGTTGTTAATGCAAGCTTCAGTTCCTTGACACGAGTGATCGTTACGACATCCCAAACTGCATATTCTGTTATTACAGATTTGATGTAATCCACAAGAGGCGTCTGAGTTACAAACAGTTTTACATACTCCCTTTACGCACTTTTCGTTAGACAAACAATTGGTGTCCCTAAACAAAAATTAATCATTAAAATGTTTTCAACAGCGATCCTTAAACTTACGTTCTGCACATTTCTTGACACAAACCACCATAACAAACTTGTCCGACGCATTCCGAATCTATTGAACAAGGTGTTACAGATCGTTTGCACGAGTCGACTGGGTTTCCTAGTAATGGTGGAGGACACGAACAAACTTTTTGGTGGTTAATCACGCCACACTGAGCATTGATACCACATGCAGTTGGAGAAGAACAAGGATCGACACATTTGCTATTAATACACGACTTTTCTAAAGGACAGTTGTGATCGCTTCTACAACCAATTAAACAGGTTAAACTTTCGCAAATTTCTTCACTTCTACAATCGTCATCTTTGCGACATAAGGCTTTACAAGTGCCAGTTTGTGCGTCACAACGTTCGTTGTTTAAGCAGCCGTGATCGGAAGAACAAACAGTATTGCATTGTTTATCGACGCAAGTTGTTCCAGCTGGACATTCTCTATTTTCCGTACAGGGTTGTGCAGGTGAGCGCACACAAGCAACTTTTGCAGATGGGTTTGGAACAAATCCTGTACCGCAAGAACACGAAGCTCGATGGTTTGAAACGGTACAAAGCGCGTTAGGTCCACAAGGCGATTCCAAACAGGGATTAATGCAACGATTATTTCTACACGATTCACTATCGCCACAGTCTTCATCCACGTGACAACCGAGCATACACTTATTCTTCAAACAGATATGGCCCAAGAAGCAGTCGTTATCAACTCGACAAGTAAGAATGCACGTTCCTTTGAGACATTTTTCGTTATAAGCGCATTCGTTGTCGTTGTAGCATTTCGGTAAACATTTGCGATCTTGACAAATTAGTTCGGGGTCGCAATCGAAGTCTCCGGTGCAGGAAATTGGTGCTAAGAGAAAAATGTGTTAGTTTTACGTAAGAAAATTGAAAAAATTACTTACTTCTAAAGCATTCGACGTCTTGGTTGCCTGTAAAACTAGGCGGACAACTACATTGTTTGACGTGGTTAGAAACTTTGCAGTTGGCGTTCATTCCACAAGCCGATTTTAATTGACACGGATCCAAACATTGTCCTTGAATGCAATTTTCACTAAGGTCACATTCTTCGTCAGACTGGCATGTAGCTGTAAAATAATTTTTTTATAATACAAAAAAGGCACATCTTGAGGCAACTTACGTCTGCATATTTCTCCATAACAATACGTGCTGGCAGGACAATCGGTTGTGCTACGACAAGAAACTGGTTTAGGTCGACAACCAACTGAAATATCGTTAGCATTTCCTTGATAACCGTTTCTACACGTGCAGTGTCCTACATGATCTACAGCAACACACTCTGAATTTGGACCACAAACTGTGTTTTGACAAACATCTCTGCATTTTGGCACACCATTAGATTTAATACATTCTGCTCCAACAGGGCAGTCGTCGTTAACATTGCATTCGACTTCTGCACGACAACCCTCGTTATAAGCATCACCAACCGAACCACTAGGACATTGACATCTAAACGATCCTCTCGAATTGTGACAATTTGCACCAGGTCCACAAGGAGCGTCGGCACAAAAATCAATCAACTGGCATCCGCTGTGAGGATCGCCTGTGTAACCGGGCTGACAATAACAAACTTGCTCGTGTCTTTCGGCAGAGCACAAAGCGTTTTTACCACAAGGATTTTGAACCAAACAAGCAATTTTACACATGTACTGATCGCAAAGTTTGTCGTTACTACACTGTTCGTTAATTTCACATTCTACTTGCTGACATCCACTTTTATCATCCGTCGGATTTCCACGATGTCCAGGTTTGCAATCGCACACAGCTTGGTGATTTTGAGATGTGCATTCGGCATTACGTCCACAAACAAACCCGTTACACGCTTCGACACATTCGGCTTGACCGATTGAATTTTTTATGCATTTTTCATTGCTTGGGCAATCGTCGTCTGATAAACATTTGAAGTCTTGGGTGCAGATGTTGTTTTGGCAGTATTGGAAATTGATGCACGTTGCGTTTGATTTACATGTCGATTGACAAGCTTCTTGAATGCACAACTGATCTTGTATGCACTCTCTGGACGACGTACATATTGCTGAAATATTGACAATTAGTTTCTTTTAATTTAAACTTTAAGAAAAACTTACAAGAACATACTCCTCCAGCACATTTACTTCCACCGGGACATTGAGTATCTGTAGCGCATGGTAAAATTGGAATACAACCCAACTGAGGGTTACCGGTAAAACCGGGCTGACAAGTACAAATTCCAACGTGGTTTGAAGAAACACAATTTGAATTTTGTCCACAAACATTTAGCACCGATGAGCATGGATCTACGCAATGTTCATCGATGCAAGCTTTACTTATTGGGCAGTCGTTGCTATTGCCACATTCGACAAAAGTACATTCGACTTGTGGGTTTCCTCTCGCGTTAGATGGACATCTACAGGATGGTGCGTGAACTTCAGGAACACAATCGGCATTTCTTCCACAAGATTTAGGATTATCACATGGGTTCCTACAGCGATTATCGATACAAGCAGCTGTGTATGGACAATCGGTGTCTGTGAAACAGTCACCAGGTTTACGACATCCTACTTTGAAAGGATCCCCAATTAAACCTTCGGGACATAAGCAAGTAAATCCTCCTTGTACATTTTGACAGCTGAAATTAAAGTTTTATTAAAATTTTCGATTTACAATTTGTGTTTAACGTACTTTGCACTTTCGTGACATGGATTTGTTGATAAACACTCATTGATGTCCACACATTTGCCTTTAGAGAACGAATAACCTGGTAAGCAGTTACACTTTCCAATATGGTTTTGAACGTAACAATTTCCTTTTCCACAATCGATTAAATCGCACGGATCTATTCAAATAAGTTAATTAGTGATTTAAAATTAATCGAATATAAGAAACTTACTTATGCACTTGTTGGTGTTAATATCGCACTCTTTGTCTTCGGAACAGTCGGCGTTATTTAAACACTCTACTTTGAAGCATCCTAACTGGACGTCATAAGCATCTCCAAGGTATCCAGCTGGACAAGAGCAAACAGCGTTGTGATCGTACACGTTACAGATAGCGTTATTTCCACACTTGGTTCCTAAACAAGGATCGGTACAGAGTCCATCGCGACAAGCCAAGTTATCGCCACAATCGGCACCTTGATTACATTGATTTGGTGAGAAACAACCAGGTTCAATAAATGGATCTCCTATTGTACCATCAGGACAGGTACAACTATAAGAGCCTGGAGTATTTGTACATTTTGCAGAACGATGACACGGATTTTCGCCACACTCATCAATATCAATACAATCGCTATCTGTTGTAAGGAAGCCACTAGTACAGTGGCACTTGCTTCCAAGACAAACTTGATTTGGTTTACAATCAGAATCAACCGTACAACCCAACCGACATATCCCTTTATTACACACTTCGCCAGGTAAACAATTGCTATCGGCCAAACAAATTTTAACGCAAATGTTATCCGAACATCTTTCTCCGTAAGCACAACCTCCGTTATCGTTGCAAGGTAAACAACACTGATTTGCCACGCATAAGTGAGCAGCTGGGCACTCATTAGCCTCCGTGCACGATGTCGAAACACGCACGCACCCTTCTTCAGGAACAGGGTTTCCTTGAAAACCTTGTGGACATTTACAAACGGTCGAGTGTTGAACACAAGAGCACTGCGCGTTAGGCCCACAAACACCCTCTTGTTGACAAGGATCTTGACACTTATTATTAATACAAGCTTGATCGGCAGCACAATTTTTATTACTTCGGCATCCAAGAACACAAATACTATTAACACAAGCTTGATTATTTTTACACTGGCTATGTCCAGCACAAGGTGTTACGCATAGATTTTGTAAGCAACGATCTCCAAACAAACAATCATCATTTTGTCTACAAACTGATTTACATTGACCATCGAAGCAAACTTCATCACCGCAATCAACATCAGAAGTACAACTAGTGCTAACTTTCACGCAACCATGCTGAGGTCCTTGAGGTCCAGGAAGAAACTTAGCTGGACAAGTACAAGTAGCCCCTCTGTTAACTATGTTACAAATAGCATTAGGACCACAAGAGGTTTCTTCGCACGGATTGACACAACGACCTCCTCGACAAACCGACTGTAACGGACAATCTGAATCTCCATTTGGACAGTTACCTTCAGGTCTACATCCAGAAGTAAAAGGATCTCCTATTGTAAATGGAGGACACTTACAACTATGCCCATTTGTTGTTCCTTCGCATATTGCTGATTCGTGACACGGATTGGGATTACAAACTTCAATTGGCTTACAATCAACTTCTGCTATTGGGTTTGCTTTAAAACCTGGAGGACATTGACAAACTGCTCTGTGATCTTCCGATATACAAACTGCATTACTACCACACGAGTCCTCTTCACATACGCCCAAACAAGTATGAGTTAGCCTGTCGCATAATTGATGTGGTGGACAATCGATGTTATAAACGCAAGGTACAGTTTGACATCCGGTGTATAAGTCGTTAGGATCACCGGCGTAAAGCCCCGGAGGACACTGACAACGAGCTACATGATTATTCACAATACATACGGCTCCTGGACCACACTTAACATTATCGCACGCCGACTCGCATCTTAAAATACCAGTTGAACTTTTTCTACACATTTCGTGTTCTTGACATTGGGTATCAGATACGCACTGATTATCTATTAAAAGTCTACATCCGCTGCGATCGTTGGGATTTCCAGTATAAGCTGGTAAGCACTGGCATTGTCCTTTGTGGCCTATAGCTACACATGCTGCATTAATAGGGCAAGTAAATTGCGAGCAAACTGCTGTACATTTAAGAACTCCGATGGCATCGGGTAAACATTGTTCGACTTGTTCGCAGTCGTTATCAGTGGTGCAATCTGGAATTGAAGGTATTTCGCAAGCAGAAGACACAGGATTCCACACATAATTGGGTTTACATCTGCAAGTAGGTTGACTTGTTTCGTCAAGGGTGCAAGCTTCGTTTAATCCACACGCAACAGTTGTGCAAGGATTTACGCACTTATACACGCCGTTCAATTCTAAATTACATACGGTGCCAGCAGGGCAGTCGTTGTTGTAAGAACAATCGTAAGTAGGTTTTCTTTCTTCTAGTTGACAGCCAGTGATTAAATCGCTCGGGTTACCTTTATAATCTGCTGCACAAATACAAGATGATCTATGATTAGCGCTAACACAAAGGGCGTTGGGTCCACATTGTACTTTACTACAGGCATCCACGCATTTTCTTAAACCTTTTCCAAGTTGGAAGCAAATTTCCGAGTCTACACAATCGGCGTCGTTAAGACATTGACCACTTATTGCACAACCGGTAGTTGTGGGATCTCCTATGTAACCAGGCGGACAAATGCAACGACCTGCATCGCATACGGCTCTAGGTCCACACCTAATATCTTCACAAACATTTTTGCATCTACCATAATCACAAGCATAACCAGGTGGACAGAGTACTTGATTGTTACATTTACAATAGTGAGGATCGTTGCAAATGCCGACTTCTGTTCTTGAACACATGGCGAACGGATTACCAGCGTAACCAGCTTTACAACGACAATCATAGCTACCAAGTGTATTAATACAAACTGCACTTTGACCACACGCGTTACTGAGACATTCGTCAATATCTTGGCATCCGACGTAAGGATTTCCGTTATAACCAGGTGGACAATAACATTCAAAGTTATTATGGGTCTCTTTACATAACGCTCCTTTTCCACAAGATCTTTCCGAGCAGCTCGATTTTTCAATTGCACTACAACTTTCGTACGGATTTCCATTAGTACCAGTATTGCAAACGCATTGATTTGTCAACCCATATTCGCAATGTGCATTTCGTCCACAAGCAGGACTACAGGATGGTTCAATCAGAGCTGAAATTTTTTATAATTAGCGCTTAATTTTCATAACAATGTTCGATTACTTACGAGGCATACAGATCAAATCGGGATTTCCAAAGAAGTATGGATCACAAACGCATTTATTTGTATTTGCATCACACGTGGCTCCAATTCCACAGACTATTCCTTCGCATCTCTGTTTGCAACGACCACCAATACAAACACTTGGTTGAACACAAGGATTTGTCGTTGAGCAAATATCTGTCGTACAATCGCCTCCAGGGAACGGATTTCCATTGAGACCTTCTATACATTTGCAAGTTGGCCCTTGACTTGTTACAATACACTGAGCTCCAGATCCACAAAGATAACCATCGCACACTAAAAAATATCAATTAGTCTTATTTTTTCAATTCAAAAAAATTAACTTACATGAAATGCATTCCCCATTGGCGTTTTCTTTAAATCCAACTGCACATCTACACCAAGCGACGTGCTTTTCAGGTTCGCAGTAGGCATGGTGTCCACAAACTAATCCACCACAAGGACTAACGCAAGTTCCTTCGATACAAGTTAAAGTGTCGGCACAATCGTTGTTACTACTACATTCAGATTTTACAGTTCCAGGCGTGTCCAAAATGCATCCCGATTTATACGGATCTCCGGTCATACCTTTCGGACATACACACTTATAACCTCCTTTGCTATTCAAACAGTGAGCTCCGTAACCACAAGGAGTTTCCGCGCATTCGTCTATATCTACGCAACCTTGGAAAGGATCGCCTTTAAATCCTGTTTCGCACATACATTTAGGCGGATCGCTAGGCGTACATTTTGAATTGATTCCACAAGGGAAGCGTTCGCATGGATTTTTACACGTTCCATCGTGAGGATCAGTAAAGAACGGGGGTGGACAAGCACATTCGCCAGGTTGCACGCATTTTTCGTTAGTCGAACAGTCTTTGTCGTTTATACAACGTTTTTGAGCTGGAGCGCAATGACCTTTGTAAGCGTCTCCGTTGTAACCAGCAGGGCAGTGACATTCAAAACCACCATACTTATTTATACACTCGGCACCGAATCCACACGGACGGATTTCTAAACACTCATTGACATCTTCACAAGTTCCGTCAATTAGGGTTTTAAAGCCTTTAGGACAAGCGCAATAACTGACTCCTCCAGTTATTGTTATACACTCGGCTCCAGCTGGACAAGGTTCGCCTTTCGAGCAGCCGGATAATACGCAATTGTTTTCGACTAGTTTGTAAGGAGGTTGGCATCTACATTCTGGGCTGTTGCATTCTGAAAAGTTATGGATTAGGTGGATTATTAAAAAAATAGTTTAAATTTTTACCGATACACTCTGAAAATGGATTTCCGTTGAAGCCTGGAGGACACTGACAGTCATAACTACCAGGTAAGTTTTTACAAATAGCGTTTAAGCCACAAGCAGGTTTGTCTCTTAGTTCAGTACACTCGTCGTTATCTCTACATTTGCCTGTATTCCTATCTCGTACGTATCCTTGAACGCAGATGCAAACACTCACACCTTCGTAATCATCGAAGACGCACTGTTCGCCTACTGGACAAGGGTTGTTAGTCGAACAACTGATAGGTAGATCAGTTTTGACGCAACCAGATCTATAAGGATCTCCAGAAGTTCCACCGGGACATTGGCAAGAAAAGCTTCCCGGTTCGTTTTTACATACGGCTCCAGCTGGACATGGATTTCCAGCACATTCGTCGATATCCGCACACGTGTGAGTTCCTGTATAACCTGCACTACAAATGCACTTGGCTTCTTCATTAAGCAACATGCAGTGTTGATTTGGACCGCAAAATATCGATTCACAAGGATCTAAAGTTAAATTTGGTTAAAAACGAAACGTTTTAAAGGATGAAGTGCTTACGTCTACAATCATTTCCAACGTTTGGTTCGGGACAGATGCATCTCTTTTGGTTGTCGCAAACTGCGTTTCCAGGACAATCGCTGTTGGCTTTACAAACGACAATTTCGTTACATCTTGTGTAAGGATCTGGATCTGGGATCGTTCCATCGGGACATTCGCAACTAAACGACCCTGCTGAATTTTTACAAACTGCTCCAAATCCACATGCGTTTGGTTTCGCGCATTCGTCTAAATCTACGCACTGTACGTCTGGATTCCCTGAAAAGCCTTCAGGGCATTGACACGTAAAACTTCCGGGCGCATTGACGCAAGTCGAATTGAGACCACATCTACCACTAGGTCCATTAACTTTGTCGCATTCGTCGATATCTAAGGAAAATTTAATAGTGTTTTTTTGGTTGTTGGAAGTTGTAAATAATTACCGATACATCCTGCTGATATGTCGCTGGGGTTGAAAGTCCAACCGTCTTCGCAAATGCAATACGCTTCTTGTCCGTCAGGTTTGCAGAAAGCGTGTTGACCGCATTTAACGTCTTCGCATGGAGCTTTGCATTGTATGCGAGGTGGTGATCCAATGTAGCTATTTTCGCATTCGCAACGAAAGCTACCGATTGTGTTGGTGCAAACTGAAAATGGACCACAAGGTTGACTTTCGCACTCGTTAATATCCAAACACGTGGCTTGATTTGGTGTAAATCCTTTTTGGCAGAAACATTGATTGTCGATACATTCGGCGTTGTTTGTACAGTCGAAGTTGGATTTGCATAAAATATTGACGTCGATCTAAAATTATTTGAGTGTGTAAATTTAATTGAGAGAGAAAATGATGGTGGTTTACTTGTTCGCACGCTATTTGAGGCGATGGACTTGCTCTGTATCCTTGCGGGCATATACAGTTATAACCTGGAACGGCATTTTCGCATATTGCACGAGTACCACATGGTTTTTCTAACGATATGCATTCGTTAATGTCAGTGCAGCCTTTAAATGGATCTCCGGTATAATCTTCTTTACAAGTACAGACGAAACTTCCAATAGTATCTTTACAGATGGCATTTTCTCCACAGGGGTTTGTTTCGCATTCGTTTATATCTGAAGAAATCGGTATAAAATGCGAAGTGTTTCAATAAAACATATAGTAAATCCTACAGAAGAAATACTGGAAGAAACAGAACAGTAAAGACAAGAATACAATTTGTAGAATAATGAATGAGCTCTGAAAGTGAAATTAAAATTATTAAGTTGGAAGTTTGCTGTTTTGAGAATAAAACATATAGAATAAAAGAAATAAATAAAAACATCGGTACAAAAACATAATTTGTTGTGTTAAATTAGCGAAAGATTAATAAAAGTGTTAACTTAAAAGCGTGAAGCGAAAGCAAGTTTAGATATTATTCGATTAAGTTAAGCACTAACTTTCACAATATAGATGCCCTTGTCCTTTAAAGCCTTGAGGGCATATACATTTATGCGATCCTGGTACGTTAATGCATTTAGCGTTTATTCCGCATGAACCTGAAAGACCACACTCGTTGATATCTAAGCACTCCTCGTTTGCAGATCCTGTATATCCTTGTTGACATAAGCAGCTGAAGCTTCCGTTAGTGTTGGCGCATTGAGCGTTTGTAGCGCAAGGATTTGAGTCGCACTCATTAATATCTAATTGCATTATTTAGCGTTATTTATTATTTATTATGCGTAAATTATGAAGAATGATTTTCACATTAGAAATATTTAGTTATTAAACAAACAGTTTGTTAACGTTACATATTAAAATTAGTAACAAATATTAAAATATGATTTTGTACGACAGAAAATCAGTCTTCACGTCTTGTTTCCACACGTATCCAACATACAAATATTTACAAATATGTACAAAAAAATCCATTTTATTAAAGCTTTAATTTGTTCAGTACCTGTGCAAGCTATCCTTGGATCGCCGACGTAACCAGATGGACACGTGCAGCTGTAGGTGCCTTCCAAATTTGTACAAAGGGCGTCTCTTCCGCACGGTGTTCGTAAACATTCGTCCTCGTCGTGACAACCGAAATTAAAAGCGTCACCTTCGTAACCCGGAGGACACGTGCATTGTTTACCACCAGCAACGTTCACGCAAATAGCACCAGGTCCACAAGCATCGGGACTATCACACTCGTCGATATCTACACACTGTATAAAGAGAACGTATTAGTGAGTTCAGAGGAGCGTTGGGGAAGCTCATCAAGTTGGACACTTTTACTACGAACACCATGAGGATTCCCGAAGAAGATCAGAGTTGGTCATTTCGAAAATGACACGAACTTTTGTCCTGAACTTCTTTAGAAGCTTTTAAAGAGGATAAAAATGTGCACTTGTTTTCAGGGCCGTAGCCAAGGTACGTCATGGCAGGCTGAGTCTGCCCTGGAAAGTTTTAAGCCTGTTCTAGCCAGAGCTAAGGATTTTGCAATAATGGTAAATCGATAAGTTTCTAATTTATGGTGCCGAAGAAGAAAACATCGATTTAGAGAAAGTCAAATTTTTGCAAACTTTGAGCAAAGAACTCTTCAAAAAAATCTTCAGAAGAGATTACAGTGGTCAACAGATTTATACAAACCCAGAAGAAAGAAAACCCGCCTGATTTTAGCTTTCAGCCTCCCTTGAAAATTTTTAAGCCTGCACTGATAACACAGTCTGGCTACGGCTTTGCTTGTTTTGTATTTTGGCCAACTATAAATCCCAATAGTGTACATAGAAAAAGTGACGTCCTTAAACATCCTTAAGCAAAGACGTCAAAGGTTAATGATCCTACCAAAGGTATTAGGCTAGCACTAGTAGACATGATCTGTAACGAAAAGCGTTTGGCTACTTACCCCATCGAAAGGATTGCCGTAGAATCCTTCAGGACAAACACACGTGTAATTTCCTGGAATATTTTGGCAGAGCGCATTTACACCACAAGCGTCAGGTTTCAAACATTCGTTAATGTCTAAAAAAATTATTTTGTAATAACGTAAAAAATTATTAAAAAAATTCAAAAATTACCTTGGCATAAAATTTCTCCATCCCCTTCGTATCCAGGATTACACTTGCAAAGAAAATGCGCTGGTAAATTACAACACTCAGCATTTGGTACACATCTGGAGGCAATTGCAGGATCATCACACTCGTTGATGTCTAATTTAATAGAAAAAGAAAAGATTAGACAAATTTTAAAATTCAAGTTAGGTCGCAATTTTGCACTTTTATAAACCTTTGCACCAACATCATGTTTATTACGGTGGATATCCTTTAACATCAAAGATAATCACTGATGATACTCAAACTCACGACCAGTTTAATGGCCTTTAACATCTTTCTAAGCGTTTAAATCACGTCTTGTATAAAGTTAAAATATTGTAATTGAAAAGGGATAAAAAAACTTACCTTCACAATGAAGTCCATCTCCTTGATAACCAGGAAAACAAGTGCAGGAAAAACTTCCCAGCGTATTGGTACAATGGGCGAAGACGTCGCAAGGCCTAAATTTACACTCGTTTTCATCTTGAAAAAAAGAAGAGAGAAACGTGAGATTGTGGTAATAGTTGGATTAGTGTTAAATAACAAGTTGAAGTGCGTGTTTTCAAGCTATTTAAATCTAACAAGTAAAAGAAGACGATTTATTTACCTGGTACTTCGCAACTACAACCTCCATAACCATCGTTACAATGACATTGTTTATCTAAACATACGCCATTTTGGCATAGAGTTCCATCTTCTTTCTGACAATCTCCTGCAAAAAAATAAAAATAATTAACAACACGCAGGACTTAGAAGAAAAACAAGCAATTTCCTCGTTTTTTTTGTTTCGAAGACCAGAGGGCAATACAATGGACTCGTATACAAGAGGACGTTTAATTTAATTCACAGGAATTAACATTTTGTTATTATTACTAAACACGTTAAATTAATTATTGTTATTAATAGTATAAATAAAGAGATTTTTTTTCTGAAACATGGAACATGGGTGGCCTTTGAACGATTATATTAAATAAATTAAAACACAAGTGGTAACATTCTTTGTTTTTAGATTCGCGCAAGATTAACAAAACTGTAGAATAACGATGTACTGATAAATTAAATTTATCTCAACGATCTTAACGAACGTTAATTTTCACTTTAATTAAACTTTACGTAACTAGAGCTTTTTTGTTGTTGACAACTATATTAGCAATACTCTAGTTAGTAACTTGTTTTAAATAGTTAAACTTTCAGAGAGGTGGTACTCAAACTGTGGATTGCGACCCCTTAGGGTCCCTAGAGGACAATTTCAACAAGTACAAGTTTAAAGCCTTTATTTATTAGAAATTCGTTATCGAAACCCAAATGAAGTTGAATGTCGAAATAGTAGTTTATGATATACGTGTTGAAAGGGATGTTTTGTCAGTGAAAAAGTTTACACAACGAGCGTAGCGAGAGACAGGAACAGGAAATCATCGAAATGACAAATTTAATACAATGTGCTGCAGCTCATAGAAAGAGAAAAAGGTAAAAAATGGTTATGATGTCCACGTTAAAGTTGAAGTAGGTAAAATTTTTGAGAACCACTGACTAGAGCTGTTACTTAGAGCAATTTCCAGCACATGGCAATGTTTAACAATTTTCCCTAAGGTCGTTATTTAATGTTAGAAAAAGAACAATTTTCAGCACATGTCAGCATTTAACAATTTTCCCTGAGGTCGTTATTTGATCTTAGAAAAAGAAAATGTAAATTTAGCCACAGATGTTCGATTAGTGAAATACAAAGAGAAGAAAGAAAAATGACGTAAATGGGAAAATAGAAAAACGTCGACACCGGTGACCGTGTATAATTAATAACAAGGAAATCCAGTTTAAAACGCTTCTTTTCTTCGAGAAGAGATGTTTTGTCCAAATTAGTTTTATATTGAAAGTAACACGATGTACAAATAAGTAGCTGGATTTTTGTTAACGAGCTCTTGCATTAAACGCACTTGGAGAAAAAGAAAAATAATTGTAATGCTCGATCTCGCGTAAAGTATGAGCGGTTTCTTTTACGGAAGTGTACAATTTTTTTTGTTATTGAATAATTTTTGTAATTTAATATTATTTAACTTAAATACAATAATAAATACGTTAGGAAAAGTGTTTGATATGCTTATAAATTTAGTAATTTTATTTGCATGTTTAACTGAAGTAATATATAAATTACTGTCACGTTAACAACGTTTATGTATTACAGTTAGATTAATTTTACCTAAGATACTTAATCAAAGATTGTACAGAAAATTTATTATCATTTATGTACAATCAATATACAAGCACGTTCGCTTATAACTTAATCAAGAGAGGATTGTTGGTAGAAACTCAAGAGGGTTTTTTAAATTTCCCATAAGGTCTTTTTACAGTTTTAAGAAAAATGAAATTACCTCTGAACCATTTATGGACTACAGGTACGTTGTAAATCAATTTTATTCAGGTCATGGGAGGCACGACCAAAAATCCCGTAGCTGGGCGTACGCACCTTGTCAAAGACAGTCGAAAATATTCGTACAACATGCAACTGGCCTACTACTTGGATAATGCCCTCTAAGGCACCACCTTAACAATATGGGTAAAGTCTGAATCGAACGAAACATACCGTTACTACAAAGAGGTAGCAGAGATGTTGCCGAACACATCAATGAAATTTTTAAATTTTCTGCAAAGGCTGCAGCATCTAGAGAAACTCCCAGAGCCAAATGATGTGAAAGACACAGTTTTCAAGATGATTATTCAAAACTCGTAGATTAGACTGGGAAGACTACAAAGGAGGGCACATCGAATGGAAGATCTTTAGAAGATGATTCTATCTGTCCCTACCGGGCAGCATATTCGTATTGGACGTAGCGTATTGCGCCTCGTAAAATACCGAACTATACGTGGCATCGGACACTCGCGATATGGGCCCTAAATTTTATAAAAAGGGTAAACTTTTAAGAATTTTAGAACCTTGCCAGGACACTCTCTTATGCCCAAAGCCATTCAGGAACAGAACAAACTACAAGGAGTTCCTTGTAAGCATTTTTTGTTATTCATCATTTTATTCTGGAGGCATCAACAACTTAGGCGTGCATACTATTGCTACTAAAAAATTTCAACTTCTGCACTAAAAGAGCATAAACCATGAGACAACCGAGAATTTCAATTAATCACCTTCTGAATAACATTCGTTGTGTATTTTTGGAATCCGTGAACTTTACACGAGCAATGAATAAGACTACGAGAGACAATTAGTCTTACAAAAATGTACTCAAAGTATGCAGTCCACTTTGTAAGTTGAGCGACAGTAGCTTCTTCAACTCAAGCCGATATAATAATAATTACACTCGTATAGGGTAAATTATGCCGAGGCGATGAAATTGAAAATAATAATTGTCTTATCAATCACGAATTAACTATTTTCCCTAATCAAACCGGCTTCTCTATATGTAGTAATAATTACAAAACGTGTTGAAACGATTTCTCAACCATTATGGAAATGAAAATAATGTTTAGGGGCGTTTACAGTCATTAGACATTAAAATCATAATTGATCGCATAAAATGAGCTTGGAACTATCAAAGTAGTGGATGTTTTAGATTATTTTGGCATCGACAGACGTTTTACAGAAAAATCTAGCTGAAGTTCATTTTTGAAAGATAAACATAATGAAGATTGGATCAAACTAAGTTAGAGGAAAAATAACAAAAAAAATCATAGGACTTAGAAACCCCTATACCGTAGTCTTTCTAGCAGCAGTTTCTAGGACCAATTTAAGTGTCCAAAAAGGAATCCTAAACTGTGCTTACTGTGTCATTGAAGAGGAGGACCAAGAAACGTGTAAAGGATTTTATTAGAAGACGAAGAAATGGTCCCTGCCATTCTCTCCCATCAGACGCTCTAGTTTCACCAGGTCGGTGAAAACGTTTAATGTGGAGTGTTCGTTCGAAACCGATTACCCCATTATGATCAAATAGGGCCAGAGAAAAAAAGAAAAAAATTCAGAAAACTTAGACATCCCTACACCGTAGTCTTCCTAGTAGCAGTTTACTAGAAGATTAACCCCAATTTAAGTGTCCAAAGAGGGATCCTAAACTGTGCTTACTGTTTCATTGAAGAGGAGGACCAAGAGACGTGTAAAAGATTTTAATAGAAGACGAAGAAATGGCCCCTGCCAACTTCTCTCATCAGACGGTCTTGTTTCACTAGGTTGTCGGTGAAAACGTTCAGTATGGAGCGTTTGTCGTAAGCAGATTACCCCATTATGGTCAAATCAGGCCAGAGAAAAAAAGCTAAAAAATTCAGAGAACCCGCTACTCCGTAGTCTTTCTAACAGTATGAAGAGGACAAGACTTTTTAAAAAACAAAGGCTTTAAAAAGAATAAAATAATAAAAAAAAATGTCTTCTACCTAGAAGACTTCAGTCTTCTACACCTGATGAATGATGATGCTTATCAAGCGAAACAGGTAGTGTAATTAAGAAGAATTTTGTGATATTTTACTAAGTTATAAATTTATTCTTTATAAAGCCTTTGTTTTTTAAAAAGAATTGTCCTCTTCATCATGATTAAATATCACCAAGTCGATCTGGAGTCAATCACTTCAATTCCTAGCAGTAGTTTAGATGTCACTAAAGGAACCTCATTTATAGTTACTGCTCCATTGAAAATGAAGTTGTGCTCTTTCAGCAAAGGAAAAGTTCAAGGACCCTGTAAAGGATTGTAACAGAAGGCACAGAAATGGTCCCAGCCAACCACCCAAATCGAAAATAGACTAGACTAAAGCTTTCCTGAATATAAAACCCTTTTCCCTGAACTTTGCCCGTCTTTACGTAATTTCAGTCCTCTGAGACGTGTCTCAGTGTAGCTAGTGATCATATAAAGTTAAAAAATTATAAATAAAAAAATAAAGTAACTGTAAAAGAAGGAAAATTACCACTTACGGTTTAATGTTAACCAACAGGTCGAAAATCAACCCTGATAAGTCTTAGGAGGAAATTCTTAAGACTTGGAACGGAAAATGAGAATTTGATCTTAATAATAGTTTACTTACGTGTACATTTAAGTTCCTTTTCCAATTCGTCCGATCCTAAGAAACACTCAGGATTACCATCGCATAATTTCGATAATTCGTACAGTTGTAAAACGTCGGTCGATTCGTTAACTTGACATCCGAAATATCCGTCTTCTAAATTTAAAAAAAATACTTCTCGTCTTATGCCGTATCCGATACCCGCATAAGAAGATTGGGCGGTCTGAAACACAAAAATGTCATTATAGTCTAAATGCCAATCTATTGTTTGTAAATTTTATAAATTCCAAGGTTGAAAATTGCATATTTATAAGAAAACATATTTGTTTTAAAGGACTCGCGCGTAAAAAACCTTGCTATTTTTTATACATATTAACGAGGTGTTACTTGTTACAAATAAAGCAAGTACACCCCCTTTAGTAATTAACAAGAACTAAAGAACCGCGTTTGATGGACACAATGTAAAGAGCTCATGAATTATTTTCTTTTTAACCTTCGTGAACGCCATTAAGGAAAATTTTTTATTCCACAAAGTCTTGAGCAAAATTTGCACGCATTTCTATAAAATCTTAGTTTTGTGATTTCCTTCTTCCCAATTTACCGAAGAAAAAAAATCTTCAAATAACAGTTTTTGGAGCATAAAATTCTGCATCAAACTCAAGTAACAAAATTAATTTTGGATGCTTTATAAGGCCAGAAATTTAATCCAAATTAAATTTTGTTTGTTGATTTTGATGTAGAACTTTATTCCCTAAAAGCTTTCTTTGAAGATTTTTTTTTCTGAAATAAATTAGGAAGCAGAAAATGACCAAAGTATGACTTTTAATGTAAGTCGCCATGACTGAAAAGTTCGTTCACCACCCTGTGTATTAGATCATTCTATTAATGGAAGAGGAGTCCTGCTGCGCAATTAACTGGCATCGGAGCTCCTGCACCCCTGTCTAGGTATTTTAAAACGTTGCAAAAATTCACTATAACACCCTGTATACTAAAAGCAAAATTGTCTGTTCGATCAAACTGTTAATCTAATGATAGAAAATCGATTTTCCTATTTTTTTCCAGCTCAGTGAGTAATTACAACTTCATGACTATTGCTAATTCAACATTAAAATAGAAAAACCATTAAATGCAGATGTTTAACTAAGAATAAATATTTTCTTGCGTGTGTTAAGAAGTGGGATGATTAAAAAAACTAATTAAACAAGTAAGTAAGCAGTTGATACGTTATGATAGGTAAGTAATTCCAACGTTGTTCGTGAGGAACTATTGAAAAAAAAACTATATTTACTAATTAAGTTAAAATAATTAAACTTGAAAAATGTATTTGAAAATAGCTAATAGAAAAAGGACGTTTTTTCTCAAGAATTTCAATTAGTTATTCAAGATTTTAAAATAATTCTTATCTCATCATTGTTAAGTGTTTTAAATCCGTTTCGCCATTTTCGAAATGCGATTGATTCTTTCCGTTATACAAAAGAAACTAAATTATTCTATTGTAATGAACCAACTAATTGGTGAAGAAAAATCTTTAGAAATTCTCTTTATATTAAAATGATTATGTAATTGTCTAAAATATTCATTTAGGTACTTTTTTTTCAAGTTTAATTCAGTAACTGTACCACGTCCATCATTTGTATTAATAATAACTTTTTCTTGTGACTTGCAAAATGTATTAAATTTTTAAAAATATTGAAGGATGGCTTTAATGCGACCTTGTCATAACGGTTGGTTGAGTTTTGTTGAGAAAGAAAATTTTGTTTCGCTTTGTGAACTTATATCCGGTCAGTTTGATTATAAAAAAATACTTTTTCCGCAAAGAAAAATTTTTCAAGTACCCACTCAACATTACATAAAGGTCACAGACTATAATTATAGTTATGGTATCATCGGAGGATATCATTTTTTATCTTTTCGGAAATTGTCGACATTTGACATTTACCCATTTGAGAAATTTTATGACACCGAGAAACTCAACGAGTTAAACTTTTTAGAAATTTATGGGAAACTTATTGCAGTTATTAAACACTTTTATATTAAAAGAGATATAGCCTTGAAAGCAATTAAAATTGTAAAGTTTTATGGATCTGATTAAGCACTGAGATATGATTTATGTTATAGAGAGAAAAATTGTAGGGTTTTATAGAGTTAATTTTTGCAGTTAAACGGTTCTGCAGCACCAATACTGCTTGACTCGACTTCTTCAGGACATAATTCTTACCCTACGCCTACAAGAGAATAGGGAATCATACATAGCTAAAGGAGTAGCCTTTATTAAGCACAGTTCTCGCACAGAAAAGGGTATAATGTTTTTCTTCAGGAATGTGTTTGAAGTAGTTAGGCAATAATACTAAAAGTCCCCGGTCCTAATTACTAAAGGCTAAAGGAAAGAGGGGGTTTGATTTTTGCTAATATCTCGAAAACTATACGAAATAGAGAGAAAATTAATTGGAACAATCTTATAAGATATTTGATAAGCTTTCATTTTACTACAAAAATTTTTTTCTAGGACCCACCGTTTTTGAGATATAAGCAAAAACTCAAAAAACGAGACCTTTCTACCTCTTTCATCCCTTAGCCATATAGCTAGGACCGAGGACTTCAAAGGGGAGGGAAATTTTTAGGGGACTCTAAAAATAAATTTCCACCCTTTTTAATGTCCTCTACACCACTTTTTCTGACTTGAGATAAAAAAATATGTCATCCCACTAGTTACGAGTACATCAGGATGGAGATGGTGTCTACACTGCACTAAACGCTTGATTGGAGATTCCATAGATCAAAATATGTCCCTCCAAGTGAGGCACAGTCCTCTACTGATGGTGCTGCTCTAGTTTTGAGAACCATTACCTCTCCCCAAAAAACCGACGTATTTTGACTCACAGAAGCTACCCTTAACCTTTGTCCGATTCTTTGCATACCAGAAGAATATTTCCACACGCAAATAATTATTTCGAATAGTTTTGACTTTGAGAAAGATTTTTATCTTAAAAACTTAATCGATTATAATTTAATCCCGTCACTTTATTCTCGAAATAAGTCGTAATTAAAAAAAAATTGGCATTACTTAAACTTTTTTTAAAAATTAATATAGAATGACTTTGCTTTTTGCCAGTAAGTTATTTTATCTTCATCTATAACAATTGATTGACAATTTGTTTAGATCTGCATAACTTATTTCAAGTATAAAAAGTTTCTTGCATATAAAAGATGGGTGAATCTTTCTTTAATCTGTACATAAACGATATCCCTTTTTAATGATAACCTTGGTAGTTTATTACCTTGCATATTTGGCATGTTTGTTTTTACTTATATTGCAATTAGCGAGCAACCTTTGCGGATCTTCTTTAATTTCTTTAACATTGGTTTAACGTAATGGCCATTTATTTGTTGTTAAATGAAATAAAAAGTTAATGAATTATTCATCATCAGTTGGGAATAAAAAAAATACAATAAGAGAGTTTTTCGTGTATAAAGAAAAGAGTTGGCTCCAATCAAACACATTTTGAAAATTTCTACTCTGTAATTTTGTTGCATTCATAATCGTGTAATAATCCCATATTTTATTAATACAAAAAACACAAACATCTGAACGTATCTGTAGTTTATATCAATAAGTAAAAGATTGAATAGTTAATGATAGTTATTTCCTTAGTAGCTTTTAAAAAGTTATATTGTAACACGATGTTATATTCAAAGGTTATTCATCCCTTTGAAGAGATGTCGGTTGAGTGAGCTGCCTTCACATATTTGCAATTTGCAAATAGTTCACCTGCTGCATTCCGATCAAAATAAATCACAGCATATTATTCTGCTGCTGCTGTTCGTTCTAACTTGTTTTTACAATCGTGTCTCAAATAGACAGCACAAGAAAATTATATTATAAACAAAGCGAGTTACCCTTACCAGAGCGACTTGAAGGATCCGAAAGTCCAAATAATGCCACTTGGAGTCAATTGAAATGAACGAATTGACTTCAGTTTGTTTTAACTGGGTCGATCTTTCTGATCAAGCACCTAAAGGCACAGGCTCTTAACTGGACGTTGGTTCAGTAGTGCCAGATCACTGATGTGGCTGCTGAGTCTGTTAGGCCGTATCTTTCTCTTTTAGTTACCCTTGCCCTTACCAGAGGAACTTAAAGGATCCGAAAATCAAAATAATCTCAAATGGAGCCAAGTGAAATGAATGGATTAGCTTCACAGTTGGTGTCAATAGGGTCAATCTTTTTGATCGAACACATAAATGTCATAGGCCCTTAACTAGACGTGAGTTCAGTAGTGCCAGATCACTGATGTGGCTGATGAGTCTGTTAGGCCTTCGTTGTCTCTTTTTCGCACAGTTTGAAGTACAAACCTCTGGTGTATAGACAAATACCTTCTGTTGTTTTTCTGTAGCTCTGCCCAAAAGTTAGACGATGAGCAGCCAATAGTTTATGAGAGTGACCCAGTGACTCTGGGCCAAAATGTAGTGTTTCATTACAGCTTGTCTTGTCTTTTGTCTTAATATTTAGATTAAGGGCATCCACTTTTATCCAAACTGCTCCTGATTTTGAATCTTTTTGGACATGCTCAGGTTTTCATAGCCATCATTGTCTCCCTTATTCCAAAAATTGTAATGAAACCAAATTTCGGACTCTTTGTTGGTTGGTTGGGTTAAAAAATCATCATCTAAAGAACCTTGGAGCTTCCATCGACAACAATGAAAGTTGTCAAGACATAAAAGTATCGACGATTGTGTCCATAAAGCACTTGATACTAGGAGGTATCTAAATATGGTGTGTAAACGACTACATGGTATTTCCCTCAAGCACCTAATTGTTTCTACCTATCAGTCAGCAATTTTATACATTTTTGCAAATTAACCATTAAAATGTACAGTAAACTCTTAAAACGTGCTTTCAGCATAAACATTAAATTTGATTTGTATACATTTAAGAAGATATTTCATCTTAACAACTTTTAACACTTTACAAGTGCAGAAAAATTTGCTAAAATCATGTCGAGGTTTCAGATATGTAAATTTATTTAATTTGTCGCCGATTTATTAACGAAAAAAAATTTTTTTTGGAGAAGAAAAAAATTCTCTTCGCAAAAGTGAATTCTTCTAGATGTAGGTATAATGCGTTGATTAAGTAGCGGTTCTTTTTACCGGTTTTACCACTTTTTCTATTGTTTATCTATCTATATATGTGAGGTCAGAAATTAAAATTTTTGCTATACCTACGACTGTTATTTGTAGCTACTTGAGGCGTTTGTAAAACCATAAGGAGAAGAATCCAAAAATATCGGTTAATTTCAATTTTTAACAAGCCGCTCTAACAGCACCTTATTTTAACTGTTAAAAAATGTTTTAAAGAAAAATTGATTTCAGAAAGTCTAATAAGTCAACTTTCTGCGAATTTTTTCCCAAATATTTCGTGTTTAGTTTTATTATATTTTGTAATTGCTCGAACTTTAATGATGCGTCATTAAATGGGCGTTAATAACCTTAAATGTAGTCAACTTCGCGTGGAACGATTATTACAGTTGAAACGCATATTCAAAATTAAACACCAAAAAACAGTTAAGATTAGATACACCTACGTCAACAGTATCGTGAGAAATTAAATTCACTATCTCTTTTTTGCAATTTAGTTTCTTAAACCAAAAATAGCATGTTCAATAAAGGAATTATCTAGCTTAGACTACTATTGCATAACAGTATAACTGGATGATTATCAGATTCCCAATTACGTACTGTGAGAGTCTTCCACGATGGTGTTGAGTTGGGGTTGAACTTGGATCAAATTTAACACCTAGGACGGTTTTTGCACTATTTAGTCCTCTACAGCCAACAATTTTAATAGTTAAAAACGGAAATTGAAAATAATAGAATAATTGCGTGTTGGGCGTCCCACAAGGTTGATTTATGGGTCCATTATTGTTTTTATTATCTACCAATAAATTACGTGTTTTAAACTTGTAGAGGTGCGTAACAATCAAACAATTTTCAAGTAATAAACCAATATAGGGTAATTTTTTAAGTGGTGCCAACATTGAGATCTCGAGGGGCTGGTTCAAGTTAAAAGAGGTATCAAACGAAACTAAACTCAATGCTTTATCAAATCAACGCTAGGCGTCCCAACTTTAAACTTATTATGTTCTTATTTAAATTTTTTAAATTATATTATAAAGGTGAGTTTAAATTGAAGAACCGACCACTGGCCACCGAATATTTGAATCAAGAAAAACTCTTAAAGCATATAGTTGCGGCTTTTATAAAGATCGTATGGGCTTCATAAATCAAAAACTTTTTTCCATCACAAAATGATATGCGTTTACCCAAAAAACAAGCCTTGGGCTTAAAACAAATCAAAGCTTTTCATCAAAAGCGATCGAGAGATCGAGTATGCATTTATGCATAAACCGGGTAATTTACAAATTAAATTCAAATGCATGTGAAAACATGTGAATTACTCCTCGGGTAGCCCGAGGCTCATTGAATCAATTCACTAATCTACAATTTGCTAAATAGTTATTTTACGTAGCTTAAAAGGTATCATTTTAACTCTTACGCAAAGTCGATATACAAAATTTTAATTGGAAATGGGAGTGATTTCCCCTCGAGACAATTTCATTTGAATTGAAATTTTCTGCAACTTTTATAATTATTAGAATAGTGAAAAACTAGATTTAAATAAACTAAAACGAAGCACACGTTTTAATTAATAGATTTTGCAATTTTCTAAGCCTTCGGTGTGGGGCGTTACAAATAAATTTTAAAAAATAAATAAAAGCCTACGCGTTTCGAAGAATTTATTTTTCATAAATCAAGGATTTTTTCTATTAATCTCTTCGATCTTCACTTTTAACAAAATGATGTGCCAAAAATTTTTAAGTTTAATAAATTTGACCCAACCCAAAAGTGTTCTTTTCTATATAATAACTTATTGTCACATAAATACAGACTACTAATCGCAAATTTATGTATTTTCAAAGTTATAAAATTTATATTTGTATAAGTTAACAGTTAAATAATTTTCTTCCTATGAATATTCATTGTGAAAAATTTTTTTCAAACGTTAAAAGCGCACATAAAGTGATAGAAAGTCGCATTATGTACTTGCCTACTGACAAGGAAATAATTAAAATAGATTTTAATGAAGAAGTTTTCAAAAGAGATCGACAATAAAATATGCAACAGTTAAAGACCTATGTAACAGATTTATATTATACAGGGTGTACCAACGGTGTTGGGGCAGCATATGAGGATGACCTGGAGACACAGAGTCGAAGGAATTTATTTAGGAGTCGTAGAGTTTGTCAGAATCGATTTGGGAAATTTCATGAGGTCTTCAGGTGGGTTTTTTTTATCAAAAATGTGTTTACGTGTGTGCAAAAGGAATAACTGCAGCGTCCTTGTCTATGAGCTTTCATAACTGTCCACATGTCCTATTAGAATGCATAGAGCTTTTTTAAATTTAGTCCAGTCATGTAGACTTTTAAGGTCATCGTCAAACAAGGATATTGTTCACGTAATATACATTAGAAGGTCGTCTGCATAGAGACAGTAAAAACGTTAGAAAAGTAAATATTAATAAAAATAAGAGAAAATTAAACGGGTGCAAGTATAAAACCCTTTAGCGAAGGATCACGAAGGTCCGACGAGTGTTTGTCTTTAGTGAGGACTCTTTGTAAGATAAGAGTGCAAGCAAACACCCCAAGTAGCCCTAGATGTCTCAACATACAACCTTTGAGTCCAGCAGACAGTATGTCAAAGTCAACGAATTTATAAAGACACTACTAAGGTCAAGAAAACCTAATTAACGTCTTAAGTGCCTTGCAAGTCTACAGGGTGATTTTGTAAGTGTAACTAACATTGGGATCTCGGAAATCGTAAGAGTTACGAAATTGGTTCAATTAGCAAAAAGTTGCATATTTTGATGAGCTTTAAGAATCTGTTTAGAAAATTTCAAAATTCAAAATAGTTTCCGAGAGAACGCTGAAAAACTAAAAATTTGTAATTTCGTTTTTACATGGTAGATTCAAAATGGCTTACTTTAGAAAAAAGCAATTTTTTAGAAAAATTTGTAGGAGCTCAAAAAAGCTGCCAAACGATACCAAACTCGACCATTTATCACCTTGACGGTAGGCGTCGCGACGTTCAACTGTTTATTTTCATGAGAGACTTATCATTTTTTTTGCAAAAATTACTCTGCGAGCTTGTCTAAATTCGGGTACCAAACGAGAACTTTCTATCTTGTACTTTTCTTGATTTACACAACTTTTCAGGTTATGTTATGTTAATATGTTACTTTACGTTATTTTTTACGATGAAAAATAACGACTAGAACTTAGTTTTTAAAGTTTTAGAAAAGTAAGTTAATCAGGAAATAAAATTACATTACTAAGATTTAATAAATAATACTTTGACTAATTTTTATTTCCTGAACAACTTACCTTTCTTACACTTTAATAACTAAGTTTCGGTCGTCATTTTTCATGGTAAAAAATAACATAAAGTTAGATATTAACATAACGTAATATAAATATAACATAACCTAAGAAGTTGTATAAATCAAGAAAAGTACAAGATAGAAAGTTCTCATTTGGTATCCGAATTTAGATAAGCCTACTGAGTAATTTTTACAAAAAAAAAGAAATGTCTCCATAAGAAAATGAAAAGTTGAACGTCGTGACGCCTAGCGTCGATGTGATAAAAAGTCAAGTTTGATATCGTTTGATAGCTTTTTTGACCGCTTAAAAATGATTTAAAAATTTTTTTTTAAGTAAGCCATTTTGAAACTACACAGTAGAAAAATGCAAATTTTCAGTTATTTTGCGTTATCTCGGAAACGATTTTGAATTTTGAAATTTTCTAAACTCTAAACATTTTGCGAATTTAACTAATCTCGCAACTCTTACAGTTTTCGAGATCCCAATGAGAGTACCATTTAAAAAAATCTTCCTGTATTGGCGTCGATTTTAGGGGTTAAAATTTCTAAATATTTTTTATAAAGTCAAAAGTCGTCTTATTAAGAGCAAAACTTCAACAAAAATTGGATTAAAGAGAATCAAGGAAGTACTTGAAAGCGTTAGGAGACGTTAAATAATTCGAATCATACACTTCTTACACTTTAAAGTGTTGTAAATCTTATAATAATATGTAGTCATGTGAGAGAATTTTTAAAGAAAATTAATTGAGGTTTACCACTTTAATTAACTCACATTTTGTCATTAGTTTTAAACGTTGTAATTTAACGGTTTGTGTGGTTTGTGTAGGTGTCCAACGTTAAGATGCGACGAAAATAACGCGAATAAATGAACTTTGAATAAAACGAAGCGTTTATAAAATATAAATAAAATAACAGGAATAGTAATTATTTTTGCAAACAAAACCTATTAAAATGTTAAACACGTAAAAATTTCATTCAACAAATTTTTTTAACTTACTGTTATATCATTTGTAGTTTTCTTGTTTTAATAGTTGAAAGCAGAACGAACTAATATATCTATGAATAGTTTAAAAAAATAGGCTTGTTACAGACATTGTTTAATTTTTTTAAATTTCCATACAATAATTAAAAAACAAAAAACGATAAGTACGTTTTACGAGCTAAAACTAATAAAGCAGCATGAGAGGTTTTTAATGAGTGTGTGAGATACGAACTTCTTATTACAACTCTTACTCTTAAGGCCTTTTAAAATAGACACAAGCTCGACTTTTATTTTTTAAACTACTCATATCCGTAGGTATAAGGCAATTTATAAAATTGTAGCAAAATAAAGCAAAATAAGAAAACTTTTAATGTGTAATTAGTAGTTACTGTACATGCAAAAGTATATAATTTTAAGGCTTTTTTGCTACAAATAATTACCACACGCAGCTTAATTGTGTGTATTATAAACAAGCTTAAATGTACGTAATTAGTTTATTTGTATGTTTATTTGAAGCAAACGCACGCATTTTATTTAGAGCTCGCAAGGAGGAGTATTTGCTCTCTTTTGGGTTTCCATCACAGCATATGATGCGTGAGTTTAGAATAAATGTGAAATATTAAAAAAAAATCTTGTGGAAAACCCTGTATTTTAAAAAAATTTTGAAACGTCATAAACTTCGTTTTAATACGTACGCAAAAGTCACGTTATAGCCACATTCAATTTTCCATAGTTTTTATCTGATAGCTCACATGAAATTTTAAGGAAATTTAAACAGGACACTATTTTTGTCTTTCTCACCCATCAGTGCGGAAAACTATACTTTTTATAACACATAAATTACTGTAAGTTAATTTCAATTATTTCGTTTTAGCCTTGACTTTCCTCTATAAAACTCTACAACGGCGTCTCATATGAAAAGGAACATTTTTGTACGTACAGATACACCCTATAATTGGTCTCATTGCATTGGAAACTTAATGGTTAATAAATTTATTGTTAATTAAATTTCAGATGAACTTGTAGTTAACGTTAGAATATTTATAAGTATAAGCCATTTCGCTATAAATATTGATGCCTATATAAGTTTATAATACCACCACATTATTAAATATTTAAAGCCATAAAAGCAACATTTACAATTTTTTTTAAAATTAATTTGCGAGCATTACAAGAATAAATTGTAATTACAAATTTGAATTATTAATGTTTTCGTGGTTAAGTGCAAAAATATTCAACAGTTACGACTTATCTCTTCCATAATCGTAGGATAGAAGCAAAATTAAATGAAATTACGATTATTTTATGGAAGATCTCATTTCAGCTCTTTAGAGTCTAAGTTCAAATGTAAAGCAGAGTACAAGATGGGCTTGTGACTGGATGGTAAACTGGATCCCAAATGCTCCTCTATGAAGTGTTTTACTATACATTAGATTTTAGAAGCATAAAAAACCCTATATTGTGTTGCTATTGAAACATCCTGTAGCTGAGCACACAACAGCTGAGGAATAAAATGCCATAGAAGTTGAAGCGAAAACAAAGCCGATTTTTGTCTCGTAGACAATTAAAAATGATGATTAAATATTGCTTTTCATTAAAACTTATTAAGCGATTGTTTAGCAGAGAGGATCCATATGACAAAGTCAGGCTACAATTAATGAGTTCTATTCAACCTTTTAAAAGAGGCAACGCCTTGAAATGCCCAAAAGCCACACTTTACGGTAGAAAAACAACAAAATTCCTAAGATTAAAGTGATGCAAATAATTAAGTAATAACTAACAACGTGACGTAAAACCATTACAAGTTTTCAGATCACACCAAATATAGTTATATGAAATTACACGAAGGACGTTGTAAGTCCTACGCTTAAAATTAACATTTCAGGAACTAAAATATATTCAAAGTAGATACATTGTAAATTATAATTATTGCGTGTTATCGACAAATAGAAGTTTTTTGTTGCTCGGAAAATGCTCGGAGGTTAATAAAATTATTTTTAGAGGAACGCAAAAAAATGAAGAGCAAAAAAAGTCTTGACCTCTTGGAAGAATTTGATGGAATCTCCAAGGACGGTGGACTTTAATTATGATTTTTTTGACATATTGAAATTGGTACCTCTTTTCTCAAGAGTAGGCCTAATTTTTATAAAATAAACATAGTATATGCCGTGGATTCTTTGACAATGTAAAGACACACAATTGTTTCCGAACACGCAATACGGAAGTTAAGCTTTCTCATGCTGCAAAACTCGAGTTGGAAAATTAAAAAAATAATATTATGCAACTGGTGCAAGTGCAAATAAAAAATATTTCATTAAAGTCCACTTTATGACAAATTTGAAGCGCTTATTGAAACAATTTTTCTTAATTAGCTCAAGCTTAGATAAAATTACAAACGAGGCGATTCAAGCAGAGTTACATCGAGAGGGTACTTAAGATGAACTAAATGAGATTATTTAACTTAAAGTACTACACTTGTTGCTTTAATGAATTAATTTCCGTTAAAAACTCATCTCCATTTGAAACAAAATCTCACGTAACACAAATTTTCTTTTTTTTGTATTCATTATAAATAAACTAATGGCTTGTTAAATCGCACACAATTTAACAGATAGCATTTTGCTACTAATAGTAAGAATGTGAATTATTTTCTTTACTTGTAAACGTAATAAGCTTAATTAATTAAGAATAAAAAAAAACAGTAAAATTAACTGTAAAAAGTTTTTATTTTAGCGCCCCGTTTCAATATTAATCATTATTTTGTATAATATGTTTATTACATATACAGAGTGTAACTTCCGAAATGGATGCTCCCTCATCAACATCTACAAAATCCCATACCGATGCAGGAAATTTCATTTTTTGTTTTGTAGTCTCTAACTTTTCACAACAACACAAACAATCGTTAGAAGAAAAGTCATAAAAAGGTAATTGATAAAATAGGGCTCTGTAATGGTAAATAAGTTCGACATCTAGCAGCTGAAACTATCTGGAACACAGTTCTTGACATTTTGAGACTAAAACCAACGATCAGGGATAATCTCCCAATGTTATTGTTAACACACTACACATATTGTAAAAAACGAAGAGAATGTTAAGAAAAACTTAAGTGTAAAGTGATTAATGATGTTTTTAAACTTGATTGGCAAGGTTAACTAAAGTCAGGGCAAAGCCTAAGGTCTTGCTAGACAGTATTTGAAGAAATGTAATGTTGTGGGAGTACATTTGCAACGCACTTTACCTCTATAATTATGACTCCACGGAATGTGTTAGTACATCAGTTAAAAATATAATAAGGGCAACGATGGCGCCGGGACGATGGCTTTGCCAGATATACTACCTAAAGACTTCTTCCATCATGCATCTATGCTTTCTAAATTGTTTGTGATCACCAGAACAGAATTAATTAAGTTAGGGCAAGGTCAGCCAAAGGGCTTTGCTAAACAGTAACTGACGAAATATAAGCTTAAGCGAGCTCTTCAGTTTTGCAAAATTTTGTTCAATATTGTCTGTGATTAGGAATTTTGAGAGCAAGATTGATATAGGAAGGGCAAAGAGCAAAGGGCAAAAGTCCTAAAATTATGTACTTAAGTGAGGTTTATTTACATGGTTTGTGATCAGGAATTTTGTGCGTTTGATAAAGTAAGGGCAAGGCTACAAGCCTTGCTAGTTAGTATCGAATCACGTACTCTTGCCAGGGCAAGGCCGAAGGACTTGATAGACAGTAGCTGATGAACAATGTACCTGGTTGTCTAGGTTAGAGCATAGCCTATAAAGCCCAAGAAAACTAACATTTTCAAGAATCCACGGGAGTCCTAATAGATCTTTCGGCAGGCTTATTATGACTTCACTGAATGTGTGAGCACATCATTTAAATATAATAAGGGAAACGCCGGCACTGGGACGATAGCTCCGACAGATATAAGACCTAAAGACGTCTTCTATCATGTACCTAGGCTTTACTTTAATGAAGTAAAGTAAAGACCAGCCAAAGCCCTTGCTAAACAGTAACTGACGAAATGTGAGCTTAAGCGAGCTCTTCAGTTTTTCAAAATTGTGGCCAATATTGTCTGTGATTAGGAATTTTTTGAGCAAGGTTGATATAGGAATGGCAAAGCCAAAGGCTTTTCTGTATCCGAAGGAAGAAGCGTTTAAGAGAGTCCTAAGTGGGGTTAATTTACATCATTTGTGATCAGGAATTTTGTGCATTAGATAAAGTAAGGGCAAGGCCAAAGGCCTTGCTAGTTAGTATCTAAGAAAAAAAGTGGTCAAGGTTTAAGTTCAAGCTTGAATTGGTTGTGATTAGGAATTTTTTGAGCAAGAATGACGAATTAGTTGTGATTAGGTATCTTTCGAGCAACTATGTGAAAGGCCAAAAGCCAAAGGCCTTGCTAGTTAATATCTAAGAAAAGAAGTGGTCAGTAAGTTATGACTGTGTGTTTAATTAAGCCCTTCGATCACGTACTCACGCCAGACAGTAATGTAGGGGAGGTCGAAGGCCTTGATAGACAGTAGCTGATGAAAGATATTGTGCTGATGTACCAGGTTGTCCAGGTTAGATCATAGCCTAGAAAGCCCTAGAAAACTAACATTTTCGAAAATCCCCAGGGGTCCTAGGTCTTCCAGGAGGCTTTCTGCTAGCCAAACTCTTAAGACTCTCTAGCTAGAGTATGATCTACGCTAGGTAGGTACCTTGTTCCACTTTCCATTATTTATAGGTTAATAATTCAGCATTAGAGATGTTTCATAATCCATTACAACCCCTAACATGTCGAATAAATTTATTCAAAAAAAAATTGTAACAAATTTTATGATTGAATTACCCTGTAGAATATTTGTATTAATTTTGCCTACCTACCTATTTAATATTTTATAATTTTAAATAAAAATATCTTAAATTAAAATATACGAATTTTGCTTAATGCGATAAGAAATTTTTGCACATTTGGTTGTTTTGTTGTGATAAAAATTATTATAGTCGTCTCAGTAAGTTTTAAAACGCGTTGTGAGCGAGTGTGTTTATTATTTTTGCAAAACTAAAGACCTTTTGTGCCTTTTGAATTTTTGAAATGGTGTTTCACGTCACTTTGGCTGCCTTTTCTTTAAGGTAGGTGAAAATTTTTGATAAAATCGTCAATTTTGTTTATCGAGTTCGATCATGCTTTAGGTTTAGATAATGAGTCATTATATTAATTTTTATTGCTGATAATTAGGTAATTAATTGACACCTAATAAATTTGAATTTCATATAATAATATCTCTGAGTGTGTGATTAACAAGTTTAGCAAAATACACCCTAAAAATTAATTTCACTAATAAAAGAACGCATGTGGCAATATCAGGAACGTTTTCGTGGGTATTTCCATTTCCAGTTAATCCGGAACTAAAGTGTAAAGTGTTGGATATCATCAGATAGCTAATTCTACTAGATTTCAAAATATTTAAAAATATACAGGGTATTAAACTAAATATTTGATATGTTTGTAATTTCCGGTTTAAACGGTAGGTAGAAGTTAATAAAAATGTGGAGCTTGAAAGACAATTGTGTTATCTGTAACATATCCCAAAAGAGAAAATTTTGAGAAGGTTAATTTCAAAATTTTGACCTTGTTTGTAAGCTTGTGAGTACAGTAAGGGCAAGCCCAAAGCAATCAGCTGTAGGTATTAATTTTTGTGATAATACCAGTTATTAAAACTTTCGTTACGACACACTGTATATTTTAAAGATTTATTTCACACACACATTCTCACAAGGTATAATTTGTATGTCATTCGCATTCTTTGTTTGTTATTACTTTTTTTTTAATAACGAAGAAGGGTCAATGTAATCTTATTGTTATCATCATAGAATAAAATAATATAGTGATTAGACATCGATCATGGTATTATTAAATCCTCGCATGTACGTTTTCTTAAAAAAAATGATTGATCGCTGGTGTAAAATCGTAAATTTGTATTGAACAACGCATAATAGTAATTGAGAGATCGTATAAATTGTTGTCGTGTTTGTATGCGTTAAAGCAATTAAACTAAACTCAAATAGGTATGCATATAAAATTAAATACTTTTAATCGATTTGTTTAACATCGGGTGTATATGTTATCTTTGAAATCTAATCAATACGTTTGAATTCTAAATCTTTCGGCAGCATTTAAGAGCATTTGATACTTAATTTACTTCTCTTAAAGTTGGTCTGTCCAGCGCCCAGAGGGCGCCTTATCAGCACTGCTCTACTTCATCAAAGCTGCTCCATCTACTATGCTATGTCAGTTTTTTCTCACTTATCCTAAAAGTCCTAATGTTCTTTGGTGTGGCTCTTATCACTTGAACTAGCTTCGAGTTTCTAATTTTTCTACAACTGTGCATTGTGCAATCACACATTGTATGTGTCTACAATTTCCGATTTTAAATTAATGAAGTGGAACATTCATCTCCACGACATTGATCTTATCGGAGGCCACCCACGTCAATTGGATTTTTTCATTTACACACACACGTAGTGATTTTGGTCTCCCGCTGTTATGGTTTGTCTCAGCTATTTCTATGAGCTCATTTCTAGATCTAAATGTCAATTAAATTTTTTGCTGCTCTTAAAAGTAACAAAAGAAACGTTTAAACGTAAACACCCACGTGAGAGCTTACTTGGAGTACTAGTACAAAAAATTGTTCTTCAGAAAAATGTAGAGCTCTTTTTAATGCATTATAAAGACCTCTTAAAAGTGAGGTAGTTGTCGTCAAATGATCTTCCATAAAAACGGTGCTATCTCTTTTTGAGCTCTACATCTTTTGATCCAGTGACCATGGTAGCAGAAATAAACAACGGTTTTTGAGGTTTTTTCTACGCCATGCTTCAGAGGACACATTAAACAGCCAGTACCGCTTCCTAAAGACTATCTTAACTATGGAAAAAAATTCAACGGAGCTTGCATCAGTCTAGGCTTCTGTAAGATCTTTATGGAACGTCAAAGGGGGGTTATTGGGTAGGAAGGTTATTTGGGAGGAAGAAGACTTAAAACAGAAATGCCACAAGAAGCACAAACAGCATATATGTTTTAGAAGATTTTTCAATATTGCCCCACCTTATTTTAACGACGAAGGATTTTCCAACCGGAATAACTTGGAAAATATTTGTATTTTATTTAAAAAAAAAGAATATTTAAATATTTAAGATAAACAGTGTCAACGACTTGTCTCTCAGCGCAAAAGTAAATGAAGATTTATAAAAATAAAAAAAAAATTGTTAACTCGCTAATATATTCGAAACCAAACTTACTTAACGGTTTTCGTATTTATTTTAAACAAATTCTTTAAATAAAAAGCAACAACTGGGGAAAATTTTCATGCGTAACACAAGTAAGACTTTTACCAAATAAATTTAATTTATTACTTCCTTAAAGATGCAAATTATTTAATTTGGGTACTACAGTTCTTTTTGGAAAAAACATCAAGTACCTAACCGTTTGAAAAAAAATTGTTCCAAGTTGTGCATTTGCTATAATTACAATTTTTGTTTTACCTAAAAATTTTTAAGGTGTAACTAACCATTCACTTTCGTAGTAAAACTTAAGAAAATTGTATCACTTTTAAATCACGATTAGTTGATATTTCAAAATTTACTTTCATTTCTACCATTTTTGTTTGTTATTAACATTATTAAGTCCAATTAATTTATATTTGAAATTAAATAAAACAAATCTAATTTAGAAAGCATCCATTAAAAAATGACAATGGTGAAAATTAAACCAAGTATAACCATCGGTGATTTTCTGCAGCAAAAAGTTGCGTGGTTACTTAATGGTTACTGAGATAATGCAAGAGAACTGAAAATTGACAATTTAGTTCTATGACTAGTTTGAGAGTGATTAACCTTTTGAAAAAATTTCTAGGGAAAATTTTTCAGTAGGTCAAAAGAGCTATCAAACGATACTAAACTCAATATTTTATCAAACCGACGTTATGCGTCGCGACGTACTACTTTTGAAAATAAAAGTTGAAAGTCGCGACGCCTAGCGTCGATGTGATAAAATGTCGAGTTTAGTGTCGTTTGATAGCTCTTTTGACCTCTTAAAAATTCATCTCGATAATTTTTTTTCTAAGTAAAATACATTAAAACTACAGTCCAAAAAAGACTGCCAATTAAAAATATTAGGTGCATGTTAGTGAGCCTTAAAATGAAAAGAAGAAAATCAAGAATTCTAATGTGTAACGAGAAACTTGCATTTTCAAGTAAACGAACGTGAACGTGACATAACAGCTAACGCAACTTCTTAAAACCAACCTTATGTAAACATTAAAAACATTTTTTATGTAAAAATTAAAAAAAAAACACAAGTTGATATTTGTATTTGTGCTATAACTTTTAACACCTACATTAATTTTGCAATTTTCAAGATGCACCCAGTACTTTCACGACCACCTGTTAATTTTTAATTGCGGAAAAAGGATAATTTCCTCGTTAATTACTCCCAAGAAAATTTCACATAATTCTCCAAGGATAAATTATATTTTTACTATTTTTATAATCATTTTAAGTAAATTATAAATCTGTTTTTGTTTTACATGTTTGCCTTGAATTTACATAATTAAACACTTGTTATATTGATATTGATTAGTCTTAAGATGTTGCAGCTATTAAGACAAGTCGATTTGTGCAAACGTTATCTATTTGCATACGTACAAATTAATTTAACAATTAAACAACTGTTAAGTGTTTATTTTATATTTTTACAAGAATTTAAAAAAAAATTACATGGTGAGAAAATTTAAACAGCACTGGAAAACAATCATTGTAGGTAGTTTAAAAGCAACGAACCCATAAAATGATGGACTCTATGTGTTTACGTCTTTAATTTTTGGTATTTGTTATTATCATTAATTTATAGTAGATGCAGAAATTCCAATTGATTATGAAAGTCGCAAAATAAGTAGATGTTGATCATTTCAATTTAGGTTTGTTGCTCGAAAAGTATCCAAGTAGGTACTTCTTCTCATTAGGATCGTTAAAATTGAAGTGTTAGAAAGTATCAGCAATAAATTGCTACCATTCAACATTTCTTAACAGTTAATTATTATTAAAAATGCCATTTCAATAAATTAGCTAAAATTGCCAAATGCCAAAAAAGTAACAGATGGTAAGATTTCAATCGCTACCATTAGAATTCGCAAGTTATGGAATTGTGATGGAAAAGTTCAGGAAGGATGAGTGAAAGGAAAAAAGTGTCAATGATAGTCAATGAGTGTCAATTAGCTAAATCTGTATTTGGTCACCGCTCACAAAAATTCTCTCGCTCTGAGACCAGGAGCTGCTTTAACCTTTACTTTCAAACCTTTTGAGTGGAGATGGAAAAAGCAACTAAAAATAACAACTGACCTACATCGGCAGGAGATTACTTATTGGGGGAGGGGGGGGGAATCTCGTAAGTACGTTTTATATTATGTCAAAGTACTTAGGTATGAGATCAAATTAGTCACTCTGAGACCAGGAGCTGAGCTAGCCTTTACTTTCAAACCTCTCGAGTGGAAATGGAAAAAAGCAACTGAAAATAATTACACTGACAGGAGATTGCTAATGGGGGGGGGGTATCTCGTACGTACGTTTTTTATTACATCAAAGTACTTAGGTATGCGATAAAATTAGTCACTCTGAGACCAGGAGCTGAGCTAGCCTTTACTTTCAAACCTTTCGAGTGGAGATGGAAAAAAGAAACTGAAAATAATTATATTAACATGAGATTACTAATGGGGGGGGGGAGGTATGCATCTAAAAAAATATAAAGTACCTAAGATGCCTAGAAATGCTTCTTTAATTTTAGAAGGTTAAAATTTGCTACCAGTGTAGATCTTGCCCTGGAGATTTCTTGAAAAATCTCACTTTCCAGAACACCCTCCAAGGGACGTTGGCGCTTCCACGTACTATCAATATAGGTTAATATTTTACAACAGTAGATTACCACTATTTAACCGAAAAACTGTTTCGTCCCTTTGTTGTGACTAAATTTTCATCTGTGTTACTTTGACATTGTCTGTCCTCAACCTTAACCCTGTCTTAATCCACCAGGAGTCATTTTAAAGAATTCACAATCAGGCATTTCATTTTAGAAGCTGAACTGACTTACAGTGGTCCCAACAAAAGAAAAGCCTACCACATAACCAAATCTGTGCGAGCCTTGGCTTCAGAGCCCAGTGTCGACAGTACAAAACTGCGCAAAGTAATGATGTGATGGACTTTTCTTTCGTTGGAGCTACTGTATCTTCATTATCTCATAAGTCGACAATTGTGGACCGGACTAAATCCTCTTTTTGGGACTGGTAAGGTGTAACTGTAGGCGTCAAATTACAAATGTTTCCAACGGGACCAAATGGAGACTCTGTCTCATATAACTTAAAAGTTGACAAAAACTACGTTTTAGCCCTTTTAACCTCCTAAACGACCTAAACTATAAAAATATTAGATGTAGTAGAGGTAGAGTTTCTTTAATCTGATGTTACAAAAAGGGAAGACATACTTCACGCCTCCACCATCGATATTTCACACATACAAATCATTCTAAGGACATGGAAGATCATCTGAGTATTTGTCGCTGTTCTAGTTCTATAATGTCTCTCTTCACCTTCCGAGGAGGCATTTGAGAAACTTTCTCTAAAACTAAACCATGGATACAATGGTAACTTTTTCTTTAATTTAATACCAACGAACCAACATTAATATCAGACCTTAGGGAAAATGTCAGTTCCTTGCCAATTTTATAAACTTTTATAATTGAAAACCTTTTACTCCTTTCACCATCTTTTTATTTAGCATTTTGTGTGAACGGTTTTGGTGTTATAAGCGATGGAAATCACGCAAGTGACAAGTTTTTAAGTTTATGGCGTTATAAATCACACTTAAGTAGAGCTTAAAGGAAAAGTTTAAACAATAGGATGGCGGCAATTTATGTTGTATTATAGCAATATTTTCAACCATTTACATTTGATAATCAAATCGGCTTTGATAATATCAACTTCAATTACGTATGCCGCTTCCAGAGCATTTATACCATTGAAACGTCAACTCAAACTCATGCATCTTATACATAAAACGATATTTAATAGTACCTATACATAAAATTATGTTATCATATGGTTAATTATAATTCTTTTTTTATAGTCTGCTAGTCTGTTGATTATTTTACAGAACAAACTTAATTAACTATAACTTGGTTCTGCCTTACCATAACTTAATATCAAATTAAAACGGACAGTGTTAATTCTACCATGACTTAAAGGCTGATTTATAAAGTAATTAGTTTATAATTTTTTTTAAATTAATGCCACGCTTTAATTTTTATAAATATTTGTGGAAAAAATCCTTTTTTTGTGTGTAACCTAAAGCAACATTTAAATATTTAAATTTGAACGAGGAAATATAAATATGCAAGAAAAGGGGAACAGAATAAATACATTTAAGATTTGAACTGAAGTAAACTGATTTCTTACGGCTTATTTTTTAGCAATAATTTAACCAAACGTAAAGAACAGTATTGTTTTTTTTAATACGGGGGTATAAACTTTTGGATTACAAATTACTATTGATGAGATGCAGCAACTACCTAATACCATCGTCTGATTTCTAAAGATTGGTTTGAAGCAACCTGCCCAGAAAGGAACGTTTTAGACGTTTGTAGATGATTTTAGGGAGATAACAAGAGCAAGTAACCATCTTCCTTGACCCTGAAGGCTCTTGTATTTAAGTTTTTACCGATTTTGAAATTGGTAACCCACTTGACCTTAAAGAAAAGGTCAATACATGACTTTAGAACGCACGTTTCTTATTTTTGATCGTTTTGGTAGAAGATTTTAGGGTGATAAGGAAGGGAAGTGTTATATTATGCTGCTTATGAGTTTCCATAAAATTAAAGATTTCTCCCAAAGATTGCATTCAAACCCATGGCTCAGCAACGTAAAACTGTTCTAGTTGACCACATGGATCACATCCTGAGGGTTTGTATGGTATAAAAAATTTCCCACCTCCTGAGAACATTTGACTAGTTGAGTCAAAAGGTTGTAACCCTTAAGAGCTACAGTACCAGGCAAAGGAGCTAAAGACTTCGAGTTCCAATTCCAGGCCAGTCACGTCAATGTGACTTAGGGAGTTTATGACTGCTTAAGATTAGATGGGTTGATCGTTCGACACCTCCCTGTAGCGATAGGCAGGTGAAATCGTAGTGCTAGTCACGTTGAATTCATCTAATGCTTTTGACTTACGATTAGAACAGCTTCTAGGACATAACGTAACTCTTCTGAAGTTTTGGAAGATTATTGTCTAGGATTTTTACCAATTATGGGAAAAATTAGATTAGAAAGTATTGGAGGATTTCAGCGTTTTCAAATAAGACATATCTAAGCCTTCAGACTAGTGTGGCGTTATGTGTTATGTGTAATGGGTTACTGCTCTTGATAGTTTCCGTATACTAGCTAAAATGGATTACAAACGCCAGAAAAATGGAAGAATATTAATCTTCTATATGATTGAAATTATTTCGAGGTGCTTGTGGCAGATTTTTTACGGATGACATTTTGTGAGCCCCCATTGAAGATCAAAGGTAATAATATTATGGGTGACTTCTAACAAAACAGCAAAGCCAAGAAGTATAGACGACAAGATAAAAATAAAGTGATTTCATTGAATGAACAGCACAAAGAACTCGAAAGAGTATATAATATTGGGAGGGGGGAGTGCTTATAAAAACATATTGATCATTGGATAGACTACAATAGATCGTAAAGATCTCTTCCAATTTTTCCTTTTGTCTAGTAGCCCCGTTAGCAGAGAATATTACCGAATACTGATTAGGATTAGGACTTTTATTACTACTACTATTCTTCTTCTTTGTAGACTTTCAACATTTTAGTAGCGATATTCCCTATATAAGATTCGCCATCTTAGATCCGCCATTTTGAATTCGCCATTTTCGATCGGCCATTTTGTATCCTTTATATGTATTAGTCCTGAGAACTATTTATTATAGCTATTGTTCTTCTATGTAGACTTTTAGGCTTTTAATAGCAATATCCACCAACTTGGATTCGCCATCTTCGATCCGCCATATTGGATTTGCCATATTGGATCGGCCATCTTTGATTCGTTATCTGTATTAGTCCTGAGAACTATTTATTATAGCTATTGCTCTTCTATGTAGACTTTCAGCCTTTAAGTAGTGATATGCGCGATCTTGAATTCGCCATCTTGAATCCGCCATTTTGGATCCGCCATCTTGGATCGACCATCTTGGATCCGTTATCTGTATTAGTCCTGAGAACTATTTATTATAGCTATTGCTCTTCTATGTAGACTTTCAGCTTTTAAGTAGTGATATCCGCCATCTTGGATTCGCCATATTGGATTCGCCATATTGGATGCGCCATCTTGGATCCGCCATCTTGGCTCCGTGATCTTAGATCTCCCATTTCTACTTTTTCAAATTTCACTTTAAAACTGGAAATCTCCAACCCCACAATGTCTTAACAATATTTCATTAAAGTATGCAACGGTTTAGAAAATCAAAGACATCACAGTTTCCACCTTTAACGAACTATAGAGGTCAAACAGCATCATTTATCGACATTAGTCAATTCAATGGTAATTTTTAAACAGTAATGCGTGATTTCAAATTTTTTTTGCTTCTGTAATAATTTTGCAAGTTCAAGTTTAATTTGAAGCAATAAGAGGATGGTTTGAAAACGACCAGAAGTAGGTAATTTTAAAAATTACATCTTATTATTTAAATGTCGTTGAATGTCAGTACGGTTGACATCAAACAAGGTACTTTTATCATTAAAAAGGGGAAAGATTTATTTAGAAAAAAATAACAAATAATGAGATAAACCATCATGAATTGCAAGTACACGAAGAAATTAATTAAATTTATTTGTTGTAACTGTTCCAGTTAATTGAGTTTCATGTATGTAAATTATTTATATAGTGCAAAAGCAAAAGCGTAACGAAAATATATCCATTTTTTCCAAATCGTCTCACTACGAAGATGACAATATTGTGGACAATCTTCAACAACATCCACACTATGCATAGGTCAGCTACCTTTCTGCTCTAAGACACATTACAAGAATTGTTAATTTACAACTTTTGCAAACTATAATTTAATTCATAAATCAATTTCCTATATCTATTAATTTAATAGTTCCGTTATTAAAAGAAACTAAAAGTTTATTTAAAAAATTACGCGACCTTAAAAACTTTTTTTCGATTGTTGGTTTAACCTTGCTTCAGTTGCTCGCATCAAAGAATTTTCCTTTCGACCAACTAGAACTTGCACGATTATTATTAAAGAAAAAAAATTGGTTCGAGTAACTGCATCTATCTAACTCTTTGTTCAGTTTGTTTTTAATTAAACGCCTAAAGCAACACTATAATTCTTTCATGTAGGTATAATAACTAATACCAAAAGTAAAAATGCATTTCAAATAATGCTTGGTTTAATGACCCGGAAAATAACAGAACTGGCAGTTTAAATGATTTATATCAAATTTCTGATATACATAAGGTAAAAATGTTCTTAAATGAGCCTATTTATCTATTACTCGTTTTAAAGAGCATCTTTAAGTCGTACGGCAGTAAAGTGGCTTTTGGAGTCGTGAACAAACTATTTCGTAAATAAACATATGGGAATGGGAAAAACATTGTTATTAATTTTAAATAAGTTGAAAAAAAAGTTCATCCTTGAATTTGAACCCGTGTTCTTCTAAGCAAGGTGAAGATGGTGTAAAAGAAGTAAATTTTACTTACACCTTCTTGAGCTATTAAAAATTTTACGTGTTCGCGTTAAAGCTTTGTACATAAAATTTATTGTACATAATGACGGTTTTAAACACTTTTACAAAAGTTAAACAAGTTTCTCTAATAATATTTTAAAATTTATTAGACGTCAAATTTTGATTTAGTTTGATGTCCAATCGTCGTTGGGAAAAAATTTGTCAAGTATGGAATTTTGCTCTGGCAACGGTGATATTCGATTCGAAATGTGCTGGAATGCTTTTCCATCCTTGTCATAAAATTTTTATCCCATAACATTGAAAGAGGCGTTTAATAGGACCTCAAATATAAATTTCAAGCGTCTTAACATTGTTATGAGACCCTACACCTTCAAAGTATAGTTTACGCATACATATAAGGTTTTTCGGCTTCTATAAGTCAACAGTTGCTCAACAGCTAAAGGCGGATTTCCACCAAACCGACACAACTGCAACAAAACAGAAACTCTGTTTATTTCAACTGGAGTTTCCAAAATCAGAAACAATTTAGAGACTTTGAGTCGCCAGCAACTGTTTTCATCAACAACTGAAAGTCCCGTCGCGTGGCGGAAAGATCAAAGGGTTTCTGTAAACTGTCTTTGTTTTTGTAAACACAGTTTGCTCGGTGAAAACGGGCAGCAACAGTTGGTTGGTTGTTGGCTTAAGTTTAAATGTATTTATACGGCCCCCGTGCCGTATTTTGGGTGTTTGTCCGTGTAGTGGAAATGGTTAAGAACAAAAACACAACTGCAACTTAATTTCAGTCGGTTTGGTGGAATTGGAGTTTCCATTTTGTTTCCGAAACTTAAAACTTGTTTCCGTTTCTGTTTTTACAAACAAAACTCAGTTGCAAGTGAGTCGGTTTGGTGGAAATCCGCCTTAATACACAATAGCCATCGTAAATCATAGGCAAGCATCCGTTGTATTATGACGATTGCTATTGTTTATTGGCATAAGCTGATGAGCAAATATTGACTTATAGAAGCCGAAAAATCTTATATGTCCGTGTAAACTATGCCTTGCTCTTAATTTTAATAGTGGCGGAACTGTCAAATTAAACCTTCTTTGTAGTTTCTTTTTAATAATCGTCATCTACTCACCAATCACCCTATGAAGTGGAATTTCAAATTAACACACGAGGGAGGCGAGGGGGGCTTTTAAAGTGAAAAAATCGATACTTTTTTATTTAAAAATTTAAATCCTCGTAACCTCTGAAATGCAATAGCTCAAATTTTACAGTTACCTAAGACACGCCCTTATGTATCCTCTCCTAAAATTTCGAACCAATCCAAGCGATCGAATTCTTTAAATGCGTTTCGATTGACCCAAAAATAGAAATCCGCAAATCGGCACCAAAATTTGGATTCGGGTACTCTAGGATAGCTCCATAAACGGCCCGGTCTTAGATTTCAAAAATCTTGAAAGATGGCCGCGCAGAGGCCCTAACAAAATTCCCACAAATCGTCCTTTGAATTTGATAAATGACACAGCAAAACGTACGCAAAAAGTCAAAATTCCAAGGGCTAGTCGGACGCCATGGGATCTTCCACCTTCGTCTGAAACGAAATTCTACCCAATCTCTTCCGGCAGTTCTCGAGAATAAAAGCTCTCCCAAAAATTTCGGTGTAACCAAAAAAATTCTTTTAATTTCGACTTTAAATTCCAGACCGGGTTTCTCTAGGGGTCTACATCGTCGTTCTGGTATCTTTTGATACCTCCCATACCTACTTCATGTTGGGGGAGGGCAAAATTGACCTACGCGGCGAGACGCCCAGCACCTTCCCTATAGAATCGATGGCTTTCGTACCAGGCTGGAATGTTATCTCGTACTTTCCCCTACGATCGGCCTCGAGATAATTTTTACGTTTGCCATACAAAAAGCGCTGAAATTTTTCAAAAAAGCGTTCATATGTAGCCACAGTTGGGCATAGCTGGAGAACGAGGAGGCTCACGGCGTCTCTCCTGCTCTCAGATGGAGAGGCGCCGATTTCGTTCAATGAGGCGCGAGGAATTTTTCTTCGTATCCATAAGGCGCCTCAAATTTGGAATGGCGCAGTCGGAAAATGCAGAAAACTCAAAATAAATAGTAACGCAAAATACCTAGTACATTATAGATTTTTAGTTAAAAATAAAATAAGAGAAAGTCGCAAAAGCTTTAAACAAACAAAAAATGATTACCGAAATGGCAAGCCAAAAACAGACCACCAGTTGAGTTATTTAAAAAAGGCAGTATCTTCATAGATAATAGACTAGTAAAGATAGATAGTATAGGTGCCTCGTCAAATAATTGCATTTCAAATCTGCATCACACATTCAATCACGAGCTTCTTTTGCTTTATAAATTATAACAGACGGAGATGTTTAAAAAATTCCTTAATCAGTAGCTCCTTGATGGATCTAATTATTTTGGAGTAGCTTAGAGCCTATAACAGAAGAAATAATCTGTAATTGCTACCAGCATTGTAAAACAACCTTGAAAGGTTTCTCTAAAGTCTCGAAGATCAATCTGCATAACGTACATAAGTGCAAAACTTCTTTATGGTATTTACGGCCTTATCGTTAATTTTGAAATAATCCATCACTTTCAGTTTCTCGTAGCGTATGGGTTTGAATAAATATTTCATATTTAATTATTAGCTAGAGCCAACATAAAGTAAAAGCTTTAAAGCATGACCAATGACCATGGTAGGTATCGTTGCATAAAAATAATTACTCGTTTTAGAAGCAAATTACATCCCTTTGGAAATAATGTAAAAGCATCTCCATAGCAAACTCAATTCGTTACCTTTTGCCGTTTAAAAAAAATTCTTGGAGATTCTAAGCCGAAGAAGAAGTAAGATTTGTTGGTATTTCCTACAAGAATATTTGCATATAAGATCAGATCATTGCTCGTACTAAATCTCATGTAAGATCATGTGCACGACTCTCTTTGCTACTTTGTAAAGCACTTTAACACTTTATGTCACGGTACCCACAAATGAGGTTTAAACAAAAACAAGCCGTTCTTCAATTATTTCCTGAATGAAATGTAATGTAAGGAATTATTGTACATAAAGTAGTATGTGGAATGTCGTTTGGACAAAAATTAAGTTTCTTAACGATAAGGAGCTCTCAGATGAAATAGTTTTCGCTGAAGAGAACTGGCGCGTGAAGCATCGTTTAAGTAAACTCAAAAAGGTTCTTGAAGCATCTCGGATGATTCGATGAGATAATTTCTATATCGATTAAACAATGTACGCATTTATTTATTATTATGATTGGAAATACGCCATTTTAAGTCAATCAAATTAATGCAAAATGGAAACAAAGTTAAAAATATTAATGATTTATATTGATGACTTAACGGTTTATTATTTAACGAAGTAGACAAAGAATGTTTGAAATAAAAGCAAAAATTTGTGACTTGCATCATTTTAAAAGTTATATTACCAATTGCGGTATATTTTAAGTACGTCGTGCTTAAATTTTGTGGTTTTTAAAACTGTTATCTTTTAACAATTTTCAACCAACAATATTTATGAACTCATAAAGCCAATTAATTAGTTACCATTTTTCTATACCATAATAATAATAGTAATAAGTTTGGAAAAAATGCTATTGTTGAAGAAAGCGTACTATGGCGAAGAAAGGAAGAACCACCAAGTTGTTTACTATTTACAATCATCCTTGAACTTTGCAGCGTTTACCGTATAAATTCTATGATGAGATACACAAGTCTGAGCTTTTAGCATTTGAATGTCGTATATTTTCTTAAATCGTGTATTGTTTTGCTCAAAAGGCCTCAAGCACATAACGATCTACAAGTACAAGCTCGCGATGTTTAGTATAGAAGATGTTACGCTCAACTGTCGATGGACGTTTGTTTTCTTCTTGTTTAACTTCTTGGAGAATAGTTACTGGGCAATTATTTTAATTGCGGTATAGTGATGTCACAGATCCATACCTATAACCGCAAGAATAGACGTTAAAAGCTTTATATCGTGATACTACGAAACGTCAACGACTCGAAAAGATACAATGAGGTGACAAAGCGGAAGTACGTGAGACGCCATCGAGAGACACCGGATGCACACAAAATTGGAAAATTTATATGTACGTTGCAAAAACTTTTAATTTGATTTCTCATTATCTAATTTAATTTACGACGTTACAATTGTTAAAGAAACCGCCTCAAGAGCAGAGACAAAATTACAGCAGTTACGACCTTCGTTCGTCCCACTAATTGAGAGGTTTGGGCCCTTAAAAAGACCACCGAGAGAGAAAATTATTTTATAATAATCCCCAATTGAAAACAAAGGTAATTTCGCTATTCTTAACATGTGAGCATAAATGCAATACGCCTTTCCTGTACAAAAGTCGATGGTCGATGATTTCTAAAACATTCTTCAACGGTTTTCGCAGAAATATTAGTTCGTTGGCTCGAAATACTTATTTTGAAGCTAAAAATGTCCATCGCTTGCCTGCCTGTTGATTCATTCGTCTATCTTTGTGTCTGTCTGTCTATTCGCTTGTCTGTCGGTTCGTCTACATGTCTGTTTGTTTGTCTATCAATCGATACAAGATCTGCCTTCCAATTTGTCCCTACTCTGGCAAGGGACATCAAAGTTGCTCTTCATTGGGTGCCAGGTTACCAGGGAATTGCAGGAAATGAAATAGCTGATGAATTAGCTATTTTAAGCTCAAAAGTCCTCCCGATAGGACCAGAACCATTCTGTGGACGATGTAGAACACATAGAAGAACGGAGATCCAAAAATGGGAATGCTAAAAAGCTTTTTCTATTATCAAAGAACGAAATCAGACTCATCATATGGGTCTGTTTACTATACACTGCCTATAGTGAGCTACCACCTCAAGAAACTGGAACTGGAGGATAGTGACATACGCAGACTCTGTGAATCGGAGATCGAATCCCTCGAACACATTCTCTGCAGTTGCGATGCAGTGGCTCATTGATTCCTATTGTTTTGTATTGTAATCTGGGGTCAATTGGCTTCTAAGCCTTACAGAACTGCGACCGGTGTTGATCGTTTGTTTACAACCCTACTCGTATTTATGTTCTCGGGAATTCAATCTTGCCAGCTAAGCATAGAATGTACCAGAGAAGTTTGCTTTTCACTTCTTCAGGCATCAACCTAAGAGTTTCAGCCTAAACCGAGCCAATGCATCGTAATTGCAGAGAATGTGTTCGACAGATTCGATCTCCGATTCACAGAGTCTGCATATGTTCCTATCCTCCAGTTCCAGTTTCTTGAGGTGGCCACTCAATGAATTTCTTTGACTATTGTCCTGGTGCGTTGTTCCAGTGAAAATTTTTGTTCTCAGTTTCTCATTTTTGGATCTCCGCCCTTCTATGTGTTCATCATCTGTTTCATTTCCTTCAGCAATTATACCTTGCGACCTGACACCTAGTGAAGGGCAACTTTGCAACATTCCATAGTGAAAAGTCAAAACGTGGCCGAAAGCGAATGTGTTAAAAAAAACCAAAAAAGGAATTTCGATTGCATTCGCACTTTTTTCATCTTCTTCCTCTCTGAAAGTCTTTACCATTTTGCATTAACTTGAACAAGTATTATCTACTACTTTACTGTCATTAGAAACAATCTTCTTTAATGCATATTATTACGTATTTTCTTAACATGTTCTTCAAGTAATCGTGTGTCTAAAGCAACATCTGGGATGGAAAAATCTTCCGTTGTCGGCCTATTAACAATTTGAAAAAGTCATGAAATGATTTCTAGGTTTTTATGGTTAACTTTTGTACTGTTTGTTTTTAATGGCTTTTGTAATTTAGTAATTAACGTTTAATTTAATGGTAAAATTGTGAAAAAGATTCCATAGCAAAACAATTTTGTTTTTTTTACCACGCAAAAGGGATGAAGCTTCTTCGTTTTAATTATTTCAATTGTAACTTCAATTTAAAAAAAATTTACGAACGTGTCTTTTAACGTAGGTTCATGCTCATGTACAGAAAAAGCATGAAATTTCTTAAAATGAGGTAGAATTCTGTTTGAGCGACTTTTAGCAGATGTTGAATATCAATTATTTAACCGCAAGTTATAAAATATTGCAGTAATTGAAATTAGTTATAATTTTAATTTATTTAATGATACTTAAACTACCGGTTGTTCTTGAAATAAATTACTTATAAAATCTCCATTTATACTGGTAATACCTTAAAGCGTATCTAACCTAATCAATTAAAATCTAAGTCGCCAGTAATGGGATTTTGGGTTTGTCGAGTGTTAAACGACTGCTACAGAAATTAAAATGCAAATTATGGGCCATCTTAACAATTCAAGACCAAGAATGCTCACACTGAAAGAGCACTGGAAAAATAAAAGCTTATTTAATTTCCTACAAGATTGTTTGTATATTCAATTTTTCTCTATTCCTCATAGTTCTTGAGATATCCACGATCAAAAATAATTTTAACAAAAAACATAAGGCAAAATATTTTTTTCATGAATTAACGACTTTTGCGACCGGATATCTCTAAAACTATAAGAAATTAAAAAAAAAAGGCAAACAGTTTTGTAAAAAATTAGATAAACTTTCATTTTGATAAGAGTAATTTTTTCCCTAGGGCCCATCGTTTTGGAGATATATGCAAAAACCCCAAAAACTGGATCTTTACATTCGCTATATAGTATTGTTATTATAACTTTTGGCGCCCAACGCGGGATTATCAATTAAAAATATTGACTTCAATGTCATACCGGTTTTCCGTAAGGGAAAAAAAGCTGCCCTCAAATTAAAATGTGGACACCACACTTCAGAATTTTGTTACAGTTGTAACGTACGAGTTTTAGGACAACTTTTGGCGCCCAACGCGGAACTTTAACTAATAATACTTAAAACCACAACATAACTGTAGTTAATTTTAAAAACAAATACGCACTTTGAGATTTTATAAAAAAGCAAAATCTAAATTAAAACTTGTACGCTTTAAGAGTACCTACAGCTGAAGAATCACGAAGAATGACCAACTTTTTTTCTGCAACCTTTGTTGTTGAAGAAAAACAAATGAAAATACCATTATTTGAATGAGAACTTAATTTATGAAAAAAAATCAGTACAAGAATAATTCGTGCATAACGGATGAATATTTTAGCGGGATTTCATGAGATCGCATCTGTTTAATTGTACTTTTTAAAAAGAAATCACTCTGTGTTATACTGTTTGGATGTTAAATAAAACATAGCTTTTAAATGTTTTATGACTAAAATAAATTAAGACTCGATTCTTCTTCAATTACTATAATAATAGTCTGTAAATTATATGATGCAAGGATAATTATTAATTATTGTCATAAATTAAGAGTTGAAAAGGAAAAAAAGTTGCACGTGTAACAAGGTGAAAATGAGTTATTTTTTGTGCGCTTTTGAGGCTCGCGAAAAAGCTTAAACGGCTCTTTTTTTTCAAGATTAATATTTATTATAATAAGGCAAGCATAATATTTTATAACAGGATATTTTTTTGCAATTTTTGAACTCGGTCTTACGATTACCATACTGGAAATTTCAATTATTTAGTATGCGTAAATAGATTTTTGGTAAACGTACCGTACTAACTGTTTTTCTATTTATCGAAAATCTATGCCAAATAATTTTTTTTAAATACGCACTACGTGCAATTGAGGAATTAGAGGTTTCTTTATTTGGAAGAAACATAAAAGTTTCTTACCAGGGACGGATCGAGATATTTTAGACTAAGTTAATTTTGATGATGCAAAAAACAGAAAATCGCTCTAATAACCGGTGGTCTAGCCCAAATTTTTTTAAGGGCTCATCCCTTAAGAAACCCTGAAGACGATAACACGCACGTTCCGACCAGCCAGATTCGACAGGGAGAATCTTACTAGGTCAGATTAACCAGTTAATCAATACAACTGGAACAAAACTCCACCATCTGGTATTCAGATGGATTTAAAACTAAACGGGGAACAGGTATATGCAAATATTGCCCAAAATAGAGGGCCTTCGGAACCTACCCCACAGTTCTGCAAGCTGAAACTCTTGCAATAGTAGATCTATTTGACCGAGAATTCCTATGAAGGAATTTAAAGGGCAAAAAAGTCTACATAATGTCCGACAGCCATGCTGCGATAAAGGCACTCAAAACCAATAGCTTTGAGTCCTTATCCACTTGGGAATGCAGACAAACCCTCAAAACTCTGGCAAAGAACAACAAAGTTGCCCTTCATTGGTTGCCAAGTCATGAGGGAATTGAAAGAAACGAAATAGCTGATAAATTAGCTAGAACAGGCTCAAAAGCCCCCCGATCGGCCTCGAACCACTCTTTAGACTATGTAGAACGCATAAAAAGGCGGAGATCCAAAAATAGGAAACTAAGAACTAAAATTCTCACTGGAACAATGTACCAGGAGTCAGGACAAAGACAGTCGAAGAAATTCATTGAGTACTCGACCACAAATGCTAAAAAGCTTCTCCTATTATCAAAAAACGAAATCAGCCTCACATCACGGGTTTCTTTACTGGACACTGCCCAGTGAGGTACCACTTCAAGAAACTGAAACTGGAGGATAGTGACATATGCAGACTCAGTGAATCAATTAAGCAATCTCTGTTTGAAGTTTCTGTCGTGATTTCAAACTTCATTTAACTGATGGTCAAGCGCTAAGTCTGCGTCTTGCAAACCAGTCTGGAAGAGAGCGGCACAAATTTACTCTGCACTTTCATGGTCAAGCACGTAACCAAACTTATGCACTTCCCATCAACAACGCTGATAATGGACATTTCTATTTTAGACAAGTGCTACTAACAATCAGCTCAAATAAAAGGAGGGGGAGCTTCCTTTCAAACTCTGGATCAGACAGTGAGTCCAACCGATAGGTGTAACAAATTATCTCATGATATCGCTATTGTTAAATTGAAAAACCATGCGTGATTCAAATTCTTTTTAAAAAAATAACTTGTAATGTATACTTAAATATCAATTGTCTTTTAAAAACAAAAAAATAAAACAAAACTAATTTGTATTCATTCAATTGTCTGCATAAAATTCGAGGAGAAAGTCTACGATTTTGATTTAAGCTTTTGTATGTTTTAGTCGCGGATAAAAATGTTGTAATGGTCAGAACTAATTCAACAACTAATAAAAAGGTTTGCTTTTAAGTGCATTTTAACTCTTTTTTAAAGTTATGATTAATGCATTTTATATCGTTAAATATTATGATGCGCTCGTAAAGAATTTTGTAAATTACCTTCCATAGTGGAGTTTACAATTAATTTGAAATTTCTTTAATAGTAGTAATTTTGAGATGGAATTTGAAAATAACTAATAATGACTTAATTAAAAGGAAGTAATTTTAAAATTATGTCTCTTATAGTTTTTTTGGGTACGATTAAAATGGACGATTTAAATCGTTGGGAATTATCTAGAAATCTCATGTTTATTCTTATTGTAACTTTTGATGCTCTTTAGACACAAAAATATGCAAACTTTTTCTGATTAATTATTTTACATATTATAATTTGGCCTGGGATCTAAATCAAAGTGGCAGACAATGTAAAATAACTTTTTTGTATCTTTTTTGGCCTACGGCATCTCGAACTTAAATCTCCTACTTGGCATCTTTGGGCTTCCAACTCTAATTGCCTATCAAGCATTTAACGTTGCACTATAAATTAACGAATTAACCCTACATAAGTGATGCATAGTATCTCCAAGATGCACATTTGCATAAGGAGGTCTTCGGAAACCCAAATCAAAAGGCAATGGCGTACGTAAATTTTGTTTTTAAGGTAATAATAATATTACTCGTTCAAAAGTCGAGAAAGGGATTTTGCGAAATGTTTATCGTATTAATGATTTTATAGGGCCTTAAAGACTCGTGTTATGTACCGTTTTCAACAATTTGCAAGAAAAAATTTGAGTAGAGAAATAATTTTATTTTTGAGTTTCTGTGTTGTAACTGAATTTAAATTACAGAATGACTTTGGGCAAGGAGAAGATATTTTTCTCTTGACATCATGCAAAGATCGAAAGCAAATGAAGTTGTCATCAGGAGCTCTGATAGTTGAATTATTATTTCCTTATACCCGTGGTGGGGACCCCTTTCACTTAATTTATTATTAATGTGACCGATAACAAAATTTCAATTCTGCACCTTTGATGCGACCTAACCTATAATGTAACTATTAACGGGTCTAACCTAACCTAAGTTAGATAGGTAAAATAGTATCAGTACTAGCGATTACCTACGAACGTGGTCGCCTATATGATCCAAATATGACTTAAGGAACTCAAGGAGTCCTAACAGGACGTGCTATCCAACCTATTTGATGTGCTAGCCTGTTCTAGATGTGTGAAAATGTACAGTCAGCCTCACAATTAATGGCCACCCTGGCTATACGTTTAGCACGAATTGTGGATTCAACCATTAGAACACCCCCTATTTAAATTGAGGGGTAACTTTATTTTGCCAACAAGTAGTAAATCAACATCCTCCCCTTCTGCCCTTTTGTCGTTGTTGACTAATAACCACCCTATGGTGGCCAATAATTTTGAGACTGGCTGTACGGTAGAAAAGCGAAGAGGGTGGGGGAGTCTATTAAGTCCAATGTAAGGTATGGGTCAGCTTATGGGTTAGTTTAAGTTGTAGTTAACTGTGCCGTTTTGAATATAATTGTGGGATGTGGGATAATCTTAATTTTTTGCAATTCAGTATTGATAAATTCTCACGTAAAAATTTTTCCAGTAATTTAAAAATGTTTGGGAAATGGGGTTTTTCAAATCTGACGTAGGAAGGCACGCCTATATTTTCAAGCTCGAGATAATCGGTACACAAAATTTTGAGCGGGCCTAGAACTATGTCTTTGTGTTAGGTTAGCTTAGGTTATGTTAGGTTAGGTTAGCTTATATTTTAGGATGAGGAGTTTCGAGCCGATTGTGGAATAATCTTACTTTTTATGCAACTCAAGATTGATAAATTCTCACGTAATAGTTTTTCCCAGTAATTTCAAAAGAATTTGAAATTATCACCTTAACACTACTTGTAAAATATATTATTTATCCTTCAATGACGATTATTAAAATTTTTTTTCTACTCCCATATGTGAAACTAAGCATTTCGTCATCACTTACTCGTTACGAAAATAGCATTTTCGTCTCTAGTGAGAAAAAGTGTTATTACAAGCAGATGTTATTTACAACATGAGGTGAAACCAGTTTTTTTGTGGTCGGTTCACATTTTAGTAAAAAGAATTATTTTTTTAAAATGTACTAATTATCGTCGTAGAAAAAATAGCATTTACGACTCGAGATGAAATCCGTTTTTTTCGTTCGAAAGATTAATTCACTCGCCCCTACGGGGCTTGTGAATTAAATTCTATCTCACGAAAAAAACGTATGTTTCATCTCATGTTGTAAAAAATACTATTATTTGTTTAAAATTAACATTATTATCATAATATATTTTTTGTGTGCATATTTGTAAAATTATAAACTAATCTTGAATTATTATATTAAAAATAATCGTCTTCTTGAATTCTGTGTTGATTTGATGCTATACCTCATATTTATAACGGTCGTAATTAATGCAAAATAATACAACACACCTTTAGTTTAAAGGCAAGATTTAATTTATAAACCTAGTATAAATAAATAAACATTTATGCGAATGCAAATAAGCAATAGATGTATTATAGGTAAGCTTCTGAATCTATAATCGACAATTAAAAATTGAAAAAACCATTCAATAAGTGAAATATTTTTAAATTATTAAAATTTTATTCCTATTATGGATGCTTTAATAATTGCCCAGTAATTTTAATTCCAAAACTATAAATTGCAAGATTTAAAAACCGTTTCAAAGGCTCTCTCTACAAAAATGAGCGGTTTAAAAAAAATAATTGTAATTATACCTTAGATGCAAGCGCAATTGCAAATCTTGGCTTATAAAACTCAACTAAAAATGAGTTTACTTGGAAGATGTACACTTGTACAGGAAGTCATGTAGAGCAACAAGTCGAGATTATTAAATGAACCAGTCGAGTGGTAGAATTTTGCAATTATGACAAAATTGTTGGTTAGAAATGTTGTAGAAACGACGTAAAATTGAAAAATTGAGGGTTTTGTACAAGATAAAAATTTATTTCTATTATAAATTGAGATTGGTAGACCTACTATTACATTAATAGTTGTCAAATTAATAACAAGGTATTGCAGATGATTTTTTTTGTTGTGAAAATATAGCTCTCACTGGGTGGTCTTCATCTAAAGATTACAGAACGCGCCACACCAACTCACTTTTAATAAATTTTGATAGCTAATAAATAACATTTATGGCACACTCGATTGAAAATTTTGCACTTTTTGGCAAAATTTATTGTTCAACTTCTCTTTTCACTAGACAGATTTTGTATGAGATTACTTCTTGAAAAGAATTTTCCCTCTACTATTAAATACATGCATGATATACTCATTACGTCATTTCATTTGAATCGCTCTTACTTTCATCTATTGGCGCCTAACGTGGGACTTTAATTGTATAATAGTCATCTAACCTAACATTTCAAATTATTCTTGGATTCGGTTTCTAATATTTAAATTTTTGTTTCAACTGTCATAAAATAGGGTATTTTTATAAGTACTGTTAATTAAAGCCTATGAAGGCACACTATAGCCACATGAGAATCTGTAGCTGTAGACTATATAACCTAAGAGTAGCTACCTGCAAGCTTTAGTCAATTACAGGGAAGCAGTTTTGATTAATCTTGAGTTAATAACAAGATTTTAGTCTAGAACATCCCATATTTGTCATTTTATAAAAGCCAAAGCCGGTAATAAATAAATTACCAACTATCTGAGCTACGAATACAATTCAAATTAGATGTAGTTAAAGTCATGTTTCTTTTTCTTCAAAAATATAGAGGGTATCATTAAAAAAATAAAGATAGTCATATTTGCACAGTTAGACGCCCAACTCGGGATGCATAAATTAACTCAGAAGATTTAGTTAATGTCGCTATAATTAGTTTATTTTGATGCTTCAGGCCAGTAATTATTAGCAAAAGCTGGCTAGCCTAAGATTTAATGTCCAATGGACATAAAAGCTTGGGAGGTGCACGTTAAGTAAATGTTATGGACTATCGCGGAAGGAGTTATGTTGGTAGATCTAGAAGAAGATGATGACTTAACCTGAAGGATTAAAAAGACCAAAAGGCTTAATTCCTATAGGCAATGATGACATTGAATATCGACAATTGGAATGACAACTACTTTCAATCAACTATCAAAGTTCTCTACAGTTGCTATTTTTAATATATTTTGGCGCCCAACATGGGGCTTACACTCCTTATTGGGTTAGTTATAAAGCATTTAAACTAAAATTTTAATTTCAGCCCCTAAAGGTTGCACATTAACCTTGAAATAAATACAGATTTTTATTGTAAATCCACCACGAAATTTCAGTCTACAGTCCTTTATTTACATTTTTTGGCACCCAACGTGGGGCATATATTACCTATTAGGTTACTTATAAAGCATCTAACCTAACATTTTACTTTAAGACTTAACGCCAAGGTCCAGAGACTTTAGAATGCTCTTAAAATAATCAACAGACATTTACTTTTAACCTACTGCAATATTTCAGTCTATAGTCTCTTATTAACATATTTTGGCGCCCAACGGGGGGCAAATATTACTTATTAGTTTACTTATAAAGCTTCTAACCTAACTTTTACTTTAAGACTTAACCCCAAAGTCCAGAAACTTTAGAATGCTCTTAAAATAATCAACAGTCATTTACTTTGAACATACTGCAAAATTTCAGTCTACAGTCTCTTATTAACATATTTTGGCGCCCAACGTGGGGCATATATTACTTATTAGGTTACTTATAAAGCATTTAACCTAACATTTTACTTTAAGACTTAACTCCAAGGTCCAGAGACTTTAAAATGCTCTGAAAATAATCAACAGTCATTTACTTTTAACCTACTGCAAAATGTAAGTCTAGAGTCTCTTATTAACATATTTTGGCGCCCAACGTGGGGCATATATTGCTTATTAGGTTACTTATAAAGCATCTAACCTAACATTTTACTTTAAGACTTAACCCCAAGGTCCAGAGACTTTAAAATGCTCTGAAAATAATCAACAGTCATTTACTTTTAACCTACTGCAAAATGTAAGTCTAGAGTCTCTTATTAACATATTTTAGCGCCCAACGTAGGGCATATATTACTTATTAGGTTACTTATAAAGCAACTAACCTAACATTTTACTTTAATACTTAACGCTAAGTCCAGAGACTTTAAAATGCTCTTGCAATTATCAACAGTCATTTACTTTTAACCTACTACAAAATTTCAGTCTACAGTCTCTTATTAACATATTTTGGCGCCCAACGTGGGGCATATATTAATTATTAGGTTACTTATAAAGCATCTAACCTAACATTTAACTTTCAGGCATAGGTTTACAGATCTTATTTTGATCTTGAAATAAATAACAGACTTTTAATTCGAATACCGTTTAATCTAAATAAATTTCTTATTAGCATATTTTGGCGCTTATTGCAGGGTGCGGCACATTAATCATCTAACGTAATATTTTACTTTCAAATTTTGATTGAAACATCTAACACAGATACACAGATTCTGATTTCAAATTGACTTTAAAATTAATTTTTAAATTGCTTTTATCAGTAAAGATATTTTAGCGCCCAACGCAGAGCACATACAGTACGCCGTATTAATTTTTACTCCTAATCAAAAGCGCGATGCTCAATTGTTTTGTGACACTTTGACGTAAGCTGCTATCAAAATATTGTTTCGTCCCAATTTTTTACTTGAAATGCACAAAAAAGCTTTCTCTACCTTTAGGAAGGGAAAGTTATCAGCAATAAAAGTTTAATGTAAAAATGCAAGGATAAATTTAATTTATATAACCACTTTGATCAAATTAACGTGCGTTAATTTAATAAAATTGATAAGTGATCTGATTCGATTATTTTATAGATCAATTTTTTCAAAATGGCAATAAAACAAGCAAACTTTAATGAACATTAATAGAATAAAAACCAATAATTAGAATAAGGTTAATTCTTTTAAACCGGTTCTCTTTTAAATATAATTAACCCTTAATTAATTCACATAATAATTATTATACTCTTCACATAACAAAACTAATTTTCATTGCATAAAAGTGAAATTAAGAACCTTTTAATAGCATTAAAAAGTAAAGACAAACTCGTGGTCTTTTAATCTGACCTAGTTTTTGAAGTATTTTTTGAGGTAGTCGCCACACAGATACACACAATTGGCATTTAAATTTATAAGCATCGTCAACATATATGTAACAAAAAGTTTAGCAATAAATAAATAACTAAATAAATAATTGTTAACAGGTCAATGATATAGTTTTTAAATGTCAAAGACACAAATTTCTATTTTTGTTTAATTATAGGTAGGTACACGCGCCTTTAGATTCAGGAAGCTGTTTAAAAACGCTTTAATTTTCCACGACTAATTTGGAATAAGTAACGTATAAATTTTAATAAAAAATTAATTTTCTTGTTGTAATAAAAATTTAATTATATTAATTAAAGTAATTATGCGTTCTTGCGCGAAAATCATTTAAACATCAATCAATTATATGCAAGTTGTAGATGACGTAAGACATTTAAACGAAGAAAAATTATTGTAATCAGTAATCACTTACCGTGGATGTTTGTATCCATAACCAAACGACTAGGGGAAGAATTATCTTCATTTTCGCTAAAACAAAAAAAATAAATGTCAAAATTTTGAATTTAAATAAATTTCCCATAAAACATATTAATCGTTAACATTTAAAAAAATATGTGTTAGTTACAATTCATTATAGTTTTGAGTTGTTGAACTTCATTTTAAATTATGGTTGGGTTGATTAATATAAATTATAATGATAATATGATCAAATAACTCCAAAGGAAATTAGTTTTCGAATTTTTTGATTTAAAAATCATTTAAACATCGCAGGCTGAGCCTGCCCTGGAAAATTTTTAAGCCTGTTCTAGCCAGAGCTTGCTAAGGATTTCGTAATAATAATGAAACGAAAAGTTCCTATTGGTGCCAAAGAAGAAAACATTGATTTAGAGAAACTTAAATTTTTGCAAACTTTGGTAAAAAAACTTCCGTCCTCAGAAGAGATTACAGTGGTCAATAGATTTATGCAAGCCCAGAAAAAAGAAAACCCTGATTTTAACTTTTTATCCTCACTTGAAAGTTTTTGAGCCTGCCCTGGTATCACAGTCTCGCTAGAACATTCGGCAACAAACCCCTATAAATAGCTGCTACCTATAACAACAGAGGTCGAGTTATCAGAAAAATAAAAATTTCAGGCCATGAATTACACCAATTTTCAGCGAAATCAGCTGGAAATATAAGAAATTTAGGTTGTCATTTTCCCACCTATTTTCAATTTTTAAAAGCGACCTTTGAAAGCTTTTTCTAAGAGCATAAAGCCATCATCATGGCTTTCATGGCATCATAAAAAAAAACAATATTAGACGCATAACGCCGGATGCATCTAAACCATCTGATAAGTGATAACCTAAGATTTTCTTTATTCATAATAATAATAAATTAACTCAGGAGATTTAGTTAATGTCGCTATTATTAGTTTATTTTGATGCTCCATGGCGGTAATTATTAGCAAAAGCTCTCTAACCTATAAAAGCTTGGGTGGTGCACGTTTAGTAAACGTTATGGACTATCGCAAAGGATTTATGTTGGTAGATCTAGAAGAAGATGATGACTTAATGTGGAGGCTTAGACAGACCAAAAGGCTTAATGCGTATAGGCAAAGATGACATTGAATCGAGTTTTAGAACCACGAGTTAACTACTTTCAATCAACTATCAAAGTTCTCCATAGTTGCTATTTTTATTATATTTTGGCGCCCAACATGGGGCTTACATTCCCTATTGGGTTAGTTATAAAGCATCTAAACTAAAATTTTACTTTCAGCCCCTAAAGGTTTCACATTAACCTTGAAATAAATTACAGATTTTTATTATAAATCCACCACGAAATTTCAGTCTACAGTCCTTTATTTATTTTTATTTATTTTTGGCACCCAACGTGGGGCATATATTACCTATTAGGTTACTTATAAAGCAACTAACCTAACATTTTACTTTAAGACTTAACGCTAAGGTCCAGAGACTTTAGAATGCTCTTAAAATAATCAACAGACATTTACTTTGAACATACTACAAAATTTCAGTCTACAGTCTCTTATTAACATATTTTGGCGACCAACGTGGGGCATATATTACTTATTATATTGGGTTACTTATAAAGCAACTAACCTATAATTTTACTTTAAGACTTAACCCCAAGGCCCAGAGACTTTAGAATGTTCTTAACCCATTAACCGCCAAAGGTGCGCCAGCGCACCCTTTTTATCTAATTTTTTTGTGGGATCAGGGGCACTAATTTGAAAATTTTTTTTTACAGATATTTTTTTTAACAGTTCATAGAATATATAAAAAATTTTTTTAAATTATAAATCTCACATTTTCACCCCTTTAAAATTTTCTAAAAATCGCATATTTTAACCAATTACGACCACTTCTACAAAAAAATTTTTTTTGAAGTTATTTTGGAATAATAATTATTTATTTTTTGCTAGACTTGAAGAAAATAAGTAAGTTTAAAACACTACTTTGCGTTTTTGTCAATTTTTTTGAAAATAGATGGTCCTACTTGTATGTTTATCTAAAGGGTGCGTATACGCACCTTTGGCGGAAAGTATAGTTAAAAGTTTGAAATTTTATAATATAAATTTTTTTTTATTATTTATTTTTATTTATTTTATTTAGCAAAGTAAGCTATTTTTTCTATGAAAATTTTCTAAATAATCTGTGTGCCCAATAACTTGACATTTTTTACATATTTTTTTAAATATTACCACATAACGAAATCACACCCTGCTACTCAAGAACGATAGATTTAGAAGATTGGCACCCATTTTTTAAATTATAAGTCAAAAATTTAGACAGTTCGGCATTGTTGTAGAAAAGAAACGATGCTCTATTTTGGTCGCCATTCTTGTGAAAACCAATTAAATTCGGTTTTTTAGCTATAGTGTCTTCGTTTGGATAGTCGCCTATTTATTTAGGTCTATTGAATAGGTATATAGCGCAAAAAAACGGAACCTAATGTTAGATTAGGGGCGAGGGTTGTTCTGGTTCATGGTCGAAAATCCACAACAACATACAGTTTTTTTCTTGTTTTATTTGATAACTTTTTCTCATCTTACGCTCTTTTTGATTGTTTAAAAGGAATAGAATTTTTTTGCAACGGACACAGTGAGGGAAAATCGCACTGTTGATTGCCCCGATGAATGACGATAGCAAAACCATGTAAAAAAGAGACGAGAGTATTACAGATGTGAATTTGATCCTAATTTGGAGGTTTTAGTGGAACGGTACAAGGAATGCAAGGGTGTTCTTCTACCGCAGCCTTATGTCATAAATCAGTATAATAAATACATGGGGGAGTGGACTTGCATGATAATGGAATTGTAATCTACGGTTTTGGAATAAGAGGTAAAAAGTGTTAGTGGCCACTGAGTATTTCATGGTATTTCCCAATTAGACTCTCGCTCGCAATTAGTGCTGAGCTTGTTGAAATTTAGTAGAGAAGCAGAAAATCCTGATGTTGCGGAAGACATTATTATAGCATCTAGCAGTTCAACAGATGGCAGGCCTTCTAGAGCCGCTTTACCAAAGGTCATAATATTTTACAATATTCGCCATATTATTATAATAGAAGATGGTAGCGTAAGAAGAAAATGTCCATTATGTAAAAGTAATACTATATGTGTGTAAAAAATACAAGTTATTGGGCACACAGATTATTTAGAAAATTTTCATAGAAAAAATAGCTTACTTTGCTAATAAATAAAATAAATAAAAATAAATAATAAAAAAAAATTTATATTATAAAATTTCAAACTTTTAACTATACTTTCCGCCAAAGGTGCGTATACGCACCCTACCGTTTCTCCTTCCACATAAAAAATTTTGAAATTTTTTTTTTAAATTAGTCTTAATGAATGTATTTTGAATATGTTTCAATAAAAAAATTTTGAAAATTGGGATTATTTATTACCTTGGCCGTTAATGGGTTAAAATAATCAACAGACATTTACTTTGAACTCTGCTAAATTTAAAGTCTCTTAACTTAAATTTAGGTTGTCATTTTCCCACCAATTTTAAATTTTAAACAGCGATCTTTGAAAGCGTTGTCTAAGAGCCATCATCATAAAATTTTGCTGTTTTAAATGCATAAAATGCTCGAGATCTAATTTCGTATTCAGGAAAAAAATTTAAAAAAAAAACAACAAAAGAAGTGCATTTCCATTTGGAAAAACATAAATGTTAATTCTTTAACAATACGCATTAGCGTTTATAGAATCGTGCAAAATTATTCAAAATGTATGCATGTTGTTTCAAAATTCCTGCATAGTATCGTATTTATTATCATCTTAAGAGCTATTCGTATATTGCAGTAAAGTTTTGCACGTTTTTGTTCGTGTGTAATTCAACGATGGAGGTTGTAACTCATTGTATATATATCCACCATCATGCCATCACATTCTTTCTTTAAAAGATCGTTGTCTATTCTTACCTGTTTTGACATGTAGTTATAAGTTTTATGATATATTCAATATTATTTTATTACTACAACACTTTTTTCAGAAATAAAACCAAAAGCTCTTCTACTATTCTAGTGGTTTTGAAAAAAGTTGACTTCTCGTCTTCCACAACTGGTTACTACCAGATTGCCCTAAATCAAATATCAAAAAATAATAAATCAAGTAGTGAAAGTAGTAATAATAATTATTGATTAATCGACTAAAATTTAAACGAAATGAAAGTTGCAGTAATTTTATTGCTAACTTCACTTGTAGAGGAATTCCTTAAAATTCTAACGTGAGATAAGTCAAAGATTTTTTGACGAATTAAAAATTCGTTTCGGTTCAGTTAACTTTCATTATAGCGATAACAATAGTAATAGGTTTTTTCAAAACGTATAAATGACGGTAATAGCAAAATGGATGAGTATCTATTGCATTGTAGCATAACGGTAGGAAGTTAGATCAAGTGTCGCTAGAGGCAAATCAATCGAGAGTTGTATACTGTGGCTATAGATATCTTTTAGATTACATTGTTGCTAGTATAATATGCATAAATGGATGCTTTATCAGTTAAAAATATATCTTACTCTCTTTTAAAACCCCTTTAAGCAAGAGGAATCTTTCAAAATAACAACTAGAAAATCTTCTCTCCTTTAAATTTATAATTAATTGGCAAGGTTGTTCGAGAGTCACGATTTAAACGTTGATGCAAAAATTAAGCTCCTACAACATTAGTGTTCTGATGCATTGTATGGTGCACAATCACAGACAGCAATCAAGGCAACTACAACAAAACTGGAATCTCTAGACGACGACTTCTTAGAATATCTCAAGTTGATCTGGTGACAAACCATAAAGTGTTACAAAGATTTGGTAAAGAAGTAGACTCGTATAATGAAGTTAAAAAAGTTAAATTTAAATATTTGAGCTCATTGTTCAATGTTGGGCTGTTACAATAATGTTTCTGTAGGGAAAAGTCTTTAGGAGTTTCGAGCAGCTGAAGATTTTCCTAATACACTTTAACACCCTGTACTTTGAGAAAGAAGCACTTTTTTACTTGAAATAAGCCACTGAATGTCTCCTACAATAATTCTTGTACGTAGGTACTTACTTAAGAATGGTCCTGTATAAAATTTACTTTTGTACGTAATAATAATTAGACACAATGACAAAGATAACCAAAATATTTAAAATTGTAATTTTAGGGACTTTTTTTATTACAATTGGAATAAAAACGTTCGTAAGAATAAAAATCAATTTAACAGTAATTATTAAAAAAATAATTTTTTAATTTAATTAATAATTATTATAAAACGTTTGGCAACGCGGCGACAAGCGCGACAAACTTGTCAGCACGGCTTGCACGAAGCTGAACGAGATCCCGGGAAACTTTTTCAAACAAAAACTATAATTTTAACAATAATTTCTAATTTAAATTAAAATATTTTTGCATTTTTATCAATAACTCGATTTTAAATGAATTTAATATCAAAAATAGCTTACATGTGGCTTTAGTAATTTTTCGAATTTTTATCGTTTGTGCAGATCCCAACATGTTTTCTTTTCGTCGTGGTCACGTGTTCAAGAAGATAAAAGACGCGTGAACAGTCAAACGGTGTGGCTTACGTTAATAATAATTATTGCAATGTAATAATTAATAAAAATTAATATTTTTAAACTCTTTAATTTAAAGTAATGAAGAAAATTAACGAAATTGTGTTTTAGTTGTGATTGTTGTGGTTATATTAATTTATTAACTAATAATTACGTGTAAAATTGAACTTTAATTTAAAAATTTGTTTTGTGTGTGTGTGTTGAAGGTAATTCATAAAAGATGCAGTTAAGATGGCCGTATTGTGTCACTATCATCAACTCATCGTTTGAATATTTTTGTGCTTCTGTTTCAAGGGTATGTGATTTTTTTGATTTTTTATTCGGAGTTTTGTAATTTCCAAAATTTTGGTTTAAAAATTTTAATTTTGCATTAGTAAGACAAAGATGAGTAATTGAAAACTTTTATTCATTTATCCAATCAACCTCAATATGTCTACAAAGTTAATTTTACTATCTACTATTTTTGTTATCAACTTTCAATTTTGCTAGTATTAAAATTAAACGAAAGAAAATTAAGTATCCATTAATGGTATAGTTCTTCAGATGATACACACAATTACACATACACAACATGGTATTTCTTACGTAATTATAGCTTCTCATATTTCTTATACTTTGTTCGAATAATTTTTTAAATATTTTTTATAAATTTTTGGACGCTTTGTGCTCTCTGGAATAAAAATGAGAAAAAATTTACAATTTATAACGCCCGTCATGGCCCGTCCACACACACAGGCTTGCCTTCCGGCTTGGTCTGTGTAGGCCGCCTGCACTGGCCAAACAGGAGCGTCTGGACAGCGTTCAGGTGGTCTGTGCAGGCCGCCTACACAGGCAAACCGGAAGGTAAGCCTGTGTGTGTGTGGACGAGCCTTCCGGTTTGCCTGTGCAGGCGGCCTGCACAGATCAAACCGGCGGCAATCACAGACCAAACCTGAGCATTGTAGACATAGCGTTCAGGCGGCCTGCACAGGCCAAACTGAAGCATTCAGGTGGTCTGTGCAGGCAGCATGCACAGGCAAACCGGAAGGCAAGCCTGTGTGTGAAGAAGAGCCATAAGTCAAAAATGACTGATCTAATTTTGAAAACATTTGGTTTGAACCGCATTATTGAATTTTCTTCGACAACAAGCTTTCAAATGAACATTTGATAATGACATCCTAATTCACTTTTGAGGTTTTTCAAAATTATCTAGCTTTTAGCAGGGTCGGACTGGTCAAGTCAGCAAGTGGGCAGTTGCCTATGGGGCCTAACTCCTTTCGGGTCCGAATTAACCTCCCTAATACCCGGCCACACACACACACAGGCTGACCTTCCGGTTTGGCCTGTATAGTTGTGCAGGTGGCCTGCACAGGCCAAACCGGAGCTTGTGGACACCGTTTAGGAGGCCTGTGTGTGTGGACGGGCCTTAAGTCTAACCTAATATAAGTTTCTTTTAAATTTTAATTTTTATTCCTTTCTTTAAGTTAAGAGAAGAAGACGAAGACAAATTTAAAAGACGTAAAAATAGTAACTGAATCAAATTTCTGTTTTTAGACCCTGTCCTTGTGCGATGAAAAAATATAAGAACTTCTAAAACCTGGCAAAGAAACTTCAGCAGCAGGTGAGTCTTCTTCATTTGTGTGGTCTTTTTTGTCTTGTCCAAAGGAACCCATTATACTGGCTTTGACCATCTGAGTTAATCCATAATTAATAAATTGAAGACGTAAAAATAATAGGAGTATTAAGTTATATTTTAATTGTCAGATTATTTCCATTCGATAAGAAGAAAATAAAACTGTATTTACTTATGGTTAATGTTAAATTTTTCAATTTCAGTCGCGATATAATTAGTAAACGTTTTTTTCGGAATCGAGTTTAAATTCCCGCGTACTCGTTATTAAACCGAGTTCGATATTGGAAGCTTGATGGAAGCTTTAATTCTTATTCGGTTTTTGCTATAAATGTAAGTTCTAAGTTCGCAAAGTGTTCAATAATTATTCGTTTGATTCATACTATTAAACTAAGTGAGTGACGAGGCGAGGAATAGATTTTGGCATGGAGAAAGACGCATTCGGAAAGACCCATTAGAAAAAAGGTAAATAATTTGTTTTTATGTTATTAAGGATGCATACAGGATCAACAATCAAATTAGCACTATTTGTCATATATTTTAAAAAAAATCTTCAGTTTCATTGACTTTATGCTCCTGCACCAGTTAAAAGCTCATATTCTTATCCACACGCTGGCAATTATTTTAGACCAACTGCACACTCTCGCTTTGCAAGATCTTTTAACTATTTGTTTTTATGACCTCATATCAGGGTCGGACTGGTCATTTCGGTAGGTCGTTCATTGCCAACGGGCCAAACGTTTATGTTTAAGAAAGTTCAAGTTTATTATTTATGAACATAAGCTCACCTACCCTAACCTAACCTAACCTTATCTAAAAACAAAAATAGGAATTTTTATCTTCCCTAAGATATTGATTTCTATAAAAGGCTAGGAGGGTGCAGTGCAGGGGCCAGATCACAGCTATTTCCAACGTTACTTAACGGAGCCCGTCCGACCCTGCACCCTGTGACTCTGTGAATCAGCACTGACTGTTTTTTATTTTTTGATAATTAATTTTAGAGATTATTTGTAACAAAAATTAAAATTAGAGTGCTTTACTTTAGAAAGGTGTCCAAATTCGGATGGAAATCCCCTTTAAACTCTCCCTGTCCCTTCAAATGGTCACATTTTGTGGTTCCATTTTTGGGTAAGTCAGAAATGTACCAATTGCATAACAAGACGAGCAAACTGATTAACTAACGCGTGGTTGTTTGAGGATTTAAAATCCTCTTTAAACTCTCTTCAACCCCTGAAATGATCAAATGTTGTGGTTCCATTTTTGGGTAAGGCAGAAATGTGCCACCAATTGCATAACAAGACGAGCAAACTGATTGACTAGCGCGTGGTTGTTTGAGGATTTAAAATCCTCTTTAAACTCTCTTCAACCCCTCAAATGATCACATGTTGTGGTTCCATTTTTGGGTAGTCAGAATCACGTGCTTATTGCAACAAGATGAATGCCTTACTGCCCACGAACAAACAGATTTTTTTCTTTGATCTCGTGTATTTAGAAAAAGTTCTTGCATACTATAGCTTTTTTTCGTAACTGAATATTTGTAGCTTAGAATGTTGAAGAGACATAAAAATATTTAATAATCGCAATATCGTTAGCTCGTCACCATTAAAGTAACACTTTTTTTGCCTTTTATCTGCAGCTGACATCATACAAAAATTTAACCACGCATTTTCGTAATTAGCACCGCCTTAGATGTACGGAATGTCAAAGGTTTGAATAATAAAATTCATCACTTTAGCGGAAAATTTTACAATGAGAATAACCACTTGTCATAAAAGATTTTAACTATCCAATATTTATTTATTACAATCATAAATCCTCTTCTATCTTTTGTTCTTTTGCCGTTGGTCATCGCATTTCTATTACCTATAACACCAGAAACCACATAGTTCAGGTTCAACTCTACGAGTATGAATAATGAATATGCAAGTATTGATCTAATTGCCTCCTAATTTTCAAAATAAACCATTTTGAAAATATGTAGACAGGGAGAGGAAGTTGAAGATTGCCCCTTCATATAAATAACAAGCGTTTTTTGTTGTTGGAGAAACGTACCATTATAAAAAGAGCCTTCTTTATATAAATGTGCAGGGCCGTAGTCAGGGGTAGTCAGGCTTAGCCTGCCCTGGAAAATTTTAAGACAGTTCTAGCCAGAACTTGCTAAGAATTTTTGTAAACTCAGAAGAGATTACAGTGGTCAACGGATTTATACAAACCTATCAGAAGAGAGAAAACTATGATTTTAGCTTTTCATCCTCCCTTGAAATTTTTTGAGTCTGCCCTGATAACACAATCTGACTACGGCTCTGAATGTGAATACTTACCAATACTCTAATTCTTTAATTTCTGTATAACTTTTTAAATTTTCTAAAATGGAAGAAAATTTCCAAATTTTTCTTCTGAAAAATTGTTTCAGCTCACCCCGCCCGCCTCCGCACAAGGATGCATATTGACAGATTAATAAAAATACGTCTTTCATGAATATATGAGTTTAAATTAAAATTCCATTTCAATATGGTAACAAATAAATAATAAAGGTTAAGGTCATAAATGGAAGAAGAAACTTGTTTAGAATTTAACAAAAACAATTGTCTTTAAATGATTAATTAGCCTTTTTTATTACCTATTGTGAACTACCACTTATTATCGATATTTTTATAAAATAACTTTAAAAAATAATTAAAAACTACCGTTAAGTTTAATTACTGGCCACAGACACGTTTTGGGATTTTTGAATTTCCTTTAACTTTCGTTAGCAATTTACGAGTATAATTAAGTAATTGGTTATGGAATAAAAAATTTTTAAATTAGCGAGTAAGTATGCAAAATTATAACAAATATTTAAAGAGAAATCATAATAATTTAATAATAATATCATTGTTATTAACAAATATAATAATATTTGTTTAAAGGAGAAACTTGGTTGTTCAGCAACTGTGAAAAACGCAAGAGTTGAACCATTTACCAACAATTAAAAAATAGCACTTTTTTACATTTTTTTCTTAGAAAACATTAGACACACTTAAAAATGTTAATAGGGATAAAAGTTTACATAAAATTGAATTTAAACTGGTTAAACTAGCAAGATTTAGATCAAAAAGAGACTTCAACGTAACATCAGACAACGAACTCGCTTTTGTTTCCTTTAAAAGCAACGTGAGCTAAAATTTTTATAACTTGAAATAATTAACCAAAACACTTAAAGATAGTTATTAAAAAATAGTTTTAAAATGGCCATTAAAAGCCAATATAGAAGGACTTTTCACTTCCAGATTCATTAAAACGTAATTTCTTGAGATTTTCGAAGAATATCATCAGAGTTTTGAAAAACTTTTCATTTTTTTGGGTGTTTATATTGAAAAAATAAGAATATATTTTCTAGTGAATTTTCTCTTCTGAAACATGGCATTTATCGATTTATATTTCAGTTTTTAACTTTGTTAAAATCGAGAAAAATCAAAAAAAATTTTTTAATTTTATTTCTCAACGTTTTGAGTCCTCCTGATTCCAAAAATCGAAAATAATATTTTTCGGTCCTTTACTGAGAAGGTCGCTGTATGGATGTATGTAAATACCCCCCCCTTCCTCTAGAGAAAAACTACTGAAGCGATTTTGATGAAATCTGATTTTAGTCACTTTAAAATTATTTCATCGACAGCTTGTATAAGAAATCTATACAGGGTGTCCAAAAAGAAGGTGGTTATTTTGGATACTTAGAAATTTGCATTTTAATAAATTTTTTTAAAAGCCATTAACGATATTTTAATTAAATTAAAAATGATGAAATTAGGGTCGTAGGAAAAGTACATGGTGACAATAAAAGTAGCCATTTCTAACATTACTTGAAAATAACTATGATTTTATTTTACAAAACCAAAAACTTGGATTGTCTAAACAAAAAAATCTTCTCACTCTATTCACTGACGTGTGTCATTATAACAGAAAAAAAACAGTTTTAAATAAAGTTACAAGTTACCTTGAAGATGGTTATAAAATGTTTAAAAAAATGTAACCATCAGCATTTAATTGATTAATTTTGTTGATTTGTATCGCAATTTAAGTCATTTTTATTTTCTTTACGTAATACTCTAGATTTATTTATTCCAGCGATTTTGTAATTAGTGGGTGGAATAATTTTTTTTTAATTTTATGCATAATGTCCAATGCCCTCGCACAATTGTGTAGGCAATCAACGGGCGCCATGACGTAATTTTTAAGGCGCGGTCATTTCACTTATTATAAGGTACTTTGTGGTTTACCGTAAGGTATTTTGTTGTGAGCTTAAAGCAATAATGAGATTATGAGCGAAAATGTGTCAACAATAGATGATATGCAAAATTAAAACGTAACAGTCTGAGATGAAAAATTTAGGCGACGACAACGGTCATCAACAATAACAGAACTTGCAACAGGATAAAAATATCGCAGTTAATAACAACAATAAAGTTCATCTTATGTAAATTAATTTTTTTGAAGGACGAATTTCATTATCATATCAAGTTATTTTTTAACTATTAATTTTTCGTCTGCTTCACTTTAAAAAATTTGTTACGAAATTTTAAGTTTCCAAAAAAACTCGCTCCTCGATCGTTATATCATGGTATTTATAAATAACGCCTCAACAACTTATTTGTTTATATCTAAAAGAAGTTTTTGTTTTTAATTAAAGTTATTGATTGCTTATTTACGAAAATAATCCCGTGAAATTGAATACGTGAATTTTGAAAGATAAATGTAATATTTCAATTTAGAATAATTTTAAAATCATTTGAATACAAAACTTGATTTTTTTTCTAAATTAATAATTAAATAAACATAAATTGTGTATATTTACTTATTTTTTTAACAAGTCTATTTGGAAAAAAATATTTTTAAATTCAGATAAAAAGGACCAGAACAAATTTTTACACGCAAGAAATGATTAATTACCTATAATTAATAATTGAGCCTTCTAGGATGTTGCTGGGCATGAAAAAGAATTTTTTAGTAATTTTATAACCTCAGGAATTATAAAAAGAGTCGAAATTTTTACGTACAATATAAGTCACGCTTTTGAATTTTATATAAAAGTTTGTATACCTGTGGGGATATTAAGCTCGTTAGATAAGGGTTGTGGGGTTAACAGGTGGTTAAGTATCCGGTATACGTTTTAAATTAATGTTTACATGACCGAAATATTTTTGACAGAAGTTTGATATTCACAACTATTAAATTACCTAAAAAAACTTAAAAATGAAAAAATTTGCAAAAATGTTCAATTTTTTTTGGTTTGATCAATTAGTAATTTCACGAACAGTTATAAAATTATATTAATCGTTAGAATTATACTACAAAAATTCTGAATTCCAGGCGAAGTTACAGAATTAATTTTTTCATTTATTTTAATGATAGCTATTAGGTACTTTTGATTTTGAAGTTCTATAAATAATGAATGAGAATAAACATCGTGTATAATGTATATGCTGAAACTTAAAAATATTAATATAGTAGGGTAGGCCATGGTCTTGACTAATGGCATACCAAATTTGGTTTCTCAATTTCCAAAGACAATGTTGCAGTTATTTTTTAAAGCAAAGTCTGCGTTTTCAGAAAAAACTTGTATAATTTGGCAACGTCGCATTCAAATTTAAAAACAAAACAAAACAATTTTGTAGAAAACAGAGATGCGGATCTACTGGTATAAAAAGATGTCCTGTTCCATAAATAGGGGTTGCTATTTAAAGAAATCAAAATAACGTCATTTGAAAATATTGAAAATTTCCCGCGCTTTAACGAACATTCTGTATGATAAAACTTTAAAATGTTAATACTATAAGGTAGGCCATGGATTTGACTAACAACTTGCCAAATTTGGTTCCTTAATTTTCAAAGACAATGTTGGTGTGTTTTTTTTAAAGCGAAATCTGCATTTTAAGAGAAAACTTGAATAACTTGGCAACGTCGCACTCAAATTTCAAAACAAACCAAACAATTTTGTAGGAAACAGAGATGTGGATCTACTGGTATTAAAAGAAATATGAATTATTCCATAAATAGGGGTTTCTATTTAAAGAAATCAAAATGTCGTCATTTTAAATTAAGGAAAATTTCTCGCTCTCTAACGAACATCCTGTAAGATGAAACTTTAAAATGTTGATATTATAAGGTAGGCCATGGGTTTGACTAATAACTTGCCAAATTTGATTCCTTAATTTTTGAAGACAATGTTGCTGTGATTTTTTTAAAGGGAAGTCTGCATTTTAAGAAAAAACTTAACTTGGCAACGTCGCACTCAAATTTAAAAACAATTTTGTAGGAAATAGAGGTTCAGATATACTGGTATAATAAATATATAGTGTTTCAAAAATAGTTACATTTTTTTGTAGTTCTAGAAATAAAAGTAAAATTGAAAAACCAAGTTTTGGCGCACCCTATATAATATAAGAATTTTAACAAACCAAAAGCATCCAAATACAGTTGTATAACTGGATTATGAATAAAATTTATCTCTTTTTACACTAAATCTTCTCATGCATATAATTCAACTTAATCAACACCTCAATAAATTAATTATTTGTGTTGCAAAAAAAGTACGAAAAAATTAACCCTGTACTTACAAAACATAATAAATTATTCGGTATATTACTTATGGTAATATTTAATAAGCGAGCGAGCGGTGTTGGAATACATTTAAATTATAATTGTTTTTTTTTTACAAAAAAACCCTTTGGGAAATATCTATTTGCGCTGATTTAAAACGATAAAGTGCATGTATCGTGATTATTATCCTTTAACTTGAAATTCTCTATACGCAAACAGATAAAATACCTTCGATAATTTTAATTTGTTGATAGGTACATTATAATTTTGCCAGAAGGCTTAATTAATGTAAAATAATGCAGTAATGTTGGTAGTACAGAAATGGAGAGATATGTGCAGAAGCTCTCTCTAGGAATTTAAAACCTTTATAGGTGGGCTTACAAATTAGATTATTTTGAAGGATAAAATTGATCATTTAAAAGTATAATTTACATACGTTCTTCGAGCTCAACTATTTATATCCTACGTCTTAAGCACATGCCTGTAGTTAGCAAACAAAAATATAGAGAAAAAAAGAGCCCTCAGGGTGTTGCGATACAAAAATAGAAACACTTAAAAATTGGAAAAATAAAAAATAATAATAATGTGGCTATGGAAGCTCACCCATGGTAGGCATCAGTGATGAGTGATGACCAATTTTCCCTCCCTTTCTAACATTTTATTTTCCCTTATCCTTTTAGCTTGTCCTCCCTCTTTTAATATTTCATTTGACCACCCTATCATTACATTTTGTCTATGAGCCTGACCTGAAGGGTAAAGAGTTTATTGTTAATACATGATATAAGTCCTTTGGAAATGACTGTCTGACATTTCTCCAATGACGTAATGACTTCATCCAAGATCCTTGTGCATACAAACTTCTTAAAATTATTTTTGTATCCAGAACCACCTTCTCCCAGTTTGAACAGATAAGATTCCTTGTCTTTAGAAAAATTGTAACTTGCTTTGAAACGCCTCTTCTACATCTCTCTTAAGCGAGAACTTGATAAATTGCAAAAACACGTTACGACACACTTTGCTAAACGAAATTGAAAATACGTAAAGTGTTTAAGAAAGTGTGGAGGAGTAGCTCGAGCAAAATAGATTTGCCAAGAAAAACAATTATATAATCATCGACCATTGGTTAATAACATTTTTCCAATTTGATACATAAGCGACCAAGAAGAAACAATTAAAAATTATTAAATTTAAATAAAATTTATCAATTTAACAATTAACAAATTATAAAAAAATTAACGCGTTCTACGTCATAAAGTTGGAAAAGTTGTAATTGGTTTAACAATTTTCACAGTTATATCAATGTATGAATAAGCAACGTTTATTACTACTGAACTTAAATCTTAAGTGCAAAGAACGATTTATAATGAAAAAAAACAGCTAATCAACTCAAGGATTTAATTCAATGCAACAAACTTTAATGTTAAACAAATTATTGTTGTCACTTTTAATTGCTTAATCAAGTAACTTTGAAAGTGTATTTTTAGACGATAATGTTCAAAGTATCCACTGGCTCAAATTATACTAATCACTGCTCTTACGTAATTTTTTTTGTCTTTTATTTTAATTTTTAAGGATAACATCAAAATCCAAATATGGCAAAAATTGAAAGGTTTAAGAAGCGGTAACCAAGCCATGTTATGTCATCATAAAGGTGCGATTTCTTATGAATATTCAAATAAGATCATATCCGTTGCTACGAAATTGAATAAATTCAAAATTCTGAGCGCAGTTGGAACTGTTAGTTGTTCTACCATAAAGAGCATCGATTAAACCTTGGAATTGCAAGGTCTCCAAAACAGCGTTGTAATTAGAGCAACTTTGCCTATAAACTACCATCCGTGTCTTTTGTGTGACGTAAAGTATTATACACCTACACCCCTACTTATTGATTTCAATTATAGATTAAAGGTAGCGGTTAGCGGCATTCTTTGCCATACTCAAGGATTATCATGCTTTAGAGACCTTAACTTTAAGATTCACAAAAGAAAATTGAAATTCATAAACTCAGAACAACCTGTTACAATAAAATTTACATTTAGGCTAAATAGGCCGTGATTTAAAAGTCTTATGGTTAATGAAACGGAAGCTTCAGGTGTAGAGTTCATAATTTATAGTTTACTGATGAACAAATTAAAGAAACAACTCCCGAACACCTTCCTGGAACAGTCTGTGTGTTTATCATAAACTATTTTAAATGGGGTATGACCCAAAAAAATTATTGTTATAGAAACATGTTTAGCAAAACTATTAACCGAGATATAAGTTCTTCAAGTTCGACTGGGCTACCTATGACGTCCTTGCGTCAGTTTATTGCGAATAACTAAAAAACTATTTAATTTGACAAAAAATTCATCGACTTATATTTTGTAGCTTATAAAATTTCCTTGAAAATGGTTTTATTTGGCCCCTTTTACTGCAAATATTAATCGAGTTAAAGCGTTTTGAAAATTGAAATTTTTTGATTTTGAGAGAAATATCAATTTTTGTTCTTCAGTGATTTTGATAGATTAATAAATGAGAGTTTCTGTAAGAACCACACATTGTTAGTAGAAATTAGACTCTCTCTATTTTGCATTGATTTAGTAAATAAAAAAAACGAATTCTAATCAACGGAAATATACAGAAGACATAATAATAAAACAAATACGGTTAGCATTGGAAATGCTTCACTGTGGGTGTGGATTCAAAAACAATAAACCAGTGCAAGCAGGACTTAATTTAACATTCCCTTTCCAAAAAAATCATATTTTAGCATATACTACTCTTTTACGTGGATAATTATGACACGATTCTGCGGACGAGCCGCCTCTGGGACCATGACCTAGTATGTCCTTCTGGATTATCCGCTACAGACTGCGAATCAAGCGAGCGTTTGACATAAGAACTTGTCCCTTTTAAACAGAAAAGCACGAAGCGAAACAAATAACAGTGGCCGTAAATCAACTTCAGAAGTTTAAATTATACAAGGACGAACACAATTGAAAGTGATGACTATAAAATAAGCATCGCAGTTGATACAAGTAGGGCATATAGCGAGACCGATAAACGAAAACAGTAGCGAAATGAACACTCAAATAATGAGCTCTTAAAACGACATTGTAACGATGTAGAATTTTATCCGGATACCGAACTCAAATAATGATACAGTTTTGAAGCGTCCTGGAAATTTTGTATCCTTTGAAGCTGCTACTTGTCAATTTTTTGTTTAGTTTTCCCCTAGCGCCGCCCCAGAGATTGAAATGGGGATACTTTTTAAATGCTCGTGTACAGCTCTTTAAGCTATTCCACTTTAGTCAAATCTGGAGGAGATTGGATCAAAATTACCCAACTTTGGGAGTGGGAAATTTGTATTTGGATAACGATAGGTACTTAGATATGGAGCACCACAAAATGGAGAGTCATATAATACTCGGTAGTTGCCTTAAAAAGATGGGTGAACTGTGTAGCTGCTTATCAGTACAGGTTGCAACACCTAGAGATGCTGTGTTCAGAGCCAAACGCCAAAAGAAGCAGTCTCCAGAATCAATAAAAGCTCAGAGTACATCTATGAAAATGATGATAGACTTTCGGACCTAAATAACCCAATACATAATCAAATGAAGAGAAGAAGAGTGGATAAAGAGATAAGACGAGCAGAGGGAGAAGAAACCCTAGCCACTCATAAAGAATTGAAAATAAAAGGAACATATGAAGAGGACAATGTAAAGAGTAGAGAGGAAGAAGAGGGGGAAGGTTAAGAAGATCAGAAAAATTGGGAAGATGAAAAAGATCATGAAGAACAGCTAAATCAAGGCATACCAGGAAGATTAAGAATTCAGGATTTGCAGATCATGCAAATCAAGAAGATTCGGGAGATCAGGTATATTAAAAAGCTCAGGATGATCAGGAAGATTAAGAAATTCAGAAAGAGGAAAAATTCAGGTAGATCAAAACATCAGGAAGATCAAGAATATCAAGTAGATTATGAAGATCAGGAAGATCAAGTAGATTATGAGGATCAGGAAGATCAAGTAGATTATGAAGAATACTATAAAAAAGTTAAGAAGAGATAAAAGAAGAAGAAACTGACTACTAAGAATGAGGATGTGTTCTAACCTAAATCAGGTCCTGATTTGGATATAAATCTAAATATCTTATTCAGCTACTATATTCGCTGTAATCTCAAAATCAAATGGTAGTTTATTTTTATCAATAAAATGCAACTTACTTTGTTTATAGTGGAAATTTAGATCGGAATCTGTATTTCAATTGTTACTTTTATTGTTTTGCGGTAAAAAGTGCATTTAATCTAAAACAAGAAATAAGTTAAAATGCAGTGGGTTGTTTTAAGTGTAGGTAGTAAAAAGCTTTTGCAAAATGTCTCAGGCCAGTTTTTAAGACTTGTTGACCTCGTGAATTGTTGCAAAATGTTAGTCACGTTTGACTTATAAATCGATTTTTACAGGACAATTGTTATTACTAACTGTTTAATTTATTCCTTTCTTTTCTTCAAATTTTTAATTGCCAATGCACTCGGTGCATTTTCGTATCCATTTACAGTCTGTAATAACATAAATATAAAAGCGCATATACGGCAAATTAAACAAATTAATTGCCACTTTTAACGTACAATTAGAAGTAACGTAACATTCGGCCATCAAGAAGAAAACAAAAAGTAAAATGATTTTTGTGGCATTGAACTTCACAGCTAACAGGAATTTTTAGAAACTAAAAAAGCAATTGAATTAAAAATAAAAGTAACAACAAAAAAGCAGCCTATGTGTAACAATGTTGTGTTTAAGTAAGTGTTGGAAAATTGCAATTCCAGACGTGAATTTCTCGAATAATAATTTTTAGCGCAAAAGTGGAAATTCTTGAACTTTTACAAAAACAAATAAACTCAACTTTTTAAATTAATCACACATGATCGAAACATCCTGTAGATTACAAAATAATTTTTATTATATGTATATTAAAGTCCAAATGTGGCAATTATGTGACGTCTATCGAATGTAACTTACATCCAAAGACCTTGCTTATTTTAAATGCTAAAGGTCTCGCGAAACTTAATAAAATGTGCCTACACGAAATTCCAAATAAGTAGCGAAAGATTATTCCAAAAAAATAATAATTTCATCGATTACAAAGAGCTCTTTTATGTGAATTCACACAATTTTAATTTGTGGAAATTTTAGTCACTTAAGTAAAGTATAACGATCTGACTTTGAGTTTTTAAGTCGAGGTTAAGTAAAGTTCACGTATGAAAAATTGCCGGAAGTTGAATGAAATTAAATTTTTCTGCTTGTTTTAAGTTTTTTGGGTGTTGATTAATTTGGGAATTGTTTTATTTTACTGTCGAGATGGAAAATAATTCAAGGTTTTGATATTTAAATTTTTTTCCTATAACCCTAGCTTAACTAACGCCACAACACCGCGCCTAATACTTGTTTTAAATTAAGTTCATGTACTTGAATTATTTATAAAACCTATAATCAATTTCAATTAACAATAAAAATTACTATTGCGTAATTTACTTAATTTGATTAATTAAACATGAAGATGCTTCATGAGTAAACAATTCTCACGAAGTCAAAATCTAACCGAAATTTTGGACTTTTTATTGGAGAAAAAGTCCTATACAGAGTGATTTGTTTAAGTGGCACAAACATTGGGATCTGGGATTTTTAGGAGGTCAAAAGCGCTATCAAACGATACTACACACGATATTTGATCACATCGACGCTAGGCGTCGCGATGTTAGGCGTCGCGACGTTCAACTTTTCATTGCCCTATGGAGACCTATTTTGTATTGCAGAAAATTACTCTGTTGGCTTGACTAAATTCGGATACCAAACGAGAACTTTCCATCTTGCACTTTTTTTAATTTACACAACTTTTTTAAGTTATCTTATGTTACGTTATGTTAATAATGTTATTTTTATTTTTTATGTAAATTAACGATTAAAACTTAGTTTTTTAAGTTCATTAGTTTCATTGGAAAATAACTTGGAAAACTAAGTTTTAGTTGTTGTTTCATCGTAAAAAATAACATAACGTAACATAACGTAACCTAGAAACGTTATTTTCTAATGAACTTTAAAAACTAGGTAAGTTTTAGTCGTTATTTTTCATCGCAAATATAATATGAAGTAACATTAACATAAGCTAACATTACATAATTTAATTTAATTTCCACAACTTTTCTAAGTGTTATTGAGGTCCGTTATGTTAATAATAATAAAATTATATAAGAATAATGTTCCTTTATGTTATTTAAATTTTTTTATGAAAATTAACGACTAAAACTTAGTTTTTAAAGCTCATTAGAAAATAACTTGAAAAACTATAAGTTTTTCTTTAGTCTAAGACTAAAACTTAGTTTTTAAAGTTCATTAGAAAATAGCTTGAAAAACTAAGTTTTCGTTGTTATTTTTCATCGTAAAAAATAACGTAAAGTAACATAAATTAACATAGAAAATTTGTTTTCTAATGAACTTGCGTTTCTAAAACTTTAAAGACTAAGTTTTAGTCGTTATATTTCATCGTAAAAAATAACATAAAGTAACATAACAACCTTAAAAAGTATAAATTAAGAAAAGTACCATATAGACAGTTCTCGTTTGGTATCTGCATTTTAGACAAGCTAATTTAATAATTTTCTGCAAAAAGAACAACAGGTACCCAAATATGAAAATGAGAAAGTGCTATAAATCTTAAGTTGGCCATGCCCTGTTTAAAAGAAAATAAAAAAGAAATATTATGTAGACGAACTTGTAGTGTCATGTAAAAATATTTGTTGAATTTATAAAAAAAAAATTTAAATAAATAACCTGTTGATAGGTAATACATGGTAATGTCTCACCCTATAGACAGGTTACAAGCTCTGGTGACGATAGTTTAATAACTCGAATATTACATTTAATTTAAGGTTAGTGTTATTCTCAAAATAATCTTGGGTTTTTCTTCCTGAAACCACAGTGATGTTTAATGGATCCATACTACCGTGACTCAAATGTTAATAATAGAGATTTTGAAACAAAATTTATTTTAGACGTGTAATTATATCTAACAGCCTACTACGATTACCAAAATATGATCATTGATCAAAAGGTCAAACGTTTACGTTGATTGGTTTACAACTGACAACTATCGCGAGATTTTAAACTGAATTTTGATGAGTTACAACTAGAAGAATTCAAAAGGTGATTATTTTAGATAGAAATGTCATAAAAGGTGTCGGTTTTGGAAATACAGGGTGTCGAAGTTAAGAAAAAAATACGCAACACTCGAGGCTGTCTAGGTATTTTAAAGCGAACCAAGTAATGGATTGGACACCAAAAGAGTCGAGCCAGTGGAAGACCAAGAGTGCGAGGAGAAAGTGGAATAACTAAAAAAACAATGAGTGAATTGAGCCTGCGAGATGGATACAGATAGTAACAAACACAAGAATAGCTAAAAATCAACTAAGGAATATACAGTCGAACCTCGGTAACTCGAACTTTGATAACCTGTAGTCTTGGTAACTCGAAAAGAATTACCAGAGAGAAGTAGAGTGAGAGTTAAATGTAATTTTATTTTATTTTATAGCTCGAAGTCGTGATAAATCTATTTTTTTTGTGGCAAGTTGTAGTTCAAGTTATCAAGTTTCGACTGTAGTACTTTTTTCTGCCCCATAGTTTTCCTTAGAGCCAAGGTAGCAACGTAGAGCAACGATTTCAAGCAATAATAATTATCAGAGGAGGTTCAAGCGATAAGAGCCTGTGGTTGCCAAACCCAAATTTGGGAATTATGTGAAGTAGCAAATTAGATGCAATAAGTTGTTTGGTTGCAGGCACTGATCAAACCCAATGCTTTCGCATCCAAAGGAAGTGCCCTAATAATAGCGTCAACCTCACACGTCTATTAATTAGAATAATAAAACTTTGATAAAAATCAAAATTGCATTACTGATTGCAGTTATAAATAGTTGTAGGATGATATTTGAAATTTACCATATGTCAAGCTTAATTACCTTTAAGGATATGGCCTTAAGGCTAAAGACTAAAGTACCGTTTATTTGCAGTTTAATATTGGTTGAAAATCTAATGTGCTTAAAGCTAATAAACGACTTAAAATAATTAACATAAATAGTTTTCAATGCGATCATTTAAAAAATAAAAGTGACTTTGTTAATAAGTAGGTACTAACACGATTTACATGCGAAATTTCCCAAGTGTCACAACTCTATGTACTTAATTTTAAAGCACGTCTTCCACTTATAGTATAAGCAAAGTTACCAGTTTTATGACGTCGACACTTTCTCTACCGGTGTGGGCGAATATTCTCCGTTTTCTGCATATGTTTATCAAAATTAGTTTAAAATAGGCATTAAAAAATTAGGTTTACATTTGAATTATTTAATAAAATTATAAAAATCGTAAAAAACGTAATTTTTCTAAATTTTGCAACAGGAAGTGGAAGTTATCCATTTTTCTTTGACGACCTCAAAAAACTGTGCTAGTTTACATCATTGTAAATTGCACAAAAATTATTTTTTTTAATAACCTTTTGTGTGGGAGGAGCACAAAGCACACATTAAGATGTTTTGAATAAACCACACGATTATTGAAATTTTTGCAAATTCTTTCTATGGTCTATTTATTTTTAAACTGTAACAATTTGGGTAAAATAACAGATGTTAACTTGCAACAAATTATATAATAATAACTTTCAAATATTTATTGATTTAAATTTCCATCCAAGTTCTACTTTAATTCGATTAATAAAATGGCAAGGCTAAAGAGTTAGCTCGAACAATGTGAAACAAACAGCTCCTTGTCTACAACCTTTTCATTTCAAATCGACTACCGGCAGACAACCTTTCGTTTAATATTTCCCAATTTTTGATACTAAAAATACATTTTGCAACAGTAAAAAAGCGACCAATACGCGTCCACGTCAAGAGGAGAGAGTTTCTTTCCATTGTTTAATTTTTTGAGTGATAAAGAGGTCGCCCAGAGTCCAAAGGATTCACATAGGTGCCTGAAAGAAACAAAACGACCCCTTAGCTCGAAATAGGGCTTGTTCCGGTGTATAAAACATTCGGACCATCTCGATTAGTGGAATGGTTCATAGAAGCTCTAGTGAGACCTCACCATAACCTATTTATGAATACAGTCGTTCAAATTCCAAAAATTCCCATATGTACCTACCTTAACAAACAAAACGACCCCTTAGCTCGAAATAGGGCTTACTGCAGTGTACAAAATATTCTGGCGGTCTCAACTGGTGGGATAGCTAGCAAAAGTCAACATCTGCAAGACCATGAAAGTCTGGTTGTCACTTAGGGATGTCGAGTATCTCGGTAATGGACAGACAATGTGAAGTGCTATGACAGAACGTTGCTAGGGATTGAAGACTTGGAGAAGAGCGCTAAACAGCTATGATAAGTTCATAGAAGCTGTAGTGAGACCTCACCATAACTAACTTACGAATACAGATGTCGTCCAGAGTCCAAAGGATTCATATAGGTACCTTAACCAACAAAACGAATTCTTAGCTCGAAATAGGGCTTAATACAGTGTACAAAATATTCTGATGATCTCGACTAGTGAGATGGTTAGCAAAAGTCACCATCAACAAGACCCTGAAAGGCAGATTGTCATTTAGACATGCCAAGTATCTGAGTAATGGACAGACAATGTGAAGAACTACCACAGAGAGTTGCTAGGGGTTGGAGACCTGGACAAGAACAGCAACAGATCGAAATGACTAGAGGAAAAGATTAACATAAGAGCATTTCGTTAAGGCGTAACTGCGAGCTGGAGGTCCAAATAACTTTTCATTTATTAAAGCTTCCATCCAATTTACTTCCAAGAAGGCTAATAATTTTTAATCAATAAATAACAAACAGCTACCACCGTTTACAAAAATTAACTCTCAGCAGGAAGACAACCTTTCCCAAAATATTTTTCAATTTTAAATTCTAATAACAGTAAATGGGTGTCCAATAAATTCTACGTTACGTGGAGAACAAAAAGTGTTCATTTTTTAATCTGTTGAGGTAGTATTGTAAATTATTACACATAATTTCTTTGATAAGTTTTAACTAATAAGCTTGTAAAACAGCAGCTCAGTGTCCTTAGAAGTATTTTAAAATCCGTTAGCAACAAACTGGTTTCAGTTTTTAATCAAATTGTAAATACGAATAGAAAACTAAACTCATAACTTCCTACATATCTTCCAACTATTTTTATAATCTAGATCTAATTATTATTATTATTAGAAAAGGTCGAGATGTATTTTAATTAAAATTGGCGTAAAAATTCGAAAAATTATAATTGAAATTTTATGGCGCAGTCGTACGCGAGAGAGGGTACGAGTTGAGTGAAATATGGGCATTTAAATGGTAAATTATTTAAATTCACCTCGCAGGAGGTAATTGAAAATTGTAAATGTAAAGTGATCCTATTTCAACGCAAAAAAATTAATTGTTTGAAGAACATACAACTATTAATATCAATAAATCCGATCTATTATCTTAAATAATTGTTTCGCAAATAGTTACTTTTAAAGTGTTTTTTGGGCGACAAGACAAATGATTTAATTTGATTTTCTCAACAGGCAATGTATGTTTCTCGCCCAAGTGTACGAAATTTGACATCAGTTGATTATTATCTATAAATTGTTAAAAAGGTGTACGAGGATCAAGTGACTGCTCTATTCTGAATAATGAGGAACAATTTGTTTATGTTTTACGTTTATTGACTTTCGGTTTTTATTTATCGAGGATAAGGGCAATCTTACGATCTTTATTGGAGTGGAAGAAGTTGCACAACAACTTGAATTTTATTGTTTTTTACAGACCACAAGAAATGTGGTCATCTTTAATATCAAATACTGGCATCACTAGTGACTTTGTGACGTAATTTATATTATTAATGGGGCATTAACATTAGAAATTATGAGGTATGTCATTACACAAACCTCTAAGTAGCAAAAACTGCAAAATTTGAGACTTGGGGCTGAAATCAAAAAAAATCAAAATAATGGTCGTGATGATTGAGAAAATTTTGAACACCACCATTGCTCGTTTGCTCGCGGCCTAAAGATTTTATCTTTTCCACATAGCGATTGATTATGCAGTTTGTGCGTAAATGAAAATTTTAAAAACCTGAAACCATTACTTAAGACACCTCGACTACTTTTCAAGTTGATTAATTAAAATTTCAAATCAAAAGTCAGCTTGTTTCTCAGAACATTAAATAACCCCCCAACGATAAAGTCTCGGCAAAACTGGTAATAAATAATTTGTAGAAAATTGCAAAAATTTTAAATATTCCTAAACGACATTCTTCTAAATTTCAAGCCTTTGCAATGTTGGTTTTTGTGATTATTATGTTTATAAAATTAAGGTTTTTGTAAATAAAAATTATATAGCTTTTGTTATAAGAAGAAATATGTGGTACCTATAAAAGGGGAATCTCTGCAGCCTGCGGATGAAAAACTTGTAGAAAATTATAATTGCTGTTTCAACCGTTCAGTTAGTCATAGCTTCAGTGGCGTACCTTCTTATACAAGTCACATGGGTGTAATGGAGCAAAAACATAAATTTTTTGTACCAATGGGTGCATTCAGGGATGGTCAGCGACGTAGATGTTGCTAGCAACCAATCACAATACAGTAAATAACTCAGCATCTCAGCAGCTGACCTTTCCTGAATGAAACCAATACCAAAGTAATTATAGATACTTAATAACGATAGTAGCCTTTCAGAAGTTTGATAGTTTAGATGAAGGGTCTTTAGACAGCACTATAAACGCTTTCAACCATAATTGACATTAAATTATGTTCTCGAAAATTATTTCCGTAATCTAAAAAGTGCTAAGACACCAAACTAATAAGCTTATGACATGAGTTTAGGGACCTGGGCCAAAATAATGAACCAAAACCATGCTCTGGAGCTCGGGAAAGTCGTAGAGGTAGGCACAGTTCTAAATGTAAATATATTAAATCTGAGGCCGTAATAAAGACGCTTTCCAAAAGCGTTCGTTAAGCACCTGAAGAAGAGCAGAATTTTTTTTTCGAAACTGTCATATTGATACGGAATAAAAGACTAAAAGAATAACCCATGATCGATGAAATAATGAGAAACTAATCTAATTATCCATTCGACTGTGCTATTTTTTCAAAGAACAAACTGACTGTTTGGCGTAAGTTTAATGAATAACGGTTATACGCCACTCGTTAGCGCGTGGGATTTTCTATATGATTTAGCTCTACAAGGTTCGACCTGTGGCCATGGGCAAAAGTTAACATATCCTTCTTCGGATTTTTCCATGCGGTTCATAGAAATCATTTTATAAACAGTAAAAATAATTCTTTAAAGGTTGGATTAAATTAGTCCTCAGAATGCTTCATGGGATCACTCAAGGGTTACATAAATGCTTTAACTTCCATGCATTTTCTAATTGAGTGATCAGGAGGTGACCATAGCCCGAATGGCACACTTCTCAGATTTCCCTTTCTATTCTTGCCATAAAATAGGCACAAATAGAGGATGAGCGATTATTCAACTGTTGAGACTGATCACATAACTGTTATCTGGTATGAACGACCCTTAGCATCAAACCGAAAAAGTAAACAAATCATTGCTTTAAACGAGACTGACCACATGAAATATAACCATCCCGCATCGTCCTCCCTCACTTATAAAACAACACTTTATTTATTTTGTCGGTGCAACGCTAAGTGAGGTGCTAGGGGCAGTGCGAGGTGCGGTGCTTCGACGTGGCCATACAATAGAAGCTAATAAGTAGCTGACGACTAAAATGACTTGTTTGGCCCCTCTTTAAGCAAATAAAAGTCTAAACTAAACCAAGACTATGCTAGTTACCTAATTTAATAAAGATTTATTCAATTTTGCATTTAAGTGCCCCCTAATGATGCGTTTACATTTAAAAATCTCAAAAACAATGATTGAAATTCATGTTTATTTGCGAGCAAGCGTTGAAAAGTTCGCTTACTAAAAGTTGCGAATCAAGAGCTTCTGACTACTCTTGAGGGTGTATCGCTTTGTAAATTCACTTTCGACATGGAAAAGGTCCACAATGATTATTATAACATTTTAATGCTAATAACCAAGGTAACTGTGACATTTACCTCTAACGCTTAGAATCCAAAAACGAAATCTGGTCTGCAAAAGATAATTAAAAGATGGGGTCAACGTTTTTATTTGAAAAGAATTTACAACAGGGCCAATTAATATGAAAGGTCGAAGAAAATAATCTTAAATAAAGAAATAAAAATTAATGGATTTTTAATATCAATACGATCATAATTTTATTATTTTGGCGTCCTCGAAAAAGTTGTTTTGCTACCGATTTTAGTGAAGGTAGTTACGTATAAAAGTTATGGGCGGAAAAGGAGTTTTGAATTTTAAAAATGTAAAAGGCCTTATGTACACTAAGACAGTGTAGAGTCATCCAAATGAGAATCTACTGAGATTTAGGTTTATACAAGGGTGGCGACCACGCCTCTGTGCTTATAGGGATTTATATGTAAAATCATACTTTCGTAATTTTCTGATTTCCTAATTATTTTAGGCAAAAAGGCTTCAAATAAAAGTTGTAGGGCACAAAATTTTGCAACTAAGTCAATAAATAATATTAATTTTGCATGATTTGTAACGCCAGAAATTGGATATGAAAATGTGTTAAATATCTGAAAATTGTCAAAATAGCGATATGGGTTTTGATGAGCAATTGCTAATGTTTTGTTTCTTTCATCCGTAAGACAGAGAGCGCGAGAGCCGCGATGGTCAATATCAATACAGTATACGAATAAACTAAAACTGTTTGAAGAAAGCCTAGGAATATGCAACAAAATGTGCTCTGTCATTTAATTTGACAATCCTAAGCCTTCTTGATCAGTTTAATTCTAATCGCAAGCACAGTACTGTGCATTGATGTTTTTATAAGCACCTTTAATACCGGCCCATCACTGGCAAATTTTCTCAGGATGATCAACATAATATTAATGAAACAAGTTTTGAAGAAAAAAGACGTTATATGCAATTTCCCAGCGAAACTGAAGCAACAAGATATTGGTAAAACAGTAAAAATGTTGCTGATTAAAACTGTGCATTGTCGTAAATATTCCACAAAACTGGAAATTAACATAATAACTGACTCCACAAAAGCAATTCATAACAATAAATAACTAACATAAAATGTTAAAAAATGTAGTAACATAAAAAAGAGCCCAAAATATAAAAATTTGCATATTAAAGAGCCATTAGGATGTAAATAAAGATTCATTTGCAAATGATTTTTTCATCGAAAGGTTAAAATCCCTAATTAAATTTACATTTCGCAAGAAATATCAAAATTACGTAATTACAATTATTGTTTTTTTCAAACCCTTAAGGCTTTTGAGCGCTTATTTAATAGTTCAAAAAAAAATTTTTTCTCAGTTTGCTTTAGGCAAACATACATTTTGAACTTTTGTTAAATAACAATACATTTTATAAGAGAAAGCCTCGTTTTCTTGTTGATTTTTAACACAACACACACAAATCGGTGCCCTTTTTAAAAATGTTTACTTTTACTTATAACATGAGTGTTAAGTTAAACGAAAAATTCTTTCACATAGAATCAAAAGTGAAACATTTTTAAGCTAATTTAGTTAGTATAGCAATGATTAGTAGGCCGATTATTAGCGATTTTAACTTCGGAAAAATAATAGAATAATAAACCTCGGTGTTGAAAACCTATTTTGTTTAAATAAAAAATGTTTACATTTTTATAGTGGCCGCTTCATTGCAAAAATTGAGTTCGAAGGTTTAAATGTTTGCTTTTTCTAAATATGTCGGGAAATATTGATCGAACAAAAAAAAAGTTCAATTATTTTTTAAAGAAGAGGATATTTAGAGAAGAAAAGGTCTTATGACTTTTTTTCGTAGGATCAATAGTTTTTGTAGAAAACGCGATGAAACTGCGCTCTGATTTTGGGAATCAACTCGTGCGCCTGAACCTTCAATATTTAGAAATGTCATGAACGCTTCTTCGTAAAAAGTGTCAAAGCTCTCTCAAAAATAAACGTAGAAAGAAAACTAAAAAATCGTCTTAAAGAAGAAAGCGTAAGCTTTCAGATTCACTAATTTATTATTTGTAGACATTACTGCTGAATGCTGTAATATGAGTTCAAAGCTGTTGTTCTGCTGAAAAAATTACATTTGGCTTAAAATGTTGCTTTCTCGTTAAAAAGGGATCAAAATTAATAATTCTTGTGGAGTTATATTCTTAATACTATACATTATCATTAAATAATAGTATCAAGAATAGAACCCCACAAGAATTATTTATTTTGATCCATTTTTAACGATAAACCAACATTTGAAGTAAAAATTGGATTTTTCAGCGGAACGACATCTTTAAACTCATATTACAGCAATCAGAAGTAATGTCTACAAAAATGATGAATTAGTGAATCTGAAAGCTTACACTTTTTTCTTTAAGACTATTTTTTAGTTTTCTTCGTACGTTTATTTTTAAGCAAGCTTTGACACTATTTACGAAGACATTTCTAAATATTGAAGCTTCCCGCGCACAATTGATTCCCAAAATCAGAGCGCAGTTTCATGCAGTTTTCTACAAAAACTATTAATCCTACGAAAAAAAGTCATAAGATCTTTTCTTTTCTAAATATCATCTTCTTTAAATAAGAATTAAACTTTTTTTTTGTTCGATCAATATTTTCCGAGATATTTAGAAAAACAAACTTTTAAATCGTCTAACTCAATTTTTTCAGTGAAGTCGTCACTATAAAAATGAAAACAGTTATGATTTTGAAAAAATTGGCTTTCAAAAAGACTATGCACCGAGGTTTACACGTTTTACTATTTTTCCAAAATTAAAATCGCTAATAACTGGACTATAGGTGAAAATTTGTAATTCGTTAATTAATTTATCGGTTTAATTACATTACATGAGTAACTTTAAAAGTAACTAGGATTTAGGTCGTGAGCAGGTTGATTTCACTGCAACAACATTCACTGCTGCATTTTTTTAATTGTTTATTGTTAACACTTTATTTAAATTTTTTATTAAATAATCCAATTTTGAGCACTTTTTGGCCAAGTATCCTTTGTGCATGTTGCACTCCACTAGTTCTGTACTTTTTGCAATTTTCAAAAAAAATGTTCACTTAAAATGTTTGTCACTTTCTACGAAGACTTCACTTTTTTTAGTTTATTTAAACAAGCACTTAATTTACAAGCAAAATAATCTCTTTGACACACTTAGTTTTCTTTTCGGAAATAACACTTGGCTTAATTTGTGAAATGTGTAGCACTATAAGTTACATATGGTAAAAGCGAGATAAGTGAAAGGATAAATTTTCGTTACTTAAAAAGTTAAAAAAAAATTTTTTTAATTAAAAAAAATTGAAAAACTCACCAGTCGCCATGGCTAAATTCGCCAAGGCTCTAAACGCCCCTATTTCTCCACTTTGATATTAAAAACTAAACTTATATTGCTACTCACTTAAAGTCTTCTAACAGACTGAATGTTCTTAAGAAGTTGAGAGACTCGCGAGGCGACCGACCGTGAAGACCCGGCTTGGATTGGCTCTCGCGTGCGTGAGCTCAAACTCGCGAAGTCACTCACTTTGGTACGGTCGTGGAGTTCAAAGGATTTTCATTTTTTGCAAAAAATTTCTTTTCAATCGACGTACATTATTTAATTACATTTAGAGCCACCCTAATTCTTCAAGTTAATTAAAATTGATTTAATTATAGTTAAGGCGTGAGGTTGCCCGGTGACTTTTACGCGTGTTGAAGCAACGAACCCTTATACTAGCACCGCGGCGCGGCTTCTCCATTACACGTTACAAAATTATTTTTCAAAAAAAATCCCTTGAATTATTACACTATTGTTACGTTGTGTCTTACTGATTTTTTAAAGTGTGTTAGACAAGTAATTAATTTAATAACTTTCTATACTTGAACCATATTTAGTTTTAAGATTCCAACGCTGATGGGCTAGACAGGAAATACCATAATAAATTAGCGAGCTTCAATAAATTTTTGTTTCCACCCACAAATAATAAATTTAACTTACAATTATCTCTTTAACACCTACGTAATCCATAATTTAAATTTTGCAAATAATTCTTATCAGTAACTAGCGACTTTGTGTTAATCCTTAATTTGAAATTTATTTTATGTGACAGTTTAAAAACTTGAAATTTAAATATTTTTTTTGAAATTGTAATATTTCTTAATTAAAAATTAATTTAAGTCCGTTTTATTACGTACCAAACTTGTTAACACAAACATTTTTTTTTAGTTTCAAAAATTAAAATGTTTTACATCTAGTTTTCCATGAAAAACCACTTGAAACGCTTGTAATTAATTTTGTAACAATTATTGTTACAAAACCCGAACGTTAGACAATAGAGTCGATGTGGTAACTGCCTAGTATGAAGCTCGCTTATGAGGTGTTTAATAACTCCACGAGTAACTCCAGGTTCCTCAACAATAGTGTCAATAGTGAGTCCTGAGAGACTCTCATGTTGTACCATCATAATTAAGGGTTTCTAAACTCTGTTTACACTTAATTACGAGTTAAATTCGCGCCTCCGTTACGATCAGTCGTTAACTAGGGTTCCTCACCCTCTCAATCCCAACTGACCGTTGTGGAGCAAGTGGAACTTGGACGATCACGTGATCAGAACAACGGACTGAAAGCTTAGATCTACAGCTTGCTAAAATGTAGACACCACTCCTTCACGAAATGGTCTCAAGATATTAACAAGATCTGAACCAACTGAATGAAATTAGCACAGCTGCACAAGATAAAAGAACATAAATACGACACTGTTTGCAATAGCGAACAAACCACGCCGAGTAGTGAGGATGAATAATGATACACACCAGGTTCGGACTGGCTTAATTTCGGCTCTTTGGTCACGGTGTAATTTTCGCCCTCCCGCCTATTAAGATGAATAATTTGTAGGATATAAAGAAGTCATGTTAAAAAGAAACAAAAACTATAATAATTTCTAGTTTTGTTTTTTATACAGGTTAGGTTAGGTTATAGAACCTGTTCCACAGGGTTTAGTAATCGGACCCGACCTATGGAACATATTATATATAACGAAGTCCTAGAACTGCCAATGCCAGAAGAGACCGTCCTCTATGGATTCGCCGACGACCTAACTTTGGTCGTGTCCAACAAGGTCCAACAGGTTGAAGCGAGAGCAAACGAAGGAGTCCACAACATACTTCGTTGGACAGCAGAGAGGGGGCTTAGACTAGTCTCAGCGAAGTCGAAGGCGGTGATGGTATGCGGAAGAAGATGTTGCCCGCGCCTATCACAATACAACTGCACGGAGGCGACATTCATCTCAAAGACTCCGTCAAGATTCTCGGAGTGATAGTTGACAAATACCTCAACTACGCTGAGCACATCTTGGAAGTCTCCGCTAGAGCAGCATCTACCACCACGCAGATGACAAGACTCGTGCCCAACATAGGAGGGCCCAAGCCGGCAAAGAGAAGACTGCTCGGCATGGTCGTCGCGCAATCGATAATGCTGTATGCGGCTCTTGTCTGGTATGAGGCACTGGCTATGAAAAGAAACGAGGCCAGGATGTTGAGAGTCTATCGGCAGATGGCACTTTGGGTTGCCTGCACCTATTGACGTACCTAGTGCTAGTAGTGGCCTCCATGCCATCGATCCTGACCCTGGAGAGAGCGTGGCAGCGTTGCTGGGCAGAAAGAGAGAATGACCAATGGACCATATCCTTCATTACGGGTTAGGGCAGTTAACTTTCAATAATGAGTAGAGAGGAAACATGGCGAACCGTCATGCCATCTGACGGAAATCTTCACAGGCCACGGATACTTCAACGCATACAAGCATCGTTGGCGTCCCCCAAGTGCGAACACTGCAACGAAGACGATACCTCAGAACATACCCTGTTCCACTGATACAGCTGGCAACAGAGGCGGATCACGGCGTCGCTGACAATCGGTGAAACTCTTACTCCAGCCAACCATGTCTACATCATGCCGCGAGACGAGGAAGGCTAGAGAACCATAGCACAGTTGGTTCACAGAATAATCAAACCAACGAGCAGTTGGAGAGGGAGCAGCAAACACAACCCAGAAATCCTCGGCACTAAGTACCCCTAGCCGAGGGCGGATGGAGAAAACCTGCTCCCAATAACAACACCTTCAGTTAGAAATGCTACCAAAGAGGAAATACGCCAGAATAGACGGCGCCAAGTAAAAGACCGTAACGGCGACACCGGATTCCCGAGTAGATTAAAGAAGAGAGAGGAAACTAGATCAGAGAAACCAGGCCAGGCCGACCAACTTACCTGGACAAAAACAAAGCTTAGGTTAGAAGACCTTATTTATACATAAATGTCCTCCCCCAAGCGTTTCACCCATCGGGAATTGCCCGAAGACCTGACCAATCCGACCTTATTATTATGAACTGATCAAAAGCTTAGTAATATTAGTCAGCCATATTGGATCCGCCATTTTGAATTTCAACCTGCTATTTCCAAACTAACGACTAGTATAAAAATTCAACAAAGGATAAATAGTTATATTAGGGTCATTTTAATGAAAAAATGTAAGTAATTACTAAGTTAAGCGGTCTTTTTTTAAGCCCAATGATGGATAGACATCTCTATTAATTTCTCCCAAGCCATGCTTGTCTGTTAATTATGTTAATCAATTTTGCAGTCTCTGTTTAAAAGGTTTTTTGTTAATTTTGTGCTATTCAATTTGATCATTCGTCTTACCAAGTTCTAATAAAAGATTTTATTTTAGCTTTATAGTTTCCACTTACAGATGACATTTATTATTCAGTCACTAGGTATTGAAATTTTTCATAAAGCATCGTGAAGTTGTAAATGAAAACGTTTAAGTTAGAGAACTGCATTCCTAATTTCAATATGGGGAATATCTTGGATTTTATTTGTTATGGAGATTTACCCATGAAATGATTTGTAATAATTCTTACAGTTAACATTATTATGTATGAAGAAAAACATAATGCACCCTTTGGTCGACATTAAAAAAATTCAGTTACGTCATCAGGGGCGGATCTAAGATTTTTGGGGCCAAGGGCTATTGAAGTCCAATGGGGCCCCATTTTTGTTAGATTAAGAATCTTTAAATGTAGGTTTAAAATTCATTTTTGCTTTATAATAATTTATAATAATTCTATTTTTGTGGGCCTTTTGACACATGGGGGCCCAGAGTTTAAGCTCTAATAGTCCATATATGGAGATCCGCCCCTAGACGTCATAACAGTTATAAAATAACGAATAAGTATCACCTCACTTCAATTCTAATATTTTACAGAAATAATGCTCTTTTGATCTTCTGCTTCTTCTTTTTTGATTTTACATTATTTGATCTACGATCCTTTTACTGTTCAAAGCCTACTGATTTTCAAAATTTCTTTCGACCACGGTCTCCCTCTTACTTTCATTCCAGTACCTATTCTTTCCTTATAACCAACTGGAGGACACCATTTATACAAAATTTTTGGCATTTTTATCTGCCATTGTTATCAAGTTTCGTTCTGTTTCCAATCTATTTATCCAGTATTTATTATTTCTAGTCTAAACACTCTTAAACTCCTTCTCAAGTACCCCACAACAACAGTAAGTCCTCAACAAAGAATCGATTCCAACACGGTTTCTGCTACTTGTTGTAGCAGGGTCCAGGGTCACAAGTACATCGGTAGCATCTGTAATTTGGTCAATGCGTATGGTCAATACTAACCCCTTGGAAAGATCTGTTATTTTTAATTTTTTCCAAGTTACTACAACTGGTAAATCATTGGCGATTCGCGGCGAAGCCCGGGCTGGTTAATCAAGTAACTCCCATCTGCATTTCTGAAGCAGTTGTTGTATTCTAGAGCTAGCACCAAGTCATTACCGGTTATTTAAGGGGATTAAAGTCATGTTGGAGCGTGTCAGCGGATAGAGATCAATGAAAAGCGAGTGACAAACGTGACACTCCATGACAGCCGGAGCTCAGTATATCGAGGCGTAAGCCTTCTATTGGAAAGGTTTGGTCTCTTTGGCGACCAAAATGTCCAACAGTCCAACACTATACTTCCAAACGACCCTCAAAATTAACCATTTTCTTTAATTTATCTTCAAACCCCCATTTCTCGTGTATTTCTTGCAACTACATTTCGATCAACTGCTTCCGAACTGAAATTGGAAGAGAACAAAATTTTTCCCCTCGAAGACTGAGCCAGCCTTTAAATTTTAACTAAGCAATGAAATAAAATAAAATGTAAAGCATACAAAACGAATTTAAAATATCTTACATCATCCACATAACTTTCTTTTTCATGATTAATCATTCAAGACGAATCTTTATTTATTAAAATGCATTTCGTTAATGTTGTAATTGATCTACATTTTATGGATTATAATGAAAAGAAAATTTAAAATCCAAAATTTATGACGGATAAAATTATTCTCATTGGTCGCCTGTTATAGTGGTGGGTCGTATTATAAAAGTATATAAGAATAAACGATTCAATTCCTTTTAGTTAAGCTCTTATAGTATCTCAACATGAATTATTATTATGCTTTATCAAAAGCGGAGCTTTGTGTTTGTTGTTAGTATATTTATAAGCTGATTTTGTTGTCGGAATTGGCTTTTAATCTTTTAATGAAACCTACAGGTGTTGTTACAAAGAGTTAACATCAACTTTAATAGTTTTTGTTTCATATTTTGGCATCAATTCAAATTATTGTTTTGTATAATAAAATCGAATCAAATAAAGTTTGTTGTAATTAAAATAAATTATTTATAAGAAAATAAAATACTGCGATGGGCAGTTATGTTGGTTGTTCTTTAGAAAGTTACCAGAAGCTACTTAAGTCTCTCGCTTCTGCTATTTGAATTGTATGTACATCATTTATTATAGCTTCTTCCTTAATTATTTAATTATACAACATGAAGGAAACCTAATGTTTCTAATGGTTTTAAGGTAGGAATTTTATTCATCCATCTTAAGATAAATACAGCTCATATGTACTGAAAGCTTCCATGTGTTATTACTTGGACATGATTTTTAAAATTGTAAAAACTACGCCTTGAACTTCCCATGTTCCTATTCTAGCTCAATATTATTTTGCTATTCCATCAGCAAAACAAGCTGCTCGTTACGTATTCTATTCTTTAACACCCAAACAGACGCTCTTGGATGTCTTCAGTTGGAACAGGGCGTGGGTTTTGGATTCGCTATAAAATTATTTGCGTGGTGATTCAGAAGAAAGAATAATCGATAATTTTTAATATTTATTGAACAATGACTTCTTCTTTCGTTTGTTCTTTCTTTAGTTGTCTCTCTTTCAAATTGTAGCTTTATTTTCTTCAAAGTGTCTCAGTACATTCTATAACACATTGGCCACTTATTTTTGCTACTTAGATCTGGTTATGAGTTCTATCGTTACTTTTTACGTAACATCTTTCTTCTTGACTTTATGATTTAACATCTTTGTAGACTCTCGGTGCAGACAAGAGACCTGGAGTACATGATAAGAAAAGACCTGTGATACTGACCGTACCGAGGCTTGTGGTGTTGTAGACCTTGCAGAGACGTGAAGTACAGACCTAAGAAGAAACATATAATACTGACTTTGCTGAGGCTTGTGGAGACCTAGAGTACAGACCTAAGAAGAAATATGTAATAGTGACCTTGCAGAGACTTGTAGAAACCTGGAGTGAAGATCCAAGAAAAAACATTTGATATTGACTTTACAGGGGCTTGTAGAGACTTGGACTACAGACCTAAGAAGAAACATGTGATACTGACCTTGTAGAGGCTTCTGGAGCCATGAGAAAAAACATGTGATATTGACCTTGCAGAGACTTGTAGAGACCTGGAGTAGAGACCTAAAAAGAAACATTTGATATTGACCTTGCAGAGGCTTGCGTAGACTTGGAGTAGTGGAGTAGAGACCTAATAAGAAACATGTGATACTGACTTTGCAGAGACTTGTGGTGTAGACTTTACGGAGATTTTGATACAGACCATGTAGAAGACTTATTCTACAAACGTCACAAAGACCTCTTGAGTAACTTGTTAAGACTTTTGAAGGGGGACACGTCTTTGAAATCTGTGGTTCCCTTCCTAAAATTACTCAAATCAGATCTTTTTCTGACCTTATCTGTCTTTATGACTTATTCTACTCAAAATAGGCCTTCTCAGTTGTAGCGACTCTTGTGAGGTAACATCATCGATTGAAATGCTTCTCTTTGCGCTGCAGAGCTTGCCCTGAATCACCATAGTCTTTTAACCCAAAGTCAATGTCAAAACCGTATATTGCTCTTTCGAACTATTTTGTATAAAATAGCTCACGGATGATGCAATATGGGATTGTCCATCAGCATCGCCTCATCCATCTCTGCTACAGCATGTTTTTAACAAAAATTCGTTTAAGTTAGAGCACATTCCTTTCTGAAATTAATTCAACGCCTCGCTATTATTGTTAAAACATACCATCTTACATTTAGATCTAATAAATTGGACGTTAATCATCTCTTCGTATTTAAATCGTTCACCTTCCAAAAAATATACAAAATAGCCTTCAACATTAAGATATTCATAGACTACAACACAGTGAACCATAAAACGTTATTTTTTTGCAAATTTTTGACGAAGGTTTGACTTGACCTTTAGACCTCATCCAGACACCCATTGTTTAATTCTAGTGGCCTTTTTTTAAACAATAGTTGTCAGAATTCGATCAAGATGGCTTGCGTGTTGTATGTAGTAAATAATTTATTAAAGTATTGTACAAATTGTGTAATTTCACACTCGACTTTTTTATTTTAACAGAAATTAATTGCTTGAATTTTGCGAAAAATACATTAAAGGTAAATTTTTTTGAAGACCTCTTAATTACATTAACTTTAATTAAATTTTTTTCAGAAGAATGTTGGTGGATTTTAAGGTTAATATAAAGGTCGTTGTGGGCAATCAGACATTTTATGTGGGAGGTCTAAAAAGATATCGTTTATACCTATATATTTTTTACCATAAAAGTTGTCTTTTAAATCTGTTCTTGTTACATATAAGGAGTGTTGATATGCTAACTTTATTTTACCTGTAGATATGTTGCTTACATATTGAGATTTAGTCAGAAAAGACAATAAAAGACTATTATTCTGTTTAACAGCCATCATAAATCAACATTACATTTTCATATAACCATTTATTGAAGCTTTTCTAGATTTCTTCGAGACGTAGTTATTTTTAAAAGATTTTATAGACGGACGGACTGACAGAACGGATAGGCTGACAGACGCAATACGTATGTATTAACACAAAAAGGCTGGCAGGCAGAGTCACACTCACAGACCTACAGACCGATAATTATGCAAGCTGAAACTCTTGCAATAGATCTACGTGCCTTAGAATGCCTGCCAAGGAATTTAAAGGGCAAAAAAGTTTACAGAATGTCTTGACAACCAAGCTGCGATAAAGGCACTCAAAGCCAATAGCTTTGAGTCTTCATTCACTTGGGAATGCAGACAATTTTTCAAAATTCTGGCAAGGGACAACAAAGTCGCTCTTCATTGGGTGCCAGGTCACGAGGGAGTTGAAGGAAACGAAATAAGCTGATGGATTAGCTCGAACAGGCTCAAAAACCCTCCCGATCGGACCCTAACCATTATGTGGAATATCTAGAACAAATAGAAGGGCGGAGATCCAAAAATGGGAAACTGAGAACAAAAATTCTCACTGGAACAGCGCACCAGGATAAAGACAGTCGAAGAAGTTTATTGAGTACTCGACCACGAATGCTAAAAAGCTTCTTCTATTATCAAAGAACGAAATCAGACTCATCGCAGATCTGTTTACTAGACACTACCCAATGGGTTATCACTTCAAGAAACTGGGACTGGAGGATAGTGACATATGCAGACTCTGTGAATCGGAGATCGAATCCGCCGAAAACATTCTCTGCAATTGCGATGCATTGGCTCGGCTTAGGCAAACAGCAAACTTCTCAGGGACATCTTATGCTTCGCTGCCAAGATCGAATTCCTAAGAACATAAATAGGAGTAGGGTTATGAACAAAAGATCAACACTGGTCGCAATTCTGTAAGGCTTAGAAGCCAATCGATTCTTAAGTACAATACAATACAAAGGCTGGCAGACAGAGTCACACCGACAGACGTACAGACCGATTTATGCTATTTAATTTAAGCTATACGAGTATTAAAGTACTGAAATTCAATCGCAGTAACAAAAACTAATAGCTTTTTCGATTGATTGCACTGGTGCGGTACCAGTGCAGTTTTATTTGCACTACACCACTTTCACGTGTTTTATTGGTGTTGCCCCGTAACAGTGCACCCACTTATACCTGTGTAAAGCAATCACGTGATTGAACTCAAACGGTGCCACACCGGTGCAGAACCGCACTGGCTCCGTGTCGGTGCGGCTCCAAACAAAACGCTATAATATTCCATTTAAGAGCCATCGTAAATCAGCATTACATTTTCAAATAACGACTTATTGAAAGCACATCTAGACTTCTTCTAGACGTAGCTATTAAACGTAAAAGAATGCTCGTATGCAAGTACTCTCTGAAAACTAATAATAATAAATTCTACAAAAGTGAAAAAAGTTGAAAATTTTATGCGTTTTAACGCTTTTTAGAATCTAAATCTATTACTATGCTATTTATTAAAGGTTAAAAGGTATAGCAATTACTCAAAGTTTATTATGCAAATGCAGTCCAATTAACTATTATTATAATGGTTGCTCCTACATCGTTATAAACAACCAGTAACTTTGTAAATCTGATTGTTAGCTTATACACCGAGACAAAGTCTTAAGGCTGCAATATACAATGAATAAATTATAGTTCGCATCAAACCCTTTTTTTAATTAAACAAAATTATTTTTTAGTAAGCGGTTAGAGATCATCTTCAATTTAATTTTAAAGAATGCAAAAATTAACTTTCTTTTCGACCCACACAATGCACCGAAAAAATAATAACCTTTAAATTGCATTTAAATAGATACTTAATTAAGATTATTAAAAGGTTGTTATATTCTTATATTACGATAATATGTAAATCTAATTTCCAAAAAGTTCAGCTTCTTCGAACTTGGAAGTCATCACAGAACGTTTCCATTTACTTAATTTCACATCAGAGGTCTTATTAAAATGAAAATTATTATTTGCATCGTTGAAGGGTTTCTAGAGTTTTAAAATTAATTTTTAAGGTGCTCGAAATTTAACTTCGAGGAACACATATCTTCATAATAACACCATAGATGCACTTTGATAGAAAAGTAAAAGTTAAAAAAAATTTAGTACCGCTGATATTATTCTGGCGACATGAAAATTGAAGTAAATTACTATTTTTTGTGTTGATTTCAACCTTGGTTATTTACAAGGCTTTCCTAACAAACCGTTTAATCCTTTACGACTTATGTAATTGCTGGATTCACCGTCTCACTAAAACATTAAAATGCATAATAAACGATTAACGAGTCGATATTGCACTTTACAATAAATATACTACTTATAAAGTTCTCTTGGTATAAGTTTTAATTTTTAATACTGATATAGTGTATACTTAAGATGTTAAGATGTGCAATGTGCATACTTTCTAATCTAAAGCGTTAGGGAGTTGAAAAAATAATTTATTGAACATATAAAATAGATTTTTTAGAGCAAGAGCTCAACACTCTAAAGCGGTACTTCATTAGCTACTAAATTAGTTTTCAAATTGCTTGTAATTGTAAAAACGAACTGGAAATGAAATTGCAGGAAATTGAGTGTTGAATTTTTTGAAACTTACTAATGATTACTGGTCAGCTACTTATGACCTCTTACTTATAGAGAAATCAATAATAGAATGGGGAAAATATAATATTATTAAAAATAAATTTAGATTATCCACGAAAAAATAATTGGTGTTCGTGTATTTTATAAGAAATCGAAACTTTAGCACCCCTATCTAGAGCAATAATTTTTAAGGGGGTTGAAGGAGTGTAAAAGAATTTTTTAAGCTTGAAAAAAAATAAAATAAATTATGTTCCAAGATTCATCATCCAAGTTCCAATATTGCCAAGAGATTAAATAATCAATAATAACTAAACGAGTAGTAATAAAGCGTTTCAATTTTAACAATGCTCAAACGCTGTTAATACTTACAGTAGCGAGACTGAAAATAAACTAAATTAAAGGAAATTTTATAAGCTTCAAAAAATATTATGAAACACTTTCCAATACAATTGATATTTTTCGAGTTATTTTTGAAAACTCGAGCATAGGTCATGAATTCTAATAACTGTTGATTGTTGAACAGCGTTAAATTTTAAAAACGCTGTAACTCTCTCAATATTTGTAGAGCGACCGAAAGGAAACAAAATTAAAGAAAATTTTATAAGCAATAAAAGGTATCAAAGCGAATTTTTCGTTAAACTGAATATTTTTTGAGTTATAAGAAAACCTTTACTATTACACCAATTTAAATCGCAAATTAAAATTATAGCGAGTAAATGAACAAATACGCGTTCCAGCTTTAATACTCATTATATTGGACATAGCTTATACTAATCGCTTTCTTGAATTAATTAACTGAGTTCGACATTTATACGAAATGACGGTTTGATTTAACACTGTTCGTAATATTAATTTAAATTAATTAGTTATTAATAACAAACCAGTAAACAATGTTGTAAAAAGTTATATTTCTGATGCAGTTCAAGATTGTTCATATGAAAAAAATTAAATCAAAAGGTGCAGTTTAGAAGGGGAAAAACCATATCACTATAAGTTTTTATCGGAGAAAAAATATTGGGGGGGGGTCAAGTTAGACTCTGGTCTTCGTAAACCGAATACTCCAATACTCTAATTAGTTTTTGTTAAATAATTAAAATTTAAAGCGTGGTTGGGTAACTAGGCTTTAAATTTTTACTACCCTTCCCCGTCTTTAAATTAAAATAAGAGATAAAGACGTAAAAATAATAACTGAATCAAATTTTTATTTTCAGATCCTCGTTGGATGAAGAAACAATAGACGAGTTTTCAAAACATAATCAAGACGCTTCAGCAACAGGTGAGTCTTCTACGGCTATCGCCGTTTCTTACTTACAAATTGCCATCTCTTTCTGTCTATCGAGTCAACTTCTTGAAGACACCTAAAATCTTTTTCCTTTTCCTCTTCTCTCCGAAGGAATTCATTACAACACTCGCATTGGCAGTCTCGTACCATCCTAAATAAAATGAAGACGTTAAAATAATATTAAATTTCTATTTTCAGGTGATTTCCAATAGATGAGAAGAAAACTGAACTGTATTTTTGTTTAATACTAAATTTTGTTCGATTTCAGCAGCGACATAATTAAACGGTTTTTTTCGGAATCGAGTTTAAACTACCGCGTTCGCGTTATTAAAAACGACTTCGATGTTAGAAGCTTGATGGAAGCTTTAATAATTCGTTATTCGGTTTCTGCTCTAAAAGTAAGTGCATGGTTCATATAATTGTTATTTTTTCGATTCGTTTTAATATAAACGTGACGGTGATGAAGCGAGGAATATATTTTGACGTGGAGAAGGCGTTTGGCAAGAGAACATCAGAAAAATGGTAAATAATTTATTTTTATCTAAAAAAGATGTATAGAGGCTCGGTCATTGCACGATTTTCTTTGTATTTAGACCTTCTTGAGATAGTTTTTGAAATATCAGAAATTTCATTCGCTTGTAGTGCCTAATAATTTTGTTTTTGCCACCTCATGTCAGGGACTGGCCATGTAATTCAGATGGAACTACTGCATCGTCACCTTAAAGCAGTAACTGCGCTCTCGCATTTTGATAGATGCTTAGTGCAATTAAGTGCAATTATAGTGCAATTACCCTAGTAATGGACAAGGAAATTTGAATCTTCTCTCCCACCTTACAACCATCTAGGGCCTGTTATCCTCTTTTAATTTTTTTATCCTGTTATCAATCCATCTCTTCTCAGAGAGCTGCTTTTAGAGATCATCTAATTTAACCCTTGGAAATGGATATGTGGGAGGATAAAAATGAAAATTTAATTATTTCAGAAGGAAATAAACGACAGTGTTCAAGTGTTAGTATAAAATATTATTCAAAAGTGGATAGAATTTAGAGTTTACAATCCCGGGATCCAGCCTGATTATTCAATCTCGAAATTCCGAGATTAAGAATTTAAAAATCCCGGAAGTTTAAAATTAATAAGAAATAAATTTTCTATGGAAAATATTAACCAAAAATTACGAAATAACTTGCCAAATAATTGTCAAATACTTGCAATTTTTTTGGATCTAATTTTGGAAATTATTTTACTTTAAAATTAGAGATAAATTTGAGCATCTTAGAAGAGCTTCTACAGTTTCAAATTTCACTAATTCTTTGTTTTTTCCCCCCCAAATATCTGTAAAAGGGTATCTTTTAAATTTAAATAATTTTTTGGACGTAAATCTAATTAAAATATATAAATTACGGGAGAGAAAGAACTCAACGGAATTGCAATCCCTAGTAGTATTAGGATTGTTAGGGTAGAGGGTAAATCGAGATTTGCGCTTATTTGGACCACATGATCTGGTCCATTGTGCTGCCTCTCTTTAGCAACTCCTTCCTGCCCTTCAGTCTTTGATCCATCCTAACTTTTAGTTAAACTCAAAGATACTGGGGGGGGGTGAAGTGTCGCTGATACTAGCTATGTTAGGCCAGTATTCCCCTAACATGGATACTCGAATTAGCGTTAACGCAGGACAGTGACAAAGCACGTGTTCCATTGTTACATCCGCTTCGTTGCATTCTCTACAATTGGGGCTGTAACTAACACCTATTCTGCTTGTTCAGTCGAGAGTGTCTAGTGAGAGTGTCAGCTATGGCACGTAGGTTCTCATGAGACAACCGTAGGTAATAATTAGCGTACTTTTTAGATGGCGCTTTTATAGCTGTTTTGTCAAATTTATAGCTGGTACAGTTAGCCCAACGTTTCCTGTGGGCTATCAACGTGTTATTTTTCAGTAAAGTGTCGAGAGTGTTGAATGAGGGAGTAATGGAGAGCCAATAGGCAAAGTCACCGAGCCCTCTTTCGTCAACTGATCAACTCTTTCATTACCCTCGTTTCATTGATGACCTTTGACCCAGCAAAGTTTTAGGTCAATATTTATAGATACCTGATTCAGAACTTTGATGCATTCTAGTACCAAACCAGAGATTACTTTGTGACTGTTTAGTGTCGCGAGCACCGCTTTGCTCTCTGTTGATATCTGAATTTTTCGATTGACGATTTTGCTCTCTATAATTTTCCGAGAGCCTTCTAGCTTAGAGCTTTTGCTTAGGTTCAGCTCAGATTCGCTCCGGAGGGGCTATCTGTTTTAGATCCATCGGAGTACATAGAAATGTCAGGTGTGACAGTTTCTGTATCTGTTGATAGAATCTTGAATGATTTGTTAAAAATATTATGTAGGTGGAATGTAATCCGTACTTAAAGTGAGTAGACGCAGCTCTTTCATGCTGTCCTCGAGGATACTGAGATGCCCTACATTTGTTGAATGTTCAGTCCGCATAACTTTAGAGCTGTCCTTCGGGCAAGCTCCCTCATGAAGAGATCTAGTGGACGGAGGCACAAAAGGGTCTCCAAGGCAGCAATAGGTGCGGTTTTCAATGATTTCATTGATACTGAGCCACCAAACAATGGCACCGTATGTTAGCATCGGTCTGATAATGGCTGTGTAGTGCAAGAGGGTGATTCTTGCGGTAATAGGTCCGGCTAGCGCTCTGAGACACTGCCACGAAGCAGCACATGGCTTTTACAATTTTATTATCGAGGTGACATCTCCAATTGAGTTTCTGATCAAGCGTAATGCCCATGTACTTGACAGTGTTAAAAAAAGTGAGTATTAAGAGTTAAGATTGAAAAAGAAACAAACGAAAATAAGTGAAAATAATGCAAATGGGTCGTCTTGTAAAAAAAACAAATACACGCCTATCTGATTTAACGTTATTATGCGTACACTAAAAAACAATAGAAAGGTGCCTGCTTGAAAAGGGAATCTTATCGAAACAAAAACAAAAAAAAGTGAATTTAAATAAAATTAGAATAAATTTAAAACGAGGTTACAAAAATTGCAACGTCCATTTGGTAAAGTTCATCTGCCTAATTTTTAAGGTAGCCATGCTTAACTGTATTTGAACATTAATTAACATACAATAATAAGGTTTACGGTTTGCTTACTCCTAGATATTAATAACTGGATAATAAAAGGTCAAATCATTTATATTAATATACTGAAAAAGAATTAAACAGTAACTTGTTCCTTTGAGGCATTTTAAAGTCTCTTATTTTTTTTATGTAGAACAGTATTGTTGTCATTACTATTATTTATACTATTTTTATTTTAATCGAAACCCCATGAACTAAAGAATTTTATTTAAATACTATTTAAATCACCAAATAGTATCCAATTACATTACATAAATTTTATAATTTTTTTTTAATTGACAAAGAGCTTAAATTTGAAATATAAATTATTATAATGATATTTTATTTCATCGTGTGCTCAAAATGAAGTCATATATTTTAAATACAACCGCTTAGCATGAATTCTTTTTGATTTTATAATTTATTTCGCTTGAAAAGATCTCTTCATTCATTACCAATTGAAATGTAAAGAGTTGTTTCTTTAATGTTTATTATTTTTGTTCATTTTTTGTTCTATATTATTGCGTTTTCCCATTGCCATTTCTTTACGGTTTGGCTCATATCATCCGTGATATTGAATTTCTCTTCCTGGGTGAAATACAATGTATAAAAAGAAATATTACTCAATGGTTTGCATACTCATCTTAATTAGGCATGGGCTTGAAGTGTGCTCCCAAGCACTATCAGTGGTTTGATTTCCAAACTGACGGACTAAACCATAAAGGGTAACTTTCAACCACTAAGTTGAAGTTTCTTCTTCTGACAGCATAAGAATCGTTTTCAACGTTTAGTAATTTACAAAATACACAATACATAAATAAATATAAACCATTATAATATTGAAGTGGTTTGAAAATGGAAAGGATTTCTCTTCTGTTATGGATATTGCTGAGGCTAATAATAATATTTTGTAAAGCTAGAGTAATTAATCTGTGTAGTAGAATGTAGATAAATATATATTCTCGTGCTTTTACAGTGTCTACGGTGTAAATGATTACACCTAATGATCAACTACTACTTATTTTCTTCATTTTGCACTACTACAAATAAAACCGATTCTCTTCGATGTCATCGTACTCGTTTCATTTTCATTTCCAAGAACTAATATAAATTATATTACAGCATAATTAACTCATTACTTTGGCTTTTAATGAAAATTATTACGGAATTTTAATCCATAAAAATAGTATAGAAGTAGTTTAATGGGCAATTTAATGTTTTCTTCGATTTTCCACGGACGTTTTTCTTGAATAACCTTCTCAATAATTTAAAAACACAATTTATACATAAATTTCCTGCTCATTATACGATCTCGTCCGTTAGTTTTTCAGTCAATTCTAATATTTTTAACGTAATCTTTAATTAGCTTCGAGGTAGTTGCCCCATCGGTCCTCAACGACTTTGTACTTTCAGAAAAAAAATCTTCCTCTTTGTCTTAAAAATAGGCAATAATAGCATCTTTTACTCGGTCTTCGTTTACAAACTTCCGTTCCCCGAGGTGTTTCATCAAATTTCTATATAAAAAGAAGTCTGGACTATACGGCAGGTGGTCCAGCTCAAAAAAAAAAATACACTTACAGAGAACCGGTTGAATTGCGGCTGATTGATGAATTGATGGAAATTTTCATGACACAAACCAGTGTGATTTTGGACGATAGCTTCATGTGAATTAGTAACAGTAGGTTACCGAATTTCTTATAGCTATCTTTTTGCATGTATTGAATGTGAGCTCTAAGTGAAAGTGATACGCTTGGTTCACCTGGATTTACCGGAGTTCGAGTTCTTGGATCAACTGGTTCTCCTCCAGATTTATCGTTATATTATCGACAGTTATTTCAAGCACAAGCGGGTCAAGATGAAGGATCGTTCTATTCAGTTCACCTTTATCATTTTTACAAGCTCAAGTTAGTCCAAGTATGTATTGTACTCGGGGGTCAATTGGCTTCTAAACCTTACAGAACTGCTACCAGTGTTGATCTTTGTTCATAACCCTACTTGTTATTATGGCCTCATGAATTCGGTTTTGCTAACAAAGCAAAGAGTGTCCCTGAGAAGTTTGCTTTCCGCTTCTTCAGGCGTCAGTTGAGCCCGCCCTAAATGTTTCAGTCTAAGCCGAGCCAATGCAGCGCAAATGCAGAGAATGTGTTCGGCGTATGTCTGCATATGACTGCATATGTCACTAACCTCCAGTCCCAGTTTCTTCAGGTGGTACCTCACTGGGCAGTAAACAGACCCGTGATGAGTCTGATTTCGTTCTTTGATAATAGAAGAAGATTTTTATTCGTAGTCGAGTACTCAATGCGTTTCTTCGACTGTCTTTGTCCTGATGCGTTGTTCCAGTGAGAAGTTTTGTTCTCAGTTTCCCATTTTTCGATCTCCGCTCTTCTATGTGTTTTAGAGAGTCCACAGCATGGTTCGGATCTGATTGGGCGGGCTTTTGAGCCTGTTCTAGCTAATTCGTCAGCTATTTCGTTTCCTTCAGTTCCCTCGTGACCTGGCACTTATTGAAGGGCAACTTTGTTGGACTCAAAGCTGTCAGACATAACGTAGACTTTTTTGTCCTTTAAATTTTTTTGTAGGCATTCTCGGGCACATAGATCTATTGCAAGAGTTTCAGCTTGCATAATTGTGAGGTAGGTTTCTAAGGCTATTGATGTCCTATATTTTAGGCTAATATGCCTACACCTGTTCCCTGTTCAGTTTTAGATTTATCTGAATACCAGATGGAGGAGTTTTGTTCCAGTTGTAGTGATTAACTTCTAGCCGTGTTGAGGTCCTGAATGACCTCCTTGAACGGTTTCTGGAATTCAAGCACTCTATGAATGACATCCAATAGTCCAAGCTGACATTTTGTGTCACCGGATCTAATAGGACCTCAGGGATTTCAAGGATGGAGAGGCGAAATGGTCTGATTTCAAAAAGTAGTAACCATGAACTTTTCAACTAATAGCTGTACGCGAGCTTTACTTGGTGGAACTCTTGCAGGTCTATAGTTGAGACTTTTATTTTGTTTTTGGTCTACACTTCAGTGATAGATCTAATTTTCATCACTTACCCTAGAAACAATGTCGGGGTTGACTTCAAAAATTGCCAAATAAATTTCCAGCTTACGCACTTACACACAATCAAATTAACGTAGCCCTACTACACCGGGATTGGGGAAGTCGAAGGACCTTCCACTTCTTGGACAATCCTCAATAGATTTATGATCCTACCGGCCACCAGAACTGTTTGGATCACTGTTGCATGGGATTAATGCCTTTTTTACGACTTTACGATCAATAGTAATTTTTAGATGGAAAACTTGGGTTTCCCCCATACTTCAATAGTTTTTATTGTTGCGATCTTCTTCCGAAACGTGAGATTCAGTTGCATCTTTTTGATTTTGAACTTGTAAACAAATGTTGACCCCAGTTTCAATACAAATCAATAAAGATCTCCCCTGCCTCCACTCTATGACTTTTCCTACAAAGCTTTTGTCTAAAACTTTATGAGCAAGTCATGCAAAATTAAACAAAAGATATTTATAGATTTGATTATTTGACAATTTCTAAGAAAGAACCACGAAAGATGTTTGCGGTTAAATTCCTTTATTAAATTTTTATATCAAAGTTATTTTTTTACATTTTTTTCTGCTTATTAAATTTACTAACCATAGCAAGGTTGCTCCATGTCCTTGTGGTAACCTGAAGTAACTTTAATAAACATCCATCCATCTATTTCATAAAGGACTTGACTGGTTTGATTAACTTGGGTTATTGATCGCATTCTATCGAAACTTGTGCGTTCTTATACAGTTAACAATATCGGTTATTTTGAGATTAAATCAAACCTATTATAACTTCAAATTAACCTTTGGCTAAAATTTAAATTGCATTGTCAATACATCAATAATTTTTTTTTTCTATGTGTAACGAATTGTTTGAAGTCTCGCTATGAATAGGTAATTTTAATGTAACATTAATTTAATTGTATTTAATTTTATTACCGAGCAAGATTTTAGCACCGCGATGTTAGTGGTTACAGCATTTCTAAGGTTAAGTGGAGTATTATATGGAGTTTAGGTAATAAAATTAATCTTCTCATTCCAATCTCAAATAATAATTCTTAAACATAGATAAATGCAGCGAGTCCTAAGAGAGAAAGATAGAGAGCAATATAGTCCTAGAAAGATGCAAAGGGGCTATTTCAGATCAATATCCCTCTCTTCTAAGAGAGGGAGATCAATAGTCCTGGAGGAACAAGTGAATTTTCTTACCTGATCAGTAGTTCGCTTCCTTAGATCACAATAGTTCTCAAGGAGAGATCAATAGTCTTGAAGGGACATAGACGGCCGACAGAGTGGACTTGCCTCCCACCAGATCACTGACCCTTTCTCTTAGATCAGAATAGTAGTATGAGAAATATTAACAGTTCTGAAGGAATTACAAGGAAGCTTCTTCTAGATGACTGATTCTTCCTTTAGATCAAAATATGTCTAAAGAGAGAGATTAATAGTCATGAGGACTTTAGGGATAAATGCACCTTCCAGATCAAATAGTCCTCTATAACAGATAATAAGATAGCTCAATAGTTCTGGAAAGACGCAAGGAGGCTTCTCCCACCAGATCAATACCCCTCTACTCTAAGAGAGAGATCAATTAATAGTCCTGAAGGAACAAGTGAATTTTCTTACCAGATCAGTAGTTTTCTCCCTTAGATTACAATAGTCTTAAGGGAAAGATAAATAGCCTTGGCGGGACACATACGAGCTACAGAGTAGACTTGCTTTCCACTAGATCACTAACCCTTCCTCTTAGGTAAGAATAGGCGTATGAGAGATATTAACGATCCTGGAGGAATTACAAGGAGGCTTTTTCTAGATCACTAGTCCTTCCCTTAGATAAAAATATTCCTAAAGATGGAGATTAATAGTTCAGGGGACTTCAGTGGTAAACGCACCTCCCAGATCAAAATAGTGGTCTATAACATAGTCCTATAAGAGATCAATAGTTCTGGAAAGACGTAAAAGGGCTTCTGCCACCAGATCAGTAGTCCTCTCTCTTAAGAGACAGATTCATAATCCTAGAGGTAGAAGTAAATTTTTTCACCAGATCAGCAGTCCTCTCCCTTAGGACTATTTTTATTTAAGGAAGAGATCAATAGTCCTGAAGAGACACAGACTGAATGACAGAGGAGACTTGCCTCTTACCAGGTCACTGGTTCTTCCTCTTAGATCAGAATAGTCCTATGTGAGATAATAATACTCTGGAAGGGATTACAAGGAATATTTGAATAATTCCTTTATATTAAAATAGTCTTTAGATATTAAGATTAGATCAATAGTCCTAAGATTTGAAGTAAATTGATTACCCAGATCCCAGTCTTTCCTAAAGATCGATCTTATAGGAAGATCTAAGGTGTTCTAGGCAATTATCTGTATTTTTATCCAGTACATGAATAAAATGCTCAGAGCATGTTTTGAAAAAATCCCAAGCCATGCAAAAAAACTTATTATGGAAGAAACTCCTACAAAACCACAAAAATACAGCTAAAAAATCCATCTCTGTAATTTTAATTAGTAATTTTCTAAGGATAATGCTTGTTTACAGTGTATCGATATGGACTGGAAGTATTACAGCTTATTGCCTTTTTTGGATTGCCTATAAAATTTTAACAAGTTTTATTTTAGTAAGCTTTTCAAACAGTCATTAACTTTTGAGTATTGCACATCCATATAATACAAAGAACAAATCAGCGAGAGTGCTTAAAAATAATAAATCTTTCCTTTAAATTTGTTCCACACACAAGACGCCCATGAGTATGTGAGTTTTTCTCAGTAGGAGTTGTACATCTGCATCAACTTTTGGTTTTACTTTATTTTATAAAAGGTAATAGATAAATAACGAAAAATTGTAAGTTCCACCGCGTTATTATGAATGCATAAAATTTTAACAAATGCAACTTGGTGAAGAATTATAGTCTTATTCCTATCGCAGCACCAGTTAAATTTAAAACGCCTTAAGAAATTATTTATTTATATAAATTAGCTACTTTAATTAACTTTTTAGAAATAAAAAAAGGATCTCTTATTTTCATCTTGCTTTCTTTAAAACTGGTTTTGCATTTTGCTCAGGATGTTTTGGTTAGAACTATTTATAAATGTTGCACCATGAGTCATATTTGAAGTACTTTTCAATAGGTACTACAAATAGTACGTTTGATGCATTATTTATTATTGTTAACTGTACAACTCGTATGTGAAAAAAATATATATTTACTTTTTATATTTTTTTAATAGCTTTTCGCAGCTTGTTTAATCGCTAAAAATGGGAGTGGATGAGCGTCTGGTGTGGATTTCCAAAAAGCTCAAGTTTTTTGGTATTGGTTGTAAATTTTCGATTTGGCGTAGGATTTGATAGATATCTGCATTGTGTTTTGCTAAAGTGGACACACTAAAATAATAAAAATTATTATTTATTGCGAGATTTGAGATAATACGACAGAAACTGATTATTTAGATTGTGTAAAATATGCCCACAACATATTCTCATGGGGGGATTTGGGCAATAAATAAAATTATAGGCAAAAACAATAAAGAACAATAAAAGAAGGATAAAGAGTTTTCTCTCTTTACCCTTGTTGTTACCTGGTGGGCTCTCTTTAAGGTATAATAATACTCTGGACCATGATTTGATGGTCTTGGTCTTGGATTTTTTATCTGGAAACCGCATCTCTCAGTAGTGACACTATTACTCGATCTACTACCCTTTGCAAATTTTCTGAGCTACTGGTGGAGCTACACTACCTGCACGCACATTAAGTTTCTTGATTCCCAATGAATTTTAGAAAAAAAGTAATCGAATAATAGTTTTAGAACATAAAATTCTGCATCTTAATCAAAAAAAAAATTCTGCTAATTTTCAAAACTTTCAAATTAAATTTATGGCGTTATAAAGCATCCAAAATTAATTTTCTTAATTGATTTAAATGCAGAATTTTATGCTTTAAAACTTTTATTCAAAGATTTTTTTTCTAAATTAAATTGGGAAGCAGGAAATTATAAAAGTATGATAAGTATAATTTCGAAAATTGTAGCAGAAATAGTCAATCGCTATTTCTGCTAATTTAAAAAATTTTCAAAATAAATTTATGGAGTTATAAAGCATTTAAAATTAATTTTGTTAATTGATTTAGATGCAGAATTTTATTTCTTAAAACTATTATTTAAAGATTTTTTTTCTAAAAAAAATTAGAAAGCAGAAAATTACAAGAGTATGATTTTCCATGTTAAACCTCATGTCATAGCAAATAAAATAAGGGATTCTTTAATTTATTATACTGATGGATAAAACAATTTTTTCTACTAATTGGATTTTCATAACCTTCACGCTCAATTACATTATTTATAAAAAATTATCATCAAACGTACGGCCCTGATTTTTATATGTGATTGAAAACAAATAAGCAATTTAAGTCCTAATTTTAGCTCTATCTGCAATCAATCAAACTTTGAAAAAATATTCACACAAACACTCGTTAACAATAACCTTGTTTAATGCACTTTTATAAAAATTGTAATATCCATTCAATGACATAAAAATTATATTACAGTACTTATGTAAAAGAAAATACAAGATATTTGAAAAATAAAAATTTAGTTCCGTTTTTGCAAGAACGCGGTTATAAAAAACGAAATCACAGACTATTTAGATACGGCAACAGTCACGCCAAAAAAATTATTGTTTCATTAATGGTAAGATTGGAAAATGATGGATTTGTTTTCATATAAAAGACGTTTTCAAAGGATTAACAATCTTAGGCGCATGTAATGAAGTAATTAAGTTAATTAGTTTACGCTTAATGTATAAAGCACATTCATCTTCATAGCACTAATTGTTTTTAGCAAGGGTTTTTCAAAAAATTTTAATTTCACAGCACTTGGCAAGTCAACCTTTTAAAGAAAAATCTCAAGAAAAATATTTTTAACATCTGAGAAGCCCAAATAATTTTTTTAAACATCTGTACACCTTAATACTGACACGACCATGAAATGGTAAGTTGTAGGTGTGTCTTTTAAATATAATTTTTCTTCCCATAAGATTAATGTTAAAGACGGCTTTGGTAGGTATTAAGTCAAAACGCCTATTAATCTTAATTCCACCTCAAAATTATTCTTTTTTTAAATATCGTTTAGTTAATAGGTATAATTTTCCATTCTCTTTATGTGTTAAGAAAATTTCCACGCTAATAAGAAGAAACAAAGAAGTTTAAATTACTAAATAAATTATTCAGCGTTCCGTGTTCTCGATAGTAACAATGGCGTGTAACAGTTCAATATCAGATGTAGCTAACCATATTACAAGAGCAAGATGCTCTTTAAGGGTCACTTAAGCATTTATATTAAAATTTAAGAACACCAACACTATCTTTATTCGTAACATCGTAACTCACGTAATGTTGTGGTAAAAATTTCGTCAAAGTGAGCGACCTCACAGTTACTAAAATCGGTTTTCAGACGAATTTGTTGAAATTTAGCACTTTGGGCCTACCATGTAAAAATGTTGTTCCAAATGGCATTGTTTGTTCTCCATAGGTCGATAAGGTTATCTAGAATCTAAATGGTTTATATTGAACGCCTTGAACAGTTGCATATGCTTCAAAATTTGTAATGAGCTGAGCCAAGTATATTTTTACTTTTTTTTCTTCACACACACACAGGCTTACCTTCCGGTTTTTCTCAGAAGTAAAACTATCATTAGATAGCTCCCTTAGGATCTAGAGCCCCGGGAGGCTTGAAAGATGTAACAAAACGTAGCGAACTGGCTCAGTTTGTTCTTGCTTGATTTTTTCACTTAAAGTTTACTAAAAACTACAAAATATTTTTTATGTTTTCAACAGCTCGATTTGTCAACCTTAATTTTTCTCAGAAGTAAAACTATCATTAGATATAGCTCTCTTGGGATCTAGAGCCCCGGGAGGCTTGAAAGATGTAACAAAACGTAGCGAACTGGCTCAGTTTGTTCTTGCTTGATTTTTTCACTAAAAGTTTACTAAAAATTACAAAATATTTTTTATGTTTTCAATAGCTCGATTTGTCCACCTTCATTTTTCTCAGAAGTAAAACTATCATTAGATACCTCCCTTAAGATCTAGAGCCCCGGGAGGCTTGAAAAATGTAACAAAACGTAGCGAACTGGCTCAGTTTGTTCTTGCTTGATTTTTTCACTAAAAGTTTACTAAAAATTACAAAATATTTTTTATGTTTTCAATAGCTCGATTTGTCCACCTTCATTTTTCTCAGAAGTAAAACTATCATTAGATACCTCCCTTAAGATCTAGAGCCCCGGGAGGCTTGAAAAATGTAACAAAACGTAGTGAACTGGCTCAGTTTGTTCTTGCTTGATTTTTGCACTAAAATTTTACTAAAAATTACAAAATATTTTTTATGTTTTCAACAGCTCGATTTGTCCACTTTAATTTTTCTCAGAAGTAAAACTATCATTAGATAGCTTCCTTAAGATCTAGAGCCCCGGGAGGCTTGAAAAATGTAACAAAACGTAGCGAACTGGCTCAGTTTGTTCTTGCTTGATTTTTGCACTAAAAGTTTACTAAAAATTACAAAATATTTTTTATGTTTTCAATAGCTCGATTTGTCCACCTTAATTTTTCTCAGAAGTAAAACTATCATTAGATACCTCCCTTAAGATCTAGAGCCCCGGGAGGCTTGAAAAATGTAACAAAACGTAGTGAACTGGCTCAGTTTGTTCTTGCTTGATTTTTGCACTAAAAGTTTACTAAAAATTACAAAATATTTGTTATGTTTTCAATAGCTCGATTTGTCCACCTTAATTTTTCTCAGAAGTAAAACTATCATTAGATAGCTCCCTTATGATCTAGAGCCCCGGGAGGCTTGAAAGATGTAACAAAACGTAACGAACTGGCCCAGTCTGTTCTTGCTTGATTTTTTCATATATAATACCACTAGAGATAAAATTTTGTCGGCAAAATTGTTCGATTGTTATGAAAGTTTGTTGCTTGATAATTTCGCGAATGACATTTGTCAAAAAATCACGAGCCGTACGGCGAGTGATTTTTAATTAAATGTCATGAGCGAAATTGTCAAAAAGAAACAAACTTGAATACTTACAAGAGAACAATTTTGCCTACAAAATTTTATCTTGAGTGGTATTCGACATGACTATTTTACGAGAGAAAAATTAAGTCAATTTTCACTTAAAAAACTTATTTTTTACTGCAAAACGCAATGCGATGCAAAAATGTCAGTTTGACAATGATTTAATTTCCAAGCTGACTTGAACGTTTAAAACGTCAAAAAAATTGTCGCTGAGATTCCATGTTGTTAGTTTTGCCAAGGTACTTGTTTTGTCACCTGAATACTTGATTTTATTGTCGCTATAAATAATACACTCTAGTGAAATAGTCACTAAAAGTTTACTAAAAATTACAAAATATTTTTTATGTTTTCAATAGCTCGATTTGTCCACCTTAATTTTTCTCAGAAGTAAAACTATCATTAGATAGCTCCCTTAGGATCTAGAGCCCCGGGAAGCTTGAAAGATGTAACAAAACGTAGCGAACTGGCTCAGTTTGCTCTTGCTTGATTTTTTCACTAAAAGTTTATTAAAAATTACAAAATATTTTTTATGTTTTCAATAGCTCGATTTGTCTACCTTAATTTTTCTCAGAAGTAAAACTATCATTAGATAGCTCCATTAGGATCTAATCTAGAGCCCCGGGAAGATTGAAAGATCTAACAAAACGTAGCGCACTGGCTATTTTGTTCTTGCTTTATTTTTTCACTAATATTTTACCAAAAATTACAAAATATTTCTTATGGTTTCAATAACTCGTTTTGTCCTCTTTAATTTTCCTTAGAAGTAAAACTATCATTCGATACCTCCCTTAAGAGCTATGGGCTCCTGGAAGCTTGAAAGCTTGGCCTGTACAGGCTAAACCGGAAGGCAAGCCTGTGTGTGTGTGGCATAAGCGTAGGAAATGAGTTTAACATGGATCTACAGATCAAATTCATTTAGGAATCGCTTCCACTCTCTTATTTCCATCACCAAAACGTCCATTGAAGTTTTAATAAAAGAACACATCAAAGCCCACTTGACTTGCCAAAATCTCATTCTGCTAGCTCTTTGCCTTTTGTTTATTTTAGCTGTCGTAAGAACAGCTGTTACTTTGTGTTTTTTTTGTTGTTACTTTTACCTACGTTACAAAATTTAACTCCACATATGGAAAAACGAAAGTATTAAATGTGACACTCAAAACTAAGCAAATCAAAGAAAGTGAATAAAAAACGATGACAAATCACATTGAACTTTTAGCTCATTTTAGCAACAAAACGCCTACTTGAAAAATTACGTGTCATAATTTTAATAAAATTTTGTAATAATTTAAGTATGTTTCAATTTTTATAGAAAAATATTGTAGGTAGTGAGTATAGTGGGCTTCGACTTCCTTGAAAAATAACTGATTTTTCATAACGCGACCTTCACTTACTATTCTCAAAATAATTAATTATTGATCTAATTATGTAAAGACCGACAAACCCTAATAGTAATTATAGGAAATTAATTTACAAAATGCACTTTTTAGAGCTCTAATTAAAATTTAATTCTTGGGCGGTTAAAAAATAACGTATCAATTAGATCTTCATTACTCTCTTAATTAGGAGGAGACTCTGCACATTTCTAGTTTTTTTATATTGAAAAAACTTGTTTATTAAGTGCATGTTCACAATTACGTTTTAATGAATTGCAAAAAAAGAAATGCTTTTTTTGATACTTTCCAAATTTTTTGTAGACCCACACACTAATCGATAAAATTTGATACGTCTTCAATTTGCAAAGGAGCCCGCACATTACTTATGGAAAATAGGAAATAGCAAGTCTTCATGGGAAACCAAACTTTTATCTTTAAAACGAAGCGTTCTACAACAAGAAAGTGATTCATTGAGTCACAAAATGAGCCAGTTCGCTACATCGGTTTGTTACATCTTTCAAGTTTCCCGGGGCTCTAGCTCCTAAGGGAGGTATCTAATGGTAGTTTTACTTCTAATGAAAATTAAAGAGAACAAATCGAGCTATTGAAATCATAAAAAATATTTTGTAATTTTTAGTAAAATATTAGTGAAAAATCAATCAGGAACATAATGAGTCAATTCGCTACGTTTTGTTACATCTTTCAAGCTTCTCGGGGCTCTAGGTCCTAAGGGAGGTGTCTAATGATCGTTATACTGCTGAGAAAAATTAAAGAGAACAAAGCGGACTATTTAAACCATAAAAAATCTTTGGTTATTTCTTGTTAAATATTAGTAAATAAATAAATCACACAAATGAAGCAGTTTGCTCAGTTTTGTTAGACCTTTCTACTGTTAACAATCTCGGAATCTTAAATTTCAGGATTCCGGGATCTCAATATGTACAGGATTGTAATATCAATTTGATGATAATCGTCAGTTCTTAAGCAAGCCAACTGTAGGACCAACTTAGGTAACTTTACATGATTCGTGCAGAGTAACCTGTAATCAGAGCAAATGCCCTGCTCTTTAGTTCATAAACAAAATATATAAATTAAATTTGTTAAAAGGAAGTGGCTAATTTGGATAATGGGGTACATGGTCATCTGTTTCATCTCTCAAGCTGTAATCTGTAATCTCCATATTTTGAACTTTTCACCAGCTATAATGGAAAGCTTGTTAGCTCTGTAGGAATTTTTTATTATTATTTTGAGCTGCAAAAATATTTCCTATATCGAAAACTGCCTAAGAAATAAATCGGCAAGTAAAATTACCATGCAGTTTTTTATAAAATCAATTGTGTAATAAAATTATCTTTTATAAACATACCCATAATAACTAATAATTTGCTACGATTTGTTTTGGTGGCTGTCGTATCCTACGTTAAAATTTTTCGATTAACTAATATACGTGATGTACGATTATCTGCTATACCTTACGGTGATGTAATCTTCACACCTAATTTTTTTTGTTAAAACCCAATCAACACTCGAAGATATATTGCTACGATATAATATTAATATCGAAACATATTGTTCTTAAATTTTAATTAGTAATAAGTCAAATTGTAAGAAATGCGATTCTAAATAAGGACTTAAATAATTAATTATAAAAAATATTTTTTTTATTGAATAAAAAATATATTGAACTTTTTAAGGTCTACGTCCTTTGGTAAAAGAAATAATCCTTACAAAATGTAGGTGTCGTTTTTGGTTTTTTAGCGTGGACGTATTTTACGAATTTAAAATGTAAAAATCGAAAACAAAAATGTTGTTTAATGTATGAATCCCACAGTTGTTTTAAAAAATAATAAATTGAATGCATTTGTTTTTGGTTTTTTCGTGTAAAAAAATTTCTTAATTAAACTTAATTATTAAAATTATCTAAATTTAATGTATGTTACCTTTAATTAATTCGTAAGTCGTACGTGGAGTGTAGATGATACTCGTAAATTATTTTTACTTTAATTGTATTTTAATTTTCGTGAAATTATTATGTTCCATTTTTATGTTCTAATTAGGAAACTTTTTTTTATATTTTTATAGTTCTTTTTGTTACAAAGTATCCAACTTCCGCTTGATCTTTCCGACAAAATTACTTCAAAAGAAGGGAGTTTAATTTTTTGAATTTGAGAGGATTTGGGATATCCAGTAAAAATGGTGGAGAGTTTGACAGAATGACAGACGTTCTTATAGACAGGCAGCCAAAAATATGGCTAAAGAAACGAACAGATAGGCAAATTTTATTTTGCATATTGTTTTCAAAATTGTAGCTCGTCCAACTTTGTACGGAATACAACTCTAGAGTGTAATAGAAGAAAACCATCACAACCTAACCTTGATTTAGTTTATAAATTCGTGATTTTCCTATTTAGCAACGCTTTCTTCTTAAAAAACCAAGATTAATATCGCTTAGAAATCTATTCGCATACAATTGCATAGTATAAAACCCATTTGTTTTAATTTAAAGTAATTAATTTTGTTTAATTTTTGCAATTGAAATGTCTAGATATTTATCGAAAAGATGTTCAAAAAAATGTTGAAAACAAAAAAAGTTTAACATGAGACAAATTAGTTTAAGATTATTAACGATTTAAGGAAGTTGCTACTGATGCGCGTGTAATAGGTAGATTTCGCATCTGATTTCATTATATTTCATTTTTGCCATATAAGGGCATACCCCTTACGGTCCTTACAAGCTGCAACGATTAATTTAATTTTATGCAGAAAATATATCAAGTAGCAATCTGTGTGTCCCCCTATATCTCTTTTTAGTTTTATTGGTTTTATTAATAAATAGTTTTCCGGTATCCCGGGGATTATTGGAAGGTACATAATTTTCTATGGATCTTTAAGGTATGATCTATCCTGGTGTCAAAATTTAAAGTTTGTAGTCAACTCAGTGTCCCATGTTTTCTAGAAAATGCATAGTTTTTTACGGGTTTTTAGGGTATGATCTATCCTGGTGCCTAAATTTAAAGTTTGTAGTCAACTCAGTGTCCCATGTTTTCTAGAAAATGCCCAGTTTTTTACGGGTTTTTAGGGTATGATCTATCCTGGTGCCTAAATTTAAAGTTTGTAGTCAACTCAGTGTCCCATGTTTTCTAGAAAATGCCCAGTTTTTTACGGGTTTTTAGGGTATGATCTATCCTGGTGCCTAAATTTAAAGTTTGTAGTCAACTCAGTGTCCCATGTTTTCTAGAAAATGCCCAGTTTTTTACGGGTTTTTAGGGTATGATCTATCCTGGTGCCTAAATTTAAAGTTTGTAGTCAACTCAGTGTCCCATGTTTTCTAGAAAATGCCCAGTTTTTTACGGGTTTTTAGGGTATGATCTATCCTGGTGCCTAAATTTAAAGTTTGTAGTCAACTCAGTGTCCCATGTTTTCTAGAAAATGCCCAGTTTTTTACGGGTTTTTAGGGTATGATCTATCCTGGTGCCTAAATTTAAAGTTTGTAGTCAACTCAGTGTCCCATGTTTTCTAGAAAATGCACAGTTTTTTACGGGTTTTTAGGGTATGATCTATCCTGGTGCCTAAATTTAAAGTTTGTAGTCAACTCAGTGTCCCATGTTTTCTAGAAATTGCCCAGTTTTTTACGGGTTTTTAGGGTATGATCTATCCTGGTGCCTAAATTTAAAGTTTGTAGTCAACTCAGTGTCCCATGTTTTCTAGAAAATGCCCAGTTTTTTACGGGTTTTTAGGGTATGATCTATCCTGGTGCCTAAATTTAAAGTTTGTAGTCAACTCAGTGTCCCATGTTTTCTAGAAAATGCACAGTTTTTTACGGGTTTTTAGGGTATGATCTATCCTGGTGCCTAAATTTAAAGTTTGTAGTCAACTCAGTGTCCCATGTTTTCTAGAAAATGCCCAGTTTTTTACGGGTTTTTAGGGTATGATCTATCCTGGTGCCTAAATTTAAAGTTTGTAGTCAACTCAGTGTCCCATGTTTTCTAGAAAATGCCCAGTTTTTTACGGGTTTTTAGGGTATGATCTATCCTGGTGCCTAAATTTAAAGTTTGTAGTCAACTCAGTGTCCCATGTTTTCTAGAAAATGCCCAGTTTTTTACGGGTTTTTAGGGTATGATCTATCCTGGTGCCTAAATTTAAAGTTTGTAGTCAACTCAGTGTCCCATGTTTTCTAGAAAATGCCCAGTTTTTTACGGGTTTTTAGGGTATGATCTATCCTGGTGCCTAAATTTAAAGTTTGTAGTCAACTCAGTGTCCCATGTTTTCTAGAAAATGCACAGTTTTTTACGGGTTTTTAGGGTATGATCTATCCTGGTGCCTAAATTTAAAGTTTGTAGTCAACTCAGTGTCCCATGTTTTCTAGAAATTGCCCAGTTTTTTACGGGTTTTTAGGGTATGATCTATCCTGGTGCCTAAATTTAAAGTTTGTAGTCAACTCAGTGTCCCATGTTTTCTAGAAAATGCCCAGTTTTTTACGGGTTTTTAGGGTATGATCTATCCTGGTGCCTAAATTTAAAGTTTGTAGTCAACTCAGTGTCCCATGTTTTCTAGAAAATGCCCAGTTTTTTACGGGTTTTTAGGGTATGATCTATCCTGGTGCCTAAATTTAAAGTTTGTAGTCAACTCAGTGTCCCATGTTTTCTAGAAAATGCCCAGTTTTTTACGGGTTTTTAGGGTATGATCTATCCTGGTGCCTAAATTTAAAGTTTGTAGTCAACTCAGTGTCCCATGTTTTCTAGAAAATGCCCAGTTTTTTACGGGTTTTTAGGGTATGATCTATCCTGGTGCCTAAATTTAAAGTTAAAGTTTGTAGTCAACTCAGTGTCCCATGTTTTCTAGATATTGCCCAGTTTTTTACGGGTTTTTAGGGTATGATCTATCCTGGTGCCTAAATTTAAAGTTTGTAGTCAACTCAGTGTCCCATGTTTTCTAGAAAATGCCCAGTTTTTTACGGGTTTTTAGGGTATGATCTATCCTGGTGCCTAAATTTAAAGTTTGTAGTCAACTCAGTGTCCCATGTTTTCTAGAAAATGCACAGTTTTTTACGGGTTTTTAGGGTATGATCTATCCTGGTTTCAAAATTTAAAGTTTGTAGTCAACTCAGTGTCCCATGTTTTCTAGAAAATGCCCAGTTTTTTACGGGTTTTTAGGGTATGATCTATCCTGGTGCCTAAATTTAAAGTTTGTAGTCAACTCAGTGTCCCATGTTTTCTAGAAAATGCCCAGTTTTTTACGGGTTTTTAGGGTATGATCTATCCTGGTGCCTAAATTTAAAGTTTGTAGTCAACTCAGTGTCCCATGTTTTCTAGAAAATGCCCAGTTTTTTACGGGTTTTTAGGGTATGATCTATCCTGGTGCCTAAATTTAAAGTTTGTAGTCAACTCAGTGTCCCATGTTTTCTAGAAAATGCCCAGTTTTTTACGGGTTTTTAGGGTATGATCTATCCTGGTGCCTAAATTTAAAGTTTGTAGTCAACTCAGTGTCCCATGTTTTCTAGAAAATGCCCAGTTTTTTACGGGTTTTTAGTGTATGATCTATCCTGGTGCATAAATTTAAAGTTTGTAGTCAGCTCGGTCCCTCGGGAATTTTAGGAAAATACACAATTTTCTACTTTGTTTTTAGAGCATGATTTATTTATGTGCCAAAATTTAAAGTTTGTAATCAACTCGGCCTCCTGGGGATTTTTTGAAAAATACAGAGTTTTCTACGGGTCTTTAGGTTATGATTTTTCCTAGTGTTAAAACTAAAAGTTTGTGGTCAACTGGGTCTCCCTGGGATTTTTTTAAAAACACAGAGTTTTCTCGGGTCTTTAGGATATGATTTCTCCTGGTGCTTAAATTTAAAGTTTGTAGTCAACTCGGTCTCTCGGGAATTTTTCGAAAATACAGTTTTCTACTGGTTTTTAGGATATGATCTATTCTGGTGCCTAAATTTACTGTTTGTAGCCAACTCGGCCTCCTGGGGATTTTTGAAAAAAACACAGTTTTCTACGGGTCTTTAGGGTGTGATCATATGATCAGTTCTGGTGACAACATTTACAATTCGTACTCAACTCGGTCTCCCGGGGATTTTTGAAAAATACATCATTTTCTAAAGGTCTTTAAGATATGATTTCTCCTGGTGCCTAAATTTAATGTTTGTAGCCAACTCGGCCTCCTGGGGATTTTTTGAAAAATACAGGGTTTTATACGGGTCTTTAGGATATGGTCTTTCCTGGTGCCAAAACTTAAAGTTTGTAGGCAACTCGGTCTCCATGGGATTTTTTAAGAAATAGAGAGTTTTCGACGGGTCTTTAGGTTATGATCTTTCCTGGTGTCTAAATTTAAAGTTTGTAGTCAACTCGGTCTCCCTGGGATTTTTTGAAAAATACAGGGTTTTCTACGGGTCTTTAGGATATGATCTATCCTGGTGCCTAAATTTAAAGTCTCTAGAAGTACCTCCTTAATATTATACCGAATAGCACTCTTCTTACAACTTCGTTATTCATAAACATATCCAAACGATAATTTCTATGGGTTTAATTATACTCATGTAAATTGGAAGTTCTTTTAACTACTTGCTAATATTTAAAAATTAAATAGAACATCCTATACAGGTTCTTCAAAGTTAAGTGGCTTCTTTTAGAAGAAGCATAGTGGGCCTAGGCACCCCCTCTTGACTCATAATATTAATAATAGCTACAAGACAGCTGTGAAGCCAGCTGCTTGTGACTAATGACACCACGGTTACCAGATGTCTTCTAGGGAACTTGGTTCCCTTTTTCCTCATTTGTATCTGGAACGAGCGGAGCTATGATAACATTATACACGGGGTAGAATTTCTAAAGCACACCGCTCAACATCCCTTAGTTATTATTGCCAGTATCTTCACTTTACTTTCAGAGGGGCCTATATTAGGCTTTAGCTGCAGTCTCTATGGGTAAATAACTTCAGAAGCTATATCAATCATCTGTCATTACTCTCAGTACAAGTACTTTCCCATGCGATTTGCACTTGTTAATAGCCGATATCTTGGAATTTAGTGGAACCGGTAACAATAAGTACAAGAGTAGCCCTTTAACTATAGCAACTTTTGTGGATATAGGATTTTAAGCCTTAATCTTTGTAACGTTGATTCCAAAATTTTTCTCTATCCTCTTCCATTTTCACTGTCTTTTTTGTTGTAATTATATTTAATTGAATTTCAAATTAATTTTAAGTTAAATGTGCTAATATTTTAAATTGAAATTAAATAATTTGTTACAGCTGATCAAAACCATCAAAAAGGCAAGGATAGAATTAAAAGGTAGGTCCTCAAAGATGAGATTTTACTATTTTTTATTGAGCTGTTTGGGTGTGAGCTGTATGTATTGTGGCTCTAATAACTGTATTTTCCCTTTGAATAAAAAATACCGAGTTACTATCACTAAGAATCATTATAGATCATTAAAACCAAAATGATTTACGTGATCGCGATGGAGGTCTAAATGGCTATTTGCGTCACACTTTCTCCTATAGGAAATGATTGCTAGCACTCCTGAGATTTTATTTTCTAAGGTGTATGTATGTATATTTCTTGTTTTAGAAAAACGATTTTCTATAATTCTACAAATACTTTAAAACCTTTCTTAATTCTTCTGTGTGTCAATCAAATATTCATCTATTTCAAAAAAATTAAATGAGAAAGTTTTGTGACTAATTAGGCAATGAATTACGACTCTGGAGATTCCTGCACCCATCCTTTTGTTTTGTTTTCTTATAGATGTTCACTACCTCTTTTTACATAAACTAAAAATATTAACGACTCTAATTAGCAACTTACAGTTTGTTATTGTCTAACAGTAGTCAATTTTTAATTTTTTTTCCATGTATTCGATTTTCTGAAGTTCTGAAGTCCACGCTCTGCGGTATGTCACGTTTAAGGAAATAGAAACAGCTGAGGGTTTACATAAACGTTCCCATTCGCCCTCAGCCTTTAATAGTGACGTATTAGTATACAAAAGCTCATATTTTTTAATTTTTTTTTTAAAGAAATCTTAACCACGAGTTAGAAGAAAATGAGAGTCGAAGCATGCCAATATACCGAGTATGTACGTGAGAAAGCTTTTTTTGTGCTTCTACCATATAAGAAAAGAGCGAAAAATTGAGTTATTGTTCAAAAACTTTTACTGTCGATATTAACAGTAAAGTTATATGATCTAAGAAACTTCGTAAAAAGTAAAATCTACACAACTTAAGTAGCAAATAAATTACATAATATAAATAGCGCATAGTTGAACTTATAACCACCCATATAAACGGCTATAAACGGCGTGACGTAAATAAATGTACTATAAATGTTATTAAATCACACTAAAAATGATTTAACCTTAGATGCAAATTTTATTGTTGGTCATTGATCCTTAAAGCCTTTCTTAGAAAATTTTGATTTATCGAAAATTTGAATAACAAATAATGTGGGTAGTTTTAATTAAGACTTTAATGTGTGAAAATTAACATACTGAGTGTCCACAGACTGATTCTTAACACGGGGATTTCTGTGATTATAATGAGAGACGGAGACTTTATTAAATGAAGTAAATATAGCGAAAAAAGGGAAATTTCGGTTTTTCTATTTTTGATCCAGATCTCATGATACCCCTAAGAAGTATTTTACTCCATTTAATTAAAAATCTCATAATAATAACAGTAAACCCCATGGTCCCCATGTTCAGAATGATTGTGGACACACTGTGTGCACGTTAGTACCTTATAGTTCATGTTTTCTATTAAATGATGCGATTTCGATTGTCATTAATTACGAAAACTTTATTTTTATTTCAAATCATCACTTTTCGTGAGCTAACTTTGAATTTATGACAAACATTGGTGCAACTTTTAAGATTTTATTACTCAATGACCGCGAAGGAAACTTTTCAGGATGCACTAAAGATTAATTAGCAAGGTTGGTCTAATCAAAATTGAATTTAATGACCGTGTTCTAAATTTATTTGCTATGTCTTATCGCCGAATTTTTAACAAATTTCACTTTTGGTTAATTAAAATTTACACAATTGTGTAAAGCGAGTAAAAGATTTACAACAATTTAATCTGTAAAGGGCGTTTTGACCGTGACCTTAGCTCTTCAACTGTGGTAACTTAAAGACTACAATAATAAAATACGTGCATTTCTATAAGACGGGAATTAATTCAAAGCTTTCTAGTAAATGTCTAGGTATTGTAAGATAATCGAATTGGACACTAACATAAAATAACATAGTAGGCAGAGAGAAACATGTTGAATTTACTCGAGAAAAGTAAATTGCATTATTTCTAGAGTATAATTTTCTTTTAAACCAAATAACATTTCAATAGATCGACAAATGATATTTAGAGTAGGCTTCAGCTTTAGAGAGAACGAGAGTTCATTTACTTTTTGTAATTTAAATTCATTCGAGACGCAAATTATTGCTTTGCAAGGGCAAAAATTTTCCGAAAGTGAGAAGCGATTCCGGGATAACATCACGAGCTTTGATTGAATCCGCCCCTCATTCCATCAATCAAAATCGATGAAAATTAATAAAAATGTAAATGATCAAATCGATTCTTTTATTTTTCGTTTGGCGTGGAATTTTTCTAAAGGTTAAATTTTAATCATAATAAACTTCCACGATGACTTAATCAGTATACCTATAGGATGTAGCGACGTAGAGTAAAGGTTATCCAAGTAAAAAAGAAAAGTACATTGTGTTAAAATACAGCTTTTCCAAAAGCACCTACAAGAGATTCGTTTAAGGAAAACCCCGCTTTTAACACCTACCATAATCCAAATCAATTAACGGCTACCGAAGCAATATTCTATAGTAGGTACAACTAATTAGAATTTCTCGATATTGCTTCTTAAAATGCAATGACGAATGTGATGATTCTGATAGCTCTGTGTGAAATAAAAGCCCACGCATCAGTATTTATAGTTCGTGTTTTTTTAACAGAAATCGCTATATGAGAGCATTCAGTGGGGTTCCTTTTATGTAGTGGAGGTGTTTATTGAGTTGGTTGAATACCGTTAACGTTAAGATCAATGTAATTGTTATTAAATATATTCTTTAAAAAATAATCTAAAGCTATTATACACATACAATTATGGAACTATTTACGATGGTTGAGATCAGCAGGATAGTGCACAATAAATAACTTGGATTTTAGAATAAAGTGAATGGTATTTTAAATGACTAGTTTGATAAGAGCTATGCACTTTTGTAAGATGACAAGGATCTGCTGTTCCAGAATAAACAAACTCATAAAAAAATTAAACCTTCCATGTCCATGTCGGATTCTCTTATTGCAAAAAATGTATTTTACAAGTTTCCTTTTTAAAGTACTATTACGCTCGACTAGAAATCGGGGGTTCTGGGTTCAACCCTCAGACCAATAATCAAGATGGACACGTAAATAAACAATGACTATAAACACGAAATATCCGATCTTAAGATGTAATTGTAATAGTAAGAACGTGATAGTTCGTATTATTCCGTTTCGAAGCTGATCTTAACAATGTTTCCTCTATAACAAAGAGTGTATGGGACAAATAACAATGTAAATAACGATGTTCATCTTGTTTATTCGTCTGAGGTTCAACCCTACTAAATATTCATGTCCAATACGCGAGATGTATGTCTAAATTAGCAAAATTCAGATAGTAATTTAGTAAAATGACATTATGTGACATATTTTTCTTGCGTAGGTATAGCGATAATTCAGCAAATTCAGTAAGGCCGACAGTCTTAAAGACAATGCCTGGATGCTGTTTGAATTGTAAGGCTCTTACTCTGTAAAGCTTTTACTAACAATTCATAAAAAATTAGCCGGTTTTTTCATAAGAGGAACCCGAGCGCAAGTCCCAAATCAATAAACATTTGACTATATCTTCCACCAAACTACGACGGAAAGCAGCAAATCAAAGTTCTTCGCCCATGGCACAATATTTTTAACTGAGTATTACAGGTAATCAATTAACTTCATTAGTTTTCACCATTTACCTTTATTTCCTAGTTTGTTTTTTCTGGTGCTCCTTGTATAGACTGGGGTCTGGGTACCTTGCACCCGCTGCACCCTCTAGTTCCGGCCCTGGCGTTAAAACTATTATAAAGACTGAAATGCACACACAGCGCTTGTTCGCACATTCTTGAGATAGACCTTGGACTTTTAACCTGACTTCTAAAGTTGTAAAACCCTCTCTCATCGAAATGACGCCACCGTGGACTTGGGACCTTTTTATACATATATTCTTGGAAAGAAAATTCGCGTTTTTTTCCCCAGAACTTAGCTTACCTCTCGGGAAAGTAGAAGCTAGCGTACTGCATCACTGGCAGAGATTCGGCCTCGACGGTTGCCTACATAATCGTTAGGTTAATGGCAACGACCTAGGCGAACTTCACCCAAGTAATGCTTACACGACGTCTGGTGCTCAGTACCACCGCCATAACTCATAAACGTTAGAATAGCGACGGTTGAACTTATTTTAACAAAATTCTTTTTTAACCTAACCTAAGGGCCGTTTGACATGGACTAAATGTCGTACTAACTTGTTAGTACTGAATCAACTCAAGGAGAAGAAGCACGTGAATCGAAGCTTTAATGTTGAGCGTAGAAATTCCGACGTACGACCGTGCACGACGTTAAAGCTATTGGAGATTATGAAAGGTAAAAGAAACGCAAGCAGATATAATTATATTATTTATTAATTGAGTATTTATTTAATTAAATTAGGAGCCTGTTGTTTAAACGGCTGTTCAACAAGAACTAACTTAAAATCATTTTAAATATAAAAGATTTACATGTGTAGTTTTTACTACGCATAATTGTCTCTTTCACACCCCATTTAGAAGGGTCGAGTAGAAGTTGAACTAGAACGAATTTCCAGACTAAAGTAATAAAAGTTTACAACCATATAGCTCGGGGAAATTACTATAAAAATCGTCACTTATTCGGACAAATTTACATAAGCCCGTTAGTAAAGGAAATATGTTCATTATAACCATATGTATAACATACTAAAAGTCTCCTGCCATAGGGGTGCTAGAACCACACCAAATTTGACTACTATTTTTAAATTTTCACATTTTACGAAATCTTTGCAAGAGAGTTAATTTATGCAGAATTTGAATACGAACAAAATGGTGTATTTAAATGTTTAATCAGTAAAAGAAGTGGCAAAGAAGCATAGTTTTGATTTATTTTGGAAAGAGTTTGGTAACAATCATGTTTTTTCTTTATCGGTCGAAAAGGTCACTGTGCGTATGGGATCAAATATCCCAACCCAATTTTGACCGAAAGGCACTTTTTAGTGAGCCGAGAATTGAAAACTCAAAATTTGACACTACAGTCGAAGAAAATGGGCCTTCTGGTCAAACTTAGATTGGGATATTTTATCCACACACGCGCAGTAACCTTTTCGAGCGATTAAGAAAAGGCTGTTAACAAACTCTTCCCAAAATGAAGAAAAACTGTTCTTTTTTGCCTCCACTTTTACTATTTAAAGATTTAAATACATCATTTTGTTCGTATTTGAATTCTACATAAACTACCCCTCTTGCAAAAATTTCATAAACCTAACCGTTTAGTAAAACAAAATTAATATGTGCAAATTTAAAAAAGGCGGCCAAATTTAGGGGGGTTCCGGCACCCCTATGGTAGGGGACTTTTAGTATGTTATACATATGGGTATAAGGAACACATTCCCACTGATAACTGCCTTTGTAAATTTGTCCATGTCAAAAACGTAACTTCCTCGAGCTAATATGTTTAGAAGTGATTAATTAATTTTTGTAAGGATTTATAATAAATCCAATAAAAGCTTAGATTCCCGTGCTTTTGCTCCTTGATTTGATTCAAAACTAACGAGTTACTATGACATTTAGTCCATGTAAAACGACCGTAACACGGTATACTGTGCAATACCATTAGAGTATTTATTAAGGAATAAAATAAGCAGTTTCCCCACATTCACTTTTTATGAAATTTTTATGACGAGAAAGTAATTTTTAAGGATGCAAAATTACCTGTCTGCCTATCTGTCCGTCTCTGTTCATTCGTTTGTTTCTTCGTCTATTAGTCTGTTTTTGCGTCCATCCACAATATCCACATGTCTACTTGTCTGCTGGCCTCTCCACTAGTACGTCCACTCATTCATTCATCTATGATGAATAGAAGATGAAATGGAAGATAAAACCGCGGAGCACGTGATTTACTCGTGTCCTGCAGTAGCATCGACTAGAGGATCTATACTTGGTGACTACTGGCTGGATATGGTCAGAATCAGATACACTCCACCCGCTAAGCTGTTCGAGTTCATTTTAGAGTTGGGATGGCTTTAGGAGTGACGGGGAAAGAGGCGCTTCTGGAGAGGTTGCACAGGTTGCAAGTGTAAGCTGGCTAAAAGCCAGCCCTCCCATTAGCAATCCAATCCAATCCATTTATCTATTATGCGTCGGTCCACCTAGTATGGCAATAATTAGTAGTAACTCCTGGAGCATCGAGTCATTTCTGTAATAGGTTCTAGTTATTAATAGTTAAGGTACTCTGTAGCTGGAACAGTGAACAAGACTAATGTAGGAAATCGAAGAAATCTAATTAGAAAAGGAATTTGCTGTTATATTTTATCGAAATTAACCAAGGAGCTTGAAAGGCTACATTTTTGAGAAAAATTGTATACTGAAAGTTATCTCTTTGTTTGTTATTCTTCGGCCCCTACTCCTGTTTAAGACGTAGTTGCTTAAGATGACTTTATAATTAAACTTTTTAAGCAATTTATAACAGGAAACAAGGTAATAAGTAACAAAACATTTTTTAGATATCTCGTAATAGGTACTCCAACGATAATCAACAACGTGATGATGAATTCCAAATAAAGTACTTCTTAATGTTTGTCTTATATAAATGTCAAATTCAAACATGCACGTAAATTACCATTAATTACATTCCAAGCTCATAAGTGTAATTAATAAAACAGAAGTTTACTCAAGCAGTGGATAAAAATGTGCAAATTACTTATTGCGGTTGCAAGTTGGAATTATCATGCTATATACGAGTAGATTTGAATTTTTTGACACTTTAAAAGGCGAAATGTAAAGAAATAAAAATGGCTTTAATGGAAGGTTTTTAAAAATTGCAAAAAAATCGACTCCAGTTATTATAGCAATTTTTTACTGAAATCTAATTTTCGTATCGTGTAATTATTTCTTAGACGAAAGGAGTAATTCAAGTCTAGAAATGGTTTGTAATGCGATATAGATATAATTCTCAGCAGGTATTTCTTACAACCTAAAGAAGATATTAAACAACAAAAATATTAGCGTAACATCGCGTTGCAATAAATGAAGCAGCTTTCGGGGCCTCACTTACGTCCTTGATAGACCTTGAAGCTCACTGAACTCCAACCTGCTCCATTTGATCAGAAAATTATAGCAATATAACACATATTTTGTATTAAATATAATAAAAATTGATCGTGCGTGTGTGATATTATTAGTAACCACATACTTAAATTTTTTACTTTAAAAGGAGTTTTTAATGAGTGGCTTTTTTATTAATAGATTTTAACTATTTTAACAACAAGATGCAGGAACTTGGTTGGATATCACGAAGGAATCTTAAGTAGCGTGTGTAGATAATCTTTTTTATTTAAACAATTACGTTATAGATGAGTAACACATCTTTTACCTATTGAAATTCTCCTCTATCTTGATTACTATTAAGTTAAAGAATCGAGCAATTAAATTGTTCAACATTAAAAATTCCACTATAAAATTGTTGTAATAATAGACCAAGTTAATTATCGGTGTCGGTTCAAATTTTTTGGTTACTTTAACCTAAAAAAGTTGAGTGCCTTTTTTACGATGTACATTATGTACAATAACCTCTCAAATATAAGATTTGCATAAGCTGATAAAGCTTAGGAAGGCTGATACGTAAAATTATTTTTCCAAATTTTCATTTTGAAAGAAATATTCCAAATTTCAAAGAAACTACTAACGCATGTCGTTATTGTTACCAAAACGAATCACGTTTATTAATTAATTATGGGTTAATGAGCAAAGAATCGAGAGGCTTTGATTCACTAAATCTAAATTTAGAGATTATTATCGATCGTTTTATGATTTAACAAATAATATTAATAATTGAAATGGTATTTTAACCGTTAACATTTTTTTCCAAACTTAATTGTTCTGTTAGGTCTTTGTAAAGTAAAATTTTGAAAATCATGCATGTTAAAGTTAAATCTGTAATTATAATTATTAATTTAAAAAACAAACATTGATACAGTTACATAGAAATCCAGTTAATGTTAATTTATGTTTATGCAACAAAAGGTTTAACACCGGAAAAGATGTTAAAGAGGCTTTATATAATTAAGTAACGTTTGTTACACCTGTAACTTTAAGTTACATACGTATAATAGTTAACAATATAAAATTATATTGTCAAAATCGGTAAAGTTAAAGTGACGTATATTCTTAAAGTTGAAAAAGAATTTCCTAACAAGACAATAATAATTAAATTAAGAGCGATCCTGGCTCTTCAAACCTATACGATTAATAATAATGAAGAGTACAACGGTGTTTAATTTAACGGTTTTTACAATGAAAAGTAAACTATAAAAGTGCGTCTTTAAGAATATTTCTTTTATTAACGAGTATAGTCTTTTCTCATACAATTGTTTGAATGGCTACAAAAATTTTCCGATTAACCTACAACTTGTGGGAAAAAAATAAAGAAGAAAAACTCTCTACGAGCTCACCAACACCAACTTAGAACTGACAAGAAGCCCATACTTGCTATTTTCATTTCAGTACTTTTTATAGCTTCTCTTAAGCCAGTGTGTGGAGTCGGGTTTAAATTTTTTCTAAAGCTCAAAAGAGTAAGAGTTGACTGTAATTAATATTGCCAAATATTAACAGCAAAGATTAAGTAATAGCGTTGACTTTTATACAAATCGATGGAAAAGAGATGTAGGTAGAGGTAAATTTTTTAGAGAATACCTGGGCGGAGCCAATGTGTTACAACGAAAATGTAACCGGTCGCAGACAGTCGCGTCTCATACAATTGTTTGAATGGCTACAAAAATTTTCCGATTAACCTACAACTTGTGGGAAAAAAATAAAGAAGAAAAACTCTCTACGAGCTCACCAACACCAACTTAGAACTGACAAGAAGCCCATACTTGCTATTTTCATTTCAGTACTTTTTATAGCTTCTCTTAAGCCAGTGTGTGGAGTCGGGTTTAAATTTTTTCTAAAGCTCAAAAGAGTAAGAGTTGACTGTAATTAATATTGCCAAATATTAACAGCAAAGATTAAGTAATAGCGTTGACTTTTATACAAATCGATGGAAAAGAGATGTAGGTAGAGGTAAATTTTTTAGAGAGTACCTGGGCGGAGCCAATGTGTTACAACGAAAATGTAACCGGTCGCAGACAGTCGCGTCAATTTTAGTGATATGAAAGAGAGACAGAGAGAGTACTCGCTCCCTCCATCTGTGCTACTTAAGATAATGACTCCAATCTTGAAAATAGCTACTGGAGTCACGGCTCAATACCTCCTTCATTGATTGGATCTGAAAAAAAAAATTGATTAATTATGTTGTGAGTGTTATGTGTGACCGAAGTCACTGACGCTAAATGTTAGTCTGTTAGGTGGTGACATTGAGCTTTAGGATCGGTCAAGAACCAACTTAGGTCTCTTCCAAAACCGAGACTCATTCATATTGTTTTCCCATAGTCTTCTGATAGTAGGTTGTAGTGGTTCAGTGTTGTTTCGTGGAACTTGGAGGCTGGATGCTGGCTGATCATCTGTAGGTCCTGATGTATGTTGCTGTTTCGGACAAATCACGGAGCGTTAACGATGTTCCTTAGAACCTTGTTCTTGATGGTCTGCATCTTCTTAATGTGTGATGGTACGGCGTAACACCAGACTGGTGCGTCGTACGTCATGATTGATCGGACGACGGTCTTGTAAAGAAACAGCTTGTTCTGGAGGACCAGTGTTGTACCTGAAAAAAGCGGCTATAATAATGCAAAGGCAGTTCGTGCTCGGACGATAACTTCTTCGATATTAAGTTTTTAGGTGAGCCCCTTGTCTATGGTGAGTTCTAGATATCTGGTTTCTTCTTTCCAAGGTATGAGTTGACCGCAGACTTCGACGCTTAGAGAAGAAGATGGACGAGCTCTTTCGGGTTTTGACGGAGATTCGCCATTTCTTGATCCAGAGCTCCAGGTTGTCGGCGGATTTTTGAAGGCGATGTCGTACCAGTCGGGGGTTCCTGTTGCTGGCTTAGAATCAGGTGTCATCTGCAAAAATATGAAGACTGGTGGCTTCGGTTAGTGACATATCGCCGATGAAGATGGTAAAGAGGTACTGAGATAGGGTAGCTCCTTGAGGTAGCTCCAATTAATGGTAGAGGCATACGAACAGACTTTTACTGCTTCTTACTTGTGCAGGCTAAAACTGCGCAGGTCTCTATGTGCAGTTTTGCATACGCAGGTCGCCTGAACGATGTATCAGACATTCCGTGTTAAGCTGAAGTAAAAGCCAGTGCGCGGGTCTCCGCCTTTAAACTAAACTTTTATCATCACTAGCGCCTAGTGACTAGTACCTAGTGACGTACATTTTTAAGGTGTTTCTTTATAGTACTAAATACAGAATTTTTCGGAGGCCACGCAGGCTCGTTATTTATGCCACACTTAGTGTCACATGTCACATAACACTAGGTTATTTTTTTGTTATGCGTAACGATTCCAGAAGAATGGAAAACACAAGTGCAGAAGGACATGGCAAGAAAAGAGTTAGAAGAGGAACAATGGATGGATAAAGAGGAATGGAAAAGAGGATGCGAGAGACGGCCAAAAATGCTGCAGAAAACTCGCCGAAATAATAATGCGTGACGATGAAATCAATTAAAGAATCCAGATAACCAGAAACCATACGTGACCATATCTGTAACTAATTTCATTGGATTCTATAGGTCTATGCTGCCCTTACGGGTTATATCAATTCACGCTGCTCTTGCTGTCACTCGGGGTTATATCAATTCTCACAGTGTTCCTCCCAATCGCCATGTCTTGTCACGTGCTTTGGATTTCCTAATTGATCGACAGACAGTTCTCATGATTTATATGAACAGTGAGATTTAAGAAAATTTCAACAAATTTTCTGATGTCTGGAAGATAGATAATATCTGTTCATGTTCATTCCAACTAGCTGATCCTGATATCTCCTCGTCCTCGTCTAATAAGACTTCTGCTGCTATATCACCCCTATTCGTTCGTTCTATTCGCGCAACCCCATTTTTCAAACGAGATCCACAATGCGAAGCATAAGTAGTCACAAGCATGTGCATTGTGCATCGGTAATTCAATTTCTCATCCGCTACTCGTGGTCATTTTTGTAGTAAAAAATAACAGGACAACCAAACGGTAAATTTCCGGAAATTAAAACCAGCACATATCTAATAGATTATGTATGAAAATTTTTAATTCACCAAGAATTACGACTGATTTTTAATTCGTTTTCCAAAAAATGCATTCTTGCTTGATAATCGTAATAACAGTTAACAATTAAATACAATTCAAATAATAAAGTGAGGTTATGTAATGCTTCAACGACACACCCTAAAAAACATTAATCGTATAGGTCACAGATATCCATATAATTCTAATGGACTATCGATCTAAACTCATTCCGTATTTTACATTCTTTGCAGTTCGTTTTCGTTTTTTGCCATCAGTCTGCATAGCAAATTATATCGAAATCCTCCATAGCCGGTCCCAAGCACTAGAACACAATGACAGATAAGACTATACCTGCGATTTGATTAATATTGCCCAAAATAGCAGATGAACCGCTAAATCGCCCGGTATGTCATGCCTCCCCTGTTGTTGGGTGGGATGGATTCGTACACAAGAAAACCAAAAAGTATTATCATTCTTGACGTTAATTATCACCCATAGGTAGTTTCCACCCAAGAACCTTGTATCTGACGCTAAATTCCATTGTGCTTCCATTATTAGTGGATCATAAACTTTTTTAGTTTTCTTTTTTTTGTAACTTCCAGTTATTTCATACTTGGCCTCTTTCTGTAAGTATAGTCATAATCTATATTCTATTGTATTAAGCTGTAATATAATCGAATAGTACTAGAAAGTACAGATTTTATGATTAATAAATTAACTGCAACCTAAAATTACAGGATAGTAAAAGTTTAAGGCTATTACTTGAACAATTATACAAATTACAAATAAATAGTATTTTTGCAACAAATTAATTAAGAATAAAATACAAGAATTTGCTTTGTAAATTAGCCAATTTATTGAATTACCGTAAAATTTTAGCTGAAATTTTTCAAGCACCATAAGGTAAACATAATTTTGTAAACTGTTTTGAAATTATAATTAATTTCAATTTTTTTAATTGGCATTGAAATATCTATCAATATATTATACCTTATTAAAAATCACGAAAAACAAGTAAAAAATATCAATAATATGCAAAAAGTATACAGCTAATTGTTTTACTATAAAAATACACTAATTAATATAATTGATAAACGAGCGTAATATTTAAGTTGCTAAAAGAATTTAAAAATAAAGAGTATAATTAGTAGGTACAACTAATAATAAACGTAACTATAATCTTCGATTATAATTATATAATAAATTACCTTGTCTTGTATGAATCATTGATAAATTAAAAATAGTTATGTCGAGTAAACCGTTGAGGTGTATAAAAAAATTGCTATTTTTGCATAATTTATCGTCCTTTAATTTTAATTTATTGATTTATAAATTTTATACAATATTAAAATTAACGGTTTTTGAAAAATTAACACTAAACAGTTTTATCAGTAAAATTAAATTTTGATCAGTGATCACATAACTGATTGTAAGGCATTTTAATAATTCTCTAACTACAAATTAATTAATATGAACAACATAATCATCTTTTTTTTAAATCGGTAATTATGACTTGCAATGAAAAGTGCATCAAGTTTACGTTAATAACTAACAAATATTATACTACTTTTTTTAATTTAATATAATAATAATTTACTATCGCGTTAAATTTAACAACCTTTTGTAAATGAATCGATCGCAATTAATATATTAAATAAAATAAGGCGCGTTACGCCTGAAAGATAGGCAACTTAATATGCTACTCCTATTCCTAGAAGGTCGCGCGAGTCGTCGACACACAAATACTCACTGCTTGGGCGCGAAATTGGCGGTCTTCCCACCAGGACGGCAGAAATACAGGAGTGTATATGTGAACGTAAATGTTTGAAAATAATTCAACTCGTGCAATACGATATTTTTACATGTCTACAAGCCTGATATGTATAGCTGTAAGTTGATAACTTGATCCACGCAAAACAGACAGGTGTGTTAACGGATTAATTTTTTTTTATCGAGAACATTGTCACATTAATTTAAATTTTATTTTGTTGTTAAATACGCATTTTATTTAAATTTTAAAAACAATTGTGTAATTTTATTTTACCTTATGGAAGGTTGAAAATTTTTATTACTTTACATATTAATTTTTAAAAATCGACAAAGGTTGTTTTACATTAATATAATTACATATTAAATAATATTTCAAATTAAATATTAAAAATTTTTTTTTCGGTAGGACAATAGCGCGTAGATGAGAGCTGTCAATCATAAATATGAAAGTATTGAATTTTAGAAATGTATGGAATGTGTTGCCATGTTGGAATTTTGTAAGAATTTTCCTCATAATTCATAACTGAGAGGGCTTAGGTCACAAGGCGGCAGAAGTTGAAAGAGTACAACTTGGTACACTTTACAAACGAAAAGTTATTGAACGCTACAACGCGCCAAACTAAACAAAGCCACTTCAACCGTGTCTTATCTATTTATTTGTATAACTTGCGAACTTGTGTACTTGAAAATTAATATTAATTTTAAAATTAAATTTTAATTGTAATTTACAATAAAAAAATAAAACAAAAATAAATAGTTAAAGTTTATTTTAAAAAAATCAATGTTTTACGAATCACTTTTCTTCCGTTCTGCTCTCCGTGTTGTTGGCAGAGATTTGAAAGTCCGTTGAGGACGTAGTCGATACGTGAAAGGAAGCAATTGTCCAAAAGAACAATCTTTTGTCTATCATCTAGAACCAGTTCTTTTGTTAGAAAAAGGATCAACGGACATCCGGATACAAATCGAATTTTATGCTCCAACAACTGACCACTGGACTTGTCCCCTTTACCGTTCGACCACCTACTTCAACAGGGTTGAAATTCCCTTACACAGTAAAAAAAGAAAACCTTTCCTTTTCCTTTTAGTTTAGGGGAGATTATTGATTCTAAAAGAGCAAATATTTAATAAAAAAATTTAAAAGTTGAAAGAGACGAAATTAAATTACGTAAAACAATAGATAAAAATAAATTTTTTGTTAACTTCCTGTCTAGTACTTTAACATTTCCAGAAAGTAAATCTTAATTCGAGCGTAGAAAAGTTAATTCGTGATTATCGACTGTAACCAAATCACGAATAAAACCAAACATTTAATAATTTGATTTAAATCCGTATTGTACTCTAACAAACCAATTTTAAGTATTTAATCGACTCTTTTCACTTACCACATAAAAACGTGTGATCAGTTGATCCGACTAGTTTCCTTTTCTAATTGTAAATATAAATACCGAATATTTTCATTATTCTAAATCAGTGACAACAATTCAGCCACCAAGTTAACATCAAGATGAAAAATTTGGTAAGTAACCAACCCCATCCCCAACGGGTTATCCACTCTCTGCAGTCAATGTACAAAAATAGAGCTGTCAATGTTAGTCATCTGCAGTCAATGGCAGACATAGCATAGGCAGTCAAGTGCATTTAGTGTACAAATTCAGAACATGGTTAACCCCTCCCCCATCCCCTTTCGTAAAACTTTATTTAACCATAACATTGTGTTTCAGATATTTATCGTTAGTATAAGCCTAGCGTGGAATGCAGTTTTAGGATTAAATAAAACAGACGATCTAAATCAAAATAAAACCAAAAGAGGTTTAATCGATCAAACACATTATTACGGCGAACCAGTAACAATAAAATACATCCAAGCACCAATACTACAAGATTCGAGTAGTGCGTCCGCGTCCAACTACAATTTCAACAATCCAAAACCAATTGTGTTTCAAAACTCAAATCAACCGATAAAAGCGGGAATTGAAAGTGAAACTCCTAAACAAGTAACGGTGCAACAAGTACTTTACGAATACCAACAAACTCCTCACAATGCAGTTTCGAACGTCCACGTAAACCAACAGTTTCAATCTAGTCCAGCGATTATCTCCGAGCAAAAATACGTAGCAGATCCAATCCAATCGGCACAAACTCAAATCAACCCACATTACAGCCCTCATATAATCCACAGTGAGCCAACTCAATACGCGGGAGTTGCAGCACCAGTTCAACACGGCACCGTAATCCACCACGGTCAAGGATATTCGAAACTTCTCTACGGACCATTCGCGGTTTCCCCAACAACAAATCCACCTCTTCAACACAATGGAAACACCCAAGCAAAATACCTCTTCACAAACGGTAAAATCACCTACCAGCCATTCCCACTCAACAACCACTATCCGGGCATAGTCTTACCGGCGCGTCCTCAAACGTTAGTAACAAACATAAACTACCAACGCCCCCAACAAAAACCATTCAAACCATCACCACTCATACCAATTACTTACTCACGCCACCAATCTCATCCAAAAGCACAAGCTAAACCAACTCCATCTCCATCGAAAGAAGAAGTTGAAGAGGAAGAAGAAGATGATAAGTCGAACGTGAGGGAAGAACAAGAGAGTGAAGAAGAAAGCGAGCCTGAAGACCATTCGAGTTACGAAGCCGAAGAGGAGGAAGAAGAAGATTTTAAACCGTCGTACTTTTCGAGCAAATATAAATATAACGATGACGATGATAGCGATCATGACAGTTATAAGGAACGTGAAGAAGAGGAAGATGAAGATACCTCTCGTAGTTCGACGAGAATTGTGCGTAAGCCTAAAAAAATTGTACGAAGTGAAAGTAAACCTTCGAAACGTTATCAAAAAAATGATCATTATAAATTTAGGGAAGGATATAAAAATAAGAAACAAACTGAGTATGTTTCTCCGAGCGAAACTGTGAAATTCGAATCTTCCGGTAGAAAACCAAAAAGTCAGTATAAAAGTTATTATTACAAATCGTCGAATAATTCGAAACCGAAAAAAGAAACGATAGAAACTCGAGAATCCGAACAAGTTCCTGTATATCACAATAAAAAATTTGTTCATCATGAAAAATGGGTTGTCACCAAAAACGAATCTGATTAATTAAAACATTTTTTTTATTTTTTATATTTTTGTACCGTTTTTTAATAAAATAAAATAATTATTTTTTTAAATTCTGTGACCAATTTTATTTTATCACGTACCATTTGGAAATTAATCAACTGTGGAGCATTTCATAATTTTATGAGCTTTAATAAAGTGGTTGTTACACACAATAATCGTAACTTTCACATAATTGGTATTCTTTAAAAATTTATTATTTTATTTTATAACATTTACGTTAATACAGGAAGCGTTTTTTATTCAGTTTTTCAACCAGCTTTCTGACCAGTAGTAAGGCACATTTTTACATTTTGAATAAAGATTCTTATCGTACTAACACACTGCTACGCCCAATGGGCATACACACTTTATATACTTTAGGTTGCCAAAGAGATAACTAAGTAAACGTTCAGTTTAAAACCCATTTAGGACGAATTTATTACCGTAAATTGGTTCCAGCCAACGTTAAGGCTCGTTTTCACACACGTTTGCCTGCGCAGGTAGCCTGCACAGGTCACGTAAACGCTGTCTAGACCGCCTGCACAGGCCAAACAAAAGAGTGTGGATATCGTTCGGACGGCCTGCACAGGCCAAACCGTGTCCTGTACAGGCCGCCTGCACAGGCAAACGGAAGGTAGGCCTGTGTGTGAAGACGAGCCTTTAACCAGACAGCTATTTATTTCTAATTTATTAACTAAATTCTACATTTTGGTTACTGATGTTTTCCCAGTATTTCGACCCTACTGATAGTGGCTGGCGAATACGAAAATTAGGGTTACCAAAGCGAAATTTTAACCGAAAGCGTGATATGATGTGGTGATGTGATGGGCGTCCAAGATGTCCGCTTTGTTATTTTTTATAGATTAATGATGGTAACTTAAAGAAATATTATCATTGCTTTGTATAGAAAATGTTATGCTCTAAAATTTTTATTAGCAGTAAAAGTAACGTCAGATTACTCTTTATTAAGTAGCGACAGTCTAGAGAGACACGCTATGTTGTAAGAAGCTACTTAAGCCATTATTTTTAATTTTTGCTTTTATTGTCACCGATTAATTAGAGCGGCTACGTCAAATATTTTTATTGCTTCTTATAGATAATTTTATGCTCTAGAATTTTTAATAGAAGTAATAATAACGTAATAATAATAACGTCAGATTACTCTTTAAGTAGCGACAGTCGGGAGAGACAAGGTAAATTTCCTACTGTCGTCCCATCCATATCCGTCCAAGATTATATTGAACACTCTCATAGTATCTACTATTTTGATCTTAGAGAGACCACTAGTGCACTGGTGGGATAATTCATTTGTCCCACCAGGACTCTCACTATCTCTCTAGGACTATTTTGATCTAAGGGAGAGGACTAGTGGTCTGGTGGGTGAAGCCTGCTTATGCTTTCTCAGGTCTATAGAACTAGTGATCTGGGAAATGTGTCTTTGTAGTCCCGTTTGATCTCCCTCGTAGGATTATTTTGAGTGGTGGTCTGAATTTCTTCGTCCAATGCGTGTCCTAAACTCCACAGTTTTCTTATCATCACTTTTGTTATTTAGCAGCTAGCTACTATAATGTATAAAGATTTTGTGCAGAAATTATCAAACTGTCGTAAACATTGCTCGTGGTCAATTATTTTTTGTGTAAGTAGTGTTTCTAAACATCAATCTCTTTGAAATATTTTTACTTCTTGTTGGTATATTTTTTGTGTGTAGCTCGTGTTAGGTGTCTTAGAAAACATCGACATTAACTTTTTTTAAAGTCAAGCTAATCCCTTCGAAAATGTCGCTTTACTGTGCTGTTTCTGTTTGTGCACAAAGTGCATCAACATTTCAAATTTGATTGTAGATGACCAAAATGTCTAATCTAAAATCTACTTTTTTGAAAACATTATTTCTAACTGCACAATTGTTATAACGTAGGTGAGTGTCGTACCGAACATCTATAAGAAACGATAATAAAACATATTATAACTGAAAGAAAATTGTTTACTCACAGACGCAAAAATCGCAAGTGTCAGTGTAAAACAGTCAGATATACAGTGTCCGCAAAAAAGTCTGCACCATATGGGATTTTTTTTTATTATGCGTGTTTTTCGAAAATAGTTTTCGGCATCTATCTCTGCATAAAATAAAACCAAAAATGCGTAAAAAAAATTAGTTATGTCATTTACGCAACACCGCCAAAACGTCTTTTGAAAGTTTCGATTGCCTAAAAATGCCTTTATTTTTCAAAACAGACAAAATCGTCATAAGGGAAAATTGTTTCTATTTACCTCAAAATTCTAGATACGAAGTTTAAGAAAAAAATATTAACATTTTCATTTTTTTGTTTTTTTGAAAATTCTCACTTGTTTATAATTCTTCGGAGTTCTTTTGTTTACATTTCAATTCTAGAGATCCACTTTGATCCAGCGAGATCAAAATATTACGTTTTGTTCTTAATTTAGTCTAATTTTGGAATATAAAAATATTTTCATTGAAAAGGATAGGACCATCTTGGACTATTTTCCCATCTCTGAATTCCCCTTGGGAAATATTTTAACCGCAGTGGTTAAAACTATTAGATGTATCCCTGTTTGTTCTGTTCTCGCCATGAATTAGAACAATTTCAATTTTGTCTGTCTTAGTAAGCATTGTTGATAGGAAAATTAAATAAATTTCATATTAGTTTATTGTCAGGATATTTCGGGCAAATTTGGACATCATTTGGGACCTCTAACTGTCAGTTTTTATTTTAATTAAAATTCGGCGACATTTTTCTAAAATAAGTGACCACTGCGGTTAAAATATTTCCCAAGATAAATTCAGAGATGGGAAAATAGTCCAAGATGGTCCTATCATTTTCAATGAAAATATTTTTATGTTCAAAAATTAGACTAAATTAAGAACAAAACGTAATATTTTGATCTTGTTGGATCAAAGTGGATCTCTAGAATTTAAATGTAAAGAAAAGAACTCCGAAGAATTATAAATAAATGAGAATTTTCAAAAAAACAAAAAAATGAAAATGTTAATATTTTTTTCTTAAACTTCGTATCTAGAATTTTTAGGTAAATAGAAACAATTTTCCCTTATGACGATTTTGTCTGTTTTGAAAAATAAAGGCATTTTTAGGCAATCGAAACTTTCAAAAGACGTTTTGGCGGTGTTGCGTACATGACATAACTAATTTTTTTTACGCATTTTTGGTTTTATTTTATGCAGAGATAGATCCCGAAAACTATTTTTGAAAAACACGCATAATAAAAAAAAATCCCATATGGTGCAGACTTTTTTGCGGACACTGTATTAAAAAGTATCTTTTTTCTTGAAATTGCGAATATCAAAAACTCCAACTGTAATCAAAAATACTGTCATTGAATATAAAAAAAATAATAAATACAAATACCTCATTTCTCTCTTCAGGATTTAACGTACTTATGCGATATTTATATAAATATGATAACAAGGCTTTGGGCTAAAATAAATTAATCAAGTTAGTATTATATCGAGCTTTACGCTTTAGTATAACCAAGTTTACAATAATTTAGGAATAGTGAAAATGAGGAATTGGACACGTTATCTTATAACGTCATACATACGTTATACAGATTTGTTATACCGGGTGACACAGGGATTTGGAACACTCTTATAACTCCATTATTTATCAACATATCGAAATGAAATTTGGTGTGGATTATATTCACATAAATTGCAATTGTTTTAACTACTTGTGAAAATATTGTCACTTCTGATTACACCGGAAATGAAGTGAACTTTTGATTTTTAAATGGAACACCATATATATTTTAACTTTTTTGAAACCTACAATAAATTTTGAATTCAGTAGCATCAAAAAAATAAATTTTATAAGCAAAATAAATTTTTTTTTTCAAAAAATACGCAGGTTTCTAGAGTGCTGTGATGTGGTATTAAATCATTGTTGAGAAGTACTGGTACTATGGAAATTACGTTTACACCACAAAAGTTGAAGGATGGTGTTGTGGAGCTTTCAGAAGGTAATTTGGTCACATTTCCTTCAATAACTTCATTTTTTCAAATGGCAACATATCGGAACAACAGCACATCAGATAAAGTATTTTTTTTCTAAATACAACGATAGAGATGTTCTGGTATGATGCCATTTGAAAAAATGAAGTTATTGAGGGAAATGTGACTAAATTACTTTCTGAAAGCTCCACAACACCAACTTTTAACTTCTGTGGTGCAAACATAATTTCCATACCTAGTACAATTAGCTCTCACCGATGATTTTTTTATCATAAAACAGCACTCTAGATAACTAATTATTTTTTGAAAAAAGAATTTTGTTTTGCTTATAAAATAAATTTTTTGAAGCTACTATATTAAAAATTTAATGTAGGTTTCAAAAAAGTAAAAATATATATAGTGTTCCATTTAGAAATCAAAAGTTCACTTCATTTCCGGCGTTATCGGAAGTGACAGAATTTTCACAAGTAGTTGAAACAATTGCAATTTATGTGAATATAATCCACACAAAATTTCATTTTGATATATTGATAAATAACGGAGTTATAAGAGTGTTCCAAACCCCTGTGTCACCCGGTAAAGATATACATATAACATGTAAGCTAAAATCACTGACAAACGAAAACTGGAGATTCTGTGATTCAAAATAAGATAAAATTTCTGATAAAATTTTTTCCGAAAACGTCCCCTTAAAAAAATACAGGGCATTTAAAAAAATTATTTTTAACGGTTTTTTCAATATTTGTCTAAAACTAAAAAATATATTCAGCTAAAATTTGGTGCACTCTAATATCTAATCCAATGCAATTATTCATGCGAGTTTGAGTTCACTGGCGCAATCCAGTGGCGTAGAATTATTGAATGCGATAAAGTACCTAAAGAATAAAGACGTACGCCGCTGGATTTTTTGAAAAATTCTTATTTTTCTAATTCCCCATTTTGTTTTGAAAAGAAAATAATAATTTGGAATTTTTCGATTAGGCACTCCATTTCGGAGATTTTGTAGTAACAGAAATCTCTACGTTAATCATTTTGACATGTTTGGCAAATTAAGTCCAAATATCTCAAAAACGGACTGCTTAATCGAAAAATTACAAAGAATTATTTTCTTCTAAAATCCAAATGGAAAATTAGAAAACCGATTATTTTGTCAAAAAAATCCATTAGCGTACGGTATAATTTTATGGCATGTGAAGTGAAAAATAAAAAAATCCACCCCTGGATTTATGAAAAAAATGATATTTTTTATAATTCACCATTTGAATTTGAAATCAAAATAACATTTTGAAATTTTTTGATTAAGCGCTCCATTTCTGAGATATTTGTAGTAACATAAATTCAACATTCGTAATTTTGATATTTTAGTCAGATTAAATTGCAATTATCTGGAAAATGAAGTGCCTAATCAAAAAATTACAAATTATAATTTTCTTTTCAAAACCAAATGAGGAATTAGAAAAATAAGAATTTTTCAAAAAATCCAGCGGCGTACGTCTTTATTCATTAGGTACCTTATCGCATTAAATAATTCTACGCCACTGGATTGCGCCAGTGAACTCAAACTCGCATGAATAATTGCATTGGATTAGATATTAGAGTGCACCAAATTTTAGCTGAATATCTTTTCTAGTAATGGAAAAATCCCAAAGTAGGAGTTAATTTATAAAAATTAATTAAATAAAACGTCTAATTTCTCCTAGTTCTTTTTTATTATTGTGTACCGGTTTCAAGGGCCTACTTTTCTTTTCTAGTTTTGGACAAATATTGAAAAAACCGTTAAAAATATTTATTTTAAAGCCCTGTATTTTTTTAAGGGGGCGTTTTTGGAAAAAATTTATTAGAAATTTTATCTTATTTTGGATCACAGAATCTCCAGTTTTCGTTTGTCGGTGATTTTAACTTACCGGGTGATTAGCACCAAACCTAGCCATAGGGCAATTTAACATTATGCATATTTCCAAAAATATATGAATTGCCATGGTAACGTTCCATGGTTACCAAATCCGGCAATAGCGATTTTATTTATCATAGGAAATTTTAAACTGTCAGTGTGTGCTTTAAAGAAATATATTTCATGGCAATTCATATATTATTTTTGGAAATTAGCGTAATGTTAAGTCGCCCTATGGCCAGGTTTGGTGCTAATCACCCGGTATATATAGATTGCTGCCTGTTCCCAAACTGTACCAAAGTTGAAAGTTGGTAAATTTTCGTTTAATCTCTATTTTAGCAAGTATTATCTACACACATTTTCCTGTGCTCTTATAATTTATTATTATTATACAACTTAGGTATAATACTTACAGCTTCTTGAATTGCAGATATTTGTAAGATGAATTCATAAAAACAAAAAAGTAGAATAATGAAGAACAAGACGATTGCAAGTAATTTGGGATTCAGAATGTCATGTCCATGTCCAATAAATGAAATTAATATAATGTAAGATGAGCATATAAAAAACATTGCAGTTCCCAATAACCAAAGTAATACGCTTGGGTTTAAAATTACAAGGTAATCATCTATGATATGACTGAACTGTAAATATAACAATTGGAGTGCTTTTCTTATTTCAGAATTTATTTCGTCGTTTTCCAAGTTACTTTTCACTATTTCTTGATACGAATTAATAAGCCATAAAAATACCTTGTTAGTTAGGTATAAAGTAATGAAAAACATCCCTGCAATATACATGCCAATTAATTGTCCAAATTTATGAACATTATAATATGGAATATCAAATCCAAAATACAAAACTGCTGCGAAATCGAATATAGTGAGTACAGAAATTATTCCAATTAGTGATAATGAACGAAATTCTCTGATAGTTTTTGTTGAAAATAATATCTTTTTTTGCAATTTGAGAAAAAAGTTCAATTTTTCAATTCTTGTTATTATTTTTATAATCATATGTGATTGTAATACAGCTGACGTTAATAGTCCAATTTCAAATATGTATATCAATATATTTGATATTAAAAATATCAAATCGAATAAATCTGTGTCTGTTTCCAAAGCTTCTTGTATATCGATCGCACCACAAACAATTAAAATAAATAAAATTAACATGACGCAGATATAAGATACAATGAATTTTAGTGAAACTCTATAGGTGAATAATTTTTGTTTTTCATTTTGATGGTCGCATTTAATAGAGTGATAAGGATATCCCAATATGGATGTAAATTTAAAAAGTGTTTTAAGAATACAATTCATACAATTCTCAACTATTTCGTCCATTTTTAACACTTGCACAGAAAATTTAAAGGGCAATTTTTACAGCTTAAAGTTTTACGAAGTATTTCTAAAGGTCTCTAACTAATTACTAAATTGCTTCTAATGTGGTTTTAATGAGCATCGGAAAAATATCTTTTTACTATTTACTTAGAAAACAAAAAATAATTATTTGCGCTATACTAATACTCCGTTTTCCCAGCAATAGATTCAATAAGAGCCCCCTCCATTGAAGAACAATGGCTATACAGGGTGTCCCGAGAAGAATCTGTCAAACTTTAGGGGTGATTCCTTAGGTCATTTTAAGCAAAAAAAGTTGTATCAATCACAAGCTAATTATTCAAAATTTTAAGGAGTAGGCTTCGAAAAAAATTGCTAAACAATGCTTTCCTTTTTTGTTGTCACTTGTAAGTTTACTTAAATGACTATTGCATACGTCGGTCAAATTAAGCCAATAAAATAACTCAAATTTCAAATTTTCAGCCAATTACAAGCCAATTAAGTGATAAGGTTACATAACACTTCGTCGTCTGGATATGAGAGATATGGTACAGTCGCTGTTTTCTGAATGTAGCTTTAATTTTGTCGTTGTCAAATAAACAGTGACAGTACGATGAAATTACTACAGTGTAAAACATGTTATTACAGTTTCCATTGTTCCCTGATGCACTAGCGCCTCTAGTTACAATTTATTGGATTGGAATGACTTTATAGTAGTGTCAAACTACAAAAGATCAATGCAGACGACGGTGAATATTTTAAACATGCCTTTAACGTTTACTTGCCGTGCTGGAATATATCATCGACATTTCCCACATCGTAATCCACTACCTACTATCTTCAACAAGCTATAACTCGTTACCTTTCCAAATCGGACCCATTTTGATATAAATATTTTTTGCTTAAAATGACCTAAGGAATACACCCCTAAACTTTGGCAGATTCCTCCTGGGACACCCTGTATAGTCGCTGTTCTATGCTTAAACCTTAAAATAAGTTTATTTCGATGGAGGGGGGCTCTTATTGAATCTATTGCTGGGAATACGGAGTATTGGTGTAGCGCAAATAATTTTTTTTTCTAAGTAAATAGTAAAAAAATATTTTTCCGACGCTCATTAAAACCACATTAAAAGCAGCACACATATATTTTTTTTATATAATGGACTGACCCGGCGGGCTACCAGGAATTTCCCGGTGCTCCGTGATATGGCAATGAAAAATGTTGCAAATATTTAGATAAATTGAAAAAATAAAAACTATGAATCTGGAGTCACTTTTTAAAATTTAGTACGTTTTATAAGAAACTAATAAAAAAATAGAATTTTATGAAAATATCAAAATAACTGTAAAACTGAAAATAAGAAAAAGGAAATCTTTAGTCAAGAAAAATCGCTTTATTTCATGGAAATATGTTGTTTATTTCTGGCAAATTTCTTTATTGTAAATAGCTTTAATAATACTGGTAATACATAAAGTGACCTGGGTTTCAGACCTTTATGTACAACCTATCACTACCTGTTCTGGAGGTATTGTAACTTTAAAGTTGTAACAGAGTTAACATTGGAGCCATTGCCAGAGCTGTAATCAGGATTTTTTTTAAATCTATATTTGTGCCACTGACTTTTGATAAATACCTATATTTTTTTATGATTTTTTAAATAGAACATCTTTTATATTTTTGCAAATTTAGTAAATAAATTTTACCATGAAACCAAATTTGTAACGCAGCTCAAATTCTTGGTGTTACCAGATACAGCATTTAAAGAGCTGTAAAAAAGCTTCGAGAAACTAGATGCTACACTAGGAGAGTTCTTTCAGGTAGGTGAAGGTATAGAGCTGCTCAGGACGACCATTCCTTCGTTTGAGAATTTTAAGAAACAGATTCACTACTGCAGTTAATGTCCGTACTGAGTTCCAAGAAGTACGAAGAGTAGCAGTTAGTGCAAGAACTGTAAGAAGAAGATTGCAGGAAAAAAAAGGAGTGCAAAAAGACCTGCAAGTTGTCCGAAGCTAACCAGGGAACATTGAATAGAGCGAATTCGTATTGCTCACAAATTCTAAGACTGGGTATTGAAGAATGGTGGCTTATCGTTATCATCGACGCGACGAGTCTAGGTTTTGCCTGAACTCTTCGGATGGTCATCAAAGAACATGGCGAAGAACTAAAAGACTTGACGAGATGCATGTCTAAAGGCAGATTTTCACCCAACCGACACACTTGCAACTGAGTTTTGTTTGTAAAAACAGAAACGGAAACAAGTTTTAAGTTTCCGATACAAAACCGAAACTCCAATTCCACCAAAAGGACTGAAATAAGTTGCGCTTGTGGTTTTGTTTTTAACCATTTCCACTACACGGACAAACAGACAGTACATACATTCATGTTGTCTAACGACGACTAGTTTATTATCTTTCAAAAAAGGACATTACATTGTATAAGTACTTCCATTTTTAGAAAAATAACACTGGATAGGTACTTACAAAAACGTTAGTTGACCGAAAGGCCTAAAAGTAAATTCTCTGTATTGCACTGAAAATATTGGTCATTCAAAAATTATTTGGAAAAAAATTAATTAATGACTAATTGGCGGAGTTAATTTATTTTTATCAAGAACTAGTTCATTGAAATATACCAATTTGGTTAGTGCGGATATGGACATTTAAAGTCTGTTGTGGTAAATTCACGACAAAAGAATGATGAAAAAAGTATCAAGTACTATCAAGTATCTGTATCTTGTATCTTTCGAACAAAAATTGAAAGTATCTTGCATCTTGTATCTATGATACTTGAGGTGAAAGTATCTTGTATCTTGTATCAAAGATACTGAAACTGAATTATCATGTATCTTGTATCAAAGATACATTTTATAAGTATCTTGCCCAACTCTGCAGACAGCCTATGCCTAATAGTCACCATCTTGAATATCGCGCTTATTATTTATTCAATAAATCTTTGCTAGGAAAATAGGGACGGTGTAATTAGATCTCGCGTTTTTATTAATAGCCAAATTTTAGTAAAAATTTATTGATTTTCGATAGGAATTACAAATATTCAATACAGAAGGCCCTCTCTTATATTAGATAAGATACGTATTATTTGTAATACGTTATGAATAACAAACTATGGCGTATATACTAAAAATAATTCCTTTTATGTAATTTATCATTAAAATTAAGTAACAATCAATTTAAACATCACAGATAATGAAAGATCGTGACTTTGAATGAAATCGATATCAACCCTTTCCCTTTCAAATTAATAATGCGATACGGAAATACCTTCTTATTTTTTAATTACCATAATTTTGTAAATAAAAATGTCGCGATTTTACTATAAAACATACAAAATTTCTTAACAGCTTCAGTAGCTAACAACACTCGAAACATGTTTTTAACTAAAGGGGTAAGTGGAATTTATTTTACAAAACATTTTTTAAATCCATTATTTCCAGTTAATTTTATCACTTGCAATCATGTTTATTCAAATAAACGCCGAAGTTGCAAAAAGAGAACTTTACGGTTACGACTACAATGTTGGCTTTCCAAATTTTGGCAACTTGCACCAAATGCACTTCAATCCAATTTATCCGATACACCATCCGGCAGACGGACCTCACGTTTTGATTCCCAAAGGAATCATAATCGCTGGACCTTCGCCTGCCGAAATTGCCGGCGCTATTGCGGCAGCAAAAGAAGCCACATCAAACGTAATTGCCGCACAACAAAGAGTACATTTGGCTAAAAACGACGTCCTTTTACAACAAAAAATTGCAAGCCATAAAGAAGCACAAGCGGCGCTCGCTTTGCAACAAACAGAAGCTGCTGCCGCAGTACAAAGACAATTAGCGAGTGCTGCTGCAAGTGCCGTTATTTATGCTCAACAGCGTTTAGCTAAAGCCAAAAGCGAAGTTGCCGAACAACAAAGAATTGCTTCTGAAAGAGAAAACGCAGCGGCTTTAGCGATACAACGTTCAGCAGTTGCAGCAGCTGCGGAAATAAAAAAAACTGGTAAGTAATGAGTGTTATTGTAGAATAAAATTTTTGATTTTTAAACTTTTGCAGAACATGCAGCAGCTAAAGTTGCCGCCATTAATAATTCGCACGCAAATGCTGTTTTAAAACATGTCACTGCTACTAAAGATGCATCAGTTGCTGCAACTTCGGCCGCTGTTAATGCCAATATTCATGCTGCTGTTGTTGGACACGCACCGTGGTTGATTCCACAAAAACTTACACACTTTGGTTCATGGTAGAGTGATAGATATATTAATTTTAATATTTTATTGTAGATCTTTGTAATTATTTTATACGAGTACAATTTAAGAAGGCGACTTCTAACGAATGGGCGGGAAAGTTCATACTGAGACATTTCGCTCGTAACCGTTAGCGACTTTAATATCCGGTTGATATCACTAATAGTAATTATTACGAATATGGTAAGGTTCAAAGAAGACAATGACATATTTGTATATAGGAAATAAAAGTCTAATTACTGAGAAAAGTCCAACTGAACTTGGTGTAATTGAAAAAAATAGAGAACATTGTTTTTACCCAACATTTTCTCACTGTGACTTTTCTCACTAATTAAGCTATATTAAAATATGTCATTACCTTCTTTGAACCTTACCCTATCAGGAATTATTACTATTAGTGATATCAACCGGCTATTAAAGTCGCTAACGGTTACGAGCGGAATGTATAAATATCAACTTTCTCGCTCATTCGTTAGAAACCGCTCTCGTAGGTAAAACCATTGACTATAAACTATCTAAATAAGACTCGAAAGTAAACGGGGCTAGGACGGCCGCGAAAAACCGTCTCGATAGCAGGTGGCACTCGAACTGCTTTACAGACTCGAATCTCCCACCCTACCTTTCAGTTTCATGATCAGTTACTTCCCAACTACCGAAGTGAATTGTTAAAAATGGAGAAAGAAAAATATGACTACAAATGCGCTTTTGTGAAGTGTGATAACAAACATACAAAAAGTACTAAATTATCATTTTTTAAATTTCCCATTAGTGATAAATATAGAGTTAATGAATGGGTAAAAAATTCAGGCAATATTCGTTTAACGGATAAGGATATTAATGAATTAAAGTATACAAGACTATGTGAAAAACACTTTTCCGAACGTGACATTATAGTGACAAGTAGAAACAAACATTTAACTAAAACCGCTGTTCCTATAAAATACATTGATGAAGGTAAGTTTTAATTTTAATTTTGCCAATTTTGATTAAACTTAATGTGTTTGTTGGTTCGTAGAAGAATTATCACCTCCCCCTTCAAAAAGAATTCGCAAAGATACGTCGATGCAAAGCGATCCAAGTATTTCTCAGTTGCCCCAGGTTTTAAAAACATACCAAGGCAAAAGTGGAATTAAAAATATTGTTGACCATAACAAACTAATCAACAATGAATCTTCTTCAGAAGCTAGTAGTAGAATTTTAAATTTGCCGTCCTTAAAACTGACTCCGAAATGTCGTAAACTAAAATATAAAATTCGCGATTTAAGAAAAGAAATGCGTTCTCATAAAAAAAAGATAACGAGATTAAAGAAACGCGCTTCTGAAAAACCAAAAAAATCTATTTTTCAAGTAATTATGTCTTTTTTAAGTTTCAAGAGTCCCGCCGTAAAAACTTTTGTTGCAATGCAATTGTTCCATAAACTTAAAACACCTTGGACCAAAAAACAAAAAGAGTTAGCTTTAAGTATTTATTACAAATCACCTTCAACGTATCGATTTCTACGCGTTAGTTTAAAATTTGCATTGCCATCGGTAAGAACTATTAATAATTGGTTGAAAATAGCAAACATTAGCACGGGAGTAAATTCGGAATTAATAAAACAGCTGTCTAAAAAAGCGAAGACCATGAATGATAGAGAAAGACAAGTAGTACTTTTAATGGACGAAATTTCGTTAAAAAAAGACTTACGGGTCAATTGGGCTCTAGATGAAATTGAAGGTTACGAAGATTTGGGACATTTGCAAAAATCTAGCAAGTTAGCGAATACTGCTCTAGTTTTTTACATTCGAGGCCTTTTTTATCGTTGGAAGTTTCCATTTTGTTTCTTCGCTAGTTCAGGTCCTACATCTAAAGACCGGTTAAAATTATTAGTTACTGCGGTAATCGAAAAACTATTTTCAATTTCATTTAAAGTTAGAGCAATTGTTTGTGATCAAGGATCTAATAACCGAGGAACATTTTCACTTTTAGGCGCCGATAAGGCAAATCCGTATTTTATTGTAAATGAACAGAAAATTTATACAATATATGATGTGCCCCATTTAATAAAATCGGTTAGAAATAATCTGATGAATATGAAGTCAGCTTTCGTAGTTAACGGTCGTAAAATTTCTTGGGAAGATATCATAGCAGTATACGAGGTAGATCAAAAGAGTGGAACGACTCGAGCTCTCCATAAAATTACCCAAGTCCATCTAACGCCTAATAGCTTCCAAAAAATGAGGGTGAAATATGCGACGCAAATTTTTAGTCATACTATGTCATCTGCTATACGAACAGCGGTAAAAATACAACAAATAATCAGCGATAGTGCTAGTGATACTGCCGAGTTTATAGAATCTATGAACAATATATTTGATGCTCTGAACAGTAAACATTTAAAAGATCCAAATAGAAATAAGCGTCCATTATCTATTTTCGATACAAAACCGGAAAATACTTTGAAAGATGCAAAGCAATTATTTGCAAACGTTGAAATGTTATCAAAGAATTCAAAAGTTAGAGCAAATGTTTATTGCATTGACGGTTTTATTTTGACAATTACTGCGGTATTATTACTTTGGGAAGATCTAAAAAAAGAAGAAGTGAAATATTTACCAACATCACATCTTAATCAAGATCCTCTGGAAAACTTTTTTTCTGTGATACGCACGAGAGGTGGTTATAATCCATATCCAACTCTCCAAGAATTCAGAATTGCTATGCAACATAACATGCACATCAGACTTCAGAATGATGTCAACTCCAGTAATTGTGAAGCAGACGAAGATGTGCAGTATCTGGAGTTGAGTGAATTGAAAAATATATCGGAGCAAAAATTTTCCTCAACAGGTGCAGAACGTTTAGATGAATTGGAAATGGAAACATCAGAATTACAAGTCGATGAGCTAGAAGGTAGTTGGATCTTATTTACTGAAATTCAAAATTTTAATCAGTGTTTTACTTTTACAGAAATATGCAGTGAACATCAATCTCAAATGTTAGTTTCAAATTTAGAGATTTCGACACCATCATTGGAAAATTGTAGCAATGCTTATGTTGCTGGATATCTAGCGTATTGGATTATTAAAAAATACAACTGCGACCATTGCAAAATTGCTCTTTTGAAATCAGAAGGTGATCCAATAGAAGATAGAGAGCTATTAATTTTTTACAAAGATTTTAATTTAACAGAAATAAGGTATCTGAAACGACCTTCGGATGGATTTTGTGCCTTAAATCAATTGTTTTTGTCAAACTTTTTAAAATTGTATGATAAATACAAATTGTGTAAAAAGTTTACCGCCGAAATGAAAAGAGAGCTTAAAATTTTGTTCGATCTTTTTTGTAAGAAATATGATTTCAACTGGAATTGTGAAGTGCACGTTGATTCACTAATTAAATTTTTTATTAAATTGATTACAAATAGAGTTCACAGAAATTTAATCCAAAAAACAAATCTCAGTGCTAACCATAAAATTCGGACTTTATCCAATAAATAGATACTGTTACTTTCTGATACTGTTGTGTCTTTCCAACTGTATGGACGTTGAATTACCGAATAAACAATTTGCAAATTTATAATAAGTGCAATTTTATTATTTCATGTGCAATTTCATATTTATTTTTGTTTTGGAAATTCAAAATATAATAAAGTATCTTGTTAAGAATATGAAATAAATGAAAATTTCCTTTTCACAAATTTTAGATTTCCGATCCTCTCAATTGTATTTAAAACTTTAAACCTTTTTTTATTGTCAGAGTTGCAAAAATTTTAATCCATTGCAGATTTCAAACAGCTTTTCTTAGAAAAAGATAAAATTTTGCAAGAAGGTTAGGTAGTTTAAAAATTTAAAAACGGATGTTGGATAATATTGTAAATAAAGTTTTAAATAACAAAACTAAGCAATTTAATATAAAAAAAAAATTTTTTGATTTTTTTTTAAGTCAAAAAAAGTACAAAAAAATTGTGAAGACAGATTTAAAGAATTCGCAGCTTCAAGCAGCAAACTTTAGTATGAAACGAACTTAACACGATTTCTCCCGACAGACTAGAATAGAAATTGTCGTGTTTCGATGTTTAGCGGGTTGCAATTATTATTTAAATACACAGCGATAAGAAAAACTTGGAAAAACTAAACCTCGGTCGACTGGGTGCATTCTTATACCGTTCAGTTTCCGGTCTTATTTAGATAGTTTATAGTCAATGGTAAAACTCTTAAAAGTTTAGCTCTAAGGGTAGCTATTGTATTGCTCTAGGAATAAATTAATAAATAAATATTTTAATGAATTTTCAAAAATATTTTGAATCATTCGAGTCCGTTCATGTGTGTTCAAACATTGCCATTAGGTAACTGAATTCTCATGCTTTGAACAATTAATGTTTAACGATTGTTGCGGACCGATATCTCCAAAACTATAAGAAATAGAAAAAAATGATTTATATAATATTATAGGAAATTTGATAAACTTTCATTTTGCTAAGAGTATTTTTTCCCCTAGGAGCCACCGTTTTCGAGATATAAGCGAAAACCCCAAAAACGGAACTTTTTCACCTCCTTACTCCCTCCCTCTCTTAGCCATATAGCCAGGACCGGCTACTTTTAGTGTTTTTACCTACTAGCTACTCCAAAGATATCCCTGAAGAAAAAATTACAGCTTCTTCCATGTCCTCCATAATCCCGTCGTTGACTGAACTAAACATAAACAAATTAATTTTTTCCCATGGATGACTTTTGGCCAACTTAATCCAAAATTAACCTTTTGTTAACATAGCCTACTTAATTATGATTAAGAAACTGTGTCTTTTTTCCCATCTTTATCCCCTACTATTTTTTAATTGAAAGGGACACTTCAAAAGTTAATGCAGTCTTTTCATGTTGCTTTTACGAGCAAACGCCTCGGGTTCATCTAACATTGAAAAGAAATAAGAAATTCAAAAGAAATTATTACACTATTACACAGAACAAATATTTACTAATTTTACACTAAAATAATAACAACAATATATATTTATTAAAAAGAAACTTAATTTTCCTTTTTTCAAGATGTAAAGATTGGGAAAATCAATATCATCTGAGTTCGTTGTCATAGCAGCGGGTGCGGTTCTGCTGCTTGGTTTTAACAAAATCTACAATTTCGACATGATTTTAATAGTTTAAATTATAAATTTTTGTTAAATAAAAATGTTGTTGAAATTATCATTTATTTGTACTTATTATTTTCTTATTGTTAAAGCAGATCAATGGTCTTCCTCTAATAATCCAACTGTATTTAACATCGGTGGTGTTTTAAGCAATAACGATAGTGCACATTATTTTAAAGAAACTATTTTGGTTCGTATACAATTGAGTTAATTAATTAAAAATTTATTGCTAATTTTTAGCACTTAAATTTCGACCAACAATATGTACCAAAAGGCGTTACGTATTTCGATAAAGCAATTTTAATGGACCCAAATCCTATTAAAACAGCCTTAAACGTTTGCAAACATCTAATTTCACGTCGGGTAAGTTATTAATTAATGTTTAATTTATTCAATTATTTAAATTTTTTCTTTTAGGTGTACGCTGTGGTTGTTTCGCATCCCTTAACAGGCGATTTATCTCCTGCTGCCGTTTCATACACTTGTGGTTTTTATCACATTCCAGTAATAGGAATATCATCACGAGATGCTGCATTTTCAGACAAAGTAAGGCCCAAATACAAAAAAAAATCACAAGCCAAACTATTTTATTTTAGAACATACACGTCTCATTCTTACGTACAGTACCACCGTACTCCCATCAAGCGGACGTATGGGTCGAAATGCTCAAACATTTCAATTACAAAAAAGTCATCTTTATTCACAGTTCCGATACTGATGGCAGAGCTTTATTGGGGCGTTTTCAAACAACTTCACAAAGTTTAGAAGATGACATCGAAATTAAAGTTCAAGTAACTACCATTTTAGACCCACAAGAAAACAATTTTTACTATTTTTTTCCAGGTGGAATCGGTGATTGAGTTCGAAACTGGCTTAGATAACTTTTTAGATCAATTGGGAGATATTAAAAACGCTCAGTCGAGAGTTTATTTATTGTATGCCAAGTAAGTAGTGTAAATCGTCCTTTAAAACGTAGTTAATTATTGGGGGATGCCGCTTACGCTAAGCGTGATTTTTAAAATGCTTTTAATAGGCTAGATAGATATGTGTAATGGAAGAAGCTGTCTGTCATTGAAATGAAAAAAAACTATTTGCAGTTAATTTATCAAGGTCCCGTTTTTTGGGTTTTCGCTTATAGCTTGAAAACGGCGAGTCTTAGAGAGAAAATTATTCTTAACAAAATGAAAGCTTACCAAATTTCCTACAAGATTATTTTTATTCATTGTTTTTCTATTCCTGGTAGTTTTTGAGATATCCGCCCGCAAAAATCGTTGATGTACGAAAACAAATTTTGGCCTCACATTTTATAGAAATTTTAAAATTTTTGCGGGCGTATATCTCAAAAACTATAAAGAATAGAAAAAAAATTAATAGAAATAATTTTATAGGAAATTAAGCTTTCATGTTGCTAAGAACAATTTTTTCCTTAGGAGCCACCGTTTTCGAGATATAAGCAGAAAAACAAAAAACGGGACCTTTCTACCCCTCCCTTTTTCACATTTCTGAAAAAAACTCCACCCTCTTCCATGTCATCTACACCTCTTGTTTAAGGTGGAGAGGTAGGTACATAATGTATTTAGTGCTTCAGAAATGTATATTCCCATCTGATAACAAAGGTGTTGGTGTATCTCCAGAGTATTTTACTTGGAGGGCCGAAATACTCTCTCGAATTTATACGTTGAAGGGACAAGATGTTGCTATTACTGAATTATTTTTTTATTCTATTTTAGCAAAGTGGATGCAAGAGTTATATTTCGTGATGCAGCCGAATATAACATGACTCACGCTGGTTACGCCTGGATTGTAACAGAGCAGGCACTAAAAGCCGATAATGTCCCTGAAGGAATTTTAGGACTTCAACTAGTTAACGCTACCAACGAAAAAGCCCACATACGTGACAGCATGTAAGCGACTTTAACAAACATTTTTTTTATAAACAAATGTAGTTATGTCCTAGCGTCAGCTTTGCGCGATATGAACCAAAGTAAAGAAATTACCGAGGCACCGAAAGACTGTGATAATTCAGGATCAATTTGGGAAACTGGAAGAGAGTTGTTTAATTTTATACGTAAGCAAGTTTTATTGAATGGGGAAACTGGAAAGGTGGCTTTTGATGATCAAGGTGACAGGATTAACGCCGAATATAACATCATTAATATTCAAAGGAGAAAATCTCAAGTTGTAGTTGGAAAATATTATTTTAACAAAGTAAGTGCAAATTGCAAAGATACAAAACAGAAATAATTGTTACATTTTAGGAACACAGCAAGATGCAGTTGAGTGTCGAAGAAAAACGAATTTTATGGCCTGGGCGAGAATTAACAAAACCTGAAGGCTTCATGATTCCGACTCACTTAAAAGTCTTAACAATAGAAGAGAAGCCGTTTGTTTACACAAGAAAGTTACACGAAGACAGCGAAAATTGCATGGCGGATGAAATTTTATGTCCACATTTCAACTCAACTCAAGATGGTAAACGTCCAAACCCATCCAACCATTTTTCAGTAACAAAATATTGTACTTTTAGAAATGGCACGTTTTTGTTGCAAAGGTTACTGCATGGATCTCCTCAAGGAGCTATCTAAAAAAATTAACTTCACCTACAGTCTCGCTCTTTCGCCAGATGGGCTTTTTGGGAATTACATGATTAGAAACACCTCGGTTGGTGGTAAAAAAGAATGGACGGGTCTAATTGGAGAGCTGGTTTCCGAACGTGCAGATATGATAGTTGCACCTTTAACCATCAATCCAGAACGAGCAGAATTTATAGAATTTAGCAAACCTTTCAAATACCAAGGCATAACGATTTTAGAAAAGAAACCATCAAGATCGTCGACTTTGGTGTCGTTTTTGCAACCGTTTAGTAACACTTTATGGATTTTAGTCATGGTATCTGTACACGTGGTCGCGTTAGTTTTGTATTTGCTCGATAGGTTTTCGCCTTTTGGTCGTTTTAAATTAGCAAATACCGATGGTACCGAAGAAGACGCGTTAAATTTATCCAGTGCAATTTGGTTTGCTTGGGGCGTACTTTTAAATAGTGGAATAGGCGAAGGTACACCAAGAAGTTTTTCGGCTCGTGTTTTAGGGATGGTTTGGGCTGGTTTTGCTATGATTATTGTAGCTTCATATACTGCTAACTTAGCTGCTTTTCTTGTGTTGGAGAGACCTAAAACTAAGTTATCTGGAATTAACGATGCTCGAGTAAGTTACACCTACACTTCCAGTTTCGGTTGATGAAATTTATCTTTTAGTTACGGAACACAATGGAAAACTTAACGTGTGCAACTGTAAAAGGTTCAGCTGTAGATATGTACTTTAGAAGACAAGTTGAACTGTCGAATATGTATCGTACGATGGAAGCTAATAATTACAACACAGCTGAAGATGCAATTGATGATGTTAAAATTGGGTATGAACATTGAGCAACCATCAACTAGTTGTGAAAAAGTTAATCTTTACTTTACAGCAAATTAATGGCCTTTATTTGGGATAGTTCTCGTTTAGAATTTGAAGCAGCTCAAGATTGTGAGCTTGTAACAGCTGGTGAATTATTTGGTCGTTCGGGATACGGGATTGGACTTCAAAAAGGTTCGCCTTGGGCAGATGATGTAACTTTAGCAATTTTAGACTTCCACGAGAGTAAGTTGGGCCCAACATTTCAATAAATTCTTCAAGTATTCTCTTTTAGGTGGATTTATGGAAGGTTTAGATAACAAATGGATTTTACAGGGAAATGTACAAACTTGCGAGCAATTTGAAAAAACTCCAAACACTTTGGGGCTTAAAAACATGGCTGGTGTTTTTATTTTAGTAGCTGCTGGTATTGTTGGGGGTGTTGGGTTGATTGTTATAGAAATGGCTTATAAGAAACATCAGATTAAAAAACAAAAGAGAATGGAGTTGGCGAGACACGCTGCTGATAAATGGCGCGGTTGTGTTGAAGTAAGATTGTTGTTATTAATGACTTTTTAGTAAGAATACTTTTTTACAGAAACGTAAATCGTTACGTTTGACAACGACTGCTCAACGTCGTATAAAATCGAATGGGGTTAATGATACGGCGACGATTTCTTTAGCTGTCGATAAGTATCAGCGAACTACGGGGCCTGAACGCGCCTGGCCTGGTGATTCTGATATACGTCAAAGGAGAGTTGAAGAGTCTGGTGGAGTACAGCCAGTTCCTAGATATTTACCTGCTTATACACCGGATGTGTCACATCTCATTGTTTAGAATGTTAGATTATATTATAAATGTTATAATGATAATTACAAATTTTAAAAAATGGTAAATCAAAAAAAGTTAATGTACGCTGTTTTCATGTATCTTATAGATATTGACTGTTAATAAAATGTTTTTGATTTCATCGTTATTAATAAGCAAGGAATTTTTAAACGACTTTCTTTGTGCACATTGAAGCTAAGGTTTGTCCTCTAACTGTGAACGTCCAAGAATGCACTACAAAAATTTAGGTGCACCAATATTTCAGAATTAGCCATTAAACGACTTTCTTTTTTTGAAATTCAAGTGCATCATAATCGGAAAATATCGAATTTTCCACTTGACAGTAATCAGCCAGAATACTCTTTGAAGATCAAACCAATCCCCTATTATAGCTGTCTAGGTCTCTAGGAATACACAATAGTAATCCAGGTGCAGCTAACTCTGTAAATGTACAGTTTGTCACTTTAAGAATTAACTATTAAACGATTTTCTTTTAGGTGTGTACTCTTTGAACTTCAAGTGAGCCATAATCGGAGAATATAGAATTTTCATCATAATCATGAACGTTTCAAGCCTCTTGTCTTAGAGAAACTCTTTGAGGATCAAACTCCTCCCCTATTATTGATTGTCTAGATCTCTAGCAATCCGTCACGGGAAGATGGTAACCCAGGTGAAATAAACTCTTTTTAAGTATAAATGGTCACTTGAAGAATTCAAGATTAAACGATTTTCTTTTAGATGTGTACTCTTTGAAGTTCAAGTACGCTATAATCGAAGCATATCGAATTTTTCAGTTGACGATGAGCGTTTCAAGGTTCATCTCTTAAGGATGCTCTTTGAATATCAAACCAATGCTCTATTATTGATTGTCTAGGTCTCTAGCAATCCATCATGGGAATATGAGAACTCAGGTGCAATAAACTCTTTTTAAGTACAAAATGGTCGAGATTCGCGTTTAAATTCTCTTCTCTTTAATGTACTCTGAAGCCCAGATAATCTGAGCTAATCGGAGACTAGTGATCGATGCAATTCATTTTTTCAGATTACCAGCAAGGAGGTAAACTTAAGTTTACGATCGTGCTGACTCATTGTTCTTATAACAACTTGCTCCGCTTTTTCCTGAATCCGTTGTAATTTTAGGATGAACCCAAGAACACTTGAAGTGAGGTGTCGCTAAATATTGTCAGGTCAGGCCTGTTGGGCCTATATTTACTAATAAAGATTTTGAGATTTGTGCTAACGCAGGGTAGTGGCAGTCAGCATAGCACTTGCTCTTTTGGCAACTCTTTACGTCCCTTCAGTTCTCAATCCATCCCAACCTTTGGGTGAATTCAAGGATTCTGGAAGGCCATGTTAGGCCAGTGTTTCTCTTAACATTGATTCTCAAATTAGCGTTAACGCAGAGGGCAGTAACAAAGCACTTGTTCTATTATTTCCTCCACTTCGTTGCATCTTCTCCATTTGGGACTGTCAGCAACACCCATTCTGTATAGATGCTTGTTTAGTCGACACGTCGACAGTGTCAAGTGCGAGCTAAGGATGCTGATGAAGAAGTTATTATGGATTCGGAGCCCATAGGCATAGCAGCCTAGTAGCGGAGCTCTATCTCGCGAACGCGCCAGTTCTTTCATTGCCCTCGTTTCCCTGATTAATAACCCTTGACCCTGTAGATGGAGATTTGATTCTGAGCACTGATGCAGTCTAGCACCGATTATGAGGTTACTTTGAAATTATTTTTTATAGCAAGTCTCCAGCTTTAAAAACTAATCGTTTTCGGAAAAAAACAACTGAACTTGACCTCTCTGCCAGTCTAATTTTAATAATTTTTCTACAAATATCACTTTACTGATAATAATTGCTATTATAATTTTATCTTTTTATAGATTTTTTATTAAATAACTCTAAATTACTATACATACGAGACATTATAGATAAAAAAGATAATCGATCAATTTTTAACTTTATAAGTGCTTGTCGATTAAAAATATGTTCGCAGTTTTACTAATTTCATTAGAGTGTTTAATAGAGAGCTAACATAGTAATGGAATCAAAAAAGATCGGTTAGTTCAGAAAATTATGTAATTCAAAATTTTAAAATTTAAATTCCAGACGTTACGAATCCAAACGAAAAAATTAAAAATGAATATGCAGTTAGAAAAATTAAAGAAAAATTGGAGGTACCCAACTTAATTCTTTATTAATAAGTTAATTAATAATGAAGATTTTTTCAGCAATTGCAAACAGATACATCGGCGAAAATAAACAAGGAATTAGATGAAATGATGCGCGAAATAATTAAAGATATTGAAAAGAAAAATGTGATAGCGGGTCAAATAGACCATTTATTTAATTATAGTGAAGAAATAAGAGATAAAGTGTAAATATTTTATTTATTTTATTTATATTTATAATCGAGTACGTTTGTACTCGAACGTACTCAAATTGTACTTGTAGCAAAACTAAACATGGTGCACTGCCGGATAAACAATTTCTTACACAAAATTCACTATTAACCGATTTATTGGAGGTCAAACACATTCGCTCGATTTATCACATTTTTTTAGCAATTTTATTTGGAATGTTTGTAAATACCGTCGTTAAAGATCTATTACTTAACGAAGAGTAAGTACTTTAGCACTGGAGCTGGGAAAAATACGTAAAAAAAATTGTTTTAGACTTAATTTAGGCTTTCACCTAATTTTAACGTCATTTTGTCATTTGCCGACCTTTTTAATAGTATGGACTTGGATGTTTTTAACCACAACTGGGGTTTACTTAGGATTATATTTTTGGGCCACAATTAGAATTCAAATGAATCCAAAATGTGGGTAAACAATAACAAGTGATCTAAATTTTTTGAAAATTTATTTTTAGCCCTTCAGCTAAAATTATGGGACAACTTATGTCTGGTGGTTGTGATTCTTTATTTTCCATGGTTTGTTTATTTTTTTACCAAAACGATCGTATCGCTTAATTTTACAATTCCCGAATCGATAGGTGCTTATTGTGAATTGGTTGGTAAATCTACAAGAGCCTTATTAAAAATTAATTTTTGTGTTTTTTAGACTCGGCTTCTTATGAAAGCGTACTCGTTTATTCGCACTAACGTTCCTAGGGCACTAAAATACAAATTACACTCAGAAGATGAAAATCAAGTGCATTATCCAGAATTTCACAAGTACCTCTATTTTTTATTTGCCCCAACTTTAATTTACCAAGACAACTACCCCAGGTAAAACTTAACACAACTAAAGCTTTTTAGGCCGAATTCCAAATTACCCATTTATCCTTAGGATTTAATTTTAATCTCAGGTCTCAGGTTTTAACAATAGCTTAAACGGGTTTATACTGAGACTAAATCCTAAAGATAAATGTGTATTCTAAAATCCACACTTAGGCCGAATTCTACATTACCCATTTATCCTTAGGATTTAATTTTAGTCTCAGTATAAAAATTTTTAACAATAGCTTATTTATGCTGAGATTAAAATTAATTCCTAGGGATAAATGGGTATTGTAAAATCCACACTTAATGGTAAAAAATATTTTTTCAGAACGAGCCACATTAGATGGAACTACGTAGTTAAATGTTTCGTTGAAGTATTTGGATGTGTGGTCTTTCTGAGTTTCCTTTTCGAACGTTTCTTGATACCCACGTTTCAAGATTTCGGCTTAAAAAAATACTCGTGGCAAGAACTAACTGTGATGACTTTAAGTAACGGCGTCATTGGTATCTTAGTTAAAGTAACAACGTTTTATTCTGGACTTCATGCCTGGATGAATGCTTTTGCTGAAATGTTAAGGTTTGGTGATAGAATGTTTTATAAGGTGAGTTTTTAAAATGGTTTTTTGAAATTTTAAATTTGACGGTTTAGGATTGGTGGACGTCTACGGCGTATGCAAGGTATTATCGTACGTGGAATGTAGTTGTGCACGACTGGCTCTACAAGTTCATCTACAAGGATATGTACGAAATAGTAACACGTAAAAACAAACTTATTGCAAAACTCACGGTTTTCTTAATATCAGCCCTTTTTCACGAATTTATCCTAGGTTTTGCATTCAAATTTTGTTTTCCAATGTTATTTTTACAATTTTTCGGCGTCGGCTTAGCTATAAGTTTTATTAGCTTGAACCACAACACTTTGGGAAATACTCTGTTTTGGTATGGTATTGAACTTGGTATGGGTTTTCTCGTCAGCACATTTTCCATTGAATATTACGCCAGAATAAACTGTCCTATTGAAAATCCTACTTTTTCAGATTATTTTGTACCGAGATTATTTCATTGTTACAGTGTTCCACAATAAATCTAATAAATAAAAATTTTTTAAATAAATATTGGTTTGAATTTAATATTTAAAAATGCTAGGCTTTCAGAGCTCAAAATTCTATTTTAATTGAGCCAGAATCTGACTGTTAGGTACACAGCCACACTGTCAGGCCAACAACGGACCTTTTAATTAACCGTAATGACGGTAGACTTAAAGATCGCCATACGAACAGCATGATATATCTTATAAAGAATAGATAACCTGGCCCGTCCACACACACAAGCCTTGCTTTCTGGTTTGGCCTGTGCAGGCAGTCTGAACACTATACAGACGCTCCTGTTTGGCCTGTGCAGGCCGCCTGAACGGTGTTCACACGCCCCGGTTTGGCATGTGCAAGGCGCCTGCACAGGCCAAACTGGAAGGCAGGTCTGTGTATGTGAACGGGCTATTAGATACGAAATCAAATCAATAGGCCGACTGACATATTATAGTTAACCATGATGTGACGATAGACTTATGGCGACGCCACACACATCGGCTTGACTTTTTGTTTCGCGGCCTGCACAAGCCAAACCGGAGGGTATGGACATCGTTCAGACGGTCTGCACAGACCAAACCGGAACGTCTGGACAGCGTTAAGACCGCCTGCACAGGTCAAACCGAAAGGCAAGGCATGTGTTTGGGGATGGGCCATTAAAACCTAGTAGTTTACCGTTTTTTACCAATAAATAGGCTGAGGGTAGGCACAAAGCCACACCGACAGACCAACAGACGTAGAAACAATTACAAACCATTGGCGTTCAAAATAAAAGTATATTGAGAAGACTTATTTTTTGTCAAACTTTAACGGAGCTTATTTTTCCCATCTAAACATTTTCACGTTTGTTAGATATCAACAATTTTATTTTGATTGCACACACCCTTGATCTTATTAGAAAATAAGCCTTCAAAGCACACTTTTGATGGTTTCGAAACAAAAAAAAATAGATTTGCGACATCAAACGCTTATCGTTGTTGTTTATCCGTTAGTATATAATTTTACATAAATTCAAATCGTTTAATAATTTATTTGAGTGCAGTTGGGTGATTGATGAGTAACAATTATTAATTGTTTATTTAATTAGTGATGAAGCGTGCGGTTCAAAATTCGACGAAAAATCAGCAGCAAACTGTTGAAAATGAATTTTTCGATAAAACGTAAACGCGAGTTATTTTATAATTTTTGAAAATTAATAATTTTTGTTGGTAGGAGCGCAAAACCTGGGAAATTGTCGGAAAAGGAATATTCAGAAAGAAATTCAATTTTAACTGAATTGTATGAAAATAAACATATAGCTACAGTTTACCACTTATTTTTAGTAATATTATTTTATTTATTTATAAATACAGCGATTTCTCATTACATTTATAATGGAGAGTAAGTAGTAAATTGTTCAATTTTTGAAATTTCCACTCAAAAAATTTTTTTAGAATCAAACTAGGATTCGGTTTATTGCAAAAAGGGTACGCAAATCTCCACCTAGCAATTTTACTATGGTCTTGTATGTTTTTGGCAAGTTTAGCTTGCTATTACGGCTTCAAAATTTGGGCTCTAACTCGCACCGAGTTAATTCCAAAACGTAAGTTATAAAAACTGTTAAAAATCCAACACTTGACACTTTATTAATTTACAGTGAGGCCAATGTTAGACACTTGCATGGTCATAGCTTTAATACTGTATTACTGTTGTTTTATGTATTTTCCAACTGTGGCAATTATTTGGCTTGAAATACCACCTGCAGCATCATTAACTCTCTTATGTGACAATGTGAGTAAATAAAAGTTGCACCAGCAAACTAACCGTTCGTTTTTGAGGTGACAGAACTCTTATTTAGGCAAAGACATCCGCACAGGCTTTTGTTACGGCTTGGCCTCAAACCAAAGCGTCTCTAAAGTCCGGAACTTATGAAACGAATAGGGCGGAGCCAATGCGCTATAATGAAAATGTGTCTGGTAACATTTGGTCGCATCAGTTTTAGAGAGAGAGAGAGTACTCGCTCCGATCTGTACTACTCAAGATATTGGCTCCACCCTATAGTTTTCATAAGTTCTGGACTATACTTACATCGTTCAGGCGAAGCTGCGTATGTAAAGGATTGTGCAGACCAAAACTGCGCATGGTAGCCGGAGTAAAAGCCTATGCATGTGTCTCCATCTTTAGTTGAAAAATTTAAAACCTAAATTTTTAGGTGAGATTTTTGATGGTGTTCCATGCTTTTATACGAAGCAATGTACCCAAGGTATTAAATCATAAAAACGATAAACAAATTACATACCCTGGCTTAAATAAATTCCTCTACTTTTCATTTGCTCCAACTTTAATTTATAAAGATGAGTATCCTAAGTAAGTGAAAAATAACTTAAAAATTACAAATTGATGATTTTCTTTTAGAGCAAAATGTGTAAATTGGAAGAATGCCGTTATAAACGCTTTGGAGTTTTGTGGAGGTGTCCTTCTGATGAGTTTCGTAGTGGAAAACTTCTTCCTACATTACGATTACGGCCTTAGACATTACTCTTGGCAAGAGATAATGATGATATTTTTGAAAAATGCAGCATCTGCATTGTTGTTCGTTTTTGCCGTTTTTTACGTCATTTTACATTCTTGGATGAATTTCTTTGGCGAAATACTTAGGTTTTCAGACAGAAACTTTTATAAAGTGAGTATTTTAGTAGAACTGTAATTTATAACATGCAAAGAGCCATAACAAAAAATGTCGATTTAGATGAAATAACGTCTCTTGGTGTTAAATATCCGAAATGCAACTTCATTTGAATTCCGCTTCTATCAGGAATTTCCCGGTGGCCCGTGATGTAACAATGAAAAAATATATTCCCAAAACTCAAATAAATTGCAAAAATCAAAAAATATGAACCTGGAGTATTAGATTTCCCGGTACTAATTTTTTCCCCAGTCTAGCCCTGGTGGCTATTAGTTGATCGGTTCTCTGTCGGCTCTCTGTTGGTCGGCACTCCATCAGCTTTCGGTCGGCTCTCTGCAGGTCAGCTGCCTTGCCATGTTTCTTATTTTTTAGAAAATTGCACTGAGCACGATTCATATTGGCGTACCTATTTTTAAGTGTTCATAGCTTCGAGTCTTTGTTGCCCTTGTCCCATCACCGTGACAGTATTAATTTTGGACGCTCTATGCAGTTTCTGAAACTTTCCAGAACATTTTAGCACCGAATTTTGTAACTTGAATAAGTTAAATAAGAGCTTCAGATGCAGAGAATAAGCAAGTTATCTATTCGCATCTCATCAATAAAAGGGTCCATATGAGAGTGACTGGATAAGGTAAAAATTAGAAGAACCTCCCTCACTACAAATGGATTTCTCTAAAATTGAAACAGATTGAGAATTGATCGGGTACGGTTAGAGGGTCGCTTCTGGGGAGATGTAAATAATTTAAAAAAGCTTCTTATAAATTTTTAACAGCTCTTGACCAAAATGTATATTTGAAGATCTCTGAAACATCAACAAAATCATTTTTTTAAATGTTTTATTTTCTTTTTTTAAGGATTGGTGGACATCAACGACCTACTCGAGATACTACAGGACATGGAACGTAGTTGTCCACGATTGGCTCTACGCTTACATTTTTAAAGATTTTTACGAACACGTTTACTCAAAAAGCAAAGTTCCAGCCAGATTATTAGTTTTCGTAATTTCTGCACTTTATCACGAATACATTTTAGCTTTCGCGTTTAGATTTTTCTTGCCGATTTTATTTATTGAATTTGTTTTCATAGGAGTACCAGTGATGTTTTTAGAAATAAAGGCTAGTTGGATGGGTAATTCGTTATTTTTGTATGGTTTAGGCTTAGGATCTGGTATAATGATGAATCTTTATTCTATGGAACATTTCGCGAGAGTAAACTGTCCTATCGAAGATCCTACAATTTTAAGTTATTTTATACCCCAATTATTTTATTGTAATAAATAAATTATTTGTAAAGATGATACACTAACGTGTTGATTATTATCATCCACTTGTAAACGCTCGTATTTTAGAATAATTTCGTGACTCATTATCTTATTTTCTTCGATCGTTGGAAAAGTAGATATCTTTTCGAATTTCAACCCCCAAAATCGACTATTTTTGTGTATAGCAGGCAGAGACAAGAAGACAAAAGACAACTCCACATAAAGTCAAGCCGATGGAGTATTTTGCAGCACAGTTTTTGTTTCCATGGCAGCTGTGTTTTAATTTACAGCCAGTAAATCTGACCTTTGGCTCTGATAAATGAACAATAAACTAATTAATTTTTATGTTTAATATAATCGAAGAAGAAATAATATGTAAAATGTGATCTACTGTGTGGTAGTTATTGGGCTAGGCTAATGTCTCGAGCCAGCGTCCAGCAATTACCACCATCTTCCGGAAGTCCTGGAATGTATTTATTTTCCAGTTAATTCTACAAAATAATAATTATTTTTACAATTATTTATTAATATTGTTACAATAACTATTATTTTCTATACGAATAGCTGCATAAATATAATCTTATCATTATTTTAAAGATTAAAAATGTGACCTCGTAGTTTACATTATTTCAGACCGCTGATGACCGAGCTTCAAATATTGAGCTAATTTGTTGTTTAGTGATAGAATATACTATTTAGTTATATTTGTACTTATTTATAAGGTATTCTTCTCAATTAAATAAGGGTATGTTGTTACAATTATTTTATTTTACCAAAATAATAAGTATAAATAATTAATGGTGGTGGAAATATTGCAACAATGCAATAAAGAGATTTAACTTGTAAAGTCATACTTTTGCGATTTACGGCCTTCTTAATTATTTTAGGCCAAACAGTGTCAAATAAAATTTGTAGAGCATAAAATTGTGCATCTAAATCGAAAATCAAAATTCATTTTGGGGACTTTGTAATGGCAGAAATTAAATTTCAAAAAAGCATGGTTTCAAAAAGAGTCAATTGATGGGTCTTCTTTTGTTCTATTTTTTGTAGTCAGCTAAGATAGTTGGATCAAACGTGTTGAGTGTTTCACAACTAAAATTTTATCCTCTTTCGTTTATAATATAGGTCCAATTAGGGTAATTGTAGACGAAGCATACGAAAATAAGTCAACTGAAGTCTTTCTTTATTCCAAGGAGAGATTCTGTAAAAACAATTCTTTTTATTTCAGCAAAATCCTAACCACAAATATGAATAAAACTAAAAGTACGCCTGAAGACAAAATCGAATTTAAAGATGTGAACGAATTTTCAGATAAAAAGAAGTGAGGATTTCCAAAGTTCAAAATACATCATTATTAAAATTTTTTTTTTCAGAACTTCAAAATCTAGTAAACTTCCAGAAAAGGAGTACGCTGAAAGAAATTCCCTTTTAACAGATTTATACGAAAACAAACACATCTCAACAATTTATCACATGTTTTTGGCTATTTTACTTAGCCTCTTTCTAAATATTACAATTTATGAATATTTATATAAAGATGAGTAAGTGTGAGTTCTTCCAACCCAACCTTCATCTCTAACATCCATTTGGAAAGAAATTTATTATTAGTGTCATTTTTAGAGTTAAATTGGGATTTGATCTACTCAGAAAAAGCTTTTACAATTTGCACTATGTAATATTGGTATGGATTGGTATGCTATTATCAACTTTCATTCCATACTATGGACTGGTTTCATGGGCCATTATTAGAACTAAATTACCTCAGAAATGTAATTATTATATAAACGACTAAAGCCAACGTGCAAACTACAAAAATATTTTTAGCAATGATAAAAAAGATTTGGGACGTCTCAGCTTTAATATTGGTAGTCTTTTACCACATATTATTTTTAACTGTTGTTCCCATTATGGCAAATTACTTCGAGCTACAAATAGGAGGAATTTTTACTTTATTATGTGATGCTGTAAGAATATTTTAAATTATTGAAACTTTCAGCTAATTAATCGTTTCAGGTTCGCATTGGAATGAAAACTTGGGCTTTAGTACGAAGTAACGCTCCGAGAGTTTTAAAATATAAACCTCATGTTGAAGACCAAATATTATATCCAACAATGAAACAATTTTTATACTTTTCATTTATTCCAGCTACAGTTTATCAAGATAATTATCCAAGGTAAGACGGAAGATTAATTAAGAATCAAATTGGTTGATGGGTTGTGCAATTTTATCACTAAAGGCTAAAGGCCCGTCCACACATCCAGACTTGCCTTCCGGATTGTCTGTGCAGGCGGCCTGCACAGATCACCTGAACGCTGTCCAGACGCTTCAGTTTGGCCTGTGCAGGCCACTTAAACGGCCTTAACACGAAGTTAAGTTTGTGCGTGTGGACGGGCCATTAGCCTTCTTGTGAAGTTTAGTTTTCTTTTTGTGTGCCCCACGTTCGCGAGCACGACATTTGTTGCTCTATGTATGTGTTGGAGGGGGGAGCACTCTCCTTAATGCAAACGAATACTTTAATATTTACATTAATGAGTCAAGTCTGAACACCTTGGGTGGCGGCTTTAGAGAAAGTCAACTAAGGCCAATGTGGAGGAGATTCGTCATGTTAGACAAACACCCCAATTCTTGCTGTCGGGGCAACCTCCTCTAATAATGCATTAGCTACCAAGGAGGCTTTGGAATTAGTAAACCTGATCCTCATTTGGAACAGAACTTAAACTAACAATGAGCCAACTTTTGAAATTTTTTCAAAATTAACCAGAACAGTAATTTAGTAATATTTGTTTAGAACTAAAAGCATCAATTGGAGCAAGGTTTTTGTAAGCGTAGCTGAATTTATTGGAGGAGCTTTCTTAATAAGTTGTGTACTGGAACTGTATTTTGTAAAAGCTTTTGAAGATTATGGATTGAGACAATTTGAGTTGAGAGAATTAACAATGATCTTGGTGAGAAATTGTTTAGCAGGCTTATTAATCTTTTTTGGGGTGTTTTACACTGTATTGCACATATGGATGAATTTATTTGGAGAACTGTTAAGATTTTCCGATCGTATATTTTACAAGGTACGTTTAATCAACAATTTAACAATTTTTGCAATTTGGGTTTTTCAGGACTGGTGGACTTCTGATAATTACGAACGATATTACAGAACTTGGAATGTTGTTGTACACGATTGGCTTTACACTTACATTTACAAGGATTTATACGTCCTTTTACCAAAAAACAAATTAGTACCAAAACTTTTAGTATTTTTTATATCTGCTGTATTCCACGAATACATTTTAGCTTTATCTTTCGGATTCTTCTTCCCTATTCTTTTTATAAACTTTTTTGTTTTAAGTCTACCGATTACTTTTGTGAAATTTAAATCAAAAGCTTTTGGTAACTTTTTTATGTGGTGCACGATATCCTTGGGTATGAGTATCAATTTGTGTTCGTATGCAATGGAATATTATTGTAGAGCAAATTCGCCACCACAAAGTGTGACGTGGGCATATTTATTAACACCGCAATTATTTAATTGTATTAAAACTAACTAATAATAATAAATTTGTGATTTTTCTTACACCTTTTTATAATTTGATCTTCTTTTCCTTCCCAAATAACTGTGGAATTCAATGTAGAGAGGGTTGCTTTATTTGTGATTGTATTGTGTTGTTCATTTCTATTTGTTTTTGCACATCAGCTTTATCGAGATCGTTCGGATATTGTATTTAAAAGAGCTATGTAATAAACAAGAAAAAGCAAGTTTTCAGTTTTTTCAGGATATTTTAGAAACTAAACAAGCTATCGCAGTTTTCTTTTTTATTTCTTATAGGAAATAAAATTATGCACCTTTTCACTAATTTAACCGACCTCGTAACTCTTACCGTTTAGGAGATGCCCATAGTGTGCAAGATAAAAGTGGCCACCCTGTATTGAAAATTTGTGATTTATTTGTAAATACCGAAGTTAAGAAGAAAATTAACATATTTACGTTCATATTCATTGAGTTAAAAATACCAATTACTTTACATCGTATTCAATAAAATTGTAAATTCATGCTCAAATTTATAGTCAAATTTTGAGTTTGTGTTAAAAGTAGAGATTGCTTAATGTTCAACCAAAATGGTTGTTATTTAAATTATAAAAATAAGCATTATTAAACATATTTGGGGCTCTAATATTGATGAAGTAAAGAAGTACATATTAGAATCTGTTTAATATTGTCCCCAAATTGCACCTTCTGCTTCATAAACCAGCTTTTCTACACCGGTTGTGGAAAAACCTTAAAAAGTGGAATGACCTAAATGTTATTTTAAAGTAGTATTTGTAATATCTTAGAACTAAAAACTTTGATGTGGGCATAACAGGACTTTTTCGTACGCATTAAAACTATTTTTAGGCATAAGTATTAAAATAATAAATTTGACCACAGTTCCGGTTAAATCGGAAGTCATTAAGGGTGACACAGGCGTTTGGAACACTCTTATAACTCCGTTATTTATTAACATATCAAAATGAAATTTGGTGTGGATTATATTCACATAAATTGCAATTGTTTTAACTACTTGTGAAAATTTTGTCACTTCCGATTACGCCGGAAATGAAGTAAACTTTTGATTTTTAAATAGAACACCACATATATTTTTACTTTTTTGAAGCCTACATTAAATTTTGAAAACAATAGCATAAAAAAATTATTTTTTTTAAGTAGGCTTAGCTTCGTTGCGCCTGACAAGACCAACTGACTCGCCGAAAAAAGTGGCACTTTTACTCCTTATAAAACATTATACTATTTTGATCACACTCGATTTAAATTTGTATGTAATCAAGACATTCCATTTTTCCTACATTCCAGAAATTGATTGTTTGCTCTAAAACAATTAGGTCGATTTTAATACACAAGTTCAAAAATTAGTTCAATCTTCAATAGCAACAACTATTGTGAAATAGTAATTTAAAAGCATCTCGGTAAACAAATTATAATTTATTAAGCGCAAATGGAAATGAAATTGCATTAACCTTCTTTTAACTGCAGCAATGCGATTACATAATCATTATATTAACTAGTTTTAAACAATTTTTGCAGTTATTGAAAATTGTTTGTTACGGATTTTGAAGCGGTATGTGCATAAAAGACAATTTTCTTATAGGAATATCACTCAGAACGCCGCATAACTACATGCAAAATTTAAAAATTCTGAGAAATATCGTTCTTGAGATAATATTCGAGTAGACGTTGATTTTTTAGGGATTGCCTGTGGGCGAAGCCAATCTCGTGTAGTACAGATAGAGGGAGTGAGTACTCTCTCTATCACTAAAATTGATGCGACCGTATGCGATCGGTCACATTTTCGTCGTAGCGCATAGCATAGAGCAGGGTTTACCAAACTGTGCCCCGCGGAGTGCTTCGCTAGAAGGTAGCAAGTGCTTCGCGAGAAATATTAATAACAAAGCACTTTTTTAATTTTATATGATTTATTGATTATGTGTCATTACCACCCCTTAAATTACACAAGGTGCTCCGTCAAAATTCAAAAACCCTCAAAGTGCTCCATCAGAGAAAAAGTTTGGGAAACTCTGGCTTAGAGATTCTGGAACACTCTGTGCTTCCAGTACCCAGACAATCTCTAAAAAAACCAATGTTGTAGCTTTGTAATGAAGTGGCGTACAGAGGTACATAAAGTGGAGGTAGAAACAAGTGCAAATAAATTATTTTTATTCAAAAAATATAGATATAGGATCAAGTCTCTACCTTCAGGCCACCATTAATTCAGTTGTTAACATGATGGAAGATTATTTTCAAGTATTAGACTTCTAGACTCCTTTGCGTCACTTGGTCTCTTTTAGTAATCGTTTTCCAACATTTTTTAGCTTTCTTATGATACTTTGTCCCATGGTTGGTAGTTGTATGTTTTGGTATTTTTGTAGAGTTCGTCCTTTCGAGTAGGAAAAGTTGTATCTATTCGCTCCTGTAATCCAAATCCTGTAGTCTTTCATTTGGGCTCATAATATGTCTCAAGATTATTGTGTAGGTGTTTCTCAACCTTATTCCACGTGTGCCCTATTTTTTAACACAAAAGTTTTTAGCATCCCTTTGGTAGATGTTTCAAAAATTGTATAGCTTTGGGTGGATAGACCTTTGAATGGTATGGAAATTTCGTGCTGGAATATTCTGGTAACGTTCGAGCGGGTTAGAAAACTATTTCAAAATACTCAAATGAGGAGACGAAATCAAAAGACAATTTTAATCTAAAGCGCTGTTTGAATTTTGGGTCTGTATTGATAAGTTTTCTGCACTGAACCCAAGTGCTCTCCGTGCAGTTTTGCTATTTCCAACATCATTTTTGGTAAAAACAGGTTGTTTCTTCTCCAATAAAAAGGTTTTTCAGCTCCAGCTCCCCTTTAGGTTTTTTGTCCCTAGGGTGATGCGTCCCATAGGTTAAGCATCGCTCGTTTACGTATTTCAGTATTTCTTTTCATATATGTACTCGTGTGTGCATAATAGGTATTGCACACTATGAGGAAGAAACAACCTTAACCCCTACTTAGTAAATGTGAAAAACATAGATGCGTAATTGCGTACTCACAGTAATACTGTGGACTATCAACACAAGGCTAACTTCATTAATTGTCATATTTATGTTATTAGAATTAATTTTTAAATAAGAAAAGGTAAGTTGATCTAGGTCAGGTACATTACTGAACGAGTCAGTCACCAGTTAATTCTTCATTAGTTAATAAGGGATTAATTTCAAGTAAACGCAAAGAAAACAGCAACATTTACGCATTTTTGTTATTATTTGTTAATTTTGGAAAATTTCGATTGAACAAGTAAGTTTTAGAACCAATTTACAAATTTTACAGTTTTCCAACAAAAGTCTCCTTAAAAGACCAACTCTGTATGATGGGTATCGCCTGTAATATACCAGTTTTTCTAAATTTCAGGTAAAAAATCATGACAAAACCGAAAAATGCTGTAAATTTTAATAACAACGAATATGAAGATGTCAAGGAGTTTTCAGAAAAAGTGTAAGATTTTCTCCGGTACCTACAATTTGTTTTTTAATTAAAATTTTATTTTAGAAAATCAACATCTAGCAGTGAATTGCGAGAAAAGGAATATGGAGAGAGAAACTCACTATTAACCGATTTATACGAAAATAAACAAATTATAACTATTTACCGCATAGTTATAATTATTGTACTTTACGTTTTTCTCAATAACGTAGTTTACGATTATTTATACAATGAGCAGTAAGTACTTAACCAATAACCGTGTTTCCAAAACTTCAGTAGTCACAAAGGCCATTTTATGGAAAAATTAAAAGATTTCATTTGTAGAGGGCAATCGCTATTTGAATTCATTATGCTAGGTTTTTCCAATTTCCACTATGCCATATTAGTATGGATTGGTATGGTTTTGTCGAGCTTTATCCCATATTATGGACTTGTGTTATGGTCAATTATAACAATGAAGTTACCACCAAAATGTAAGTATGGCTCTACTTTTGAGGAAAACTCCCTCATAGAAAAATCGTTTCAGCACTTTCAAAAAAAATTTTGAACATCACAGCTTTACTGTTAGCAATCCTTCACCATCTACTGTTTCTAACAGTAGTTCCCATTGGAATCAAGTATTATGAAATTTCAATTCCTGCTGCTTTGGCTTTATTATGTGACGCTGTAAGTACATTTTCAATTATTAAACTATAAGAACGAGTATTTCAATCCATTTTTAAACTTACTGTAGCGTTAAGCTAAGCTTTACTATCTTTACTGATTGAAGCTCAGCTAAACGCAACACTTAAGTTAAAACCTCCATTGAAATATTCGGCGTAAGGGCCGGTTTTATAATACCAGAGGTTTAAAGTTTAAGCCAAGATGTGGAACTTGAGCAGTTTCACACTATCGGTTTAAGGTTCAAAGTATAGTTTTAAGGCTGGTTTTACAAAATCGGATTATGCTGTAACCGGAAGATGATGCTAGCTTAGCTTTTAGATCAATCCAAGTTAAATTAAGCCAGTACTGTGAAAGTGAGCCTAACTTGTATTATCGTTTTAGAGTAGAATGTCAATGAAAACTTACGCTGTTATCCGAAGTAACTCTTCGAGAGTTTTAAAGTATAAACCTCATGTCGAAGACCACGAAACATTGTATCCAACAGTGAAACAATTTTTATACTTTTCGTTTTCTCCAGCTACAGTTTACAAGGATAATTATCCGAGGTAAGAAAATGATAATCTTTAATTAGAATATTGTATTGATAGTCCAGTCAACGAGGGGCTATAAAGGACAAGGAAGAGGGTGGAATTATTTTCTTCAGAAATATGATTGGAGTACCTACTTAAGATAAGAGGTAAAAATACTAAAAGTCTCTGGTCCTAGCTGTATTGCTAACGGGGCCAGCGGGGTGGAAAGGTCTCGTTTTTGGGATATTACATGGGGCCTCATGTAAAATAGTGCTCTACAACTACTTTTCTGAGAATTTTCCTGTAAAATGAAGGACTGATGTGCTAGAAGCAAAAGTTTGAGGAGAAACTCAAAATAATTTTTCCCTAGAACCACCGTTTTCGAGATATAAGGGAAAATCCCCAAAACGGCACCTTTCTACCCCCTCTCGCCCTCCTTAGCTATACTATAGCTAGTACCAGGGACTTTTAGTATTTTTACCTCCTAACTACTCCAAACATATACCTAAAGAAAAAATTTCACCATCTTTCACGTCCTCTACACCCATTTTTTGGGCAAAAGCATAGTCAATTTAAAGTCACCTAGGAGGTACTAGTTTCATCTGTCTTCAACAGTACAGAACTAACATAACCTACTGAATCCCATTTTAACTGAAAACATAATTAACTCATTTTTTCCAGAAACAAAGCCATCAATTGGGGCAATGTCTTCATATCTACGGCTGAATTTATTGGAGGAGTGTTCCTAATAAGTTTAGTAATCAAATTACTTTTTGTAAATGCCTATTATGATTATGGTACAAGACAATTTGAGTTAAAAGAAGTAATAATGATTCTCTTTAAAAATTACATTGGTGGTTTAATAATAATTTTTGATCTCTTTTACGTCTTATTACACGCATGGTTGAACTTATTTGCAGAACTTTTAAGATTTTCCGACAGAATGTTTTACAAGGTATGTTTAACACAATTTACTTCAACTTTTTCAAATTATATTTTTTTAGGATTGGTGGACTTCGGAAAATTATGAACGATACCATAGAACTTGGAATGTACCAGTACACGATTGGCTTTACACTTACATTTACAAAGATTTCCATGAGAACGTTTTACCAAAAAACAAATTGATACCAAAAATATTAGTGTTTTTCGTCTCTGCTGCATTCCACGAATACGTTTTAGCTTTTTCGTTTGGATTCTTTTTACCTACTCTTTTTATGTTTTCTTTTGTAATGAATGTACCACTAACGCTTTTTAAATTTAAATCGGGCACTTTTGGTAATTTGTTTGTACTGGGTACAGTTGGTCTTGGAACAGCTTTCAATATGTGTGCATTTACAATGGAATTTTTCTGTAGGATAAACTCACCACCAGAGAGTATTACTTGGTCATACTTATTTACACCACAATTATTTAATTGTATTAAGTAGTAATTGACACTTTTCTTAATATATCTTGTGTTATGTTTTTTTATTGCTTGTTTAATCTTCTCAAATATTGTATTAAAACAATTAGATCTATTGTAGAGAGAAAAATCGTGGAGATAGTAATACTTCTTGCGGATTAGCTACTTGAACATGAAAATTGGGTTGCCTTTAGGACTCAAAACTGTTAACAATTATCTTAAATTGATGAGAAAGGCAGGAAAGCCATTTGAGAGGGATGCCAAAGCAAAATCTTGCTTTTTAAGTAAAAAGATAATTGCTTTTGCTAGTGGGCAACGCAAGTAGTGTTTATTAGTTTGTTGTAGATGTAGGGTATGAATACGTTAACTTCAGCTCAGCTACCTCGCTGTTAAATGTTAAAGCTACCGGAGAGAGTAACCAATTTTTTTTTATAAAACTCAGGACTCGGAGCTGACTGCCTGAGCCTTAAAGTCAGCTGATGTCGCCATCTAGTGTACAGGCTGCTTCATTTAAAATAAGAATCTTAATACCGTTTCCGGTTAAGCCGGAAGTTATATCAAAACCAAAATATGAAATTGGATTAAAAAATGATAATTGTGTTAAACGAAATTATTTCGAAAAAAAATCTCCAGTGTTTGAGAGACAAAACTTGTTAAAATCATATTATAAGAATTGAACTAATGGTAGAAAGACCCTTGATTAATGCCTTAATAAGAAAATATAGTCGGATTTTTGAAGACCTTTATATGAATATATAAAGATGAAAACGACTTAGAATATTTTAAAAGTCACGTGTCGGTAGTCTTTAAAAAATGCGACTATATCAGACTATCTTACATTAGGAACAAAAGTACTCTACAGTGCCAATAAACTAGTACTCCTATACTGTAGGCAACCCAACATACACGAATTGACTTTAGCGCGCTAGAAAGTTAGGATGAGGTTGTTGCTTTGTTGTTAGGATAGAGATAAATTAAAAGTTAGATTGTGTGGTTATGTTCAAAGTTCAAACGTCACTGAGAATTTTTTGTGATGTTTTATGAAATGAAATAAAATATTTGTATTGTTCAAGGCAATGCAAGCATTTAATACAAATTTCTTTTTATATTCCAGAAACCATTGCATGAAAATCATGTGACGGAGACTTTGAAGAATAACCTGAAAAGTTAGCACTACTACTACAACTGATGAAAGAATTACTTTTTAAGGTTCTGGCTGTTTGCTGTTATTTAAATTCTTATCAACTCTATGGGAATTTTTGGTAAGCTGTTGATACTCATTTTGCATATTAATAATGATAATTTTATTTAACAAATTGGAAAATTTGTAGAGACAATTTTACATTAACCCGATACCCGAAGTAACCATTTTTATTTGATTATTAAGAAAAAAGCATTGGAAGTATTTTTAAAAAGGTTTAAGTTTTGTTTCGTTTTGTTCTAATACTGCAATGAAGAAGAGTGCTTAACACCACATTACACTTCAAGTCAAGCTACTTTTTTATTTCTCACTCTTAATTTCATGACAAGACTAAGAATTTATGCTGTAGCCAGAACTGGGACAATTACAGAGAAAATGTAATCGATTACTGATTACAATTACTTTTATAAAGTAGTCTTCGATTTCAATTACAGATTACAAGCAGGAAAATGTAATCGATTACAAATTACATTTGAGATGACAGATTATATTGATGAATAATTCGAAGTTTGAATTAAATTAATTTCTAGAACATTTATTGCAAGCTACATTGTAGTTTGATATTTCAATTTGTTATTGAAATTATATCCAAGATCTTAAGTTAAGAGTTAAGGCAGTTATGAACACTTCTTTTATCAAGAACAAAATAAACCTCGTAACAAAATTAAACTCACTTCATGTATGTCGATAACAATAATTATCTTAATTCAGTTACACAGAGTAGATGTTGGAAATGTCTATGTCATTTCCACACAGTTCTAATATTTAATAATAATCTCTTACTGTTTGACAGGTATTGCTACTACGCTGCTGTAGCGCCTTTACAATATCAATCGGAGTTGTGAAAACAAGACTTAAAACATCTGCCTAGTGGATTGAAGATTAGTAATCGTGGCGGTTTGGAATTATTTATTTTGACCTATCTCTGGTTCGCCAAAAATTTAAGATGACAAATGAGTGCTGCTTCTTTATATGTAAGTGCAAATATGGTAAATTGAGCACTATTGGTGTCAACCGATCCAGTAAACTACAGGTACGCATATGCTTGATTCACCGCAGACACAAGACACACCTTTCCCCACTGCGATTGAATAGACACTTACGCCACAGTCTAGGTATAAACCAGTCATTTCATTCGACCAAAATCTAGTAACCAAAACTTCTTAGCGAATTTCAACTCCTAGGCGAATGCGCTGTAGCATTAGTCTAGAAATTCAAATTGTTCACACTGTGTATTGGTGTATTTAAATAGTTCCACCTCACCGCCCAATTCGACTCTGAGTAGAATGCGCTCTGACAAAAGTGGCTTCACGCTTTTCAATGCTAAATCAGCGAAGTGAAACGACTATTTTGTACCTAGACTGTGCTTACGTCACTTACACAGCTTCACGTTACTTAAATTAGCTCGTTGATCTATGATTTGGATTTTGCTTTGCTATTTATTTCCTTAAGCAGAATCTCAGAACCCCCTCCCCCTCTCGTGCCATGTATAGTCGCGCTCCTACACTTGAGCAGGAACATCGTTATAAGGCCACAATAAATGCTTGCTTAGCACATTGGAGGAAGTACAAGTACTGTGAAAAGTGTAGTAGACAGAGACATAATATGTATTTCAAAATTTTCAAACATGTTTTACAATAAAGCAATTTTTTTCTTCATTTAAGCTAGAACTTAAAGTTAGCCGCTAAATGGTAGCTTTTCCCCGATAAAGCGACTTCCAATAAGTCAGATCTAACGGGAAATCCGCTAAATTGGCAACTGGCTATACGTCAGTGTTTATTAGCCAACAACGACAAAAGAACAGAAGGGGAGTTTGTTGATTTACTACTTGTTGGCAAAATAAAGTTACCCCTCACTTTAAGTAGGAGGTGTTATGATGGTTTCATCCACAATAGTGAATGAAACCATCCACCAATATGGTTCAGTATGGTTTGACGCATGTTTTTGTAGTTTTTTTAAAAGCAATGAGTTCTTCGATATGAGTTTTAATAAAAAATAGTAGTTTTTGTTCAGTGTCTCAATGTAAATCATGGATTAAGAGAAATCCAAACTTAAAAGTGTGACTCGATTGTGGAGAGCATAGTTCATCGTTTTATTTTGAAGGCGCTGCGATCTTAATCTCAGATCCCTATTCATGCTAAGCTTATAGCCAGGGTGGCCATTAATTGTGAGGCTGACTGTACCTTCAGACAAAGTAAAAGAATTTTGACAAGGTATAAGCATCACAAGTGTACCTAATGTGCAAGTCAGGTCTGCATAGATATTCACATTTTTAATTTTTGTGTAGAAATTGCTATTGTTATTTTATTACATACTTACGCTATACAGGGTGGTTGATTTTTTACTGTCCAGCTAATATCTGCTGAAATATTGAAGATACTTAAAAAAGTTCAATTAGAAACTTTTAAAACAACACCTCATCTACAAAACTGCGCAAACAATTTTTTTCCATGGCCTACTTGTTTTGCGGGAAAATATGTAACTTTGGTTTTTTAAATAGAACACCCTGTATATTTTTAGAGAATCGTATTCTAAATCAATTTCTCTTTACAACGATGTATCACAAGTACCATTTTGCTTGCTAATAATTATGCCCAATATTTCAAAAAAAAGGAACAATGTGAGGGTTGTAGTAACTCCTGATTAACATTAATTTATTTACTTTTTAACAAACTAAGAAATTTCGGAACAAACTTTAACACGTAATGTATTATAATGATTGTTCAGATTGCCCACCATGGAATTCAACAATTTTTGGCCCTCTTTGACTATGTTTTCTGCAACACTCATCCTAATTTTTTTTTAAATATTGGAAATAATTAGAAAGCAAAGTGGTACTTGTGATACATCATTGTATAGAGAAATTGATTTAGAATACTATTCTCTAATAATATACAAGGTGTTCTATTTAAAAAAACAAAGTTATATATTTTCCCGCAAAATAAGTAAGTAGGCCATGAAAAAAATTGTTTGCGCTATTTTGTAGATGGGGTGTTGTTTGAAAAGTTTATAATTTAACTTTTATTTGTATCTTCAATATTTCAGCAGATATTAGCTGGACAGTAAAAAAACAACCACCCTGTATATAATCCATTGAAAATATTATTCTAATATTTTGTTTATTGTTTATAGAAATCATTCGACCGACCGTACAGCAATTTTTAAACTTGTGAAAATATGGTTCCAAGTGGATAATGAAAATAATTGAAACAAGTGGAAGGAACAGAGCTAAAAGCTGCAGTTTTATTAAAATTTTTGAATTAGACTTTAGTTGTTCTGTACTATATGAATGAAAACTTGTAATTACTTTAGTTAAGACTTAATTTATGTTAAATGAACCAAAAAACGTTTAACCAATCGTTCGGTAATTAACTAATTTGTAAAGTAGTGTAAGAATAATGTTTGTATTTTAACTTTTTGGGTTGTTAAAGATTATATTATAGACGACAAAGTTGTCTCTTTGAGACTGATCGTTAAGGACTAAACTGCTTTTAAATGTTTAACATAAATGAACAATGTAATTAATGTTTTATAAAATCTTCCATTTAATAAGAAAAAATTATCTGTTACTAAGATTTATACATTAAGGTTTTAGGAACAATACCAATAGCTTGAGTGCTTGCTTTAGGTAGTTATTTTAAGTAGAGTTTAAAAAATTTAGCAGCTCAATAGCAGTAGAACAATTCCTAACTGCTTATTAATTAATCTAATGTGTGTGTTCAATAATTAAGAAGTTGTCAAATGGATTGTAAATTATTCTCATTACTTTCGATTGTAGTAAATCATAAATACTTGGTTTAAACAAACAGGTTAAATCGGGAGCAAACTAAAAAATTTTACGATGAGTTTCTAGGATCAAAATGAAAAATTTGCCGATCTTGAAATCCAGCTTTCGAATTTAAATTATTTTGGCAAAAACTAGCGTTTCAGGCGTTTAAAAGTTATTTCCTTAAGGGGTAAAGTTAAGATTTTAACCCCAATTGTGAGAGTCTAAAACTTTTTAAGAATGCATTCTTGGATATTATGATTTCAAGAAGACAAATGTTCCATTTTGTTCCAGAAACTTACTGCAGAAGTTTTTCGGTTTCCTGCTGGAAGACTGAATAATAAAATGTAAAGTGGATGTAAAAGTAAAATTATAATTATTAAAACAATGTAACTGATTTAAAGAAATTACTTGATAATCTTTACATATTATCCTGCATATTACTTATGTTATATTGTAATTAATAGAGATTAATTTGTTAGATTCACTAGGTACCTACTTATAAACGATTGCACATGTATGTGCACATAAACTATACATAATAATTTAAGCAGACCACCAAATCATAATTTATGCTAAGTACACAATTTGGACATTATGTTATTAACGTCTATCTACAATCAAAGACCATATACAAGAGACTACCGAAACCTATATTAAAAAATGTGAAAGGCTTCTAAAGGTCAAAATCGCTTAAAATCTCTCGAAGGGTAAACTTGTTTTACCTCTTTCTTTGTTGCTCCCTCCTCGACATGCTATCTTATTCACTCGAAAATGCCCCGGTGACTAGCGACATCTTCTGTACCAGGGATTTTTGATCACATTCGCCCCATAAGCTTTGCCAGTCTTACACTGTATAGTCTTTGCTACAATAAAGGACAATTTTGTCTCAATGTTGCTCAAAAGAATTTGTTTCTTTCAAAATTCAATGTAATTAAACGTTGCACCTGTCATATAGACAACCCATTATGCACAGTTTAAATTGACACTGCGCATTTGTACTGATTCTAATTAAATTAATGCTCGAATACTATTGGTTCAAATTAATAAAGAGGGGCGATAACCACCACCAAAAGTTAATAAAAGACCGAATTTCGCCATAAGTTGAAAAGCTTATCACCACTTTCGATCGGAGTTCGAGAGAAAATTTAAGGGTTACTCTTGTTGAAAATCAACTTTGATTTAAAAAATTTCTTTTGATTGGAAGTTGTTCTTGGCAATATGCTAAGTATGTCTACTGAATATTAAATCATTTACTTCAATATTAAGTGTAAAAAATACGTTTTTAAAAATGAAAAATTTTGTAAATTTTCTATTTTTTATTTGATTGTAACGCATTATAATGTAAACCAAATTAATGTTAATACTTGCTTATATTTTAATATAAGATTTTTTTAATAAGTTCTCAATTATTGTGAATTTTATTATAAATGTTAAAGTCAGTTAAGTTACTATGTATTATATTATGTAATGTCTCTAACAATGTAAATATAACAAATTATCTATTCAGTAATAAAGATCTTTTAATTAATATCGAGTTTGTTCTCATAAACACAAAAAGGTTAAAAGAATAGTCTAATAGAAGAATTTGATAAGAATCAATTAGAAGTGACATCATACCAGGAGTTCAGGATATCTCCAAAAATATTAAATTAAATAGCAAAGAGCTTTGCATAAACGCTTATCTTGTTACGTGAAGATAAGGCCCTGCATTAAATCCTCTTAAACAAATATAATAGATTTATTTTAATATTATTATGACATCTTGCACTCCTGTGATCCTGTCACGAAGTTCCAAAAATCAAAATTTGCGAGCATTTTCTTGTCCATGTTAAAATCCCATAAGAGTTATTTTTGCCATTTTTAGCTTTATTAGAGCCCTTTTGACCAATTTAATTACTGTAGACGATAGATAATTATTTATTATTTCTAACAATTAATTAACATCCCTTAAATATTAATAAATAAACCCTGTACAGCCCGAAATAGAATTTGCAGATTTGGTAATTTGTGTTTATTTAGTTATAATTTTCATTAGGGGGTAGGTAAGCAAATTTTGATTAATAGCCGTCTTTCTACAACGTCTGGACTACCCCTTTATTTTATATCAACCTTCCATCCCTTCTAATTATAAAGTTTAGTGTAAAAATCAGTTTATTTTGCCATAATAAATGTCCAAATTTGTTAAAAATGGCTAAGAATCGGTGTATAAACCAGTTGATGTATTAGGAGAGCAGAAGTGTTATAGGATATCACTAAAAATAAAAACATTAATTTAAATTCGCAAAGAGCTTTACGCAAAAGCTTTATCGAAAGCTTATCTTGTTATATGAAGATAAGGCCTTACATTTAATGCTCTTTTAAATTAATATTTTTATTTTTAGTAATATCTTATAATACTTCTGCTCTCCTAATACATAAATTGGTTTATAGACTAATTCTTAGCAAATTTTAACAAATTTGGACACATTTGGACATTTTTTATGTCAAAAGAAGTTGATTTTTACACTAAACTTTTGATATAGAAGAGATAGAGGGACAAAATAAAATATTTGTGTAAAAATCAGCTTATTTTGACATAAAATATGTCCAAATGTGTCCAAATTTGTTAAAATTGGCTAAGAATCGGTGTATAAACCAATTGATGTATTAGGAGAGCAGAAGTGTTATAGGATATCAGTAAAAATAAAAATATTAAATGAAATTCGCAAAGAGCTTTACGCAAAAGCTTTTGTCGAAAGCTTATCTTGTTATGTGAAGATAAGGCCTTGCATTTAATGCTCTTTTAATTTAATATTTTTATTTTTAGTAATATCTTATAATACTTCTGCTCTCCTAATACATCAATTGGTTTATAGACTAGTTCTTAACAAATTTTAACAAATTTGGACACATTTGGACATTTTTTATGTCAAACAAAGTTGATTTTTACACTTAACTTTTAATATAGAAGAGATAGAAGGACAAAATAAAATATTTGTGTCAAAATCAGCTTATTTTGACATAAAATATGTCCAAATGTGTCTAAATTAGTTAAAATTGGCTATGAATCGGTGTATAAACCAATTGATGTATTAGGAGAGCAGAAGTGTTATAGGATATCAGTAAAAATAAAAATATTAAATGAAATTCGCAAAGAGCTTTACGCAAAAGCTTTTGTCGAAAGCTTATCTTGTTATGTGAAGATAAGGCCTTGCATTTAATGCTCTTTTAATTTAATATTTTTATTTTTAGTAATATCTTATAATACTTCTGCTCTCCTAATACATCAATTGGTTTATAGACTAGTTCTTAACAAATTTTAACAAATTTGGACACATTTGGACATTTTTTATGTCAAACAAAGTTGATTTTTACACTTAACTTTTAATATAGAAGAGATAGAAGGACAAAATAAAATATTTGTGTCAAAATCAGCTTATTTTGACATAAAATATGTCCAAATGTGTCCAAATTTGTTAAAATTGGCTATGAATCGGTGTATAAACCAATTGATGTATTAGGAGAGCAGAAGTGTTATAGGATATCAGTAAAAATAAAAATATTAAATTAAATTCGCAAAGAGCGTTACATAAAAGCTTTTATCGAAAGCTTATCTTGTTATGTGAAGATAAGGCCTTGCATTTAATGCCCTTTTAATTTAATATTTTTATTTTTAGTAATATATTATAATACTTCTGCTCTCCTAATATATCAATTGGTTTATAGACTAATTCTTAGCAAATTTTAACAAATTTGGACACATTTAGACATTTTTTACCTTTAATAATTAAATAACATCCCTTAAATGTTGATAAATAAATCATACACAGCACGAAATAAGATTTACAGTATTACAATTTTTGTTTATTTAGGTATAATAGGGTTTAATTTTAAATCAGCTTATTGAGGTGGATGAGCAGAAAAAAATACAGACAATTTAAATACTTTTATTAAGTAATCAGTATGTAATAGCTAACACAAAAGTTTTTATTTAGAAGTTAATTATTTATCTAGGTACAATGAAATTTATAAATACATTATACACGTTACAATAAGTAATCATATCAATTTTAGTTTTTTTTTGACAAAGTAATTATTACAATTCATTAAAATTAAATTTTAAGTATAAAATTTACAAATAATTATTAATTAGTAATTTACATTTTCTACACTTATATATGAAGTTTTTGATTAACAACTTAGTAGGAACACTTCTAATAATATTAGGAACAAGTTCCAATCAAAAAAAAATAAAAAATCCAAGTTAATTTTCAACAAGAGTAACCCTTAAATTTCTAAAAATTGAAGATCCGAGTTGCTGATAAGAAAGTCAACTTATGGCGAAACTCGGCCTTTTATTAACTTTTGGTGCTGATATCGCCCCTCTTTATTAAATTTAACCAATAGTATTCGAGCTTTAATTTAACTAGATTCAGTACAAATGCGCATGTAACTTTAAAATGTGTATAATGGGTTGCCTATAGGAAAGGTGAAAAACTTAATTAAATTAGCTAATTTTGAAAAAATAATCTTTAAGCTGTATTGAAAGACAAAATTCTTGTTTAATAATTGTTTAGTGTAGAAAGCCCACATATTGTTCTTAGAATAAGTTATTTGGTGATCTACTTAAATAATTATTAATTATTTTGTTTGAAATTATTTATAAGTACTGAATCTAATAAATTAATTTTATTAATTAAATTATAAGTGTTATGAAAAGTAATTAAAACTAAATTTAACATATATGTTAAAGTTAAATCAAGTACTTTCATTAGACTAGTTACATTGTTTTATAATAATTATTATATTCAAAGTATTCCATCAGGAGACCGACAAACTTGTACTTAGTCCTGAAAGAAAAACACAGCATTTGTTTTCTCGAAATCATATCCAGCAAAGAAAATTTTAATGTTTTTATGCAACTGATATAATATTATGAAAATCACATTGTGGTAGAAATTTCAAGAAAAACACCCCATATAGTAAGGAGGTAACCTTCAACCCCTGAAACATTAGTTTTTTTGCTAAAATAGTTTAAATTCGTTTGCTGATTTCAATAGAGACAAATATTATATGTATTTTAGTAGGAGTTTTTCGGTTTCCTCAGAGAACAAGCACCTTGTTTGTATCAACCAAGTTTCTATCAATTACTACAATCAAAAGTAAGGAGCATAATTTACAACCCTTGACAACTTCTTAATTAATAAACACATACGATAGAGGAATTAACATGCAATAAATTATTAATAATACAGTGTGTTTCAAAACTCTTTAAGTGTTAAGGCTTGCCACTGTGCCAATTTCTCTACTAATTAGTATGTATGTATAGAGCAGCGTTTCTCAACCTGGGGGTCGCGACCCCCAAAGGGGCCGCGTAATGTTTTTTGGGGGTCGCTACCACTAGATAAATTTACAGGAAAATTTGGATTTTAATTTGAAATTTTAGGCCAACTGTCGATTCTTGAGAAAAATGTATTTTTTGTGCGTGATAGACGCTTCAGAGAGAGTAAGTGGAGGTTTTTTGTAGAGCGAACTTTTCTAGATGACCGGACTAGACTAGAATTTATGGGCAGGGCCGGATTGCGCCGATGGTTAATCTTTTAATTACGGTCAAGAAAGGGTTCGAAAAAAGGTATGGCCGAATTGCGCCAGTGAGTTCATTTACAAAAAGGTAATGGTACCTATCAAAGGAGAATTATTTTCTGTTGTTTCTGAGTCTGTTGATACCAAATGCTTCTTAATTAATAACTTCTCCATAATTTGATAAACTATGAGCGTCATGATAAGTCAAATTCAAATAATTGTATTACTTTCTATTAATTTGACAGTTTTCCAAATTATGAAAATATTTAAATTGCTTATTCAATGTTAAAAAAGTTATTCATTAAGTAGTATAATGAATAACTTCATATACTTGGTATACTTGGTATCTTATACTTGGTATCAACAGACTTAGAAAATAATTCTCTTTCAGACGCCGCCGGTGAGCACGAAACTCAGAAACTGTAAAAAATGTATTTCTCTGTGTTATTTGACTATGTTCCGCTTTGATCGTGGGCACCCTGTATATTTTCAAAAAAAATGTTGAGATAAACATTTTGATTTTATCAATCATCAAACTCACATTAAATTCAACGACCAAGAACGTTAAATGCAGCGCTTTAAGTCTCTCTAACATAAAAAATATTAAATTTAGAGCTGTGTGTCCATGAAGACTTTTTTTGAGACGGTCCTAATCTACAACATTTTTAAGAAAATTCACCGAGGGCCATTTCCCATATGAATTGTGCTTTCAGTGTGTGACTTTTTAGGAAAAGTCAAGTTTTATTATCTTACAAAATATTCAAAGTATTACAGACTTTAAATTTTAGGATACAGGTAGAAATTAACCCCGGCGCAATCCGGCCATGAATTTTAGGGACGCAATTTTTTTCGTGGCGCAATCCGGCCATAGGATTACAGGAGAACCCTTACCGCTGGCGCAGTCCGGCTACACCGGAATTTATTACTCTATGTATGGTGATTTGAATTTTTTACACATTTAAGTTTTTGAATTGGGAATATCCTTATGTTGTCCCTGTTCGCATAATTTTTTGTACAGAGTTAGATTTGGTGGATCTGTGATACACCAGAGGTAGTATTTTATGCTGCAACACAGATCCCTGATGGCGAGCGGTAGATATAAGTACCAATTTAGTGATCGGCGAATTCCCACCGCACGCCAACATAAATCTTTCTTGCTGTATATTTTTTAGAACCGTTTTACATGGACTAAATGTGGTACTGACTTGTTAGTTCTGAATCAACTCAAAGAGCAAAAACACGGGACGTTAAATTTAAGCTTTAACTTCGTGTGTAGAAATTTCAACGTACGACCGTACACGACGTTAAACCTTAGATAGGTACTCGTGTTTTTGCTCCTTGAGTTGAATCAGAACTAACAAATTAGTACGACATTTATTCCGTGTAAAACGACCCTTACTTTCAAATCTATATATTTTGTTCTACTAAATTTGTTTAAAAAAATTTAATTATTTTGAAGAAAAAAACAACACAGTGGGGGGTCGCCAAAAATTCGCGGAATTTGGGGGTCGCACAGCTAAAAGGTTGAGAAACGCTGGTATAGAGAATTCAAAAATCTAAAAAAGGTTCTCTTTTGCAATGTTGCTAGAAGTAAGCGTTTTAGAATAATTGGCGTTTACGAAATTTTTAGTTACCTATAATAGTAATTTTATAGTAGGTCCCTAATTAGTTCGTTTAACATAACTCTTCACTAAGCAATTAAAGAGTACAGGGGAAAACGATCTAAGTCACATCCGAGTACAAAATGAGTTGCACATAGTTTGTTATAGTTTTGGACCTGCTCTTTCTGGTAAAATAGTTCAAATGAACTAAAAAGCCATAGAAATTACTGTAAATGACCGCCGACTGTGAAAACCGCTCTGGACTTAGTTCATTCTTTCGTACACTTTTTTATAACAGAACATTTTTTACATGTATGTTGTATGATCTAGAGTGCTTTAAACGTTAAATATGATTTTTCTCAGTTTGAACAAAATGTGACTTAGATCGTTTTTCCCATGTAGTCTTCAATTATTACAAAAGTTTTCATTTATACACTAAAAAACAAAAGTTTTCAGTATACACTATACAGTACAGAACAAATAACATTTTGCATTTTACGCAAAGACAAATCTATCAATACAATAAATTAAAATTATATTATTTGAAAAAGAGTTTTAAGAAAACTGTAGATTTTAGCTGGTGTTCGTTCCACTTATTTCAATTATTTTCCTATCCACTGGGATCCATATTTTCCACAAGTTCAAAAATCTCTGGTACGGCCGAACAACCATGATTTCTAAAAACAATAAATAAAATATTAGAATAATGGATTGTAGCCTAAGCAATAACTACACCAAAATTAAAAATATGGAGATCTATAAGACTTTTGACTTACACATACGCTTAGGGGGGGGGAGTTAAATCTAATCTGGTAACTGACCATCAACTACACGGATAATTATGCTCACAATACTTTGTTTAACCAAAGACTATATAGTGTAAGAATGATATAGCTTATAAGCTTTTATGTGACCAAAAATTCCCGCAAAAGAAGATGTCATTAGTCACTGCAAGCATTTTTCGAGTGAATAAGATAGCTTGTCGAGGCGAGAGCAACGAAGAAAGGGACGAAACAAGTTTACTCTTAGAGGGATTTTAAGCAATTTTGACCTTAAAAGCCTTTCACATTTTTGAATATAGGTTTCGGTAGTCTCTTACTATATGGACTTTGGAATCAACGAGTCACTCTAATTATTTCACATTAAATACTAGAAGAACAACTTTATCTCCCACATGGACAAAACTTAAAATTAATAATTATTGGATTAAAAATTAACTTCTTTAATGATACCTCAAGAAATTATTTACCACATAGAGTTGAAGGGTCTTCTATTAAAAGAGCAATTCCATGAATTAAGTTTATTTTGGATGTGATTAAAAAATTCAAATATTCTAATAATTTTGTCGAGGGGTTATCCACTCTCTGCAGTCAATGTACAAAAATTGAGCTGTCAACGGTAGTTATCTGCAGTCAATGGCAGCCATAGCATATGCAGTCATAAGCAGTCAACTGCAGTCAGTGTACAAATTTAGAACAGTGGTTGACCCCTCGAATTTTGTTAAAATACTTACAACTTCAAATCAAGTTTAAACTGTACTATATAAATATTTGGTATTCATATTGCTAACAACAGCCCTTCAACTATAAAGTATCCTGTATCTCTGTGTGTAACTCTCTCCTCTCATATTTCTTCTTTTTCTTCTAGATCTAGAGCCTACTTTTTTCTGTGACTATGAGTCCATCACGTTGTTTACTAGTTGGGCAGGAGACTCACCATGTGTATCTAAAAGTTGAAAATGAATTAGTCGTGAGATCACAACATAGAAAAATAATTAAATGAAGTGCCATTTGCAAGTGCAACGTTTATTTTTCGTCTTAATTTCTATAAATTTTAGGCTCTTTCTAACTTCTACCTATCTCTAGTGTTTGTTTACTGTAACTTTAGTATTATTATAGGTGTTTTTAAAATTCTATGTTCTCTTTCTACATACCATAGAAAGGGAATTATATCTTTTTTTTTTTATTTTAATTATATATAATTATGGCGAAAAAAAATTGCGTCTGTACGAACATTATTTACACTTTTCCCTATTTAAGGGGTTAGAAAGCAAATCAAGATATGTTTTTTTTGGGTTGGGCCTATGTAAAATTTTGTTCATTTCACCGAAACCTTTTTTCCTATATAAAGTGTGCGGGGTCCTTTGAGAAATTACCTTGTAGGTAGTAAAAATATTACTTTGGTGACTTCTTGATGTCTTCCACCATACACCATCAGGATCGTATGGGCTAGTGATTAGTTCCACTGGCTAGGAAATATGATGGATGTGTTATTTTTTCTTCTTATTAGGCTCGGCAGCCTGCAGTTTGTTGATATACTACAACAATAAAAAATTATAAATTTTCCAGTTTATCTCTTTTAAAATTTATAGTGCACATAGTGCACTACAAAGCTAGTTTTTAAATTTTCAAAAAAAACACACAATTGCCCAAGTAGTAAAATGTGATTTTATCACATGATGAACAGTTATGTTTCATGTTGCAATGATTAAAAAAATTGTTTAAACTTATTTTAATATATTTAAGAGCTTAACAAGTAGAAGATAGTACCTAATAAATAATACACACTTAATAAAAAACAGTTTTATCTTAAAACTTTCCAACTTAATAATAATTAATAAACAATTTAAAGCCATGATATTTAAATTTGAATAAGTAAAATGTTTGGTTTAAAAACCTGTCAGAAAATTACAAAACTAATTAAATATAAATTAGCAATTTTCAAAAAAACATTTAATTTTGATTATTTAATAAAATAAATAATGCTCCCATCCTAGAATTACTATTATTATTTTGCAATAAGCGAAAATTCCGCGTTTTTTGGCAATATTTAAACAAATATTCACACAAGAAAATTGAATAGACATCAAATTCCAAAAATGTTGCTATCCACCCAATAAAAAACACACGGGTCATCTAAAAAGCGCAGTAAGGTCCGAAAGACACAGAGATAGATATAGATAGAGTGGGGAAGTAGGATAGGAATTAGTTTAGAGAAATGGGGAGTGGCCTGTCACCATAGTCGCTATTTGTCAAATGTTAATCTGTCACTATACGGGGGGCCATCTGTCATACCATGTCATTTTATATGTCAGGAGGGTCATCTGTCATCCTATCTGTCAATCCACGTGTCAACCCATATGTCAACCCATATGTCAACCCATATGCCATCCCATATGTCGTTTCATCTGTCATTCCATCTGTCATATCATCTGTCATCTTATCTGTCATTATATCTGTTAACATATCTGTCATCAAACCTGTCATAAAATTTGTTATGCCATATGTTATCTCGTCTCAGAGATGAGTTTCACAGATAGGATTAGTGACATATTTGATGGGATGACAGATGATATTGACATATGAGATGACAGATGAGATTGACAGACGAGATTAAATGACAGGTGAGATTGTCAGATCAGACTGACACATAAAATGGGATGACAGATAAGATTGACACATAAAATGAGATGACAGAGTAGATTGATAGTTTAATGATAGAAGCGATTGACAGATGAAATGGAATAACAAATGTGATTGACAGATAAGATGATATGACATAATATGGGACTGACAGATGAGATGATGTGACATAATATGATACAGGCAGATAAGATTGACAGATGCTATTCATAGATAGAAAAGGCGTTAACAGACAGATACGGCCAGAGAAAGGTAGTGCGCGTTCATGATCTAGTATCTTTAAATAACCCAGGGTGTCCCTCAAAATCCTAAAGTTCTACAATAGGTTCCTGTGACCAAAATAGGACACATGCTCTAACATAACTACCCACTTAAGAACCCACTCTGGAAGTTTTGTATGTGGTTTTCACAGGGAGACTTAGTGTCTGAAAATTTATTATTAAATCGAGTGACAGCTCCAGATAGTCTGAACTTCAAGTCAAAGTGTTTGTTTGAGAAAGGAGGGACAAAACAAATTAAAAGTAAGATTTTATTTTGGCATCCCTCTCAGGTATATTTCCAGCCCTCCTCATCAATTAAAAGTCGATTGTTACCAGTTCTGAGCTCTAAAGACATTGACTGATGTCGCCAATCTGATTTTGCTGTTCACTTGCACTCAAATAGCGTTTTCTTGAGAGATGGACCAGAATACTATGACCACAATTTTTCTCCTATGAGCCCATAGCCTATTAGCATTTCTACGAATTAAAAATATTCAAAAAGTTTAAATTGTGAACGCGTGTGCGTGGCAAGGTGACATGTGCCTCTCCTCATTGCCACATTAATTTGGTTAATAATAATATTTTGTAAAACACAAGGCTAATGTCAACGTGTTATATTTAATACATTTTTAATTAAGAAAAAGTTATATAGTCCAGAACCGTCCCAAATGAAGTCAGTTACCAATTAATCGCTCATCAGTTCATTGTTATTTAAGGTTGCCCATTTTAGAAAGAGACTTTATTATTAATTTAATTTTCTAAAAAACCTATGAAGTTAGCAAATTTTCAAGTTAGCCAATTTTTAGATCTTACGTAGTGAGTGTAACAGTTACAAAGAAAATAGAGGTCATCTCTTAAAAAGGTTGCTAGTAGAAGAGGTGGCGAGCGCGTTCTTGCCCTCAACCAGGACAGTCCCTGTATGTTGGGTCTCTATTATATGAAAAATAATGACAAGTCTAAATGATATTCGCCACAACAATCAGTTTAAAGATGTGAAAGAGTTTCCAGAGAACATGTAATAGTCTGTAAAAAAATGTTTTTTTGAATTAAAATTTTATTTTAGAAAATCAGAGCCTAGAGAGTTACCAGAAAAGAAGTATGTAGAAAGGAACTCACTGTTGACCGATTTATATGAAAACAAGCACATCAGAACTAATTACCATATTGTGGTAATTATCGTCCTTAGCATCTTTCTAAATAACGTGGTTGACGATTTTTTATACAATGAGCAGTAAGTACCCAACCATTCTTCCAAAACTCCCATAAAATTCAGAAAGGTCGTTTCATTCAAGTTGGAATAATAATTACGATTAAAAGATTTCATTTACAGAGGCCAATCGATATTTGATTTTGTCTTGCTAGGTTTTAAGGATTTTTACTATGCATTATTGATATGGATTAGTATGTTGGTATCAAGCTTTATTCCATATTATGGACTGGTTTTATGGGCAACTGTAACAGTGAATTTACCACCAAAATGTATGTATGGTTACTAGGGTGGTCCTTACTTCCAAAATTTTGAATTTTAATTGAAAAACCCTCTGAAACTCCCTTGAAACCCTTTGAAACCATATTAGACAAATTATGCCCGGTTTCATAAAAGAGAATTATATTTTAATCCGAGAATTTGATTTATTATCCTTTGATATGGCAGCTTCACCCATTGTATGTCAAAGTGTAACGTTTGTAAACTTACAACATAAAATATCAGGATCGAGTTCTGTAACATTTGCTTATAGGAGAAAATGCGACGGAAATGGCATTTTAGAATTCTATGGATGACTCAATCATTCCGCTGCGTTTATATTATTATGGGCTGTGATGGTCTTTCCTTGTAAGTGCGAGTATAAGCGACCATTTCCATCGGAGAAATTGACTGAAAATCGCTATTTTAGCCTTCCATTGCGATCCATATTTTTAGCTGAAAAGCTCGTTCCTAGTAAATGGCGGCTTGTTTTTTAATTTTGTAACTAAATATTGAAATCTGAGGTTTTCTTTTTGTGTTGAATTGGGAGAACAGTATTCTAGGGAATCTATTTTATATCTATATCTAAGGATTAAAATATAATTCTCTTTTATGCAACCGGGCACTAATGATGGAAAACAGGGCTTCACAGAGACAGTTGAAGTATACCCTGAAGGTGTTTAGATTTCGTTGTGTTTTTAGAAGCGTACAATTTTTTTCTATGACAGGTCTTGAAGTGGCGAGGCTGCCCATATTTAAAAAAAATTTTGTTTTGATACCATTTTAGACTAATATGCTTAAGGGCCATTTGACATGTAGTAAATGTCGTACTAGCTTTTTAGTATTGCATCAATTCAAGGAGCAAAACGTTATGCATGGCCACGCGTCAATATTTCTACGCAGGACGTTAAAGCAGAGACGGACTGGCCTCATTTGGCCCCGTCGGCAAGAACTGTAATTTGGCCCCATATCCGACTCCGTATGGTCGCAAAAAGCATATTTTGACCCCATTTGGCCACAAAAATCATTTGGCCCAGTCGGTAATCGCCGACCTGCCGACCTGTCAAGTCCGACTCTGCGTTGAAGCATAGATTCCCGCGATTTTGCTCCTTGAGTTGATACTAACAAGTTAGTACGTTATTTAGTCCATGTAAAACGGCCCTTAGAAGAAAATTCTTTCATACAAAAACTAATTTTAGCACTTAGAAGACTGCTTTGGAACATCACAGCTTTACTATTCGCAATACTTTACCATCTACTATTTTTAACATCAGTTCCTATTTTAATAAATTATTCTAAAATTCCAATTGCGGCAGCTATGACTTTAATTTGTGATACTGTAAGTACTTTTTGACTTATTGGGCTTTTAAGTTACTCAATCGTTCCAGGTTAGATTTTCACTGAAAACCTATGCCTTTGTAAGAAGTAATTGCCCAAGAATTTTGAAATACCAACCTCCTGTTGTTGAAAATGAAATATTGTATCCAACAATTCGGCAATATTTATACTTTTCATTTATTCCAACTGTAGTTTACAGAGATAATTATCCGAGGTAAGAGCCATAAATTTCATTTATCATTTAAATATAAGCCAAAATCCCTTGGCAGTCTCTCTCTCTCTCTCTCTCTCTCTCTCTCTCTCTCTCTCTCTCTCTCTCTCTCTCTGTATCTCCATCTGTCTGTTTCTGTCTCTCTGTCAGTCTCATGTGTCATCTCATTTGTAACTTTTATCTGTTATCTCATCTCGTCATCTCATCTGGCAGTCTCATCTATTATTTCATGATATATGGCGTATGGCATGATAGATTAGATGGCAGATGAAATGACGTATTGTATGACATATGGGATAACAGATGGGATGATAGATGAGATTACAGATGGGATGACATATGGTGACAAACGAAATGAGATATGACATGACAAATGCTCCCCTTCCTCTATAACCCCAGTAATCTAACTCTAACTCTCTGTTTCCTACTCCCCTACTCTCTCTCTATCTATTTTTCTATCTCACTGTCTCTTCCGACCTCACTGCGCATTCCTTATGACACGTATTTTTTAATATGAAATATTTCAATATATTTAATAATTCTATAGTAACATTTTTTCAGAAGTAAAACCATCAGTTGGAGCAACGTCTTCCTATACGTAGCTGAATTTATTGGGGGAGTTTTCCTAATCAGTTTAATAATCAAATTATTTTTTGTAAACTCTTATTATAATTTGGGTATAAGAAAATTTGAGCTAAGAGAAATAATAATGATTTGCTTTAAAAATTACTTAGCTGGTTTAATAATAATGTTTAACCTCTTTTACGTTCTGTTACATGCGTGGATGAACTTATCTGCAGAACTTTTAAGATTTTCCGACCGAATGTTCTACAAGGTATGTTTTGATTCAATTTACTTCTTTGTTTTTGAATTATATAATTTTTTTAGGATTGGTGGACTGCGGATAATTATGAACGGTATCATAGGACTTGGAATATTGTAGTACACGATTGGCTTTACACTTATATTTACAAAGACGTTCATGATAATGTTTTACCAAACCACAAGTTAATACCAAAAGTTTTGGTATTTTTCGTCTCTGCTGCTCTTCACGAGTACGTTTTAACGTTATCGATGGGCTTCTTTTTACCAGTTTTATTCATTCTTTCTTTCGTCCTGAATGTACCAGCAACGCTTTATAAATTTAAATCAAAAACTCTTGGAAATCTTTTTGTACTGGGTACAATTGGTATTGGTTCAACTACAATTTTGTGTGCATATGGAATGGAATACTACTGTAGGACAAATTTACCACCACAGAATATTACTTGGGCGTACCCATTTATACCACAGTTATTAAAGTGTATTAAATTATAATTGGCACTAAATGTACGAATACATTGTGATATACAGTTTGGCCAAACGACTTTTATTCATAGAACATATGCGTTATAATAATAAGCGGGAGAAGTTTGAAGAAGAAGGAGTGGATCAATCCAGATTCTCAACTATTAACTTCACACTTCTCTACTAATTGTAAAAAGTTTTATGAATTAGGTAAACTCATTTGGCCATACTGTATGTTTGACTTTTTATTTATTGCTCACTTGTAACACTTGAGCTGAGCTACTTAAAAATTGACTATCAATGGCTTCTTCATTTTTAATAACCAATGATCAAACAACTCTTAAGTAATTTAAAAATTAAAAGAAGACCAGGGATTCCAAGGCAGTAAGAAAATGGGTTTCTAAAGAACACATCAAACACCTCTAGTAACTATTACAAGAAACCATAAAATTGAACAGAAAACGCATCAGACAAGTGGCTGGATTAATGGCTCTTTACTTAATGGCAACGGTTAGTGACCCTGACAAAACATCTATGCATACTATGAGTTTACAAGAAGTCATTTTATGCAGACTATTCGGCATCTTAGACGAAGCTACGACCCATAGAGTGCTTTCGAACGTATTGCAGTTACGAGAAAAATGGTGGGTATTAAAGCAGAACTTTGAGGTTTCAGAAGTCTCAGGGATGGAACTATAACCATCAAAAATTCATCCAAACATCCAGAAGGTAACAGAGACCAAAAAGGCTAAGGGAAGAATCTCTATCCCTCTGATACAAATAAAGAAGTAATGATTAATATTGTTGGTTTCGATAGAATGATTAGAAGTGATGTAATGTCTGCTGACCATGATCCCATGAATAATTACCGTACGACTTAGAGATTAAAAAGACATGGTTCAGAAGGATTGTTTAGGAAAAAACGATTATCTGATTTACAACCTCTACCGTTATAATTAAGGCAGATAGTCAGCTCTGTACAAATTGGCTCTATTGAGTCTACAAGATTAAAAAAATTATCAATTAAAGCATCAATCTAAAATAGGTACTAAAATTTTGTTAAAAAGAATACAAAATAACAAATTGCAAAAAACAATAATATTTAAATGTTACGTAGTAATAAATCATCAGTTAAAAAGGTTTTATAAAATATTTAATTACCATTCTAATTATAAGAACTAAAAAATTGGTTATTTTTCTCTAGTTGCAAAAAAATAGAATAGACAAAAATGATGTACGAAACCAGTGGAATTCTTTTGTTTGGTAAATTAAATCCAGTAGCAGCTCTAAAAAATTTTAATTGGAGTTCAATTACGATTAAAAGATTTCATTTACAGAGGCCAATCGATATTTGATTTTGTCTTGCTGCCTTATAATTTAAAGAGAATACTAAGCCCTTCTCTCGGATTAAAATAGAAAAAAAAATCTGTCTCGTAAAACAAAAATTACTAAACCAATATTTGTAAAAGTTTGAGCCACTGCATAAACAAATTTGAGCATTTCAATGAAATAGGTGCAAAGTGGTCCAAATTATGGAGTAGATAATGCCGCTTCAAGAGTTTATAAATTAGTAAATTCTGGGACTTTCGGTCAAATGATTTAATTTGTGAATATGTGGAAGTTCGTTGGCTGTTTCAATAATTAATTAAATAAGTAATTTACTTTTAAAACTTAATATTTTATTAGCAGTTGATTAAGTTAACACGATTAACCTTCAAGAGCTGTAAATTGTACTTTATTGCTTTACGTTGTTGTACATTATTTGAAGACGGTATACTCCATAGAGATGCACTTAGCAACTTATTAATGAGAAACAGAGAAAACAACATTCTCAATTTTACTTTTCTGCTTTTTTACTTCTAGGCGATCTTTAAAACCAGTGGCTCTATTGTCGAAATTCAAAAACTACGTTAAAGGCAAAGGCCTGACTTAAATACCGGTGTTTTTTTCTAATTAAAACATTTTGACATTATTCCTCGCAAAAAGCTTGCAAAATAGGAAAAAATTGATCATGTCAATTCATAAAATTCCAAAACTGCTGGTATCTAAGTTCAACCTCTACCTTTAACATATTTTTTGAACTTTGGCAATAAAACCACTGGTTTTAAAGATCGGCGGGAATAAAAATGTTTCTGCACGCATCATTTATTTTTAATAGAAAAATGTAATCCTAAAATTTTATAATAGTCTAATCAAACTACGATTTGGCCTCGGAAAAATTCCCAGAAGGCTGAATTTTTGTATGGGCCTTGATATTGTCCTTTTAAACAATGTCTCAAAAGTCCTTATCGATCCGAGTGCAGCTAAAAATTTTGTAGGAGGGTGAAAGTAAGAAAATGCAGATTTCAAGAATATCTCGTAAACTATTGATTTTAATATTTAGAAAACTTTTTAAAAATAATAATAATATCCTTTTTATAGGAAATTTTATAAACTACAAATTTGAAAATAGCTACTTTGGCTAAAAAATCAATAGTTTACGAGATATGCTTGAAATCTGCATTTTCTTACTTTCACCCTCCTACAAAATTTTTAGCTGCACCCGGATCGATGGGGACTTTTGAGACATTGTTTAAAACGACAATATCGAGGTTCACACAAAAATCCAGCTTTCTGGGAATTTTTCCGCAGACGAACATTCGAATCCAAATTTGACTACTATTATTTTATAAATGCAGGAGTTGCTTAAAAAAATCCCAGGGTGGTTGTTTTTACAAGTTAAGAAAAGATTTTTGCTGGAGACATAGTTAAGACTGTCCTTTATGCTTTCCCATCACAAGAAATTGATTTTATTTTACAGGGTGTTTTTTTTTAGAGGGAGAAACTTGGTCATTTTCAAGTGACGAAAACTTGATTTCTTACATGGAATACTCTGTATATTTTTGCGTAAAGTAATAAACAATTTAATAATGTTTCAAATTGTGTTGGGGTTTACTATCCCTAAACTGGATACCTTGAAAGATACGAATCAATTAAGCATTACAGGTTATCTTCTTTTTAAGTAATACAATGTGCAGCAAACTTAGGACACTGAGTAATTGTAATGAATATTTCCTGTAGCAAATTTTGTGATCTACAATTTTGATAATCACTATTTATATCGAAAAATCGATAGTTTACGAGTTAATTGGCAAAAACTGTATTTTCTTACCTTCACCCCCCTATAAAATTTTTAGCTCCACTCGGATTGATGGGGACTTTTGAGACATTGTTTAAAAGGACAATATCAAGGCCTATACAAAAATTCAGTTTTCTGGGAATTTTTCCGAGGTTTCGCTGTAATTGTGTTTAGTTTGACTGGATTATTAGCGGTTGATTTAAATTTAAACTATTAACCTTTAATACCCGGTACTATAAAGCTTTTAATTAAGTAATTTCGAAGTTAACTTGAAATTTTTATTTGTTATTTCGACTGTTACAGCCGGTACTAAAGCACTTTAATGTCGAATAATTAATTTGCCCTGCCAACAGCTGTTATTGACAAAATTGATCTGGAAGAACAAATAAAAAGCTCTACGTTTTAAGGTTAAATTCGAAGTTAATTAATCAAAAGCTTTATAGTACCTACCTAAATTGATATTTATCCCCGCCAACGCAGTAGTCAACATATTTAAATTATTAAAGGGGCGTGGCCAAATTTCGGCTAACGTATCCCTACCGCTCTCCATCAGGGATCTGTGTTACAGTACATTATTTAAATCCAAATTTAAATGAATTTAAAAAATTATCTATCCAATTAAGTACTTAATTACGTAAATTGTTTACTTAAAATTAATTCAAACGTTTAGTTTTATGTTACAATAATTAATACTCATCACATGATGCAGTATAATACTCCATAATACAGGGTGGGCCGCGTAACTTGAACCTCTTTACGATTTTTTACAGTAATCTATATAGATTAGTTTAGACAGTTATATTTTTAATAAATCAAAAAATGATTTTGATCATTTTTGATTTTTAAAAATACAATCGTCTAAATTGATCTAGACTCTAATGATATTTGCAATTCGGGTTGCAGTAAAAAAAATCGTTGGGGTTACAAGTTACGTGGCCCATCCTGTATATCGTGATCGTTGCATGCTTTTTTCATCATAAACTTTATAAATACCAGAGTTTAAATTACCACTTTGATTCAAATCTATTTGTCTCATTTCATCCGAGTTATTTGCTCCATTTTACAAAATCAATATAAAAAAATCAAAGTGCAGTGCAGGAAGAGAAGACATTGGTGAGTGGCTTAACTATTAAGACTTATTCGAATTTAGCCACGTTCTGCGTAAGTCGTAAGACATAAATATTGTTTCTAGACAACTCAAGTTAAAAAAATCCACATAATGTTAATTTTTTATTTTAATTTTAGCTGAAAAATAATGGTGGAATCGAATCGTCCTCAAAACAACAACGTCATTGAAGATGTGAAAAACTCTTCAGACCAAATAATGTATAAGTACTACTACTTATAAAATAAATTATTTGTGAATTGAAAAGTGTCTTTTAGAATATCAAAATCAAGCAAATTGCCAGAAAAGGAATATGTGGAAAGAAACTCACTTTTAACCGATTTGTACCAAAATAAACACATTCTTACTATTTACCGCATATTCTTAATCACTGCAGTTAACATTTTTCTAGCTAATGTAGTTTATGATTTGAACAATGGGCAGTAAGTAAAAAGTGTTTTAAAATAGTATATTAAAATACATATGTTAAAAGATAGCATTTTGACGCACGAAGGCAAATTTTGGAGACCGACTGAAAGGAGTGCCTGAGGGCGTCAAAACCCCTTAAGAAATTAAGGTTAGAACGTCCGAACTAGTGCAAGCTAGTGTCCATAAGTCCACATTTGACATTGCTGGCGAACATGCGCACTAGAAATAGATTATCTCAAAACATAGCAACTGTCGCTTCTTTATCAATATAACATATCGTGTATTTTCTTTGATAGAACATTAGCTTTGTTCGTTTGTCTTGCACTAACTTACTCCAACTTGCTCCAACTCGCTCCAACTTACTCCTGCTCTTGACGAGGAGTAGGAAATGCACAAATGAACACGGTTCCGAGCAACCCAGAGCAAACCAGTCTAAGACAAACGAACAGACCTATTGTAACATCGCTTTCGATGGTTTTCAATGCTAAAATAAGTGTATTACCATTTACCAACGCAAAATTAAAATTTACGATGGTTATTTGCAATTAAATTGGAGAGACTTTTAAAAGATCCTATTTTTAGAGGACAATCGGTCTATGCTTTTGTCATAGGAGGTCTTTCCAATTTTCACTATGCGATTTTAATATGGACTGGCATGTTCTTATCAAGCTTCATTCCATATTATGGACTCGTGTTATGGGCAAATGTCACAATTAAATTACCACCAAAATGCATGTGTGGCTATAGTTTAGAAGAAAACGTTCAAAAATAGCGAATTTTAGCACCTGCAAGAAAACGTTTCAACATTGCAGCTTTACTAGTCGCAATCCTTCACCATGTACTATTTTTAACTTCGGTTCCTATTGCAATCAGTTATTATGAACTTCCAATTCCACTAGCTTTGGCTTTGCTTTTTGATGCTGTAAGACTATATTTTCAATTACCAAAACTCGCAGTTAACTGATTTTTTCAGATTCGAATTACAATGAAATCCTATGCTTTGATCCGAAGTAACACACCAAGGGTTTTCAAATATAAACCTCATGTGGAAGATCATAAGATATTGTATCCAACAGTCAAACATTTCCTATATTTTTCCTTTATTCCAGCTACAGTTTATCGGGATAATTATCCGAGGTAAAATTGAAAATTTGATGGTAAAATGGTAAATTTTTCAATTTTGAAAAAATAAAATATAAAAAATTGTAACTTATTTTTTCAGAAATAAAACAACCAATTGGAGTAATGTCTTGGTGTTTATGGCGAAATTTATTGGGGCAGTTCTTACGATGAGTTTCATAGCCAAACTATTTTTTATAAATCCTTTATATGATTACGGTGTAAGGCAATTTAAGTCAAAGGAACTATTAACGATGTAACCATGTAAAATCATACTTTGATCATTTCCTGCTTCTCAAATTAATTTTTCAGTAATCCGGATGTTTCAAAAATCCGGATTCTCTGGGCTTTAATTAATCCGGACTATCGAGGTCCTACTGTATTGAATTTATTTAATAATTACGAATAATACAAAATTATTTTTTCAAATATTTTTTTTCTAAATTAAATAGGGAAGCAGGAAATCACCAAAGTATGATTTTACATTTTAAATCCGTATGACACAGAGATCCGGTCACGACCCAGATTATTAGTAATAGTAATATCATTATTATAATTACACTTTTAATTACTATTTTTATCGAAAAAAGTATTGGAAAAAAATGGGATAGACAAAAATGATTGAAGTGATGTAAAAACTAGGAATTTTTCTGTCTAAAAATTTAAATCCAGCGACATCGATATACATTTTTAAATTAAGGTTCAAGTGCTGCCTTATAATTTAAAGAAATTTATGAGAAAAAATTATCAATCAAATCTTTCAATGGTGGTCTAAAATATGAAGATTGTTATGGTCATTTCCGAGTTTTTAAATCCGAGTCAAATGATCTAATCTGTAAATACGTGAGCATTATCAGAGGTACCATGTCCCTCTCCTCGACGCCGCCACTGATTCAATAATTAATATTTTTTGTGCCAAGCTAAAGCTAATGTATTTGTAATTACAAAATGGTAAGTTCAGGTGGATATCAATGAGTATAAATCAAGTCAGTTACTAGTTAATTGTTCATCAGATCATCATCAGCTAATAATTAATCAAATTCATGTTATAAGTATTCAAGAAACTTTATATCGAATAAACCGAAAACAAAACAAAGCAGTTTTCACTTTTGAAAACCTCTTTCGTGAACATATTTCAATCAGATACGTAAGTTGTTATACAATTTAGATTTTAGCGTTAATTGAGTTGTGAGAGTGATTTTTGAAAAATTTTACGAGCTTTGCAAACTAAAGAAGGTTAATCTGAAATCTCTTATCACCCTCTTCCATTAGTAGCCAACACCAAATAGAAAGAGAAAAGAAGCAAGCATATACTTAAAAGAGAATAAAAGTTTTGGTTTTACCTATTAAACTTCCCAGGAATAAATAATCCACCGCAATGAATCTGAAGAGCTTCTAGAACACGTCGTGTCTCCTATTGCCATACCCTAACTATCGTTCTCCGTTAGTTCGAATGTTCCTGTCGGGCTGTAGCCTTATCTCCAAAAATTGTTGTCCGAAGGATCTAGTGTATTCCTTCCAAAAGGATGAATTCTTCGGGCTCGTTTGTTGATTGGTTGAGAGCGACTACACACGGCATGGACATCGCCATCAGCATCACTTATATACTTATTGGGGTTGACTACTGGCCTGGATTATATTTATTCTCCCTTTGTACACAATAAGCATATTTAAAATATCTTGTAAACGTAATTTACTTTCATTTTGTATATTCTCTATGATTATTCCATAAATAAAATTTAACTTAAAGTTAAATTAACGCTATTCACGGTAACCACTTGATGGAACATGATGAATTAATAAATAAAAATCAACAATCAGTTACGCCATAGAATGGCGTAACTGCCGAAACAATATTGTTAGGTTTTTAATCTTATTTAAGTGGAATAAACAAGTGTTAACTATAATTGATTTTTAATTATTAACTTAAAGTATTAAGGACGATGCAAAGTACTAGAATTATAAGAGCGAAGGGTGAATAACAAGTCGGGTCCATTTGACTGCTTCTTTATAGAAACTCCCTCTACCTGTGAAATCCAGAATCCAGAGGATAATGAAAAACATAAAATCCGCCTGATCACTTCACTGCATTTTTATAGTTTTAGAAATAAAAATTTACGTCTATTGCGTAGATCCATCTCACACTGTCATGACGGGAGTCAAACCGAAGCGGATTACGCACACAATTCCGCCTAAAATGGAAGGGCCATTTTACATAGACTAAATTTCGAACTAACTTGTTAGTTCTTAACCAACTCAAGCATCAAAAACACTTCAACGCACGACCGTGCACGACGTTAAAGCTTAGATTAGCGTGCTCTTGCTCCTTGAGTTGATTCAGTACTAACAAGTTAGTACGATATTTAGTCCATCTAAAGGCACATTTACCACATTATGCACACTTCTGAGGATGGTGTGATGAAGGTTTACACTGTCTACACACTTATTACTAGTTAATTCCAAATTTTCAGCCACTGAATGTTGATTTTTGAGGTAGAAACCTTAGCTGCACAATCAATAATTATTTTAATTTCAGCTGAAATGATCGAATCTAATTCTAACCAAAATAACAACGTGATTAAAGATGTGAAGCACTTTTCAGATGAAATGTAAGATTTTTACTCAAATATTAGGTACAAAATAAATTATTTTTCAACTAAAATTTTCTTTTAGAATACCAACATCTAGCAAATTACCAGAAAAAGAATATGTGGAAAGGAACTCGCTTTTAACCGATTTATATGAAAATAAACAAGTTCTAACTATTTACCGCTTAGTTTTAATTATTGTAGTTAACATTTTTCTAAATAATATAGTTTACGATTCATATAATGAGCAGTAAGTAAAAAGTGTTTGGAAAATTTCATTAAAATTTACCATGGTCATTTGCAATTAATTTGGAGAGACCATTAAAAGATTTTATTTTTAGGGGACAATCGCTCTATGCTTTTATCATAGCAGGATTTTCCAATTTCCACTATGCGATTTTAATATGGACTGGGATGTTCTTATCAAGCTTTATTCCATATTATGGACTCGTGTTATGGGCAAATGTAACAATTAAATTACCACCAGAATGTATGTAAGGCTAGAGTTTAGAAGAAAACGTTAAAAAATAGCGAATTTTAGCACCTGTAAGAAAACGTTGGAACATCACAGCTTTACTAGTCGCAATTCTTCACCATGTACTATTTTTAACTTCAGTTCCAATTATAATCAATTATTATGAACTTCCAGTTTCCCTAGCTATGGCTTTACTCTGTGATGCTGTAAGACTATATTTTGAATTACTGAAACTCGCAGTTAACTAATTGTTTCAGATTCGAATTTCAATGAAAACCTATGCTTTGATACGAAGTAACGCACCAAGAGTTTTCAAATATAAACCTCATGTGGAAGATCAAGACATATTGTATCCAACAGTCAAACATTTCTTATATTTTTCCTTTATTCCAGCTACAGTTTATCGGGATAATTATCCGAGGTAAATTTGAAAATTTCATGGAACTTCTCCAAATATTCCAATTTTAATTGAAAAAATAAGAAATATCGTAACTAAATCAATTTTTCAGAAATAAAACCATCAATTGGAGTAATGTCTTTATATACATGACTGAATTTATTGGAGCAGTGCTCTCCATGAGTTTCTTAGCCAAATTATTTTTTATAAACCCTTTATATGACTATGGTTTAAGACAATTTGAGTCGAAAGAATTATTAATAATTTTTGTCAAAGGTTACTTAGCTGCTTTATTAATAACATTCCACGTTTTTTACATTGTGTTCCATGCTTGGCTTAACTTATTTGCAGAACTTTTAAGATTTTCCGACAGAATGTTTTACAAAGTACTTTGAATTAAGGTTTTTTTTACGATTTTACAAGTTAAATTTTTTTAGGATTGGTGGACTTCGGAAAATGGGGACCGATTTCACAGAACTTGGAATATAGCAGTACACGATTGGCTTTACAATTACATTTACAAAGATTTATATGACAATGTTTTACCGAAAAACAAATTTATACTAAAAACTTTAGTATTTTTTGTGTCTTCTGCATTTCACGAATATGTCTTGGCGTTTCCTTGTGGATTCTTTTTGCCAACATTTTTTTTTTCATTTTTTGTGATAAATGTCCCAATATTGCTTATAAAATTGGAATCAGAAGCTGTTGGTAATTTTTTTGGATTGGTTGGACTCGGTTTTCTAGCAAGTGCCAATATGCAAGCACAAGTAATGGAATATTTCTGCAGGGTAAACTCACCACCAGAGAGTATTACTTGGACATACTTATTTACACCACAATTATTTAATTGTATTAAATGATAATCGACAATTATTTCTTAAATAAAAAGGGCGATTAAAAAGTAAAGTAAATTGATGCTAGACTTTATTATTAGTTTTAAGAAAAAAATCTTTAACTAAAGTTATGTGTTTAATTATTTGCCAGAAACCAGAAACTGATGTGTAACTTTGCAATATTTGTATGAAGCCAAGCCCTCAGTAGCCACTTTAGCAAAATTTCATCAGTGAAACAAACTTTTTAAAAAGTCTCTAAGTAATTTTGAGCGCACGTTTGCAAATTTAGACCAAAATTATTTTTCTGTGGCTACAAAATAGTACATCTGAGCCCCAATTGAATAAAAAGACACTCAACCGGAAAAACTAAAATGTTCCAAAATAATACAAAGTCACTAATTGCAGATTACAAAACAAAATATTTAATAGTTATGCCATAGTACAACCATATTATATTTAATTAATATTTAATTATTTTAGTAATTATACATACATTACTGGAATTACAATATTAATTTTTTGCTCGCAAAAAGTATTGGAAAAAAATGGGATAGACAATAGTTATTTGTTTTATAAGGAGACAAAGTGACGTTTTGTGTGACAAGACTGTGTTTGGCTGAAGAGCGAGCGCGTAGCGAGCGAGTCAGGCAATACAGGCGAGTCACACAAAACTACTTTGACTCCGTATAAAACATTAAATTTTTTCTGCAAACGTAAAGCGTAAAACTGAAAATTTTGATTTTTGAAAGGGCACCATCTCTTGTCAATTACTTGTAGTTCAATTGTCAAATATTTTTTAAAATTAACTTGAATTTGTAAAAAAAGCTAATTATTAAAAGCAACGAACTAATTATAAAGGAAAATTTAAAAAACATTAAATTGTTTACATTACAAATGCTTAAAAAACATTTTTTACGTTAAAAATAAAAATAATGTGCGGTTAAGATTTTACTTTTCCCTCCTAGACAGACAAAAATTACTTTTCTGACAATTTTTCCTGCCTCGGCGGGAAAGTTAAACTTCACCGTTACCTATTGAGTGACACAAAGGCGACTTTTTCTGACGTTTGAAAAAAAAAATGATTTAAATGATGTAAAAAACTAGAGAGTTTTTTTATCTGAAAAATTAAATCCAGTGACATCGATATATATTTTTAAATTAAGGTCCAAGTGCTGCCTAATTATTTAAAGAAATTTTTGACAAAAAATTATCAGTAAAATGTTTGCAAGGTGGTCCAAAATATGGGGATTGTTATGGTCACTTCCAAGTTTTTTAATGAGAAAAATCTTAGTCAAATTATCTAATCTGACAATTGTCCCGCTCCTCGACGCTGCCACTGATTCAATAATGAATACTTTTTTTGTGTCGCCACGCTAAGGTCACAACTTCTCATAGTTAATGTACTATAGTAATTACGAAATGGTAAGCTTAGGTAGATGTTAATCAGTATCAAAAAAGTCAGTTACCAGCTAATTGTTTATCAGATCATCTAGCTAATTGTTCATCAAATTCGTGTTGTATTAAAGAACACTGAAGCAGTTTTCACTTCAAAAAAGCTATAATTAACACATTTCAATAAAATACGTAAGTTTTTAGCCAATTTAGATTTTAGCGTTTATTAAGTTCCCGAGCGATTTTTGGAAACTTTAACGAGATATTATAATATTAGCTTTACAAACTAAAGAAGGCAAATCTCTTATCTCACCCTCTTCCAATAGTTGCCAAAACCAAAGAGAAAGAGAAGAAGCAGGCAGAAGAAGAGAGAGCTTTGAGCTTCTAGAAAACGTGTCTGCTGTTGCCATACCCAACCGACCAACCGTTCTCCGTTAGTCCGAGTGTTCCTGTCGGGCTGTACCCATATCTCCTAAAATTGTTGTGCGAGAAATCTTTCATATTGCGTATTTATTTAAGCAACAGCTTTTGATATCATCACTGAATAGTGTTGGTTTTCTTTGCCAAAATTCCTCATGTGAGTAATCACTGTTTCGACTTCTTCATTTTCTTCATAATTTCTTCATAATCACCTATAAGAGAAAGAACCCATCGGTTAAGAGATCGACTACAAGCGGAATGGAATGCAGAAAGTGGATAACCCCCCGGGTTTAACCGAAAAAGGTCGTTTTTATTCATGTTGCAACAGCGCCTACAAAGCGGGTGAGATACAATCGAAGGTAGAGGTAGTACGGAATCTCGTGAACGATGCCCTTGAAAAAAGCTACGCGAAGACTGGGTTATTTAGAAGGAAGAGGGCTATTGTAGTGAAATTTTAAAAGATAAACACATTGACTAATTTATATAAATGACGAGAGATTTAAAAAATTTTTAAATTTTTTAGTAACAAGCAAGTTATTCACATTTTCGACTACTGCGATGGTGCGACTCATCGTTCACGACATTCCGCACGGCCTCTAGTTAGTCTAATTCCCCATTCGGGCCCGTTTGACTGCTTCCTTCTAGGAACTCCCGCTGTATCTTAAATCCTGAATTCATTGCAACTTTTAGAAGAATCCAGAAGATGCTAAAGAGAAATATGTCCCTAATATAGGCTAGGTGCTCTTTTTCAAAAAAACACTTTGTCGCTTTCAGAGAAACATTACCATAAACCATAATAAATTAAGATCCATAAATAAATGTGTAGAAATCCATTTGCAATTTCTAATTATTTATTTCTATATCAATTCCTCAGCTATGTCGGATACTAGATCTTGGGTATTCCATAAAATATTTTGAAGAATGGCTCGTGTATAATATCTAATAAGCTGGTAGAAATTCTCGGGTTTTTTGTTCGAGCCGTACACGGCTATTGCCGATAAACGGTTCTTACGCTTAGGGCCATTTTACATGAACTAAATGTCGTACTAACTTGTTAGTTCCGAATCAACTCAAGGAGCAAAAGCACGGAAATGTAAGCGTTAATGTCGTGCACGGTTGTGGGTTGAAATAGCTACGCACGACGTTAAAGCTTTTTTGTACTCACTGCTGCGAAAGTGACGTTTGACGCACTCTGTGGTCGACTGGGAAACAGTGTTTCCCGGTCTACTACACCGGGAAGTAAACTGTCAAAACAACACTAATAAATGGTAATAAAATAAAGTAATGTGTATTTATTAATGCAAGGGAACATATTTTAGAACATTTAAATTCGCAAACTAAACTATTACGTTACATCTAATAACAATTTTTAACAACTTTTAGAACAATTAACTGTCAAAGTAAGAATTTTTTTGACGTAAGAATGAAGTTTGACTATGAAGTCATAGGTTGCTTTGTATACCTAAATTGTCAAAACTAATCAAATAAAACTTTTATTTAAGAATTATGATAACGGTTTTGTTCGTTACAAAAAATATTGTACGATCCTCATGCGTGAACAATTTTCCCGCGTTCACGCAATGAAAAAAGCACTCGCTCCTACGTCGCTCGTGTTTTCAAACAGCGTTCACGCGGGAAAATTGTGTTCCCACACATGGTTCGTAAATAACTATTCCGTGCTTTTGCTCCTTGAGTTGATTTAAAATTTCATTTTAATTTTTCATTTAAAAAGTTCATGTAAAACGGCCTTTTACTTGCGTAATTGGAATATCATTTTCACTCTAGAATCTAGAGTCTAGATGCTTACATCATACATACAGTAGTCTAGGGGAAAAAAGCCATATTATCTGAAAAATCAACATTTATTTATGGGTGAATATTTGGAATGGGGAATTAGACTGTCTTTTTTTTATTTTATTTTATGAAACTAGAGATAAAAAGAAAACTTTTGGCTATTTTAATTTTTCTCGATCTTCAATATTAAGCCCAAAAATAATTCTTAAAAGTGCTTGTATGGAAAATCGTCGTTTTTATTCATGTTGCAACTGCGCCTACAAAGCGAGTGAGATATAATATAACCGAAACTAGTTAGACAGAGAAAGACAATGTGGTCGTTTTTTCAAAAATGTAATTAAAAGAGATGTGTAAAATCGAATTTTGTTATTTTCTTATTCAAGTTGTCAGAAAACAGACGAAAGTCATAACATAGGTTATGATTTTTCTGACAGTTTTCAGAAAAAATGCAGTTTTCCACTGTTTTTTCGAATTTGATTATTATAGGTGCTTTCCTATATTATATACTTTCCGATATTTATACATATTTATACAGTAGGGTACTGTTCAGAGCTGTACTTTTCGACAAATGGAAAGCACCTAAAGAGACATGTAAAACTGTATTTTTTATTAAGAGTGTCAGAAAAATCATAACCTATGTAACACTACCGTCAGTTTTTTGACAACTTGAATAAAAAAAGAACAAAATTCGATTTTACACATCTCATTTAATTACATTTTTGAAAAAAACTACCATATAGCCTATCTCTGTCTAACTACTTTCGATTGTATTATATCTCACTCGCTTTGTAGGCGCAGTTGCAACATGAATAAAAACGACGATTTTCCATACAAGCAAATTTAAAAATTATTTCTGAGCTTAATTTACGAGTTATAGAAAAATTAAAAAAACAGAATTAATCGCTTTTACTTGCTCTATACATTGGTATTGTCAAAAATTAAAAATTCAGATACAGTCTAATTCCCCATTAGCTAGTCTTATGAGTTTAAAAAAAGATGCTATAAAGTTTAGCCCCCCCCCCCCCATTTAGGTATGTTCATCATGGAGTAAATGTGTCTTTAATATTTCAGAGTTTAGATATTCGTATTATTTGTCGAGTTTAGGATACATTTTTCCCACACTGAAAGTAGTAAACTTTTCCGCATCTCTTTCTGTTTTCCACCCTTAATAATAGCTAATTTCAAAAATTCGGCCACATATTTTGATGTTTGAGGTTAAAATCTGGGATTACTATAAATAACTATTTTAATTTTAGCTGAAGATAATGATCAACTCCAATCATAATCTAAACAACAACGTGATTAAAGATGTGAAGAACTTTTCAGATCAAATGTAAGATTATTACTCAAATATTAGGTACAAAATAAATTATTTTTCAACTAAAATTTTCTTTTAGAATACCAACATCTAGCAAATTACCAGAAAAAGAATATGTGGAAAGGAACTCGCTTTTAACCGATTTATATGAAAATAAACAAGTTCTAACTATTTACCGATTAGTTTTAATTATTGTTGTTAACACTTTTCTAAATAATATAGTTTATGATTCATATAATGAGCAGTAAGTAAAAAGTGTTTGGAAAACTTCATTAAAATTCATCATGGTCATTTGCAATTAATTTGGAGAGACCATTAAAAGATCTTATTTTTAGGGGACAATCGCTCTATGGTTTTATCATAGCAGGATTTTCCAATTTCCACTATGCGATTTTAATATGGATTGGGATGTTCTTATCAAGCTTTATTCCATATTATGGACTCGTGTTATGGGCAAATGTAACAATTAAATTACCACCAAAATGTATGTATGGCTAGAGTTTAGAAGAAAACTTTCAAAAATAGCTAATTTTAGCACCTGCAAGAAAACGATGGAACATCACAGCTTTACTAGTCGCCATTATGCACCATGTAGTATTTTTAACTTCAGTTCCAATTATAATCAATTATTATGAACTTCCAGTTTCCCTAGATTGGGTTTTATTGTGCGATGCTGTAAAACTCTATCTTGAATTACTGAAATTGTACTTAACTAATTGTTTCAGATTCGAATAGCAATGAAAACCTATGCTTTGATACGAAGTAACGCTTCAAAGGTTTTCAAATATAAACCTCATGTGGAAGATCAAGACATATTGTATCCAACAGTCAAACATTTTCTATATTTTTCATTTATTCCAGCTACAGTTTATCGGGATAATTATCCGAGGTAAATTTGAAAATTTCAAGGAACTTCTCCAAATATTCCAATTTTAATTGAAAAAATAAAATATGAAATATCGTAACTAAATCATATTTTTCAGAAATAAAACCATCAATTGGACTAATGTCTTTATATACGTGGCTGAATTTATTGGAGGAGTACTCTCTATGATTTTATTACTCAAATTATTTTTTTTAAATCCTTTATATGATTATGGTGTAAGACAATTTGAGTCGAGAGAATTGTTAATAATTTTTGTTAAAGGTTACTTAGCTGCTTTATTAATAATTTTCCACTTCTTTTACATTATGTTCCATGCGTGGTTTAACTTATTTGCAGAACTTTTAAGATTTTCCGACAGAATGTTTTACAAAGTACGTTGAATTAAGGTTTTTTTACGGTTTTTTAAGGTTTTTTTTACTTGAGTTTTCAAGTTAAATTTTTTTAGGATTGGTGGACTTCGAAAAATGGGGAACGATTTCACAGAACTTGGAATATAGCAGTACACGATTGGCTTTACACTTACATTTACAAAGATTTATATGACAACGTTTTACCAAAAAACAAATTAATACTAAAATTTTTAGTATTTTTTGTATCTTCTGCATTTCACGAGTACGTTTTAGCTTTATCGTTTGGATTCTGTTTACCTACTTTTTTTATTTCGTTTTTTGTATTAAATGTTCCACTGTCGCTTATAAAATTAGAATCAGAAGCTGTTGGTAATTTTTTGGGATTGGTAGGACTTGGTTTTCTAGCAAGTGCCAATATGCAAGCACATGGAATGGAATATTTCTGTAGGGTAAACTCACCACCAGAGAGTACTACTTGGTCATATTTATTTACACCGCAGTTATTTAATTGTGTTAACTGACAGTGATTTTTTAAATAAACAGAACGAATGGAAAGTAAGGCTTTATTATTATTTTTAGAAAAAAATATTTCTAACAAAAGTTTTGTGTTTAGTATTTTTTTAAAATCAACGATAGTTGTAAAGAACACGATAGGTTATCCACTCTCTGCAGTCAATGTACAAAAATTTAGTTGTCAACGGTAGTCATCTGTAGTCATCGTCAGCCACAGTATATGCAGTCATGGGCAGTCAACTGCAGTCAGTCTCACAATTATTGGCCACCCTGACTATATACGCCAGGAGGACAGAAGGGGAGGTTGTTGATGTACTACTTGTTGGCAAAATAAAGTTACCCTTCAATTTAAGTAGGGGGTGTTATGATGGTTGCATCCACAATTCGTGCTAGGCATATAGCCAGGGTGGCCATTAATTGTGAGACTGACTGTACAAATTCAGAACAGTGCATGGTTGACACCTTGAAAGTACACCATACAAATTTATATTTAATACGACAAACGTTTAGAACTATTATTGATGTCTCTACATCTACTAAGCTTTCTAGTGTCATGTGCCCTCGGAGATAGAGTTTGGTGTCGAATGTTGATTAGTAATAGAAACTTGCTTGAAGGTGTGAAAAAGCGTGCAACTCGCGTAATAGGGTTTTCGTCCATCTAGTGTTTCTCAAAGTGTGTGCCGCAAAAATCTCCAAGTGTGTCTCAAAATCGTAAAAATAATTCTTAAACTTCTGTTAGAATTTTTATATTCTAATTAGCTCATTAGATTATTTATTATTATTTATTTTCTGTTAGATTTTTAATATTTTTTTTATTTCGTGTTATTTTATAGTTTATTAAGTTATTTCGTGGAGATATTTATGTTAGCTAACAGTCATTCCCAAATTAATCATCTCTACAGATTTAACCAGGACTCTCGATGGCGTGATCACTCCCTGAAACTCACCAGACCAGCTTTTAAATCTAATTGTTGAGAATATTTCCTCCCGATTCGTGCCTTCCATTATTGGAACAGCTTACCAGCTAAAATTGTGCAGACGTGCAGAGTGACAGTGTTCTTTCGTTTATAAGTGCTTACGTTCGTTAGTAATGTTATGTAACTTTTCTTTACGTATTCAATCAATTATGTTATATAATCTTTGTTTATGTTTTTTATGTAAATTATTTATGTATAATTTATATATTTTGTTTTAATAGGTATTACTGTTATACACGAACAATAATTATTTACATTTTTAGTTGAGCAAAATAGGATTTGTCCTCCGCTCCCTCTGATTATAACGATAATAATACTTCGTGTTTTCATAATAGATAGATAATCCAGTGGCATCGATATACATTTTTAAATTGAGGTCCAAGTGCTATACCTTATAATTTAAAGAAAATTAAGACAAACACATATCAATAAAATCTTTGCAGGGTGTGGTCCAAAATATGGATTGGTATGGTCATTTCAGAGTTTTTAAATAAGTAAACTCCGAGTCAAATTATCTAATCTGTGAATGCGTGAGCATTGTCAAGTACCATGTTCCTCTTCTCGACGTCGCCACTGATTCAATAATTAATATTTTTCGGCGAAACGCCCAGCTAAGGTCACAACTTCTTATAGCTAATGTACTTTTAATTACAAAATAGTAAATTTAGGTATATGTCAGTCAGTATAAATCAAGGCAGTTATCAGTTAACTGTCCATCAGCTAAAAAAAGAAACTTTTTATGAAACGAACCGAAAGCAAAGCATCGAAGCAGTTTTCAATTTAGAAAACCTATATATCGTGAACATATTTCAATAAGAACTTGTAAGTTTTTACCAATTTTGATTTTAGAGTTTAATGAGTTCCCTAGGAATTTAAAAAAAAATTAATGAGATCTAATTAATTGAGAGATCTACTACAGACGGAATGGACATGGCCATTACTTATACACTGTTTACTCCATTATATTGATTGGGTTTAGCTAGTGGTCTGAATTACATTTGTAAGAGTAAAGTGTAAATAACAAGTCGAATCAATTTGATTGCTTCCTTCTAGGAAGTCCCCCTGTCTCTCAAATCCTAAATGCATTTCAACCTTTACAGGAATCCAGAGGATGCTGGAGAGTAACGTGTCGCTAATAGTGGCTATATTATTAATTTCCCAAACGTTTATGCTCTTAATGACTGACATAAAGCGGTAACGATACATCCTGCAACGATTTGCTTCCTTCATTGCATCTTATCCAGCAATTATTAATGTTTAATTGACAGTGTCTAAAGAGAGCTTCAACTATAACGTGGCGAGCGAGTAATTCAACGAACAGTTGTTCGTTGAATACTGAGAAGTTTACAGACTCTAACAAAAGTAGGTGTCACTAATCAAAAAACCACTTTATCACTTTCAGAGAACCATCACCATAAACCATAATAAATTAAGATCGGTAAAGAAATATGTAAAAATTCATTTATAATTTCCAAATATTTATTTCCATATCAATTCCTCAGCAATGTTGGATATATTTCTTGGGTATATTTCATAAAATATTTTGAATTGCTTGTCTAATGTCTAACAAGCTGGTAGAAACTCTTCGTTCGAGTTTGAGTTGTACTCGGCTGTCGCCGAGCAACGATTTTCACGCTTACTTGTATGATAAAAACTTCATTTTCACTCTCAAGTCTAGTATCTAGTAGATAATTACTTATTACATCATCGGACAGGGTTGAATCAGGTACTTTGAACTTATGGTTAATGAAATGAAACTCGAAACATAGTTTACTGGGACTATATTGGCAAATTTTGTCCGATGAGAGCAAAAATATATTCGAGGGGGGCGCTACACACCCCCTTTTTCTCAAAATGTGATCCTCGACGTACTTTTTCGTGAAAAGTATGGTTGCCGTATATGTTGAGGGTGCTCAATCAGAAAAAATGACATGGTTACACCATGGTTACACCCATGGGAATGTTCAGATGGATTCGTTGTTGTCACAGATTAATTCAGCACCCTCGAAATATACTGCAAGAATACTTTTCACGAGAAAATACGAACAGTCTAAGATTGATAACAAAGGGTGTGTGCAGGACCCCCCCTCAAATATCTCTTTGGTCTCATCGGACAATATTGTACTATGTGGTCCCAGTAAACTATGTGCCGAGTTTCATTTGATTAACCAAAAGTGCAACGTACCTGATGTATTCGCCTAGCATCATCCTCATTAAAGAGGGTATGCAGCGACCCCCTAGAATTTCTTTTGTTTTTATCGGACAAAATTACTCCATTATAGTTCACATAAAGCATGTATCTAGTTTTATTCCTTTAACGAAAAGTAAAATATAATTTAACTCGACCTCTTTTAAATTTTTGAAAAGCGCTCTTACAACCCAGAGGAAAAAATGGCGGCTTTGTGCCCATGGGGATGTTCACATGGATCTATTATTATGGCAAAATGATTTAGCACCCTCAAAATATACGGTAACCATACTTTTCACTAAAAAGTAAATACGTCGAGTATCACATTTTGAGAAAAAGGGGGTGTGTAGCGCCCCCCTCGAATATATCTTTAGTTTCATCAGACAAAATTTGCCAATATACAGGGTGATTTTTTTAAGTGGTACTAACATTGGGATCTCGGAAACCGTAAGAGTTACGAGGTTGGTTAAATTAGCAAAAAGTTGCATATTTTGATGATCTTTAAGAATCCGTTTAGAAAATTCCAAAATTCAGAATAGTTTCCGAGATAATGCAGAAAAACTGAAAATTGGCAATTTCGTTTTTCGACTGTAATTTCAAAATGGCGTACTTTAGAAAAAAAATTCTTGGGCAAAATTTTCAACAGATCAAAAAAGCTATCAAACGATACTAAACTCGACTTTTTATCACATCGACGCTAGGCGTCGCGACGTACAACTTTTCATTTTCTTATGGGGAACCTATCACTTTTTTAACAAATATTACTCAGTAGGCTTGTCTAAATTCGGATACCAAATGACAACATTCTACCTTGTACTTTTCTTAATTTTCACAACTTTTCAGGTTATATTCTGTTACGTAATGTTAATATTTTACTTTATGTTATTTATTACGATTAAAAATAACGACTAAAACCTAGTTTTTAAAGTTTTAGAGAAATAATTTAATCAGGAAATAAAATTTCATTACTAAGATTTAATGAATAATAATTTGATTTATTTTTATTTCCAGCTCAACTTAATTTTCAAAAATTTAAAAGCTAAGTTTTAATCGTAATACTAATACTATAATAATAATCGTAAAACTAGGTTTTAGTCGTTATTTTTAATCGTAATAAATAACATAAAGTAAAATATTAACATTACGTAACAGAATATAACCTGAAAAGTTGTGAAAATTAAGAAAAGTACAAGGTAGAATGTTGTCATTTGGTATCCGAATTTAGACAAGCCTACTGAGTAATATTTGTTAAAAAAGTGATAGGTTCCCCATAAGAAAATGAAAAGTTGTACGTCGCGACGCCTAGCGTCGATGTGATAAAAAGTCGAGTTTAGTATCGTTTGATAGCTTTTTTGATCTGTTGAAAATTTTGCCCAAGAATTTTTTTTCTAAAGTACGCCATTTTGAAATTACAGTCGAAAAACGAAATTGCCAATTTTCAGTTTTTCTGCATTATCTCGGAAACCATTTTGAATTTTTGAATTTTCTAAACGTATTCTTAAAGATCATTAAAATATGCAACTGTTTGCTAATTTAAGCAACCTCGTAACTCTTACGGTTTCCGAGATCCCAATGTTAGTACCACTTAAAAAAATCACCCTGTAGTCCCAGTAAACTATGTTTCGAGTTTCATTTCATTAACCAAAAGTGCCTGTTTCATCCGAAATACAACTCAGATCCCCCGACATCATACATACTAGACAGTCTAGGCCAGTCTAGGCCATCTAGGGAAAGAAAGGGCAACATCTAAACAATTAACATTTATTTGAATATTTGGTATTAGCTAATATTAAGGTGGGATATAGTTTATACCACCTCCAGATGTGTTCATCATGGGGTAAATGTGCCCTAATATTTCAGAATTTAGATATTCGTATTACTTGTAGTAGCTGTTCAAACGTGTAAGGGTCGTTTTACATGGACTTAATATCGTACTAACTTGTTAGTTCTGAATCAACTCAAGGAGCAAAAGCTTAGAGTATCGTGCTTTTTCTCCTTGAGCTAATTCAAAACTAACAAGTTGTAAAACTCGAAAATTCGGGCTTTTTCACTAACTATCTTTCTGCCCAATTTTTTTACTGCCTACAACTTTGAAATCCCACAAAACCCCCTAAATAAACTTATTACAAAGAATTTTAATTTTTGTTTCGCTGCCACCACTTTGTAAACTTTTGTTATTAAGGAGAGAGAACTTCCATAGGACAGGCTGATGTTTTCTGAGCAAAATTTGGTAATTTTGGTAACGTCTGATTTTTACCCAGATCTTCTTCTTCAACGTGGTGCCGCTCGGCTTATAGAAATTGCGAGTAAAAATTTGTTCGGGTAAGGCTGAACGTTTTAAAACACACTTTTAAACTTCTACTTTATATTAAACAACGATAATTATTGTCGACATTACAAATGGAAAAAAAACGATATAAAAATTATTACATAAGAGGAAAAATCTTCTTAAACAAACCAACTTGATGAACGCACACATAAAATTGGACTCTCAGATTTCTATTGGTTTTCTTATAACCAAAACCTATCTAGATTTATTTGTTTTTTTTTCAAATAAAAATTCCTAACAACATTAACGGCAAAACAAATATAACAGTCTGTAAAGTTCTTTTTGGTAAATTGTCCTACCTTGACTTGTTGATTGAAGACTGTTTCTTTCGCGTAATCCTTTTAATAGTGGTATTCCGAAAACTTTGATTCCCGAATAGAATCCACTTATAAACCCACAATCACTTAATTTAAATTGACATTAAGCAATTTTGAACAACACAAAACAACAAGAAACTCTCTTTAATTTCTCTTACACTTCCGACTAGTTATAAGATAACTGACTTATGTTGGCCCAGAAGAACCACCCGTCACGTACCGTGGTCTGAAGCGAACTCCAACTCACTTTTTTTCTCTGGTTGAGACCAATCGACCCGTGTCGTTGTCTGAAACCAACTCTAATTCACTTTTTCCTCTGGTTGAGACCAATCGACCCGTGTCGTTGTCTGGAACCAACTCTCTTTCGCTTGTCCGCAGGTTGCGTCCAACCGAGCCTTGTCGTGGCCTGGAGTCAACAACTAATCGCTTTTCCGCTGGTGAAGACCAACCGCCCCGTGTCGTGGCTTGGAGCCAACTCTCTTTATAACTCGTTTTTCCGCTGGTGGAGACCAACCGCCCCGTGTCGTGGCCTGGAGCCAACTCTCTTTATAACTCGTTTTTCCGCTGGTGGAGACCAACCGCCCCGTGTCGTGGCCTGGAGCCAACTCTCTTTCGCTTATCCGCAGGTTGCGACCAACCGCCCCGTGTCGTGGCCTGGAGGCAACTCTCTGTATAACTCGTTTTTCCGCTGGTGGAGACCAACCGCCCCGTGTCGTGGCCTGGAGCCAACTCTCTTTATAACTCGTTTTTCCGCTGGTGGAGACCAACCGCCCCGTGTCGTGGCTTGGAGCCAACTCTCTTTCGCTTATCCGCAGGTTGCGACCAACCCCCCCGTGTCGTGGCCTGGAGGCAACTACTGTTTTTTGTTTAATCTCTCCTCTACCTTCTATTTGTATTATGTTGAATCGACAGTTCCCATGGAATCTCTATCTAACTCAGCCTGCAAACTCAACAATTTACCCAGACAACAAGGGTTCTTTCAGGAGTCCAATCCCGTGTGAATAAAATTAATAAGTAATTACGCTAATACATTTTATATTATTACATTAACAGAAACGATTTAAAATCGTGAATGTTACAAAGTTAGTACGACATTTAGTCCATATAAAACGGTCCTAAGGCACATTTTTCCCATGATGAAAGCTTCTGAGGATGGTGTGATGGAGATCTACACAATCTACACAATTAATACTAGTTAATTTAAAATTTTCAACCACTGAATGTTGATTTTTGAGGTGGAAACCTTAGGTTACTGCACTATCAATAATAATTTTAATTTCAGCTGAAAAATAATGATCGAATCCAATTCTAACCAAAACCACAACGTGATTAAAGATGTTAAAAACTTTTCAGATCAAAAGTAACATTTTTTCTCAAGTACAAAATAAATTATTTGTGAATTAAAATTGTTTTTAGACTACCAATTACTATAGAATTACCAGAAAAGCAATATGTGGAAAGAAACTCACTTTTCACCGATTTATATGAAAATAAACAATATCGAACTATTTACCGCTTAGTTTTAATTATTGTAGTTAACATTTTTCTAAATAATATAGTTTATGATTCATATAATGAGCAGTAAGTAAAAAGGATTTGGAAAACTTCATTAAAATTCACCATGGTCATTTGCAATTAAATTGGAGAGACCGTTAAAAGATCTTATTTTTAGGGAACAATCGCTCTATGTGTTTATCATATCAGGTTTATCCAATTTCCACTATGCGATTTTAATATGGATTGGTATGTTCTTATCAAGCTTTATTCCATATTATGGACTCGTGTTATGGGCAAATGTAACAATTAAATTACCACCAAAATGTATGTATGGCTAGAGTTTAGAAGAAAACTTTCAAAAATAGCTAATTTTAGCACCTGCAAGAAAACGATGGAACACCACAGCTTTACTAATCGCAGTTCTTCACCATGTAGTATTTTTAACTTCAGTTCCAATTTTAATCAATTATTATGAACTTCCAGTTTCCCTAGATTGGGTTTTATTGTGCGATGCTGTAAAACTATATCTTGAATTACTGAAATTGTACTTAACTAATTGTTTCAGATTCGAATAGCAATGAAAACCTATGCTTTGATACGAAGTAACGCTTCAAAGGTTTTCAAATATAAACCTCATGTGGAAGATCAAGACATATTGTATCCAACAGTCAAACATTTTCTATATTTTTCATTTATTCCAGCTACAGTTTATCGGGATAATTATCAGAGGTAAATTCGAAAATTTGATGGAACTTCTCCAAATATTCCAATTTTAATTGAAAAGTTAAAATACAAAATATCTAACTAAATCTTTTTTTCAGAAATAAAGCTATCAATTGGTCTAATGTCTTCATATGCATGGCTGAATTTATTGGAGGAGTGCTCTCTATGAGTTGCTTACTCAAATTATTTTTTATAAATCCTTTATATGACTATGGTGTAAGACAATTTGAGTCGAAAGAATTATTAATACTTTTTGTCAAAGGTTACTTAGCTGCTTTATTAATAACATTCCACGTTTTTTACATTGTGTTCCATGCTTGGTTTAACTTATTTGCAGAACTTTTAAGATTTTCCGACAGAATGTTTTACAAAGTATGTTGAATTAATTTTCTTTAAGATTTCTCAAATTTTATTTTTTTTAGGATTGGTGGACTTCAGAAAATGGTGATCGATTTCACAGAACTTGGAATATAGCAGTACACGATTGGCTTTACACTTACATTTACAAAGATTTATATGACAACGTTTTACCAAAAAACAAATTAATACTAAAAGTTTTGGTATTTTTTGTATCTTCTGCATTTCACGAGTACGTTTTAGCTTTATCGTTTGGATTCTGTTTACCTACTTTTTTTATTTCGTTTTTTGTATTAAATGTTCCACTGTCGCTTATAAAATTAGAATCAGAAGCTTTTTGTAATTTTTTTGGATTGTTAGGATTTGGCCTTCTTGTAACTGCCAATATGCAAGCACAAGGAATGGAGTATTTTTGTAGGGTAAACTCACCACCTCTAGAGAGTATTAATTGGTCATACCTATTTACACCACAATTATTGAATTGTATTAAAGAATAATTGACAATAAATTGCTAAATACATTTTGATGTTTCGCTTTTTATAATTACATATTCAACTATCTAAAATGAAATTATGGTTATCTGTTAATAAATATATTAGAAATTTACAAAATTAGACATTCAACAGAGGAATACATCCTCTCCCTAGATCCAGAGTTTATGGTTTTGCATTCTGTAACCAGAATCATGAACATTAAAGTCTCTGTCTATGTAGTTCAGCAAAAAAATCATTTAAATGCGAAGTAATAATTAAAAAAATATCATTTCATACTTTTATGAATCTGGTTGTTACTAAAAACCAGGTGTTATAACTCTCGACTTCACAGCACAAGCTCATTTAATGAATTGCATCGATGTTTATACACCTATTATTGTAATTTAGTATTTTGTAAAGTTGCAAGAAGTTTATCGAGTTGATCCATATTCATTTCAAAATTTACAGTTTTTCTCACATTGTCGTCTTCTTTTTTAAAACAATGCAAGTCAAGTTGTACCACCGGTTGTCTCAAATGAGCTAATTTAGAACTTCCAATTATCCATTTTAATTTCCAATCGATATTTTCTACTAGCGGTTTTCCTGTTTCAATTAGACAATTTCTTATCACAGCTTGTAAAATTTCATGTTTTCGTACTTCGTAACAATTAACAATACAATCTTTAACTTCTTGATTTAAGTTACTAATCTTCGTAATATCAAACTTTTCAGCTTGTTGAATACGTTCTTTGTAAAGATTTTGAATAAACATAATGGCAGATTGTACATCGTCATCAGATAATCCTACATCTCTATATTTGTTGAAATTGATTTGATTACGGTTTACTAAATCGTCTACAGCATTATGTAGTAGCTAATAAAATAAAATACACTACATGAAACTTCGTTTATATTAAAGCGTGTGTTACCTGTTGCAATATATGGTTATTTGTAATTTTAGCTATTATTTCAGCCATAATTCATTAACAAAACTTTGGAGATTGTACAGCAGTCTAGCAGATAATCATTTGTCAATTTTTGACATTTTAAGCAGTGTGTAACCCCTTTTATATAGGCAACCCAACATACTAAAAAGCAATTTCTCTTGAATTAACAAATATTAAAATAAATTGTGTTATTTCATAATCTAATACATAACAATAATCTAATTCACCAGTTATTCTAATGATCTTTGTTATATTTTTAATTTATTAAATTCAAGTTTTTAGTCAAATTTATCCGACTTGGTGACTTTGTTTTTATTAAGTTGTCACTAAACGGTGCCGCTTTTAGTGACAAGCTACGTTGTTTACGGCAGTTTTAATTATCAAAATTTATTGATAAGTTTAAATAAGTACATCTTTTTAGTGTGTAGGTCTTTTATAAAAACCATGGCCGAATATTTGGCTTCAATTTTTGGTACCGAGAAAGACAAGTAAGTGTAGAAAATAAATTTTGAAATATTTGAGGTTATAACTAATGTTTCAGGGTAAATTGTTCATTTTATTTTAAAATTGGAGCTTGCCGACACGGAGACCGTTGTTCTCGTATTCACAACAAACCAACATTTTCACAGACATGTCTTTTACAAAATTTATATGTAAATCCTCAAAATTCTGCTAAATCTGCCGATGGAAGCCATCGTAAGTACTTTCAAGTACTTTGTTATTTGTACTAATAAATTGTTTGTAGTTGTTGCTAACGTATCCGATGAAGAAATGCAAGAGCATTATGATAACTTTTTTGAAGATGTATTTGTCGAATGTGAAGATAAATATGGGGAAATCGAAGAGATGAATGTTTGTGATAACTTGGGTGACCACCTTGTCGGGAATGTTTATATCAAGGTATAAATAACTGAAACACTTTGGGTAAATTTGTTTAATTATTGTTTGTTTTTAGTTTAGACGAGAAGAAGATGCCGAACGTGCCGTAAACGATTTAAACAATCGTTGGTTTGGTGGTCGTCCGGTTTATGCCGAATTAAGTCCAGTTACAGATTTTCGTGAAGCTTGTTGTCGGCAGTATGAAATGGGAGAATGTACGCGATCGGGCTTTTGTAATTTCATGCACTTGAAGCCAATTTCTAGAGAATTGAGAAGATACTTATATTCTCGTCGTAAGCGTGGTGCTCCTGGAGGTGGAACTCCTGGTTTGGCAGGCCCAGGTGTTAGACGTTCTAGATCTCATTCTCCAAGAAGGAGGTCTCGTTCAAGAGGTCGTAGTCGATCTCCACGTCATCGTCGTAGTGGACGGTATTGAAAAATAAGTCGGCCAATTATTTAATGTAAGAATGAATTTTTCTGTATGTTTACTCCATTTATAATTTAAAGTTTGTGAATTGTTTTATTACGGATACATAATAAACAAACATTTAGTTGAGTTTTTGGCTTATTTTTATTTTGTAAGAATTGCTGATTTTATAAAAAACTATTATTTGATAATTAGTTATAATAAATATGAACAAATCACTTGGAAGCAATATCTGCTACTTTTGTGAGAACTAAATTAATGAAGCAAAATTTAGTAAATAGTAAATCTGTATTATTTTTGAATGTGTGACAAAAGTAATGTTTTTTCATACTATTGATTAATTTGTACAAAAATATACTATTGCTGCTATCAAACTAGTATTTCTATTCACAGTGAATTTAAACGGTTATTGAATTATAATTTATTTCCAGCCTCACTTCTAACCATTTTGTCTTGCATTCGTTCTATTTTGAAATTTCATTTTTTTCTCATCATGTCATATTAAATGCTTGACATTATTTATGAAAAAAAATAATTTGGTTTTGTTTCGTGAAATATAAATGTAGCAGTGAGTGATTGGTTTGAGATTAAATAAAATATGTCAGCTTGCCAGGAAAGGATATATTATTGTGACTCTGTGATTGGTAATGTATATTATAAATTGGTTAAAACGACGGATGTTAGCAGAACATGTGTCACTAAAGGAAATATGAATATCAGTACCTATTATATCTGTATTTCTATGTAAATGAAACAACCTTCTTATATGGTTTAGTTAATTCAAGTTTTGAAATTACAAAACGTCGTTTAAATCTAAAATAAGATGAAAACATAATAGGTCAAAAGTTTAAGTTGAAGAAACAAAGTGCCAGAGAGGATCTATAACAATAAGGATAATATTCTCGTTAATTACGACTCATGGTAGCTTTTCAGTTTGTTTTAATTAAAATTTTATATCTTTATATTCTCGAGTAGATTGAAATATGACTAATTAAAATTCAAATAAATATTAAAGTATAAAAACTATAAATTGCAGCTTTTACACTTTGTTTAATTTTTCAAGTCTTTAAATTTTGCATTGTTTCTTATTTAAATCTTAATACCGGAAATAAATGTTTAATCATTTTATAACTAGTACAACTACCAAAGGTACGTTAATAATTCATAATTTTGCCACGGAGTTTGGATTTACACAAGACCCGCGAGAAATTTATACAAATCTCTTTAACTATTTAAGCGTAACTAATCTAAGACCCCTTTTGCACTTATAGTAGAGGTTTTCTAATCCAAACAGTATTGTTTATTAATATCTATTACTATTGCAGCAGAAATGTAACTTACATTAGTTTGTAAAAGTTGGCCACTTACCATTAGAAGAATTTGTGTAGTAAAAATGTCACGACCTAAAACAAAAAGATGTAATTAATTAAAAGGAATTATCACTAATAATATATAAAGAAGCAGTTAAGAACTAGAGTCATATCTAAACACTTGAGGACCTATGTAACTTATCAAGAGCAGAACCTAAGAATAAGGAAAATGGTTAAAAGATTCTCGACGAAAATCAGCCTTTGTAGTTGTAATAATTGGGACACTAGGGTGTACCTAGTGCCCCCCCCCCTTTCAGATGATAATAAAAAATAGAGATAGTAGTATCTTCCTTGAGCAAGGATAAGAGGAATTATAAAAAAGGAAGTAAAACCATTATAAGGTGAAAATTCTGCGATGATGAGATAATTGAATTGCTGAAACAAACTACAATGCATTCGTATAAAATAACAGAGATAGTAATACCACAGTGGGCGTGATTGTCGCTCTAACGATGATTCTCTCCATCAATATTTCGACCCATGAATATGCTCCGATTCGTATTGTATTTTAATAGCTTACAAAAACGTAGAATAGGTAATTCTTAAATACGCAGTTAGGAACTGGAACAAGAGTCATATCGAAACATTTGGGAACCTATGTAACTTATTAGAAGCAGATCCTAACAATAAGGACAATGAATTATCAATATATTATTATATAAACGAGCACTTAGGAACTAGAGTCATATCTAAACACTTGAGGACCTATTTAACTTATCAGGAGCAAAACCCAAGAGTAAGGAATGGAGTTACTATATTCGAAGATTCTTGATGAAAATCAGCTTTTGAAGTTGTAATAATGGAGACACTAGGAACAACTGTGATCTCCCCCCCCCACCTTCAGATGATAATAAATAAATAAATAAATATAGTAGTATTTTCTTTGAGCAAGGCTAAAAAGAATTATAAAGAAAGAAGTAAAACCATTATAAACCCCACTGGTGAAAATCCTGCGATGGTGAACAAAGATAATTGAATTGCTGAAACAAACTACAATGTATTCGTATTGTATTTTAATAGCTTACAAAACCGTTGAATAGGTAATTGGTAGGTTAGTTAGTTATTCGCATTGAGAGATCAAAGTTAGTCAAAAATTAATAATTTTAGCTTTTAAAATTTAAACAAAACGCATTAGCTGTAATGATTATTCTAATACGTAAATATTTGACTAGGATATTTCATTGCCCTCAAACAATGGAATTAAAGAGGTTTCTAAATACAAACAGACATCGAGAATACAATTAAACCGCAGTGCTGTGTTTGCATAATTCTTCACTCGTATAATTAAGAATTGTTACCTTACAATTTTGGGTGTATTAATAACATGAATCTGAATATTAAAACACAAACATTTTGGTAGAAATTGTAAAGCGTAATTTGTAATGTGTTTTTGGTATCTATACCTTTTCAGCCCTATACAAATAATTTTATAAAATATCATGGTATTATAGCCCTTTTACTTTAGGAGCTTTTAAAACGCTGCTTTTCAATTTGTAATTCGAACCGTAACATCAAAGTGTTACGTTGGTTTGTGCTGGAAGAAAAAGGTGAGGAAATCTCGAGTTGAGCCATTTCGGTATTGTGTTATATCTGCAGAGAAGTTGTGGGAGTAAATATTTATAACTATTGATGTTTGTGGAATAAAAGCGTAGTCTACCTATATCTGGGGCTTCGAAGCCAAGATTTGCAATTTCTAATGTCCACAATACAAAGGGCAAACGTAAGTTATCTAATTAGACAAGTTACTAAACGTAACTGTATACGCACAGATGCGTTAATAATATTAGTTAACGAAGGATGATAGTTAGGCACATCTGCATGAAAACAAAGGAAATGTAAATTTAACTGCGATCTGTTTGTTAAGTCTAATAATTTTGATTGCAATCTGCAATATTGCAAAGATCATCGTGGATTTTAGACTTAGATAAGATCATAAATACACATTAGTGGTGTGGCATATACATATTACCATATTAAACTCTGCAAGCCTCTGATAATGTTTGACACATGAGAGAGGGAAGTTTTAGAGAGGGTTGTGACAAATAAAAGGGAGCCAGTCACATCACGATGACTGATATTGCAGAGAAATGGACTTATTTGAAAGTTGGACAAACACAACCCAAGTGTCAGAAGGCATACTAAAACGTATTAAATTTACTGTTCTTTTCACCGACTCAGAATGTAATAAATCCAGAATAAACACCAAACTTTCTATCTCTTTCACTACGAACATTTACACAACAAATCGCGATTACAAATTCTACCCTCTTTAATATTACATTTATTCCGAACCGTATCCAATCACAAAACAACTTAAATTATTTACTCCATTCCAATATAATTAATTAATCAAAATCTTTTAATTTCTATCTCTTCTTTTTTTTCAAATGCCGTTAAAATTCTTGATTGAGTGAAAAGGTTTGAAACAACTTGAAATTCTGTTGATGTTTTGTACGAGCTGTGCAACTACAAAAATCAGTTTAATGGATTGATGAACGTTGCTCAGATCATACCAAATAGAGGCTTTTTTATTGAATTGACTGCGAAAAGGTTTTCCAGAAGCATCAAAAATAAAAATAAATAATTCTACCTTTTTTTTTCTTTATAGAAAAATCCGGAACTTAACGTTTAGTAAAAATTAATTAATTGTAACTTACGATTTATGCTGATCAAAATGATTGACAGTTTTAAAAATAATTTCGTCAACCGATTCCTGATTTTTTTATTATTCTAGTCGAAGATTTAAAAATTCAACACCTGTCATTTGATAGCTGATATTTTTTAGTTAGCCAAGTTCTTATAACGTCCCACACTATTCCTATCATATGTAGAAAATATCGTATTAGATTTTCAATACTATAATGATTACTTATTTAAAGTCCGCCATATTGGATCTGTCATTTTGAGTTGCTGAATTTCTTTAAAAATTCATATTCACTTCAACTCCAGGTTCCAAGAGAGAAAATCTCAGTAAGAAAGCTCGAGCTGCTAACAACGCCGAAGTTTTCTGTTTCCTCATTAACTGAATAGCTTGTAGAGCATAAAATTATCTGTTCAAATCAATAAAGGCACCAGTCTTTAGTTGTCATAATTAATCAAAATTAATCATAAAAAAATAAGAAAATATGTATTAAATTGGTTTTTACAACATGCGGTGTCTCTCCCGATTCTAGCTCTTTAAGCAATGATCTGACAGTAATTAGACCTCTAATAAAAATTATAGAGCATAAAATTATCTATCAGAATCACAAAAATCATCTGCCTTAGTGGACATAATTAATCTATCAAGATAAATCAGAAATATGAAAACGTACATTAACCCTATTTTTACAAAAATCGGTGTCTCTCCCGACACTAGCTCATCAAGCAATGATCTGACAATAATTAGACCTCTAATAACAATTATAGAGCATAAAATTATCTATCACAATCACAAGAATCATCTGCCTTAGTGGACATAATTAATCTATCAAGATAAATCTAAAATACGAAAATGTACATTAACCCTATTTTTACAACATGCGGTGTCTCTCCCGACTCTAGCTCATCAAACAATGATCTGACAGTAATTAGACCTCTAATAAAAATTATAGAGCATAAAATTATCTATCAGAATCACAAAAATCATCTGCCTTAGTGGACATAATTAATCTATCAAGATAAATCTAAAATATGAAAATGTACATTAACCCTATTTTTACAACATGCGGTGTCTCTCCCGACTCTAGCTCATCAAGCAATGATCTGACAGTAATTAGACCTCTAATTAAAATTATAGAGCATAAAATTATCTATCAGAATCGATAAAAACATCTGCCTTAGTTGACGTAATTAATGTATTGAAAAATGCCTTCAATTTATCTAATTAAAAAGAAGAATATTTGTGCCATTTGTGAATTGAGAAACAAGAGGAAACATTGATTAAGCTACTGAAAGAAACGAAACATACTGTAGATATTAAAAAAACATTAAAAGCAATAAGAAAGCACTTCCCCCACCTTATAACGAAAAGCATGAAAAAGTTAATACAAGAAAAACAACTATCTTTTAATTTGTTAAAAGCTTTGATTCCCATACGTCTTAATGTTTTTGTAAGAATAAAATTTTTATGTTACAGAATACCTTTTGATATTTTTTCTTCGATTAAGTTATTTTTTTAAATAAATTGTTTTTAATAGTAACTTTTATTTCATATCATAAAAGTCCATAAAAAAACAAAACAAGAAACTTTAAAGTTACCCTTAATCAGTTTTTCATCAGCTGTAAAGTAGTGTGGTTTCCATATACAAAAGCCTTTGTTTAATCAACGTAAAGCTTTGACTTATTAAACGTGTAAAGGTATTTTAATTTGCTTTCTTAATTTGTAAATAACACTAATTTACAAATTTTTAAACTCAACAAGGGCTAAGAGCACGTCTCAGCTACCAAAGTCGTATAAAATAGATCAAAACTGTTTTATACGAAATAAAGCACATAAAACTTGAAACTAACCTAATCGACAACAATAAAGACATTCTTATTATAGATGAAAAAGCCAAATTGAGAAATATTTTTCGTGAACACAACATGAAAACGATCTGCAATACAATAAAGAGGATAAAAGAAGTTAAGGTTGGTAAAAGATCAAAAGATCCACTTTCATCTTTGGTAATAAATCGAATTGAGTGCTTATGCCTTATTATTGTGTGTTGATAAAACATCAAAATTTTATTAAAGTGTACTACGAATAATTTGAATTTAGGGGTAATTTTCAAATTACAAACCCTCGTTGCACTACAGTCACTTTAATCAATTTTGTGCAACATTGTTCCACAACGTCAGTCTTAAATTATACATAATTTCCGCCATTTATATACTAATAATACCAAAGTAAAGTGTTTAGTGCACCATAACATAAAGCTTCCCCTAACCAAATGCTACTCCCTCAATAAATGACGTTCCATATCTTATTTAATCTAGAATTAGAATAACAAATTATTATGTACGAATGTTACGAAAATTCCAATTATCTTAAGAGAAAATTAAATTTAAATAATAAATCTGTGAAATAAAAATGAAAACTACCCTTAAAAAGTTAAATTTGAATTTATAATAATATTTCAAAAGTGTACGAAAATGAACATTTCCTACTTGCACGTTATAATAAGCCACTCCAGTAAGGGGTTGTTAAAATTTTTTTATTGTTTGCTTAAAAGTGCCCAAAAACATCTTAATTTCGATTGAAACCCTTGGACTAATATGGGACAATGGTAGGTACTCAAAGTAAGTTTTTTGTAGTTAATCTCGACTGGGAAGCATTTTATTTCTCTACAATGCACCGGTTAAGGCGCTAGAGTTGTTGATAATTTTACATTTTCCCCCATGCCATTAGTGATGAAAAGCTACACCAAAAGCTCAAAACACCCCAAAATTTGTAATAAAAGCAAATGTCGGAATGTTTCGAAAATTCTAATTAATTTTTAAAACAATAGCAAATTTAAATAATAAATCTGTAAAATAAAAGTAAAAAACTACCCCTAAAAGGAAAAAGAAGTGTAGAAAAACAAAAATTTTCTACCTGCGCGTTAATTAGAGTTAACAAAAAAATAAAATTTTTGTTCGTCGGGGTTAAAGGTGGTTTTATAAAATATATTCTCTTCTTTTTTAATTGGACATTTTTAACGTCAGTTTTATAACAATAAGATATGCAATAGTGACACAAAGAAAACTTACATGAAAAAGCTTTAAGCTATTTTCCTAATTTAGAAACTTTACAAGTTAACTTTAACTTAAAAACGAAGATAAATTGCAAGGGTTTTTTTAAACAAATATTTTTAGAAATATCAGCTTGAAGTGGGTTTCTAACTAAAAAAAAAACTTTAAGTGGGGGAAAATGAAAATTTTATATTTTCAGTTACATTTTTTAATTCAATTTTTAAAATAAAAATTCTGACTTTACGCAAGACGTATTAAAACCAATTTTAGAAGGTTTCAAAATATTACAAAATCTACAGGTTGTCTCTAAAAAGTAGGGTCCCATGTTTAGGACCATTTATACCAGCAATGCATGCTATTTAGTAAAACAGCCATGGAAACCATTTTTCGTCAATACTTTAAAGCCTGCTTTTAGTGTCTTTAAGACAGGTTTGCACCACTTGCATCACAACGAAAAAACTTTCACAAAACACAAATATAGGTTTATTTAGGTTTTTGTTCAGTTAAATAGTTAAAGTTAAAGTGGTGCACACGGACCTAAGACTGATTGAAGGTCAGTCAAATAAATATATCGGGTTCTGATACTCTCCTCCTCGAAGGTTTCAGCTTATATTGATGCAGTGCCATATATTCTTGCTCCAGTTAGCCTCTCTATATACTGTAGAGTAACCCCAACGAAAGAAACGCCCATCAGGTGGCCAAATCTGCGCGAGGAGTGGCTTTAGAGCCCAGTGATGACAGTACATGTCACGTGGTGGACTTTTCTTTCGTTGGGACTACTCCCCATTCTTCATAGAATAATTATAATTTCTTAAGGAGCTCAGGAAGGAACATTACAAGTTTTCAGTCAGTTAAACATGGATATACCATGTTCAACTGACTGAAAACTTGTTTATAATTTTTGCGATTCCATATAAAAATCTATTGTATTGTACTCAGGGGTCGATTGGCTTCTAGTTATGTTCTCAGGAATTCAATCTTCCCAGCGAAGCATATAATGTCCCTGAGAAGTTTGCTTTTCACTTCTTCAGACGTCGATTGAGCCCGCCCTAAGTGTTTCAGCCTAAGCCGAGCCAGTGCATCGCAATTTCAGAAAATGTGTTTGGCGGATTCGATCTCAGATTCACAGAGTCTGCATATGTCCTATGTCTTATCCTCCAGTACTATTTTCTTGAGGTGGTACCTCACTGGGCAGTGGCCAGCAAACAGACCCGTGACGAGTCTGATTTCGTTCTTTGGTAATAGAAGAAACTTTTTAGCATTCGTGGTCGAGTACTCAATGAATTTCTTTCACTGTCTTTGTCCTGGCACGTTGTTCCAGTGAGAATTTTTGTTCTCAGTTTCCCATTTTTTTCTCTTCGCCTTTCTATGTGATCTAGATAGTCCACAGAATGGTTCGGGTACAATTGGGAGGGCTTTGGAGCCTGTTCTAGCTAATTCATCAGTTATTTCGTTTCCTTTAATTTCTTCGTAACCTGGCACCTAGTAAAGGGCAACTTTTTTGCCCCTTGCCAGAGTTTTGATGGATTGTCTGCATTTCCAAGGGATAAGAACTCAAAGCTATTGGCTTTGAGTCTCTTTATCGCAACTTGGCTGTCAGACATTACGTAGACTTTTTTTGTCCATTAAATTCCTACGTAAGCATTCTCAAGCACATAAATATATTGCAAGAGTTTCAGCTTGCATAATTGTGGGGTAGGTTCCTATTGTTCCTAACCAATATAGGTTCTTAGGTGCCTATATTGTCCTATATTTTGGGCCATATACCTGTTTCCTGTCCAGTTTTAGATCCATCTGTATACCAGATGGAGGAGTTTTTTTCCAGTTGTATTGATTGACTTCTAGTCGTGTTGCGGTCCTGAATTACCACCTTGTACGATGTCTGGAAGTCAAACACGCTTGGAATGATATCCAAGGGTTATATAAAAATCTATGATCGTCGCAAAAATTTTGTTATTTTCTAGCGAAAACTTTTGACTGTAATATTAACAAATTTATATTCAATGTAACAAATTTTACTTATCGTAAAATGAAGCACTTTTATTGAACTTTTAACAATACTAAATGACGGAAACTTAAGTAATAAAGTGCATTTTACATTACTACTTGTGTTGAATACCCATGAAAATATCCACTAAACATAAATTTTTATTACCTACGACATCCATTATTATTTTGCTCTCCTAATAAACTATTTTAAGTACAAATATGTTTTTAGATGCTAAGATGCTTCACTCGCTTTCAAAATTCAATACATTGCAAGAAAGTGGCATTTGATCCTTACCATCTTGCTGCAGGATGCAGGTATAGCTGACGTAGCGCTATAATCCTAATAACTCAAGACATACAGCAGTGCAAATGCAACGGTACACATCTGTAGATGCATTTTGTGGAATATTCTATACGTCACTGAAAGACACAAGTATTAGGTTGTTATTAAAGATTTTTTAGTCAGAGTGGCTGAAGCCTGGAGAGTTGGTTGGGCCGTGGGGTTGTGTCACTTAGTACTACGTCTCTCATATCTACTATCCAAACGGTTTTGAGCGATGACCTTTTGTAGTTAAGTTATAGTCTATTGCTCCTTTCTAATCTGACACACTATATGTTTTCAAACCTTGAGAGTCAAGTTGGTATCGTTCAGAGTAGCTCAATTGGCCTTGTAGACCTGGAGCCAGCCGTAGAAAAAAATATATCATAGGTTACCGTACGACAAGACGTGATGCTCGGGAGCACCAAAATAGCATCCTCAGTCGTCTACCAGAGATTCATTTACTCAGGGTTGGCAATGGAAAAACCTCTCAATACTAGTTTTAACTCCCCAAATTATTAATATTAATCTTTCTTTACAACCTGAGTAAATGGCTCCCTGGTAGACGGCTGAGAATACTATTTTCTTGATCTGGAGCATAAGTAAACTATGTGGATCACATCTTGTCATTTATCATACGGTAACCATGATACACTTTTTTGTACAGCTGGCTCCTGACCTATTTGGAATTCTTTTGCGAGTCTGACTATGTGAGTTGTGACTAAAGAATATGGATTAGCTGTTATGAGCGTGTAACCTTTTTTTAGCATAATGGTTGATTTCAAAGAGGAAAGTTAAATTTTTATTTCAACAGTTAACTTTAACTTGCTTTAACTTTAATTTAAAAAGAAGTAAACTGACCTTAAATTGCAGTCAACAAAAACAAACTAAATGTGAAGTTTATCCTATTTATTGTCATATCATCATTAAAATGGCAATAGCATAGAAAACATGAACACACAGACAGAACGGTTATTCTGGGTTATTCCTTTGGGAATAAAATAGAAACATGCTCGCATCCTATAAATATTTTAATACATAATACAAAAACTATGCCAATCATGAAATAAAGTAAGTATAAAGAAAGTGGAAAAAAAAGCAAATATTTAAATAATATTGTTATAATAAAGAGAAGAAAAACAAAAGGCTCCGAGAGTGCTTATAAGAATAATAGTTTTCTCTATTTTCTCATATAAGCTAAAATATGAAAGATAAAATATTCAAAGCCTTTTAATTAATTTAAATAAATTATTCATTTACATTTTGAGTTAATTTGCAAAACTCTAGAGTTTAACTAAATCCAAAAATTAAATTGTTCGTTATAAGCTAAAACGAATATACCATACTCTACCAATATAGTATGGTTTTGATGGATCCATTTTAAAGAAAAATAAAAATGTACGAAAGAGACTCTTTTTTTAGTATTTGACATTATTCAAATTAAGACATATCAAGGTACATCAAAAAAACATATAAGATAATAATTTTCTTTCCGTTACATGTTATATTTTTTATTATGTTAGCGTATATCATATTTTTTTATTTTATTATACATATATATTTTTAAAAAACATTTTTTAGCGCGAATACTTCTTTTATGTAAGTAATTTAATTTTAGACAGGGTGAGCTAGCAATAGTATTAATTTTTGCTTTTAGAAAACTTCCTGGGTGGTCAATAGCACGTCAAAACATATTTTCTCAAATATTGGCTCCCCTGATAACTTGATGATACAAGTCACTATAGCAAAGTTGTAGATCAAGCAAAACGCTACTCAAGCCATACCATACTTGATATTGTAGCTAAAGAGGTTCATAAGTTATGGGCCATTTCCTTGTATAGGAAATCAACACGTGAAATTTTAACTTGGGGCCTAATATTTGTTTATTTGACTGTATCAAAAAGCGACAATTTACGTTTAGAATATTAGTAAAATCGAGCCTTGCATCAACATAGTCATTATTTTGATTTTGCTACTATGGCAACCACTTTACGGTTCCTAATTATGCTTAGACGGTTGCGCCATCTATTGCCATTTATATGAAGTTCTTATTCTAAATAGATTGGTACCAATTTGATGTAAGGATAAGTTAGCGCAGATTTGGTTACGCCTCTTTAATAACTTAAATACAACTGTGTTAGTGGGGTTGAATACAAATTTAGTGATCTGTGCATCCCCACCGCTCGCCGTTATAAAAAATTATACCTCTACTAATGTATAATGGTTTCCATGATTTTTCAGCGACAGTCCTCAAAACAATTCTACACCCGGTATATTGAAAGTTTAGTAAAACAACTTCTCTATAACGTAAGAAATTTCTCTAATTTGAGGAAATCTTTATAAACATTGAGTTCCAGTGTAAAATGTATGTAAATGAACTTTTCCTTAATAAAATTGAGCTTTTCTCTAACGTAATTTGTAAAATGTAGTTGTAAAGAAGGTTTACTCATTGAATGAAAATTTTACTCCAACATTACTGTTGATGCCAAAATAGGCGTGCAGATAAATAAAGAAAACCGTAAATTAACGCACAAAGAAGATCTAAAATTTTAACAACTAAACAATTGCAATAACTATTTTGAAAACTGATTATAAAGTAGCGTTTACACAATATCGAACAAGCTTAAAATAGTTATTTGTGTTATAAGGAGACAAAGTGACGTTTTGTGTGACAAGACTGTGTTTGGCTGAAGAGCGAGCGTAGCGAGCGAGTCTGGCAATACAGGCGAGTCACACAAAACTACTTTGACTCCGCATAAAACATTAAATTTTTTCTGCAAACGTAAAGCGTAAAACTGAAAATTTTGATTTTTGAAAGAGCACCATCTCTTGTCAATTACTTGTAGTTCAATTGTCAAATATTTTTTAAAATTAACTTAAATTTGTAAAAAAAAGCTAATTATTAAACACAACGAACTAATTATAAAGGAAAATTTAAAAAACATTAAATTTTGTACATTACAAATGCTTAAAAAACATTTTTTACGTTAAAAAATAAAAATTATGTGCGGTTAAGATTTTACTTTTCCCTCCTAGACAGAGAAAAGTTACTTTTCTGACAATTTTTCCTGCCTCGGCGGGGAAATTAAACTTCACCGTTACCTATTGAGTGACACAAAGGCGACTTTTTCTGACGTTTGAAGAAAAACAAAATTTTTTAGACCAAAACCGTTCATGACGATACGGACTTTTTTTCCTATTCTCTGTAACAAACGATAGAAAAAAGAGTAAATTATTCAATATTCGCCATTAAATTCTCGAAAAAAGGAAACCCATTAGATAAACATGAATATAATTGTATTTAAATTACTCTGGGAATTAGTTTAATATCGTAACTGAAGTAAACTGGGCCATTAAAATTAAAATGTCTGGGTCACATCTACGAGTTACAGTCCAAAAGCTTTTGGCCTGTGCAACTTGCACTTATTAAAATCATCTATTTGAATTATTAATTCCGAAATGACTTTGTGAAATTGAATCTTTTTGACCATAAAGAAGTTATATTAATTGGCTAAAATAAAAGAGCGTTTGAATGGGTGCCTTTCAAGTCATATTCAACTGTACAAAATGGGACAAATTATTTAAATGAGATGAGTGACTCCCAAACTATTTTTCTTGTGGAGATCAAAGAGCTCTACTTTATTTTATAACAAACTATTTTATTTAGATGTTGTCTTTGTATAGTTCGGTCAGATTTAAATCACTTGTGACTCATCGCTCAAGATTTTTTGAAAATGTCTACCTTGAAGCTAAAATATATGCCTTCAGGATACATCCTGACCCACAAGATGGAATGTAAACCTGCGTTTTAGGACGTAGGGAAGCTCGATGATCAATGATATAGTGTAAATACTATTTTGCTTAAAGACTTATTCAAGGGCGCCAAAAAAGTGAGACGCAGGGGCACTGGGTTTTGGAACCCGAGAAACCCCCACATTTTGCTACTGTTGAAACTGACTATAGAAAAATCACACAATTAGCAAATCAACAAATTCAACAATTTAAGAAAAAATAATTACTCAGTCGATGCACACACCCTAATTCGTGACTTTATTATAATGTTTTACACTCCACAGTAATCGACCTTTTGATGCGATTTTTTTGTTAAATGCAGAGGAATCCAAGGATATTCTCAGAAGCGCGTATACGAAATTTTGTATGAAATAGTAAAAACCGCAACCGAAAATTCTGCTTTTGAGACAAAGCTAGATAGTTTTGAAGAAAACGGTCCTCAATAATTTATTGTGTCGCTGTCCATTTCATTAAACTGACAGCGAAAAACTAACCTCAAAACACCTACAACTGATCGACATACGTTTTTACCTACCATATAGTTTATACAGCAGACGTATGTTTCTATATACGTCTTTTTTTATTACAATATTAGACAAAGAAAAAATATTTTATACTGACATTTCTTATTACATACTGGGATGAGTCACAAGGGACTTTAAGTTGACCGAACTATATTTGGGGAAGCACCGAGAGAAATATTTTCCAACTGAAATATGTAATTATTATTTCTTTGATTTTGGAATGTCTCCTGTTACGATTTTCCACTCTATGCCCCGTTTAATTTGTCTGGAAACTTCAATGGAAAATAGTATTTCATCGTACTCTTCTAGACTCATCTGAGAATAGAAAAGCTTTAAAACGACGCGTTTTCTCATAATGGTAGCGATAGTTATAGAAATCTAAAAAGGTTTTCTAATGTGATGCTATTAAACATAAAAATTAAGTTCCAAAATGTACGCTTTATACAAAATGAACTCTTTTTGAAATTTTCTTTCATACAGTAAATTTGCTAAAAGCCAAGTTAATAACAAAGTTTATTTATAAAGTTAATTTATCCTCAAGCATAAACTTTAAAATTTCTATTTATATTTTAATTTTTTTAATAATAATAAAATACCCCTTTTATTAAAAGATTTTAATATAATGTATGATGCGTGTCAACGTGAAAAGTATTTGCCTTCAACGTGATAACGTACAAAGTTAAGGATTCTATTGATGCTCCTAAAAGTTTCCTGAAAGCTTTTTCATTTTCTGCTCAAAATGTTCTTTAATTTTCAATAGATATTTTAGCTTATATAAACTTGATCACATATAGTGACTTACTATTCTTTTAAAACACCCTTATCGGCCTTTTTTTATTTTTCTAGGAGACGAATAATTATTAGGTTCAATTTGATCCCTTTTAATAAGAAAAATGATAAAAAAGAGAAGAAAAGATTTTCTCTAGGACTTGATTTTATTGCTACTCTTTTATTCATGGTCTGTAAATACCTGCATCTATCAAAAATGAAAATGGAATGAAGAATTTTCATCTAAATTTACTTCAGTTTTTTTAAATAAAAAAAAATGCAACAAAGATAACATAAATTAAAAGTTTTAGCAATTAAAATTGAGCATAATAAAATATAACTACATTATAAAGAGATCAGATTCACGTAAAATAAAACAAATTACTACCTGCTTAATTAAGTTAAAATTATTATACACATGATATACTGTTTAAATATAAGTTTATAAATTAAAACAAACAATTTTGAATTATAAATAGTTCACTAAATAGACCTTTTGACTCGGAACAAATTATCATTATAGGTTATAGCGCTGGACACGATTTTTTTCAAAAAGTTTTATACGAGTGATGACTGATGAGATATCACGCATATAGCGTGATTTTTTAAGTGGTACCAACATTATAGATTATTTTAATAAAAAAATTTCTGTAAATTTGTTTAGGAGGTCAAAAGAGCTATCAAACGATACTAAACTCGACATTTTATCACTTCGACGCTAGGCGTCGCGATGTTCAAGTTTTTATTTCTTATGGGGATCTATTGTTTTTTATACCTAAAAATGTTATGTAAATTAAGAAAAGTACAAAACAGAAAGTTCTCGTATAACTGAGTAATTTTTTGCGAAAACGACAATAAAAAATTGATTGAATAAAAAGTTGAACGCCGCGACGCCTAGCGTGGATGTGATAAAATGTCGACTTTAGTATCGTTTGATAGATCTTTTGACATCCCGAAAATGTCTTGTGAGAATTTTTTTCTAAAATAAATCATTTTCAAACTACAGTCGAAAAACTAAATATTCAGTTTTTTGCTCGTTCAGTTATTTCGGTCAGTATCACTAGAGTGATAGAGACAAAGAAAATTAGAAATAAAAAATTTGTATGTATAATTTTCTAAAAAGTTCAAGAATGAAAGAAAAATAATAAAAGAATGTATTCGTAATTGAAGTAAGGCAGTTACATTAAGCCTTCTCGGATTGCTCGAATGTAATATTAAATACTGACGAAAAATTGATGATTTCTATTCATTTGTTGGTTATTATAGCTTCCATTTCTTATACATTAAAATCCCATAGGAACTAAATACAATTTTTTATATAAACCTCGCAAGTTCTTCAATATGTGATAAAACTATAACTATACTCTTGGGAGCTACAAATTATTTCTATAAATCTCCTAACAGAAAAGAGATGTTATAATGTTGTGTGGTTTTTTGATAGGGTATCTCCAAATGTTTATCGAAGTAAAGAAAAGAATCTTGAATATAAAAATTGGCCAAATATATTTGATTTTATAGTATCTAATAAACGTTTCGAGTGAAATATTATTTATTTTGTGTCAAAATGTGTGTCTGTTTAACTAAGTGATTGATACGGGATCATTTTAACGTCGAAGTCAACAAAATGTTATATACGATATAACAAAACCTTTACTTATGTTATGTCAACCTATAACTATATTTTATAGTGCGCAAATAAATAACGTTTGAATTTAATTAAGTTACTCTATTTTCTTTTAGAAAATACGAAAAATACGGAATTTGAATGACTAGTGCTAAGTGAGTTTAGTTTTGTATCGATCAGTAATAGAATTTGTCATTTATGAGCTACTTATTTAAAAAGCAAATCTACAGGGTGTCCCACGACGTCGTTAATGGTCCTTTCCATACGAGGGTCTCACATGATCTAAAGGTTGTCTTATTTAGACCATCCAGGGGTCTTAGGGGTCTGATCATTTCCATGCACAGATCCTACACGATCTGAAGGTGATCTACCCAAGTCATCTTGTAGTGTTTAATCAAATCATAATTTAATTTATAAGGCTTGTGGTTCTTTGAATCGCGACCTCTCGGATCTATTGTACGCCTCGGATTAGGTTTTCCCTAATGAGAGTTTTGTGCTTTTGATAAAAAGTCCAGAAATTTCTCTATTGATAAGTTAGGCAGTTCTCTTTGGACCACATTCTCTTTCCCGAGAATGCTGTAACGACTTTTTGTGAAAGCCTCACAGTGTAGCAGAAGATGAATTGGAGCTTCCTCCTCCTCTGCTCATCCTCTGCATAGTGGGTCTTCTAGCCCCATCGTATACATGTGCTTTTGCAACGTGTAGTTCATCTCTGCTCGTTCTGAGTAAAGAGCGAGTTCTTTTCTCAGAGGGTTTCACCAGTAGGTCTTTAGAATGTCTCTGTCCAGGACTTTTTCTCCAGTGTTTAGTATGCCACTTCTTTAGAAGTAGCTTTATTTCTCTCTTTACCATTTCATAAGAAATTCCAAAGGAGGGTGTTGGTCCAATGGTTCTTGTTTTGCTGCTCTCTATGGCCCAGGTCGTCCGTTTTCTCGTTTCCTGGTATGTTGGCATGAGCTGACACCCATAGGAGGTTGACGAAATTTTTTCCCGCTAGCTCATTCAGTCTGCGGATGCAGTCCGTTACCAGTCCGAACCTCACCTCACAGACGTTTAGAGCTTTGAGGGCTAGTCTCCCGTGCAAAGGAAAAACCTAGTAAGTAACTTTTTTTGCAAATTGAGATTTTTATGTATACTGAATCTACTAGATTTTTTCTTTGCATAGCTCTTTGATTAGCATTAATATTTCAACAAATAAATCTTTTGCAGGCAATTGAATTACGTAGCAGGGACTACGTCTTACAAATTTAAATTCGTTCTCCTGTAAAACTAGAAAAAGTGACTTATTAGGTTTTTCCTTTGTATGGGAGTACTTGGCTATTATATACTACGATTAAATGACAAGTGCTAAAGTGAGTTCAGTTTTGTATCAATCAATAATATAATTTGTCATTTAAATTGACTATTTATTTATGAAGAAAATCTACAAGGTGTTCCACGACGTTTTTAATGGCCATTTCCATACAAGGGGTCCCACATCAGGATATAAAGGTTATCTTATTTAGATCATCAAAGGGTCTTAGATATCTGACCATTTCCATTAACAGACCCCTCACGATCTGAAGATGATCTATTCAAGTCATCTTGTAGTGTTTTATATAGTCCTTGTCATTTTTCTTTTCAAAAGTTTCATAGACCTAATAATAGAGATCTTAAACAGATCATACGAGTCTATTGTTTTGATTTATGCAATTACTTGTCAATGCCTGTTAAGAGCAAGATACTCAAAGAAGAAGAATTGGCGTAGAAAATTAAAGAAGTTTTTTTCAGTTTTCCAACTCATCTGACATCAGATAAAACTCATTGTTTACGAAAGCTGCGTCATAAACGCCAATAATTCGCAACTTCTTGATTTTTAACTTTTCCATCATTTTAAACTATTAAGCCTAAATTACTAAACTTGAAATATTCACTTAAACTGGGAATATAAATAAACTCAAATGATAAATGACTAAAATTTCTTTTTGTAAATTTCATTTTAACGCAGTTGGGCTTTTTTTGATATTACGAGTAACTAAATAAATGTTAAAAGCTCGTTTTTAAAAGTCAAACTCTGAGTTGATGATACATTTTTATATACTTAATTTTCTTCTTTTGTGTAAAAAATATTATAATAAAAAGAAAAACTATATTACATTCTTAAAAATTTAATCAATCACAAGAATTCAAGTTTATACAGGGTACATAGTGCGTAACTGAAATGACAACTTTATAATGAAAAATTGTGATGTTTGATGTACGATGTACGTAGTATAAAACCATTGAATAAATAGCCGCTACTCTAACAGAAAAAATCCATTTAGCTAATAATATGGATCGCAATGGTTTTCTAAATATAGCGATTTCTGGTCAAATTCTCCAATAGAAATGGTGGCTTATACTCCCACTTATAAGTAAAGATCATGACAGCCAATGATAATGTAAATGAAATGAATGAGTCATCCATAGTTTTCCAAAATGTCGTTTCCGTCGCATTTGCTCTTATAGGCAACGGTTGTTAACCCTCCTTCCGGATCTATTTAATCATCAATGTATAAAACTAATTTTACAACAGTTCAAAAACTACTGGATCTCCCTAAAGAATTTTAATAATTCTATAAATACTGTTTTGGCTGGAAGTTGACTGGAATCGCAACACCCTCACCACATAAACTTGGTGTGCTCTAAAATACGCAAACTGACACGACACTGCCTGCACAGTTGCGTTTTGTCCCGAATAGAAGAACTGCTTGTGATAATTAGAGGGTACTCTCTTTCTCGGAAAGTTCACATTTTTATTCCGAGTTGCTACGTTGCCACATATTACATAACCAAGGCCTTAAACATCATGTGGCAAAACTGCACATCATTGCCAAATTAAAATAGTTTCAAACTAGGTATGCACTGATTCTTATTTTGCACAGAGAAGTGTCAAATTGGCCTGTGCATACTGGGTTTGCACTTACAGATCGTTTAGCTTGAACGTGTGGAGGTAATGGCAATAGATCTGTTCGTGTGACTTGCACTAGTTGCTCGGAGCAGTCTGCGAACCAATGAAAATAAAGAATACAGAATAAAGTCTTCAGTTAGTGGTTCACAGACTGCTCTGAGCAACTAGTGCAAGTCAAACAAACAGACCTATAGTTTAGTCAGCTACAAACGCTCAGACGTTTACTATGGCAGACCTATGTAAAGATGTAAACCCAGTCTGAACAGACAAGTTCTCCAGTTGTAGCCCTTACAGGCTTGTCATAGTAAAAGTCTGCACGCAGTGTGGAAGCAAAAGTGATAGTTCCAACTTGATTTCGTAGTTTTGGCTTACACAGACCTAGTAAAAATCCGACCCTGGCTTGCAGGAAGCTGTTAACGTCTTGTTACATTTAAATAGACTTTCAGATGTGACGCATCAGATGTCAAAGCGTAGTTGATGAATGAGATTTAAAACTCTAATCAATTGAAACAAGCCATTAAAAGTTTTCTGCAGCCCAACCTGAGCGTTTTCAGAAGTTTAGACCTCTGCCATTTTATATCAGAGGTGCTTATGTCAGTGCTTTGACGAAAAAGTTCCATTTAAAATAACATAAGGTGTATTAAAAGATGTTAATATTTTTTTTACCTTGGGGGAGCACACTTTGATTTTCCAAGTGGAACTGATAGATGGCTAGAAATCTCAAGAAAAATCTAAAAAACTGGTACTGTGATATTGCGACCCTAGATGTTCATAAAGTAATCGTTATTATATCTACGATTGTTTCGTAATGGACTACGCACCATGGCTGGTACTATAACTGGAAAGTAGCAGGCGAAATAAAAGTAGCATATGCATAGCTAGAAAGGAATACTTCCTCCATCTAGCATCCATAGATTCATTCAAAGGGTAGCATGTACTCATTATCCAGGACTAAATGGATGAGGGGAGTTGCTTTAAGGTGGCAACACCATACATCCTAACAACTCCACTCCTGGCCCAATTAACTCCAATTAATTGCAATAAAGGGAGTGAATGGTGGATCTCCTTCCCATTCACCCAAAAAACTGCCAGCAGGGCATGCTGATTGTTAGCGTGACCTAGTTCAAAAGGATTGCCTCTGGCAGTAAAAGGAAAAGAGTAGAGTGCAACATGAAAGGAGTTGTGGGCTCGACGGACAGACCAACGTGTGTGGGTGCAACTGGCTGTTACACTAACTGCGATGATAAACCGAGCCAAAGGGTAGTATTCCTAGCTTACCCAATCCCGATTTGGGATCCGAGTTACGAGTGGCGCATAAGTGCATAAAGTGGGCAGAGCTTCGGCTCGGCGTCTGGTGTTTCGTGAGGCCGTTGGGAAAAGGCCAAGAAGATATAGTTTTTCCTTGCCAAACCTAACCTCTGAGTATTTACTGAGGTATGTGCTCGACCGGAGGAATAAGTTTGTAAGTCAGATAGAGCACCCGATCTGGGGGGGGGTCTCTAACGCTGATATTGATTAATTCAATATACCGCCATATACGGTGGGTAGGATAAGGCGATGGTTTCTAATAGACATTAATCTATCTTTAGCCTAACTTAACCTAAGACGGTAGAATGCGTAAGACCACTAGGGTGTGTTCTAGGCTTCTCGCTTAGTAAGTGGGACACCGTTTTTCATAAAGCGGCGCATGCGCCCTTCTTGAGGGATCTCAAGAAGATCTCCAGGGAAACTGAAGATCTCTCGCACATTTGGTCTGTCATTTTAACGCAGTTACGATGACATATTAATGCAGTTATTTGCGCAATGGCAATTTCTTGGGTGGTTCAAGACCACTGAGGAGTATTGACAAACGCTACGTATTTTTGGTCTTATATCGTTGGCCGATCCTATAGATAGATTATAAGAGGGTGTGTTGTATTATGGCTTCCTTTAAAATAAATAATTTTTTTGGACATGTCGGCCAGAGTCTGTTTGATATTTTGGAATGCATCTCTCTGAAGACATAAAAACGAAGCTGTAGCATGTTAGTAAAAATATGGATAAGGATTAAGAAGGAGGGTCTAGATGTCTTTACAAATTTTTTTATGTGATTGTGCACTACTCGTTCTTTTAGGGGATTCCCATCAAAGTAAAAACACTGAACTTTTTTATGAAAATTTGAAAAACGGCAAAAAGAAAATGAAAGATGTGCTGTGCAGTCTCAAATATATATTCTGAACAAAAGTGATTGTGGGGGGGGAGGGGGGGTAAAGAATCTTTTATAATCCCGTTTGTTTGTACACTCTGTATAATAAAATCACAATTGCAGCTAATATTACTTGATTGCTAGTCAATTTATTCAAAAACCTGGGTTTTCAAAATTAAGATTAATATTCGGATAAAAGTTTGGGGTATTTAATTTGAGTACAATGAAATAATGTTATTGAACACGTCGGCTTGATGGAGTCGGATAACACGCACAGGCACACTTTATTATTATTTTTTACAATCTAAACCATAATAATACCTTTATGTATAATACCAATTTGTTTAAACTTTTCTTAACTTTACAACTGTACGTTATAATTTCTAAATTTAAAAAATGGAGATTCCTTATCGCGCGTTTACAGCAAAAAATATAATACTTGTAATTGTTATGTACACTTTTAAGGTATAAATTTCAAGTTAACGTCTATCGAAGGCACTTACTGAACGTTTAAGTTTATTCTCATTCAACTCAGCTTGCACTTATCCTAAAATTATTATGGTTGAATTCTCGTGCAAATGCAAACTTGAATCTTAAACAGACTTTCGAGTTTGATGGATAGAATAATTAACTACTGATTATAAGATTTTACAAACATTTTCATTACAAATCGCAATCATTAAGGGCTACAACTTGTGTGTTTTAATAATCAAAATTTCATTAAAACGCTTCAAACAAACACGTAGAATGTGTGTAAAGAGTGATTATTATTTCGTTCTTATCTTCACATCGAGTGAATTGTCATAATCATAATATTATGCGTTGTCAAAATGTGAGTGCTTAAAAATAGGTTTTGTAAAATAATTTTTGTGTGGTTGGCACGTTGGCACGCGTTAGCGTGCTCAAACCACTTTGTTGATAGCTGTTCAAATATGCAAGAGTCGAAAAACAAATTTTAAATTAAACTTAATTTGTACTCCTAACTTTGTTTCTACCTATAAAAAAGTTAAAAGTTTAATAAGTCAGCAGATGGATAGATTTATAGATCTTCTCCAAGGCGTCTTTTTTTAATGTGATGCCGGACAAACATTTTTACCTTCGGGGAATTTTCATCTAATAATAAAGCAAAAAAATAGTCTTTTGAATTAAACGGTTTTAAAATTATTTTTAAAAATTGCATGGATTTTATCAAAGTTAAAATATGGTTGCAAAGGTTGCAGTTACTTTGATTAACTTAAATGTAGTTGAAGCATAATGGAGATACATTCGAATAATCGCCCCTGTATTTCACTGGTGAATTTAAATGGTTACTTGATAGAAAGTATGACTTTTCGCTATTAATCTCCGAGTTTGTTTAAGTAACCGTATTTAGTCTTCGGCTATTTGTATTTCGTTGAGGTTTGCAGTTTTTTATTTCATAAAAAAGTCTTCGAAAAGAGAATTTCATGAAACCCTTTTCAGTCTTTCTTCAAAGCTAAAGTTGAAATTATAATAATGTATGGTCTGGACAACGTTATAAAACATTTACACAAAATATACCGAATAAATTTCGGTAAATGGATCATTTTAGACCATTTGTAATTGTTTGGACCTCTAAGCGTGCAATTTGATCTTAAAAGTCACGAAAACACCACATATTATGATATTCCTTCTATAGAGTAAAAAGAGAACCCAGCATCCACCCTGCCGAACTATGTACTATAAATTCTAATAAATGTTTTGAATACGACTTCAGCCTAACAGATGTTAGGCTCAGTTAGGTTCAGCCAGACATCAACAATGGAAAGAAAATTACAGAACAAGAAGAGTCTAATATAGAAGTAGAAATCAGGCCGAAGACTCTTCCCATCAGTACTATTCTACGCAACAGTTTAACCAGAGAGCTGCACATCAATCTGGAAAGTTGAATAGTATTGGACCATAACTGGAATTATGTTTCCATGTTTAGTCTTCTTCACAAGTCCCCATTGAGAAGCTAGGAGCGCTTCTAGGCCATATTGCAAGCAGATTGTAAACAATTGTCACATTCACGTCATTCAAAGCCCACTTAGAATTAAAACAAGAAATATGGAAATGTCAAAAAATTATGAAAGGATATAAAATGCCAGACCAAGAAAGAGAAGGGTAAAATAGAGAGGGTAAAATAGAGCAACCATTTCAACCGTAGGAAAAAATGAGTTAAAACCCGTCCACACACACAGGTTTGCCACTTGAAGAGTGTCCAGACGCTCCTGTTTGGCCTGCCTGACCGTAGGAAAAAATGAGTTAAAACCCGTCCACACGCACAGGTTTGCCACTTGAAGAGTGTCCAGACGCTCCTGTTTGGCCTGCGCAGGCCGCCTGCATAAGCCAAACCGAAAGGCAAACCTGTGTATGTAGACGGGCCATTACGGACAAGAGGCCTTGGGGGTTAAAGTGTTACGTGCTAAGTCACACAAGATAATTAGGATCGTACGCTAAAAATTCCCAGTAAAATCTGAATTACCTACCTACTAGGTACTAGGTACCTAAAAAAACAAGAGACCACGAATGGAGGGGTAACGGTTTATGTATACCATGACTTAACGAAGCACTTCTAGGAATTATGAACCTTAACCTAAGGAACACTAGAAAATTTGGAATTTCCGAGAAACCAAGCAGGGAGAGTGGTCTACACTATAGCACACCTAAGATCTGTCTTAGGAACTTAAAATTTGATGCCAGAGTAGATTATACCCGAAACATTCTTAGAAAACCTAAATTTCTAAAAGAATATCCTCGTGAGCCAAGTGGAAGGAGAGGCTCAAATCTAAAACCTATGCTAGGAACTTTAAATTTGGTGCCAAGGTAGATCATACACAAGAAAATTTCCAGAAAAGTTTGAATTACACGAAAAAACCTCGGAGGACGATATGGGGGAAGTGTAACGGAAATTTAAGTTAATGAAGCATTTCTAGGCATTCTAGGGAATTTAAATATAATATTCCTAGAAAAGTCTAAATTTCTCGAATAAGAAACGGGTGTCCAGGCGACGTGCTCACTCACCTAAGACTTATTTCTTTGAGTAATGAAATTTTGTTTGAGTATTCTTTAATATCAGGGAAATTAACGTGAGGAAACTGTACCAATAATCAATAAAATGCTCTGTTGCAAGATTCGTAGGAAAACACGGGTAAAAAACGGCTAGTGAATTAATTTTTTTATTGATTCGTTCTAGATGGCAGCTCAAAGAAGCACTAAAAATAGGAAGTAGACGTTGAGTTTTTAGAGAATGCCTGGGCGGAGCCAATTCGCTGCGACGAAAGTGTGACTGATCGCATAGAGTCGCATCAATTTTAGTGATATAGGAGAGAGAAAGAGGGTACTCGCTCCCTCCATCTGTACTACGCAAGATATTAGATCCGCCCAGGCATTCTCTAAAAAATTAACTTCTCCTCCTATCTAAAATATCGAAATGAATATACTCTGTATATTCTTTTGACATATTACTGTAGATATCTTTGCGTGTTTGAGAATAAAGACAAATTATTATTATATTATTATTATTATTTTTAAAATGTAAGCTTTTTTGAGACAATGTAAAAATAAGAACATAATTTGTATTTTATACTGAACTACCTATTTTTAATTCTAACGTCAGACTCTTCGAAACTCACCCTGTACAAGTATCCCAAAGGCAAAAGTAACACGAATTTAAAAAAAAATGCGTTTAATATGTATTTTGTACATACATCATCAAGACAACAAAGCGAGAAATAAATTTCTGTCAAAAATGAACGTCGTCATCATCATCATTTATATGATGGTATAGGGACGGTACCGTGATATTACGAGTAAAGAAAACAACATCTGCAAACTCCCATAAAGTCTCTAAATAAGGTTGCAAACTATAAACAATATTGAGTATAATTAATAGCATAAATATATAGTTAATAGAATACAGACGCCTTAGAAATTGTCCCGTCTGTAGAAATGTCTATGATTTGGCTTTGTCCATGATTGTCTTTGATTTGTAAAGATAAAAGCTTGAAGGTTTCAAGACGAAAGCTAAATTAATTTTTTGACGAAAACTGTTGGAACTCCTTTTATATTTAACCTAGTAAGTATATTTGTTCTACCCAGGGCCGTAGCCAAGGGTATGCCAGGGCAGGCTCAGCCTCTGCTCTTGAAAATTTTAAGCCTCCTCTAGCCAGAGTTTGCTAAGGATTTCGCAATAGTAATAAAACTATAAGTTCCTAATTGGTGCCGAAGAAGAAAACATTGATTTAGAGAAAGTCAAATTTTTTCAAACTTTGGTCAAAAAACTTCCATCCTCAGAAAAGAGTACGTGGCAACAGATTTATACAAACCCAGAGGAGAGAAAACCCTGATTTTAGCTTTTCATCCTTCCTTGAAATTTTTTGAGCCCGCCCTGATAACACAGTTTAACTACAGCCCTGGTTGTTCCAGAATAAAAGTCAGTATTAAACTATTATGACATTTGGAAAAATTCCTTTTAACTTTTTCGTATACTTTGAAAAAGTTATTATAATTTTTCTTATATTTTATTTGTATCAAACTCTTTCTATATTTTGTTATCTGCGTTTTTTAAAGCTCGCCAAGGGGTGCTGCATTCTTTAAAATATTTTTTAAATTAAAAAGTAAGAGAAAATTTTGCTAGTGTGGTTCCGCATTTGAGACAAATTTTTTAACCTAATATCATTTAATAAAAGTAAAGACCTGCCATTGATTTTTGTCTAAAAGCCCAAAAGTCTATGTACTAAAAATAAAGAAAGCTCATCTTGTTTTCATTAAAACTAAAATGAAATAGTTAAAGCTAACTGGAATTTTATTATCTGAAATACGCTAAAAATAACTGTTTTAATTCTTTTCAAACTAATTGAAATGAAATTTTAATACATGGCATTAAAAGGAAGAAACATAAAAGAATTATAAAACTTTAAAATTATATTATACATATCTATAGCATTTCCAAATTCCTATACTCCTTTATTTAACTAAAACTTAATATTTAATGTAAATGTAGTTGGTTTATAATAGCATTTCTCTAACTAAAGTTCAATCCCTCTGGGAAAAGACGTAATAAGAAATTTAGGTTATTACAGTTTTATCTAACTATTTTCTATATCTAACAATAATGTATCAATTTTTAGTTAAATAGATTTGAAACAAATTAATTTGGTATTTTCTCCTTGCCACTAGAAGACCACAAAATTAGGATAACCAGGATACTGAGAGATTTTATGTTACATTACATACCTTAACCGTTATGTTCGCGAAGAATTTTTATTCATATTCCACACGGATGAGGTACCCCGGTACCTACAATCTACATGTATTTACTATGGAAAATTGACGATTTTAATATTTAGTTTATATTAATTTGAGAATAAGTTGTTTATTCTTTAATCAAAGAAGATAAATAATGAATTTTAGCGTGCGTGGGATGTTTGTTATCATTATTTTAAGAAATAAAAAAACTGCAGTCAGCATATTTCTTTTATAATGCAATACACAAAGTTGAAAGGTTTTTTTTTTTAATGCTAGAAATGTAATTTTAATTTCTGATTTTAATTAAGGCTCATCTAAGAGCATCAAACCAATGGCGTAACTATACCCCTTACACCCCCTTAACGTCGGGGTGGAGCAGAGAGAAATAAAGGATCCGGGGCTTAGTCTAAAACAATATTTTGAAATCACACTCAAAAGTTTTACTGGTTTAAAATTTTTTTACGAAATTGAAAAGGCTCGTGAATTAAGCAGGGGGGGGGGGCAGAATTTGTAGTTACGCTACTGCATAAAAAAAATATTTACAAAGCCTGTTAGGTCATAGATGACGATTCTTTGCGTAATAACAAGAATGCAGTTCAGCAAGGTGAGTCTGAGGACTTTTACCGCAGTCACTAAAAGATTTAGATCATGAAGACCTGGTAGATCTTGTAGATGTAGAAGATACTTTGCTGAATGAGCAAAATTTGCCAACTTAAATCAGTGATGATGATTAGGGGAAGAAGTGCCAAAAGAACAACGCCAATGCGGATGCCGAAGATATCTCAAAAGCTGTTTTTGTGACTGATAATAATAGACTATGGGCAAGGTAATTCTATTAGACCCATCTCTAGGATATAAGGTATTTGGGTTTCACCGAACAAGAAAATCTGATTGGCGACATCAGACACTGGCTTTAGCGCTCATGGTTCTTCAAGAAAATTGTTACAGAAATAAAAAGTAAGAAAGATTAGTTGTATCCGTGCAAACACTTTGTCATTCTTTCATTTTTATAAAAAGAATGGACAAAAAAAATTGGCTACTCTCTGCAATGGCTTTGAAAACGTGGCAGCTGGGCTAAAGTTAACGTCTTCATTTCAGACAACTCATAAACAGTATTTGGGATACCCATCGGCAAAATAACTATCAGTTTCCGTAAAAGTGAGATTTTACTTTGGCATTCCTCTCAGTTGTCTTTCCTGCTCATCATCAATAAAAATTTAAGTTTTAATAGCCTCATTTCAGTAGTAATATTATTCGGAAAAAATTTGGCCCAATTGCATCAACAAAATTGTTATCTAAAGCTTTCAAGTGTTTTTTATCAGAAATAATGTATAATATAATATTATAACACAAAGAACAAAAATAAAAAGGTCAAAATTAATAGTGTGTTTATAATAAAATAACCAAAGAAAATTCGGAAAAACTATAGCGAAAATGGAAAACTCTTACTATACCAGAGTTTTAGAGCTTTGTAAGTAGAGATTACATTTGGAGTTACTCCAGTTTGTAACGAACGTGCTAAAATAATTAGAAAACTTAGTGACAGTTTCCAGAAAAAAAAAATTTTTTTTGGGAAAAGATGATTTTCCAAATCAGTAAAATCGATTATTAATATTATTATTATCAATCAATAAAAAAATAACCTCGGTTTTATTTATTTATTTTCTTAATTTTGGTACTAATTCCCATATAAACGCATGAAGGTACCCGGGTACCTCGTCCGTGCGTTAGAGGACTATGAATATGCTTTGGCTTAAAACTAACTCTTCAAAAAAGATTTTTGCAATTTTTTTGGTGGAAATATATTTAAAATTGATTGTTTTAGGAAGTCACAAAGGATTATCTGAAAATTTCAACTTAAACATAAGAAAAAACGTAAATGAAAACGCTAAAGGTACCCGGGTACCTATCCGCGAACATAACGGTTAATGCATTAAAACGCCACTGTAATGCATTTGAGATACCTCGAAAAGAAAAATAGCAACAAAGAAAATTTTATGAGTAGGTAAATAATTTTCCAATTTTCTCTTCCTTAATAAACATATCTAAATGCTAGAAGTTGATATAAATAATGTCTGAGCTGATGTACGACGCAAACTAAGTACAATATTAACGAAATTAAGATCCAGATCCCGAGGGCACTCAGATATGTCATTGTGATAAGCTCCACTATGACGTATAAAGAAAACTGCAAAACTACAACCGCTCTTGTACTTCCTTATGTCTATGAGACATTTGATAGCGGTGTAGTTGGTCTGATGGTCTGAAGCTCAAGTCGAACAAAACTTTAACTTATAATTATAATTAATATTAATAGGGTGTCAAATAGTTAAATTCTATTTCCTTATCGCATTTAAACAACTGGATATATATATCCATATATCCTTCTTGACACTACCGTTTAATTACAAAAATTAACCAGAGGGTTTACAATAATTTTTTTATATTTTGCGTTAGAACTCATTTACGCATAGAAAATGGTGCTATAACGTGCACTGTTTTCAGTTTTTTTAGTTTAAATATAGGCCAAGAGTTCCAATAAACTACATTACGAGTTACACTTGACTACGAGTTAAATTCGCGCCTCGAGCACTAGAGCTCCTCGTCCTCTCAATCTCAACTGATCGTCCAACTGTAAACTTAGCCGGTTAACCACTAACTCTCGTGTTCTCATTCTAGATTTTTTATTATATCTAAACTTCCTATTTACAATAGTAGTAAATGATGTCTTGTGCATTGTGCATACCTCGCATTCCCTTCCCTCTTTGTTTTCATCTTGCATTAACTCAAACTACTGTTCTAGCTAATGCAATCTATTGAAATCTGCTTTATATGTGTAGTAATAGCAAGCAAAACATAGCGCCATCTCTTGGTAAAAACTTCAATAAACGTCAACTGTCAGAAGAGCCAACATAAGAATTTAACCAATAAAATTCTTTAACATGATTTTTTAAGAATCAGTTTTTAAAATAAATCATTGCAAAATAGTCAAAACATGATAAAGCGCCAGTGTCACAAGAGCACTCAGCCATTTGCGTTCGTTCGGCAAAATGCTACCTTATGTGGCACTTGTACTTTAATATACTAATTTCTAAAACTATTCATACGGTAATATCAAATTTAATTATTAAAATATAATTATAATCCCTTAAGCAAATATCATATTAATCCATTGATGGAGTTAACGTAAATACTTAATGAGCAAACGTACTGAGCAATGAGTTTAAATAACATTGTAGTTACAAACTAAATGTTTGCAATAGCATTACAGTTAAACCACTAACGAGAACGCGATTGAAAATTTAAATTAACAAATCACAAAGAAACATTTTCATTATCAGTGGTTATAATACATAAAACAATAAATTGTAAAGTACAATGACTATTTGTGTTACCCCGACTTATTACTCTTGCTCACTTAAAGCGATATCACACTGTAAAAAAACACAAAATATATTTATAAAAATGGTTTTGACAGTGTGCTCGGCTATATTTACGGAGTTTTTGAAATTATGCGACTGCACGTAAATATTTTGACGTGACGTCACATAAATAGAAACGGTTCTATTTTTTTTCTGAAAAGATGAGTTCTATTGGTTTTTGATGCGAGCGTGCCCCTTTCTTTGTCAACCATCGTCCAAAATTTTTAATATTCTTATTCGGATGAAAAGATGACAGATTTTATTTGAAAAATTTACGTTTAATGTGCCTTGTACCTGTAGCTACACCAAAAATTATCAAATCGTTGATCTCGTCAAAGAAAAATGAATTCATTTTCTCTAATTATGCACCGATGCCCCCATCCAAGATTGGTATTGTTATTTTGTCATTACAAGCTTTGATTAAAATGTATCTTATGTCAGTATTTTCTTTAAAAATGAAATTAGAGTGGCTTTTCCCGATGCTCCTTTGTTATAAGTGAATAAAAAAAACTTATTACTGCAAGGGTACGAGGAGAGATTGAAAAGTTATTATCTAATATTTAGATTAAATTTAATTTATTTCCTTTGATCCTTTAATTTATTTTTGTGATTTGTTTTTCAGGTACTAGGATACCACACTTCCAATAATTAAAAAAGTTGCTTTTACTTTTATGTCATATTTTTTTATTTATATTTGTATTTAGTGTTCTTAAGAATTTATGTTCTAATCTAATTCCTGTTTCTCATTAAAAAATAATGTCACAAATCGTCGCTTTTATGCGTATCGTAGACCGCTCGCTTGTCTTTCTATCTACATTCACCGGCAAAATTAACGCATAATTTTTACTATACGACCACGCTTCCTCAGAACACTTTTATATCAATTTGAGCATGTGGTATCAAAGTTAAGAATTTAAACTACATGTCTAACAAGTTTAAAAGGCTTTAAACGGTAAAGTAACAAGTAATAAATAGCAATAAACAATGGCCTAAAAGCTTTGGAAGAATTGACCGTGGAGAATGGCCAAAAAACGTCTCATGATGAAATTTAATTGTTTCTAAGTAAGGCTAGTTAATAAAAGTCCGAAGTTTCCAATTAATAGTTTCATGAATTAAAAATGAAAATTGAAAATGTCGTTGAAAAGTATCAGATATGCGTCGATTTTCAACAAAACTGAACAAAACGACTACTTTTTAACGACATTTTCAATTTAATTTTTTAATTCATGGAACTGTTAGTAGGTAACTTCTGATTTTTATTAACTAGCCTTACTTAAAAACAATTAAATTTCATCATGAGACATTTTTTTCGCGATTCTCCAAGGTCAGTACTTCCAACGTTTTTTTAGGCTTTTCCGAACTATTGTTTATTGCTATTTATTACCTGTTACATTACCGTTTAAAACCTTTAAAACTTGTTAGACATGTAGTTTTAATTTTTAACTTTGATACCACATGCTCAAATTGATATAAAAGTGTTCTGAGGAAGCGTGGTCCGTATAGTAAAAATTATGCGTTAATTTTGCCGGTGAGTGTATTTATCTGACTATCAAGGCCTTGTTGTTTGTCAAAAATTTGCACTGCTGTTGATTCTAGCAATTTAAAAAAAAAGAAATCACAAAAACTAAGATATTATATTTATTATAGAATTAAAGCCAACGAGGCTATGATTTTTCAAAAAAGTTGCTTTCTTGATCAAGTCAGATTTTTGGGGTTGGACACCTATTAAAATATAAAATTTCCAAAACATTCTTAGAAATAGCACCTATCATGATGAATTAAAAGTTAATTTATTTAACGAGACGTAAATTTAAAATTTCCATCTCTATATACTCTCATGTTGAACGTGGAAGATAATTAAGTATATATCGTGTTCGTTTTTATTTCTTCTTTTTATCCCAAATTAAAGTTTGAACTTTTTTCCTAAAAAGCTTTTATTAGTACTTTTAAGTAACTTTTGACTTCATACAAAAAAAGTTTCTTAACAAAACTTTTGTGTTTATAAAAAGCTACTTGTAGTTACATAGTTGTTTTCAACTTGTTTTATTTTAATTAAAATTATGTTTTTGTTATCTTATTTGTATGTAAATGAAAGAAATAAAAATAAAATGTTTAGGTAACAACAAATCGTATATAAAAGTAAACAATTATAACCTTTTCTATAACATATCAGTTTTTAGCTGCTTTGCTTTGGATTGCCTAAAGGGCAAATTTTTTTTCATGTTTTAAAATGAAGCGGAAAATGAACGTCCGTTTTCAATATAAACTTTTTGTGCAGTCTCGTAATAATAAGCTTTCATTTTAAGGTAATGAAAATCGCGCATATTTTTATTTTTAATAAATTGTTTGGGAGCTCTTCATATTATTTTCCAAAAGTAATAACTTAAAAATAAATTTTTATATTGACTCTTTTTTACTACTTTTTCAATACATTTGTGTAAATAAGTTTTTCTTAAAATTGACTACACTGTTATGTCTTCTTTTTATATCTTTTTCAAATATCCTTTCTAGAGATTTATTCTCAATTTTTCACAGCGGCATTCTCGTATTTACTAAAGAACTATACAAATTCGTACAAAACTACAATTGCTTTCATTGGTATAACGTTCACGATTTATATAAAACAAAATGTTTTGATATTACATCACTTTGCTAGATATATCCTTTTTTTTATTAAAATGGAATAAAATTATATTGGCAATAAAGAATGTTACATGGAAGCTCACTTTTTTAATATTTTATACAAACGGTTGCAAAGTTTTGCCAAATTTTTGTAGAGTATATTTATAGGTATTTCAAAATTCACGAACGAGACGTTCAGAAACTAACTCAAAAGAACAGAAAAGTGCCAGCAAGCCCACATAGTCTTAAAAAAATTACGTAAAAACAGTAAGAACTCCAATAGAAAACAACCAAAACGCTTTCAAAAGTACTACAATCCATTCACTATTTATTTGTGGTATGGTTGGCCATAAACTTTTGTTTTTTAGTTTGTCAAAATAAAAAGTCCCTATTAAGTTGACTGACAACTCTTGACAGTACCAAAAAATGACAGACCAACTATTAACACAATTGAATAAAAGCCGCTACTCTACAGTACTTAACCTAACTGATTTTTTTATAATTTCTACCGGGTGGAATCTGTCACCCTAACATGGCCAACCATATCACAAATAAACAGTGAACGGATTATATATACTTTTAAGCTCTCCTAAGGGCTATTTTACATGGACTAAATATAGTACGAACCTGTTAGTACTGAATCAACTCAAGGAGCAAAGCACGGGTATCGAATCTGTAACGTCGTACACGGTCGTGGTTCGAAATTTCTACGTACGACAATAAAGGTGAGATTCCCGTGCTTTTGTTCCTTGAGTTGATTCAGTACTGACAAGTTAGTACGATATTTAGTTGATGTAAAACAGTCTTAAGGCGGTGACATTCACACACATGTTTTTACTCCTGCTTGCCTGCGCAGTTTTAGCCTGCACAGCCGGCACATATGCAGGTTTACCTGCGTAAGTGTCCTGAATAATGTACAGACAGAAGCTCCAGTTTGGCCTTTGGAGGCCAACCTCCATAGGTCAAGCCGAAGTAAAAGTTTGACTGTGTGTCTTTACCTTTAACAAAGTACTGTTACTCCACATGTTCTTCAAACGTAATAATTAATAAAAACTAAAAATAGATTATTTTTAAAAAGCGCCATCTCTTGTCAATAATTACTTATAGTTCAATAATTGTCAAATATTTTTTAAAATTAACTCTGACTTTAAAAAGAGAAGCTAATTATTAAAATTATTTTTCTTTAGAGACAATATAAATATAGCCAAAGATTAATTATTAAACGTAACAATCCGCACAATAAAAAACACATAGATCATCGGAAATGCGTAGTAAAGTCCGAAAGATACAAAAATATAAAAAAAGAGATAGAGATAGAGAAGGTGGAGGAAGTTGGATAGTGAGTGATCTGTTATCATAGTTATAGGTCGGCGAAAAGCTCGTGGGCTGCACGTGACCGAGTCGTAAAGAACTAAAACTGGTCGAAATTTCAAGTAAATTTTAAAATTTTATTTTTAAAAAGGATTTAATATCACATTTAATTCATTTCAAAGTACCTAGTCAATGTTTTCAGAGTCCATTGTTAACAAAATTTATAGTTATGGCTCATGCTAAGCACAGGATTCCTCAAGGACACAGCCCATGAGGTTTGCCTTTGCCTCTACCAAGTGTCAAATTTCAATCTGTTACCATAGTTACCATATGTCAAGTGTCAATCTGTCAACATAGTTACTATATGTCAATGTCGTCATCTGGCACCATATTATGGTGTCAGGTGGAACTATCTATCATTCTATCTGTTAACCCATCTGTCATCTAATATGTCATTTTAGAGATTGGTTTAGAGAGATGGGATTTGGGGGAAATCTTCCACCATAGCTCCTATATGTCAAATGTTAATACGTCACCATTGAGGGGGTTATTTGTCATGCCATATGTCAATTCATCTGTCATTTCGTATATCAGGGGAGTCAATAACTGTCATCCCATCTGTCAGCCCATCTGTCAATCCTACTATCATCCTATACGTCATTTCATCTGTCATTCTATCTGTCATATTATCTGTCATATCATTCGTCATATTATCTATTATTCCATCTGTTATCCCATCTGTTATAGAACTTGTCATAAAATCTTTCATTTCATGTCATCTCATCTCACAGATGAGTTGGACAGATAAGATGAGTGACAGATAGAATAACACTGACACATACAATGAGATGACAGTAGAGATGAGATGACAGAGGAAATTGACAATTAAATGACAGAAGCGATTGACAAATGAGGCGAAATAATAGATGAGATTGATAGATGAGACGATATGGCATAATATTAGAGTGACAGATGATATTCATAGATAGAAGGGGCAAAAAAGGTTGATTATAATGATTACTTATAAAAGAAAATTTAAAAAACATTACTTTTTTACATTACAAATGCTTAGAAATATCATTTTATGTAACAATTTGTTGTAAATAAGTAAGGTTATAATTTACTTTTACATCCTAGGAGGTAAAATGTTCACTTTTACCTTCTTGTTCAGTAACAAAATCTTAACGTTTTTTGACGTTTGAAGAAAAGAGAATTTTCACATCGCTCTTCCTTAATTCCGATCATTTTTTGTTGCTAGCTCCTCGTATGATTTAAAAACTTAAATTGAATATCACTTATAAGTGCATATTTTTGTCAAACCTCAAGACTAATAAATATAAATACGAACCTAAAAAAGTTGAAATCCTCTGCAATAAATTTTTATCTTTCCCTATTCGCAGCCATTTAAAAAAATCCCCTTATTAAGAACCGCTGCTCTAAAGCCCATTTGAAAACATCCATTGTTATAAATGTGAAACCCTTAAACAAAATGGTTAAACATCAACATCAATTTCACAACAATTAGTCTTTTGAAAATTAAATTAATTACAAATTTGAATAGTAGAAATTTTATTAAATTATACAAATTGCTACTTTAGGAAAGCTATTAATAATAAACAAAAAGAAAATTTGTTTAAATTATTCATTTGTTACACAATTGAATCTCTTGAAGAAATATAATTTAGTAGAACAAAATGGTAATTCTTCAACTGGAATCATTTTTTCATAAGTGGTTACATCGCTACAGGGTGTTGTGTAAAAATGCTCCACGCTCTTGTACAGTGAATTTCATTTTAGACGCATCACTGACAGCTATTATCTGTCCACCAAACAGATGCAGCTAAGCCACTCCCAAAAAAAAGCTTGCGATATTTGAATAGAATTTTTCTATTTGTTGATAATCTGGTTTACACCACTCACACAAGAATTGACATGCGTCAACCGTATTTGACAGAAATTTGAGGGAAGTGGCCTAGCTGCATCTGTTCTGTGAACAGAGGTAAGTTAATAACCTAATTAATTAAGTAAATTTATGATAAAAGAAGAAAATTCATTTGATTGATAAATATTGCCGTAAAGGTTCTCCGTTACGTATATTTTAAAATACAGTTCGCTTGGCGAATGTTTGTCGATGTACACTTATGTGGAGTCGGCATTAGATTTAACACTCGCAGATTTCAATTATCACAATAGTCACTCTTCAAAGATGTTGCACTTCCAATATCTTTAAACTCCAGATGAGAATATTCTCATCTGGATTTTAAATCTAGGTCAGAAAATGTATAAAAAGCTTGTCTTAGATTTATTTATGAAATTAGTAGCAATAAAGCTCTTATTATTAAACGGAAGGGGGTATACTAGACGAGAAGACTTTTGCACTGTTCTTGTTTCTAAAACAAAGTTGTCTTGTTTCGTACACCTGTGTGCATCTTTACAACAGAATTATCTTCGGTACAGAAGTCCTTCCCATTAATGTAAAGCTTAAGAGACTAACTTGTTCGACGTCTCGCATTTGAGTTGTTTGGACGATCATTTTCATATTTTCATACTGTATGACTGATATGACTTACAGTAACATACCACAACATATTAAACGATTACCTTTGTTTGTTTTTAAAAGATCGTTAAGGGATTATTTGTGTGCTGGGTCGTGAGTGAGCACAATATTTAATTTTTATATACAGGACACTTTTCCGATAAAATAAACTTTTTCTTTCTAAAAAAAATAACAGCATCAAGTTGGCCATAAAATTATGCAAAAATTTTTCATTTAACCGAATTTGTATTTCTTATAGATTTCTAAATCCCAAATAGTGGAATTATAAGACTAGAATCGGAGATAAATTTTCCTTTTTGGACGTTTTGGTAGAATTGCCTCTTCAACCTTTGAGGACACGCCGGTTTAAAATATGAAAATTTTTCTACATAAAAGATGTTCCCAAACTAATTATTTGACAAAAAAATTTCTAGAAAAAAATTAGTGCAATTGAAACAACGCTACAAGTTTAAAGTTTGAAGCGAAAATTTCTTTTAAAATAAGGAGTGAACTTTAACTCGAAGCACTCGAAAAATACAACACATTTAAATCGTAATATTCACTTTTACACACAAGCAAAAAAAATAAAAATAAATGGAATATTATATACTAAAAACGTGATAAAAAATGAAAAAAAAAGCTCCTGAAATGTTCGTTTTACCTGAAAAATCTATTTGACAAAAATTCGAGAGCTTAGCGTTGAGAAAATTCGACTAAAGTGGTGCAATCATCATAGTCCCCTGACATATTTTCTTTTCTTCCTAAACTCGTTTACCCCAAGAACCCCCTAACGCATTCATTATTACAGCTTATTACATTATACCCAATAAACTCAAAGAAAAAGTGAAGATCTAATCAAACTTTTTGGCTCGTAAAATAGTTTTTAAGGGTTAACAATAAATATTTGAAATATGACAAGAGTGGCCTTTAGGGGCTGCTACCGTAATTATTATTAGGTAGCAAAAAGTTAATTAATGCGCTAATTAAACGTTGGAAAAGCTTAAATATTTAGTACCTATAAGATTGACGATTTTAAACTGGTCATTAAGAACGACTACTCTTTATCCCTCGAGTTGAAACTAAAATCCCTTATAGAGGGTACAAAGCCGACGTGTTATCCTTGTAGTTTTAATCAAAGTAGACCGTAAAACACCCTAACCCTGACACGTCAAATGAAAAAGCATTAGTTTAGTGCCAGCCCACTAGATGATGATGACCCTGTGCGGTATCCAATTTAGACCGACCGTCCAGCCATGAAATAACATTTTGACTTCGTTTTTATTTCACATAAAGCGCTTTTTTTACTTCTTTGAAAAGTGATTTATAAGTGAAGAGAAGCACTCAAATTGGATGTTTTGAGATTTTTCAATTTCATAAATAACCTAATATTTAAAAGATATGCAAATAAAGAAGCGCCTGATGGTTGTGGCAAAAGTTGAAAATTTTATATAGACGTCGTCGGCGTCGTTTCTACTTATTGTATGCAAATCAATCTTTAGCATGGTAACGCTAAATATCAAATATCAACCCTTATTTAATATTGCAATACACCAAAGCGTAATACAGATCGCTATTTATATTTAAATTAGATCGAATGTCTAAACTCCAAAGTTTACTAAACGTAAATGAACCTAGCAATTGAATTTTTTTTTCCTATAAATTATGGCAACATAAGATAAATTTATGCAAAGAATTTGCTGTAATTTTTAATATAATAAATCTGTGTCGGACAAAAAGCTTTACAAGCTACGAATTTATGCAGTCTAACTTTATTTGTGCATGAAGAAAAACCTCTAATTTGAGGACTTACCTTTTAAAGAAGTTGAAAGTAACGTTTCGAGTCATCCAGTAATCAAGGCTCTGAAATAGAAAAATATTATCAAAATTAGAAATCGTTAAATAAGTAATAGACTATGAAACAGAAAATAACAGAAAACTCTGGCTGATCGTACTCAGGCCCACCTTTTGGGAATAAGCTATTTGAGTGCTGAAGAACACGAAAATCTGGTTGGCTGCCCAAAGCACTGGCTTAAGGCCTCAGGATCCTTCAATGAAGTTGTTAGAGAAGGAAAAAAGTAAGAAATATGACAGCATTCAAAGTAACTTTGACATTTTTTCATTCTTATAAAAAGAATCGACAAAAAATTTAGCTACTCTCTAGAGTGGCTCTGAAAGCGTGGCAACCGTTCTAAAATTAACGTCTTTATGCTACACATAAACTCGTAACTCATAAACGGTATTTGGGTTCCTCAATGGCAAAGTAACTGCTTTTTTACATAAAAAGAAAGATTTTGCTTTGGCATCTCTCTCAGGTGGGTTTCCCGCCCTTCTCACCAATTAGAAGTTTATTATTAACAGTCCTGAGGCCTTAAGCCAATGCTTTGGGCAGCCAACCAGATTTTTGTGGCACTCAGATAGCTTATTTCCAAAAGATGGGCCTGAATACGATCACCTCTATTTTTCTGTTATGGGCTCCAAAACTATAAGGGCAACAGTTTAATTTGATATCCCTTCAAAGTAGGCAACCAAAAACACACATAGTTTTCAAAGGGCAGGTTGAATTCTTGCTGTGTATGTATTTATGAGCTTTGGCTCTCCGCATTCACAGCTTTGATTCCTCGTTATCAAAAATGAATTTTTAAGAGGGTATATTGATTGCAAGTATTGTGAATACAATTTACTACTTGGTATTATATTTATGAGCACTCAGTATAATATAAAGTGATTTTAATAGAAGTTTTAGGTTCGACATGGTCTTGGCTCTCAACTTTCAGAGTTATATCTTCTAATTTTCAGATACAAGGGTCCCCTGAACCTGAATTTTTAAAAATATCGATTGTAGTTATTTTGAATATTATGATAAGGACTACCTATTAACTTGGTGTCATATTTATAAGCACCCTGTATAATACAAAGTGATTTTAATTGCAGTTTTAGGTTTATTATGGTCTCGGCTCTCAACTTCCAGAACTGTACTTCCAAGTTTTCAAAAAGAAGGGCACCCCTGAATTTTTACAAATACCGACAATCCAACTGTAACTTAACTAATGTATAAAAAGCTGAAATCAGTTAAAATTGCCAAACCCTTGTGTGAAATATTGAGTTTGGCCCAACTAGATAATTTGACAGCTCTAAGCTCATTACAAAGTTTATGAATTGTTTTAGAGAGACACATAAGCTGATAAGTTAGTAGCTTTTCAAAAACTTTGTAAGCTTCAAACTCTAGAAATGATTCTAGGTCTAATCTACAAAATTATAATGTACAAGGCCCATAACAAGTATGAAAATAGCAAAATATTTTTTAAAACAATAACATTTTCAAACATGGCGTCTGGGCGCACTATAGCGGAACAATAGATTCTCAGGGGCTCTTGAATATTTAAGAATTATAATAATAATCGATGGTATAACTAAAGTAGTACTGAAGTACTAAAGTACTAAAAAGTAGTGGCTCATGATATAAAATTTAAAGTTTTCACTCTAGCATTCCATGGATGCCCACGATTAAAGCGGAACATAGCCAATTAACACAGGGAATAACATTTTGTAGTTTGATGCTCACCAGCTTCATCTACAAGAATGGTAATGATATCCATCGAAAGAGAATTATTCTCCGAGTCTTTTAATGACTTAATTAACCCTAGAATACTACCGTGGGGTCGCCGGCGACCCCGCTCTATATGAAATTCGGCTTAAACGTGCACAAATGCCAAAAAGGCATTGTCATGTCTATCTACCTTCACTCTTGAGTATTTAGTATCAGTTTACACATCTGTAGTTTGGTTGCATTAAATAATTATTTATATAATTTGATATTAGTGTCATAGATTTGCACCGTTGAATTTTTCTTTGCTCTTCTCTAACACCTTGTATATATTTTTACTTCGAAATATGCAATTTTGTTTACATTTATAGAGTTTACAATATGATTACAACAAATTTTTATTAATTTACTATATTTTTTTAAAACTTTTACTGAGTACCGAAAAATATTTTTTTTAGGTTAATTTCTCTATATTTTATTTTATTTTTTAAGGTCCTTTATTTCCAATTTTTGTCTGCAATTTTTTTTTTTTGTATTAGTAAAGTTCACGAAATGTATAAAAAAAATTAATAATTGCATTATCGATTATATTGGCCTAAAAATCATTATTTAAACTTGGGTCGCCGGCGACGCCACTGAGTGATATACGCACAATTTTTTCACGGCGTGGTTCTAGGGTTAATGACTCTTTTAACATTGAAGAAGCAATTTAAATATTTTCATAATTTAAAAAACTATGAACAGCCATTATATGTCAAAGTTAAATAAGATTTGACATATCATAAAAGTCATTAATGACATAAAAGTCGTTAATTAAGCATGTTTAGTATCAACAGACTTAGAAAATAATTCTCTTTCAATAGATACCATTACCGTTCTTGTAGATGAAGCTGGTGGGCAGCAAACTAAAAATGTAATTCCCTGTGTTAATTGGCTATGTTCCGCTTTGATCGTGAGCACTCGGTATACCAGATAAAGTGAAATGTTTTCGGCAATCGAGTATTGTTCAGTTGATTAATAGGGGTAGGGGTGCTTCTTTGGCGTAACAAAAACTTTCGTGATATTTATTCATGATGAGATCGAACTTTTAAGTAACCAAATCATAAAAATCACATTTTGTAGTAGATATGAATTAACTGGCAAAACTACACACGTGTAAACCAGGATCGGACTGATTTAATTGAATCGCGTTGGCAACAGCTTAAATTTGACCCCCTCCCAGCTTCTAGAAAAATCAATAATTTTCCGAATTTAAAGAAATCATATTTAAAATAAACTAAAAGTAAAAAACTCTATTTTTTTATACATAGTTAAATTAGGGTGTGTTAGGGTAACGTAGGTTAGGTCAGTGTGGGCGTCGTTAGGTTAGGTTCAGTACTAAATGATAAACTTCGACTTAATTATACACATACAGTTTGGCTCCCAAAAGCGTTTGGCCTCGTGAGCAATTGATGACCTGCCGATTTGTTTAGTCCGACCCTGATGTAACCATTTGGTCATTCCATTCAAGCTGAACATCTTATCTATCAATCTGTATACGAATAGATTACTATTTAATTAAGAGCCAACGCAACCGTCTACTGCTGATATAATAACTTTACCCCATTAAGCAAAACTTACAAATTAGTATACAAGTAATCATAAATAAATATACAGTAATAGCAATAGAACTAGAAAGGTGAAGCTGACTCCAATAGCGATGCTCTCAACTGGAGTTACGTCAAAAGCTCTAATGAAGTCTCTCGACAACCTCGGTTAGATCAAAGCACATTGTGAGCTATTGTTTTAAATATATGCCGTATAATTTGACAACATCTGGGACTTGGATGCAATCTTGTATTGTACCGAGTTCATTAATTTAAATGCTTTAAATCAAAATCCAATTCATATACGCTCGGAAATTTGGAAATTAAATTTTGTTGTGTTTGAAAAGAGAAAATTTGGAATAGTTGTTTTTTTCAAACTTACGCCACTTGATTTCTAAAAAGTCGTTTATGACAATAATACAACAAAAACTAAATCGTGTCGTGATTCAGAAGTTATTGCAATTTAAACTTGACGCGGTAAAGCAAGGCGCGAAGCGCCGAGTTCTATTTCCAAAGCGTTTATTGGTTTTATTTATTCGATTTTCGGAAAACTTGGTCGTAATAATTATTCTAAAGTAAACATTTTACCTCCACCTCCCTTCTACCTCCACGTTATTTTTCATATCGAAATAAAAATTAGTTTATACAAAACTTAAAAACTTAAATTTTAGCAGTTTCTTAAAAAGTCTCTTGAGATTTCGTATTAATTAATTAACAAATATCGATTTGACATTTCAAAGCGTTTACCCTACCTCAAAATCAACTTTGCAAATATGAAGTTATCGGATTCTGTTTCTCCTCGTTGGTGGACACTGTAAACAATGTACACTTTGCAAATACCGAAGTCTTTAAAGCTCGTCTAGACATGTAAGAAAACGTAACATAGTTCAGTCAGGTTTAAATCACTTGTGACTCATCGCTCTAAAGTGTAAGCATCAATCTGTAGTAAACGTATGTCCGTTCTTAATACACAATGTCAGAAACGTCAAAATTAATTAATTTAACTCCTTGTTTGTCCGTGGTGGCGACACAGTATGTTGCGATGTGCATTTTAAGAGCGAATTTTAAATTAAATAAAGTTGTACTGCTACAGTTTACTTTATTTAAGTTATTCTGTCCGTCCTAAATTGTACTGTATATTTTCATAGAAACGCTTAAAACGAAGAATGAAAGCTTGCCGATCGATTTATCTATATTGACAGGAGGTTCAACTTCCTGAAAGTGAGACACTCTACTAAAATATATGCATTCAGGATACATCCTGATTAATTTTTATTTATATTACACACTGTAATAAGTTACAAGCGACTTTAAGTTGACCAAACTATAAGTTCTCCACTCCACTTCGTAGCTAAGAAGTGTTATAATCTGAAGAAATGCGTTCCCGTGCCGTAACTGGTTCACCTAGCTTATATTAGGTAACTGTAAAACTTGTCAATGACATGAGTGCGTAATATCTATACTTTTTAAGTGACACAAAAGAGCCCACATGCAATGGGACGCAAGGAACGTTGTTACAAGAAACTATCTACACTTGCTACGTGGCTGTTGCATGTCTTGATGGGCCTTTAAACGCATCAATGATAAAGATAGAGAGTTGTCAAAGAGGAACAAAAACGCAAAAGCTCTCTTCGAAGTAACTTAGGAGTGTAGAAGGGAAAATAAAGGGTCGGTGAGACGCCCTGGTAGAAGAAGTCTTCCTATAGTTAAACAACTCAAGAGATTAGAGTGAATCGACTCCAACGCATTATTTTTTAGAGCAGCAACTAATTTAACGCCATTGTTGCCACCCTTCAATCATAAGAACTTCACCTTAAGAAGCAGATAAAACCTTTTATCGACTCGAGTTGACTTTTCTAGAGTTTTTCTTACTCTTTCGTCCATTAAGGGTGTATAAAATCGTTTTAAAAGAGATCAATAGTAAAAACAAAAAACTGCCTTACTTGATACCTAACCGTCCCAGTTTGTGTTAGTTTCACAAAATTTCTCGACAAACTTAGTTATTTTTTTGTATGAAACAAAAGCTCCAATGTTAAACTTTAAACTTTTCGTCACAGTTTAAAATGACATTTTAGCTAAAAGTAATTTTTTATTTATTACACGTTATTTTAAGCACATTGAAAAGTGGTAAACAAAGTGTCGAAAAACTATAATACTTTTGTAAAAATTTTCCAAACGCTAAAATTTTTCCTCTTTTTTTGGTTTTTCACCAGTATCGTAATACTTCTTTTCAAAAATCGCTTTATTTTGCACTTGTCCAAAAGTAATTCCGCTAAAAGTAATTTTTTAACTATTTTTTAATATAAAACAACTCCCTTTTACTTCTAATATAAATAAAGACAATGGATATACTTTAAACTGAATTTCAAAGAGCTTTTAAAAGCAATTTATATCAATAAAGTTGGAGTAAAGTGAAAAAAGTAACTAGTAAAAATTTTAAAACCTAGTTGCACGGTAATACTTTGATATTAAATTTTTAACATTATTAAATCAACCCTCTTGTACTGACTAATATATTACAATTAGGCGTTTAGTTCTCTCGGGAAATATCAGTTACATTCGAAAATGTGTCATCGAGTACAAGTGGTAAAAGATAACAGAAGAATATTAATGTTAAGCTCAATTTTTGATATGATGTGAGGGTGTGATAGAGCAGAGGTAATATAAATATTTTATACGAAAAGAATATCGATTCATTTTTTATACTAATCCCCATACGATTTCGTTTAGTGTTAACTCTCCTGTTAAACTAGATCGCAAATAATTTAACTCGAAAGTTTAATTTTTCTTTTTTAAATTAATAAGTACAAAGCTGGAAGCTTTAGATGTGGTTTTAAACAAAAGCGCAACTTAAAAAGTACCTTGTAACTTTACGAGCGTAATTTTGGCTGCTAATAAAAGTACAAGCTTAACAAGGGTTTGTATTAAAAGTAATGGCGCGTCTCAACTAAAGCCATCGACAATATCCGTCGAAGTACCTACGCACGAACTTTACATGGCTAGGCTAAAATGTCAAAGGTTGATGCAATAACGCTATCAATCATCAACAGTTGGTTGAAGTTTTTGCAAACAAATCTCCCGAGGAATCAAAATTCAGGAAGAAGGGAAATTATTACCGATGTTAGTATTTTTTTTAATGTATTAGAGCTACTTTTAATATGTCTTGCTTTTGGATGCACATCATGTACTTATATCGTCTTCTACAAAGGCCGGTTTACAGGATGATAGAACCCCCTTCTCCGTTTTGATAAGGGACTTCTAGTTTCCGGTGCGTTCGGTTTTATTTCTTTTGAGTCATTTTTGCCTGCATATAATTAATTAATTTTATTATTCATTTTTAATTCCTTGTTGCCTTCAGGAACACCATGAACCTCTTGATCGCCTAGGACGCCTTCAATCTTCCTACAAGACTATTCTCAGCTGTAGGAAGCACCTGTGATGTAGATGTGATTCTCTTTGTGAGAGAATTCGAAATCTGGTGGAAACGCAAGTGGCCAAGTTGGATACCCATAGAGATTTTACAGTGTTGTAATTAATTATCAGTTAGGTTCAATATTATAAGGTCTATTTGACCAAAGGTTAAGAATTAACTTAAGATTAGACTGTCATTTGAGTATTATAAACGCCAACCGAAGGTTGAAGCGTAAGTTGGGTACCGTTTCACTCAACCAGAGGTCGAGATTCAGTTTTACTGACTTAACCGTAAGTGAAAATTGTAAGAAAACTTTAGTTTCATATGTCAAACTAAAATGACAGCCTAACCTTAGGTTGAGTTTTAATCTTCGGTCAACTAGACATTCTACTTCTGGGCTCTAGCATCTCAGCATAGATGACAGATATTATATTTATCTCATCTTCTGAACTTCCATGAATAGCATCATTAAAAGATGAAAAGAAGACTTGTATTGTACTCAGGGGTCGATTGGCTTCTGAGCCACCAGTGTTGATCTTCTATTCATAACACTACTCGTATTTATGTTCTCAGGAATTCAGTCTTACCAACGATGCATAGAATGTCCCTGATTAGTTTGCTTTTCACTTCTTCCGGTGTCAATTGAGCCCACCCTAAGTGTTTCAGCTTAAACCAAGTAAAACCATCACAATTGCAGATTCACAGAGTCTGCATATGTCGCTACCCTCTAGCCCCAGTTTCTTGAGGTGGTACCTCACTAGGCAGTGTCCAGTAAATAGGCCTGTGATAAGTCTGATTTTGTTTATTGATAATAGAAGAAGCTTTCTAGCATTCGTGGTCGAGTCCTCAATGAATTTCTTCGACTGTCTTTGTTCTGGTGCGTTCTAGTGAGAATTTTTGTTCTCAGGTTCCCATTTTTGAATCTCCGCCCTTCTATGTGTTCCAGGTAGTTCACAAAATGGTTGGGGTCCAATCGGGTGTGCTTTTGAGCGAAAAGAAGGCTTAGAGACGTAACTAGAGTACAAATGGACTGAAAATGAGACGGTCTGATGTCAAGAGCATACTACAAACAAATATTCAAAATATATAATGACAGACTAGCAGGTGAACACGTGTGCTAACAAACTGATGATTTGAAATAAAGGATTGAACCACTGAACTCTAAAGTTGTAAATGAGTAACAAAATAGAGAGCTTTTTAAATGTTTTCTACAATAATTATTAATAGAAGAAAAAAGGCATATCTGAAACCTGTTTTCCACAAATTACCAACTGCTACGCCTACTGCAGATGATTACCGAAAGAAAACTCACAAGCAGAAGGAGGAACAAAAACAATGCAAAATGGTACCTACGAGAATAGGAAGTAGTATCTTAAATCTCCACTGTACGGGAACACTTTCTATTTTTGGAAGTTAAGCTTTTCCAGATGGTTGTGTTGTCTGGAGAAGTCAGTAAATTATTAAAGATTTTTTAATGCAATTTCTTGAAAGGAAAATCGAAAAGTGCGAAATTGTGTCGTAGTAAGAGCAATTGAGTGTATATGGCAGCTTTTTGTGTCCCTAAAAAGTTTCTCCAATCTCCAAAGCTCCCCTGCCTAGTAGATAACACAGCTAAATGCTTGTTGTATAAAATAACAATAGATGGACAGACGAGCAGACTAGAAAACCACATAGACGAGATTAGGATAACAGATGGACAGGCAGATATATGGGAAGGGGTCATTTTATCAAGTCATAAATGAAAATAATGCTTTGTTAATTCTTTACAGCCAAGCTTTACCAGATGCCTCATAAAAAAGCAAATTTTGGTTTTCACAATTGAGTTTCCCCCTCTTCCTCAAATTTTCCCAACCTGTAGGTATCCATAATCGTAATTAAAAATTTAGAAAGCTTCCTGCTGGAGTTTTTGAATCTTCAGGATTGCTTGTGTCAATCGGCAAGGTGTAAACACACCGTTATTATTAAAATTTCTCTTAACCCGGATACTTATTACAACTTTTTAATTATTATATCCTTTTAACGGCTTAAACAATTTAAAATTGTTGCTCGTAACAGCGTTTTAAATGTCCCACGAGTAAAAACAACTTCTTGCATTTAATTAAACCGAATATGGAAATTTTCAAATTATAAAACGATCAAAAATTTTTTCTGATTAATGAAACATTAATATAAATGTTTGCAGATCTATAGCAAAAGTATATGAAGTTGGGGAGGGAGTCGAACTCGACATGTAAAGTCTGCGAACACACAATAATGACGGGAAGACCCCTTCGTCAACATTGCATTCCCGGGGGCCACTCTCGGTCTCGGTGCTCTCGCTACTCGCCCCTTCTAACATTATAGAATATATCCAGAAATCAGGCACGCTTCAAAGAAACTTTAAAATAGAAAACGAAAGTTTCGAAGGGTTTCACCGATGTTGAATGAGCGAATACGAGAATTTTATAATTATTTTAGCGATTCGCTTTTGTTTTAATTGATGGGGTGAAAATGTTATTTTAGGTAAGTTCCGTTTGTCACTTTAACTAAACAAAAGTTTTTTAATTAATGGCAAATCGAATTTAATAATTGGCGTTTTAGATCCCTTATTTCCATCATCCGATGCAGTTCGCCCCTCTTTGGTAAATAGGGAAGTTTTATTACGCTTTTAAAGGCTTTCATCATATAAATATTGTCTTATAATATCACATAAAAGCACTAACTGTAATCTACTGACTGTAGTTAGTCGGGCAGAAGAAGATAGTGATTGTTAACTAAACACAAGGTTTCGAAAATTGCTACAAAACCGCCATCTATTTGCACAAAAAGATTTATTACCATTTGGATTTTAATAATTATAGTCCTCTTAATATTTTTTAATTAAAATTTTAACTTAATTAAGTTATTTTCGCACGGAAAATTTTGTCATGAGAAATTCTTGATCAAAATAACAATGACTTTTGATTTGGATCGGTATATACAAGGATAAAGGAAAAATTAATCAAAATACTCGCAAAATAAGCAACTCGACAATAGAAGAAAACAAAGCTACGTAGATTTCCGGAGTAATAATAATAAAATAGCCAAAGAAATAAAAATGCCACGAGCGCATTTATAAAAGTCTATGATATTTTTACAAATGGCAATTTTTCTTAAAAATCGTCTTTTGTAAGAATTTAGAATTACCTTGATGAAAAAACTAAGCTCCGGGCATTCAAAATGTGTGATTTTGTTACAAAAATGACATTTCCGCCTAAAAATTGATTTTCAACAATTTAATCAAAAAACTTTCCGCTTCAAAATTAACTAATAAACCTAATGCGGCTACATTCCTATTTATTTAATACAAAATCAACAATTTCATTGTACAAAGCATTCTAAACATCAAATAAGCACATAATTAATTTAATTTTAAATGTTAAAATCGTAAACGGTCGAAATGTACGAGAAAAAACAAATTAAAAATTCTATTCAATAAAACTACGACAGGGACAAATCCTGTGTTGATAAATGAATATGTTCAAAATTGGAAGGGCGGATTTTTATTGAACAGCGATCCTAAGAGAGCTATGAATTCCCTATGGATGTCTGGGAATCGAAGCAGAATCAAATCCGAACAAGCCTCCAAACGACCATCAATCAAATATTGCGGAGGGTGTTGTATTAACACGTGAAAGTAAGTTGGGAAAACCTATAAAACTCGCTAATCTATAAAAATAACGTTTTACTTCAAGTTGATCAATGGAGAAAGAATAAAAAAATTTCTAAACGAGAAAAATCCTTATGCAAATAGGCGAGATGCGATGTCGTTGATTGCAACGTAAATGAATGCAATGAAATCTATTCCGGTTCAAATGACAGAAACTGTAACTAGCTTAGTTTGAACAGTTTGAGGACGATTGGGTTTGATCCTTTTTGGATTGGTAAATTGCAGATCACGTTTGACACGTTCTTCCAATTAAAGTACGTTGTCACCCTACTTAGTACTTAAGTTTGATTTTTTTTTACATTTTTTGCTGCCTCGTTATCATTCAATTAAAATCCATTTATTAAGAGCAGAAATTAGCTTAATTACGTATTTTGCATGTAGCTGCAATGACGTTTTAAAACAGTGCTTCCCAATCGATTAAGTTTTGGGAGATTTTATGAAAGTCATGCACATTTAATAGTGCTGATCTGTTGATGCAAAGCAATGGATGTTGGAAACAATTTTTTTAAACAATAAAAACAAAAAATTAAGTTAAAAAGGAGTTAAAAAGTTGCAGAAATTGCAAAGCCTAGCGTGTTTAGGTATAACAGGGGCTATGAGCACTTTTAGACCTACCACCCGTTCACCTAAGTGTGAAGAGGGAGTGTTTTCAAACCGCCAGAAAAATTGAGCAGAGCAAGAAATTCAAACTGGGTGACAGAACAGGTCACCTAAAAATCCTGGACTTTCTACAGCCAGATTTGTTTTGAAAACCGTTGGGTGTCATTCCAAGAGTGTTTGACTTCCAGATACCCTTCGAAGTGGTCGTTCAGGGCGGCTCATCCATCTGGTATTCAGATGGATCTAAAACTGAACGGGGAACATAGGCATATATGGCCCAAAAATATGGGATCAATAGCCTTAGGAACCTACCTCACAGTTATGCAAGCTGAAACTCCTGCAATAGATCTACGTGCACGAGAATGCCTACGAAGAAATTTAAAGGGCAAACAAGTCTACATAATGTCTGACAGCCAAGCTGTGATAAAGGCACCCAACGACAGTAGCTTTGAGTCCTTATCCACTTGGAAATGCAGACAAATCCTCAAAACTCTGACAATGGACAACATAGTTGTCCTTCATTTGGTATCAGGTCACGAAGGAATTGAAAGATAGGAAATAGCTGACGAATTAGCTAGAACAGGCTCAAAAGCCTTCCTGAGCAGAACAGAGCCATTCTGTGGACTATAGAACACATAGAAGGGCAGAGATCCAAAAACGGAAAACTGAGAACAAAAATTATCACTGGAACAATGCACCAGGACAAAATCATTCGAAGAAATTCATTGAGTACTCAACCATGAATGCTAAAAAGCTTCTTCTAATATCAAAGAACGAAATCAGACTCATCACGGGTCTGTTTAGTGGACACTGCCCAGTGAAGATAGAATAAGAATAGAAGAATAATGCAGACTCTGTGAATCCGAGATCGAATCGCCGAACACATTCTCTGCAATTGCGATGCATTGGCTCGGTTTAGGCTGAATCACTTAGGGCGGGCTCATTTGACGCCTGAAGAAGTGAAAAGCAAACTTCTCAGGGACATTTTATGTTTTACTGGCAAGATTTAATTCCTGAGAACATAAATATAAGTAGGGTTATGAACAAAAGATCAACACTGATCGAAGTTCTGAGGGGCTTAGAAGCCAATCGACCCCAGAGTATACTCGTAATACCATACAATACAAGTTAAAACGAAAATAATCTCAAGCAAAGGTGTGACTACTGAAATGTGATGGGGATGATCTCCCGAATATGAATTAAAAATGCACCACCTCACTATTTCAACAGCCAAATCTTTGCTAGAGATTATTCCTTTTCTAACAGCTTCTTTGACTATAGGCTATTTATGTAGAATTCTTAAAATCAAATTAAGGAAACGACCCTTGACACCTCGGAAAGGCAACCAAAACGATTTTACAGATGCTCTCGATTAGGTATTTATAGCAGTAAGTGAGGATTATGTCTAACCTCAGACCAATAAACTATAAGTTCTAAAAACAAATTTCTCCCCTTGTTTCAATAAAATTGTTTAAAATATTAAAAGAGTAAAAAATTATTAATATTTTTCCAAAGCATTCAAAATTTGAACTTTTTTGAAAAAATTCTTTCAAAAAAGTATATAGGGTGTTCATTAATAGTTTGTGTCTGTAAGTTTGGTTGCATACTCGCAAGGATTTTTTAGGCTGGTTAAAAACAAAAATCTCTATTATTATTTTACCTACAGCCCCACCAACCAAAATTGATATGTCAACTAAACGAATTTTATTTTAAATATTTTTTGCTGCAAAAGATTCGTCCGATCCACAATCAAAAATTCAGGTTAGGCACAGGCACAGTTAAAAGTAGCGTGATAATATCTATCATAATATGGTAGCGTGTATAATGACAGCACAATGAAAGTTGTCAATAATTGTTTTTGAATGCACTACTGTAATAATTGGAAAGTTATCGGGAGCAAGTATTGATAGAAGATGTAATTTTGAAACTAAGTAAAGGTCACGTGACATTTTCTCCATATTAATGCAAGTATTAAGTTGTTAGTGTTGACAGTTTATTTTGTTCGAGATTATTATATGCGATAACAACAAATCATTTTGCAATTTTTAATTAATTAACCTTTTCAAATGCATTTTTTTTAATGTGAGCCTATGTTCAATTTTACTGAGAGATACTTGTCAAATTTGGCAGCTGAAGTACTTTTAACTCGTAGTGTGCCTTAAAATCCATTGCAGCTCTGACCACGCCCACTCAGCTAGCAGCTTTTCTCGATGGAGCTGTAGCTGTCAATTACTATGCAAGTTTACATGCATTTACGTGCATTCCTTATAATACAGTAAAGTATTTACCTTTCTTCTGATGTCATCTTGCCAAATGAAGGCTTCTCCATGCCAAAATCTATTCCTCGCTCGGCCACTCACTCACCTAGTTTAAAACGAATCGAACGGATAATAATTATTGAACACTACACCCTTACTAACAGTGCACTTATTTTTAAAGCAAGAACCGATTAACGAATTATTAAAGCTTCCATCAAGCTTCCAACATTGAACTCGTTTTAAATAATGCAAGAGTTTAAACTCGATTCCGAAAAAACCGTTTAATTCTGCCCCGGCTGAAATTAAATACCATTAAACAAAATACAGCTCTATTTTTCCCACATCCAATGGAACGGACCTGAAAATAAAAATATTATTTTTGCATCTTCATTTCATTTATTATGGTACTGAAACCTAGAAAATATGTGCATGATGGCAGAAGCTGGTATTGTTATTGGCGCCTTCGGGTAGAAAAAGAAGATGAAAAGGAGATGACCGAAAAGATCTTCAGATTTCTTCAAATGGACCGCTGGGTAAACAAAACGAAATGGAAATTGAAAAGTGAAAAACGGCGACAGTTGTAGAAGAGCTTAGTCTGTTGCTGAAGTTTCTTGCCATGTTTTGGAAGTTCTTCAACTGTTTGCTCGTCTTTCGACACGACCTGAAATTAAAAATTTAACTCAGTTACTATGTTTATGTATTTTTTATCTTAATTTAGCAAAGGGAGCGGAAATTTAAATGAGCAAAACCTCTTCGGATTCCAATAAATGTGGTACGCTCGTAGATGAGAAAGAATCGACAACCCAATAAGAAAAACAAAGTCCTATATTAGAGAAAATGTAAATTTAATAAAAATTTTAATCATTAAAATTAAATAATGTACAAGTTAACCCACAATTGTTACATAATTAAAATAATTCCGAAACGAAAAGCCCAGAGGGAAAAGCTAAAAATTTTAGTACAGCGTTAATTAGTTTATTTAAAAACATGGATAAAGTTACCTAGTTAGATTGGTTAAATGTAGTTTCGTTAACAAATTAAATTTTCTAAAATCGATTTAGGTCACATGGAAGAGGAAGATGTTCACCGTTCACGTGCAATTAAAACAAATGTTTACTTAAGGGAATTAAAAGACAACTTACATAGGTAGAAATGGGATCTTTGATGTTTCTAATGGTTTGAAATTTCCACATGGAAGTTATTTAAATTTTACACCTCGATACCTCAATTATTAATATTTAGTTTTGAAACTTAAATTATAGAGCCCAAAGGTGTTTTAATATTTACAATTGTTTCGTGGTTGAATGATTGGTGTAACCGTTAGGTACGTCCTTCTAATAAATGAAAAAAAAAGACAACGACTTTCTTGTTAGTTGTAAAAGATATTGGTTGTTATAATATGGCCCATTGTTAGTTCATCAACAATACAATCAACTATTAGTATTAGTAACTATTCACTCAGTTAGGATTGTTCATTAGTATAGTTTCAGGTATTAATCATAGTCATAAGCCTCTTGCTCATAGCCCACATCAAATGTGTCTATGAAACACCCTTTTGTGTTGGTTTACTGTGTAAAGAAACATTACTAATGGAAATTTTAATTTTGTGCTTTTGTTTTTAATTATATTCTTAAGTTGTAACCTAAATTAGTTTTTTAAGTTTACTATAGTTATTTACATAATTAAAAAAGTTCGACTGGTCGCCTAAATAGTACTTTTGAAGTTACGCGAATTTTGAAAACAGGTATAGCAAGAGTAGTTAGAAGGTTGAAAATACTAAAAGTCCCCGGTCCTGGCTAAACTATATGGCTAAAGAGAGGGAAGGGGGTGGAAAGGTCCCTTTTTTGGATTTTTGCTTATATTTCAAAAACGGTGGGTCCTAGGGAAAAAATTATTCTTATTAAAATGAAAGCTTATCAAATTTAATAAAAGATTGATTTTTTTTCTATTCCTTGTAGTTTTCGAGATACCCGCTCGCAAAAATCGTTAATGTATGAAAAAAAATATTGCTTTACGTTTTTCGTCAAACTTTTCCATCTACGATTTTTCTGGGCGGATATCTCGACAACTATAAGAAATAGAGAAAAAAAATTCATGGAAATCTTGTAGCAAATTTGATAGGCTTTCATTTTGCTAAGAATAATTTTTCCCTAGGACCCACGCTATTTGGCCTTTTTGGGCTTTTTTATGTTGACAGATTTTAACAAGGGATGAAAGTTTAGACTATTGTCTCTTTTAGTGCTGAGAAACAAAAACAAACCAACTTTTAGTATGTTGAATTGAGCAGGACTGTTCACCTAATTTAAACATTTCTAATGGACTCAATTCCTTTTTATTCGGATCAATAACGACTGTACCACTAAGCTCAAATTGCCATTTCAAACAAATTATTTAAATTTTCATAAAAAAGCTTTAAATAAGATTAAATTTCTCCTCATACTCTATGTTTATAATAATTACAATAAATTACCCAAACAATCTGGATTCTAATAAATTTCGTGTTTGTTTATAAGATTAATTAATCAAAGCGGACAAAAAGCAAATAGTGTAAGTAAGGTAACGGTTTTAGTGACTTGTAACATGCAAAAATGCATTCAACAGGTTACCTCCTGTGACACCTGACTTTTTATTAAGTTTTAACACACTTTGTGCTTCCTGTATATAAAACAGGTAGGTATAAAAGAACATTTAAAGAAACGGAAATAGTGAGTCAGCTTTCGTTGTTACACTTCAAAGATTACGACCGTTTTAAGCCGTTAGAATAAAGACTATATTTAAAGCCCATTTTAGTATTATTTAACGCTAATTAATAATTGGGATTAATTACATAAACATTAAACATATGCTTCTAATTAAACAAATAAACAGCTTCAAGTTTTCGTTTTCATTTATTTATGTTACCCAAAGCAAAGGTTATTAATTATGTACAGCCACCCTTATTATAGCTTTTTCTTCTTCTATAGCAATCCCATATCCTCTAAGGACGTAAGAGATTCAGATCCCCCTCACCTGTTGTGATGTGACAAATGTGCACTTGTCCATCATTTAGAAGGGACGCATAACACAATTTAAGCATCGCGGGTTTCTTACACTCACAAGATACACAGGAAAACTGCAAAAACTCCCAGCGTAGAAAAATTAGTTTTTTTTTACAATTATAGGGTGTAGAATGGTTTTTGGTATTATAACCGTGAAAACGTGTATTAAAAAAATTAAATGCTACAATAGAGATGGTCTCTGAAATCTAAAACGATTGCAATAACCGAACTTGACCTAAACGCCCTAAAGCCTTAGATTGAGCTATTAATTTAAAAAAATTAAGTACTGCCTTAGGAATGACTATTTAACATCAAAAAACGTTAATTTTAAAAACATTTTGGCTCATCAGTTTTGTCTATTGTTCAATTTTGTTACTGTTCAGCATAGCTGGACCTCGATGTGTGTTCTTTAAAGTGACACTCTAGTTGGAGACCTTTAATCGTTATTTTCTTTATTTGAATTAGAATTCGAGATAAAGGCTGACTAATTTAGCATTAAATAATGGATAAAAAAATGTAATTTCCAACGTATAAAAAAATCTAACCTTTTAATTTAATGGTGTGTTGGTGAAACGTTTGACCGGCGTGGAAACTCCTCAGTAACATCCAAAAAAACACAAAACACGAAGACAAAAATTACGCGAAACTAACCATACTTCTAGTATTAAATTTTAAAATGTACTAAATAATTAAATATTTCAAAATTTTAATGTAACTATTTATCACATATCAGATAATCACATTCGAACAGCCGAGCAAATGTGCATCAATCAAAAGCACCTTATCGTAAAAGCGAACGATTTTTGTTGCAAAATTAAAACTTTAAAAATAATCAAATTTTATTTATCAACTATTTTCTATTACTCAAATGTAAAATTATTAGCTTGCAGGGACGGATTAAATATTTTTTGGACCCGTTTGGATCGTTTACGAAACGTATAACTCGGGTCAACCAATTTTAAAAATAATAAAAAATTTAATAAATACTAAATGAGGTCTTTATGCATAGTAGTAAAAAAATGTTAATACCCTTTTTGCAGGGTCGCATCATCGAGCCCAGAGTGTAGGCTCTTCCAATAGTTTGGACCTTCTGATATGATCTTCTTTAGGTTTTTTAAATTAAGAAAAGGTGGAAGAAATTCTGCATTACAAGGTTAGAATAAAATATGGCTCAAGTAACCAGGGCTGGACTAACCCAGCGGGCTATCGGGAATTTCCCGGTGGCCTGTGATGTAACAATGAAAAAAATACACTCAAACACACAAAATTCGATCTATAGACAAATGTCATCAAAACTTATTTATTTTTACTTTTTTGGCTCGTTTTTGCTGCTACAGTTCATGTTCAACATTTTGTGATTTAAATAAACTAGCACGGATATTTTTATTCCTCCAATTACAGAAATATGTAACATTTCTTAATAATGGATCAAACACTAAATAAAGAGTTATTACAAAAACCAACTAAATATAAAAAAAAGGAAACAATTAAAGCGTGTATTGGCGCTCCTTTCACGAATTACAGAGTCCATTCGTCTTGGTATGTTCACTATTTATACAAGCGCCAAATGTCATGCCGGTCGATTTTTTCCCATTCTTGTACTACTGCTGCACGTAGCTCTAGTATGTTGGCAGGAGCAAGAATTTTCGGTCCAAGTCGTTTTCTTACCATCTCCCAGGCATGTTCAGGACGTCTTGCAGGCCATATCAAACGAGGTAATTTAACGTCATCCAAGTACTCATGAACGATTCTAGTAATGTAGTGACGACCATTATCGTGCATTAGCGTAGAATTGTCTTCTAGAATAGGGTAAAATGTACCACGTGGGGTTCTAGGATGTCCGTAATGTACCTGTCTGCACACTATAGTTAACCCAACATCAAAACTAAGTCTTGGTACAATGTTAAATCAGGCAAACCTCTAGCCAGTGCTTCGCCATATTCTTTGATCACCATCCGAAGAGTTCAGGCAAAACCTGGAGTCGTCGGTGAAAAGGATTTTCCACCATTCGTCAATACCCAGTCGAAGGAATGGTCGTCCTGAGCAGCTCTACCCCTTCCTCTATCTGAATCAGCTCTCCTAGTGTAGCATCTAGTTTCTCGAAGTCTTTCTACAGCTCTTTAAACGCTGCATCTGATAACGCCAAGAATTTGAGCAGTGCAGTACTGATATCGCCCATCTTCAATTAAAGCAATGGCTTTGGCAGTATCGGTTGGATTCAAAATTTCTTCAGACACAAATTCGCAAAAAGTATTGAAACAAATGCAACGAAAATTAGCAAAATTTTATGATATTCGGAATTTAATCAAATTTAAGATGATTAAGAAGACGTTTAAGATTAATTTGTGGATAAAAACTTCCTCAATGCGTAACTACTTGTTAATAAAGTAAAATAAATCTATTAAAATAAAAAATAAGCAAGTTTTGATGAAAATTGTCCATGGATGGAATTTTGTGCCTTTGAGTGTATATTGCAAAAATTTAGATAAATTGAAAAATCAAAAATATAAACCTGGGTTATCAGATTTCTCGATATAGTCGCATTTTTTAAAGACTACCGACACGTGACTTTTAAAATATTCAATAAATAATTAATTTAATTATAAATTTTTTAAATAAATATTTAATAATAATTATTAATTAACAATAAATGTATTAACTAAATTAAATAATTAAACTCACGAAATAAGTCGTTTTCATCTTCATTTATACATATCAAGGTGGTCACGTGTCGGTAGTTTTTAAAAAATTCGAGTGTACTAATGTTTTTCCCAGTTCGGCCCTGCAAGTAACCAAATGATAAGTCAGATGTGGGGCATTTAAATTTAGGATTTGATCTATCTTAAATTAAAATGGCTTATGGAAGAAAATATGTAGCCTGCTCAAAATGGTAGTCAATATTAAGTTTAGAAAAAAGTTAATTATCTTTTAAAAAATTTAAAAACGATTTAGGAAAAATACAGTAAAGTGCCTATCCATAATAATTATTCTAGGATTAAAATCTGAATTACTGAGTTTTAATTTTTTTCTCGAGACGTTTTCAGCCGTACAATAGGCATTATAATTCAGACTGCGTAGCATTTTGTAATAATTTAGAAACAATTACTCAAATACCGCAATTAATCAGTGTAACTGTCTTATAACGAAAATTGAGTTTGTCCAATTTGCAGAACTTAATAAATCTACTACAAGTATTGATTTTAATAAATGGTGATTTGGATATTAATACATAGCCTTGCAAAATAAATTTCGTTTGACCGAAATCAAAGAGTGACATCAATGGCAAAACTATGAAAGAATGAGAACCTTATAAAGGCAACTTGTGACTGGTAAACACATCAGTATTTTCAATTTTTTCTGCGCCTTAAAAACACGTCCAGATGTGGTGCTGGTGCAAAATGCCGAAAGTGCTTTAGACGGCGAGTGGAACAAACAATTCCAGACTATATGAAATTCAAAGACAAAGACTGTCATCCCTAACAAGTTCAAGTGTATGAAAAAACTGATGGTCTAAGGTAGAGTTCATAGAAAAATCAGAACAGCAACTATTTGGAGCGAAGCGACGTACCTAAGAAAAGAAAAGCAAATCACGAACTTTAAGCTGATAACTGCACTTTAAAAAGCCAAAATGAGCAATAATGGAGACGTGTATCTTGCGGATAATATCCGAAACAAGAACGAAGGGTGATTGATAGGGCCGTAGTCAGGGGTATGCCAGGGCAGGCTGAGCCTGCCCTAGAAAATTTGTAGCCTGTTGTAGCCTAAGCTTGCTAAGGATTTTGCAATAATAATAAAACGATAAGTTCTTAATTGGCGCCGAAGAAGAAAACATTGATTTAAGTCCAATTTTTGCGAGTTTTAGACAAAAAGCTTCCATCCTCAGAAACGATTAAAATGGTCAACGGATTTATACAAACCCAGAAGAGAGAAAACCTTGATTAGAGCTTTTCATCCTCTCTTGAATTTTTTTGAGCTTAACCCTGACAACACAGTCTGGCTATGGCCCTGTTGATTGACAAAAAAGACTGACTTTTAGTAACTTAGTTGTTATGTACTCATACAGTCATTATTGCTACATCCCCCCTGTATTGTATAAATGAGTTCCATTTCTTGAATAGAAAAAAAGAAGAACGAAGATGCTTGGAAACTTTTCAACTGACAAAACGTATAACTAAAGTAGTAATTGGTTCAAAATAAAATGATTCAACTTGCATAGAAAATTGGTAACTTGAAAGTTTAATAAGAGATATCAGACACTAATGATTTTAATTCGTAACTTACTTACTTAAAAGTTTTTAAGTTTTGAAAAGATATGTACAAAAATAAGTTAAAAGAAAAAGTAATAAATTAGATGAAAATGGTTGTAAAATTGAAAGATTGATTGACTTACCTGTAAGGAAACTCAATCGTAATTCTTCGAGCTGGTCCTCCGAAAATAATTACACAAGTAGTATCGCTGATTCATACCTACGAGTACAATGTTTATAGCAAATTATCAAAATCCCTGATAACACGGCGGCGCCGACAGGTAGTCACTTCGTTGTTTGCCAGATATAGATAGCACCAGGGAAAATTAGAAAAAACAAGGGTAGGGAGGGTTGTAATTATTTTCGGAGGACCAGCTCGAAGAATTACGATTGAGTTTCCTTACAGGTAAGTCAATCAATCTTTCAATTCTCCTTCGCTGGTCCTCCTCAATAATTACACAAGTAGATGTTCAAAGACACGATTTGTGCTATCTTAAAAAATTTTTATTCCCAAAAACGACCACAATCAAAATTAATTAAATTATAACAGGTAAATTCTGTTTATGAATATCAATACAAAGTACAAGACCGAACTTTACACAAGGAAAACAAAAACCTTACAAAAGAGTATTGCGTGTGGGGATTTGCTAAGTGGTTGACTAACCGCTCTAGCAGAATTAACAAATTCGTAAATAACTGGCCTGTTACAAAATCTAGTGAAAACGTTTACGAATTCGAACAACCTAAATTCCTTATACCTATAATATCTACTCCAGCTCTGTGAGCGCAGCAGATTTCAACTTGTGTGTCGCAATAAGTGCTGAGAATAACGGACTATCAATGCCACTTTATTTTTCTTCTAGCCATCTGCTAATTGACTGCAAGTTAATAAGTGTTGCCGATTCTTATGTGTAAGAATGAGGCCCTCTGAGTAGTTTGGTTCTCTTATGGCCAGTTTCTCTAAACATAGTTATCGCTTCATCAATATATATCTTTTTCTAATTGTCAAAAACTGGTTTTCAAACAAAGTTTCGGCCCCTCATAAAGTTAAGTATGGAATGTTATGGAACCCTAACGTTCGAGAAACTCGCCGTTAGATTACAGATCCCACGTACAGGAAAACCTAAACAATTTTTGCAGCTAATCGGATCTGTATTTTAAGATGTTCTCAAGAAGATTATAGAAAGGGTTTTTTTATTAAGTGGCCTGAAGTAAGTACTAATTGCCTGAATAATTTAAAACGTAAAGTAATTTACTACCGGTTTCTACTTACACACCTCGAAGAAACCCGTTGACAATTTTTCTTATTTTAATTTTTTTTTTTTTTTTTTTTTTTTACCTTAGGAGTTAAAGGTGGATATAAAAAGTTTTATTGTCGAATAATATAGAAAAGCGACCAAATAGTTCTGACAGATATTCCAAAAATGTGATTTTTGGAACGAATTTCTGAGAGGATCTCTAAATTTCGATTTCCACAAACCAGCAACCATTTCTTAAAGCAGCGGTTGTATTGTGTCAGTGTTGCTGTTTCCAGAGAATCAAAAGAGGCTTCTATAGTGACCTCATTTCCCATCGCTCTAGTAATGAACTCTAGATTACCTGTCTAACCAGGAAAACTCTCCGATCAAACGGTGTACTTTTCTTCTAAACCGCAGAACCCAGGATTGTGGCGGTCAATTGCGGGCTATTAAAACCTGAAGGACGTCATCGTTTAGGATCCTCTCTAAAGCTTGCGAGAATAAAGGAAAACAGAAGGGAAGCGTAAAAGCTTTCTTGATTAAAACTCATCTAGTTTTAAGGTGATAACGCCTCCACAAAGGTTGGGCTCCAAAAGACATAATCGCGACATTCATAATAAGTATATATTCGGATTTCCAAGTTTATCACAAAATTTATGAAGACTGAGTATCCAACTCATATTTTGTCTCTATAGATCGTCATTGAGTTTCCTTGCCTGCATTAAGTAAGTTAGACTCTGCCGATAAGTAACCTGCAAATATGGCAACTTGTCTTTGTTCACAAAAATTCCAGATTAGTATATACAAGCCACGGAGAGCGGTAGTATTATAATAATTCCTAAATTCCTAAGAGAATTAATTAATTCCTAAGAGAATTAATAATTCCGTTGCCTCTGAAAATAAGTTTCCCACACGACTTTAACAACGTATATTACTTGATAGTTCTTCTACGGAACTACGAACCAGAAACCTCTTATTGAATTGTTACACAATGCCCCCCCCCCGTCTTCTTTTTTTTATAGCTTAGGTTTGAATGAACTCTGAGAACGGTTTCCTCTGAGACAGTTATTGTTTAAGCGTTACGAGGGCCTATGTCAAAGCAGTACTTAATCTTATAAGCAAATGACCGGCTGGGCATAATCAACTCCATAACCCAATAAGCAGAGAATGAATGTAGTCTAATTTGAGATTTTTCTGAAGTGGCCTCACTAAGTAGCTACTTGGAATATTCCCAATGTGGCAAATTATTTAACCCACACTCTGAACCGCTGAGGGATGTAAATTGTTGACTCCCGTGGCTCTTACATTTATCAATATCTGAATTGCAAAGTCTCATACAGAAATTTTTTCAATGGCTCTTAGATTACATGAAAACTCTGCGGAAGGCTACAAGTAAAATTTTACTGTCCCTCCTCTCTATCGATTTAGACACATGAAATCATAGAAGTATTTTATGACAGATCTTTCTGGTCAATCTGTATAAAAATTTGATGATTGATGGCCACTGCTAATGGTCGATTTAGTTTCAGCAAATCCAAACAAAATTGATACAAAAGCTCTATTTTTGTATTAAAATTTGAAAAAAATGTAAAATTTCGACAATATAAATAAATGTGCCGAAGGGATTATTTTTGGTCCCCTCCCGTTTGTTAGACAATAAAGTCCAATGTCTTCAATTCTATTTAAATAGAAATTCAACAACTTTTTCAAACTCATTGGTTATAAAATGGCATTGGACAGAGCACCGATCCAGCAACAATCGGTTCACCCTGTAGTAACTGCAACTAACCAGAGTCTGTAGCTTAGGATTGGTATTATAAACCCAATTTATTTATACTTAAATTATCTTTTATCCAACTGGACTTTACATAACCCATCGTTAGCCAATATTTATGTAAAGCAACACGTCCTGTTTCTGTCCTTCTAAACTTTTGTTTACCTAAACTAAAATTGTATAGGTAAGGTAGTCCTATTAATTAGGGTACTTATTAATTTTTGGTAAGTGAAGATTACGTGCTTCGAAAAAAATTTTATAATTTTTTGCAATTAGTCTTTGACTACAATTTGTAAACTTTTATTTATTAGTTTAACTTAGAAAGTAATTTCTATGTAAGTATTTATTTGTGAGATAAGCACAATCGACTTGTGGTATCTTGTTTTCACTGATACACCTTCCTCAATCCGCCACGACAGTTGCGTAATTTCTATATCTTAATTATGGATAATTGTAAGATTTGCAAATACTCACATTTAAACTTTAATTAATTTGAATTAATTTCATAACCCTCGACCCAAGACAAAAACACTTTTTGTTTTGGTTAAACAACTGCTCCTCTTCCTATTCATTTTTTTTTTTTTTTTTTTTTATATGAGATAATTCTTCACAAAATCTTTCAAACGGTTATATTTAAGGGATATAAGTCTGTAGATCCGCGTAACCCTGAAGAAACATCTTTCCCAACCTTCTAGATCGCTATCGGCTGGTTTTCTTTTGACCACGATTAACGATCTTGTAATGAACGCCTCTGTAGCAGTAGGCTCTGAACAATCCACATTGTTATTCACCTAGTAACTAGGTTACTAGATGTCAAAATTGGCACTAAGGGCTGTTGTTTTTAACATTTGAAAAATGTTCTTCAAGTACAGGAAAGTCTATTAACCAAAAAAAAAAAAGTTAATGATGTAGTATAACGACTTCCTTAGATAAGAAACGACTATGACAAATCCTTGCCGGAAGAGGTTTTTTCTGTGTAGTATAACGACTACCCTAGATAAAATAAGAGACTATAACGAGTCCTTGTCTAGGGATATCTTACGGTGTAGTATAACGACTACCCTAGATAAAATAAGAGACTATAACGAGTCCTTGTCCGATAAAATATTTCTTAAGAATATTACAAAATACAACGGTATAACTTTAAAAAGGAGACAAAAACAATCTTTATAATTGAACCAAATTTAACTTCCTTAGGTCCGTTCTCATGTGACACCCTGCCATGACTCTTAACGTCGTGAAAATCAATGCCATGACACCTTTTTTCAATAAAACTAAAAAAGTCGTGTTTTCATGACTTTGTATTAATTGTCGCGACACCATGTCGAGAATCAAACCAACTTTGATATTTTTGCGACTTCTGAAAAAATGTCACGTTCGGTACTCCGTGAAAACGGATATCGTCACATTGTCGTGGCAGTGTTTACCTTTTCGTGTTGAATGGTTGTGTAGTGAGAGGTTATTATTCCACAAATATTCCATGACATTAATTTACATGAAAACACTCTTTTAAAAAATGTCACATTGTCACGACTTCAACTGCCACGACTTTATTGTCACATGAAAACGGACCTCTAGTCTATGTGACAATAAAATTTCATGTAACGTTAACTAAGAAAGTCAATGGAAAGTTTGCTGACGCGCATCTGATTGTTAAATTCGAACCAAAACTTGCTTTTTGTATATTAAACGTTAATTAAGGATACAAATGCACAAAAAATAATTTTTACGCCTAGAAGGCTTTTCGTTTTACTTACTTTTCAAACTTTGTTTCCTTTCCTTATTCTCCCTTCTTTCACAGCGGGAGCGTTTAGCCATCTTTATCACAATTATGGTAACAAATAATCAAATTAACTAATTAAAACACTATAAAAATTTCTAACCGGCAAAGCGACTGTTCACTCGAGGTACAAATAACGAAGTGACTACCTGTCGGCGCCGCCGTGTTATCAGGGATTTTGATAATTTGCTATAAACATTGTACTCGTAGGTATGAATCAGCGATACTACTTGTGTAATTATTGAGGAGGACCAGCGAAGGAGAATTTGTAAGAAACAACGGTAGATATTAATAATACGATATGCAAATGAATTTCTGTATTTCAACTTGTACATTTTGCTTTTAACACCTTGACTTAATAAACATACAAAATTTTAAGCAAAACCATAAATTTAAATACGAATGAGCAAAAACGTTGTTTGGAAAATCTCTAAAATGTTATTAGTAAAATATCTTATTTAAATTTTCCAATTTTTTGTACTTCGCTAGGTATCAGTTTCATTTTCATCTACAACAGCATTTCCACGACTTTTCATCGCAAACACAAATATAAGTCGAAAATATAAAATAAGCAAACAGAAGAGCTAATGTTCGCAGAACAACATTTATAAATTTAAATAAATTTTAGAGTTCAACTACTATTTTGATTTAAAATTAGATTTAAAGTTAAAAAAACTTGAAATTAATTACTTCCCTCACACATCTCACTGATTCTCATCTTTTCACGATTGTAATTTTATTTACAATAGTTAATCAAATCGTTTCAAATTAAATTAATTAAGCAGAGTAAATAAACAGGTGCCAGATGAGACCTCTTTAAGAACGCTCAGCGCAATAAAACTGGTGGATTTTATCATTTACGTAATATAAACGCTAAAGCGACCCACAAAAACCGCTGGCTTAACTGTAGGAGCTGTCATCAAGAGAGTCATCAGAAAAGATGTGGTGTATAATTGGTGCTGCTTTAGCTCTAGCTGCAGTTGCAGAAAACGCATTGAAAAGCAGAAGCAACAGTGAGGTGTGTGCTGTGTGCCACTGTCCTTTCTTACCTCAAATCGGTATCGGGGACACTTTACATTTCAAAATCTGTGAGTTCCTACAAAGATTGGGATGGATTTAGAACTGTGGGAGCAGGAGGAGTTGTAATCAGGAAGCAGCATAATGAGCTCAACTAAGTGGCTTATGCTCGGCTATTTGAGGTCCGAATTATGCAGTTGTAACTGATAAAACGTCTTAATCTTCAAAGTCTTCAGTTCAGCTAACATAGATCTCGTATAATAGATCTTTGACTAGGATTATAAATGACAAATTACTGAACTGAGATGAAAGTGTCGAAATTCCTAATATATGAAGAGTAATTTCGGAACTACTGAAGGGATCTTTATAGTTGAGTTAATGACTTTTTTGATTAGATCTCAAAGAGAAGACGTGAGACCGTAGGCAGAGGGCAAGAAAATTGTAGAGAAGAATGAATTGGTGTAAACCATTCGCACTAGTCAAGAGCCATGTTGAGAAAGCCCAAGCCTGAGATTCAAGAAATCCATTTGATTGTGGAAGAAACTAAAATTGTTAGGAAGTACATAGTACAGTTATGGGATTAAGTAGTAAAGAATTAAAAAAATCTAAATTCTATCGAAGGTGAGGCTAGTTATAGAGTTATATTGACTTTGGAGATTTGGAGCTTGTCGTGCTTTCTACGTTTCCACTATAATGGTCCGTTCATACACACAGACTTTGCACAGGCCAAACTGAAGCGTGTTGACACCGTTTAAGCGGCCTGCACAGGGCACATCGAAGTATCTGAACAGCGTTCAGGTGACCTGCACAGACAAAACCGGAAGGCAAGGTCTGTGTGTGTTGACGAGCCTTAAAGCCTGCACAGGCCAAGACGGAGCGTGTGTCCTGTGTACACCATTTAGGGGTCCTGCACAGGCCAAACTAGAGCGTCTGGACAGCGTTCAGGTGGCCCTTGCAGACCGCCTGCACAGGAAAACCGGAAGGGAAGCCTGTGTGTGTGTGTGGACAGACTTTTAGCTTTGTCTCTTCTATGGAACTGGTGGTTGTAGCACTTCGAGATTGTTTATAGTATTAATTAAACTTAAATCTCCTGCAATCAAGGGCCTCATATTCGATACTGTCTTTTCATATTTTCCCAGAGTAGCACTGGACAGGTCGGTAGATCGGCAATTGCTGGTGGGACCAAACGCTTCAAGACTCTAGACTTGTCCAAGGAAGTTCAAGTTAATCATTAAATAATAAAGATCGCCTAACCTACTTTAACCAAACCTACTCTAACCTAATCTTTCTTTTTTACTACGAGAGAAGCGCAAATCATCTAAATCTCCCCCTCTTAACCACTGGCTGGAGCGACTTGAAATTACCGTTGGGTATAGCTTCGGATCGCTCTGGTTCTTATGAGATTCATCTCTACACTACGCTATCTCTACGCTACAGTAAGCTCTTTAGACTCGGTAGAATCCCGCTGAAGGGTCTTCTTCTGCCACCGCTACAGGTAGCTCCCGGTTTTGGAACTCAGTGGGCTCCCGCATCCTAATCTAACCTAATCTTAAATTACAGCTGTTGCCGACGGGACCAAATGAAGCCAGTCCGCCACTATGTTTACCATGAAGTTCCCCCTGCTCATACCCAATGGTCCCTATAGGCGTTTATAAGAGTATAGTGTCTCATATAAGCAATACTCAAATTGGTAGAAATAAGTTCAAAACTTCTGTTTTCTTTCACTAATTGCTACGACTGGCGAAGGCTTGAAGGGCTGACTAGCTTGCTATGTAAATTTCTGATCGCATAACTGGACCTCCATCGCTAAATTGCCAAACTCAAAATATTCTTCTTTCAAATATCCACAGAGCTCTCAGAAGACAAAAATATTTTGAGATATAGCAAAGTAATGAGATTTATGATAATGCACTCTACCCAGAACAATTGGATTTAGAGTAAGCGATGAAATACAATAATAAGAGAGCTCTAGAATTTTGAATACAAATTTTTTAATTTATAATCACATTGTAAACTCAACCCCTAGAATTAACCAAATTGATACTTCAAAAACAATTCGAAAATAAAAATTTTTAAGAAGCTGCTAAACTACCCCCTAAATAATACAATTTTCATGAAAAATCACCATTATACGTCACTTGAAGATGTTTCAAACTGTTCTTGCTTGTTTTTAAATGATATATAGTTGTCTTTAAATCGAGGGTTTCAAAATTGGGGGTGAATTTAGAATAGACTTTATAAGAACGTGAAAGAGGGAAGCTCTAGCACATAATTATAAATCCAAAAACAACATTTTTTAGTTTTAAAGATTTAAAATTAATTTCTCAATTAATTTAACTTACGTAAAACGAGTTTGACTGAAAAATTAATAAAAAAAAGAAGATTAAATTCAAGTTGTAAAACTGGTTCGTGTTAAAAGAGAAGAACACGGTGTACGTATAAAATTAATTTAATTAATAATAAAATTTTATTGACAAATATGTAAAGAATTCGATAAGTATTTGGGTAAAAGCGTTGTTGAACTTTTTACGTGGGTGTTACCTTTAAGTCTAATTAAAATATAAATGGATGACTGCTAATGGAAACAATGGAGCACGTGCACATTTTACACCAACTTCTCTTAACACCTTGAAAAGATGTTTTCTTTAAATAAATAAAAGTCGAGGGTTGTTCAAACAAGGCACCCCGAAAGATATACACAAGAAACCTGCTCTCGTGTTGACAGAAATTCATTTGTTTCTCTTTAGAATAAAAATAGATATTGGGTTGGGTATGGAGGAAGGTAAGAAGAAAAAGATTTCTCCGCATATGAATATAAGGCAAGAAGATGTGAGTTAATTTAAAATTCATTACTCTTTTGAATTTCAAAAGTAGTTTCTATTATCGCAATGCTAAGAGGTTACAAAAGATAAAGCGTCTGTTTCGAATGTTGCCAACAGTGTGTATTTCGAGACAGACTAACTAGTTTTCAAATATAATTCTGGCTAGAGGTGTTGTAATTGACGACAGGGCGAAATATTACAACAATAGAAACAGCGATAACAAAGAAAATGAGATATTGCTATGATAGGTCGTTATTGTGAATTCTATAAGCGAAAATAAAATTGCCGTTATATACGAGGGATTTTTATTAATATTTTCTTATAATGCTTAATTTCAAGACGAGTCAGATCAGTGGCGGACACGTAGAAAATATTAGAAGAACACAAAAATGAAATAACAATATGACAAGAAATCACTAACAAATCTGTAAAGAGTACTACAAGGCATGTAGGGAACAAGCTTAAGGGTAGTGGTATTGTTGAGGCAAATATTATTTGATTAAAATGCAAAAATAACTTTCATAGTTATGATTTTTGTTTAGATATTGTTAATTGATTGGTTGCATATGTTGAAGGACAAGTTAAGGGTTTCGAATTCAATTTCAATTATTATATTACTAATTTCTCAATGTATTGTACCTAGAATGTTATTGCTTCTCTTGTTGATATTTCCTTTTAAATAAAAATTTAACTTTTTTCTACTAAACAAATAAAAATAAAGTCACTTTTGCTTCAAAATTTTTCTCACAACTCAATTAATTCAAATTTAAAATTTGGTGTAGTAGCAAAGCAGCCACTTTCACAAAATCGTCGTTTTCTTCTTCTTTTTCTTCCCAAATATCTTTTACATTTTTACATAGTATAGTTTAATCAACTTACTGGGGTTGTTATTTGTAAACAACCCTGCAAATATTTTTGTTTTATATGAAATGTTAAGTTAATTTTTTTAACGAAACACGTTTCAAGTTCTAACCAATAAAACGTTTTGTAAATGCGTTTCATTTAAAATTCTATTCATTTAGGAAATGTTTTGGTAAATAAGTAATTTACCTTTAACAGAGTAAATATTAAATTTATACAAAAGCCTTGTTTAAAACATCTTGCTATGTTGGCCATTGTCTGCGAACTGTATGGCTTTTATTTTCTTTTAAAAGCTTTGTATTTTTACCTTTTAAGTGTTCTGCGAATAAATTACACGGAAAACCATTTGTATGTTGAAGTTTATAGAATGTCGAGTTTTAATACAACCCAACCAACTCGCCCTGTTGCTTTCATATGTTTGTCAATATCTATATTTTATTACAAAAACGATACGAATTTGTTGTTAAAATTTCCCTTAAGGTAAACTCCAACTTACATTTTTAAATTCTAATAATTGCTGATGTAACTTATCCAACTGCGCATTGTGTATGTTTGAGTTGTTTGAGGATTAAAAAGCTTTTAAGGGCAAAGAAAAACAAAACAATAAATTGGGTTAAATTAATCAGAAATTCATTTAGCAAAAATTTATATCTGCTGGTGAACACGAATTAAAGCGAAGCAAAATAAAAATAAAATCGGAAACTACCGACTGGAGTATTCCCAAGTGCATCTATTTGTGTTTTACAGCAGAATTTCGACTTCCTTTATACATTTATTGTATTATGTATGTATAGTGCATTCATTTTGCTCAAGAGCCATCATTTCCAGTTTCTACAATTTCCCTTCAGTCTACTACTTAGGATTTCCTCTTTACACTCGTGATATACAAGATTATTGTAGCACAGGTGTGGATTTCAAACCATAGCAACTTGCAAAATAAATTTTATTTTCAAATATTTTTTCATCGCCAAAGGCACCCCTCTTCTTTCATAATGTCTATAGTCCAGTCAACGAACGCTCAAAAAATGGATGTAAAGGACATGAAAGAGGATAGATAGATTTTTCTTCAGAAATATGTTTGGAGTAGTTAGGAGGTAAAAATACTAAAAGTTCCTGGTCCTAGCTGTATAGCTAAGAGAGAAAGTGAGGCGGAAAGGTCCAGTTTTTTGGGGTTTCCCTCATATCTCAAAACCGGTGAGCTATAGGAAAAAAATTACTAATAATAGTCAAGAAAATCTAATAGTCTAGGTTTATATTTTTGATTTTGTTAGTTTATCTGAATTTTTGCAATATATTTTTTTATTGTCACATCATGGGTCACCGGTAGCCCTCTAGGGCAGTTCAGCCCTGTAAAATAATAAAGTAAATTTAATGCTGTACAAAATTTTTTTTGTAAAGACTGTAAAACAAAGAGCGGAGGTACTTGAGGCAAAAGTTTGACGAAAAACGTGAGGCAAACATTTTTTTTTTCATACAATAACGATTTTTGTGGGTAGATATCGCAAAAACTATAAAGAATAGAAAAACATGAATGGAACTAATTTTGTAGAAAATTTGATAACCATTCATTTTGTTAAAAATACTTTTTTCCCTAGAACCCACTGTTTTTTCCTCCCTAGCTAGGCAGTAGCTAGGATCTAGGATCAGTTAAGGATCCTAACTGCTAACAGATTTCTGAAAAAAAGTCTGCCCTTTTCTCCTCTATAACCCCTTCGTTTACTAGTAGTGAGAGATAGAAACAAAAAACCTCGTTTTTCACGAGCAGCCAAGCAATCCTCGTCTCTTAGTAGGCATGAGATGCTGCGAACCCTTCAAAAGTATAGCCTGAAATAATAAACTTTATCATGTAATCCAAAAATGTATTAATTTACTCCCCCATCCCTCTCTTCTTCAGTTTATATTTAACTGCATGAGATGAGTCGCTTCCGACTATTTTTTTCTACTATTTGCTAGAGGCTACTACTGATCCTTCCTTATTGAAATATTGAGTTTCTCTGAATGGTGGACCACCTCATAGCTAAGCTAGGTTCTACATTGGTTAAATTGTACCACTACCCTTTTGCGGGCCATTCACGTTCGCACTTGCCTTGAGGCAGGCCTGCAAGCCAACAGTGTGCGCGCAAATGTGAAGTGATACTCCACCACAAACGATTCAGGTAAATACGAAAGTATCATTTTACATTTGCGCGCACGCACTGTTGGCCTGCAGGCCTCCCTTAAGGCAAGTGCGAACGTGAATGAACCCACCGATCTCGAGATATAAGCAAAACTCCAGAAACGGGGCCTTTCCACCCCTCCCTCCCTTAGGCATATACGAGTAGCTAGAATCAAAAATTTTTATAATGTTAACCTCTTAACTACTTTACATGTGTCTGAAAAAAAAGTTCACCCTTTTCTCCTCTATAACCCCTTCGTTGACTAGTAAGTAGTTAGGGCAATGAAACAAAAAACGGATGTTTTTCACGAGTAACCAAGCAATCATCGAGCAAGAGGGATGCTGCAAACGCTTCAAAAATACAGTCAGTAATAATAAAACTGTATCATGTTTTCCAAAAAAACTATTAATTTACTCCCCCTTTTTTCTCTTCTTCAGTTCACATTGAACTACATGAGAACAGTCGCTTCCTACTATTTTTTTCTACTATTTGCTAGAGGCTACACTGCGATTCTTCGTTATTGAATTATTGAGTTTCTCTGTATGGTGAACCAACTTCTAGCTTAGCTAGAGGTTCTACATTGGTTAAATTGTACCACTACACTTAAGCTCGGTAGCTTAAGTAGAAACGATCTTGTAGAAGATTTGACAAGCTTTCATTTCTATAAGATTTTATAAAAAAATTTTCTCTAGGACCCACCGTTCTCGAGATATAAGCGAAAAGTTCAGAAACGGGACCTTTCCGCCTCTTCTCAACCCTTTTATCTCCTAACTACTCTAAACAGATTCCACCCTTTTCTATGTCCTCTACATCCCTTGTTTGAGTATTTTTTGACTGAACTAAAAACAAATATACTTAAAAAACTGAAACTTTCTGTTATAGGTAGCTATCAATACAACAGAATCTCAGTATAAAAGCGTTCAGGAACATAAAATGTTGTAGTTTAGAATGGCTCAAGGCTCAGCCCACATAGCCACCCCTACCTATTTCTATTTTCCACATAAATGATTCAGACCTTTTCAAGTCTTCTAGAATTAATTTAATTTATTTGAACCATAATTTTACCACTTTTAAGTGGTAAATTTTTTCACATATAGTAAATTGATCCAAATTACCAAAATTATGGCTCATTGAACCGACAGTCAATTTTTTTCTAATATTTAAGGAATAAATTACTAGTAGAGAGTGTGTGGTATATTGAATTTGGTTATTCACACCAATCTTTTATAGTCCATGTGCTCGCGATTCCTTTGATAAAATATAAAATAAAAGCCAATAAAGAAAAACGTGCATTACTTTTTAACCCTCAAAAAGAGTGAAATAATCTAAACTTTCAATCTTGTCGATTTTTTTGCTACTGCTCTAACAGTATACTTATAAAAATCAATTATTTTTGTATTGTGTATCCATCGACTATCGATGATCATTACACTTTTGTTTGTGACTATCCAAAGGCTCGTGTCGTGAACATAAAGAACACTTCACCTCTCGACAGTTAATAGATTATAGAGAACCAAACTAAAACGTCATCTGTGAAGCTGGGCGGATTTGTTGCAGAAACTTATCATTCTCGCTTGCAGCTGCTTTAGAAAACCTGAAATTTAATACGGTAGTATATAGACTTGTTCGGTTTTTAAAAGAATTTCTTCACTCCGCGAGACTAACACATCCCCAGCATACGGCTATCTTCTTTTAAAGCGCAACGATAATGGCCTTGTTCTACACATTTTTAAAATAAAGTGCTTTAATTATCTTAAAAGCGGATGATGGGCGTTTGAAAAATAATTGCCGAAAAAGTCACAAAAAAGATAACTTATACACGTGTTTTTAAATTTAAGTTCTACGTTTGAGATAAGTTGTTAATCAAAAGAAACGTAGGGGAAATAAATAGGTAAAGAACAAAATGAGTCAAAAAGTTAAAAATTTAAGCGACTTTAAAATGGGCATTTGATTGAAAATAAAGTAAGCTTTTGAGTTGGTGAGAAACCTTTACACTCTCTGCTTTTCGACTGCAACTGGCAAAAACCCTTTTTTGTGTTTTTCGCTTTATACAAAGCATCAAAGTAAATATGTCTCTAACATACATTAAAGAAAATAGTCTACAAAATTAGTATCTAAAAATAAAAGAAAAATTATGCTCTTAATTAATCTTTGTATAGCGACTTCAAGGAGGTTATTAAATATCTTTAATAATTGCGATGTAAATTCCAGTAGTTCTAATGGTAAATCATTCTTTAAAAATTTAAATAAAGAGAGTGCTTTTGTTCTATTTTACATACTAATGTTTTTGAGACTTAACGGTTTCGTTCAAATGATGAATGTGTTTGCATTCGAAAATAGATGTTAATCTAAGGAATTAGAAAAAAATCCAACCAATTGTTTTTAATTTATGTTTTTGCACAACAATCGAATTTTCTTTATTAACGTTCGACATCACACTTTGTGGTAGTTTCGCAAATTAAAATGTATCTTCGTCTCTATTTGAGCTCAGACCACCAACCTACTGTCGGTTGAATGAACACTAAAAATAAAATAAAAGAATCTGCAGAAGAAGCCATAGCACGCTTTTAAATGCTTTCGTGTATAAAAACGATTTTTGAATTTTAATAATAAAACCTTGTCTATATTACTTTAAATATTGAGAAACCTCAAAGTACGCTTTATTTTATACTTCGTTCTTTGAAATAAATACAGGGTGGTCCAATAGCGTGTAAAATTCTTAATTGTAAAAAACATAAGGAAAATTGTAAGCAGATACGTAGAAAGTTTATAATACGAGGGGAAAAATTTTCTGGGGGTCAAAAAAGCTATCAAACGACACTAAACACGACTATTTAACAACGGATGCTACGCGTCGCAACGTGTAACTTTCTACTTTCTTATGGAAATAAGAAATCCTTAAGTTGAAATTAGAAAAAAAATTCAAAGAAATTTTCTGGGGGTAAAAAGAGCTACCAAACAAACTCGACTTTTTATCACATGGACGCTACGCGTCACGATGGTGTAACTTTCTATTTTCTTATGGAAATAAGAAATCCTTAAGTTTAATTTTGAAAAAATAAATTTCGAAGAAATTTTCTGGGGACAAGAGAGCTATCAAACGATACTAAACTCGACTTTTTATCACATGGACGCTACGCGTCGCGACGTGTAACTTTCTATTATCTTATGGAAATAAGAAATCCTTAAGTTCAATTTTGAAAAAAAAAATTTCGAAGAAATTTTCTGGGGGTCAAGAGAGCTATCAAACTATATTAAACTCGACTTTTATCACATGGACGCTACGCGTCGCGACGTGTAACTTTCTATTTTCTTATGGAAATAAGAAATCTTTAGGTTTAATTTTGAAAAAAGAAATTTCGAAGAATTTTCTGGGGGTCAAGAGAGCTATCAAACGATACTAAACTCGACTTTTTATCACATGAACGCTACGCGTCGCGACGTGTAACTTTCTATTTTCTTATGGAAATAAGAAATCATTAAGTTTAATTTTGAAAAAAGAAATTTCGAAGAAATTTTCTGGGGGTCAAGAGACCTATCAAACGATACTAAATTCGACTTTTTATCACATGGACGCTACGCGTCGCGACGTGTAACTTTATATTTTCTTATGGAAATAAGAAATCTTTAGGTTTAATTTTGGAAAAAGAAATTTCGAAGAAATTTTCTGGGGGCCAAGAGAGCTATCTAACGATACTAAACTCGACTTTTTATCACATGGACGCTACGCGTCGCGACGTGTAACTTTCTATTTTCTTATGGAAATAAGAAATCATTAAGTTTAATTTTGAAAAAAAAAATTTCGAAGAAATGTTCTGGGGGTCAAGAGACCTATCAAACGATACTAAATTCGACTTTTTATCACATGGACGCTACGCGTCGCGACGTGTAGCTTTCTATTTTCTTATGGAAATAAGAAATCCTTAAGTTTAAATTTGAAAAAAGAAATTTCGAAGAAATTTTCTGGGGGTTAAGAGAGCTATCAAACGATACTAAATTCGACTTTTTATCACTTGGACGCTACGCGTCGCGACGTGTAACTTTCTATTTTCTAATGGAAATAAGAAATCCTTAAGTTTAAATTTGAAAAAAGAAATTTCGAAGAAATTTTCTGGGGGTTAAGAGAGCTATCAAACGATACTAAATTCGACTTTTTATCACTTGGACGCTACGCGTCGCGACGTGTAACTTTATATTTTCTAATGGAAATAAGAAATTCTAAAGTATAATTTAGTTATCGTCGTTATCTTTCATGGTGAAAAATAACTTAAAGTAACATATTGACATAAAGTAACATAACATAATCTAGAAATACGTTAAGAAAAGTACAAAATAGAAAGTTATCGTTTGGTACTCGAATTTTCATATATAATACCACTAGAGATAAAATTTTGTCGGCAAAATTGTTCGATTGTTATGAAAGTTTGTTGCTTGATAATTTCGCGAATGACATTTGTCAAAAAATCACGAGCCGTACGGCGAGTGATTTTTAATTAAATGTCATGAGCGAAATTATCAAAAAGAAACAAACTTGAATACTTACAAGAGAACAATTTTGCCTACAAAATTTTATCTTGAGTGGTATTCGACATGACTATTTTACGAGAGAAAAATTAAGTCTATTTTCACTTAAAAAACTTATTTTTACTGCAAAACGCAATGCGATGCAAAAATGTCAGTTTGACAATGATTTAATTTCCAAGCTGACTTGAACATTTAAAACGTCAAAAAAATTGTCGCTGAAATACCATGTTGTTAGTTTTGCTAAGGTACTTGTTTTGTCACCTGAATACTTGATTTTATTGTCGATATAATACACTCTAGTGAAATAGTCACTAGAAAACTGAGTAACTGTCTACAAAAAAAACAGTAAACGTCGCGACGCCTCGCGTCGATGTAATAAAATGTCCAGTTTAGTGTCGTTTGATAGCTCTTTTGAACTGCTGAAATCTTTGCTAATCCAATCTCGTGATTTGTACCGTTTCTGAAATTCCAATGTTAGTACAACTGAAAAAAATTACCCTGTAGAGGGCCATTAATAACAGAGGAATTCAAAATGATGGTCTAAGAAACTAATCAAGTTAGTAAAGCCACCCTGTATTTTTGTACCAACTGCATACTAATACTTGCTGCTCTATAGTCTGCAATTAAAATTCAATTAACTATTCGCGTTTAAAGTCTAATGCATTTTAAGTCTATTGTTACAAATTTAAATTATTTAAACTATTTCAAAATAGTTGTTAAGTTGTAAATTTGTTAAATTAAATTATGTGAACCTAGGAAAATAGCTAAAATGTTTGTCACGTGCAAAAGGTATAACAAACTCGAGAAACATAAAGTTAAAACTTTTTCTAACTTTTTAGACAAAAATAAACCTTAATTTTAAACAATTTTTTTTGCTCTTCCTCAACAATAGAAACAATTTATGCTTTTTTATTAACTAAATCTTCTTGTGATAAAAAGAACATGCATCTTTATTTGTTACATGCATGATCAACAGAGCGTACTTTCTTGAAGACTTACATACGAATTAGTAAAATTTTCCCACAATTGTCAAATGCTCAAATTAAAACACAATAATTGAATACTGAGAAAATACAGAAGAGATTTCAATCCTATAGCAGAAGTTGTTTTTGCTTAACCCAACTAGAAAGATGGTTTTTGTAGTTTAACAATTTTTTCTTTCACTCTTGCTTGTTTTTTTCCTAAAAATCAACTTTAGTAACAAAAGGAAATTAAATTAATAACTATTGCAGATGTCAAGTTTGTCGACGTCCTTTATTCTAAAGTTGCCCTTTAAATTACAGAATTTAACATTCCTTCCTATCCTGGCACAATAGTCTTGAAACACCGGCAATTCTTGCAACAATAAGAGACTTGCGAAGCTACCTAAGCTCACTATAAATCTATAGGACAGATCTGAAGCTTCTATGTGGCCTATAGTCAAAAAATAAGTTTGGAGAAACCAGAAGGGGTAACTTGCGTCCCAAAAATGGTGCAAATTACAAACTGTTTCGTCAAAAGATAACAATATTATGACCATCCGGTATAGTTGCTAGCCCAGTCAAATAAAATTCAAAAACTAGGGAGAAAAAGAAAAAAATAATAACAGCAATTTTGTTGCTGAAATGTGATAGGAGAGACCTCTTGCGTATGTGATCTGCTGTGACACGATAAATCAAACGCCCTGTATATATGTGCTCGTTTACGCAATTTCTTTGGGGGCATTATACATCTCTTAAAGGCATATTAAGTCGTTTTTAGAATAGTTTCAAGATACTGTTTAAATATCTCCACAGCATTGGATAATGTCGAAGTTTTTAACAGAATTCAACAGCTGCTCCTTTAGTCCCAGTGAATCCGAAGCAGTTCTAATTTTCGGATATTAGAGTATAAGCTATTATGTTTCATTTCCTTAAACGATTATTAAAAATTTACAGTACTTTTAATTAAGGAGGAATTTTAAGAAAAAATTACTTATTTATCTACTGCTTCAATGTATTCAATAGAAAAAGAAAACTTCAGATAATAAGTAAAATAGAACAAGTACATCAAAAAGTAGACATATTCCTTCATAATGAGTTTAGTTTCTTCAATTCGTTTAATATTTTACATTTTTTCTTTATCAAAACGTTTATTTTACTGGGCTATATCAGCAGATGAACTACAGAAATAATAAGGTGCTAATGGGAAATTGAAACAGTTGATCTAATGTTGAACTTTAACACACAATAGTCCATTCATATTACAAGAACTAAATAACTAATTCCGTATTATTAACACATCAAACAAACGATCAACGCGTTTAAGAAGACGAATTGGAAACTTAGGTGCATTAGAAAAATATAAAAGATGACGATGAAGCCATCAATTATTTTTTTTTATAAAGCACAAAGAATAAAAATGTTAAGGTTGAAGATTTACGAAACAATAAAGATGTTAAGTGCAAATGCAAATAGATCTTTCAAGTCGGCAGAAAACGTTCTAAACGGTTAACCCTCTCCAGGAACATCTCCAAAGCATTCCAACGATTGTAAAATAGCGTTTAAATTTAGAGAAAATCTCACATTACCCTCAATACACCCTGTAGAGAATTTAAATTGTTATTTTTACGCCACTTCTAGTTAAACATCAATTACACTCGAATAGATTAGTTTTACGATAATTTTCCTTTTTATCCCAAACTCCCAAACTATTGAAAAATGAATGGCGCAAATTTGAAAATAAAATAAACCATATTGTGTTAACAAAAAGGTCTTTTAGTTTTTTTATAGCATATGGGTAGGTATTTGATTTATATTTCAACAAGGTAACGAGATACTATAGGCATGCGGAGCAACACAATACAATATTCTTGAAGGGATTTGCTGCTTCATTGGTCAATGGTAGCTGTCAATTTGACATACATCTTTCCCATTTGACCCAGACAGTTGTTCGTGATAAATCGATCTATTCATTCTTTTTCTCTCATCTCTCTCACTCTCTATTGCTACATTATCTAATAAAATTTCAATTTTTAATTATTCCACGAAGGGGCCGATTTAAATAAGCTAAATTAAACATGACTCGCAATTTGTACGTGTAAAATAATTAATAAACTAATAACACCGAGGGTTAAGAAATTGATGATCTTTAAAATAAACGGGGATAAATGGACCTTTAACTGATAGTGTATGACAGACAGCTGTCGCGATAGTTGAAACGCGGACGTGTTGAAAGTTTAAAGAATATGGATGAATCTCATTACCACCGATCTATACGTATAAGCTATAAGGGGTTGTTGAAACTGTATAAAAATCGTTAAAAATAAAAGAAAAATAGTTTTACTCAAAAACTTTTCTTCGCATACGTACTTTATAGTTTTATAGATTTTAAATTTACATTTTACTTGAGCTGTATTAAGTTTTAAAAGTTTGCCAAAATTTGTTTTTTTAATTTTTTGTATCTATCGACGATTTTATTTAAATAAATTATAATTTAAATCTTTGATATTATTGGTCTAATTATTTCCATACAATATTAATACCTATTGATCGCAGATTTTGCTACTGAAAGGTCACTAAAAGCTATTGTGTGTTGACTAATCAAAGCGAGTCAAAAAATTTATTTTTTAAGGCCTATTACAAAATAGGGCTTTTTATACAAGGTGGTCACTAGACCTATCGGTCATAAAGATTTAACGTGTAAAGTCATACTTTTGTAATTTCCTACTTTCGAACTAATTTTAGAAAAAAACTCTTCGAATAAAAGTTTTAGAGCATAAAATACTGCATCTAAATCAATAAACAAAATTAATTTTAAATTCTTTATAAAGCCATAAATTTAATTTTAAAATTAAAAGTTAGATTTTACTTATTATCTTAAGTTTCATTTTTCTATTGATATTTAAAAAAGTAGAAAAGTAGGCAATTTTTTCTTAAAAGTTTTCCTCAATTTAAAGTACTCTACATTTTTAACAATCTTTTAGGCAAATGCAACACAATAGCTCATACTTTAATATACAAAAATTGGAACGCCTTCGGATGTACTGGGACTGAAGGAGCAATTTGTTAAAAACTTCAACATTAACAACGACTTATTATGCCTTTAGAGATGTATAATGTCACCAAAAGAGTTAATTGAATAAGCAAGCACATATATACAGGGTGTTTGATCTATTGTGTCGTAGCAGATATTTCGACTATTGTAAACATTTCAAATAAATATCTATATCTGATAGTGTCGTAGCGCGTTGAATTTGCACCACACCGGGAAGTCTCCAGCTGGCTGAGAGTAGAAGCTCTCACTTGAGTGACAGGTGAACCCTCCGTCCAGCACATTTCTTTATCAAGATCGTGGTAGACTCGAGATGGCAGTGATATAAAAAAATTTTTAGTTTGGCTGAATCAACATTTGTTCTTCAACGAATCAGAAGAGCTCATTTCTCTAACTTCAAAAATGTTTGCCAACAAGGAGCTAGGCAAAAATACTATCAAAGGTATGGTGGAAATTAATATTTGCTAATGGAACTTTGAAGAGGAAAGTACAAGTGTTCATACTGGCCGCTATGGAAAAGACTATAATAATTGATAAGAATCCTGTAGTTGTCAATCATGTAGTTGAAGTATGGACGACGTTGAAGGCTGTCTACAGTACGAATTGGCATCTTATCCCGTTATCCGTATTCGCCCGGGAACAAAAAAGCGAAAATTATTAAAGTCATCGACAAGATGTGCAAGATTAGCAATAAATTTCCTGAAAACCCAAGTGATGTTCTCGACGGCGGAGATCTTTTACACAGAGCACGTTAGCCCCGTCCAACAACGTATGGTGATGTGTGAATTGTGCAAGTCTACTTGGATGAACTCAACAGAAATTACAGAACAAATGTCATTGTAGTATTCGACAGATATGAACCAAGTGCGAAAGATGCAATGCATAAGCTACGAGCTGTAGGGAAATCAGCTGCAAGGGTTGATGTAACTCCATGACAATTGCACAAGAGCAATTCTTGTTGAACGTTGAGAATAAAAAAAGTTTTTTAAAACTACTTAGCACAGAATTAAAGAAAGCAGCCTTCCCGTTGTAACGATGCGGAATTTTATCCGGATGCTGGACCAAAATACTGGTATAGTATTACAGCACCCTGGAAATTTTGTATCGTTTTTTCTTTAGTTTTCCCCTAGCGACGCCCCTGAGATCAAAATGGAGATACCACAAAACCTCCCCGTGTCTTCCAAGTCAGTTGGTCTCTCGTTAAAGGTCTGATAGGTCTTGAGAACAGGTCTGGTCGTCTGGGGATACGCTCGTCTCTCCTATGTCTTTCAGGTCTTCCGTGACAGGTGGTCTGTCCCTAAAGGTCTGGTTAGGTCTTAAGAACAGGTCTGGTGGTCTGTGGATTCGACTAACCCTCCCTCGCGTCTTCCTGGTCAAGTGGGTGGCCCTAAACATCTGGTTAGGTCTTAAGGACAGGTTTGGTGGTCTGGGGTTGCGATAGTTCAGAGCCAAATCGTGTCAGTACTTGTAAAAGTCAGAATCCACCAGTGCTTATAATAGCTCCTTGTAGGAACTAGGGCTAGGTGTAATAGATAGTTTGGAGTACAATATATATTTAAGTTATTTTAGAGTAAAAATATTCAGATTGTGTTTTTTTTCTTAACTGTGTGTTATTCATTATTGAACCCACCCCCACTAAGCTAGCCCTTAGGTTCGGTGTTACACCGTTTTCCAGGCTCCTAGTGCAGCAAATGGTTTAGTTGTTGAAACGGCAATAACAGAATCGGAGAAGAGGAAAAGATATGAAATCGCAAACTGAAACTTTTAGTTTTAATTTCCTATTTTTGTTGTAATTTTATCGTGGTTTGTCTCGGAGTAAAACAGTTTTTTGTTCATAAGAACGCATGTTTTTGAATCATAGTGTGACAGGGGACCTAAAGAAGGAATCAGCTTTCTAATAATTATTTTTGTCTCCACAATCTTATTTTGCCTTACTATAATTACTCTCAGCAATTGTTTTTAAAGAGAAGACGTGATACATTTTTATTTGAAGTATTTCATGGCTATTTCTGCTATAACTTTTTAAATTTTAAAATTAAATTTTTGACTTTATAAAGCATTAAAAATCAATTTTGTTTATTGATTTAAATGCAGAATTTTCTGCTCTAAAACTTTTATTCCTAGATTTATTTTCTAAACTTAATTGGTAAGCAAGAAATAACCAAAGGGTGATTTTACATGTTAAACTCATATGACCTCGAGGTCCGGTCACAACAATGATCATTCCAGTGTTGCACTCTGTATAAAATAATTACTACCTATGTATTATAAATGAACTGTCGAATATTATTTTAAAATCTAAATAATAAAATAATCATTTATCAAATAAACTATTCATGTTTTTTGCAAATAAATATTTTATAAAATAAAGCTAATGTCTACCCCAGAAACTTAATTTTACTACAAACTAGAGAGCTCTCTATCATAAAATATTGTAATAACATTTTTTATAGACAATTTCGAGTTTTTCTTTCTTATTTATTATTAAAGTTTTGATTGTCTTAACGGTTTCATAGTTATTGCACAAAATGGTTCTACTCGTACATTAAGGTGAAAAGGAAAATATTTAGAAAATACACAACTCATAAATAGTTTTTCTTTTATTTATGAATATAAAATACTAAAAAAAGTAGTCTATTAAAATGTATTTTAGCATTACCAAGACTAGATTTAAACGTGCAGCTGGCCTTAAGTAGCAAAAAGCATACAAAAACTTTTATTTCTTACGTAATATCGTTAAGACTGTCGGAAGCTAGGAAGAAAATTATAATCCAAACTAATAGAAAAATTACATCTTTGATTTATCGATTTACTGTTAAGGTAAATATATGATGATTTTATGAGAAAATTGGTAAAAATTGGTAATAACAAAACTGGTGAAAAGGAAAAATAGGATTTATAAAGAACAAGACGATCCATGAAAATTGGCATAAAGGTTTTCTGATACTTAATACTTGCAGAAAGTTCTACTTAGGGCAAGAAATATTTAGGGGGGGGGAGGCGTAAATAAGTTTTTCAAAACGTATTTAATTTTCAAACGCTCCACTGTAAATAAGAACTAAGTAATGGCGTTTTAAAAATTGAGCATTTTTCCAGCCCTATTCGAACTCACGATTTATCGTTCGACTTTTTGAAAATAACTCGAAAAATATCAATTGTGGCAAAAAACTTATAATAACCTTTTTTGAAGGTTATAAAATTGCTTTTAATTTGGTTTAAATCAAATCTCTTTACGGCAAATATTAAGTGAGCTAGAGCGTTTTGAAAGATGTGTATTAAGCCTCCACATTTAGTGGTTGAAATTCCTTAAAATTTTCCCAACTTATTACTTTAACAAGCACTTTTATTAAAATAAAACCATTTAATGAATTCATTATCTCGAAACTTAAAAACCACTTCGACTCTACCGCGAGATGAATAATTAGTAATATAAATTAGCAAAATTGACGAATTAATTATTTAAAATTTTGTAAAAGCTGACTCAAATAATATCTGAACGTTCGTAAATAAATAATTTGTAGCTTTAAAAATTTTCGGCTTGAATGTTGAATTCAACATTTAGGGCCGAATAATAGAGTATAATCACATATTTTTTTGTCGCGCAATTTCACGCCATTTTATTTCAATTCCATCATTTTTTTATCAATCGTGTCTCGTGTCCTGTTGAGGTAAAATTGGCGTTATAAACGTTTGTTAAAAAAAGATTGATGATTCGTTTTTTTTTTGAAAAATGACTATTATAAGAAGGGGTTGTGAGGGTTTGTAGAAAGCTAAATCTTTTTAAAAAGGGAAAATTTTATAATTTACTTAAGTAAATTGTTAATTTCCACTTAATTTGATGGGGTAGCTAAAAATAAACGTTTTTAGAAAATTGCCTGGAACTTATACGAGGGCCAATAGAAAAATCATGTTGCTAACCATGATAAAAACAATTGATGAGTCCAAACAGTTCCAGTTAAGGCTCGTCTTCACACACAGGGTTGCCTTCCTGTTTGCCTGTGCAGGCGGCCTGCACAGGTCACCTGAATGCTGTCCACACGCTCCGGTTTGGCCTGTGCAGGCCGCCTGAACGCTATGTCTACATGTTCCGGTTTGGCCTGTGTGCAGGCCGTCTGAACTGTGTCCACACACCCCGGTTTGGTCTGTGCAGGCAACCGAAAGGCAAGCCTGTGTAAAGACGAGCCTTTAGATCATGAATTCCTTCTAGATGATCCTAGGAGTGTAATGGCCCGTTCACACACACACAGGCTTGCCTATGCAGATCGCCTGCACAGGCTACCTAAACGCTCTCCAGACGCTCCGGTTTGGCCTCTACAATGTGCTTGTGCAGGCGGCCTGCACAGTCCAAACCGGAGCATGTGGACACCGCTTACGCGGCCTGCACAGGCCAAACCGGAGTGTCTGGACAGCTTTCAGGTGGTCTGTGCAGGCGGCCTGTACAGGCAATTCCGAAAGCAAGCCTCTGTGTGTGGGCGGGCCTTTTGACCTTCCAACACAACCAATCGTGATGTTTTTAAGAAAATGAAGGCCATGGCTATCAATGATCACTGTTTGAAGACCAAAATAGTCATTTCTTCTGTCGTTGCACTCGTTGACTCGTTGCAGACCACCAGATGGCGCAATTGATTTAAAGTGAAATAACGTTGAAAAATAAATATCGATCGTCTTTTATTTTATAGTTGGTTATAAAATTTTTCTAGTTGCCCCGGTATTTCGCCCTATTTGTATGTAATAATAACGTATCGTAGCCCGAGGAAACTTTTTCATACACCACCTCAATTAGAAATATCTTTCGCAAGAGGCAACGGTGGGGCAATATAACAACCACTTTAAATTTTGTGAATTGCGTTGTCATACCCTTGGGCTAACTTCTTAAATTAAAAATCTATACCCTCATCTATATAGTCTTTAATAATATTGTTACAAAACTCTGTTTATACAAGAGAATAACGAAGAGGGAAAATACTAAAAGTTTATTTAATTGTCCGACAATTTTTGTTTTTGTTATCGTTAGATGAACGTTTTTTTTTAAAAGGGGCGCGCTTTGCTTTACTTTTAGTTTTATATACCTCTTGATCTTGATTCTTGTATTCTCGTATTCTTGCATGGAAAGTTCAATTTGAAAATTGTGACTTTGACGACGGTTTTCGACTCGAAAATCGATTTAGAAAAGATAAAGTTAATTCGTACGTTTATTAATAATTGATTCGATACTAATAATTAATTGCACAATTTAGATCTAATTTAGTTTGAAAATCACGTAATTGTGAAATATGATAGTAGGGGCTATAAAGTCTCCAAAGCTAAATTATTTCACTAGAATTTAGTTTCGGATGACAAACCAAATTAATTTCAATTAAAATCATTATAGGTAACGAATATTTCACAAAAAGCATCCTTTTTAAAAATATTACGTAATTTTGTATGAATATTTAAAATTTCAAAAAAAACGTAATTTTATTAACATCATTAAACTTTCAAAAAGTGGTTAAATTAATGATACGCATTGTAAATTGAGGTTGTTTTGTTGATCATTAATTTTTTTCACGTTATTAACCGTGATTATCCTTCAGGAGAAAATGTGAAAAAAATGACTTGAAGGATTATTGAGCTATTAGTTTGAAACGTATCCTTAATAAAATTGTGATTTAATAAAAGCAAATAATCGTTATGGGAAAACTAATAAAATATGTAACGATTTTTATCTTCATAAAGAAGGATAAAATCAAAACATATTTTATATCTCTTTGGTTACTTTAAAGGGGATATAAACGAAAGGGTTTTTATTTTATTTATGACAATAAATATTTATTTAGCTGCTTTTGCCAAAAATATGCAAAACCCGCAAACTAAGGAAAGAAAATTCTTTTTCCAAAACAAAAAGGTTATTAACCTAGAATACCTATAACCTTTTGAGTACACAAATTTTCATTAATCGGGCCTCACAGACCCAGCACTAAAATTAAACAATTAATTGCCTGCATCAACACAAAAAAAAATTGAAAAACCTAGTTTCAATATGTACACAAAGGGGAAAGCGCATTATCGTAGTAAATTCAACCCTACTGTTACATATCTTCGTTCTTAAAGGTTTACATCCTTTATAAAAAATTTCAAAAGAGGAATTAGGTCAGCAAGTTTTGTGCAAAAAAGTTCCTAATAAATAAAAAATAAAATAATTAAAGAACTAAACTGCCTTCATTAACCTTCAAAATGAAAATAAACAATTTGTTGTGTAAAAGAGGTTTAGCCTCCGTCTACCGAACAGATGCAGCTAAGCCACTCCCAAAAAAAGCGCGCGACATTCAAATAAAATTTTTCTATTGGTCGAGTTTTGAAAATTCGGTTTACAACGCTCGTACAAGAATTGAAATGCGTCAACCTCATTCGACAGAAATTTGTGAGAGTGGCTTAGCTGCTGTTCGGTGGACAGAGTGTAGCTTTAACTAATTTTTTATGCAAGTGGGAAAACATTTTGTAATCTTAACTATACAAACAAATTATTAAAATCGATTCTTTCAAATAGCTTATTAAACACAAGAGCAACCTTTCACGAGAAGGTTATAATTGAGAAGAGAGAACACTTCACTTGATATCTACATAATAGGTATTCCAGATAATTACAAACTTATATCATCTACCTTGCAAAATTTAAAACAAACACAAAATTGCGAAGCAAAGCTCATCTCATCATTACCAATGAATATACGAGAATTAAATGTAATCCGTTCATAAGCGAATGAAGGGATCCTTGAATAAGTGTTTTTTTGTTTTAAACAAATAAAATTACAAAAACCATTTAAATTTAATTTCGAAGAAAAATGTTTTAAAATTTTACCATTGCTAAAAGAAATAGTTGAAAATTCTTAATTTAAATAAATTATAGTAAAGTGAAACCTTGTCACTGTTGTCAGGCCTCAAGAGCCCGGATTACGTACGTTGGATTTATTCAAGTGTATTCAAAAATAAACATCACAAAAATGCAAATAATTCAAATCGGTAAAGATGATATCTTTGCAATGAACCGATTTGAGCCAAATCGTGCAATCTGGGTTACTGTAGCAAATATTCCTAGAAGACGATATCAAACCACATAATACCGACAACCCTTCAAGTCAAAAGTAGCAATGTCATTAGGAAAATTTGTATTTTAGCTAATGGCCCTTTTGACCTTATAAACACTTAAAAATACAATAAAAGTTTAATTAATCCAAGATTCCATAATAATAATAATAATAATAATTTTTATTGAGCCTATAAAATTTTTTAGACGGGTCGGATACAATTATTTCATATAACTAATACTACGATAAAACTATTTGATATCAATAATTCAATATGAATACAATTAAAATAATGGGACACATTATGTAAAGATCGATACCACCTTACAAACTGATTAAAAAGTTTAACACTTTAAAATTTAGTTCTAAATGCATAGATAACACTTTAAAATGAGGTATACCAAGATACAACAACTGACATAAAATTCAATTCAAACACAAATAATAAAATCACACGTGAGTTAACAATCACAATCTCAGAACCTATATGTCAAATAATCTTCGATAGTGTAAAAAGCGTTTTCGCTAAGTATAGTTTTTATTTTATTTTTAAAGGCAGCTTCGCTTAGTGTCTTTATTGCACAGGGTAATACATTACACAAGGCGACACTGCTATTTTTTTATGGATTAAACTGTACTTAATCGAAAGGGTATGCATATTGAAGCTCAAAAATAAAAAAATAAAAATTTTTTTACGAGTTGTTTTTGAGATAATCCACAACTTGTGATTTTTTTACCATTTTTTACCATTTGTTTTTCTCAAAAACTACTAAAGGATGCTAAAAAATTCAAAGTTTATGTTAAAGAAAACATTTCAATCTTTCCAAAAAATATTTTTGAATTTTTGAAAAAAGTTCCAAAAGTTCAAAAAAAAAGTTCTAAAATTTTATTTTTAATTTTTTTAGAACTTTTGGAACTTTTTTTTTGTTTTTTTACTTTACCTGAAAAGAGCAATTTTTTTACACAAAATAGGTAAAAATTAGGAAAATCCTACGAGTCAATAAAATATGAAGCTTAAGATTAAAAACAAAAGAAAGATTTGTATACAGGGTGTCCGGCATAAACCTCCGTTCCTTGAAGTGGGTGATTTGTGAGCTCAAAATAGAGTGATAAAACCGAATTTACCTTAGTCCAAAGTTGTTTGCTTACCAAGTTACAGCGCTTTGAAGTTCTTCAAAAAAAATCGATAAATAAGCGTAACTTTGGAATTAAAAGTGATGGAACAACGAAATTTATGGAATATGCTTTTCTTGATGAGAGGAAAAACTTGGTAATCAGTAAAAGATAAAAACAAAAAGTTAAGGGTGCGTTAACATCGAGGGAGGGGCAACTAACCACCTCAGAAGAATCATATCGATTTTTACTGATTACCAAGTTTTTCCTCTCATCAAGAAAAGCATATTCCATAAATTTCGTTGTTCCATCACTTTTAATTCCAAAGTTACGCTTATTTATCGATTTTTTTTGAAGAACTTCAAAGCGCTGTAACTTGGTAAGCAAACAACTTTGGACTAAGGTAAATTCGGTTTTATCACTCTATTTTGAGCTCACAAATCACCCACTTCAAGGAACGGAGGTTTATGCCGGACACCCTGTATACAAATCTTTCTTTTGTTTTTAATCTTAAGCTTCATATTTTATTGACTCGTAGGATTTTCCTAATTTTTACCTATTTTGTGTAAAAAAAATTGCTCTTTTCAGGTAAAGTAAAAAAACAAAAAAAAGTTCCAAAAGTTCTAAAAAAATTAAAAATAAAATTTTAGAACTTTTTTTTTGAACTTTTGGAACTTTTTTCAAAAATTCAAAAATATTTTTTGGAAAGATTGAAATGTTTTCTTTAACATAAACTTTGAATTTTTTAGCATCCTTTAGTAGTTTTTGAGAAAAACAAATGGTAAAAAATGGTAAAAAAATCACAAGTTGTGGATTATCTCAAAAACAACTCGTAAAAAAATTTTTATTTTTTTATTTTTGAGCTTCAATATGCATACCCTTTCGATTAAGTACAGTTTAATCCATAAAAAAATTATCAATTCTAAATTTGTCGCCTTGTGTTATAGCACTTTATCCCCCAATAGGTAATTAAAATCCCTAGGTAATTAAAACAATCGAATCAAAGTGTAGCAGTGATTCACTAAGCTGCTGCTTAGATGTGTAATGGCCATCGGTCATCCAGTTAATAGGAGTCACGAAACATGTCATGAGCTCAGATGCACAACAGCTGACTGATAGCTCAGTATCTCTCTCTGGTTGCAAGGGGTAATCTTAAGCCTCGGGGGGGCACGTAACCGTCTTCCAAGCAAAAATTTACGCCATCTCAACATGTGCGAAAATGCTGTTAGATAGAAGATATCATAACCAAAAAATCTTCGTAGTATCTGACAGCCAAGCAGCTCTAAAAGCGCTGAACGTCTGTAAGGTGAGGTCCGGACTAGTAACGAACTGCATCCGCAGACTGAATGCGCTAGCAGGGACAAATTTCGATAACGTGGTATGGATTCCAGCTCATGCCAACATACCAGTGAACGAGAAAGCGGACGATCTGGCCAAAGACGGAAGCAAAGTAAAACCCATTAGACTAGAACCCGCCTTTGGAATTTCTTATGAAATGACAAAGAGAGAAGAAAGTCACTTCTAGGGAATTGACATATTAAACACTGGAGGGATACTCCTGGACAAGGACATTCTAAAGCCCTACTAGAGAAACCCTCTAACAAAAAAACTCGCTTTCTACTCAGAATGAGCAGATATGAACTACAACTGGCAACGGCAATAATAACGGGCCATTGTGAGCTCAAAAAGCACCTGCATACGATGGGACTAGAAAAAGACCTACTATGCAGAGGATGTGCAGAAGAGGAGGAAATTCCAATTAATCTTCTGTTACAGTGTGAGGTTTTCACAAGAAATCGTTACAGCATTCTCGGGAAAGAGAAAATGCTCCAAAGAGAACTGCTTAACTTATTAATGGGGAAAATTCTGGATTTTATCAAAAGCACAAAACTTCCATAAGGGAAGACCAAATCCAAGGCGCACAATAGATCCGAAAGATCGCGATGCAAGGAACCACTAGGGACCAGTCTCAGAAATACAATTATTAAATAAATTAAACAACACTTCAGTTCTTACAGTCCATCCTATTATTTTTTAGGATATTAAGGGGGAGGATAAAATAACACTGATACTGGTTGTGGTTAGTCCAATAGTTCTTTAACATGCATCCTCTTGTTTGGAATATTGTAGATCAATTATAGCGGTTGAACAGTGTGAGCACATTGGAATCATCGTCTATCACCAGCTACCACCAGTAAAATTGAAACGTGGTAATCTTAAGTACCATAAGGTATTTAAATTTGGTGTAGCTGGTGTGGAGGTGGCTGGTGATAAACAATGACTACAGAGTGCCAACTCCTAACTTGACTCACATTGTTTCCTCTGCTTCATTAAATCGTCTAAAGTTGGGACTGTCAACCATACCCAGTCTGTATAAATATTTAATTCAACAGTATCCAATGGGCTCGTTCAGAATAGACAACAGTCGAGTCATCAGGAAGCGATCATATAGCCTGAATGGAATACTCTCCAATCGCTCTGCCTTTAATCGCCATAAAATAAACAGAGGGAGAGAATGGGCGATTAATCAGCTGTTCGGAACTTTTGTCTGGTATGAATGGTCCCAATGAGAGTGACATGCGTAGCCTATCATGGGACAGCCTTAAACATTAAACGACAGTAATTTTTATGCTTTTTTGGCAAACCTTCAGCGCACGTCCAATTAGCCCAACAAGTTAGTGTTATGGTTTGTTTTAGTGTGCATTTTAAATAATCGATCGAAGGTAATAGTCTGAAGACCACATAGTCTATTTAACAAACCATCTGGACTTGAGGTCATTGTTTCTAAATAGTTGGTTAGCATATAAATTAAACTAGCCGGGTACCCGAGCTTCGCCACGGAACCTTTTTATTTTATGTCCATTTACTTTTTATGTAGTAATTTAGAATGGTTTATGAGTATGAAATTTGATATTTTTATTTTTTTACAATGAGGGACGTCAACATCGAAGATTAAGTTTTTGTAGTAATCGTCCGTAAATATTAGTACCCTGTATAAATAGGTGCGTTACACTTTCGCATTCTTACACATTCACGTCATTCAGAATGTAGCAATGGCGCCAAATGAAAATAAGATGCTAATTTCTGTTGTTTGAAAAATATATTACCATTTTGAACATCCTGTATAGTCCTCTAGGAACCTAAGTTACAGAATTCCCTTCTTAGCAGGTGGCTATGTCGTTAATAGAATGTAAAATGCTCACTGGTACAGTGAGTAATTACAAATTACTACTTGATAATGAACACCCTGTATAATTGCTTAGCATTCGAATTTATGCAAAGTCCCTCTGAATGCGTGTTCATTTCATCAAAGGAATGTAAAATGGTAATTATTTGGGTTGCTGACAAAGCACTATTAACATTTTGAACACCCTGTATAGCACTTTAGTAGTCGCATTTCGAACAATCCCTTCTTAACGGGTAGTACCTACGTCGTTAAAGGCATGTAGAATGCTAAACTGTGTCTCTTACAAATGACTATTACAATTTTCAACACCCTGTATAATTGTTTAGCATTTGAATTTATGCAATGTTCCTCTTCATGTGTGTTAATTTCAGCAAAGAAATGTAGAATGCTAATCATTTGTGTTGATTACAAAGCAGTATTAACATTTTGAACACCCTGTATAGCACTTTAGTAGTTGCATTTCGAAAAATCTCTTCTTAGCCGGTGCCTACGACGTTAAAGGAATGTAGAATGCTAAAGTGTGTTTCTTAAAATTACTATTACAATTTTCAACACCCTGTATAATTGTTTAGCATTTGAATTTATGCAATGTCTCTATTAATGTGTGTTCATTTCATCAAATAAATGTAGAGTGCTAATCATTTGTGTTGATTACAAAGCAATATTAACATTTTGAACACCCTGTATATAACACTTTAGTGATTGCATTTCAAACAATCCCTTGTTAGCGGATGGTGCCTACGTAGTTAAATGAATGTAGAATGCTACGCTGTGTCTGTTACAAATGAGTATTACAATTTCCAACACCCTGTATCTTTTTTTGGTAGTTGCATTTAAACAGGTGTTCTTATTGGTGAGTGTGTATATGGCGTTACAACAAGTATATAACCGATTTTTCTTAACCTATAAATTAAGATTGAACATTAAACACCCTGTAGAATGTATATCCCTTAGGATTTGCACTTCGAAATATCTTTTGATGGTGGGGCGTCTACTGTCTATGTCGGTAAAAGAAGTATATTTTTTATCAATTGATCTCAAAAAACACTATTAAACCTTTAAACACCCTGTATAGCACTTTAGGAGTGGCAGTGTAGAAAATCTGCTTAAAAGGATTATATTTCCAAAATTTTGTGTTTCTACAACCCGCGGTTTTCCATTGTTAACGAATAATATAAAAAACTTTAAACACCTTGTATATTCTTTCAGGAGTTGAATTTCAAAAAATTCTTTAAGGGGTGTTCGCTTATTTCGTCAGAGGAATATACTTCCAAAATTTCGTGTTTCTAGGACCAACGGTTTGGGATTAATAAAAAATACCTTAAAACTTTTCAACACCTTGTATATCTCTTCAGGGGTGGAATTTCAAAAAATCCTTTTATGAACTTGTGACGATAACAAACTGTACTATCCGATTCCGCAAGAAAAAATAAATTATCATTTAAAAAAAATCCCGGTGACGTCATTACTCGAAGGGGGTAAGGGGTAGAAAAATGAAAATCATCGGAAAATGTTTGGTTTTGAATAAATCGATTTGACGTATCAAACAGTTTTTCGATATTCCTATCGGGAATGACAATATTCCAATGCTTCCTTACACTGCATAGATGAACACCCTGTATAGCCCTTTAGGAGTGAAATATCAAAAAATCCTTGAATAAGTGTCTGCTTATATCGTCAAAGGAATGCATTCCCAAAGTTTTGTGTTTCTAGGACCAGCGGTGTGGGCTTGGTAAAAAAAACTTTTTCAACCTTCAACACCCTGTATCTTCCTTCAGAAGCCGAATTTCGAAAAATCCCTTCTTAGTGGGTGCTTTCGTCGTGAAAGGAACACGCTCTCCAAATTTCGCGATTCTAGGGTCAGCGGTTTGGGCTGGGCGATGATAGGTCAGTCAGTCAGTCATTCAGGACTTTGATTCTTATATATAGAGATAAATTACAAAAACACCAGCTTCCAAAGTTATGCAGATAAAATGTATAAACTATAAACTATTTTAGTGAACAACGTAGAGAAAATGTGTAATAAATTAGAAAATAATTTTTCAACTAGGATAATTGTTGGGTTATCGACTTTGAACTAAACTAAATTAATGGTTAAGAAAAACGACATTTGGAAAGCTGCTGCAAATCGTCTATTTTATGTAAAAAAGCTCAACTGCATTGAGTCGTATTTCAATACCAGCACACCAAAAGCATCCATTAATTGCACAAATAAACGTAAAGAAAATCGCGAGAATACTCTAATCCTTGACAGTTTCTTGTTAAATTACAATTACAACAGTTTATACCTAGATAGATAGGGGTAGAAACAAAATTAAGCTTTTGGAATTGTAACCGTGCACTTACATCGAGTATGCAGTGTTCACAAAAAAAAAGATTTAAAAAAATTTGATTAAAAAAATCGTGCAACATACTAAAAGTCTCTTGCGTTACGTTTATGTTAATTACGCCATTTTAAATTAAAAATCACCTATTTTGCTGAAATAATTATTTTCGATCAAGGATCAAAGCATAAAGTGTAAAAAATAGTTAATAAAAATGTATTGGTATTTTGGGAGTATATCGATAAACATTCATTCACTTTGATATAATTATTATTTCACGTTTTAATTAATATAAAATGGCGTGATTTTCAATTACATCTGACAGTTTGGAAATATAATGGTTTTGAAATGCTTTTAATATTATGATTTACGTTTTCGTATAAATATATTAATTTTATATAATACACATTTTCTAGAATATATTACCAATTGTTATAAATAAATTTTATTTATTAAACAAAAATTTTCCTACAAAAGAGATTAAAATCTTGTAATAAATATTATATTATTCATAATGTACGTTCGTTAATGTAACATTCCATAACAATTATTTTGAAGGAAGTTCATCTTGTTGTCAGTTCTCTTAATTAATTTTGACATGTAGCGTAATGAAGCTTTTACAACAATAAAAACGTATTGCACAACTCGAGAAAAAGCATAATTTAAAAACGAAGAAAAAACTAGATTTTTTTTAAATATAATAAATGATGGAATGTTGGAAAAAGTTTGAATTCGGACATTGGTGAATGTGAATAAAGGACTATTATATTTCAATTCAGTACGTTTTAGGTGGTTTTTAAGGTTTAAAAAGGCTCAACTTAACAATTTAACCGCGCACACAATAGTTTTTTCTTTACCTATACCCATACATACCAAAAAGATATTTATTTATGTCATCTGTCGACCCATCGAAGCAGGTAACATAAATTTAAAAGTTTAGTTTTGCCATCACCTGGAGGACTTATTGACAAATTTCTTTGTTCAAATACACTCTCGAAAATAACAACTCGTATATTTAAAACTATTTTCACACTAAAATAGAGATAAACGAGACTTGAAAGAAGGGGCGAGATGAGAAAGACGACTCTGGAGTGTAAAAATGTATTACTTTGCCAAAAAGAATTACTGAAGAAAATTGCAAGAAAATATAGGGACGCTGTTTTTAGAAGAGTCGAAAGGTTCTTCATCACAAGACAATATAGTAAACGTGCTGTAAGCTTTAGTTTCTATTAAATACATATACTTCAATTCACCGATGTTTTCTGACATGTGACTTTCGAATCCTTAGTAAATAATTAATTTGCTAACAAATGTTCTAAAAAATGTTTAATTATACGAGGGGAGATTTTTAAGTTCGCGGAATGAGACAGAAGAAAGTGGCCATTTTTTAAAGCAATGTCCTCTTTCATTTTCAAGTGTATACTAAAAATTGTATGCATTTATATCCAGTAGTTTAGTGGCAATCAACAAAATGATAAGTGATAGTGTGACAATTTTTGAATTGTTTGAATTGAATGACCGAATTGTCACAGGAGAAAAAACTTTAGTTCGATTTTTTAATTTAAATCGAACCAGAAGTCTATGCAGTAGAATTTAAAGGGTTGTCCAGCGCGAAAAAAAATTAAAGTTGTCTTCCGCTGGTAAAGTGCATCATCATCAAAGATGCAGCATCGAGTTGGCCATGATAGAGGCTACATTTGGTGTTATTTAGCTGACCTCGTATCTCATTAAAATCGTTAATTTGAATTTTCTTGTATATTCAAAATCTGCATGACTTAATTAATGTAAACAAATGGCAGATGGCAAAGTTTTATAACTTGCAACCATTCATAGAGCACCCAAATTAAAGCTATTGAATTACGACGCTAGGAGTTATGGAAGCGTGTTACTTTTTTTACATAAAATAAAACCTAAGTATACATACTATAAATACGTTTAAGCAAATGAAACTCCTTTTGTTGTATTGTTTTTGTTTTATACCAAAAATAATAGCGTAACTAGAGCTAGTTACCGTTACTTCGACTTATAACAAATTAAATTATCTGCCTCGTTACCGTGAAAATAACAAATGACTATTTACTCGACGAATTATTCAGAATATTTGAATTGACAAACAACATAAATGGAAAAAAATAACATATGGATGCAAGGACATTTCTGTTTGAACAGACGTTTATGCTAAAACAATTAAACAATCATACGGGGTGATAACCGGACATATCAGTCATAGAGATTTAACATGAAAAATCATAGTTTGGTAATTTCCCGCTCCCCAATTTATTTTAGAATAAAAATCTTCAAATAAAAGTTTTTGAGCATAAAATCGTCCAAGTATATGACTTTACAGGTTAAATCCCTATGACTGTTGATTGCAGGAATTTTTCCTTCAATCAACGCTATGACCTATGAGCTAGAGTTCCGGCCACCACCCTGTATAAGCGACCGTGAAGTCAATTGACTTATTTTTAAATGTTAAAACGCAAATCAAAACTATTCATGCTAGTCAGCAAGTTACTAGGAATAATACGTACAGGGTTAGGAGAAAGTATGGATCCATAGAAAAATCTCTGAAGTGGAATTGGTGATTGTAATGAAATTTTAAACATAGAGATAAAGGCCTATGTACTAAGAGGTATATCTTTTAGGCTGTTACTCATGATTATCACTATTGATAAATGCAAGAGAACGAGGGCTATTAAAATATGTAAAAACATACAGAGTGTTTCATTTGAAATTATAAAGTTGATGTCGTTTCCGGTTAAATCGGAAGTTCAATCAAAACAAAAATATGCCCATCGTATGCGCCATGTGTATTTACCCCTTTGTCCAAAATTTCTTTGCAATTACCAATTTCACTACAGAGATACTTCCATGGATCCATACTTTCTCCTAACCCTATATAGTTAAGAAGGCGATTTTTTAACGAATGGGCGGGAAAGTTGATATTTAGACATTTCGCTCGTAACCGTTAGCGACTTTAATATCGGGTTGATATGGCAAATAGTTATAATTCCTGATAGGGTAAGATTCAAAGAAGGCAATGACATATTTGTATATAGGAAATAAGAGCCTTATTAGTGAGAAAAGTCAAATTGAACTTGGTGTAATTTAAAAAAAAAAGATGTGTTTTTACCCAACATCCTTATTATTATCCCTATTAAAGTCGCTAATGGTTACGAGCGGAATGTCTAAATATCAACTTTCCCGCCCATTCGTTAGAAACCATCCTTTTAAAAGCGTAGTGCTGGGCCAGCACTGCTGGCCACATTGCCTTCATTTTAATACCGAGCTCGCGTTTAACAAAAGTATACCTAAAGCTTACAGTTTAAAGTGTTATCAAGCGCCATTAGAAGAAGCTATTATTATACATTATACAGTTTTTTTAGTAAAATTTTATTATAAATGCAATATTTGCTTACACAAAACATACTTGTACATATAATAAAAAGTAATACAAAAGCATAAACCGACAACTCTTAAGGGTGCTTTTAAAATGTTTTATATAATTTTATGTTATTACAAGTCATAAAAGCTTTATTTTTGAATTCACTTGCAAGAGAGGTAAAATTTGTAAAGTCTTTATGTTAAAGCCACTCGTACATCATATATAAAACGTTACTATAAGGTCTTCTTTAAGTGTCACGTTTAATTATTATTTTGTTGCTAGACTTGTGCACCCCGTAAGTGTTTGTATTTTGTGATAAGCCAATTATGAACGAAAACATAATGAACTGTAATTAATCCTTCCAGATACTTCTTGATTAAAGGGCTTTTTGATAAAATAACTTTTGAATGATTACATTTTAATCTAGACGAATTTGTGTTATAACTTTGATGTCAAGCTATTTCATAATTTTGGAGCTCCAATTTTATGAGATAATAATTGACGTCTTCTGTCCAATAACGACCCACGTTATTTTACGTAAAAATTCCACGTCTCAAACTATAAGTAAACAATGACACTTTTTTTAAATTATTTTTTCATCAATCTGTATACATAGAGATGAGTGCGTGATTAAATTTTTTTACCAGAGGCCGCTTTTGTTTATATCTTCCGATTCCACTCTGAGATAGATTAACCAAGTAAAACAATGTATTTTTTTTGAACAAGCAATAGAAATCAGAAACCGAATAAAAGTAAAATGAAATCGCAGAAGTCAAAACATGTTAAAAACATGTTGTGGTACTTGCACCTAAAACAGTGCTACCAACTTCTGTTATTGCGCCCTGGTTGAGCCAGAGACAAATACCAAGCATTGGACAGTAACCCTGTAGAACTGTTAGAGCAATGGGCGCATTCAGAAAATCGTAAGAACTCGTAACCGCAATGAAAGAAACTGTTTATTCATAACAACTCCTTTTGGTCATGGTGTAAAGCCAGTCGTTGTAAATTTCAGCAAATAATGTCAAATTACATAACTTTAATTGCACTCTGAGCCATATGCACAGGCCCGGATTAGGCCGCCGAGTTACCGAGTAAAACTCGGTGAGCCGCTCTTGGTTGGGCCGAGCGAGACCACTCGTACCAAATACCGGTGCATTTAGTAATAGACCCGGGACAAAATAGCCTAAAGCTGTATAGCCTTCGCTATTGTTTAGTACTTTTAGCCTTAGAATATAAAAATCAGGAAGGAAGGTTAGCAACCGTTGCCTATAAGACAAAATACGACGGAAACCACATTTTGGAAAACTATGGATGACTGATTTATCGTCGCGTCGAGTGGACATTATCATTGACTGTCATGATTTACTTATAAGTGGTAGTATAAGCAACCATTTCTATTGGAGAAATTTACCGGAAATCGCTATATTTAGAAAACCATTGCGATATACGCATGTATACTATTAGCTAAATGGCTCTTTCCTGGTAGAGTAGGAGGTAGGTATTTCTTTATTCAATGACTTTAAGCTCTTATGTGTGCTTTTAGTATGAACTAAAAGTCCCCACCCATCCGAGGGTAGGAACTCCCAAAATCGGACTTTGAAAGTCATAATTTAAAAAAAAAACTATTGTTAGTACCTATGGGAGTTTTCCTATTTTTAAAGGAAAGCACGTTAAACGATATCTATAAGTTTTCTACAAAATCTCAAGTCTAAATTGTCTTGTTTACTTCTGGAATAAGTGGGCCGATATTATATTGAGCTCGGGCCAAAAAATTATTCCAATGCGGTCCTGCGTATACAAAGTGGTGATCGAACCTCCCGGTTATAGGGATTTAACTTGTAAAATTATATTTTAATAATTTCCTGCTTTGCAATTTATTTTATAATAAAAATCTTCGAATAAAAGTTATAGAGCATAAAATTCTACTTCTAAATCAATAAATAAAATTAATTTGGGACGCTTTATGACACTAGAAATTGAATTTGAAAATTTTGAAAATTAGCAAAAATTACACTCACCATAAAATACTTTAAATAAAATTGTTTAAAATTGTTTTATGCTTTATCTAACAAATCAATTTTGTATTTTATATTCAATTATTAAATTTAAATTATAAAAATCATCACTAATTAGTAATTACATATTACAATGAATAGGTATGTACGTAAAACCTAAAAAAAAACTTTTCGAACTTTTTAGATAACATAATCCCGCATAATCCTTCCAACAGTTATGCATTTTTTGTACCATTTCAATGCATTTTTTTAAAATTATTTGAGAGTAGCTGAAGCAAAAAATGTTGAATGCTCTGATTTATTTTCACAACACAAAGTACTTAATGTGTCCAGTGTCGACCTGTCTATCGAGAAGCTCTCACGCTTATTTCGCTAAACAATTAAAAAGTTGCACTTATATTGATTACCCTAAAACTGATGTATAAAGGAAAATTTGTTGTTTTCGGGTACACACTATACAGGGTGATTCAGAACTCTATAGTCTTTGATTAAAGTGACGATATCTATAGAACGGTTAGTGATAGGTACACCCAACCTTATACATTTCTAATTATAAATTTTACTGGGAATTTGAATATGTAAAAATATATAGAGTGTCCTATTAAAAATAACAAAGTTATATAAGAAAGATGAGGACGTTTAGTTGAAGACTCTTTCATATCTCTTACAGAACTCGATATAATTCTAATGGCCCATCTATCCAGACTCGCCCTGTATAACACATCTGAAAATTGTAATGGGCATCAATTACCTAATGAAATTAGTAATTTACAATAACTCGCTCAGTTATTAGAATAATAAACCCCTGACCTAAGAATAATAATGCCCTAACATCCTCAATACGTCAACTAGAGATAGTGTTTGGCAGAATATTATATTACCGATTTATACTTCACGCTATGATATCAATAACTGTTGGTTTACTGATAGATAACTATCATTATGCACATACAGGGTGGATGGTGAAATACACCCCATGCTTTTTAGCGTCGAAAAATTAAATAAAAAAAATAACATTTTTAGTCCAACAAAGTGTTAGAAGTATATGTTGATAAGTAATTCATTTGCGAGGTGCTTTAACTATGAAACACCATGTATATTTGTGTACCTATATCAGCTGAGGAACTACCCCTCGTGTATTTCTTTCAATTTTTAGTCAAAAATTAATAGTTGCAATAATAAAATTACCATTGTAGACGTTATGGTTAATTATTAATAAATTAATAAACATTTGCAGATACCTATCTTTGTCTTATTAACAGTGGCGTAAATAACAAGCCCGTAGGGCCCCAAGATAGAATGGGCCCCCAAAACATCGTTTAGTATCAAAATTTGTTATAAAATCGATTTGTGGTCAAGTAGAATGATTATTAACTGTGGGTTGGGACCCCACTCTGGATATTACAGAAAGGCCCCTAAATTCTTAGTTACGCCACTGCTTATTAACGTAAAATTAAAGATGGACAATTGAAATTAAAAAACGCCAATAAAACGATAAAAATTGTTACAAAAAAATTACAAAATGACTTACCCTTAAAACAGACTGCAAAAATATCCAAACGATGAGTTGATAGAAAACACGATGTGGCCATCATCTCTACATCATTCATGAATTTCCACTTTGTTGATTGCAAAATGACGAACCAATCTACAAAAAAATCAATTTTGCAATCAATTATTGACGAAAAAACAAAAATTTTTGAAGACCTACCTTTAAGTTTTTTCTATCCCCGCTCATTCATGACTCTTCTCATGATTCTTTTAGAATATTTCAAATTAAAGCCCATTTCAATTTCTGAAACAAAAAAACATTATTGCAATTAATTTTAAAAATAAAAAAGTTAAAAACTTGCAATAATCAACTAAAATAATTACCTCGGATTGAACGAAGAGAAAATTAACTTTTGCTGCAAGCAATTAAGTTTTTTACGTGATTTTTCTAATAAAAAAACTTATTAATGAACGAAATTTTTCATCAAACTAAAATTGTATTTTAATAACTAACAACACTCCGTACTTTATAAAAATCGAATTACAACTATTTTTGCTTGTTCTATTCGCAAAGTATTGCAGATAACAGCGTGCGTATCAACACCTGCAACAACCTTGTGATTTTATTTAATATTTTTCGAATTTATTTTATTTTTAAAAAGAATTATTTATAAAGCATTCGCTTTTTTATTTAATTTTACTTAAAATCAAACAGTTATTCAATTATTTATCAAACCAACAGGGCTTTAATAGTAAATTTAAGTTGGCCTGGATTGGCGGCTTAACGTGCCTGTCTAAGCATATTCTGTCAGCTAAATTGCAAATTTAAATAACAAGCAGCTAAGCCTTTTTATGTCACAAAAATTTGAAGACCGTTTTAATTTAAGAGTAACGTTATTGTGTAACCAGTTCTTTCAGACAACGAGAGCCTGACTCGCGCTCCAACTAGCGTCACGCTTAGGTGAAGAAAGCTCTTTTAAATTAACCACTGCACTCAATTTCATTTAAATTATCAGCTAATAGTTAAAAGGAGTCTCCGAAAGCACCGTTTGAAGGAAATGTAAGAACCGTGAAACAAATCATCTCCTTCTGTAGTTAATAAATATTTAAACGTATATGGAGTGACGTTGAAGAAAATTTTACGTATTAGCAAACACCGGAAAACACACCAGAGATGTTGAATAAGAAGCTTTAAGTCCAACTGATGGCCCTTTTATTAACTTCCCCAGAATATGTTCCCTCAAAGTCTCAAAGAGATTTTGCGATTTAAAAACGTCGGCCTTCAAAAATTCCACTTGGGTCGAATTTACAAATTGGAGTCGAGAAAACTTGAAAGTAATCTAATAAGTATAAAATTTCCAATAAAACAAAAGAAAAACACCCGGAGGTTATTAATAATCTTTAGCTACTTTAAGTAGTGCAACTAAGTATGTAATTGTTAGTTGAAAGTGGCAAAGCGTTTAATTATAAAATTATATGCTGCGCAGTAAATCATTGGAAAAACTTTATATTTATCCTTAGGAAAAACTTTTTCTTTATGAGAAATTTTACATTTTAATTAATGAAAATTTGAATAATTTACAAACGGTAAGAAAAATGATTATTTTTCGGAAAATTAATAATAAATTGCTTACTTCCGTAGCTTTACGGCCTCGGGTAGGTTATGGCATAAGTTGGAATGTACATCAGGGTCATACATTAGGATTAAACGGTTTTTCATGGGTTGCTGTTGAAAGATTATTGATATGACTGACCATAGAAGTCAGGGTGTTCATAGAAGTTTGCATACTGAAAGAGCTATCGAAGACCGCGCGCTTATCTGAGCACCCTGTAGGTTCATCAGAGATGAATTTATTTGTCGTTTGTATACCGTGGATAATCGGCTTTTTAATCAACGAGCATTTTGTCCGAACTTGTTGTACAGAAGCAGAAACGCTTTTGTTGTAATTTTTATCTTCCGGTACATGAGCAGGATCCATAAAAGATGACAATTTTGAGCAATTTGAGCGAAAGAGATAGTATTGAAAGGAGCCAAAGTTCATCGTCTTAATCTATGTAGACTATTGTACAAATTTTAAATAACGATGTAGAAGTTTTCAGTAAGTCGATTACTCCAGATCTACCTTACTGAGTAGATTAAGCACTAAAACTTTCGTCACTGTTACAAAAAAGAGGTGTAGAGGACATGGATGAGAGTTTTCGCTTATATCTCAAAAACTGTGAGTCCTAGGGAAAATTCTTTTTATCAAAATGAAAAACTATCAAATTTCCTACAAGATTGTTTGTATTAATTTTTTTCTATTCCTTATAGTTTTTGAGATATCTGCCTACAAAAATCATTATTGTGTGGAAAAAAATTTCAAATTTAAAAAAATTGAAGAATAGAAGTTGAAGATAAAATAGTAAAATAAATTTAAAGCTTTACAACTTCTTTTGTGAAGACTGACATAAAACAAAAGGCTGAGGTGCTAGAGGCAAAAGTTTAACGAAAACGTGCAAGATTTGAAAAAAAAATTTTATATAAACGATTTTTGCGAGTGGATATCTTGAAAAGTATAAGGTATAGAGAAAAATAAATATAAAGTCTTGTAGGAAATTTGATAGGTTTTTATTTTGCTAAGAATTTTTTTTTCTCTAGGACCTACCGTTTTCGAGATACAAGCAAAGACCTCAAAAACGGGAACTTTCTATCCCCTCCCTTCCTAGACATATCGCTAGGACCGAGGACTTTTAGGGCCGTTTTAGATGGACTAAATATCGTACTAACTGTTAGTAATTGAATCAACTCGAGGAGCAAAAGCAAGGGAATCTTTTAGCTTTAACGTTGTACACGGTCATGGGTCAAAATTTCTATTGACGATGTTAAAGCTTAGATTCCCGTGCTTTTGCTCCTCGAGTTGATTCAGTTACTAACAGTTAGTACAATACGTCCATGTCAAATAGCCCTTAGTGTTTTTATCTCCGAACTAATCCAAACACATTCTTAAAGAAAAAGAATCCACCCTCTTCCTATGTCTCTATAACCCCATCGTTACGTTGACTAGACTATACGTGAAAAATTTATTAATGCCTAAAACGCCCAAAATAACCATAACTTGTCCGTTTTTAAAATAATTTGTAAATGTGAGGTTGAGATTGATAAGTCAAAATAATGCTTAGTTTCAGCAATATGATGTCATTACCAGGCGCGGAATGACTATACTTTTTCAGGACCGCAGATATTATTAAGGGCTCGCAATGTAAAATTTTGAATTACTTCGTCTTACGCCCCTGGTATTTTTTAAAAGGCCCACCCGAGACCCAAGAATTACGGCAGGTATGGGGATTATTTTACAGCAGAATATTGCCCCAAACAATACCTGAAGGTTAGTTGATCCATTAAAAATTAATGCAAGAAACTAAAGGCCTTCCTAGGGTACTAATGTTGTAGTAAAATGATTCTTGAATATTCTAAAGCCCTGAAGAATACATCAGAACTAATTTTGAAAATTCTATACCATAAACTGGGCATGGGTGGATTCCAAAATTGTAGATAGTCACCCTTACATGCCGCTCCTGTTGATGTACTCTTGTAACATTTTAGAAATCACCACCACCGGCCGAGCAGTCATCTCGAGACTTGAAGAAGCTTCACCCTGTATAAATCTGGAAATGTTGGAATTTTTTAATTATTAATTTGGTGAGAGAGTTCGGATTGGCCATAACTTCAGAGACCCGGGACGCTGTAGCGCCCAACGCACCTTTCCAGTCCGCGCCTGGTCATTGCTCATATGCTCATCCAAAAAGACATACTATGAACTTTCTTGATGACCTAGTTTCATGGGAACCTTGCGCGATTTGAGAGCTCTTTTGTCAAAATTGATCAGACAGATCCACTAAAAAAATTAATTAAGCTAACGTTTACCGCAAGGCACAGTGGCGAATTTCAGAAGCAGATTGCTTCAATGTACCCAAGAAAGTAGATGCTAAACATCTTACAAGTGTCTTATTTTCGCATTAATAATTTTCCAAAATATCTTATTTGTTTCGTAGAAAATTAGTCAGAAATACATACATTATTATTTCCTCCATAGCAAGTTATCAAAATTAATTTAATTCTGTTGCCACAGTCAGTACTAATTTGTTGGGATCCAACGTGATTTATTTGCCCCAACCGATTCCTTTTAATAATAAATTGATTTTTCAAAGCACATATAGGGTGGCTACAATGTGTTTCAACATTTGGACAACATTGTACATTATGAAAAAGAAATCACATGTTATAACACGAATTTTAAGCCACCTTGTACAATTATTTATCCAGTTTAAGAGGATAATGGTTAAGTAATCCCAAAATAGTAACTGTCAACTATAATTTCCTACATTTCGGGATTTTATAAAATAGAAGTGAAAGGTCCCTAACTAAAAATTCACTACTTCGATCCTCGAGGAGGTATGTTTTATTGGCGTCTACGACGTGAACATGTGAGTGAACATCCCTTTTTGATTTTTTAATGATCTCAAAACCTTTATTGTTATTACTTATTAAGAATTCGATGCATGTCAAGCGTACAATTTCAAAATCAATATTAAATTACAATCCAATTTTGAGTACATATCTCATTTCATATATTATATAGTGAAGTAATTAGCAATTATCTCCCCCATGTCGTATACGCGATGTCGGAGCGTTTAGTAGTGTGTATAGGGAGTGATTAGTTTGGCTCTTTGGCCCGAGGCCTATAGGATGATACGCCGTTGTGTATCTTCAAAGCGACCAGAGAATATAACGTTATCAAATTATGTGAAATGAATGATGATTGTTACTCTAAAGGGGCAACACTATTACGGCCTGCAGGCAGCACACGCGAATCTGTCAGTCGTATTATCCTTTTATCTCAACTCCTGGCTACTATATTCTTTTTGTTGTAGACGGCTATAATTATTTGCCGAAATTTACGAAGCTCTCAGATTTTTTATGAACCCAAATCTATATTTTACCCGAGTTCGCAGTTGTAACAAATTTTTTGTTTCACGCGAAGCTCAACGTTATAGCTACCTATCATTAAATAATTTTAAGTTTCTTTTTTTTACCAAAACGAGTGCATAATTTTATGTTAAAAAAATCCGACTCTTAAATCTTTTTTTTTATTTCGCACTTCATCTTCGTTTCAACCCCATCTCGTCGCGAAATCGTCCTATTCGGCGTTTTTTAAAACCATTTTTTTCTTTGTCATAAATTTTTGATTAAAGTCAATAACAATATTTAAACTTTTCTTTTTTGTTAAGAGAAGAAAAGCTTTTAGTATTTGTAACATATATAAACATTTTCTAAATAAGCGGATTTCATGAAACGTTATGAGAATTTTACAGAGTCAAATTCACAACATATGAGATGAGATTTTATTTAAATATATGCAAAGCGAAAATAATGTTGACATGATATTGTTAAACAAAAATTTATTCAAATGATGGCACACTTTACATTTTGCCAAACTGATAAAAAATTCAAATCCTACATTTTATTACTGCCCTATTTACTCGAAGAGTTACCCATCAAGCTTAGAACAAATCCTGTCCTCCCCTGTTAATTCATACCCTGTCTGTCTTTCAACGAAAGATCATTTATCGTTATGTCTGTCGGCCTGTATAGTACAGTAGAACTAATAAAAGAGGTGGACCTAATTTTCACATAAATGATTCCTGTTGCAAATTAGAGGTAACATACTTCTATTCAACATAACAAAAATATTATAAAAAATTTGAGAAAAATTATAGGTAAATAAGTAGTAAATTTTTGAAAAATTATATAAACGCCTAAAAAATAAAACTGGGCAGATTGCTACATAGAACATATAGGACGCAGTCCGAAAAACACAAAAATAAAATAAAATGCCTCAAAAATTATTTTGTATTATTATGTTATATTGTAAGGGTATTATGACCCCTCGAATATTGAAAAGAAACTTAAAATTATAAATACTTAGTAAATTTTTGAAAAATTATATAAACGCCTAAAAAATAAAACTGGGCAGATTGCTACATAGAACATATAGGACGCAGTCCAAAAAACACGAAAATAAAAAAAAAGCCTCAAAAATATATTTTTTAAGGGTATTATGACCCCTCGAATATTGAAGAGAAACTTAAAATTATAAATACTTCGTAAATTTTTGAAAAATTATATAAACGCCTAAAAAATAAAACTGGGCAGATTGCTACACAGAACATATAGGACGCAGTCCGAAAAACACAAAAATAAAATAAAATGCCTCAAAAATTATTTTGTAAGGGTATTACGACCCCTCGAATTTAGAAGCGAAACTAAAATTATAAATACTTAGTAGATTTTTGAAAAATTATATAAACGCCTAAAAAGTAAAACTGGGCAGATTGCTACATAGAACATATAGGACGAAGTCCGAAAAACAAGAAAATTAAAAAAAACGCCTCAAAAATATATTTTGTAAGGGTATTATGACCCCTCAAATATTGAAGAGAAACTTAAAATTATAAATACTTAGTAAATTTTTGAAAAATTATATAAACGCCTAAAAAATAAAACTGGGCAGATTGCTACATAGAACATATAGGACGCAGTCCGAAAAACACAAAAATAAAAAAAAATGCCTCAAAAATATATTTTGTAAGGGTATTATGACCCCTCGAATATTGAAGAGAAACTTAAAATTATAAATACTTAGTAAATTTTTGAAAAATTATAGAAACGCTTAAAAAATAAAACTGGGCAGATTGCTTCATAGAACATATAGGGCACAGTCCGAAAAACACGAAAATTAAAAAAAATGCCTCAAAAATATATTTTGTAAGGGTATTATGACATTATGACCCCTCGAAGGTTTGCGAACTGTGGGCCAAACAAAATGGCGCAAAAAAAATTTAAATCCGAATCTAAGATTTTGGGCGACGTTATTTTCAAGTTATTTTTAAGATGAAGGCCGAAAAAACGTATTTCGCACAAGAGTACGGATGTATATTTTCAGTATGTTGAATAGAAGTATGTTACCTTCAAATTGCAACAGGAATCATTTTTGTGGGAATTAGGTCCAGCTTAAGATGTTTTTTCAATTAGATCTACTGTACTTACTAGTATTTTCGACCAATATTGCTGAGTCTGTCCGTCTGTTTTTTTTTAAGTTGTGTAATGAGTAATGAGTAATGTCACGTTTCATTTCTTTTATTGCAAAATAGTTGTTAATTTATCGTATGTGCTTATACATACAAAAATTTTAATTAAGTGGATTAAAACCAATCAACTTTTTTGTAAATCTCTTGTGATTTGCACATAAAAAAATACATCAGACTAATTAATAAAAATGTTGAAAAATTAAATAATGTTGGAGATTTATCAAGGACCAAAGTTTTTAATCATTATTACTTATTATTATTATTAATAATCAAATTACAAATTTATTTAAGTTTAAAGCCGTCTGTAAATTCGAAATTTAATTAATTAAACGAAGTTATACAATATAATTTTATACTGATTTTCACTTGGAACGATTTATTAAATTATAATCGGACAGAAAACGAAAACAAATTTTTGTCAAAGAAAAGAACTTTCCGATTTGTTTTTTTTAACATACGATTTAAATTTAAAATTAACGTCGAATGTCTTAATCTTAATTACTTTGGATGAAAAACGAGAAGGTCGCTTTTATTTCTATTTTTTTTAATTTGTGAAAGTATTTTCGTGTTCATTAATTAAACAAATCGAATTAAAATTTATACTACATAACTACTATGAAGAGTAATTTAATCAATTTTGCAAATAAATGGGATTAGTTAATGTATAACAAGGTCGAGTGTTAAACAACCTGTATAAATAGATGTATAAAATTAAATTTATTTTCTTAATTGGTAATTAGATTATTACATAAACAAGAACAAGAGATGATAATAATAATAATCCCTTTTGTAGTGTGTAAACTCATTAGAGGGTTGAAATTGTGGAGAGTGAGTACAACAATGTACGTCCTGAAAGTAATGTGGCTAGCAGTACGTTGCTGCTAAAATTGACTATTATTAGCCCAGACGACAGCACTCTGAAGTACCTACATCCAAACGCTTTGAATACTGTAAATGTTCTCCAAGACAGACTGACTTAAAAACCCTTTGAGATGGACTGGTCTAATGTCAAACGCTTTGCGCTAAACTGCCAGTTTTTGAAATACAGTATCCTATAATAAAAAAAGTCGTATCATAGGGAATGCGCAGTAAGTTCCGAAAGAGACAGATAAAGACAAAAAGAGTGAGAGTGTGGGGAAGTAGGATAGAAAAAGATAGGGGATAGTTGAGAGACAGAGTGGTAGAGAAAGAGTTGCGAGAAGATAAGTAGAGAGATCAAAACAGTCATCTCGTCTATCATCCAAGAGAGAAACAGAGAGAGAGAGCGCGATATGGTGATATACCGATAGTCCGGAATTAAAATCCGGAATGATTACATACATATTCGTCTTACAGCAGCACAATAGAGCATAATATGTAGAAATGAAATCAAATCATAAGAATTAATGTTTTTTTTGGTTTTGTTATTAAAATAAAATTCCCAAATTTTAATATTAAAAATAATCTCTTGTGAACGAGTTGAACAAACTGTACGAGAAACAATAAAGTTGAATTAAAATTAATATATTTAAATGTAGAATTATGTGATTATTTTCTCTTTGTAGTAGCTTTTAATACTTTTAATGTTCTTTAACCCGAAACAGGAACTGGGATGTAAATGAAAATTTGTTGTTTAGAGATTGTCCCAAGAGCAACACAAAATTAGTTATAAGGGTGATTCTAGAGAGATACTACCAATGTGTATAAATTTTATTTACTTTCATATTTATAGTTTTAGAGCAATCTGCGCTAAAATGATTAATATTGCGGATTTAAAAATGTAAATTTTACTACATGCTTGGAAACAGCTGTTGTTTATCAAACTATCTAATTGACGGAATAAAGATTTAAACAATCTTACCAAACTGGTTCAAACCCCGAAGAGAAAAGTTTTGATCCTAGAATCTTGATCTTAGAGTCTTGATCTTAGTCTTAATCCTAGAGTCTTGATCCTTTAATCTTAATCCTAGAGCCTTGATTCTTGAATCTTAATTCTAAAGTTTTGATCCTTGAATCTTGACCCTAAAGTCTCGATCCTAAAGTCTTGATCCCAGAATCTTCACCCTAAAGTTTTGATTCTAGATTCTTGATCCTAGAATCTTAATCCTAGAGTCTTGTTTCCTGAATCTTAATCCTAGAATCTTAATCCTTGAATATGAACTCTAAAGTCTTAATCCTTGAATATGGACTCCAAAGTCTTGATCCTTTAGTCTTGTTCCTACAGTCTTGATTCTTAAAACTTAATCCTAAAGTCTTGATCGTTGGAGCTTAATCCTAAAATCTTGTTCAAGGAATCCTAGAGTATTGATCCTAGAGTCATTGATCCTTGAATCTTGGCACAAAAGTCTAAATCCTAGATTCTTGATCCTTAAATCTTAATCCTACGGTCTTGTTTCTTGAATCTTAATCCTAGAGTCTTAATCCTTGAATCTTCACCCTAAAGTCTTGATCCTAAAGTTTCGGTCCTTGAATCTTGATGGTACAGGATGATACAGGCAGCTTGTTCACCACAGTGTGTCAAAAATTGCAAGAGCTGATTTACTTGTCGCCTACCGTGTCAAAAGTTCTCGAAGAGATTGTTTTGCTCGAGCAACTCATTACCAAATTGCAACTCCAGCCGAGTAAAATATTTTAATAAATATATAAATGTTTGTCCATCATTTATTTCTGAATAAGTGTTCAAACGTTGAAACTACGCCACTGATATAAAGAATGAAAACGCTTAAAACATATTAAAGATTCGAAAAATGGTAAAGAGAAAACAATAAGAAATTGAAGTAGAAATTATAAAATAAGGATATGTCAATAAATGTAAACATAATAGCAGTAACACAATGTAATATTTCTGACAAACTAAGAAAAGTTTTATTGAAATGCCATCTACTTAGGATATTTCTCTATGATAATCGCTGATTGCTTCAACTTGAACCATCATAAGCTTCTACAAGCACAATATTGTATCGTCAGATCGATTTGAAAGCAAGGAATAACTGTAAAAATTTATCTGCGAATCTTACATCTATTGTGTTCGCTATTCAAACTCAATTGTTATACAGGGTGTTTCACTTTACATCGCCTATATGCTATACATAAAAATCTTAAATTTTTTGAATTAATTGAAAATTTGTAAGATCAGTTAGCGTCCCTCCATCTCTTCAAATAAGAGAGTCCATGTTTAGACAGCAGAAGCGAAATACCCTGTATTGGATCATCCCCTCAATATTTTAAATTGCAAGTCTTTAGATAAGGATAAGGTAGTGAGTGGTAAGGGGATATAAAAAAGCATGAGTTGGAAACAGGTGCTCCCTAGATCAGAAGTCATTTCTGAAGATCTAACAGTCTTAAAGGAAGATCTAAAGTGCTGGGTTACAAATGGTTACAGCTCTCCTTCATATCTTGAATCTTTCTATTAAGTCCTGGTAGTCCTAGACGGTTAACAGAGCTGGTCTCAAGTTTCTTTTACAAATTAGAAGATCAAAAGTCCTGAGTTGGAAACACACGCTCCCAAGATTACAAATCCTTCTTACAGATCTGAAATTCTGGGCTGGGAATATGGACTCTTCAGACAACAAGTACTTCCTACAAACAAAATAGTTCTGCAAGACTATTGGGGTTAGGTCCCTGTCAGATCACAAACCTTCTCTCAGATCAGGTAGATCTGAAAGAAGATCTATTGTCTTGGGATTAAAAATCAAAAATTTGAAAGTGTTAAGGCTCGTCTACACACACAGGCTTACCTTCCGGTTTGCCTGTGCAGGCGGCCTGCACAGACCAAACCGGAGCGTGTAAACATAGCGTTCAGGTGACCTGCACAGGCCAAACCGGAGCATGTGAACAGCATTCAGGTGACCTGTGTAGGCCCTGCCTGCACAGGCTAACCGGAAGGCAAGCCTGTGAGCCTTAAGAAGTTCTAGTAAATTTAAAGCCTTACCGGGCCTTGTAGACCTTTATTTTGTATAGGATTAATATCAAAAACATTTAAAAATGCATTGTAGGTATATTTTTTAAAACTTTTTTGATTCTTGGTGCCTGGTAGCGCTATGAGCAAACAAGAGAGTGCGGGAAGATAAATTAAATATCCTGCCATTGCCTAAAAGCTCACTGTCACTCTTGATTTATAATGATATATTTTTAACCACCTCTAAACCATCATTTCAATCAGTACCTAAACCTATTGAATTAATTTTGATCCATAAACACTTCAATTTGTAATATTCAATATCATCATATTAAAGTACGTCATTGTAATTCTAACTAATTAATTTAAAAAGCTTTGTACCGTTAATACGTAACCATCGATTTTCGATTTTAAAAAATTACATACATGCGATCCATATTTACCTAAATTAATTTAAATTAAAATGAAACAAATAATCATAAACCGAAAATCGGATTAAAAATTAATTTAAAATATTTCATTACAATAATTAATTTTGGGTTTTGCACAGTTTAGATCAAATTTTCATTATTATTATACAGTTTTCCTTTTTATGTAGCTATTTCCATCCAGAGGTTAACATTATTGATAGGAAGATCGAAAAACTAAAATTCCGAAGCCTAAAAAAGTTAACCAAACTACTCTGTCCAATTCCGTATCCTGATATAAATCTTTTGTCAACGCTTTCTGTTTCCTGGGTATCTTAGAATATTATTTTTTGTAGAAGGTCGCTTGTCTCATTTCTCAAATTCTGCTGGGCCAAGGGTCATCAAGAAAATGAGGGAAATGAAAGATTTGACGAGTTGGTGAGAGAACTACAGGAGTTTGATTACTGGAGCCCATTGGTCCCAAGCCCATTCTAACCTCTTAGATCGTTGTCCTCGATACTTGAGATAAAATATGCAGAGTATTGCATTTAAAATATCGGAAATGATCACACTCCGTTGAACGTCGATCCAGTGTCCCTTGAACAAACACTTTGAAAGTAACTGAGCCGATCAGAAACATTTGGCCATATTTATGCCTAACGCTGTATAAATATAATATAATTTACTTAAATTTCGATTACATATTAGGACACTAAGAGCTATATGTGGTTTATAGCTGTTCGTTCAATTAAATAATTTATTAAATTATTATAGAACATGCACCTGCACTTAGCTTAACTAATAACTAATAAAGTACAAGATGATGCTAAAATGATCATCTAAAACATCATTATTGCCATTATATAAACCAATAATAAATAGCTTTAATAGGTAACTACTTTTTACCACTTATTATCAAACATAAAAGGCGGTTGTGGGTTCCAAATATGGATTACGCTAAGCAAGATCAAGATTTCATATTAGGTAATTTCTTAACTCGATGAAAATGTGTACCTTTTCTATATTATGTTGACAAAGATTACTTGTTTTAAAATAATGTGAGGAGGTTGATGTTTACTTCTTCTTCTTCGTGTTCTCGGACGACCAACTTAGGTCAATGGCTTTACCTAAAGGCAATTCTAGCAACAACGTTGAACTTGAATAAAAAACCAAACAAGTTTTATATGTTGTTGCTACAACCTACTTCTTTTTCTTCTATATACGTGTGTATGTATATTCTTCGGTTTGTTTAAAGCATCTGCAAGTATTTTTTGATATTAAGTTAATACATGGAACGCGAGTTAAATTAATCTCGCGAGAATTGCCTTTTAAAGAGTTAATTAATTTAATTAGTAAAATTCGGAACGAAATTGTTTGAAATAGAAACGTATAAATAAAGAAAATTAATAATGGCGTTTCCTGTAATAGTTTCCTTTTGTTAAATGGGGTCCCACAGGGTCCTCTATTGTTTACTTTTTGTTTCGCTAATTCTTGGATAATTACAACAATGGGTGTAGTAATTTTTTTAAATTTTGTAATACTCGTAATATTTTTTATTTAGATATTAGAGTCGCTTCAATAGCATCGATCAATAGCAAATTACAAGTTGTTAATTATTCTTATATATTATTTTAGCACCAAGTTTTTGATTTGATTGTAGTTATTGATAGTTACTACAAAGATGTTATGTGGAAAGTTCTACAATTAACATTTGCATAAAGATGGGATCGTATATAATAATCCTTTAAAGGCACTTTTTTGAATTGTTGAAAGGGAAACATAAAAGTAAAATTAATTAATAAGTCGTTTCCTGTTTTATTCGACGTTTACTTTGTAAAGTGGAGTCCCACAGGGTTCTCTCTATTGTTCACTTTTTATTTCGCTAATTCTCGACAATTACGCAAATGGGTGTGGTAATTTTTTAAGTTTAGATTCCGTGCTGGTAATTTTTTCAAAAAAAATGTGTGTGTGGCTACCAAAAAACAATTTCTAATTATTTTATAACTATTATTTCTCTCAAATGTAAAAGAATGTCATACAAATGTCGAAATTTAAAATTTCGAGTGTATTATTATGCTATCATTAAGGATAATGACTACTGTTTTCGTTTTATCATCTCTTTTTCAAGAGACAAAATTTGTCGTTTTTAAATATTAAAAATAATTGACATTGGCTATCTCAAGTTGAAGAACACAATTACTTTAATAACTTAACCAGAAAGATAATTTAAATAATAATAATCGACCTTTGTTGTGTCTTCCTTACATAATTTTCAACTATTCATTTACTTAAGGAACACACAAATTAATTCCGGACAAAAGATTTATTTTTTCATAAATTCTAACTTAATAAACGTTTAAGAAAAAAATTTTTTTTCAAAATGGACAAACGTGAGAATATGCCCTTATGGTTTTAAGAAACAATAACAAATGGCATTTGTTGTATCATTAAATTTTATAATGTTTTGTTATATTTAAGTACCTCGTAATGGAATTGGTTGGAAGTACATTTTAATGGTACTTTTATATATGAATTATAAGAACAACGTTATGTTACATATAAATAATTAATAAGATCACGTGCTGAAAATTATAGAAAATTGCTTTAAAATCGAACAAAAAATGTTTTAAAGTATTAGACTGTTATTAGAAACTAAAATAATATACTTAAAGACTTTGTATTAGCTTTATTTTAAAATATTAAATATTTACTTCTCACATGCTTTCTTCACCAAGTCATCGTTTCACCATTTGACCTCAACAAGGTGTTAAAAAAATAAATAATGAGTTGGCATAGAGATTTCAGTTGTTTCAGGATATTTAAAATATTTACTTGCATCCTTATAAAAAGCACGAAAATGTATAACTTTTTTCTAATTTGACCAAATCTGATATTCTCTTCAGGTTTTGAATATCTCTATAAAAAATAAAAATTAAAGAGACCACCCTAATGGCTTTGCCTTAATTAATTTGCATTTTATAATCCTGTAATATGTAATTAGAGTTATTTGGAAATTGGAAGTCGACGCCGTGCAAAACCAACGTTTTCAACACGTTTGCGAGACTAATGCACAATTTCAACAAAACGCGGTCAATTATAATAGCCACCCTATATAATCATAAAAAAATAAATATATTTTTTTTAGTACAAAAGCAAGGCAGAGGATAATTTGAAATTCTTATAATCGCATAAAAGTTTAATTTTCTTTTTTGTTTAACTTTTTTTTTGAAATTAAAAATTGTAAAAAAACAAAATGGTTTTTGTTGATTGGTTTGTAACAAAATTTAATCAATATAATTTTAAAGAAAACAAAAACAATGCATTTCAATTTCAATTAGTTTCAAAAATTGTTCAACTTTTTTGTGACATTTTAATCCCTAAGGAGAATAGGAAAAATTTGATGTCAACTATAAATACATAAAAATAATTTTTTGGATGAAAAAAAAAATATTTTTAAAAGCTCGAAAGTGAAAATTCGTATACAGTGTGTGCAAAAAGTCTTGTATTTTTTTCTAAAACCAATAATAAAGGTTCAAACGGGGGAATGAGAGGGGTTAAGTGTGTATTATATTTAAAAAGTGTTTTCTAAGGGTGTTCTGTACGCCACTAAATTCAAAGTCGCATTGTACCCCACTCATTTTCTTTCTTTTTCATCTGCCTATTATTATGGTATGTTCGATAATCGATACTGGAAGGCCAAGTTGACTTTTAAATCCTCATTAACTTATTAACACCCTATTGTGTTGAGTACCAATTAAAGAGAATATTTTACGTTCTTCTGCTAGCTTTACTTTTTTATTGCTACTCAACCCAGCTGAGGGTGCTAATAAGTTAATAGGAATTTGAAAGTCAACTTGGTCTTCCTGTATCGAACAGACTATACAGCTGTAGATTTGTAAATTTCTGTTCTCCCTGTTCTTATTAATTTATTTTCTATAGTGGATTAGTTCAATTTTTTGATTGCACCCTTAGAAACGGTTAATGACCTAGGAATATTTTCTTATGGTAGAAATCTATAAATTTCACATATATAATTAAGGCTAACTTCGAATACAATAATAATGGGATGCATTGTAATACCTCTGTATATAGAATATTCATACAAAGCCTATACATAATACGAATACCCCAGATTCGAAGATAAAAATTTCAGATTTCAGATAAATAACCAATGAGAGCGAAAGTATAAGCGTAAGTAATTACTAATTATTTAGGTAAATATTTTAATATTTGCCAGTGACGTAGTAAATAGATAGAAAGTAAAACGTTGTATACTATGTATGTTATGTAGATTGTAGATATTAGGTACCTACGTTAACATTGACATTACTCTAATTTTCAGGAATCTTGTCAACCTAAAATAACATTAAATACCAGGTATAATCAAAAAATTATTAGTCACAGTTTAGGACCTATCAGACAAATATTTTAAAAAATATGCACAGATTATTAGAAAATATGCAAATATTTTTTTTTAAATATGCACAGATTTTTTTTAAAAATACTCGAAGATTTTTTCAATATGCTCAGTTTTTTTAAGCTATGCACAGATTTTCTTTAAATATGCTCAGATTTTTTTAACAATATGCACACATTTTTTTCATATGCGCAGATTGTTATAAAATTATGCACATTATAAAAAAAAATATGCAGAGGTTTTTTTAAATATGCGCGGGTTTTTAAAAAATATGCACAGATTATTAGAAAATATGCAAATATTTTTTTTTAAATATGCACAGATTTTTTTAAAAAATACTCGAAGATTTTTTTAATATGCTCAGATTTTTTTAAACAATATGGACAATTTTTTTAAAATATGCGCAGATTTTTAAAAAATATGCACAGTTATTAGAAAATATGTATTTTTTTAAATATGCACAAATTTAAAAAAAAAATATACAAGCTTTTTTAAATATGCTCTGATTTTTTTAAACTATACCTCTGATTTTTAGTAATAAGCACAAATTCTTTTTTTTTCAAACGTCAAAAAAACTTGACATTTTGTTACTGAACAAGTAAGGTTAAAGTTCTACTTTTACATCTTAGGAGGTAAAAGTAAATTCTAACCCTAAATATTTACAACAAATTGTAACGTAAAATGATATTTCTAAGCATTTGTAATGTAAAAAGGTAATGTTTTTATAAATTTTCTGGAATAACTTATTCGTTGCGTTTAATAATTAGCTTCTTTTCACAAGTTAAAGTTAATTTTAAAAAATATTTGACAATTAAACTACCTACAAGTAATTGACAAAAGATGGCGTTAGTTAAAAAAATGTTATTTATCGTTTTTATAAATTTTACGTTTGAAGAAAAAATTAAATGTTTCATACGGAGTAAAAATGTCACTTTTTTTATGCAAGTCAGTAGGGCTTGTCAGACGAAACAAAGTTGAGTCTGACAACTACTGACTTGCATAAAAAAAGTGACATTTTTACTCCTAATAAAACAAACTACTATTAAAAAATATGCACACATTTCTGTTAAATAAGCGCAGGTTTTTTAAAATATGCACAGATTTCTTTAAATATGCCCAGATTTTTTTAACAGTGGGCACAAATTTTAAAAGATATGCAGATTTTTTTAAAACTTGCACAGATTTTTTAAAAATATGCAAAAACTTTTAAAAAACATTCCCAATTCTTTTAAATATGCGAAGATTTTTTAAAAAAATATGCAATTTTGTTAAATGTGCACAGATTTTTAAAAAAAGTTTTGTAATATATGCTGATTGTTTCAAAAATATGCTAAAATTTTTTTTATATGCACTTTTTTTTTAAATTTGGACAGATTTTTTTAAATATGCACATGTTTTTTTTTTATGCACAGATTTTTTTAAAAGATATCCAGATTTTTTTCAAATAAGCACAGATTGTTTTAAAAATGCAGTTTTTTTTATATGCACGATTTAAAAAAATATATGCAGATTTTTTAAATATGCTCAGATTGTTTCAAAAATATGCACAGATTTTGATCAAATAAGCACAGATTTTTTAAAAATATGCAGTATTTTTATGCACTAACTTTTCATAAATATGCCTCCTCAACACGTCGTTTAACTACCCCACACGTCTGACTGTTTCCAAAAATATTGAGTAAGCACGAAGGGAAAACGAATAACGCCCTTAAAGATATTGATGCAGCGTTTCTCAACTAGTCGATTACTACCTTCTATGTGAGGGTTCAGTTCTAGCGGAAAAAACTTATGGAAGCACAAGTTCAAGCGTACAGTGTTCAAGTTCAAACTGTCAAAGCACTAAGTCAAGAAAAGTGTTAACTTTTTTTTGGGGTTTAGGGAGGTCAATAAAAATGTTAAGAAACTCGGCATTAACAAAAGATGATTTTCAGGGCGATTTTTTAATAAGTGGCATCAACATTGGGAGAAGGTGTGACCTGTCAAGAAGATGAAAAGGGGTCACTCATTGCAAAAGGGTATCATTTCTCTTCAGGAAACCCTTTCCAGCTGCTAAAAAGTAAGCAATAGAATAAGAACGATTTAGAAATTTATGCGCTCGTTCCAAAAATTTTTTCAACTGTTCGGACACACTGTATATTAACCACACCTTAAAACAGCAAATGATAAGTTATGATTTATTTTTTTTACTTTCATTTTATAAATGTTTAATTCACTTTTTATTTTCACCAATTTATTTAACTTTCAGTAATTATTAATTTCGCTAAAATAATTTTTAGCTTTTAAAATAAACATTTTAAAAGTGATTTCATAAATGATAAATTGCTTGAAAATTTTCTTTTCAGTACAAAATTGATTATACGTGTTTAAAAAATAGAAAAATAAAGAGGAACGGGTTTTAAGGAAATGAAGTCATATGATTTCAAAGCAATGGTAAATACTTCTTCATCGATTTGTATAAGTAAATTCTTTTGTGAATGTATTCGCATTCTGTTTTTAAAGAGATTAAAATCAAATTTAAAAAAGCTTCCAGTAAATCTCTCTAAGAAAATCTATTGAGGAATGAAAACATCAAATAAAGTTTTATCAAAACGTCAAATTTCGTTAATGAGGCTTGTATTAGTGCCATGATGTTAAGCACAAGTTGAAGATAATCGTAGCTTGTAGATGTTAATTACAAACGCTTATGCCAAAACCAAAAGTAAAAGATATACGAAAAGTTGGTTGAGAGCCAAAAATACTCACGTTCGGAACATTACATAAGGAAATGGCATTTTAAAATAATTTTCGTATTTCTTAAGATTCTTACTATTTATGAGTGACTTAGGAAAATTAAGTGATTCGAAGGAAAATAAGGAAAAATACAACAAATCTTTTAAGAATATGAGAAATCCATTTTTGAAATTCTTCTCAAAGACAGCAAAATACAGGCTGTCAAACTACAGTGAGTTCCTTGGAACTAAAATAGAAAATTTGCCTCTCTCGAAGTCACATCCAAAAATTCACCCTTAAAAATTATAAAATCTCAAATTTAGTGGTTTTAAAACAAATCACCTTATCTCCAAAACTACTACAAATATTTTAACACTTTTTACAAACGTGAGTTGCTTTAGTAATTGAAGTTAAAAACTTCAACTTGCAAGAAATCCATTTAATTACTTACAAACTAATTCAAATTAATGTGTGAAATAACAATTGTTTGGAAGTTGCTTTCTATACATACAAAGATTAGAAGTAACGAGTTTCTAAGTTTAATAATAATTTTAATTTAATAACACATTGTTTTACATTTTATGCAATGAGAGTAGTAGTTGTAATTTAAAAATGTTTCTCTTTCGTTTTTCGCTCTTGCAATATGATGTGCGTTAAATCAAGACGAACTCTTGATAAAGTTGAGTGTAAGAACAAGAAGAACGTAATCAATCTAAACTACATGTTATATGAGCTCTGTAGAAAAATAGCCAAGTTTTAGAACTTAAACTAAGTTAGTCTCATAAAGTATGGTTGGGGTTGCTGTTGGAGTAAAGTTGACAAGAAATCTTCAGTTGTAAAGGAAATTAGTCACTACGAACTAGACCAAAGAACGACAGATTAGTCTGTCGAAAAGGTAATTTACCCTCATCGACACAAACCCCCTAGACCACTATTTATTTTTCACCTGGAACTATTCGTGCGGTGTTGCCGCTTTTCTTAACATCGAACCCCATTACTTTAGTTTAAAAGTTAATTGGAAACCTATAGCTCGGAGCTACAACAAAATACTTAGGTACCTGTGTGTTACGATTTCGAGTTATTAACTTGCTTAATTAAATATTAAAATGTTTGACGACATCTTACAGAAATTATCTCCTTAATGTTTACTTTATGTGTATTTTGTATATTATATTAAAAGGTAATTAAATGTTAAAAGCTAATATTATAATGTTAAGTATAAAATTTGCAGCACAGAGGTTTAAAACCACTTACAATAAAAGTTTATGTTATGTAAACGTAATAACTTTTATATCTGTCTGTGAAGTTTGATAATGGAAATTTTACATTGTAACATCAAAATATTTAATTTTTCTTAATACAATATTGTATTTGATTTCAAAATAGACTTAAAATTTGCATATTTCTATTAAATTGAAAAATAAAAGTTGTTTAGAATATCTTGTTTAATTACTTAGAATGTGCTTAGGCTCTGGATTCTAAATTTTTATTAAGAGGGCAGTTTTGCCTCATATACCCTTATAGATCGGCTGCGAAAATTAAACTCATTAGCACCCTCCCAATAACCCAGCAGAACTCTAATTCATGCACGAGAAACCCCGAAATGTGCCCCGACAAACAGTTAAACCGGCTGCGAAAATTAGACCCATTGTACACCCTCCCAATAACCCAGCATCAGAACCGTTTCTCTTTTCCTGTCATTTCTTAATCTATCCACAACTTAGGAGCAACTCGAGTATTTTAAAACAGGCGAATCAACTCTAATTTAGGACCCGTGAGACCCAGAAATGAGGCCCGATAGACACTTAAACCGGCTGCGAAAATTAGACCCATTGTGCACCTTCCCAATAACCCAGCAGTGGAACCTCTTTTCTTACTATTTCTTAATCTATTCCAAACTTAGGAGAAACTCGACAATTTTAACGGGCGAATAAACTTTAATTCAAACAACTTGATACCCAGAAATATGGCCCCATAGACACTGAGAAAATCAGACCCATTGTGCACCATCCCAATGACCGAGTAGCTGCATTCCATTTCTGTCATTTTTCAAGTCATCCCACACTTAGGAGGAACTTGGGGTTTTAATAGGCGAACAGTGTCTAATTGTGGCCATGTCAAACCCTGAAATATCTTCCAACAGACTCTTAGACCGACTGAGAAAATTAGACCCATTGTACACCCTCCCAATAACCCAGCAGTGGCGTCTCCCTTCTTACCATTTCTTAATCTATCCCACAATTAAGAGAAACTTGAGAATTTTGGCAGGCGAAGCTGTCTCTGATATTGTCCATGACAGACTCTGACAAGGATTCTTTAGTAGATGTCTATATAAAGGTCATTTTAAGGACGTTCTCCGCCGATTGGTCTCCGTAGTTACATCTTCTGCATTTAGAGTCTTCTGCTACATATAGTGTATGAAGATGTTTCTTTGACTTGAGGCACCCATTTCTGCATCGGTATGTAGGTACTCAAACCAATAGCTGAATGTCATATCTTTTGAGTTTTTAATAGGCACTGGATAGTGTCCTCTTTAGCTCTCTTTAATCTGGAGCTATAGGAATCAGTTTTAACTAGGAACCACACACTAAAATTATTTTGTTTTCGAAGACGATTCAGGTGTAAAATGTTGGAGCGTTTAAATCCAATCCTGTATCTGCAGTTTAGCGATTTCAGTAATCATCTCTTCCAACTCATAATCACAACTTGACTCTGTCTAAAAGTTAAACTTGACAACATCACAATTTGGAGGCTTAAACGGAAGCTTAAATGATAAACTTTCACTATAATGTCACATAAGTGACATAATTTCTTGTAGTTAAGTGCCCTTAGGTGCACTCGCGTAATTTATTAGTTTATTTTACATACATGCACCGTTAGCTTGTGTCACTCTTGTTCCAAATAAAAGCGTTCTAAATATTCTTTTTTAAGTATTTAAGCCTTTAAAATGCCATACCCACGTTTTTATTACCTAATTCAAATTATTTTTATGCTTTAGTCGAGTGTCGCTTCAATAAAACGTATCGCGATATTTTCCGTTTTGTAAACTAATAATTTTTAAATTATACCGTTGAAATGTAGGTCTCTATCATTTAATACAGATATATAAAAATCAAGTTTAATGATAAGTTGAAAGATAAACCGATTAATGTATAACATCCTATCCGTTCACTTTCTGATATCTGTAATTTAAGTAGCTAGACACAAATCAATTATAATGAAAGGTTAGGTTTAGAGCAACAACCTGTTGATGTATTTAGATCAGGTATAATAATGGAAATTATATATTTTTTTATTTTGATCCATAAAAAATTGTTAAGAGGTATTGAAAAGTATAGTCTTCAATTAAGAGGGAAGGCTTAACATGAACTAATGGACTTCAGGTAAATCAAGGGCACCTAGTAGATCGATAAATATAATAGTTAAACTTATAGGGCAGGGCAAAGTATCGATACTCATTCAAAGTGTAGAAGTGTTGAAAATATTCAGGTATGCGATGTATCCTGGTATCGAAAGTATCAATGTATTAAAACGAAAGTATCGAGATGTCGAGGTATCGGAAAATGATATTCTAAATCTAGCACAAGTGAGTGGACACGTCGGCGCACCGCACCTCGCATTGCCACTAGTGCCGCATTTAGCAACGCACCGAAAAGAATTAATAAAGCATTGTTTTATATGAGAGAGGTCGAGGCGAGGGTCGGTGCCTCAGTATGGCCATTCCCATATACAAAAGTGCGGTGCTGGAAGCAGTGCTAGGTGCATGCGCCGACGTGGACACATACTAAGTATCAGAAAGAGCATTAACTAAAATACATTCAACAAAGTTGGAAAATTTATTAATGGAAAACAGTGCAGCAGATGTAATCCTCAAAAAAAGATGAACAGGTTAGCTCATGAGGGCTTTTGGAAACTTTGCCCAAAAATAAAAGCTTTGCCTATTAATTCACATGGCCATTTACGTGGAAATGCGTTTTATTACTTAGAAAGACACATTCGAAGACATTGGCATTTCTTGGATAAGGACAAAGATTTTTAAGCTCCTGTTCATTTTTCCTCACAGATAGGCCCGCTTCTACGTCACTTTTTCAACTCATTGTCTGATTGTCAATCGTTAAGGACAATTTCGACCATAAAGTCGTTCAAAAGGTTATGAATTTATATTGAATCATAACGGGACAAGTTGAGACCCTATCTCTCTCCCACTCCCTCTCATCAGAGTTGTTACTTGCGTGCCACCAACGAATGATCATCTAAGAACATATCGGTACATCTTTACTGGGAACTCCAAGCCGTAGTAGATATTCGAATGCAATGATCACTTTTGGCTCATTTCGCAACTATCTCTAATAATCTCTATTTTACTCTTCTGAAAATCTGCTCTTTCGTCCATCTACTACGTCTAAATGTTTCTTTCTTCTTACGCTTCTTCTCTTCCGGCTGTGGTCGTTAAATTATCTCTCCTTCGTCTTCTTGATCGTTCTGTTTCTGAACAAGTTTCCTCTTGCAATTCTGCTCATTCCACTCATTCTTTCTTCTCACCACCCATTCTCCGATATTTTGGATGTTACGTTACACGTTTGTCGTAGGATGTCAGTTATTTTTCGGTTTGTTTGAGTTTTACGTACCATGTACCCGAAACTATGTATCAATCTTCTCAAATAGTCTATCTTCTTAATATCTGTATGAAAATGCTCTCTGCAACCAATTTACATCTGCTTGGCTTTGAAAATAATGTCATTGAATTGAATTGCTAGTGGGAGAGCTGTCTTTTAGCAAGCTTCCACTTAGGCCGCTTGATCGGGCCCATTGTGCAACCTCCCCAGAGGCGCCTCCTTCCCCGTCACTTCTCAAGTCATCTCAACTTTAAGATGAACTCGAGCAGCTTGGAGGGTGGAGTGTCTCTGATTCTGACCATATCCAGTCAGTAGTTACAAAGTATGGATCCTCTAGTTGATGCTAAGGCAGGATACGAGCAAAGCACGTGCTCCGCAGTTTCTTCTTCCTGATTGCAGCCTCTGCATCTGAGGCTATTGATTAGTCTCAGAGTGTGAAGGTGTTTGTTTAGCTTACGATACCTGTGAGTACTCACAGATGCAGTCAAGGCAGGTTCAGGTAGCATAATTACGTGTCATAGATGCCCGAACCTTGCCTTGCCAGCTCATCTGCCGTCTCATTACCTTCGTTACCTTGGTGCTCTTTGATCCAGCAGATTTCAAGAGCATTACTCGTCAAAATGTTGTTTAGTGCTGCTATGCAGTCCGAGACCAGTTTTGAAGTTATTCTGTGGCAGTTCAGGGCAGCAATCCTGTTACTAGACTATGTTTTACCATTTTGGCACTTTCTAGTATGCCATTAAGTTCAGCTTAGAAAACCGAGGCGACTCTATCTAATACTGATAAAATGGTAAACTGATATTTATTTCTAGTTCAAGTGAGAAGATTCCTGTCCCTGAGCCAGATTCAGTTTTTGATCCATTGGTAAAGATATAGTCTATCTTCTTAATTTCTGGATGAAAATGCCTTCTACATCCAAATTGCGTCTGCTTGGTTCTCGAGATAATGTCATATCTACGCTTTGTTATTTAATATCTACAAGGATTTAGCTATCAGGTTAAACTGACTTTTTGACGACAATTTTCACTTTCATAATTATACAAGCAGTGCATCTTCCGTGTCTTCATACTTCATTCGGTATCCTTATCCAGAACGGACCTTGCATTATTGCATAACAAAGTACTCAACAAATCTCCCTGTCGGATGCCTTTTCCTACTGAGATTTGGTCTGTTAAATTTCCTCTATGTTAGCTTTGTAAAATGTATATTTTCTTGTAAAAAGTCACTAGTAATATATCGGACTTTAATGCACTACTATCGTGTGAGGGCAAGAAAGTTATTAAAAAAATATTTATACAAGACACCCTAATTAATATAAATTTTAATAAAATCACATGTCGTTTACTACTATGCAGACAGGATGCACCAACTGTAAAATTTGTTTCAAATGTGGTTTTAAAAGAGCACATGTGTGTAAGGAGCCAAGAGGCAAAAGTCATCATTCAATAGGGACTATTTCCGCCAACTTTAAATGGACACCACCTTATTTCCTGTCTTGTATTATTGTTTTGTAAATGCCAACTCTCGTGTTGTTGTTTTCACGTAGGTAATTTCAATTTAACCTGCTGAGATACATATTGGCAAAAATCAAGACTTTTTTTGGAAGACGAGAAAAACGAGTTTTAGCTAATAGCTGCATCTGCATAACGCATTAAATTAATTGAGCGAATTATTTTAAAATTAATTAATTTCGCTAAGATTGAGCTGTTTAATGATGTTATATAAGAACTAAAATCGTATAAAATCTCCACCTAAAAAAACCCACCTGCTGATTTCAAGTGCATGTATAACTGCTTTTGGAAGAAGGCACTTGAAAGCCAAACGGTTTTCGTATCTCTCGAGTTTATTTAAAAAGAAAATTGCAAGAATATGAAATTTAAAAGTAATTTCATTTTAATTTTATCCTTGAAAGAAATTACTTATTATTTTGTTGTTGTTGGGTAACGTAACTTACATAAGGGGTACCCTCGCCTTACCCCATTCTATAAAGTTCCACCAACGAACGAAATTGAGTTGAATCGCTAAACATTAATTCAAAGGAAAAATAATTAAAATTAATCGATAAAATGGCAAAATATAAATTGGAAAAGTTTTTCTAATAATTACAACAAATGCTATTTTCATGTTTGATTTGTTTTTAACTTTTAATGCAATTTTAGCGTGAGCTTTTTAAATCATTTCATTTTCAGGTGCGTTTTTATATACCCAATACCCACCCAACTCGTGATTTTTCATTAAAATAATAATTCTGATGACGTAAACAATAATTATTTTAATTTAATTGAAAAAAAAAATATTTAACTTTCTCGACATTTTAACTACCCCTGAGACCAAAAATGCAAAAAGGTAGGTTTGTCTATACAGAGTGATTTTTTGAACTGGTACTAACATTGGGATCTCGGAAACCGTAAGAGTTACAAGATTGGTTGAATTAATCAAATTTGCATATTTGAATAAGCTCCGTTTAAAAAATTTAAAATTCAAAATGGTTTACAAGATAACTCAGAAAAACTGAAAATGGTAATTTCGTTTTTGGACTATAGTTTCGAAATACCTTAATTTAGAAAAAAAATTGTTGGCTAAATTTTCAGGACGCCAAAGAAGCTATCAAACGATACCAAACTCGACTTTTTATCACATCAACGCTAGGCGTCGCGACGTTCAATTTTTTAGATTTTTTGGGGGGGGGGGGGCTATTATTGTTTTTGCAAAAATTACTCAGTAGACTTGTCTAAATTCGGATACCAAATGAGAACTTTCTATCTTGTACTTTTCAAGTTACGTTATGTTAATTATGTTACTTTATGTTACTTTTTACTATGAAAATTAAAGACTAAAACTTGATCAGGAAATAAAAATAAATCAAAATATTATTTCTTAAATGAAATATAATTTTATTTCTTAATGAACTTACTTTTCTACAACTTTAAAAATTAAGTTTTATTCGCTATTTTTCATCGTAAAAAATAACATAAAGTAACATATTAACATAACGTAACATAACATAACCTTTGTGTAAATTAAGAAAAGTAAAAGATAGAAAGATCTCGTTTGGTATCCGAATTTAGACAAGCTTGATGAGTAATTTTGCCCCAAAAAGTGATATGTCCCGCATAAGAAAATAAAAAGTTCTGCGTCGCGACGCCTAGCGTCGATGTGATAAAAAGTCGAGTTTGGTATCGTTTGATAGCTTTTTTGACCTCCTGAAAATTTTTTCTAAAATTTTTTCCAAATTTCTTTTTCTAAAGTAAGCCATTTCGAAACTACAGTCGAACAACGAAATTGCCAATTTTCAGTTTTCCTGCGTTATCTCGGAAACCATTTTGAGTTTTGAAATTTTCTGAACGGATCAAAATATGCAAGTTTTTACTAATTTAACTAATCTCGTAACTCTTACAGTTTCTGAAATCCCAATGTAAATACAACTTAAAAAAATCACCCTGTAGATGCGTGTTAGAACGGCCACTTTATGCTCAAAGATCAAAAGTTTGGTCTGAAAATTTTGACAAAATACGTGACCTACTTTTCCATAATTCAACAACTGAAATAACCCTGTAAAAGTTGACAAACGACCCTTAAATTTTTTTTTATTTAAGTTGCAGTTAATAGAAATGGAAAGTGATTTAAAGCTGATGGTTTAATTGGTTGTTCGTACAAATCGATAAATATAATATTATAATCAAATCATAAACTATTTTGAAATTGTATCAAAGTTAGTTTTCGTGATTTCCATGAATAAATTAGATAATCAACCCCGTACGTGTTGAAATTCTAATTGTAAAAGTTCAAACAAAAGTTATTAATTAATGTGACTTTGGCGTACAATGTACACGAATGAAAACAATGTATTTAACAAATTGTTAAACGCATACATAAACAAATTGAATAGGTAAATATTCATAAATTTTTTCGTCAGCACTTTTGGACATCCCCGAATTGAAAGCACACAAGAGACTGTCACGTTTGTAGCTCTCAAATCTTAATTACTGACGCGTGTTGTAGGTGTACTTGCTAATCAAACTGTGCAACCCTCTGTACGATGTGTACAGCAAAGGGCGAAAGCGAGACGCCAGACACCCTTAACATTCTGGAAAACTTCCCTTACCTAACCTACCCTATAATAACGACGACATTTGGCCTGCGCGTGCTCTACCCCAATGAATATAATATCTAAAAGTAAACGACGAACGCTATTTTTGCATTCTTTTGTAAAACAAAATTAAAACCACCCTCGGGAATTTACTATAGCAAAATAATTCTCTAAATGCTTGTACAATATTATCCTTCCACTTAACTAATTTTAATTAACATATTTTTGTTGTGGGAATATTTTCCCAAAACTCTAGTTTATTATATTTTTCAATTTATATTTTTCAAACATCGCATTTTCCAATTTTATCCTCAAGTGTTGTTATTATAAACCTAAAGAAAGCACTCACCTTTTTCTCCTCATGTAAGGACGTTTCTGCAGAAATATTTGATCACAAAAATAATCGATTCGATAAGACTCCTACCCTTTTTTTTCCTTAATTTTAACAAACAAGAGAATTAATCTCAAGACAGTTGCAAAAAATAAATAAATATCCAAGTCAGTTTTTTCGGGAGAAAATTTATAGCTCGTATTGGTTGTTGCCTTGTTGATTATTTATCTTAAAAAAATTTTTGCCCGTTTTTAGGCTGACAAAATTATTTTGTTTACTATAGCAAATTTGCTGTGCACGTAGGTTATAAATAAAAACAAATATTAAGTTATTTTATATCAAGACCATTCATTGAGTTTCTCTGCCACATAGTATCTTATTTTATTGGGGTAGAAATTTCACATTTTATGCTGTCATCTCAAACTATGTATTATTAAATATTTTCTTGGAATAAATAATTTATAAATAAATATAAAAACAAATACTCAAATAAATAATCGTAACCTACTTTTGAGCAACTTGAAAAAATGAGTTTTTTACAATTACACTTTTTTATATTTTTGCGATTACCTCGAAAACTGTAATAAACAAAAAATTATAAAGAGTCAAAAATATAAGGGGGTGAAATTCTACGAAAAAAATCTTATTTGCAATTTTTCAAAAAATTGGATGGTTTTTAAGAAAAATGTTATTAAAAGTTAACCGGTTTTGTGCGTACTATAAATACTACCCATGCGTTGTCTTTAAAAGTGACTTGGGTTAATTAGAAATTACTCATTACCTATCAGATCTTGAAAAAAACAAAAAATAGTTGGTGGAAGAGGACATTTTTAGTTTTAAATTACATGTACAATATTTTGATTTTCAGTAAACTATCTTGGAGAAAAAAATTAATGAATGTTGGAATGTCTAAAATTACACTTTTCTTCATATTATCGCGTTTATCTTGCTAACTGTGTAGTCAGCAAAAAATTATAAGCAGACAAAAATTAAAGCCATTAAAAAAATACATGTTTTGTTCGAGATGAAAAATTGTAAATTCATTAATAAAAAAGTTACAGCCCTCCGAACTTGATTATAGCGTTCCCATGATCACTAGGTGGATACGAAAGTAAACGACCCTGTATAACAAAAATTGCTTATTTTATTAAATTTAACAAATATGATAAAGTGTAGGAGCTCTTAGACCTACACGTATCTTAAAAAGGACTTGATGTATATTTTTAAAAGCGACTTTCGCAATTAATTAATAAAAAACCTGCATTAATTGCTTAATATTTTAAAAATTAAATTAAATTATAATTTACTTTGCTTTCTAGAAGAAAAAAATATTAAAATTTAAAACTTGGAAAGTGCTCATGGTTTATTCTGAGTGAAATTTCATTTTGTTTCAAGTAACGACGTGCTCGAGAATCAACGCAATCCACAAGATGTTATAAGGGCGCAAAGTTTACATATACCTACGTCAAATTATTATTAAGATTTAATAATGAAAAATTAATTAATTAGTTAGGGTGCAAGTATAAGAAAAATTAGGGTTAATAGGCTCTAAAGTCAAGAATTCGTCTCAGTTTGAAACCTCTCTGAAGGGGTAGGGCTCTTAGAAATATTTACATAACATTTGGAGTAGAGGTTTTAACTTGGGAAAAAAATATTTTTCAAGAGATCAATTGACCTATGAGCAACTTAAAAGTGAAGTGAGGTTAAAAATTTTTCCATTTTATTAATTAAAAATGCCATTTTTAGCTAAAATATTTGTTCGTTCGGAGAATGTTTATAATGGGGGCGTCAAAATGTGTTGCTAAATTAATTAGGTATATTATAAAGAGTTCTTAAAGCTTTGTTGAATTTATAACCCTCGAAAGTTAAATCACTTACTGTAATTACAATGAAATATAACATGAAATATTAGTTCGTCCTCAGTCAAAAAGTCATATTCCACATTGATGATAAATCCTATTTGCTCGGTAATATTAGTTGGCATAAATAATATCAGATATTATTAATGTTCATACTTTGGTATGCTAAAGTAATCAAAAATATATTGCAAATAGAACGTCAAACTACCAAGTATTGAAGTATAACTCGGGGAAAAAGGAATTATATAGATCTGGAATAATAAGTCTGGACTGATAGATCTAAACTAATAGTTTTTAAGTGATAAGTTTGGACTGATAAATCTGAACTGAGGTCTAAACTGATAGAACCGGACTTTTAGGTCTGGTCTGATAGATCTAATCTAATAATTTTAGACTGATAGACTAGAGTGATAGCTTTAGACTGATAATTTTGAAGTGATTGTTAGGTTTGATCTAGACTGATAGGTCTGACGCGTTAAAGCTCGTCTTCATACACAGGCTTGCTTTCCGGTTTGCCTCTGGAGGCGGCCTGCACAGGTCACCTGATCTCTGTCTAGATCACCTCCACAGTTCACCTCCACCTTCAAACCGAAGAGTGTGAACATCGTTCAGGCGGCCTGCACAGACCAAACCGTGGCCTGTGCAGGCCGCCTGTACAGGCAAACCGAAAGGCGAGCCTGTTTGTGAAGACGAGCCTTTAGGTTTGGACTAATAAGTCTATACGGATAGTTTCAGACTGATAGATCTGAATTATTAGGTCTAGATCGACTGATGATTGATAGGTTTAGACTGATAGTTTCGAAGAAAATAATCGGGTCTGACAGGTCTAGACTGGCAGATTGAACTAAGGTCTAGACTGATAGAACTGGAATTTTAAGTCTGGATTGATAGGTCACGTCTGATCATTTTAAACTGATAGTTTTAGACTGCTAGGTCTAAGCTTATAGTTTTAGACTGAGAGCTTTTAAGTGATAGGTCTAAACTAATAGGTCTGGCCTGGACTGATAGGTCTAGAAGACTGTTAAGTTTGAACTAATAGGTCTAAATTGTTAAGTCTGGACTGATAGATCTAGACCGATAGCTTTAAAAAAACAAATCTCGGCCGTGTGGCCTAGACTTACAGATTGTATGTGCCTGAACTAGTAGATATGTACTGATAGGTCTAGGCTGATACGATCTAGCGACTGATAGTTCTAGACTGATAGATCTAGAATTTTAGGTCTAGACTGATAGGCAAGTCTGATAATTTTAGACTAGCAGGTTTAAACTGATAGTTTTAGACTGATAGTTGTAGACTGCTACCTTTTAAGTGATATGTCTGAACTGATAGGTTTGGATTGTTAGGTTTAATAGGTCTGAATTGTTTAAAAACATAAATCTGAGCCGACAGGTATAGTCTGGCAGATTTTAAGTGACTGGACTAATATGTACTGATAGCTCTAGACTGATACGATCTAGCGACTGATAGGCCTGGATTGTTAGGTATGGAGTGATAGTTTTAAAGTGATAAGCCTGAACTGTTAAGCCCAACATTCTGAATCTGAATTCCATAGTCACTGATTTAACAGTAAATAGAGTTGATTTTGTACAAAATGCCTTGTTTTCTTAATTCTTATATTTATTTCGTGCCAACTATCCGTGTTTGCATTTAGCATATGGACTTTACACGTACGAACTCATTTATTTGTGATTCCGATTCGTGTACTTTTCTAACATTTAAACCATATTCTGAACTATACCTAGTTAGATTATCCATCATCCATTCAATATCCTCTCTATTATCGGCTAATAATACATTTTCGTCCATATATCTCAGGTTCTTTCCATTTATTACTACATTGACCACCTGTAAGATCGCGCAGTTATTCTCGGATTATCCTTTCAGAGTAAATACACATTGCATAATAGAGACGAAAAAATACCTCCTTGGTTAACAGTAACTTCTTGAGAGTATTCATTTTCTATTTTCACTACTGCTAGTGAACTGAACTACTCGAATGTTTCTTTGATCTAGTCCAATGCTTTGAGTTGTTGAATTAATACACAAAGTTTAACATTGCCAAAGACGTTTTCGTAATCTATGATTCTGTCGGCTAAGAAATCATCAGTTTACGATGTACTCTAATTGTAGGTTAAACTATGGCTCAAGTTTCTAACCATAGAGGTCTTGTGTAGACGTTAAAGCTGCTGGAGAATTATTTATGAAACTTTTTTTAGCTTTCACTCTTCCAAGTTGCAATTTCGGCTTCAAAGGCAATCTGCCATTACTAGCATGTAAAATTTTTTGTTTGTTGGTTAAGGCATGAGCTGAAATTTTTTAGACATTTTTTGTCAACGTATGGATTACCATATCGCATCGTTTTGAGTATTGTAGCGAATTAAAGTTATAAAAAATAAAAGAGTTGAAACCCATCAACGAGACGACTAATTATCAAGTGATTAGAACGGAAGTTAAGTTAAATACACCCCTGGCAACGATTACAAAGATGCTAGAGTAGAGTAGCTGAGTAGTTGCAACTGAAAGTTTAGAAACAATAGTTTCAAGTGGTTGCAGTAATTATCCGTCGAATCAATGAACATAGAAATTACATTCAACTTTCTACAGTAGTGTAACAACGATCCTTAAAATAGAGGGGCAATATTTTAATTCAAAATAATGGAAAATTACTCATTGAGTAGTTGTGTGCCGAAATTTTTATTAGAAAAATTGTAAAAATGGGCGTTAGTGATACTTCGAGTATGTTATTTTTTAGTATAAAAATTTATTGTGAAATATTTCTTCGACATCAAGGAAATATGTTTCTAGCAGGAAAAAACAAAAAATAGTCAATTTTTATGTGTTTCCCCATTTTCTCTTCTAGTAATATACAATGCAAAAGCAAAATATATTTTAGTTTTCCACCATCGCTTTTATTTTGCACTTACAAGTGGGTTATAAATTTTAGTTATTATAAATCTTAACTCAGAGCATCGATGTGTGTTCATTTTATATTTGCCACTTTTCCGTTTCTTTATTTATTTTTTTTTTCTAAAAATCTATTACAAGAATTTCATACAAATTTTGTGTTATAAACAAAATTTATGCAATTTCTTTTATATCAAACAAAAATTCTTTTATGTCTTTAAATAACTAATAAATTTCTTTTACATTGGCATTTTCAATAAACTTTTCCAAAACTAAATATTCAATAAAGTACAAAAAAAATTGAATTTAAGAAAGTTTTATTTATAAATAAAAGACATTTGTATAAATATTGAATGTTGAGAACAATACAATTGTTAACAGCAAAGTTTATCGCATTAAACATGCAATGTTAACTTGAAAGGGACAAATTTGATGTACAAAGTAGCATGTCACGTGCAATACATTGCTCTTATCGTAAATACGTGCATATTTTAAAAATGAGCTCGTGAAATTCTAACCAAGAAGTAAATGAAATTTTTATACATTGCTTTTCCATGTTATGTTGACTTGTTACAATAAATTTTATATGCACTGACTTTGAAAAATATTTTTGGATTATTCCACAGTCCACAGCTGAGACATAATAGGGAAAAACGGTTGCAAAAAGATACATCAAAATTTAAATAACAACACAAAGATTAACATACATATAGCATGCCACTTTTAGAGCAAATTTGACTAGACAAATTAAGATATTTTGGTTATGTATTATGTATTAAATGGCCTTATCGTACTACAACAGAGCTGAATAGAAACAACCTATAGGCAGCCAATCGGAGGAACCCCGTTGAATTATTCAGAATTCAGAGTTTCAGACGCTGTAAAGCTGAGACACAGAACAAACCAGAAAAAAAAAACGATGATTTAATATTAAATAGTAAAAATACCTAAAAGTCCTTAAGGGACAAAAAATAAATGTATGAACTCCACAACAAAAACTCGCAGATATAGTAGTCAAAATAGTGCACTTTTAATGAAAATTAATCAACGATGTCTTCGTTCCGTACGACTGAATCCAAAACTGGAGTTGACTAAGTCACCTTTAGTTTAGATTAAACGATGACATTTGAAGAGTCGTGTCAGTAATACTTTTTGCATAGTAATTCGTAAAAGTCGAATAGGAACTACTGTCTATAAGAAATACAGAGGGTGGTGACCGAAGCTGTCGCTCATAGGGATTTAACATGTAAAACAATACTTTTAGTACAGGCAAATTACCCTAAAATCAGAGGTTACCCTTGCATAGGGTAAAGCTGAAATTTGGTATACATGTTGCCTTCGGTGTCCTAAACAACGTACTAAAAGTCCCCGCGTCCCCGCGAATCTCGTGTAAGCTTCCTCCAATATTGTAGACCTTAGCCCATCAAGTGCAGTTTTTCGCCAGTTACTCCGCCAGGTTGCATTTAATCGTAAAAGTAGCTCAGTAATATTTTATTAAGCATCAAATTATCTATTAAATCAGCTATAGAACATATTTCTACGCTCAATGGGTGTGGAGTAGTACGTTACTAAAGAATAGTGGTCCAGAAGTTCACGTGGAATTATTCCGGTAGTTCCAGTTTTTTATAATTTTTTTTAAACTGGTCTCCTAATGTTAAATCCGAGTTTTATACCACCCCTTTCTGACAAAATGAGATTTAAAAGAGCTGTTGCCAAAAATAATATTGAGCAGGCTTGATCGTCAAGTTTCCCTTTTCTATTGATTACATTGAAGAAGTAAAAAAATTGGCAATTTTTTCTTAAAATCCCTCCTAAATTTAAAGTACTGTACATTTTTAAAAATCGTTGATGTAAATACGAAATCTAGAACATACTCGCATTTACTGGAACTAAAGGAACAGCTATTGAATTCCGTTAAAAACTTGGAACATTATTCAATGCTGTGGAGATAATAAAAGTATTCTCAAAAACGACTTATTATGTCTTTTAGAGATGTATGATGCCTCCAAAAGAGTTAATTGCGTAAACAAGCACATGTATACAGAGTATTTGATTTATCGTGTCACATCAGATATTTCGATGTATTTATTTCGAAAGTATGATTTTACATGAGACTATGACCGCGAGCTCCGGTCAACGTGGGCATTGTAAAGTCTTTTCTGACGTCCACTTTTCAAGGACAATTTCTTGCTGAAGAGCTTATTTTGAAGGTAAAAATATCCATTTTTAAAGCACGGTGTAGAAGATTGATAATTTTATCATTTTGTACGTCTCACCAAAACCATTCATTGAGTAAAAACAAAAAGTCACTAACGTCTTCTAAAAGTTCCACTACACTTGAAAATAAATCTAAAAAGCATAGAAATCTCCATCTCGTGTACTCCATTAAGATCTAAATAATTAGTACATGATACGTTCCAAACTTCACTTTTGTACGATTTACTAATGACCCTTTTCATCCTAAAGAAAACTTAGGATCAAAATTGGACCCACAAACTTTGCTTTTTATTTGTACGTAATTGAAGAAAAACATTTTAACACGAAAAACTTCCAACCTTTCAATTTACAACTTTACAACTGAGATGTAAAATTTTTTATTTATCAAAAAAACGCCAATAAAAAATAGTTCAACTGCACTAATATTTTAACAGTAAGAGTATAAATTAATATTTAGAGATCAACGATTTCTACGACTAAAATTGTTATTTTGGAAAAATATATCGAGAAGAAAAGAAACCCACGCTATTAACTTAATTCGACATGTTGGCGAGCATCGGGGTGTGAAAGTTAAACTAGTCACATTTGTGTGTAAGATATGAATTATAATTTGTACTTTTTCAAACTCCATTTATTTTTTTAAAAAAATATTTATCACGAGAATTCCCTTTTTTTATTAAGGTCGTTTACTATCGTGATTCAACGCGAGTTAAACGTTTTGATAGAAACCGGTGATTAATTAGTTCAAAACGTCCCTATCGTGTGGTCTCTTGATAGAATTTTACAAAAACAGGCAGCAATTGTGAGGTTCCTAATTATATTCATGGTCTCCTAAACCTGTACTACAGTTAATGAAAAGATTAACCGAGATAATAGCAGATAGCTCTTAACATACAGGAGGTTGTAATTAATAAAATTTAATTACAGTCTAAAAATAATACGTGTAATTTTATTTCGTAAATTATTGATGTATTAAATGTTGAGGATGTGAGGGATTTAATCAAAGCCGATGGAATGATAAATTTAAAAAGATGGCCAACATTACATCAGAAATTCTGAATACTCGCATACCCCTAGATGCTTTTCGCTATAGCTCCATTAACTTTATGTTGGATATTAAATCTATTATTCGCTAGATTCTCATTACTATTTAATACATTTTTGTACGTATAATCTTCATATTCACACAAAATATTACAAAGTAAGAAACTGAAATTTTACTCTTTAGTCGTAAAGTAATTCAGCGGCATAATTAGTTTCCTACGACGCTTACCTTTTCAACAAAAGGAGCTTAACAGATAAGGATGCGTTATTTCTATGGGTTTTAATAATTTAAGAGGTACGCATGATTATAAAACAAAATTGTAAATCTTTTTCGAATCCTCACGACACAAAGAGTTGGCTAATTTTAATTTAGAAATGTGGGTTTGTGAGCTAGTATAGCGCGCTTCGCCTGAGCTGACGATTACATGTTCGATATCTCTATTTCCTTTAGACTTTTTTAAATTTTTAAAAGCAGTGTCAACACCATTAGACATTGTTTGTCAGAATCTCCAACGCGAACTACCAGTCCTTACAAATTAAAATTGCAAGGCTTCACGCTTCATGGAAACCTTCAAAAATGTAAAAGAATTCAAAATCCAGTAATTAATATCACTTACAGGGAGCCTAATTAATTTGAACACCTAACGTCTTCTATACTCCGTTGTCGAAAATGTATAGAGTGACTCATTTTAAGAACTTAGACAGCCACGGGTGGTGAAACGTGCAGGACGGATCAATCCATAGGCGTGTACCTATCCGTCCTGCACGTTTCACCTCCCATGGCTGTCTTTCTTAAAATGAGTCACTCTATACATTTTCGACAACGGAGTATAGACACTTGAAGAAGTCTTGCTAAGTTGAGCAATTTATGAACATCTGGCTTCGCCAGACTTGAAGAAGATGCTGTGGGTTAACGCACCAAGAAGTAGAGACAGGTGCAATTACGTACATAAAAACGATATAAAAAATCTTTATGGGTACGACCATGTAAAGAAAGAGAGGACTAGCAACGGATGGGGTCAATTTTGAAAATGAAAAAGATAGAGTTGGAGACCACAAAAATCGTGGCAAAGCATCGAGTTCAGCAATTATTGAATATCTGGCTTCACCAGAGTTGAAGAAGATACTTTGAGTTAACGCACCGAGAAGTAGAGACAGGTGCAATTACGTACATAGACGATATAAAAAATCTTTATGGGTACGACCATGTAAAGAAAGAGAGGACTAGCAACGGATGGGTTCAATTTTGAAAATGAAAAAGATAGAGTTGGAGACCACAAAAATCGTGGCAAAGCATCGAGTTCAGCAATTATTGAATATCTGGCTTCACCAGAGTTGAAGAAGATACTTTGAGTTAACGCACCGAGAAGTAGAGACAGGTGCAATTACGTACATAAAAACGATATAAAAAATCTTTATGGGTACGACCATGTAAAGAAAGAGAGGACTAGCAACGGATGGGGTCAATTTTGAAAATGAAAAAGATAGAGTTGGAGACCACAAAAATCGTGGCAAAGCATCGAGTTCAGCAATTATTGAATATCTGGCTTCACCAGAGTTGAAGAAGATACTTTGAGTTAACGCACCGAGAAGTAGAGACAGGTGCAATTACGTACATAAAAACGATATAAAAAATCTTTATGGGTACGACCATGTAAAGAAAGAGAGGACTAGCAACGGATGGGGTCAATTTTGAAAATGAAAAAGATAGAGTTGGAGACCACAAAAATCGTGGCAAAAGGCAAAGCATCGAGTTCAGCAATTATTGAATATCTGGCTTCGCCAGACTTGAAGAAGATGCTGTGGGTTAACGCACCAAGAAATAGAGACGATATAAAAAATCATTACGGATACGACCATGTAAAGAAGGTGAAGAACAGTAAAGGATGGTGTCCATTTTGAAAATGAAAACGATGAAGTTGGAGACCGCAAAAATCGTGGCAAAGCAAAGTTGATGAAGTGATTGGAAAAAGAACCATCGGAGATGGAAAACGCTAAGATCTTATTATCGTTCACACTCACAGGCTTGCCTTCCGGTTTGTCCTGTGCAGGCCAAACTGGAGCGTCTGGACAGCGTTCAGACAGCCTGCACAAGCCAAACTGTAAGACAAGGCCTGTGTGTGTGAACGGACGTTTATACATAGGTTAGGTTAGTTTAGGTTACGTTCAAACAAGCGACAATATTTCTTGCTCGCGCGGTATAAATAAAAAGGTTGAATTTGTGTCATTGCCGTCTATTTACTTATAAGAAAATCATTTTTAATTTGAATTTTCTCTCAGCATATTAGTTATAATTATGCATGTAAATTCTCTAATTAGCAATTAAAATAAACACGATATAGACTTATTATCCTTAGAGACTGCAAATAAAAATGAAAAACATTATGAAAGTAATTTGAATGTTGACTACGACCGTTGACAAACGTTGTAATTACTATTCCGACTATACTATTTCAGTAAATTATACAGGAAGTCTAAAATTAGTTTCTTATACGCAAATCAAAAAAAATTAACAATAATATGAGAACATAATGCATACATTTAAATTTTAGCACGTTAAGTGAAATATACATATGAAAAGAGCTACTGTGCAGCTATGGGACTCGAACCCTATTTACACACATCACGACACCTCCAGCACGTAGAACGTAGCAATAAAACGAACGAGGTATCAGGCAAAATCGTATATCCTCAACTCAAAGTTCTTTACCCATTGCTTTGAAAACGTGTTTAAAGAACTTGTATAGTAGAATAAAGTAATAAGTACACATAGAATGAAAATACTTTAGCTCGCACGTTATAGTGGTGAGTTTCTTAAATTTTCTCAAAGCTAAATTATTTCATAATGGATTTCCAAAGTAGGAAAATAAACTCAAAAATAAAAAATTAAAAACTTTTTCAAATTACCTAAGTTTAAAGTTTACATCGGATCCTTCCGGCTGAACATTGTACTATTAATTGTAGAAATTGCAACTTATTGTAGTTGTAGTTTTTGGATATATTAGGTCACTTTAGGCCCGAGATTATAAGAGAGAATTATGTCAAAGTTTGACGTTTGTATATAAATATTAAAAATTACAAATGAACTCAAAAAGAACTTAACATCAAATTTTAATTACAATACAAGTCCGAGGTCCATAATAGTACATTGTTTTATTAGGAGAGAAAGTATCGTTGTGTGTGAAGGGACTGAAAACGCTTATAAAAATGAAACGTGTCTTATGATAACCTTACCGATCAAGGATATTATTAATTATGCCCAAATAATCAGCTAAAGTGAAAATTAGCTCTGGAGGTTCATTAATAACATAAATAATTAACATTAAAGATCGAAGCGGTCTGTGACATCTAATGCGCCCGCTGGCGGGTTAAATTCACTCCTTAATGTACTATTTTGGTCTCAAAACTGTTTCTGGGTAATTTTTTGCTGTTAAGTTTGCATCAAGTTGAACTGACGTTTAACAAATGTCAAATATAATTATGTGTTTTTGGTTTAATTACTTCAAATTATGCTTTTACAACATTTTTCAGTATTTTTTTTATTTTTTACATAACTTAGAGAGTAGAAAATAAAGCATTTATTTAAATTATATAGATAAAATAATACAGCAACATCTATAAATTAATAATAGCAGCAAATGTTACGTGACAGGCTACCAGGAAAGAGCTTTTTACTTTTTCCAAAAATATTATCAAAAATTTTTAACCAACCTTATAAAGAAAGCAAAGCAGCGAAAGTGACAGACGTAAAACACCATTTCAAAAATTCGATAGGCACAAAAGGTCTTTAGTTTTAGAAAAATAACAAACACAATCGTTCACAACGCGTTTGAAAACTTACTGAGACGACTATTGTAATTTTTATCACAACAAAACAACCAAATGTGTAAAAATTTCTTATCGCATTAAACCAAATTCGTTTATTTTCATTTATCATTTTTAAATGAAATTATTTAAAATTATTAAATGTTAAAGAGGTAGGTATGCAAAATTATTACAATTATGTTCTACAGGGTAATTCAATCATAAAATTTTACTTGAGAAAACTTGTTAGAATTTTTTTTGGATTTTATTGGACATAATTGGTAGGTTGTAGATAATTATTTGTAATGGATTATGAAATACATACTTCTAATGTTTAATTATTAACTTATAAATAATTGGAAGTGTAACAGAGTACATGAGCATAATTTACAGGGCTGGACTGGCCCGGCGGCTACCGGAATTTTCCCGATGGCCCGTGGTGTGACAGAGACAAAAAAATATAACAAAAATTTAGATAAATTGAAAAAATAAAAAATATAAACCTGGACTATCTGATAATGTATCAATAATTATTTGATGAAGAATTTCTAAGTATTTTATAGGAACTTAAAAATTCATACCAGCGCAGCGCAGCCCGCAGCGTAAATGATACTCTAGCTAAAGAGTCCTAGAAAAGTCTGGTTTTTCAGAAAGCTCCTCCAGAGACCTATGACTCCCAGGATTGCGACCTATTAATTGTTAATGGCAATATAATTTTTTTAATGGGTACGTACTGGCCCATCACTAGCTTGCCCAAGACCTGTTACTCGGCCAGCACCAGCAGCCTACGGTTATTAAATTGTTTGTTGGAATGATAGCCCTAAGTTAGCTCACATAAGAGGATATATTGTAATTGAGGAATACTGGTCTAACATTGCTACTATCAGCGTTACTTCAGCCCCAAGCAGGGATTGTGCCAATATAGGGTACATACATGGTACATGGAGCTATTAAACCCATTAAATCTCTTCAATAATTTGTAGATCATAAGAATTGCTTTAATAATTATAAAAATAACCTTGAGGAGAGTTAGAAATTGCATGGATTGTCTGCTTGATTCTATTTATCAAAAATAATTTAAAGTGTCACTCATTAGTCATTACCCTCAAAGTAGAGTTTGAAAAACTCGATTTAGCTCTCTTTGTAGTAGTGATGAACGAGCCGAGAAACAAGACGAGAATTTCTCGTCTGGTCTCGTATTTCAAAAGTTGAATCTCGTCTCAAATTGAAATGTCATCTTATAAGCTATTTTAGTGATCTAGTTTCGATACTAACTCGTATCACAAATCACAGTCTCGTCTCGTTTCTCGTCTCGATTTCGAGATGAGACGAGAAAAAATCGAGTTCTCGTCCATTCCCGTTGAGGTGTATGACTTTCAACCTCCAACTTGTAACGGTGAGGTGCGAGACTGATCTGATAGGAATCAAATAAGCCACAGCGTTAAGTAAACGGTCACGTAGAGAGCATTTACTTACTTTTCATTTGAAATAAATATTATTTTATAGAGTCCTTCAATAATTTTTCTTTCGACAGTCTCTGTGCCCTCAGCAACTTAGGTTCATCTACATCCAAATGTTTGAATGGGTCGGGAATAGTTGCTATAAAAAGACAGAACAATATACCTAAGCACGCGTGAAGTTTAGCTTACCTTCCACCCTAACAGTCTTAATCCTAATCCTTGCCTTTTAACGTTTTAAAGATAAGTAAGGTAACTTTGACTAGTCACAGGTACTTATGATTACATATACTTATACAGCTGCTTAAAAAGACAAGCAGACGAGCACTATTAATGTTAAAAAAAGTTAAAAAATTCCTCTAAATAGCCGATGATATAGCCATAATAGTCACATCAAGAAATACAGACGCCATTTTTAATATTTGCGTGACAATAAAGTGTCTGCTCTTCATAGGGGTACTGAAGGTACTGATTAAATAATAGACTACAATGAACCTCTGTGAGGAAGTCGTGAAAAATAAAAACTTTCACACCTACAAATGTACATACTCTAATGACATTTTAATGACTTTTTTGCATAATTATTAAACTTTTAAGATATTCATTTTCGTTTCCGTCATACACGAGATACTTAATTCTAATAAATTAATTTAGCGGATTAACGTAACGTTCGTGATGTGGGGGTAAAATTATAGAAGTCGAAGAAATTAATTTGTGTCATGCGACACATTACGCACAAAAGCACACCATTTAATTCTTGTATGCAAAATCAAAATCGTATTCAAACAATTTAATTGGTTGATGAAAATGACCTAGCAGCAACTATAGCAAAAATAATAATTTTAAGAAAGTTTCTCCATGTTTTCCCATTTTTATTGCTCACTGCACTAACACAGTTAAGTTAATAACTGGCAATTATCACATTAAAAACTAAATCTATTCGCAATTGAGTAAAGTTTTGTAATAAAAATGTACTTTTTAATGAGTTTGCATTAAAAGTTTAATTTTTGTAAGAATAAAAACTTTTTTTCCTTCTAAAACTTCTACCTGCCCGACTTCTTTCTCTTTACCTAAGAGTCGATTTTACTTTCGACCAATTTTACCTGTGATGTCCACGTTCTTTCGAAATCTATAATTTTGTAACCTCACTCTCTCCCACACTTTTTACCTGAACTTTTCGTAAATACATCACATGTTATTGTTATGCCATTCCCCTAACATTTTATGCGCTGTTTGAGAAAGGTAAAAATTTTACCTGAAAACTTCAATTTATCTTGTCACAAGTTCTAATATAAATTTTTTTCCCATTTTTGTTATTGCTTTTTAAAAATGTTTCCTCTAATTATTATTTTCTGTATTATCTACCCTCTTGTGCAACTGTATTATCTTTTGTGTAATTTTAATGTTCATATTAATCATGCTGTTTTTATTCTAATTTTACCCAAAAAAGAGCAACGAACAACCTTTTTTACTTCGTTTACGTTTTTATACAACACTGGAGCATTTGAGTTTTACATTTTTATTTCCTAACCAAAGTTATGATATAGTTTTTGGAAGAATTAAGATTTATATTACGTGGAGACTTAGAACGAAAAAGGTTTCGAGTTGTTTTAAAAACTTTGTGGAATTCGCGGATAAAATTTAAATATGAATTTTTATGTACTTGTATGACTCTTTAACGAATATGGATATAGAGCGTGACAAAAAACTAAAACCTGCATTCCCTTTTAACTATTTTATGTAACAGATAAAGAATTTTTTACAATTGGGAGGCGCTTGTGACAAATGTTTGGTCCCTTGTCATTTGGAAGTCTAAACAAAAGCTATAAGTCTTGACCAGAAGTGCTACTGGTCTCACATCAAAGTGTGCTAGACGAGGGTAAGGCTTCAATGTGGCAACTCGCTAATAAAACAATGCTGAATTTATTTTTTCGATGCGATGCTAACATTGTTAAGTGCGAAGTGCGGTGCACCGACTTGGTCACGAATGTTCTTCAAGATCACTTTAATCCTCGTCTTCGAGACCCAACCAGTCCTCGAAGAGAGATCACTAGGCCTGGACAAACACAAAGGGTACAGAAGTAGTCCCAGAACACTAGTTCTCTCTTTAAGATCCAACCGGTTCTCTAAGAGAGATTACTAGGCCCAGCAAACTCCAGATGCTCTTTTCCATCACATCACTAGTCCTCTCTCTTAAGAAAGAGATTACTAGACCTAATGAAAAGAGAATATTTACTCATCAGATCACTAGTCATCTATTTAAGATCCGAATTGGTTCTATGAAAGAGATCAATAATCCGGTGAGTCACAGGAGGGGAGAGAGGGGGTTTCTTTTTCTAGAACAATAGTCCTTTCTTTAAGATTCAAATTGGTCTTCTAAGAGAGTTCACTAGGCCTGAAAAACTCGAGACGCTCTTTCGCACAAGATCACTAGTCCTATCTTCTAAGAAAGAAATCAGTAGACTAATGAAAAAGAGAATGTTTACTCACCAGATCACTAGTCGTCTCTTTAAGATTCGAATTGCTCCTCTAAGAGAGATCAATAGACCTGATGAGTCACAGAATGGGAGAGGGGGGATTTCTTTTCTAGAACAATAGTTCTTTAAGATCTAAATTGGTTCTCTAAGATAGTTCACTAGGCCTGGAAAACACCAGACGCTCTTTCTCACCAGATCACTAGTCATATCTTCTAAGAACGAGATCACTAGACTAATAAAAAAGAGAATGTTTACTCACCAGATTACTAGTCGTCTCTTTAAGATCCGAATTGCTCCTCTAAGAGAGATCAATAGACCTGATGAGTCACAGAAGGGGAGAGGGGGGTTTTCTTTTCTAGAACAATAGTTCTTTTAGATCTAAATTGGTTCTCTAAGAGATCACTAGACCTGGAAAACACCAGACGCTCTTTTCCACCAGATCACTAGTCCTATCTTCTAAGAAAGAGATCAGTAGACTAATAAAAAAGAGAATGTTTACTCACCAGATCACTAGTCGTCTCTTTAAGATCCGAATTGCTCCTCTAAGAGAGATCAATAGACCTGATGAGTCACAGAAGGGGAGAGGGGGGATTTCTTTTCTAGAACAATAGTTCTTTAAGATCTAAATTGATTCTCTAAGAGAGTTCACTTGGCCTGGAAAACACCAGACGCTCTTTCTCACCAGATCACTAGTCCTCTCTCTTAAGAAAGAGATCACTATAAACTAATGAAAAGAGAATATTTACTCACCAGATCAGTAATCATCTCTTTAGGATCCGAATTGGTCCTCTGAGAGATCAATAAACCTGATGAGACACAGGAGGGGAGAAAGGGGATTTCTTCTTCTAGGGCAATAGTCCTCTCTTTGAGTATTAAATTGGTTCTCTAAGAGAGATCACTAGCTCTAAAAGGGAGAACCAGGGACTACGTATTTCACTAGATCAATAGTCCTCTCTTTAAGATCCAAAGCAGAGTCTTCTAATAGAGTTGAATAGTTCAACGGTTCGAAATGTAGATCCACGGGTTTCTTGAAAGCAACAGCATAAATAAAATATTAACAAAAAGAACTAAATAATAATTAATTAAATTAAATTTAATTTATACCACTATGGTAAAACGAGAGGTTTCTTATCAAAATAGATTGGGAGCTTATATTGGAAATCCAACGGCCAACTCGGATTCAGCACTTGATTACCAATAACAACGCAGCAAATTGAATTAAACCATATTAAACACAAGAGTGACTATTAATTATAAATTAAAGTAATAACTTTTTAATTAGCGCGAGCTCGAGGATAAAAGTTAGCTCAATAGAATTCCCAAAAATAACGAGCACTGATAACCCTGATAGTGAAAAAACAAAAATTAAAATTGGGTAATTTTGATCCAATCTCCTCACGTTGGGCTTAAATGACAGTGCTTGAAGAGCTGGACACGGGAATGTAAAAATTGTCTTCATTTTGATCTCAGGGGAGGCTTTAGGGGAAACTAAAGAAATATAATGACGAGTAGCAGCTTTAAAAGTATAAAAATTTTCAGGATGCAAAAACATACAACCTAAAGCCGCTACAACCTTCCTGTAACCATTGCATCTTTAGAAAGAGCATTCTCAAAGCTTAAAATGATTAAAAAGTATTAGAGAAGTAGATCAGTCTAAATAAGGGATATCCTTGCTGTGGGGAGGGGTGGCAAAAAGCTATGCACCAAAGTTCCTCGTATGGCCATATCCATTGTTATTATTTTATTATAGAAGTATTTTCTCGCCTCAATATCCAGTTGCATTATGTCTTTTATCAGTATAAGCAGTTGACAGTCTATTTACAAACAGATAATAATTTAATGCCCGTCAATCAATCAAAAAAAGCTATTATTTTAATAAATAAAGATTGTACAGGGCGAGTTGAATTTTTTTTTAAACAACGGATCTGCATACGTTTTGACGTCCCTCACAACAATTTAAAGCATTTTTAGAGCGGCATTTGTCTGTTTGTGCGTTGTGAGTTCATGATAATTCAGTTTCGGTTTTTTAAGTGCCCACAATATCTACGTCGCGTGGCGGTCGTGAGACAAAATTACCATAATTTTAAGCAGATGCATTTTTTGAAATCAAAAAGCATTTAACAGTTTTTTACTAGATTATTAGCTTCTACAAAAACAAAATCGTAGAGCCTCTGCTCCAATTTGCAATAATTGTTTGTTGGATGCTGGAAATAACAACACGATCAACGTTTCCCCTCCAGGGCTGAAAAAACGTCTAAATTTAATAAAATTAGTGTTCAAACAAAAACTAAGCACTAATTGAAGTTGAAATTACTGATAATTCATAGAAAGTGTCCAAACTAGTCCAGAAGGATGTTGAAAAAAGTTTAATTGAATTTGAACTGCTTGATTGCTCTCTTTCAACTTGTTTTTATTAAACTCGAGGAGAAGCACTTGAAATTTTTGAAGTCAACTTAAAAACCAAACGTATCCAATTATATTCGACGATACGTAATATAATATTTTTTGCAAAATTTTTTTGACAAAGCGAAGCGAATTTACATATTTTTCGCACTTTTAATTTTTACTTACTTTGACTTTAGTTATAATGTGTAGAAATATATGTGAGCGGGTTTTACATTGTGTGCTTGTGGAAAAATTAACTTTAAAAAAAATTTACATACATTTTTATCAGGCAAATATTAAGCTGAAACCAAATAGTCCAACAGAATAAATGGATCTAAATTATATTTAGTTTGAAAACATAAAAAATATTCTTTTATGCATTAATGGCACAGACAAAAGAATTAGGTCAAATTAAAGTAAAGTTAAGCTCTTGTTTAAAAAAACTTTTCTTTTTCATAATGTTGGCTTAAACTGGGATAATCAACACGTTTACTCAAGGATTACACCTATAAGTAGGTTAATTAATTGTATATTTTTGAATGTAAATATTTAAATCAAAGTTGGAAGCTTGCAAAAATTTACCCAAACTAATCAAAAGTTTGATTAATTTTCTTAACTACCTATAATAAAGCTATAGGTAAGGGTGCAAGGGTGGCCACTTTTATAATAGTACGGAGGGTACAGTCAGCCTCACGATTATTGGCCACCCTGGCTATACGTTTAGCACGAATTGTGGATGTAACCATCAGTTTACTGGAACCATATAGTACAATCTTGCCCGATGAGACTCAGGAAATATTCGAGGAGGCGCTGTTGATCCCCTTTTTGTTTCAAAATAAGATATATTAGCCATATTTTTCGTGAAAAGTACAGCTACCGTCTATTATAAGGGTGCTGAATCGATCTGTGACCATGCCGAATCCCTCTGAGTATCCTTATAGGTGCAAAACTGTTATTTTCCTCCTTGGCGTTGTAAAAACGCTCTTTTAATAGGTTTAAAAAAGGTCCAGTAAAATGATACTGTACTTTTGGTTAATGGAATGTAACTCGGTAGACATGTTTACTAGGACAGTAAGACCATGGAGTCATTTTGTCCGATGAGTCCAAAGGAATGTTCGAAGGACCCGCTGTCGCGGTACATCCCTCCATTCATCATTTCAAGATCTGATGTTGGCCGTATTTTTCATTTTACTCGAGATCTTTTAAAATTTTTTGAAAGGGCGTTCTTATAGCACCAGAGAAAAAAATGGCTGTTTTATATCCATGGGGATGTTCAGACGGATTCGTCATTGTATTATAACAGATTTAAGCTTAATTCTCAGCTATCCGAAACCGTCGTATACGACGATACGAAAGTTTTCCTATTGGTGGATATTCGAAAAATTTCGAAATTCCACCAATAGGAAAACTTTCGTATCGTCGTATACGACGGTTTCGGATAGCTGAGAATTAAGCTCAATTCAGCACTCTCGAAATATACGGCAACAATACTTTTCACGAAAAAGTACGATGAATATTAGATTTTGAAAAAAGGTGGGTGTACGTACAGCGATCCCATCGACTATTTCTTTGGTTTCATCAGACAAAATTTATCAATATGGTCCCGTTAATGAAATATTCAGAGAAAGCACTCTCTCAATAATTATTATACTTAAGATTGACCCTGTATAAAAGTTACTTTTGCACGTAATAACAATTAGACACAATGACATATTTAATTGCAAATAATTTTTTTTTTTCATTTTAAAGATTTTTTTATAAATGTTGAAATTAAGATATTCGTTAGATCAATCAATAATTAATAACAATTATTTAAAAAAAATAATTTAATTCCTAGAATAATTATTATAAACCATTTGGCAACGCGGCGAGAACAAGGCTTGCACGAAAAGCACTACGACCGCGTGAAATTTTTTCAAACAAATACCTATCATTTTACAATAACAAATATCATTTTAACAATAATTTTTTAATAAAATTAAAATATTTTTTCAATTTTGCCAATAATTCGATTTTAGAGGCATTCATTACCAAAAGTAGCTTAAATTAATAATTTTTCGAATTTTTATCATTCCTGCAGATTCCTATATGTAGTCCGTTCGGTACGGTCCACCTGTTCAAAGACACAATTTATTAATACGACAGTCAATAATGGCGTGCGTTACGATAAATTGTAATCAATAATAATCCATAATTTTAAACTCTTTAAATTAAAATAAAGCAAATTAAATGGAGAAGTGTTTTAATTGTGATTGTTATGGCTTTATATTTATTAACTTAATTACACGTAAGTGCAAAATTTAATTGAATTTAACTTTAATTTTTGTGTGTTTTTTTAAGGTAATTCACAAAAATTGCAGCTAAGATGGCGGTATCGAGTTTCATATCATCCCTCACTCATTGCTTGAATACTTTTGCAAATTTGCTGTAAAGGGTAAGTTTAAAATTTTTTAGCAACAATCTTTATCGTTTTATTCCTGTCTTACTTTACAGAACTTTTAGTTTATTATTTTTTATAAAACAAATTGTCTAACCTTTAAAATTTTACCTTATAGTAAGACAAAGATAGGTAATTGCAAATTTTTATTCCTTTATCAAATTAACCTCGCCGTCTAATGTTAATTTTATTATCTACTATTTTTGATACCAATTTTATTTTTATTGCTATGCACTTTAAACTAAACGAAACTTTGGTAAACTTGGTATCCATTACATGTAGTTTTTCAAATGATACAAAAATGTACATGGTGTTTCATAAATACGTAAAGATCTTCACATCGCTAGTAAATACGATTTTATTTTATTTATGTAATTTCTCGATGGTTTGAGTTCCCCTGAATTCAAAAATACAAAAAAAAACTTAGAAAAGGCTCTCGTTACTCGGTCATAGGGCAACATCCAACATGTAAAATAATACTTTGGTAATTTTCACAGTTTCCCTGTTTATTTGAGAAAAATTGTTTTCTAATGACAGTTTTAGAACATAAAATTTTGCATCTAAATTAATTTTGAATGCTTTATATCGCCAGAAGTTTAATTTAAACATTTAGAAAATTGTCACAAATAGGGATATCCATGAAACAAAAACAAAAACTTCACAGGTTTTAAGTTTCATCTGTCAAAATAATTTTGACGTTTGAGTGCAGCATTAATAATCATTAGCAGTTTTCTAACGGTTTTTGGAAGATTAAGATTAGGGTTAGGGCTCAAGATTATACTTAATTTTTAGTATCAGAGTTAATTTAAATTAACTTCAAAAATTATTTTGACAGATAACATGTGATAATTTTTATTTGAAGTTTCATGGCAATCGCTATTTTTGCTAGTTTTTTGCTCAATCTTTTATTTGAAGATTTTTTTTACATCTTTGAACAGCATTGGGTGTAAAGCAAGGTAAAAGGCTTCATTCTAAATAATCACATGTTGTGGTTCCATTTTTAGGTAGCCATAAAGACTTGCTAATTGCAAAAAACGAGCGAACTGATTGATTAACGTGTGACTGTTCGACAATTTCAAATCTCTTTTATAAACTCATTTTCATCCCTTAAATGATCACATGTTGTGGTTCCATTTTTGGGTATTCATATAATCGAAATTCTCTTATCCCTGAAATGATCACATGTTGTGGTTCCATTTTTGAGTGGTCAGCAATACGTGCCAATTGATTGATAGTCATTTTAAAAAAATTTTATTAAAATAGTATCAGGGCTTTAAGGAATGAATAAGTGTTCTCCAAATTAAAACTCAGTCATCTTAGCATTAGTGCTTCGTGGCTTCTCCAACGCCGAAGGCGTTTCTTTTAAAAAAACATACGATACAATATCAGTGAAAAATTAAACTTTTATGTGTTTTCCGTATCAAATTCAAAACTTTTATTTGGTATTCAATAAATTCCATGTTTACGGTTAACCGAAGGTAACAAGATTTGCATCGATTCAATTTATAGTAGGTATAAACGCACATGGGCATGGGCGACGGGACGACCCATTTAACTTAAACAATAGCTAGACGCTTGTCAAGAAAGAAACTTAACACGATTAGTTGTAATTTTTAATTAAATTTTTTTTAATTTAAAGATAAAAATTTTACCTGACACGCGTTACTTAATGTAAAATAAAAACGTTGAAAATTAATTAGGTATAGGTACACGTTTAAAGCTTGTTATGTCTAGACTAGTCCTCTAATTATCTTTTTTTAAAGAAAAAATTAAGTAATTATAATTTAAAAAATTAACCAAATTAATGAAGTAATTAAGAGAAAGAGATTTGTTTGAAAATTTGAAATTGTTTAAATGTTACTTCATCATCCAATTTGTTTCCTAATTATAAAGTAAATATTGTTGCGAAAATTTTTAATCGATAAAATGAAAATTAGTGTCGTGTTAATTATAATGGCTTCTGTTAACGATTGATTTATCTTTGCTCTTATTTACTATGATTTCACGACCTATTTTTTTTGCTTTAAATTCTATTTGAATTTATTTCCAATTAGTGTGCTCTAAAAATTTTCAAGTTGAATTTGATTGGGTTGAAATTTTATAAATCCATCTTTTTAAAGGATCGGTGAATGCATCTCGTATATTGTTTATTTGTATTCATTTTTATGAAAAATCATGAAAATGTTACGATTTTTATTCAAAATATTATTCTTTTTAATTTACCATCAAAATAAACGAGCTCTCATGACTTCGTTATTTTCACCAACATAAATTTAGTCGAAATTATCCAATTGTTTTTCATGATTATGTTGTAATCTTGTAATTAACATGTATGTTGAGAGCTAATAATAAAAGTATGCACTAGTTCTTATCAAAATAAACATTTGATACTAAGAGAAGAAGCAAATAATTGTTGAATTACTTAGTAAATGAACAACGTTACATATGGGTCCTCATCTCTAATGGGAATTGTTGAAACCTTTCTAAATAAAACTAAATTTATTTAGTCTACCTACCGTATACTTCATTCCATAAAATATTTTACAATTACTTCGACACTCTAATAGCAGCACAGGCTGTAGTGGGTCTACTTAAAGAGCTGAAATTAAGTTTGCAATTTCGTTTTTTGACTGCAGCTTCATAATGGCTTACATTAGAAAAAATAATATCGGGAAAAATCTTTAGGAGGTCAAAAACGCTATCAAACGATACCAAACTCGACTTCTTATCACCTTGACGCTAAGCGTCGCGACGTTCAATTTTTTATTTTCTTATGGGGTCTATTATTTTTTTGCAAGTATTTTTCAATAGGCTTGTCTAAATTTGGATACTAAACGAGAACTTTCTATCTTGTACTTTTATTAACTTATACAACTTCTTAGGTTATGTTATCTTACGTTATGTTAATATGTTACTTTATGTTTTTTTACGATGAAAAATAACGACTAAAACTTAGTTATTAAAGTTGATCAGGAAATAAAAATCAAAATTATAAGTTATTAAATCTCAGTAATTTCCTGACTAACTCACTTTTCTAAAACTTGAAAATCTAAGTATTAGTCGTGATTTTTCATCGTAAAAAATAACACAAAGTAACATATTACCATAACATAATCTGCAAAGTTGTGTAAATCAAGAAAAGTACGAGATAGAAAGTTCTCGTTTGGTATCCAAATTTAGATAAGCCTATTGAGTAATATTTACAAAAAAAATAGATCCCTGAAAAAAAATTAGAAGTTGCACGTCGCGACGCCTGGCGTCGATGTGATAAAAAGTCGAATTTGGTATCGTTTAATAGCTTCTTTAACCTACTGGAAATTTTTCCCCAAAATTGTTTTTCTAAAGTAGGCCATTTTGTAACTACAGTCTAAAAAAGGAAATTGCAAATTTTCAGTGTTTTCGCGTTATCTCGGAAACCATTTAAAATTTTTAAATTTTCTAAACGAATTCTCAAAGGTCATAATAATATGCAACTTTTTGCTAAGCTAACCAATTTCGTAACCTTTACGGTTTTCGAGATTCTAATGTTAGACCACTTAAACAAATCACACTGTATGGTTCTCAAAACTATGTGGTCTCAATAGCCAGGGTTGGACTGGCTACATTTGGTCCCGTGGTCAACAGTTGTAATTTTCTTCCATATTAAAGCACTTGCAACGCAGCACCACTTTTCCTATAAAAGATATCGGCCTGGGTACACTGAGCCAACTTCTCACACAGTTTTTCCTGTTTTTCATTGATCTCGAACTACTGCCTTCCATTCTCACTTTTACCCCATTGTTAAATAAGTGCGAAGTTTGGACTCAATATATTCAGATGGAAGCCTTAGGAATATGAGGAAGACTGAGAAGCTGTTTCTGCATCAGTGCGTGGCCACGTCGGCATCCAACATTTCGCACTTGCCCTAGCATACTGCACAGGGCCGTAGCCAGACTTTGTTATCAGGGCAGGCTCAAAAATTGTCAAGGGAGGCTGAAAGCTAAAATCGGGACTTTTTCTCTTATCGTTTTATTATTATTGCGAAATCCTTAGCAATAAGTTTTTTAGGGTAGGCTTAGCCTTCCGTGGCGTACCCCTGGCTACGGCTCTGATACCGCACTTAGCATCGCACATACAATACATATAAAGAATTGTTTTACATCATGGTGGGCAGATTGAAGCTTTATTTATTTTTTCGATGCGGTGCTGAGGGCAGTACAAGGTGCCGTGCGCCAACGTGGTCTCGCACTTAGACAGGAATGGTGACTATAGGTAGAGAGGTCACATTAGAACGTTATTTAACTATTGTGTCTACAAATTTTTTATGATATACTCTTATTAGTCTTTTACTTATGCAGGGTGTTCTTCAAAAAATAAACTAACCGTGTCTATAATCTTAGAAACGCAATTTTTTTCAAATTATTAGATCAAATTTAAAAATTTACACATCGTTGAAACGAGAATTTAAAGGGCTTTACAATGATATACCGCTCGACCTCTTTCACTATTAAAATTTTTGGGGTAGATTGCACCACCACTGAGGGGCTGAAGTGGCAGTGTTCAAAGCAGCAAATAAAGGTGTCTCACTCAAAAATAAAATCAACGTGTCCGAGCGATTTTTGAAAAAATGAAGTTAAATAAGAAAAAACACCCTTGTTTCGTTTTTGATAAGCCACTCTGTATACTGCTTATGGAAAATAATATTCTAATAAAAACAACTGTTTCAGTTTAAGTGTGCTGTTACGTCCCCAAAAGCTTTTGGGTTCATCGGCAATTGAGTGGTAGAAAAGGGGTATTTTAAATTTTAAGCTACGGCTTGAAAGCCTCGATGTCTGACTGTCTAAATAAATAGCTTGTTGTTAATTACCCCCCATTCTATTTGTAGCTACTCGAACTTTTCGCTTCAATTAACTTCGTCTTACTGCAATAGCCATCGTTATCAAAACCATAAATGTGCGACGTCTTAAATTTAATTCACCTGTTGCTACGTTCGCCCACTAGGCGATTTTTAAAGGTCCGCCACTGAGCTCTAAGAACTAAACCACAAAGGTTGATTCCAGGTAAAAATATAGTTAGTTTAAAAACGAATATGAGGCGCCTGTTATAAAAAATTTAAGGTTAGAATATAATTAAAGTTACACCCCTAAGGGCAAAAAGAATACGAAAACGAAAACTAATTTATTTTTAAGTGACGTTTTGTAATCAGGCCTTAGTTTTGTTACTTGTTAAAAAATTCACGCGAGTTTTATCGATGGTGGTATATGTTGAAGAATTAAAAATTTTTTTTTTAAATAAAAAAAGCGCTCGACTTTGGCTTAACCGTTAAATTAATATATTTTTTTAAAAACGCAAATGAAATTGTTGATTTATGTGTAATCAAAATTAAACCTTTTCAGTAATTAAATTGTTTAGTAGCATTTGGTTGTAAAATTGTATTATATAGCGAAAAAGCTACCCAAAATAGTAAATTGTAAATAGGAGGAGCTTTTAAAAGAGAGAGAAATGCGTCTCTGTCTATTAGTATAGCTCTTTCGAGATTGCTAACGTGACAGATGCTTGTTGATTGTTGAACTCTCTTACTTGGTAGCATTGTTAAAATAGGTTTTCTCTCTCCTTATCAGGTATTTTACGACTACAGCGCTCTAACGGATCTGTGGCTAAAGTCGACTTTAGCGCTCATTCCAAAACACCGTTTGGTAGCGCGCAGAGCTTCCGCATACGTTTCTTTTCGCGCTTTCCGATTTTTAAATATTTTAAATAGTGAATGTGCGAAAAAATATTATTTTTGGATATAATGACAACTTATTAATCTCTATTTAAGTGCTTATTTTAGTTTTTATTTAGTTTAGTGATTTTTTAAAACTTTGTTTAAGTTTTTTGTGTTTTGTGAAAACTTTTTTTTGAGTTTACCATGGCGGTTATTTGAATAGTGTTTTGTGTTTTTTCTATTTTTTACGTTTTGTTTATTTTTTGAGAACAGTAAAATGGGCTCTTCAAATAATTTTCCAAGGATTTTTCTGATAAGAAACGGGATTTGTAAGTATTATTAACTTTATTTTTGGAAGACGGTTACAATATTTATGAGGATGATAATGCGATTACCTTGTTACACAAACGGATTTGGAGGGCTTCTAGTTAGTTTGCGGTCTTTTACACGATGCAAATTTTGCCTCGTATAGATAAAATTGGTTAAAATACCATCGTAGAAAAAAAAATTCGAAAAAGTGCATATACACGAGGGAATAAAGTATAGGATTGTTTAATCGCCACTTCACGCACGTACGCTCACCAAATGGCTAAAATTAAATTATTTGCAGGACATTTTAGTTGCAGTATCCTAAATTGGATTTATTTGTGTGACACGTGACAAAATGGCTTAAAATGTGTTAACATATCCTATGGGACTGAAGTATTTTCTCCTCTCTTCCACATTCAAATGCTAATTTCATTTACGAAATTATCCTCAATTTTATGTTGCATACGTAACCTATGATGAATTTTAAATAGTGGTTTTGTTTTCTTAATTATATTAACAATTAACTCATTTTGAACATGCAGCTTGATAAAGGCAAAATTTGTCCGTTAGTTCTCCGTACCCTCGGCTCTAACCCCCTACCTGCTCGCAAGAGTAGGAGGTACGAACCGTTCGTTCTATACAAATAAGGGAGAAAACCCTCGCCAAGTTCAAACTAAACCCAAATCATAATATCAACGATTAAAAAGTACAATTAAATTCCCCAAAAAAAATCCACCTTATTACGTATTTATTCCCCCCTTTTCAATTCTTCCAAAAATTAAAGGGTATATTCGTATCGACTTGACGTAAATGAAATTTTATTGAAATTTCTCAAGAGACCTTTTGTAAAGGTCTTTCCTTATGTGAGTTAGCTATTAAATCCAATTTTCTACGGTCTACCAAATTTTTAAAAAGAGAAAAACTTGTAGAAAATGAAAGCAAGGATGGATTTTAGGCTGTCAAAAGCAGAAATTTTATTAAATCGTCTCAGATGAATCAACGGATATGTATGGTATATTTAAATTACAATCAAACTGAAGAAATTTTCCCGATATTAAATTTTATCCTAAGAGAATAATATTTGCATAAAAATATTTGGGGATTTTCGTTCCCCCACAATGTGTTTAAAAATATTTAAATGGAAAGCTCTAAGTGCCAATATGATGGAATATTGAATAAATGAATTTAAACTCACCTAAGAAAATTGATCAGAAATTATTCACTTTTTTAAAAGGCTAAAGGGGTTCAATTGGGTTTAAATTTCAAAAAATTGACTATAAAATTTTCCAAAAAGGTTTTTCTGACATTTTATTTTTTCCATTCTTGGAAATCTCAGACTTTATTATTTTATTATTTTCTTAGTTAATTCAGGGGGTAATACTAGGGGTCATCACAGTGAAAAACAGATTTTCTTTTGAAGAACTGGCATCGCTGACATTTTTGAGCATTTTTGTTTTCCTCTCAGGAACTTAGAAGGAATTCGGAAGGAATTAATGATTGAATTTTAATTTCTGTTCTTCTTGATATGTTTTTTTCCTAGGTCATAGCCAAAAAAACCCCAACCCCTAGTAACATTTGAAACTTAAGGCATTTTTTCGAAGATTATGTTACAATTTTTCAAATTATGGGAAAAATATTTTCCTAATAAAGTGATAGAAACTGACTAGTAACAGCAGAGAATTTTACCGAATTTTAATGCACCGTTCCTAAGCCACGATCTTATGGATATGAATCCTCTATCGAATGCATATAAAAATATTTGTACTCGCCATTTGAATTTTCTGAAAATTATTTCCTAAAGCCTAAACCAAGACTGAACCAATTCTTTTGAAAATACCTTTGAAATGAGATACAACACGATAGGGTTTATATTTACCCCCCTTTCAACGCGATGATAATAAACTATAAACATGGATTGTCCCATCAATACTACAGAAATCTATAGAGCAGTTCCAGCATATGTATGCCAAGATAAACACATGAATATGCTCTGATGTATGTTCTACCTAATTCATATTTCCGAATTAGGAATTCATTATTGTTTCGGTGCTTCAAACACGAACCTCTTGAATCTATTCTGCGGAGTGATACATAAATTATGGACATTTGTATTAAGAAAATCAATAATTGTATACTGAATTAATAATTTTAGGACCCCACATGCCATGATCAAATTTAAAAAAAAATGCAGACGGCTATGAATTAGGTAGAAAAGTTTTCAATTTTATTCAGAGCGCTTGATTTACAATTTTAAAGTCCCTCACACCCATTTAGCCTTCTTTTTTTTACACACCATGTTTATTATTTTGAAATCAATTGAAAATGAAAATCTTTCGGTATTACAATTTGACATAATATCCTCATTAAGAAAATTCCCACCTTTCTCGGTACAATCGTCTTTTGATGACTTAAAAAACTTTTTGAATTATTTTATAAATTTTAAAGAAAATTTCAGCATTTTCATTTAACTCTTTTGTACATTGTAAAATAATGTGACAGGAAAACACTTTATTAGAGTGTAAAATGAGTAAAGAAAATTTTTTTGTATAATTTTGAACGTGGAAACTCGCAACAAAATAATTTAGTAAAGGTTAATTAAGAAGTTTTGCATTAATTAAGCTGTTTGGAAATAATTACTAAAATGAAACTATTTACCAATTTTCCACGAGGAAATTAATTTAGTATGCGTTCATAAATATTTTGGATTTTCAACTTTATTCCGAAACATAAGAAAATTCCGGAAAATTCTATTTAAAGAATTTTTCAACTTTACGATAGATGAAATCATCAAGAGGGCTTTAAAAGATATTAAGACATTTAAATTTTGATAATGGACTTGAACTCTTTTTTTTTTAATTTTTTAAAGTTTTTTTATTAAAAAGTAATTATTTAAAGGTCGCCCCTCTCTTTTTTTTTCACTTCAAGTTTAAAATTAGTTTGCTTTTCGGTTCATTAAAATGTAAAATTATTTAATTTAGTGAAAAGCACTAATTTATTTATTGTTAACTTAAAAAGCTACAACATAAAACCATCATTAATCAAATTTTAACGTATAAACCCATTCGTTAAATAGACCAACCAGAAACCACGTTAAAAATCAATCTTCTTTTAATATTATTTTGTTCAACATTTAAAATTGCTTTCTTTGAGAGAAAAAACGGTAGGAGAAGTAATTGCCAAGTTGCATCGGGAAATGTCTTGAATCAAAATTGCAGTTTTGTTAAATCTCGGGAAACAATTGGTTTGCTACACAGAGGTTATCTATTCTTCCAGTGCCAGCGTATGGAGCTCGCTTATTATTAAAGATAGAGAAACGTTTAAATTAGCTAAAATGTTACATTTCTTAAGCTTATTATTTCTGCGAAATGAAAAATGAATTATCTCAAACCGTTCTCGAGATATAGTTCGAGAAAATTAAAATTACGCGTTTTCGTTTTTCTCGATAACTTTTCGTTTGAAATTTTTTTTGAATATTAAAAGAATTTTTTAGAATTTTAAATACTGCTTTTGTTTGGCATTAGAATCTAATTTTATAGCCATAAAAAAAGTTCGTTAAAATTTTTTTTTTAAAATAAAAATTGTGAAGTTTTACAAAAAAAGCCAAATTTTGATTTTCTCGAAATATCCCGAGAACGGTTGGAGATCATGCGTTTTTGAATTTGTAGAAATAATGAGCGTAGAAAATAGAACATTTTTGCTTATTTAAAGGTTTTTCTGTCTTTGATATAAAGCCAGATCTGCTTGATGGAAAGATCCTATAAAAGAAAAGCTGGTCACGAGAACAATAGACAGGTTGTAGGTGATGCGTTTCTCGTAAATTTAGAGAAATGTTTCGTTGCTTTTGCTTTGATTTAAAAAAAATTCAAAAAATTATCTTCCTTTATAGAAAATATATCTATCAAATTTTATTTATTTCGGAAATTTTTTTCAAATTAATTTCCTCCAAATGTCATGAAATATTGCGTGCGTGTGTTAACACGAGATGTGCTGCAAATATAATTAGATATTTTTTTCTGTTACATCCATCACATTTTATATTTAATCCAAAAAAAATTTATTTTTTTGAATTATTTGAATTTTAATATCGTTACGAAAATTTGATATTACTCAGTGTCATTCCAAATTATGTCATAATTAAAAATTTTTCCCTCGTTTAAAACGATATTAATTTTTTTTCATCTCTAATTGTTAGAATTATTACGAAATTTTATTAAAAACTTTTCTCTGAGGACAGTGGCGTAGCAAAAGATGGGGTCGTAGGACCCTTCTTAGATTTCTGGACTTCGATCGTCTCAAATTGATCAATTAGAAACAAGGCCTAGGTAATCTAAAATAGTTGCATTATGAAGCTCCGTAAAAGTCGTACACGCACGCACGCACCCCATACGCGTGTCGAAAGGCTTCGGCGGCACTAGATTCAGACTCGGTATAGTAGCCAGCGAGTACTAAGGGTGGGTGGTCGTCTAGCACAAGAATAAAATATAATTTTTATAATTTTTGCTTGTTGTTTTTGTTTCCAATAAAAATATTGTTAATTGCGGGGTGGAGGCGCAGATCACAATTTTTAAGGGGTTCATGCAGACGCGGACTGGCAAGGGGGCGTCCCGGGCCCCTGAAGTTATGGCAAAAATTCAGGCATTTCCAGATTTATACAAGGTGGGCATTTTCAAAAATGTCAGGGGCGTAAGACTAAGTAATTCAAAATTTTACATTGCGGGCCTTTAGAAATACCTGCGCTCCTGAAAAAGTATAGTCAGTCCGTGCCTAGGAAGGAAGAGTTTACGTTAGGGCCTATAGTGGGACGTAACATTTAGGCTTTTAATATCCAGAAGAACAATAAATCAAAGCTTGATGCTAAATGTATCTCATTGTATCAAAATTATAATAATTTAACGTTTTAATTATAATTATTTAGATTTAGAAGATTCATTAGTAGGTTTCGTACTCGAATAAAATCACACTGTATAATTATTATGAAAAACATAATTATGTTTACTTTTAATCAACGTGTTTTAATTCAATTTAATTTATATAAAATAACTAAAGTTTAACAAAATTATTCCAATATTAGATTTTTTAATCAATTTTTCAATCTTAATTAGTTACGCCCAAAACGCATAAATTATTTTACAAACTTTAATTATTTGTAACGCCCTTGTATTATTAATAACACAAACTTGATTCATTTGTGGTTACAAAGTTCAAACTAATTTTGTGGTTTACAAAATTACTTTTTTTAAAAATTTAATTTAAAATCTCTTGATGATCACAATCTTCAAGGGTTGTAATTATTAATTTTTTGGGAGAAGATTTTTTAGTGCCTTCCTAACCGTGTAGAAACGACCACTCTTAAACGAGTTAAATGATTGATGAATGGAACAAAAAGATTAAAATGTTCATTTGGGCACATTCACAAGCGTTCTATCTCGGATATGCGTGCTTGGATAAAAAGGGTCTCGAAGGACCAGCAGTTCAAGAGCTTAAAGAAATATACTCAAATTAAACGTTAAGGCTCTAAAGGCCCGGTTTTTATTGAATAGGGGCGTTTGCAGATTGTTAATGCGGCCTGCCCAGTTTTGGTCTGCGCAGCCATGCGGTAGTAAAACCTGAGCGTTTGTAGGCTCGTTTAAGGTGTGAAAATTAGGTGGCGAAGGCTTTGAAGACCCCTAAAGGCAGTACCCATGTTGAAAAAATTCATTTTTTGAAGAAATAAAATTATCTTTCTTAAAATTTATTTTCGAGCAATTGATAAATTGTCGGGCTTGAAAGGCCCGATTTATGTTTAAATTGTTAATCATGTAGAATACACGGTATATTTCCAATAGTAAAAAATGCCCCTTGTGGCGTTGTGTGAATAAAATCAAAAAAATTGTCCGGATATGAAATTCTGAAAAATTTTCACTAGTGCAATTTCCGTATGTCAGTGAAAAGTTGGTTTGTTTTGCATCCGCTTTCTCTATTTTCGTTAAGCCTCATAACTGCTGTTTTGTTTATTTTATTAAACCGCATTTAAATTTTCATAAAAATTATTGTTCATAAAACATCTACCTATAATAATAATGTGGGAAAAAAAGCGCGACCCGGCTCATTTATTTTAATTTAAAAAAAAGCCGTCTTCATTGCAATGTCATACAAGTCTTTTGAGACGTTATGAATAACATCCATCAGCCCTTTGGGACTTGGGGCAATCAACAATGTTTTTTTTTGTTTTTCTCTTTTTATGTACAGATCTTATATTTAAACGTTGGGTATTAAGAAGGAAAACTTCCAAATTCGTCTTTTAAACGCTTTCCTTTTTTTAAAAACATCAGATGAATGGTTTTAATGCCGAGAGAAATACGTTTTCTTTGTTTGACACGAACTTTAAGTTTTTTTTATATTCTTAATATTTATAAAGAGATAAATCTTTGTTACACCAAATTATTACTAGAAAAATATTGTAATTTAGACACTGATTAATTATTTTAGAGCTAATGATTGATGCGTTTTAATTAGTTCATATACAAAAAGACGTTGAACAAAAGTTTTACATTATCGACACACACAATATTATACGAAATAATTTATGAGAAACAATCTATTAAAGTTACATTTTAATAACGTTTTAAACAAAACTTGGAAAATTGGTTAATTTTGTTTTATTATAAAATTGCTTAAGTGTACATAGTTGGGTTATAGAATAAATTAATTTACAATTTATTGTTTATTCAATTAAAATATAAGAATTTTGTTATACAAGGTGTTTAAAAATGTCTGCACCATCTTGACCTTAAGAGGTTTCATTTTTGGGTTTTTCACTTATATCTCGTAAACGGTGGGTCCTAAGCAAAAAATTATTCTTAGCAAAATGAAAGATTATAAAATTTCCTACAAGATCGTTTCTACTCATTTTTTCTCTATTTTTTATAGTTTTCTAGTTATATACCCGCAAAAATTTTTAATGTATGCAAAAACTTACTAGTTGAAGAAATTTAATGCTCTACAGTTTCTAACGATTTTTGCGGGCGAACATCTGGAAAACTAATAGAAATAGAAAAAAAATGAGTAGATAGAATCTTGTAGAATACTTGATAAGCTTTAATTTTCATGAGAGTATTTTTTTTCTAGGACCAACCGTTTTATACATAGATATAAGAGAAAATCTCAAAAAGGGATCTTTCCACCCTCTCCCTCTCTTAGCCATATATCTATCTATGCAGCTGGGCCCAAGGACTTTTGTATTTTAATCTCCTTACTACTCCAAACACATTCCTGAAGAAAAAATTTCACCCTTCTCCATGTCCTCTATAAGCTTGTCATTGACGGTCATCTACGGAGTAGATCACGTGATTTTAACTAATTACAACAGATTGGCGTCCAATAAGCGCCAGATTCAAAATTAGGAGTTTGAAGGTTCTTATACGACCAAAAATGAAAATACGAAGAAACAAAATTCCTTATAGTTGAGGTTTAACACATTATAATTCTAAATAAGGGAAATTAGAAATTTCCCATAATTATACGATGCTATTAGGATAAACTTTAATTTTAACCCTCATATACCTACTCATTTCAAACTTGGGGGTTAATTATTGTAATTAGTTGCACATTAGAGGTTATCCATTGAAAATTCTCGAACCTTTTTTTTTAAAGACCCTTTTATGGAGTTAACAAGAGACCTCTAACTTATAAATTACACCACACCACACATCCCCTTTTCGAAAGTCAATTCATAAAATTTTATTTCGAATCAATATTTTTAACCTACGTTAAAAACCCAATTTATCCCCCATTTTAAAAAGTGATTTATCCTGAGATAATAAATTATCGATTATTAAAACATTTTCGGGAAAATTTTGTTTTAAAAAGTTGTTTAATACTTTTGGGAGTTTTAAGAGATAATTATAAATTTTATAGCTTTGAGGCACAACAAAAGATAGTTGTAAGTCAATTCGAAAAGTTTTATGTAATAAAATGCAACAAGGAAGTTTGGTACCATGAGAAATTGAGCATATTTTTGAATTTTCCGAGTATACACAGACATTAATTAAAAAAACGAGTCTTGTTTTTAATTTTAATTACGAAAAAAGTAAGAATAATTTTGTCTTGTGTATAAGCTTGGATACTAATGCCCCTTTTTTACATCTTTTGTTACCTTTTGTTGGTTTTAATAATAAACAAAGTAGAGACGTGTGAATTAATGAGTCAGGGATTTGTGTAAGTCATGAGAATTTTAAGATGAATAACACGCAATCATTTTCATATCAAAATGAGTGTCTGGTTTCCGGTGTCTTTATATTGTTGTTAGGTAGGAGAAACAGGTAATGTAATTAAATTACATTGAAGTTTAATTTAATATAATTTGAGCCCACGAACTACTCCTCGTCTCTGATTTTCTAAAGAGGAATGTAGGTTTTGGATTTTTTTTACTTCGAGTCTCGTAGTCTATAGTTTTAATTTCGCTCGACTAGATAAAAACAAGAAGTTGACTTTTACCAAGAGCAGAAAACGGTAGTTTTATAAAAGTATTACACTTAAGAGTATTGGGCTCGGCTATAAATTAGAAGCAAATATCAAGGCTGTTTGAAGTGTGCGCATATTACTTGTTATATAAATTGTATGAAAGATAGTCTCTTGATATTTAACTAAAACGTTAAACATGAAGGAGTATTTTTAGTATTTTATTTGAAACGTTTTAAAAGCATTTGAGCAATATCTGTCTGATAAATTTTACCAAAGACGCATTTGCAGAAGGAACGTGCCCGCTAACTATAACTTGAAATGTAATTGCTGCTACTTCTCCACTTCCGCTAGTTTAAAAGGGTTATTTTTGTCTGGAATATACGATATTTAGCTATTAACATTCGTTTCGCGTTCTAAGAACATAATCTGCATCTGCAGATTTCATAAAGAGAACATGCATAAAACTCTATGGTTATAGAACTTCACAAGTAAAATATGCCATGAAGACGTAACTTTTAACTTCAAACAGCTAACAGGGCGTTATAAATTTACTTCGTATTCCAAAATAAATTTAATGTTGTCTTGTCAATACTAAAGCAACTCTATTAACTTGTATCTACAACTTTCAATCTAAAATGGAAGTTTACGAAAACATTTTTGCTGATACATCACAAATACATTTCACTGTTGAATAAAACAGTTTTTTTTTCATCATCCTTCTTATTTTATCGACTAATCAGTTGATGAAAACTAAGATATACCTACACAATAGAAGTTTATTAAAAAAAAACCTAAGAAGTTTCTAACTCGAGACTTCTTGACAAAAGTTAACACAAAAGCAACCTATAAAATTGGGTCGTTGCTTTTAACATATCGTTAAGAAAAAGAAACTTCCTGCAAATTTACTTTGAGTCCTGAAATACAAAGTTTACTCTTTTTATTAACATGTGTGGAAATGTAAACAAAGTAAATGTATTTCTGAATTTGCTTTGATGTGGTTTTTCACCACTACCAATAATTGGGAAAGTTTTTGACCATTAGTAATAATTGATAGGTATATGGTATGGCTTTCAACATTGTGCTATTGTTGATAATGGAGATGGTTTTTAATAAGGTTTAAAAGTCCGGTTAGAAAATTGCAAAATTTAAAATGGTTACCGAGATAACGTAAAAAAACTGAAAATCGGCAATTTAAATTTTCGGCTGTAGTTTAAAACAGCTTAATTAGATAAAAAAATTCTCTGAAAATATTTTTGAAGCTCAAAAGAGCTATCAAACGATACTAAACTCGATATATTATCACATCGACGCTATACGTCGCGACGTTCATCTTTTCATTTTCTTATGGAGACCTATTTTTTCAAGAAAATTACTCACTTGGCTTGTATTAATTCACGTACTAAACGAGAACTTTTTATCTTGTACTTTTCTAGGTTATGTTACGTTATGTTAATGTTCCTTTATGTTATTTCTTACGATGAAAAATAACCACTAAAACTGAAGAAAGAAAGAAAGAAAGAAAAAAAAAAAATTTTAGAGACGCAAGTTCATTATAAGTTAACTTTAAAAATAAGTTTTAGTCGTTATTTTTCATTTCAAAAAATAACGCAAAGTAACATAATAACATAACGTACCATATAACCTAGAAAAGTTGTGTAAATTAAGATAAATTAAGCACAAGATAGAAAGTTCTCGTTTAGTATCCGAATTTAGACAAGCCCACTGAGTAATTTTCTGCAGAAAAACAATATAGGTCTCCATACGAAACTAAACAGTTGAACGTCGCGACGTCTAGCGTAGAGAGAGAGATAGAGAATATCGAGTTTAGTATCGTTTGATAGCTCTTTTGACTTCTTAACAAAATCTCGGGAATTGTTTTTTTCTAAAGTAAACCATTTTCAAACTACTGTCGAAACACTATATTCCAATTTTCAGTTTTACTAAATATAAGTTTTAGTCGTTATTTTTCATGGCAAAAAATAACATAACTTAACATAATATAGCCTAGAAAAGTTGTTTAAATTAAGATAAAAAGTTCTCGTTTGGTAGCTGAATTTAGACAAGCTCCCTAAGTAATTTTCTGCAAAGAAAACAATATAGGTCTTCACACGAAAATAAACAGTTGAACGTCGCGACGCCTAGCGTCGATGTGATAAAATATCGAGTTTAGTATCGTTTGATAGCTCTTTTGACTTCCTTAGAAAATCTCTAGAGAATTTTTTATTTTAAAGTAAACCATTTTCAAACTACAGTCGAAACACTAAATTCCAATTTTTAGTTTTACTAAAAATAAGTTTTAGTCGTAATTTTTCATCGCAAAAAATAACATGACATAGAAAAGTTGTGTAAATTAAGATAAAAAGTTCTTGTTTGGTATCCGAACTTAGACAATCCCACTGAGTAATTTTCTGCAAAAAAAAACAATATAGATCTCCATACGAAAATAAACAATTGAACGTCGCGAGGCCTAGCGTCGATATGATAAAATATCGAGTTTAATATCGTTTGATAGCTCTTTTGACTTTCTAACAAAATCTGTCAAGAAATTTTTTGTTTCTAAAGTAAACCATTTTCAAACTACAGTCGAAACACTCTAAATTTCAGTTTTTTTCGTTGCGATAATTAAGGTTTTTCATCAGTACCGATATTTTGGATAGTTTTTCATCATTTGCGATATTTTAGGGACGGATTTTCATCATATCCGATATATTAGATGATTTTTTACCAACGTTAGTAATCTCTTTTAACAAAGTCATTCCTTTTTATCCAGACGGAATTTAGAAAGAAAAAGACTTTAGTTGGTTAGCTTAACAAACGACGCTTCTTAATTCCGCAATTATTAAGAAAAATTGCCACCTAAATAGTGTTGTTTTCATAACCCATTTATTTAAATCAAAAAAATGTTGACCTTAATTGAATTTTGCGCAATTTAAAAAAGATAATTACTTTAATAATTTAAATTAATATTTCTTTTCCATACAAAATTTCTTAACCCAATAATAATTTGATTATAGCCTTCCGATTAGTTTGGTTGAAAACAATTAGAGTAATTTAAATTTCATCATGGGTCGGGGATTAAAATTTTTTTTTGATGGAGGCAAATGGTAATAGAAGTTAAAATTAATTTAAATAAATGTGTTTGGGGCAAAACTGTTGTTGTTATTTAAAGGCATTGACCAATAAAACGTAATTGGGAAGCATATTGTGGTTATGCTATTTTACTTTTGTGCATGTTAAGCAGATTAAAAATGTATGGCATTTATCAAAACGTAGACGTTTCGCAATGAGTTTTGCAGCTTAGTATTTTAATGAATATAAATTATAAAATGGCGTCACTTGGGCGAGAGTTATAATAATGTTTTTGTTAAGCATTTATATTTAAGCGAGTAAGCGAATGGATTTGATATAAATTAAGCTTTTGCAAAGTATTTAATGTATCATTTATCATAAAAATGTCAACAAAACTCGTTTATTCATACTGTTGTTGGTGTCTTTTCTTGATGTTTCTTTGTATTTCTTCACTGTTTAGTTTCAAAAGTTCTAAAAAGACGATCTCCTCGAGTGGGTTGGTGGCTACGGGTCTCTAAAGGATGATCATTAAAATTTATAATGAGCTTTCGAGATAACCGAAACTTTTGAATGGCAAAACATTCCAGATTTTGGGGAACGATATAAGTTCTAAATTACTCACAATCTGTACAAATATTTCTCATTATTTTACTACAACTTTGATGCATTTTAATTAACACAACTAATAATTTTAACGACCCCCCTTTTAGCCCTTTATGTTATCATTCATTCGGGTTATGAAAACTATTAATTCTAACAGATGCCATCATTTAACTCCCTTTTTGCATGACATAACAAAAGCATAAAATTTACACATGTGTGATTCGAAAATCAATTTAAAAGTTGGAATTTCTTCACCGCAATATGCACCCGTATTTTATCAAATAAACAGATTTATGTTCCGTAAAATGGATCTATTTTTAAAGGCTTCCTAAAAGATCTTACTTTATAGCGTCGTAATACGCATTCATATTTTTTATTTTTTTTCCAAAATTACCCTTAAAATTATACTCGCATTAAACATCCATTAATAAATCCAAAAGAAAAATTTAAATAATTCATCGTTTAAAATTTCATTTACCTACACTACATCCTTTTTTTAATCGGTTTTGAAACATCGGAAAATTGTATGTTGAAGATCTTGCATCAAATACAGGATCTGTTTGCTAGGCATCCCCCTCGGCAAGACGATCATGGTAAATAAACACAGGCTTATTGGAAGAGTTTGACACATTTTCTGTTCCTTCCAAAATTCATATTGACATCTCTTCTCGCTCATGAATCATGGGTTTCATATTAAGCATGTCCAATGTTTTGTTTTGTAAGGTTGTGAGTTCTAAGGACGTTATGTGTAGTCATTTGCGAGTATTAGCCAGTTCTGGTCCTTTCGTCTGCTTTTTCTGTGGCCTTGCCACGTTAAGGATTGCTGTTTTTCTTGTTATTGCTTCAGCACTCTTCTATTTTGTACATTTGGTTCACTGCTGATGTTCAGAATATTTTCTAGTTAAGCTCTATAACCAGGGCTGATTTTTTCGCTCCCTGTAGTCTCTCAAGCACTGCTATTCGTATTCTGTTATTTGCATCAGTATTCTCATACTTTGTACTTGACCGTACAGATCTGCTCCTTGCTGGGAGTTTGGTCCAGACGTCAGTTTGCAATGTAATGCCTCAATAGGAGCGTGTAGCTTATGCTGGCTAATTCTAAACAAGACTAATTCTTTCGTTTTCGTTCCCTGTGTTCTCTCAAGCACTGCTGTTCGTATTCTGTTATTTGCATAAGTATTCTCATACTTTGCACTAGACCGTACACATCTGCTCCTTGCTGGGAGTTTGGTCCAGACTTAAGTTTCCAGTGTAATGCCTCGTTACTAGCGCAGCTAATGCTGGCTATAGCTAACTAGAGAAACTCTTGGTATCCTGTTATTGCTTCAGATGCATTCACATTCTCATACTTTGTACTATACCGTACAGATAAGCTCTTTGATGAGAGTTCAGTAGTTTTGGGTAGATTTCATCGGAGCAGTTACAGAATATCATGTACTTGGGTTTGCAGTGTCTTATAGTAGAGAATCTTGTGCTCGCTAGCCAGGGGTGATCCTATCGTTTGCGTTTCTTATTGGCTTTCATGAGCAGTTACTGCTCCAACTGCATCAGTCTACTCATACTTTCCACTAGACCACACACCGCTCCTTGGCATCAGATTGGAGCTTTTAGTTCATCAGAGTAGTTACAGAATAATTTTTGTTTCTATTACGATGGCTTAGGGTGAAAAAGGTTATACTGGGTTGTCTATGCCTCTTTTTCTATTTTATTGCACATTCCAGACCACAGACCAGTTAGAAACAAAATTCTTACTTTTAATTGATTCTTTGCTTCACATTAGTCGCATTTGTTTTTTGTTAGTTCTCTGGCGAGAAGACGCTTACCATGGTATAATTATTAGCCTAGAAATATATGATGCAACTTATCTTTTAACAGATTATATTGCAGTTCTTTTAATTACTATAAAAAGCAGGCGTTTCTGATCCGTTTCTTGCAACTGCTTCAGCTTATCATTAATTCATAATCTGAAAAAGTATGCATATTTTCTGATATTATCAGTTTAAAGATAATTCATTTCCACCATAGCTTCTCATGTTCTCATGTTTTGTAGGTTAGGTACAACTTATGCATGATCACAAACTTCAATTTTTTAAACAGTAATTAATTCATCCCTAAGTACCAAGTTCCTAATCCTAAACTTAAAAGCTTTTGTACGTAGAGTAAGTATGTAGTTACGTAAACATAAAATTTTCTAAAGTACGAATATTGAATGAAGTAGCACCTATCCTTGATGCTGGAAAAAAAATTCTTTCAAACCTCTTTTTTAATTGAGAAATTTTAAAATAAAACTTTTAAAATTGGCCAAATTTTTTAATGCATTCCTTAGTTTTTATTAAATAGATGTTTAAAAATTAATTAATTTCTTCCTCGTTACTCTTACAAGACAAAGTTTTTCCTTTTAATAAACTACCAACTTAACTCAATTTTTGCAGTTTTAACTTTTTCAAAGGTTTCGTCAACCGTTTCATCACAATTATTTTCATCAAAACATTCTTAAAATTTCCCCATCATTTTCTTTTTCCTCTTGATATAATAGAGAAGAATATTTTATTAATTATCTTTTCATTGTATTCAATTTTAATAATAGTAGAGTAAGTACAGATTCCATCCGGTTCCACTGTTTATTTTTTGTTTGACGTCTGTTAGACTGCTGATTTTTTATTACAATTAGTGGTTAAGCTTCTTCCGGTGTAATAGGAAGTGCCACTTGGAACTGACACTATACAGGTGGTTACAGCTCACTAAGGAGTCATATTTGTGTATGGGTAGGTTATAGGTTAGGTTAGATCGTATTAATTTGATCTAAGGAAAGTAGGCGTTGGATATGTCCATTTTGGAGCCGGTATATTTCCTTATCAAATTTACTATGACTGCGTCATGATATTATGTATCTTTAAACGCATCTTTGACGTCACTGGACTGGAAAACTTCAAGTAGACTGCGTCAACTTACCATTGAAACAAATATTTAAAGCAGGAATAGGAACCCTATTAACCGCCCAAACAATAAGATAGTGAGAAGTAACCTAGTTCTACGACCACCCTGTAAGGCGTTTTTAATCAACAATTGAATTTAATTGCAATTGTAACCACGAATTGATTAGGATTGATATGACTTGTTTTTGTCGGTGCTTTATCATTAAATTATAAACTAATTATGAATTTATTACGTTATTTTGATATGAAACAAACATAAAAATATGGTTAACCAAATTTCCTCTTTTATTCGTTTTATTTAAATTTTTGATATAAAATGTCATATTAAACGGATATGCGATAAGAAAGTTTGAAGTTTCATTCACCTGCTTCATGGTTATCACGAATTGTGACAAGAAATAATGGTTAACAAACAGGGTAATCTCTTGAGTGTGTAAATATACCTAAGTTAATATTGTCAGTGATAAGAGGGTAGGTTATATTTGATTTCAAATTCGATACTAGAAACCCCTTGTAAGCAAGCGTTTAGTAATTATTAATAATAAAATTGCACAAATCTAAACGTGCTTGTACACGAAATTTATTAGAATGTAAATAAGTGTGTTTTTCGAAAAAAAATCCAATTTTTATAAGGGAGAAATATTCCGATAGAAAATAATCTTGAATAAAATATCAATTTAAAGCACGATTCCATAAAAAGTAATTCGTAACATTATTTAAAATTCAATGAATTCAAACAAATTTCTATACAAACTCGATAAAAACGTGCCCCGCACAGAAAAAATATTTATTTTTTTTCTATTTTTTATGTACATTTAAAACTTTTTTCAAACAAATTTGATAAAAGTTGAAAAAACAACAAAAATTAGTTAACTTTTTTCCCTTCTCAAGTTGTACAAATTTATTTATCCACAACAAACCCACCAATTGCACAAAAGAAGGAAAAACTTCAATCAAACAGATCGAAACAGTTAAATAAGTGAATTGTAATTTGATCACATTAATCAGTTGTTGGAAGTACTTTTAGAGCAGAAAGATCAAGAGAAAATTAAGACAAAAAAAGAAGGTTGGAAAGGTTATAAATTGGTAATTTTTCATTCAAATTTTTATGGATTAATCGATGAAAATAAAGTTAATCAAATATTAAGTGAGAAAATTTATAGGAAAACTTTAATTAAAGTTGGCACTTGATTCGACGAGTTTGCTCAACTTTTGTAATTTGACAACTCTTGATTATAGGTTTCACACTAGATGCTTTTAAAGAAGAAGCAATATAGTCATGTTTGGATGCAATTTAATAATTAGGAAATTGTAATTGAGTGTTTTTAACAAAAGAATTAATAATTGCGAGTATAGGGTTTGTTTTAACAATTTCTCTTCTGTACACAGACAGAGAGATACATCAAAGACCAGAAACTTGCAAATTACCACAAATGCATCATTATGACGAAAATTCATATTTTATTTCGAAATTACACAAATGTGCTTTTTAGTATGCGAAAGCATAAAGCTTTACTTTGCAATACTCGCTAAGAAAATTAAATTAGTTTTTCACAGAGTTATTTTTCAGAACCACCACGTTGTCGATTTTTTTATTAAAAAACATCACAAAACAGTAGTAGTAGAACGAGAAATCTACTATTCCTCCATATTTACTACCCTTATTTGAAAACCAGACTCACATCACGTACAATTCGAAAAACTGCATTATTAATTAGTGTCACAGGGTGTGGTTACTGAACTTGTTGCACATGGGGATAGTTTGGTGATTTCCTGCTTTCCAGTTTATTTAAAAAAATAATCTTCAAATAAAAGTTTTAAGGCACAAAATTCTGCATCTGAATCAAAATAAACAAAATTAATTTTGGATGCTTCATACCGCTAGAAATTTAGTTTAAAAATTTTGAAAATTAACAGAAATAGCGATAGTCATGATCAAATAAAAATTATTAAGGGCTGTGATAATAAACGACAAATAACGTTTATCTCGAGAATAAAATTTATCATTTTTAGACATTGCAACATTGCAAGACATTGTAACGTTACAGTATCAAAGTTTGAAGTTTGAATATAAACAGAAACACAACACAATAAGAACTTAACCTCAAATTTTAATATTTATATTCAAACGTCAAACTTTGACATTGTAACGTTGCCATGTCTACAAAAAATAATTTCATTCTCTAGATAAACTTTATTTGTCGTTTATAATCACGACCATAAATGTTTAACGTTTTATCTTTCACAAAAATTTTTAGGGTAATTATCCTTTTGACAGATAAAGCGTAAAACATTTGACAATTTTTAGGCAAATTTCTGCCAATTTTATAAATTTTCTAATTAAATTTCTGGCGTTATCAAACATGTGAAACTAATTTTGTACGTTGGTTTAAATGCAGAATTTTCTGTGCTATAACGTTTATTTGAAGATTTTTTTGTCTAAAATAATTTCGGAAGTAGGAAAACACCCAGTATGTATGAGTTTTCATGTTAAAAACGTAGAACCGAGATGTCAGGTTACTATCCTGTATACCGTGTGTCCCATTAAAGAATATTCGCTCGAAATCAACAACACCACCACAGTGCGAAGTCTATGGGGGAGGGTGGTACATTTTAACATTTGATACTGGTTCTCCACTAGTGGGGAAGAGGCAGTGAGTTAAGGGGATCAGTGTTGACCATGTCAAAACTTTATGTCATGACTTTTGTTTGTTTTGCATAGCTATTCGGCTATTTAAAAGTGCAAATAGTTTTATTGCTGCTAATGGAACAAGTTGAAATTCAATACCTGGGAGACTTCAAAGACGTGCAAAAAGCATTTAAGAGTGTTAATTAGAAGACGCTATCAGCGGATGCGGCCAAACGAACATATTCACACTAATAGCAAAATACATAGTTTATTGTTAAAAAATACCAGCCCTTATCCGACAGTGGCCTTCTGCTAGCTAAATCGAGACACTTTTAATCTGAAGGGGTCCTTCCTTTCCCTCTTTTTCTCCATTGTCAACTCACAACAGAGAATGTTCCATCACATAGATATTTGATTATTATTCTATACACAATTGTCTAATATAGGTTAGGGGTTGATTGGTCGCCCCAATAGTGATGTTTTGCTTTAATTTCTTCTAAATGTGTAAGATTTTCTTACGTGTGTAAAATCATTAAATGGGCTACAGAACAATAGTTTGTGAATGTTCTTCTTAATCATACAAAAATAAAATAACACAAACACCCTATACAAACCCTCCATGAATCTTAAATTTAATTACCATACTAGCATTTATTATCAAAATCAATGTTTAAATGACAAGCTTTCAATTAGAAACAATGTTGTTTTGTGGCTTTGTTCATTCCACCATACATTAATTAATGTTCCTCAAATGAGTAAACCCTTAGCAATTTGTTATTAACAAACATTCAACTTAAGAATAATAAATTAAACGTTAAATTAAATTTTAAACCTCATTTTGGTTATTCCATTTACAATTACTTTCCATCATGCAACTACCGTTTTTTCTCTCGAAATTTGCAACAACTAAAAGTTTTCTGATAAAGTAATTATAAACGTATATACGTCCTTGTTGTTCCAATAATTGGTCACGGTTGGTTTGAGGTCGGTTTATTTGATGCTTCATCGAAATAGGAATTTTTTCCTTTTGGACGAAATTTAGATGCGTGCCTACTAAGTAAAGCAAAGTTTTGTACATACAAATTATGTAAAGATATGCCTTTCGTGCATTTATGCAAGTACTCGTATCTATAATTGACATCAAATTGTTAGTTTTGAAATTTTACATGCACAATCCGAGGTTATTTACTAAACGATGTTATCGCGTTTAAATGCAAACTATGTTCGTATTATGAATTGTAGCAGAAAGTAAGCAAGCCAAGAGCCAAGAGAAGGAAGAAGGAGGAATTATACTTAAATTGTGGAGTAAAGAGATGTTAAATCATACAAATTCTCATTTCTTATATTGTGTACATATACGTATACGCTCCATTAAGTTTATTGAAAGTCAAAAACAACAGAAATCAATGTTTAACCAAACGTGCTATTGTGGTTTAATAAAAACGAGATGTCTTTATATTAGAAAGCTGTCGTAACTTTAAACTTTCTCTGTATCTTTGTATCTGCAGCTGCACACCAACAAGAAAAGATTTATTACAATAGTTTTTAAATTGTAAAATAGAACGTTAACGAATAATAATTATAGCACAGCGCCACCGTATTCTACAAAATCATTTCTCTTTACTCTAACACTAACAGGAGCTTGCAGATATGAAATAGTAATTGAAGTTGGCCAATGTATGCTTTTCAATGTTGCAAGTAGAGCAAAAGAGATTGCATTAGTTTATATCTGCGAGATAATGCGACTCCATTGTTGATTAAAGTAAAATGCACAAGTTACCTTTCGACAATTCAAATCAAATTGCATACGAGGTCTTTTCGAAGAAAAAATATAATGTGTTAAAATAAATAGTATATTAAGTATAGAGAACGGTAAGGATGTTTTAGTGGTCACAGAAAATTATTTGGAGGCTGAGAGAAGCGATTAAATTCTAGGTTTAAATGCGTAATAAAAAAATAAAAAATGTTTTAAACAAAAAAGTCATTGTAGAAAAACGACGATCAATTAATTGGCCGTAACTGGCGCTCTCTAGCGGCTTTTACAAAATTTAGATTTAGTACTTATGTTAATGCACTTGGTTAGGTCTTATACCAAATCTTATGAAAATCGGTCAAATTGTTTTTAAAGTATGAACAAAACAGTATTTTGGGTTTTTAGAGGCCCTCTTTCAGAGGCTTCTACATCCCTTAAAAATTGAATAAGAGGAAAAAGAAAAAATACGGGCACCTTAATTTTAATTAAAGCTCTGAAATTTGTTCAAACATCTAGCATACTTAGCACAAAGAGTTAGTAAATGAGCTTAAAAAGTTTTTCTTAGCCCTGCGGTCATATTAATTTGAAATTACCCTAATAATGTTAAAATCGATTATAATAAAACTTTTTTTTCTGTCGAAAATTACCATACAAAATGAGTTTATTTTTTTTTAAACAACCTGTTGAAAAATCACCGATATATCGGAAATAACTTCTTACATCTACATAAAAAATTTAAATAACGGCTTTAGTAATTTATATTTATTAAATTAATAACAGTGTATTTTAAAGAAACTGTAATTGGAATAAATGCTTCTTGATATTTAAATTAAAACGAATTTAAATTTCCACGAACCTTAATCAAACGAAAACTGTGCGGAATTAGTAATTTTGAAATATCTATCCGATTTGCATCTATTTATTTAACTTCTCCAACTACTCTTCGTCAAACTGTATTTTTCTTGCAAAATCCAATTAGTTTTTTTGCACTATAATAGCAGAATTAAGTCAAAAGAATGAAAACTTGCTGCCTTAATTTGTAAAGATCAAGTCAAGAAGTAACAAGGATTTTACAAGATTAAGCTTTTCTAGTGCTAAAATGATAGGATCAGGTGGGATAAATGTTAACGATTATATACTAGGGGATTTTAATACAAATGAAACCGCACCAATTTCATTTTTTAAAATTTCTTTTCAGCAAATTAAAAACAAAAATTTATGTAAAAGTTACTACCCAACAATACCTACCAAATTAATTATTTTTTTTAAAAGAAATACAATTAATTTAATTAAACGAAAAATTCTTTTTTGGTATTTTTGTAAAATATAATTCCTTCGGGCTTTTGTTTTTATATTTTTAAAAATATAAAAACTCGTTTTTTTCCATCTAATTAAAACAAATCAAGTCGAAACGAAGGACGAAATACAGCAATTTAATTATTGGTGGATTATATAAAATTAAGTCTCCGTTTAAACAATTGCCAGTAGGGCTATTTTGGCGTGGTTATAGTAATTATTACAAATCTAATAGCACCCACACCCTGGCAAGCTGTAATCCGATATTTAGAGATCTTCAAATACTTCAGGGTCCTAATTCTCGACCTTTCGTACGAATGTGAGATAAAACGAATGGTAACATGGAAAAGAACATTTGGCAACATTTATCATTTCACGTAAAGTCCTTCGTTATTGACGTCATTCACGTGGCGTTTACAAAAGGATTTGCAACGTTCTCAAGCTGCATTCGGGACCCCCTTCGTGATGAGTCGAAGGATCTTCGACTCATCCTGACCTGACCTGACCTTGTAGAAGCTGTCATTATTCAACAGGGCGTTCTCAAAGTTGACAAAAGTGTTCCAAAAATTCTCGTGGTTGTTTTTGAGTTATAATTCGTACTATAATAATTAGAGCCTGTAGAGGACTTTTCAAAACTTGCGGAACTTTTCAAAACTTATCATTAATCAACAGAGCGTTCTGTGATGCGTTTTTATCGCGTTTCTTATATCGGGGGCTTCCCCAGAGCGATCCAATTTTGCTTTTATTTATTGTTAGGTGTAATTCAGTCTTCCTAGAACGAGAACGAATTATTTCAGATTTTGTTGAAGTGGGGAGGCGGACGTTTTTCTTATAATTGACAGTTGATGGGGGTCTTGTTTTGATTCAAAAATTTTACTAAAATCATGCTTGATTGTTTTAAAATAATCAATCGACCATTAACCCTAACACCGACTGAATAATTGTTTTTTAAACACACAAACCCTTTTAAGCTATACGCTAATTATTATTAAATAACTAAAACTACATAACTTTTACAAGTACCGCCGTCGTGAAATTGAGTTTTAACATGTTTTAACAATTAAAATTGGAATTTATTATTAATTTCCAACCACACTAATCATTCAGTAACTAAAATTACATAACAAGTTAGTATAGTACCATCACGAATTTAAACAATTAAAATTGGACTTTATTATTAATTTTTGGGTGTTAACGTAAATCTGTAAATTTTTAAAAATGACGTTTTAAAGTGGATTAATAATGCAGATAGATCCTAGTGGTAAAGGTTCACCGAAGTGTATTAAAGGTCAGGAAATTCGGCAACAAAATAATATATTAATCTTCTTTTAAGCTTTAGGCTTAAGAGCGCTCTCCGCATTATCTGATTAGAATAAAACTCGGTTTTGATTAACTATTTAAATGAAATTTAGTGGTAACTTTATACTTCAATATATTATAAACAAAAGCATTTAATTTTTGCATAACTTAAATTGTAATTGTCGTATTAAATAGGAAACCTAACTTGTGTGAAATTAACTTGTAACAAAGGAACAAAGCGAGTTTTGGTCTCATTTAACAATACATTTGGTGCATAGATATACAATACGGACGTACTGAAAAGAAAAGTCTTCATTTTCTCAACTTTTGCGCCCGGATATAGTTTTTAATGTTGGGTTATTTAGAACGAAAATTCGTATAATAGAAAATTACGGTCCTATAAAAAATAACTGTTAAGACCTTAAAATTGCGGCAGTGAAAAAATTCACTTCATATCCTTCACGTCATTTCGAAACATAATGTGTAAGGTAGATATTTTTTATTTTACATAAGGTATACTTCTGAGAATGTGATAAATATTTAAAATAAAGAGAAAAAAATATAAAACACAGCCTCCGTTTTACTAAAACGTTTCTTTTCTTTTGGTCATTATTCAGCAAGATCCACCAAAGCGTCCCCTATTCATAGTAAAACATTTTGCCAAAAATAAATTTCCATCTCTTATAACAGCACATTATAAATGTTTTATGGCACATTTAAAAATTTTTGATTTGTCTGTTTGACTTGGAGTATACAAATTTAAATAAAATGAACAAAAATAAATAATTCTTTTCCGCCCTGTAAATTTGCCGTTTCTTGCTAAAACTTTTTTAAAACAGAAACATTTGTTTTAAGAATTGTCAACATCACAAAGAATTTTATTCAATTTAAATTGTAAATAAGGCTCTTTTGGTACGTTCTCAATCACAAAATTTGTTAAATATTTTATTATTAATCCGTTCGTAACTCGCAATTCGTATTTTTCCGTTTTAATTTTCTCCCAAGATATTTCAAATTATTACCTTTTTATTAATGATTTGATTGAAAAGTAAACGTTTAATTCTTCATATTTGATTAAGTCAATATTTTTTATCGATTTAATTTTCGTAAAATAAACAATTCCCATTGTTTGTTCAAATTGGAAAATTTATAATATTCTTTATTACTTTTCTTGTGTATATGCAAACTAAAATATGATGTAAAACGAGGAGAATGTATCGATAAATCATTTCATTTTAAGTTTTCCACTCAACTTATTTGATTTTCTCGCTTTTCTCTTTTTTTTCCAAAAAAATGAGCACAAAAGTTGAAAGGGAACGAAATATCTACTTTTCATTAATTAACACGTTTTATAACGTTTTTGTGTTTACTTTGAATGGAATTTTTGCATTTTGATTTTCGAATGATGGAAAACTTGAAACGAGTGATAAATTAATAAAACTTTTCAAGTTAAAATAAGGACTCTAGCGCGGCTATTATCGTAACTTTTGGTTAAAATTTTATCACATTTCGTTTTGTTTTCAAACCGTGACAGATGGAGAAAGCTTTGAAATGGTAATTTTGTTAAAAATATATATTTTTTTAATTTTTTAAATTTGAGTTTTCTAATACATAATTCATGTTTCGTTGCTTCTGTGTGTATATTTTTAGTTTTATTATTAAATAAGTCCAAATTATTATGAAAAACGCGACAGCGTTGGAAAACGCCAAAAATTAAAAAAGAATTTTATCAAGTAGGTATGTAGTCGGTCGTGGATTTTTTTTTATGAAAACACCCTTTTAATTAAGTAGGCGGTGGAGGAAGGGGAGCATAATATTTTTTTTACTTTTTACTAACTTACTAACACAGAGTTTTCATTTCATTTTCATTGAGGAAAATACGCTGTTCTGAAAGAGTCTTTTCTTCGTAGAAAAGGCACTCACGTATGACTAAGTATCGACTGGCGCTCTACTGCTCACTGCTCCAATATTAACGTAGATGTTGTGCCCAATTCCATTCCAAGACAATGGACAACCAAGACGTTCTCTGAAATAAAAGTTGTTAATTCGAGACTGATCGTAATTTACTCTAATAATAAAATGCAAGAGCTTCAATTCTACGGTTACCTAAGACATACTAGGTATTCCCTCCCAAAATTTCGTACGAATCGGAGTACCTGAATTTTTTTTATATACGTTTCCATTGGCCAAAAAATCAAAATAGCTGAATCGACGCAAAAGTTGAGATTAGGATACTTGCGCGAGTTCTAATAAAAGTTCCCTTCTTAGTTTCCAAAAACCTCTAAAGATGGCTGCGCAGCAACTACGATAAAATTCCTAAAAATCGTCTTCCAACTTTGAAAAACTGTAAAACAAAAAGTACGCCAAAAGTTTGGAATTTTGTTTGTAGTGGCGAACATTCGGGTCTTTGACCGTCGTCCTACAGGATAAACTGACAGGCGAAGCCAAGAAATGTTTGGCAAACTGACGGCGAGGACGAAGGGCGCGAACTGATTGGCAAACTGAAGGCCAAAGGTCGAAAAGTTTTTGCTAAGCTGATGAGCGAGGCCCAAGGCCGAGAAGTGTTTGGTAAAATGGCCGACGAAGCCGAAATGTGTTTAACAAAATGACGGGCAAGGCAGAAGTTCGAGAATTGTTTGGCAAACTGACGGGCAAGGCCCAAGGCCGAGAAGTGTTGTCCCTCCGCTTATTTTAATTTATAGCTATAAAGACTTATTCAAAAGGGATGCTAATTGGGGATTCCCCCCGATCGGATCGCTGGTATTTGCAATAATCTGGCTGTTTCGGGTTGACTCTATAAAATTGTTTTCTTCATATTTTAACAACTCGGCACTGCGTGCCTCGCTTTAGCTTAAAATTAACCATTTATTCACAATTCATAAAAAATTTTGCAGAGAAGTTACCCAATCGGAAGAAATGATATCAAATGAATGAATCGAAATAATATCGATGTTATACAACTTCGAAGTAGCAAAACTTTAAATTTTTTCAATTACTTTTATACTCTACTTTATGTCGAATTGTGCAAAAAAACCTTATACAGATTTTATATCTTTTTTGAGATATTATTTAACTTTAAAAAGGCAAACTCAGTCTTCGCGAAAAATAACTGTCATCGATTCCTTTCAAAATATAATTTTTTGTTGGCATTCACATAAGCAGATAAAAATAGAAAAAAAATATAGTCTTGTAATATTATACAGGGTGTTACAATTCCCAATTTAAATTCCCAAACAACGAATTTTAAGGTTTTCATGGTTGTATAAAGCTCTTGATTAAATTAGGTCTAAAAATCAATTTAATTGGAGCTTTTGATTTGTTCTTTGGCTGTTAACGATGAAAAATATACAGGATGTCTGAGAAGAGTCAAAACTGTTGTTCTCCTATAAACAACATATTTTGACTTCTTCTTTGGCAATGCAGATCTCAATAAAAGTCTAAGGCGACGTTTATAGATGCAAGTTTCGAAACAAAATTTCGTAAATTTACAAGGCGTTCTTTAAAAAACTTAAATTTTACACCTGCAACCTGAAAATTCGTGCTTTCATTTTTAAAAGTTTCTTTGTAAGAACGCCTTGTAGGAAATTTGTTTGGAAACTCGTTGGGTTATATGTAAACGCGACCCCTAAGATAGATTTATCTAAGCCGTCCCTCAGACGCAAACTTCTGCCGTTTTACAAAGGTTAAATTTGGTGTAAACGAACCTATAGAAATTAGATAAAATAATAAATTGGGAGAAATTAAGACAAGTTCAAAAGTAACGATTCAGTTATTTTTGTCACTTTATTAACTTTCATCTTTTAAAAAAAAAGCTTATGCAAGCAACCTTCGTAAAAACCCCCTCGAGCTATTCGATATTACTTAATGAAACGTCTTAATTTTTAAAGAAATCTCAAGTACCTACCTAATTTGATTTCTGAAAATTTAATAATTTAAAGATTTAAAGGTAGGGGCGTATTAGAGCTAAATTTACTTCAAAAGGATCAATAATCATTGTATAGCCAAAATGTGAAAGGATAAGAACAAAAAGTTGATCTCGGAGTTATAAAAAATGGTGACTATTTTTATCTACAAATAAAAATTTTTATTTTTCCATATTTGAATTTGTAAAATTTTTATAACCCAAAAATCTACATGCAATGCCAATTTCAATCTTTACGAGCTTTTAATTTAATAGCTTTTTTTACCACATTTTTTTGTACGTAAATCAAACATTATGTATAATATTATTTTTTTACGTTGGAAAAATGTTTAGAAAAATACAGGGCGATACTTTAAGTCATAGTAACGTTATGAGCTATCAAACTTTCTCATATGATTTAAATACAGCCATTAAGATCAAATAATTGTAAAAGAAAAATATTTTTTAACCTCAAATTCTTTCAAATGAACCCACAATAATCATTTGTGTAAATGACGCTAGGTGGCGCTGCCTTCAACTTTTTGTTTTTTTATAAACGTCTCAAAATTATCAAACGTTTTTAGGAACACCCTGTATACTTTTTAATTTTCTAAAAGCTCGTAAAAGTATCAAGCAGACACGCCAAACACTATAAATACTTTACTTCCGGTTTAACCGGAAATGGGAATAGTGCGTACAAAAATGTTCCCGGTATGGCCACATCCCTTTTTTTTTAAATTATACGAGGAAATAAAAATTGACGCTTTTCCGATTTTCTTCACTATCTTCAGAACTACCTGCTAAAAAATTTATAAATATCCAAACCAAAAAACCATATAATGAAGTTTTCTAATAAAAAATAATAAATTAAAAACTTAAATTTGTTCAAGGGTTGATTTTATTTTAATAAAGCACGTTTCTAATGTGTACGTCAATCAAAAAAAATTTATTATAAATTTGAAAATTGATTTGTGATGGATTTAATTAAAACACTAATTTGAATTTGGGATAGTGAGGGAATTTTCATTTTTATTTTCAATAAAGAAAATTAACCTCAATTAAGTTTAAAAATTTTTTTATTAAAAAGCGGATAAAAACAATTTAAAAATATAAAATTTTTGTCAACGTTATGATTTATAAAAATTAAAAATTTATTTTATGTGTCATACAAAATGATACGTACTTATTATTGAACATTTTTATACGTTTTAATGGCTTTATTAATAATTTATTTATGACTGCATTAAAAAATTTACCTATAAGCTTTAAAATGAAAATTTTATTAGCTTCGTTTTCAGATGGTTTAAAAAAGGGTAAATTATTAATGATACCAAATATCTTGATAACATTAGAATTTTTATTGATTTAAAACTCGTCAAGTTCTTTGAAGGAGATTTTAAGGGACTTGACCCTTTTAAAAACGATAATTAACAGCCCTACTTCTTAAAGAACGCCCTCTAGGGGATTCTTATCAAAGAAAACCCTTTCAACTAACTATAATGACTTTACATGCCAAAATTGGCTCGAGTTAGCCAAGTTATCTCTCTGGAGGATATATCTAGTCGCACAGACAGACTTTGTTCAAACGGCGTTTGAAGGGCGTTTATAACGTTGCCTAGCGCTTAGCTTATAGAGCATTTGTAACTACACTGGTGGTTTTCGAAGAGCAACCTCGGTCCATCGAGCTAGCGTGTGGATAGGAGAGCAATTTAATCCCTAATACCCGTGTTTCGAAAGGCACGTTAAGCCGCCATATTATTACATTATTCGTCATATTTTTTGATCGCACCTTGTAGCTGTTAAAATATTTGCAATTTACCAGGTGAATGATAGGTAGGTATATAAACTCCCTTTCTTTATCTAGTGTCAATACAGCTAAATAAATAATGGTTATGTTTATTCGCTGCACTTCTGCATGTTGCTTTTGTTAATATTTTTAAAGCGAATTTAAGTAATTTTGCAAAGGAGTGGTGGTTGCAAAAAGAACTGAAGTAGCTAAAACTAGAAAAAAGAAACATTTGCAAAGGGAAAAATTTTAATAAAGCGTAATTCGGTTTAAAAGAGATTCGTTTATATTGTGTGATTAAAAAGGGACGTTTGAAAACATTAAAGTATGATTGATAGTGTTTTGTACTTTTTAATCGCCTATTGTTTTCTTGTTAATTTAAAAATGGGGGCGATACATACGTATAATATGCACCTACAAAAGTAAAGCAATAAAGGCGAGAAAAATCTAAATTTAAGTACACTATAAAAATTTCGCCCAAGCCGAGCGATAATGGACGAAGCTTATTTTGAAAATTATTTTTTAATAACTCATAATAGTTTTATGAAGTTACGAAATGGGCTCTCGTATTACACGTTGCTGTAACTTAAGTTAAAAACTTGTTTTCTCTTTTCGTCTTTATCATTTTTATAAAGACGAATGCGGATTTCGGATGCAAGAAGGAGGACATGAGGTCGTATGTGTTGTCCCACTCTGGGGTCACATAGCGGCTTTAATAACCGTGGGCCTAGAAATTGTATAAAACGAATCATATAAATATTTTTTTCGATTTTCTTTTATTGATACTTTAGTATGTTGAATGTAAACGCAACTACCAAGTATATTATAATGGCAATTTTCCTATGAAATCTCTTGCTGTATATCACGCGCAGTGGCACAGTCGGAAATTTACATTTTATATTTTTTCTAGATAAATAAATATTTCATTATTCAAAAACGAAAGTGTTAAAATTTTTTACAAAATGGCGGAGGTTTTTTTTAAACATTGAGCAAAGCTCGAACATTTTCCGAGTGCAGAATGGTTTTCCACAAGCAAATGACATGTAAAAGCGTACTTTTCCAAATATTGACTCTTGTGATCACTTTGATGGTAAAAGTCACTACAACAAAGTTGTAGATCGTCCAAAAATCTACCCAAACCATTCCAAAATTATTCTTCTAGTTAAAGGGTTCTCGAGTTATATCTATTTCCTATTGTAAAGAAAATTGACACCGCGTGTTTGAGCTTTTAAAGTGCCGGGGATTACTTTTTACCAATGGCTGATAATTTAAATCGAACTGAGCCTGAGTGCTCTCATTAATTTAATAGGGCCCCCACTTAAGCGAGCGCTGGTTTAAAAGAAGCCACGCCAAAAAAATAGCCTCTAAGTAGTAAGTAGACGAATTAATTATTTGTGCCCCGAAGGGGCATGAGATGAAACTGTATCATGCATTCTTTCACATTTCCTGACTACGGCTCTGTTTTGTGTCGCCATTTGTTGAAATGAAAACAATTTTCCACAATAGTAAATTTTAATATTCCAATTTGAATGTGACAAAAGGACGTTTTCAATTCACATGTATATCTCGTTGGTTACATTGTATTTAACTACATTGTGTATCTTATCTACAACAGTAGATAAAATTTTCTTTACACACGACATAAAATTTCCACTTGAGGCAAATTAAAAAGTTGACAATTGACCCCCTTTTCCCCGCTTTTCTTTGTGTACGCTTTCAGTAAAGTTGAAAAAATTTATTCCGTTAATAGAAGTGTGTAAAAGGTGTAATGACATTTTATTCACTATTAATGTACATACGCGTACTTAATAATTTACTTTGTGTAATTCTTTCCTAACGACTTATTGTCTACAACTCTACAATACAAATCATATCATTAATAGCTGGAAATTATAGAAAAACAAAAGAAAAAAGAAAACTTATAAATTATTCGATTCTGTTTGAAAAATAAAATTTTTTGAAGTGCTCTCTCGAATCCTTTATTCTATTATTTAAAAAAAAGAATGCGTATATACATGTAAATAAAAAAGTTTTGTAAAGCAATATAATAATAGAATTTATTCAACTTTTCGTATATCTCATCATATATTTATTGATTATGAAATTTATACTATAATCTAATAAAGAGAATAAAATTCGAAAAGAATTTTTAGCTTTCATCGTGAAAAAATTACCCAAATTCGTTCGAATCAAATTTTTTTACTAAATTAAATTTCTTCTTAAAATTTTGTTTACTTTGCGTGGAATTTAATAATAGAAAAAGAAAGTTGAATAAATATTTAAAGACGCTTTTAAAGGCTATTATTTTAATGATATTATTAGACTTGTAAGAGTTGTATATTCGAAGCTATTAAACTAATTACGCAATTCAAATTTTGGAGCTTTCCTGTAATTTTGAGGTTATGTTTTTTTTAATACTTGCTCTCATAGCCCAATTATTATGAATTAGAAAATTTATAACTTTTGTTTATTAGTTTAATAGCTTAATTCAAGAAAATTTTAATATAAATAATTTCTCTCTTATTTCACCAAAGGCAATCCTCGCCTTTGAGTTTTTAGATATTCCAATAACTTTGTTTGAAATAAATCCCTTTTATTTGATTTATATCGTAATTTTTGGGTTAAAAGGAATATAAATAAAACAAGTACTACACAAAGTAAGTAAATTAGAGGTTCCGAACAACTTACCAAACTTTACTTTAAACCTAAGTTTCACAAAAAGACAAGTTGTGAATACGTCCTTAGAAGTGTGTAAATTTGCATAAAAGTATGGCTAATTAAGGAAAGAAATTAATACATTGAAGCATTTAAAGTTTTCTGGTTCTCTGTCTTACATGTCCATCCATCTGGATATATCTAGCCCGTTTGTCTCTCTGTCATGGTAGCTATCTCTGCCTGTCTTGCGGGATCCAGCCTGCGTTTACCTATTATAGCTTAACAAGTTTACCGGTTTGTATCATCATGAGCAGTGGCGTATTTATGGAAGGGGCACAGAGGGTCTGACCACCCCTTATTGACTCACAATATTTATAGTATGATCCCGGGCTATTGGTGAGTACCATGGAACCTTGAGAGTGTCATACCCAAAGGGCGGAAGTTCTGAAGACATGCATTCGGAAGTAGCGTTTAGTGAAACTGCAGAACACTGCTCAACCCTCTGAGTTACTACCTCCAGTGTTTTCCTTCTTCTAAGTCTAACCTGGAGGTTTGAATCTAACTTTAGGGGTTATGTAAGAGGCAAACCTTAACAGTTAGGTTAGAGTCTAACTTTAGAGGTTAGGTTAGAGTCTAACTTAAGGAGTTAGGTTAGAGTCAAACCTTAGGGAATAGATTTGAATCTAAGGTTTAGGTGTTAATCTAACTTTAGGGATTAAGTTAGTTAGGGTTCGGTTAGAATCTAACCCTAGAGATTAGGGTTGAATCTAACTTTAGAGGTTACGTTAGAGTTAAATTTTCAGGATTGGGTTTGAATCTAACCTCGACTTAGATTAGAGTCAACGCTTATGAATTAGGTTTGAATCTAACTTTAGCAGTTAGACAAGAGTCGATTAAGTTAGAATCAGACCTTAAGGGTTAGGTTATAGTCTAACCTTAGGGATTAGGTTTGACTCTAACCTAACGCCAAAGGTTATATTCAAACCCAAGTTAGTATCAGACCTTAAGGGTTAGGTTAAGTCTAACCTTATGGATTAAGTTCCAGCTAATTTTACAGGTTATGTTACAGTATAACCCTAAGGATTAGGTCTAAATCTAAGTTTAGGGGTTAAGTTAGAGTCAAACCCTAAGCTTAGGTTTGAATCTAGGCGTTAACTGGAAACCCTGGAAATTGAAATTCCTAAAAAGCAATTGGTAGTGAGTCGTATGACTTTGAACTTCATATTAAATTTGAAGTTGCGGTTTAAGTTCACATCAACAAAAAGTCTTATTGTTCTAACTTGTTGTTTCAGCTGCTCATGTATTGAGTACTAACAGTGACCAAAGCATGAGCTGTCTCGATATTTTTATCGTATTCTCTGCAGTTCAAGTCGCCGGGGTGGCAGTTTATGCCAATGGTGGTCCCCGGAGATGATATTTAATAAGAAGTCATGTTGCTATTTTTAACTGAGTCCTGGTTAGATTCAGTTTTCCCAATGATCCATTTTTTAACAGCTTCCTCGTAGTTCTATGAGGATTTTAAGAGTTGGGTTTTAGGCAATAGAATTGTATTTCCTAGATGTAAAGGTACTTTGGGCATTCATTGGTGGAACCAATTATGTAGTTGGTAAAGAGCTTTAAAAGCACCCCTGCTGCCGAAGATGATGTGGATTCGCGTCTGAAACACACATGCTCATGCTCATTTATCACAGAGTGTCAGAAGAAGGGCAAGGGCTATACACAATAAATAAATTTCTTTTCACATCTAAAAGTTGACGAAAGACTATTCTTAACATGTTTAGACGCCCTTCCTCCATGCGAGGTTCTTGAAAATTTAGATTTTGTAAGGATTAAGAACAAATAATTTACAGGTGTGCTTGAATCAATTTTAATATTGTCACCGAGAGGCGACACACGACTTTTCTAACGTCCATCACAATAGGTGCTCTCGTGCGACCGTTCTAATAGATAATTTTTCTAATATAATTTACATTTTCGTTCGAGTATTTTATTTATTTTATAAGTAGGTAATCTTAAAACTCAAAAGGTTGACATGTGATCAATAAATCATTATTACCATAAAGGGGTGGAGTTTAAAATAAATATGGAATATAACTTTTTATTCGAAACGAACCAATCTTTCATGTTCTATTATTATTTTTGACATTATAACGCTACTTTTCAAAATAAGTTTAAGTCAAATATAATAACATTTCATAATTTTACAAAAATCATTTCTGATACGAAAGTTGCCCGATCCAATTACTTTCAAAACTAATTTGCTCAACTTACGACCTAATATCACGTGTTAAAATATTTGCTTTTGTCCCTCGACCCGATTCAAATGCTAAAAAATATTTTTTTTCAAAAAAGGGGTGGAAGAGTTATTTTATAAATTTTAATTAAAGTTACTGCAGGTAAAATTGCGCGTACAAAGAAGTTGTGAAAGCAATTCTCACGAGACGTTAACGCCCCCCTTACCCTTTTTTGAATAATTATAATTTAAAGTGGAAGATTAAGTTAATTATAATCGAAATTATTCATCAACACTCGTAATGTTAATTTATACAATTCATTTCTTAAGGTGTATTAGTAAGCAATTTGTTTTAATTAGATAAGCTTAATGCGTTTTATTAGCTTAAATTTGGGGTACTTTCAAGTAAAACAACAGTCAATATCTAAAATTTACATATCAAAATTAAGCCATAATGTGTAATTTACATTTTCTACGATTAAAATCTAAACCTCTCAATAACAATTTAGCACGGAAAAAAATTTCTTCCATTTTAGCGCGCGAGCATAAAGAAATTAAAGGGAAAATTTTTGAGGAAAATAAAAAGTGGATTTTTTTTGATGTTTTAAAAAAAAACAATAGGAAGAAGGTTTTAAAAATCTCGGCGTTTCTTTTTCTTTTGTTTGAGGATTTAACTTGTGCTCACTTTTCTTTAACTCCACAGTAACCTTTATTTGTTAGAAGTCTTTTCTAGTTTTTCGATTGGAAATTGTCGTGCTTTGAATTTAGAACTAACACTGCTTTTACAGTTTTCCCATGTGTAAAACAAAAGGAAACAGTTAAATTCGCAAATGCGTACAAGTACTCTCTTTCGTAAATATGCTCTTGATCTCAATTTCTTAATGTAAAATTCATTTCCTTTCTTTTTGTTAAAAATAAACAAACGAACGTGAGAAATTTTGTACGAAATTTAAATGTTTTTGAAAAATGAAGTAATTATGCTGGGAGGTTCTGAAGATTCGATATTAACAATTTTTGCGAGTAAATTATTACAGATGTACGTAGCTAGCGTTGGACATGCAATTTTATTAAAATTTTTCATATACCGTTACCTTATAAGCGTGTCCAATTATAAATATATCCAGAAGCTATATTTTCGCCTTTCATTACGACTATAATAATTCCACGTCTTCTAATGACAGGTGCTTTTGACTGCACATTTTTATGTTTACCTTCGAGCTGTGTCATTATCTATTTTGTTATATATAAATTAACGTCCAGTTAAGAAAATTACTATTTTCATGGGCGCCGTTATGGGGGAGCCGGAGGGAACCGTAGCCCCCGTTCCGGATTTCTATTTAATTCAATATTACATTCTCCTGTATAAGCATATCCTGTATATTAAAAACAACGGATGTGGCCATACGATGAACTTTTTCCCGTCCATCAAATCTTGTAGTTTTGTATTTTTATTAATTAAAATTTAATTTGAGATCGTCTTAAAGCTAATTTTACGAGCTATCGAAATACTGAAAAATATACAAAATGTTCCTAAGAATGTTGATATTTTTGTAATTTTCGGTTTAACCGGAAGCGTTTTGTTAACCGAAAATAGTCTCGAGACATTCATGGGAGTGATACTCGTACAGCCATTTTCAAGTTTTTCTTTTATTACAAAAAAAATTTATAGATTTTTGAAGTTTTGACATTCAAAAAATCATAACTCCGAATGCGCATCATACAAGTCTTTAAAAATTTAGAGTTAGATAGAGGATTAAGTTGTCTATAACATATCCAAAAATTAAAAAAACGTTCCGGCCAGTTTTCGAGAAAATCGATATCAAAATTTTGACCTACTTTGGCCTTTTAAAAGAAGGCAATTTTGAAACAATTTTAAAAATCGACTTGATTAGGACAGAAGTCTTATATTTCGGCTATACAATGCCATTTTGAAATTTTTATAATAATAATTACCGGCCAAGTTATAAGGATATAACCTTAAAATGGAACAATCGTTCTATTGGCCGCCATTTTGAATAAAAAAATTTGAATTTTTTGTTTCAAATAACCATTTATTTCTGGACACCTTATATAGATTTCTTGTAAAGCTTAGTTTGCCGATGAAATAATTTTAAAGTGGCTAAAATAAAATTTCATCAAAATCAGTTCAGTACTTTCTGTTGCATTTCTGCAATCAGAGTAAGCAAACTCAAAACGTCGAGAAAAGCAATAAAAAAAATATTTTTTTAATTTTTCTCGATTATAATAACTTTTTCTTGAAAAAAGTTAAAATAGACAACTCTAATGATTTTAATTCTACTTCCCGCCCCTCATAAACCGATGCAACGCCGCTCATGCCAACCAATTATTTTGATCTAAAAACATTATTTAATGGCTTCGAATGATAAAAAATCTTCATTAAATTTCTAATTTATCCATATTTATAATATTATTATTATTATTTTATGATTCACTGATTTTGTTAGCTTGTTGTTGTAAAATCAAATAGTTTTGGACTAACATTTACCCAGAAAGTTTTGAGAAATCATAACTCCCTTGGGCTATGGAAATTTGCTTTAGTTTCGTTAAAATAAACGTGTAGGTGTTTTTATTACCGCAAAAGATTTTTAAATGCTTTTATAATTGGTCATCATCCCATGATTTAAATTACTTTCGAGTAGTGAAGAAATAAGAGTTGGAGGGAGGGATATGAATAATTAACATTTTTTTGATTTTAATTTACTTATACTAATGGAGTTTTGACTGGCGTCTTAAAAGTTATACTCCTACTCTTAATATTCAAATTGTTATCGTCTTCCATATTTAATCCGCCATTTTGAATTCTATGATTTTTATTTTTATTTAGCTGCTGCTTACAATCTTAGTCGCTCAATCTATGGAAGTCAAAATGAGTCTTTTGAAGAGTGGCGTTACTAAACACCCAAGTCTTAAAAATTGTGACAGATTTACTATTATCCAGGGTCGTACTCAAATTCTTTTCGTGTATATGACGAATATTTGAATTTTGGCAATATTTGAGCTAATTTAATATTAAGGGTGCATTAAAATAATTTGGTGGACAATTTTTGTTCCACCTTGTATATTATCTTTAGCTATTTTTATAATAAAAATATATTTTTGTTTCAGATTTACAATTAATCCTCTTGTCTCAACTTTTATTTTTCTTTGGTGAGTATAAATTATAAATCCATTTATTAATGTCTTTTTTATATTTGAAGCAATAAAATATATTCCGTTATTATACGATACTTAAATATAAAATAAAACTGTTATTTCAATTACTAATGAAGGAAGTTTAAAAATGACATTAATTTTTATTCATAATTTGAACGTTTAAAAATCATCAATTTGCATTAAAAAAGTTTTCTTTTTTCTCGCAAAGTAAATATTGGAATTTGTCGTTTAAAAAATTTCGACAATTTTTAAGTTAATTTGTTTAATTGGGATTAAAGGAGTTTTTTTCCTTTCTTAATTCCTTTCTTTAAATTAAGAAATAAAATAAACTTTTAGTGTTTTTTACAAATTAGATAAAAGTTCTGACAGTAAAGATATAAATGTAAATAACAAAAAAAATAAAAATAAAGGGACATTAAATTCTTTTATATAACAAAGTTCCTGAGGGCCTTTATAAAACAAGTTAACGATTCAAATTCTTTTTTTAGCAGCAGTAGGTAACTTTTTTTCCAAATTAAGCTTTAAACGATTTTTAAATTTGGGTTAATTGAATATAATTATAAACGCTTTGGGTGTAAATCGAAATTTTTAATTTCTAATCAAATCGTGATCGTGGCACACTTCAAACTTTCTCTACTCTGTAACGTATTCTAGCAAGCTAACTTCTGTACCAAACTGCATTTATGAGCAATAAATTCGCCATATACTGATAAAGTTTTATTTTAGGTCAATTTAGAACATAATTTTAACCACAAACTTCCCTAGAGGGTTGCAAATAACAAGAAATTCAAATTGTGGTTCTTCTAATTGGTTGGGTTAATAATTAAAATTTAATGTAGTTTAAATTGTATAGGGACTTTTAGGGCACTATTTTTAAATATTTCCAACCTTTACAACCCCAAAAAAGGATTTTCATCCCCACAGAGTACGAGTTTGCAAAATCATCAACAATGAAAAAAAATTCTCAAGTATTCTGAAAGGCCACTTGCTACTTATGAACCTACAAAATTGTATAGAAGGAATTATTCATAATCCTTAGGGGTTAGGTTAAAGTTTCCTAAACCCAAAGAATCAAACCTAATCCCTAAGATTATAATCTAGCATAATCCCTAAGATTAGACTCGAACGTAACCTTAAGATTAACGTGAAGTCTTAAGGTGGGGATTCAATTCCTCTCACTTCTTACTAAAGATCGGCGAATTAAACCCAATTAGAGGTTATGGGTAACTTATATAGTACACATATTTCACTATGTCTGTCTGTTCATCACTGCTATTGTTTAGTTTTATAAGTCTTTAAATCAACTTTTATCTCCTCCCTTTTGATAATTTTAACAACGAGGTACGTGAGCGTTATTTAGCCCCGAGTCAACATTCGTAGCTGTTTTATGTAAACAAATAGTCATAATTTGAAACCGTAGTGTACCGACTATTATAATCAACCCTCACTTTAGAAATTAACGGCCAATATTGATGTATAAATGGGCACAACTGATTAATAAACTCAATAATACATCAGTTTGTTATAAAACAATTAATTTTACGCTTAAATTGATTATTTTGTGCTCGAACGAAATAAAGTTTAGAAATTATCCCCAAAAATTCTTAATTATTCACGTCCTTTATTCCCATCTTACTATATAAAGTTTTCTACGTGAAGAGAATAATAAAAATAATCAATAATTATTCCAATTATTTGCATAAGAAACAAATTTGTACGATTTTCTAACATTTTGAGTTAATTAACGTTGTTAAATCTTGCATAAAATAATTATTTATTATTTATAACTTTTATATAAGTCACGTATACGCTCTTTTTTTGTTAATTGATAAAATCGTATAAAATAAAAGTTTACACGTACTCAAGTCCAAGCTTTTGTTTTACAGCTAAAGGGTGAAAATTTAAATTTTCCATTTGCGCATAACGGAAGTTTTGATACAAAAATGTTTGAGTTAGTTAACTTGGGTTAAAATAACAAAAGTTGTAACTTAGTACAAATCGGATATATTACAATCAGCAAAACACGTAAGTAAACAACTTAAGGGTGTATTTAGACTATAGTGATGGTGTCTAGTACGTCAAGGGTACTGGAAAACCGATCAAAGCTCGTGTAAGCCATACATTATGGAATTCACGACCACCTCTAGCACTGTTAAATCAGCAATAAAAGAATACGTCTCCAACAAGCACAAGGTTCACTGGAGCAACTCCAAAGGTTGTAGAAAGACAAAGGACCCCTTGGCAGTATAAATCTCAATTTAGCTCAACGAATATCAGAACTTAACAGAGTTTGTCTCAGAATAATTACTTACAGGACACTATATAGATTCTATAAAGTCCAATGCTCCAAATCTACTAGTACTACCCCTATTTACCTCATATTACCTTATATCACCCCTATTTATCTCATCCAGATTCATTTTAGAACCCTCGTTGGGCTTTGTAAATAGCACCGAGCTGTTAGAGGAATAAAAGGGGTGTAGAGTACCATATAAATCTAACATATCGCAGTACAGAGGCCAACCCCCTCCCCAGATAATAACTGTAAAAATCAAAAGGGGCTGCTTTATAAAAATTATTTTTTAAACATAACAAAGGGATTATGTAAAACCACTGATAGTAGGGGGTATAATGGCAATTTAACTTTGTAAATGTAAAAAAAATGTTACACCATTTTCCAACAAATTTTATTTCCTATTATTTTGTCTCGTGTGTAAGGATTTTCATTGAAAACATCCGTTTCGTAAAGATATATTTTAGGTGGAATAAGGGACCCCATTTTAGAAAATCCCTATACGCACAACAAAAATTGTCTCTTTTATTATAAAGTTTAAAATTGAAAACGTTCAAGTTTAATTTTCTATATAAGAAAGAAAAACAAAAAAAATTATTTAAAAAAAAATTGCAATTTGAGGTTGTTTTTTTCATTTAACTTTAGTTAGTTCAACTTTTTAAAAAGAAATTCGCTCGTGAGGGTTGATTTAAAAAAATCTAATTTGAATTCAAAATGCTTTTTTTTAAATAAAATATCGGTAGAGTAGCTTTGTTATACTATCGTATAACATACAGAAAATTCCATGCCTTTCAATTCAAGCCCTGTTAGATTTTGTTTTGGTTATAGGTAAGCACAATTTAAATTTCGTCCCAAAAAATATATATCTACGAATCAACTTATTGTTAAAAGAAACTCGATTTCAACCCAAAATCGTTTCTACAAAGAAAAACATTTTATTTTTAGAAAATCTAAACAAAAATACCCTACTTTAGATGGCTGTGAGAAGCTAATTTAAATGACAAATTATTTAGACTCTTACGGGTTTAGGTTAGAGTCTAACCGTAGGGATTAGTTTTAAATCTAACCTTTGGGATAAGGTTAGAGTCTAATCTTAGGAGTAAGATTAAAGTTTAACTTTAGGGATCAGGTTTAGATCTAACCTTTGGGGTTAAAATCAAGTCTAACCTTAGGGATTAGGTTTGAAACTTAGCTTTAGGGTTAGGTTGGAATTTAACCTTAGGGGTTAGGTTAAAGCCTAACCTTAGGGATAAGATTTAAGATCTAAGATCTAATATTTGGGGTTAAGATCGAGTATAACCCTAGGAATTAGATTTGAATCTTACCTTTAGGGTTAGGTTAAAGTCCAACCTTAGGGATTAGGTTTGAATATAACTGTTGGGGTTAGTTTAGAGTCTAATCTTAGGGGTTAGGGTTGAATCTTCCCTTTGAGCTTAGGTTAGAGTCTAACCTTAGAGATTAGGTGTGAAACTAACTTTTGGGGCTGGGTCTAACCTTTGGAATTAGGTTTTATTCTAAACTTTAAGCTTAGGTTAGAGTCTAACCTTGGGGATTCGATTTGCATCTAACTTTTGGGGTTAGGTTAGAGTCTAAACTTAAGGGCTAGGTTTGAATCTAACCTTTGAATTTAGGTTAGTGTCTAATTTTAGGTATTAGGTTTGATTCTAACCTTTGGGGTTGGGTTAAAGTCTAACCTTTGGGATTAGATTTGAATCTAAACTTTGAGCTTAGGTTAGAGTCGAACCTTGGGGATTAGATTTGAATCTAACTTTTGGGGTTAGGTCAGAGTCTAACCTTAGGGGCTAGGTTTGAATCTATCCTTTGAGTTTAGGTTAGTGTCTAATTTTAGGGATTAGGTTTGATTCTAACCTTTGGGGTTGGGTTAAAGTCTATCCTTGGGGATTAGATTTGAATCTAACTTTTGGGGTTAGGTCAGAGTCTAACCTTAGGGGCTAGGTTTGAATCTAACCTTTGAGTTTAGGTTAGAGTGTGATCTTATGGATTATGTTTGAATTAAACCTTGGGGGTTGATTAGAGTTTGACTTTAAGATCAGCACTGGGTCTAAATTAAGGAGGGAGCAAAATGCCTAGCCTACTAAAGACTAAAATGGTACAGCCGAGCGGGCGAACAAACCGTCATAGACAGTTCTTAGACAGAAAACCCAAGGGGGAGTACAATCAGTTTTTTCTTCAAGAAGATATTTTTTCCTATAAATGTCTCTTTAGGGAAAATCTTTTATTTTAATCTATAGTTTCCCTACTGCGTAAGTACAGGAAAGCAAAAACCGATTTAAATAATAAATAATGGGAATATTCCTCTGGATATTCTTTTTGTAATCTCAAACTTAAAACAATCATTTTGTACTTTTAAGAATAGTACAGCAAAAAAGAGAAAATACCGCGAGGATTTGAAACTTTAACAAAGCATGAAAATGTTTCCGGTTGTGCTATACAGTGAAAATAACATCTCCTTTTTTTTGGGAAAAGGATATAAAAGTTTTAAGCAATATTTGTTTAAATTTTTTTTTTAATTTAATTAAATTTTGCGAGTATTAAAGTAAAACATTATTATTCATTAAGCCTCATAAAATTAAAACATTTACCGTCTTCAACGTAATTTTTTATAAAGGCCATTTCAAACAATTTTACGCAATTTTCTTAATGTTCAAACATTTTTTAAGAGACATTAAAATTGATAACATTGTTCAATCATGGCAGCTGTGGTTTTCTCTTGACTTGATCACTGTAGGGAATTAAAACTCCAGTACTAAATGTCGATAATTTAATTTATTTAAAATTGCGGGGAAAATTTTTTTTTCAATTTACCCTCGCTCAACCCTATTGTTGAAGTTAAGAATTTTTAGTCAGTTGTAGATTATTTTTGTTCCGTACAGTCCCTAATAAATATTTTTAGGACGTCGTTAGGTTTAGGTCGCATGTCGTATCTTTAAAATTAAGTTTGGGAAATCCTTGTACCTTAATTTCATTTTCTTTTCTTAACTTTAACCCTTGATATTTTTGTGCTTTTTTTAAGGTTTATACTTGCGTATACGAGTAGAATAATCGTATGTTTACTATCGCCCCAGTTTTCTTGTGTGTAATGGCCCGGAAATATTTTCGCGTTTGTCGTCCCTAAAGTATCACCCAAAAGACAATCAACTATTCACCGTTCATTACTTTGTCTTTTTGCAATAAAAATGTTTCCACAGCGAATAAAAATTCGTACACCCTCTTTTCGCACAGATGTTTAGATTTGGAAATATTCCGATGGGACCTACCATTTTAGTTCCCGCAGGAACTATCCCTAATGACTACAAACTCTTTCGGCTGAATAAGTGCATTAAGCTAGGGCGGTAGCCCGCCGACGCCAAAACGTGGGAAGAAATGGACTTATACAAAACTTATTGTTTGAGAATAGACCGGAAATTTTATCAAGTAGCCGTCGAGCTTAAATTCCATTTCGGATAATGGAACTTTTATTTAACGGAAGGGCGTAACAAGTACATAATCGAACAATCTAAATTGGGAAGTTAAAGGAAACTTTCGATACTGTTCAAGGATTTAAAAGTAAAACTTTTTTTTTATTCATAAATTGAAAGTTTGTGCAAAAGTTTTTTTAAATATTTATATATAAATTAACCAACTTTTTACCCATTTCCGAGTTAACTTAAAAAAAGTTTTTGTTTTACTTAAAACTTAGTTGCTGGTGTTAATTTCTTATGAACACCCTTACAACTAACCTAATTTACTTTTAAAGTAAATTAAGAGGTTTTCCTTAAATTTACCAAATTTTCACATTATTCCAACTGAGGAAAATCGTATTAATTTCTTTAAAATGGATTCCCATATTCATTGCATAAAATCTGAGCAAATTTTCATTAAAAGAGATCAGCAAACTATCCTTGTTTAGAGGGGGGTTGGAGATAAACTTGAAAATAATATTGAGAAATCCTGAATATTGATATTAGGTTAACTAAAAGGGTTTAGGTTAGAGACTAACCTTTAGAGATTAGATTTGGATCTAACCTTCGGGGTTACGTTAAAGTAAAACCTTAGAGATTAGGTTTGAAACTAACTTTAGGGGTTAGGTTACAGTAAAATCTTAGGGATTAAGTTTGAATCTAACTTTATGGGTTAGGTTAGAGACTAACAATATGGATTAGGTTTGAATCTACTTTTTTGGTTATAGGTTAAAGTAAAACTTTAGGGTAGGTTTAAAACTATTTTAGGGGTTAGCTTAGTTGCTTGTGTTAATGTCTTATAAACACCCTTAGAACTAACCTAATTTAATTTAAAAGTAAATTTAAAATTTAAATTTAAGAGGTTTTCCTAAAATTTACCAAAATTTCACATTATTCCAAGTGAGGAAAATCTTTTTCTTTTAAATGGAGTCACCCATGTGAGTTGCATAAAATGTAGATTACCTAATAACCAATCAATTTCTATCAAAAGAAATCACCAAGCTATCCTTATTTGGAAAGGGGGGGGGGGTTAAACTTGAAAATAATAATGAGAAACCCTGAATATTGATATTAGGTTAACTAAGGGTTTAGGTTAGACACTAACCTTTAGAGATTAGATTTGAATATAACCTTTGGGGTTAAGTATTGTTATTATGTTATGCAAAAGACCCAGGCAGGTCTCTCGCGTTTTTAGTGTCTGGGGATGATAAAACGTCAAAATTCATGAAACTAGAGCTCTAACTTTTGGAGAAATACAATACTTCCGTTGAATACAATTGCACAATAGACCCAAAGAGTGACGTGCGAATGAAAACGCTACCCTCTGGTTTCGATAAAATACTTCCTTCACTCCTAGGGTAGCTCGAAAATAAAACTTTTTTTGTTTTTGAGCGACGTAAAATCCTCTCTGCAAAACCATTTATCACGCACAATTTACAAATTCCTCCATTTAAACCCAATTGAAAAATTTTTTTATGCAAAAAAATTCAATTTTACAAAAGTTTGATTTCAAATCAATTTTTTTTGCTTGAGGTAAAATCTGAAAGTTAATTTCTATCAAACGTTGCTAGAAACGCGACAAGAACGAAGTTAAAAAGCACTAAATTCGTCTACTACATCAACTCGTGTGCAAAATTGGTGACAGCAATCTTTCATTGCATTATTTTATCAACCCTTACGTTACGATTTCGTCCTCTTTTTCTCTTCGCTCGTACAACCCCTAAATCGTATTAAAATTTCCACTAGCATATTTTTAAATTTTTTTTTATTTTACTATTTTAAGAAAAAAAGAAGAGATATCTTGTGCTTGTCATCTGGATAAGACGTGAAGGTAAAGATTTTTTCATCCAAGTTGTAGATTATATGTTACAAAAAGTAAAAGATTGGGATGGAAGAGAGAGAAAATAATGAAATACTTGACATGCACGAAAGAAGAATAATTGTCTCGAGTTTGTTGAGCTACTGACATCACTACTGGGTGGTTTTTGGTCAAAACTCTCTAAACTTGAATACGTTTCAAAAGGAATTTTGTGAATTATCGACGTTAAATTTGAGTGACGGTTGTTTGGTGAAATATAGGGAAAATGCCTGGTCATTTGAATTTAAATTAAAATGATTTTATTTCATTTTAATAAATAGTTGCTGGGTGGAATTGACTGAAACTTTTTGTAATTTTTTTTGTGTAAATTGGAAAAATTTTAATAAATGCGAGTCGCTGTTGTTTTGTTGCTAATAAAAGCAATTCAATACTCTTGACAAGCAAAATAAGAATTTTTGTTTAAACTTTTCATATAAAACTGAAGATTTGTGATAAAATTCCAATATTGATGGTAAGTTCCGTTAGATTTGACAAGAAATGGAAATCACAAACATCCTTATCGGCTATTCAATTTGAAATCTAATTTTGCCAACCGCTATCTTTTCAGCCCTTAGCTAAATTCTTTCGAATTTATAAAGAAACTTTCGATTTTAGTATTGCACGCAAATCTTTTAGACATTAAGGCGAGAAATTTGCTTTGAAATGACTAAATCGTGATCACAATTGATTATTATATGGAATTGTATTCTATCGGAGGGAAAAACAATTTTCTTTAAATTTATACTCGAAACTTTTCTAACTATGGAAATTTGTCTGTCATATACAGATTGATATGACTGATCAGATAAAAATAACATCGTTTAGTGAGCAATCTAAAACTTTAATGGTTTCTCTTTTTTGTGGGAGACTTAAAACTTTATGTCAGTTCAAAAATTTATCGTAATTTAATTTTGGGAATACACGGACAAATTCCTTGTTTGTTGGCTCATTTTTTGAATAAAAAAATCATTTTGAAGACTCCCAACTATCGATATATTTCTGTCAATATTTTACAAATGTATCCCGTGCAGAAAATAACTTTCTTATTTGCTTGCAATACATTTCAATGTAAATACGAAAAAGTCGTTTAACTTGACGTGATTTTTCCATGTAGCTTTTGGTTATTTTTTTGTGGTCGAAAATTTTTACCAAATTTGCAATTTTATCAACTTTTCTTCTTTTTTTTCCTTATTCAATTCGTTTTTAAACCCTTTGTTTTTTTACTGTTACACATACGCCAACCACCCTTAAGTGTGGCACAGAATGCTAATGAATATGATACGAGAATCGATTCACGGGATGCTGGAAAAAAAAGCCTCGACAAACTTCCAACTTTTGATATTCTTATTTTGAATGTCATTTTGTCTAACGATGCCATATTTTAATATTTTATATCAAAAATTTAATATATAAAATATTTTTTCAAAGGACTTATTGCAAGAAATACTTTCTCTGAACTCACTTTTCGGATAAAGTATTAAATTCTTTCGCGTTATATCGATTTTTAGTAATAGCCAAAACATGACTAATAGAGGAAATCTAATGTGAGTAAATGCCATTTTTAGCATCGGACTATTACAAGCTTGACCTCGTTAATCCGGATGGGCACATCAAAATAAACCGAACTAACGAATTATTTTTTAGTCCTACCCTGCATTACATTGCTATTATTATGCTATAAGAACATGCTTACTAAAGCTGAGGATGTTGTTTTACATCCTTTGTTTTCAATTGGACTTTTCTCACTAATTAGTCTCTTATTTCCTATATACAAGTATGTCATTATTTTCATTAAACCTCAGGAATTATGACTATTAGTGATATCAACCGGATATTAAAGTTGCTAATGGTTACGAACGAAATGTTTAAATATCAACTTTACCGCCCATTCGTGAGAAACCGCCCTCTTAACCACGTTAGTTCGGATATTGCGATACCAGAACCCGGCCTACGCGCTAGACCAGTAAATCCGTGCTGCACTTTTAAAAGCGCCGATTTGGCATAAAACGCGCCTTTGTAGAGCCTTGTCCAAAACTTGGAAATATATAAACTCACAAAATATCGTTAATTATAGTTCTTATGATCCGGATTATCGAGGTAATATTTTTTACCTATTGCTTTTCCGTTTAAACGAGAATCAATATTTCGCTGGACACGCAATTCAACAGATAAAACCAATCGAGGATTTTAGAGGAAATGAATTAAGTGCTTCCTATAGCAGTTTTTGTGTTGGAGACCAAACAACCCTCGAAAAAAAATGAACATGTAGGCTTAACGTTCGGAACCAAACAAGAACGATGCCGTAGACCTACCAATCATGTAGTATTATTGCTCTCGGATAAATATTTATCCCATCAAATTACAAAAAGACAATGAAACTTCATCTTTTCTCTTATTTAAAGTGCCTTATTATGAAACAATAGAATTGGAAGTCAATAGGAAGCTTTACACAATTATTGTCATAATAATGCCACGAATTATTGTACAAATTATCCCATCCAATGTTTATCTTTTTATAATAAAAGTTTTTGAGAGCATCGAAACGGAACAAATAAATGTAAAAAACATTTTTTTAATAATAAATTATTAGGTTTTAAATTGAGAAGAAGCACTAGGAAAATATCTCCATATTTTATTAAATAATTAATTGTTGTTTTACCTCGCCTTGTTCATTTTTTCGTACATTTCTAAGTTTTAAAATTAATTAACTTGTAAAAACAAAAGGAAAAAACTCACGAGATGTATGGCTATAAGGGGTATAAGGATAATTAACAAACCAAAATGAATATTTTACCAGTTTGAGTATAAAAATAAAGTAAAACCGACCTATCTACTAAGGTAATTGATTAAATTTTTTTCTTAATTCGATGCTGATTTCTTGTGCTTACGCAAGGCGATCTTGATAATTGGAAAAAAGCTCATTATGAGTAGGTTTGAAGTTTTTTTTTAAATGGGAATAGGTAGATAAAAAATCTCACACCTTCATCTATGTTAATTGAACTATTAACGTTTCAATTTACGAAGCTTTTTTAAGTTAATTGGAAACCCACACTTTTTTATCAGTTTTTTTACCGGACATTACAGAATTGAAGGGAAGTTAGGAGTGGCGCCAATTAATTACTATACCGGCTGTCCCAAGAATTGTGCACGGACAAATTCTTTTTTTTCGATTGTTTGTTCATAACTGCTCGTATTTATGTTCTCAGGAATTCAATCTTGCCCGCGAAGCATAGAATGTCCCTGAGAAGTTTGCTTTTCACTTCTTCAGGCGTCATCTGAGCCCGTCTTAAGTGTTTCAGCCTAAGACGATCCAATGCATCGCAATTGCAGAGAGTGTGTTCGACGGATTCGATCTCCGATTCACAGAGTCTGCAAATGTCACTATCCTCCAGTCCCGGTTTCTTGAGGTGGTACCTCACCGGGCACCGTGAGGTAAACAGACCCGTGATGAATCTAATTTCGTTCTTTGATAATAGAAGAAACTTTTTAGCATTCGTGGTCGAGTACTCAATGAATTTCTTCGACTGTCTTTGTCCTGGTGCGTAGTTCCAGTGAGATTGTTTGTTCTGAAGTTTCCCAGTTTCAGATCTCCGCTCTTCTATGTGTTGATAGTCCACAGAATGGTTTAGGTCCGATCGGGAGGGCTTTTGAGCTGGTTCTAGCTATTTCATCAGCTATTTCGTTTCCTTCAATTCCCTCGTAACCTGGCACCCAATGAAGGGCAATTGTTGTCCCTTGCAAGAGTTTTGAGGGATTGTCTGCATTCCCAAGCGGATAAGGATTCAAAGCTATTGGCTTTGAGTGCCTTTATCGCAGCTTAGCTGTCAGACATTATGAAGACAGTTTTGCCCTTTAAATTCCTTCATAGGCATTTTCGTGCACATAGATCTATTGCAAGAGTTTCAGCTTGCAGAATTGTAGGGTAGGTTCGTAAGGCTATTGATGCCCTATACTTTGGGAACAAGTCCCTTGTTCAGTTTTAGATCCATCTGAACATCAGATGGATGAGTTTTGTTCCAGTTGTGTTAATTGACTTTTAGCCGTGTTGCGACCCTGAATGACCACACCTTGAACGGTGTCTAGAAGTCAAACACTCTTGTAATGACATCTAAGGATTTTTCAAAAAATTCTGACTGTAGAAATCCAGAATCTTTAGGTGACTAGGAACAGATGTTTTATTTTAGTCTCAGCAATTTTCTTAGAAGTCGATTCCCCCCAGAAACGCCCCTGTATCCCTATAAACGTAATTTGAAAACCGTGCATTTAATTTTTTTGTAAATTTTTGTTGGAAACGCGGTATAATACGAAATTTTTATTTGGAGACTTAAAACTTGCAACGGGCGAGATTGTGAAAATTATTAATAAGTTCATATTTCATTTTTATAAAGAGGAAGATTGGGGTCTTTAAGTATAATAATAAAGTGTTCCTCTTATAATTGTATCTTGAACTTCATAAATCTTTTCTTTTACTTGAGCGGAATAAAATAGGGCAAAACACAAAGAATAAACGTAAAAGTCAGCAAAGTGTAGTGGTAATCAAGAAATCCGCAAACTCTTTTGATATCGTCTGTTTCGCGTCTTTTTGAAGGGAACATTTGAAATTTTCTTGAATGTAAAAAGTTGTTAAATAAATGGTGGTTACTTTTTTATCAAGCTACTTTCAAAGCAAGAAGTATTGTGTGTTGTGGATTTTTCACTGAATTGTAATGTGCTTTTTGTAACAACTTCTTATACTACTACTAAGTTAGCCCCTTCTTACGATTAAGATATTCCTTTGTTGTACGTAATAGAATGTCTTTGTGAACTGTTTTGTCATTTCTTATTCCATTGTGTTTTCTGATTCTCTCCTGTTACTAAACCAAAACCAATTATATTTAAATAAAAGAGGAAATAATTACATGTGTTTAAAGCTCCTTACTTAGTCACCATTAATTTTAATTTAATACCAAAGACAACAAGACTTAACGGAGACACTATTTCCACATATAAAATAATTTAATCAATCGGGTAATTGCTTTGACATTTTCAATTTACTTTCACTTTGGCTTTTTTCTTCTTCTTATATATCGACACTTTGAAATCGCTCCTGTATGAAGCTCACTTAAACCTTATTTCTCTTTTAAAACATATAGTATCAAGGTGAAAAGCAATTTGATGGAAAAATATTAATGTTAATCCCATAAAGCGAACTTTTCATCCTTGAAAATTGTTATTATCGCTTTGACCCATTTCAACATTATTTGATAAAATATACGAATTTTTATACATTTAAGCTTTAAGGGCTCTCAAAATACTAAATATTTACAATCAAAAAGGCTTATACTTGAAGGGACTTGGAGGGACTAAAATTTGGTCTCCAAAAAAAGTAGTAAGAATTTACTAGCAGTAAGTAGTAGTGAGAGGGGTGGCTTGTCCATGTTCGAATTATTAATTGACACTAATACCAAGTATATCTTTTGGATGTGAGGGGATTACCAGAATTTAAAGCAGGGTCGATTCTGACGTTATAATCATCTACGACTAGCTGAAAATTCCCCCAAATAAGGAAAAATTGATGGGTTACAACCTTAGAATATAAAGATTCGGAAGGAAGGTTAGAAACCGTTGCTTGTAAGAGAATGCGACGGAAACGACATTTTGGAAAGCTGTGGATGACTCATTCATTTCGTCGAGTTTACATTATCATTGGCTGTTATGATCATTCTTTATAAGTAGGAGTATAAGAAACCATTTTTATTGGAGAAATTCACCGGAAATTGCTATTTAAAAAATCATTGCGATCCACATTATTAGCTAACTGGACCTTTCCTGGTAGAGTAGCGGGGGTTATTTATTCAATGGTTGCAACCAAAAATTGTCAGAAACTATAAGTTTCAAGACCCACTCTGTATTGTTAAATACAGTGGATTTAATGGATTATTTTTCACCTTCGTCATCTCATATTTTAAAAATTGATGTAACAAAATCCCAATATGTTTTTTGACGCCATTACTATAATTAAGCACTTACGACAATTGAGTAGGTATAAAAAAATGATTTCAAATAAATAAATACAAATAAAAGCAACCATCCACGCAACTTTGAAATAATGTAGAAGGGTGCTAATGTAGTCCACACGTCAAATTATTTGGAAGTCTTCCTGTTGGCAGAACGCAGTTGGGAATACGCTTAGAAAGTGTTACAAATTAAAAAATGACATTTTCCCGGATTCCATAAAATATTAAAAAATTCGTAAACTTGAAAAAAGATGTTTTGTTTCCACCTTTAATTGAACTGGGTTGTCAGTGTACCTTTTTTAATTTGTAACACTTTAATTGCTATCCCGACTGAATTCGGAAAGTCAATTTCCAAATGTATGAGATGGACTTTGCTTAATTCTTGAAAGCAACCACAAACTTGTTGGTAATTATTAAGCAAATGTTGGATATCTATTTATTTACTTGTACTTTATTGAATATTGACTAACCAACTGGCTTCCACCGACTGGATCGGCGCCAAAATATGCTCTCCGATGCACGCTCTACAACTCTGAGTTAAAAACGCCACCGCTAACTCTTTTATATCATCATTAGCTTGTCTACAAAAAATGTCGAGACTTAGAAAATTGCTAAAAAATAGTAGTAGAACTAAAATTTTGCAGGGCCTAATAGGCCCTGGTTATGCAGCTTTTTATGAACCCAACAGGTTTTGCAAATACAGGGAAACTCCAGGTTACTGTCCTTAGGAGCTTTTTGCTCATCAGTTTTGCTCTACCTTGTATTTTATAGAATAGACGAACATTACTCGAGAGTGAAAGATTCATGGAATTTCCACCTAATAGGTACGTAATAAAAAAGATTTCATTGTTGCTAATAAGCGTGCAAAGGAGGAATTTGAGATATTTTTAGCGAAACAAAAAATATTTAAAACTCACATTTCTCGGAACAAATTTATGACTAATTGTAATTACTCACAGCTAATGAACAATGTTTTTAATTAATTTAACATGAAGTTAATTTCAGGTAAATTACCCGTATATTTGCAAATAACAAAATTAATTTAAACCATTTTTTTGTATTTTAAGGGTTGACTGAATTTTGGTGTTAAAACTAGACCAAATTTTAATTGAAAACATCACTTTACCTTTACGTATTTATCACACAGTTTAACACAGTTTTTGCTTTGTGTTGATGGTTAATAGGTGCCCAAATTTATTTTTTCTACACAAAAAGCAACTCAAACCCCAGAAACGTGCCTTGTCAGTGACCAGGATAGTGATTTTCGCAAATCTACTCATTTTTATAAGAACATTCTCAATGTATCGATGCTGCATTACATCTGAGCAACTTGTAGAACGCTCTAAAATTTATAGAACTCCTCAACAACTTCTGAAACGCTCTAAAGCGTTTTAGAATGTCCAGAAATCTTCTAGAACGCTCTAAAACATTTTGAAGCTTCTTGTGCGTTCTAAAACCTTATACAGGACCTCAGAGACTTTATAACTCTTCTTAAAACATTCAAAAAAAATTTTCTATAACTGCTCAAAAGCTTCTAGAAAGTTTGAATACTTCATGACTCCCCAAAAGCTATCCCTAAAATTCGCTAAAATATTATAATACAGGACTGGCTTTAGCCAATAGTCTAAACCTAAACAAATCATTAGAATTATCCCTTATTCGACAAATTATATATTCTTTGTAAGGAAAATTAACACCAAATATTTATAAACGTAAATCCCAATTATTTTGTGAAAATTGTGTATTTATTTAGGATTAAATTTATAAGGAAAACCCACCTCGTACGTACACTAACATATTGGCTTTTCGTAATTATTCTCATTGAAAGGTTTTGTCTTTAATCAATTTGGCTTTCGCATTATGAGCTTGCAGGAAGAAATTAATTTGAATAAAGGATAATTAATGGCATCTCATTAGTCATTAAATTGATATGAAATTTATTCAATCAAAATATTATCCGAAGCGTAGGTACTGAAATTAAAATTTTCTTATTTTTCTTCTTGTTTTTTACGACTTTTATTATGTTTATATTTACCCATCTTTCCTTCTATTTCAAATCATATGGCTTAATTGACATGTTCTTTTCGAATTTTTGATATATATTTTATATTAAAAGTAATCTTCTCTCACAATTCCAAGTTTTTGAACTTAAAGTTGTTTGAAAATGTTAGCGTCAAAATCTTTTATTACTAACTAATCGGGCAGAAACAAATTTGAAATTTGATTATCGGAGAAGTATCTCGTTACGTTTTGTAAATTGGAAACAAACTTAATACAAGAGTTTGAAAAGAAAGTGAAAACAATTTTGTTGTTGAGATTTGTCCGAAGATGGGGGTAACAAAAGAAAATGATACACGAAACGATAAGCCCTTTTTGAAATAGGCTGTTCTTTTAAGTCGGTATTTCTGTGTAGGAAATGCGCCATCCATCTTAAGGTTTTTCTTCTTCTAAAAGAATCTCTAGCCACGCGATTCGTTCTCTTCTATCAGTTAAAAAAAATGTCATTAATCAACGTTTGTCATACAATTCCATTTATCTATTAATCATTATTGGGAGTCTTCTGAGGTAAAACATAAAGTCTCGAAAATGACTTAATCCGTATTTTAGGGGGGAAAAAATTAAATTTCTAAAAGAAGGGTGTACGCGTCACGTTTTGCGTTTACGAAGTATTTTTCTGATGAGATTTTTTGTTTTTGGTAATTAACTACACCCGTTGTTTTATAAAAAAAACATAAATTTCTACAATTAAACTTAAATTTTTAATGAAAAAGAGATTTCGCAAACCACCGAACCGGATTACTTTTAGACACATGCTTATGTGATTATCTAAACGTATCTTTACATTTTATGAAATTTTATTTCATAATTTTTTTTTATTTCGGATTATTTCGAATGTATTTTTCGCACAATTGTGTCCAAACAATCAAAAATTTCAAATAGACTATTGTTATAGCAAATTGTAACAAAAGTAACAATAAAAACATATTAATAGACAAGTTTTAATAATAATTGAATAACTAATAATTTAAATCAATTTCAATTGCTTCCGTATTTATTAAACGTCGATTAATTTTAAAACAGTGACGTAGGTATTTTGGGAGTGGCTTAAAAATTAAGCAATTTTCGTGCAGGTTTTTGACCTTTCACTCATTAGCGCATATAATTTTATAATAAACAAATGCACGCATAAACCATTAAAAAATTTTTGTACACAGAAATGTTATGTAATTTTTGCGAAATTCGAGCCCGACCTTTCACATAACGTACGCCCATGCAGGCCCGGATTTATCACCACGTAAACTAGGTAATTGCTAGCTATCGCAAATGAAGATCATAGATTAGCTTCTTGATGTTTCAATATGCGCTAGATCTTTCTGAAAATGCACTTCTTTGCCTGCCCCTCTTCTGGTTTTCTAAAAGCTCGAGAACTACTATAGAGAATCAAAGGTTTTATCTAACCTTTCAGTGTCACAAAGGCACCTTGTGATATATAGTCTCAAGCGGTTCCTTTGCCTACCTATAACTTTCGGAGTTCTTACGATGCGAGCTGATGCGCTCGCTTCTTCTTTGCCTGACCTCCTTCTGGTTTTCCAAAAGCTCGTGATGTACTAGAGCCTTGATGGTTTTATCTGTCGAATTCCAGTATGTTGGGCACCTTGTGATTTATAGTCTCAAGCAGTTCTTTTGCCTATCTATAACCTTTGGAGATGCTCCTGTGCGAGCTGCGCTCGCTGGAGAATTATTTTTGTATTGTTGATTTACCAGGTTCTGAAGAAAGGTTGAATTCATGCATTCTTTTGTGGACCTTGTGATTTATAGTCTCAAGCAGTTCTTTTGCCTACCTATAACCTTTGGAGGTGCTCCTGTGCGAGCTGCGCACGCTGGAGAATTATTTTTGTATTGTTGATTTACCAGGTTCTGAAGCAAGGTTGAATACATACATTCTTTTGTGCACCTTGTGATTTATAGTCTCCAGCAGTTCTTTTGCCTATCTATAACCTTTGGAGTTGCTCCGGTGCGAGCTGTGCGAGCTGGAGATTTATCCTTGTACTGTTGATTTACCAGGTCCTGAAGCAAGGTTGAGTTCCAGCATTCGCTTGGACACCTTGTGATTTATAGTCTCAAGTGGTTCTTTTGCTTACCTATAACATTTGAAGCAACTCCGGTGCGAACTGCGCTCGCTTCTTCTTTGCCTACCCTTTGTCTGTTTTTCCAAAAGCTCGTGAACTACTAGAGCATTGTTTTGAGAACCTTGTGATTTATAATCTCAAGCAGTTTCTTTGCCTATATTTACTCTGTTGCTCCGGTGCGAGCTGCGCTCGCTGGAGATTTTTTCTTTTATTGTTGATTTACCAGGTTCATTGGTTACACAAGCAATCGACTTTTTCACTGCATCCTGATACTCCAATCACTATTATTTTTTTGTGCTAGAAGACTTCCTTCACTGACTGTAGATTTGAGGAATTTAAATTCCTTGTTCATTGATGCAAAAATGCTTGGTCCAATTTTTAGATTATAGCAAAATGAAAGTCCCCATTTTTTTAAAATCCGGCACTGCGCCTGTGGGTATTGTGCACAGAAGTTTCAATTTTTATTAAATAAAATGGCACGGTCTACTTACTTAACTTACTCTTTTGTTGTATGTCAAGGCTTTAAACAACAAAGAAATTGAAATTAAAAATTGTGTTTTGTATTTGAATTGAATTTTAAATTAAATAAAATAATTGAAAATATATATTTTTTTTTCTCTAGATGTATTTACAATTTTGAAAGAAGAGCTCGCAAGAATTAATCAAATATTTTTGCCTTTGAGCAACGAAGTTATTCTATCAGTTTGTTATTTTAAAATTTAATAGAATTCCAAAAGAAATCCATTATTTGTTGTGTTGCTTTCGTGATTTTTCGTTATTTTTTATGGTTCACAATAAAATAAATGTCGGTTTTTAGGCAATTGATTTTTTAAATAATTCAGGATCAAACGATGACCCAATAAAATGAAGTAAAAATCGTAGAAAATTAATTACAGATTCCAATTTTTTTAATCAAAAAAACACCACCACCGGCACCGTCCTTTTATTATTATTGTTGAATCTTATTCACGTATTATACGGGTCTTGTTGGCGCCAAATCAACCCCTTTTTGATTATGGAACTTATATCGAAAATTTTGGATCGTTACCAACTTGAAACTATTGTTATAACTCAAATTCGAAATTGGGAAATAAAAAAATATGAACACCGTCTTAAAAGAGGGTTGAAAATTGCTACGAGCTTCGGGGAGTCTTTAATTTTTGATTTTTTCCCAGCTCGTAGTTTAATTAGTTCAAAAAATACGACGTTACAAATTCTTTTTCACGAGTAATAGCTTTTGAAATTTTACAAAAGATTTACAACAGAAATGAAAAAGTTACAAAGATTCGCGTGGTAATGTTAACTGTCATCGTATATAAAACATTTTTTCGTAGTAAATATATTTTTTTATTGCTTATAAGAAAATTGTCTCCGAAAAATAATATGCTTTCTTTTATAATATATAATTTAAATAACTCTATTTGGCACGAATTTTATAAATTACAATCTTAAACAATTATTAAATTATAGTGACGTGTAAAAGAATTACTTGTCGGGAAAGGTTAACTTTTAATTTTATATTCAAAAAACTTCCCTTTTTAACGGATTACTCGATCGCATGCAAAGTTTGATTAAAAATCTACAAAATTTTATCTAAAATAGTTTTTATTGTACTCAACCATCAAAATAAGATCGTATCGAGAAGGCTTACAAAGTTAAAACGATTTCAATTGTTCCAAAATATTTTAACAAAAGAACATTGTGAATGGGCCATTAAAAACTTTACAATCTTCCTTTATAGCCCTTAAAATAAAAAACAAAAATATCCTCTCTTATTATTACATAAAATTCCAAAAACTCTTCGTAGAGTGGAGTTTATTTTACGTAAGCCTCCTCTAGAGCCAATAATATTTTGATCGCTTTTGTACCTGTTGTGGTACATAAACAGAATATTGTTTTAAATTTTAAGTACAAAATATTAATTTATAGGTGGTTTTTGAAATAAATTTAAAATAGCGGTAAGTGGGGTTTAAATGTAAGGCTTCAATTTAAGTCCTCGCGAAGAGAAAATTTTTAAACGCTGGAGAAAATTTCAAGATTGTAATAAATTTAAATTCGAGCCTCTCTTGTCAAGTTTCAACCCTTATTTTTAAAGACAGTTTTGTCTAAATGAAAAATTATTTATAAGTAATTTCCAAACTTTTTTATTTTTCAATTTACGTCAATGAAGTTGAAATATTAATTCGACTAGCAATTATAAATTTATTGATTTAATTAGCGCTTTAGGGGTAATAAAATTGTTTTTTAACAAAACAATTGATACACTTTTTCCATCGTATCCACTTACGTGGGGATTTTCAAACTCAAATTGTGTGTTGCAAATTTTTTTCTTCTTTTATATAACACCACCCAACATGTAGCTATTAGAAAATGACGAATCACTTGATGAATGGGGTGCCATAAAATCCATTAGCACGAATATTGCCTTTTTTTATGTTTATGTATACGTATGCCATTTCATTAAGCTAAATCGCTCATTAAAAATTTAATCTCGTTTTGATTAAAAGCTGATATTCGGTATTAAAACGTCTGACGAACTTAATTTAAACCAATCGATGAATATAAGTAAATAAAGTATTTGGATAATTATGTCAATTTGGATTTTTTTATAGAAATAACTACAATACAATAAATTGGAAATAATGTGGAACAATTGTTAGCAATAAGATTAATGTAATCATTAGTACTTATGTAAAATGATGTATCTAATAAATTAGTTCAGATTGTATCACAAACCATTAGGGTATGTTTGTATTGGAGAGGGAAGAATTACATGCAAGGTGCCCTTTTTTTAATTGTGTCGCCTAATTTTTCTTTTTAGGCCGAATTCTACATTACACATTTATCCCCAGGATTTAATTTTAGTCCCAGTATAAAGAGGTTTTAACAATAGCGTGAACCGGTTTATACTGGGACTAAAATTAAATCCTGCGGATAAATGTGTAGTGTAGAATTCAGCCTTAGCGTACGAACATGCCAAAGATGCATCGATGAGCTGCATAAAGTACAAATATCACCCCCACCCGAATATGACATGTACAGAGTGTTGACATTCATGTAACAACTGCGCTCATCGATGTATTTTTGGCATATTGGACATGTTGGCACCTTTAAATGTCCATTTAGGATTACTTTCCTTCCCATTTTTTTTAACTGAAGACGTTCTTTATATCTCGTAAAGTTAGGCTTCTCCTGTGTGATGATTTTATTTAACCAATAAAATAAAACCTTTGAATCTATTGGAAATTGTCGTAGCAAATATTGCTGTTGTTAGGGTAAAGAGTGAGACCACTTAACCCACTGTACGACTTCCTTAAAGCGATTCCTTGACTTCTAAGTTCATCCCAATCATTGAACGAACCCCAAGATACCTGATACTTGCTCTAACATGCGTCCTATTATTTGGGCTTTTGTTTCTTCCTAGGGGACCTATTACAGGCTCCGACACTTAGGCCAAAGCCACCCTTTGTTTTATGTAGAGAGGTTATGGATCCATCCTTAGTCTCGTTCTTTCAAAGAACGGACCTAACCTACAGTGGTGAATTCTTTGTATGTCTGCTGGTTCTGGATAGGCAGAGTCTCAGTGCCACAAAAGCAGGGCACTGGCATAAAATATGTAGGGCGGATTCGGTTTCCTCCCTACAGGTTCTACAGCTAGTGTTATTGCAGATTCCAATAGTGTGTAGGTTAGTGATCTGTTAGCAGACCTATCACTGTCCTCAGTTGAAGCATACGTAGGTTTAGCAGTGTGCAGACTTCTCAGAGCTTTTCAGAGTTTTTACATTGTCTTTTATGTTCCCTGGAGATCCATTTGACAATGAGGTCTTGTTTTATAAAGCTATAGGGGATTCCAAGTGCGAGTTCCAGTCCGCAGAAAAGGATCAGAGTAACCCTTACTGCTAGCTCATCCGCTATTTCGTTTCCTTCTGTGCCAGAATGGCTTGGGATCCAGTGCAATACAGGGGAGTGGTATACCACATCCTCCATTGTTTCATATGCTCCAGTTGAGACCGTCGATCACCCAAAACATGTTTCAAGTTTTATTTAAGCGACGTAGCCCATCAATAGGCAGTCGTAAATAATAGTTCTTTGTTCTTTGTCCATCTTTGTTCTTAAGTATCGTTACGAGGGTTTTTGATAAAGGAGTTAGGAGTAAAAATCTCAAGTGCAAGGGGTGTAATACCTAAGCCCATTTTCACTAACTCAACAACACTCTTCTGGAAGCAACTGGTTCAATCTGTTCGTATCTAGGCAACGATATTTGCTCTGGCTTTCTGAACTAGAAGATTTTTGGTGATAATTTCATAATGTTTGATGTTAGCTTGTTCTTCGGTCAGGGTCAGAGACGTTTCATCAGTACGAAGGCTTTTGACTGTATATCTAACCTAACATGACTTAACGTAACCTAACCTAACCGATCTAACGACTTAACAACGCGAGTCACGTCGATTGCGTTGGGAAGGGCGCCTAGGTTGTTCCAGATGTTGTCTCAGACGACTTACCCATAAGGCCACACTAAAAACATGTCCTAGGGCAGGCTTATTTTTGACTGGCACCACTGGCACTCAGAAAATTTTGTTGCAATCTTAAAGAGTCCTCAGTGTTAGGAGGGGGAAGGATTATGATCTAGTGCGACAGCAAATGTAGTTAGAGAACATAGATTGCTAGTCATACCGGAAAACCATAAAACGAGAACGGTGTGCATACATTTTTTTAAATCGATTACAGAGCTTTTAATACCCATAAAATTTTAATTCGAATAAATGCTTTTTTTTTTCATTTTTGAACCATATCATGTTGGTAAACCAGATGGGCAGCTCCTTCGTTTGTATTGAAGTTCACCTTGAGCCCAGATTTGCCAGTTGGTTTTGAAAGGTGAACCAATGTCAACATTTATTTTTCGCCAGCTTTTGTTTATTTTAGTTTCTTAATTGGCGCCGGGTAGGTTAAAATGATTTTAGCAGTATCGAACCCACGATATCACGAATTGTGTCCTAGCATGTTTGTTAGTAGAATCACGACTAAAATTAGGTCAAATTCGTCGTTTTCGAGATGCAATCAAATTTTACAAAACGTAAAAGGAGAAATCGTTTAATTGTTAGTAGCTGGGCTATCTAAAGTAATGGTAGTCGTATACACTAGCACAAATATTAAATCTTTCATAACGGTGTACGCTTGTACAGGGGTCGCCTTACAGTCGTCGCAACTCTCCATTTGTCTTGGTTTATCATTTCCTTTGAAACGGATTTGAACTTTCCTCAAATCAAATTCTCAAAGAGAGTCGTAATTTAAGTCAACTTTGATGTAATTTTAATGCCAATTTTCTGGTGTTGAATTTAAATAATTTGCAGTAATTTTTCAATGGCAGTTAAATTTATTTTGATAATTTAAATTTGCTCGTTAATCAGAATAAACTTATACAAATAAACAAAAACCCCTTTTAAGTGGCTCTTAAATGTCGACGACGTTTTTTTTTATATAACTTTAAACGAGATAAATTTTAAAGACCTAAAGGATTTATAAAAAGAAGTAAATTTTCGTCCTTAATTTAAATTGTAAAGTACGTTAGTAAAAAGCGCGGTTTGCGTTAATCTGAGGAGATAAATATTAAGCTATCTGAGACACGTATTGCTCTGCTCCGTGGCTACCGTCAATATCTCGTCTTTTGTGTATATTAGTGGGGTTTAGGTTAGGACCTCCACGAACTGTTTTCCTCGTTGTGGTTTTACGTCGTGACCGAATAAGATTGTCGGTTATAACAGTTGTGGGTGGTCATAGTTGATAACATTATTACGGTACGAAATCCATTTATTGTACGTTTTTAGCACAGCTATCCTCGCCAATGTTAAGAAATTTCTTTAATTCTCTCTCTCGCCTTCTTAAAGACAACTTTTCCGGTTCTAATTCGTAATCGAAATTCTTTTGCTTAGTTCTTGGAAATTAAAATTCGATGGTTTCGTTTAAAAATCCAATAAACCGGATCTTGGTAGGTTAAACAAAAGTTAATTTGAAATTTAAAAAATGGCAGGATAGAAAATGCAAATTTTTTTTACTTTGGGTTTTGTTAAAAAATATGGCGTCCTTACGTGCGCTAACCTACTGCGATATAAAATATAGAACGAGGCATCACAAACATGTTGTAAGTGCGGTCTTTACGGTAATTTTCAACTTTCACACAATATAAATTTCTCGCGAGTTGTGTACAATTTTCCCAGAAAACAACTAACCATTATATTCAGAATAAAATACGGATATCTAGTTCCATTTCCACGCAATATTTCATTTTAATATTATACCAACACCTTTATAAAAATTTCAAGACATGATTTACCACAACCCATTTGAGAAAACCTGAGATAATCATGTAAAGGATTAAATTTTTGTTATCAACTGTCATACAACGCTGATGCCTTCCATAACACGAAATGAAATTATTTATATATTTTCTCCAGTTCATTCATCATTTTGACAATACATTTTATATAAATCTATCATTATTATAAGTTTTGATTTAATATCCGGGTTTGTTTTTCCTCTTTTCAATACCAAAAACGAATTTAACCTAAAACAATTTTAAACCATTTATTTTGAATGTGTGTGTGCGCTATAAAATATTTATAAAAATCATATAAAATGTTGTCAGGTGCCTTTTTAAATATTAAAATGAATTTCCGTACACGTTAAAGGATTTTCCTTTTATGAATTATTAATTAAAAGAAAATTGCATCTTTATTGCATCAAACTCGACACTTTGAAGTACAGTTTACGTTACGAGGCTTACAACAAGTTGGTCTAAATGTAAGAATGGCTCATAAAACTTAAAATTCGGACGATTTTTTAAGTGATTTTAAAATCTGTGAAATCATAAAAAAATTGCAATTACTATATTTTCATCATTTCTTCAAAATTAGCCTTAATTTCATCTTCTACTCGTTGTTAGCTTGTAAGTCTTTAATGTCGATGGCTCTTCAGAGTACACACTCTCTTTTGAAAGTAACTCTATAACCAGCAGTCTCAAAAAGTTAATTTGCCCAGGAAAACCTCCGTACAATAATTATCGCTAAATCGAATCATCGATTAATTAATTTTTTCACCCATCATCAGGAATTCATATAAAAAATCTTGATAATCCTATGTCCCACCCATGTAATGTCCTTTATGGTTTTATTAAAAAATTCAATAATTGTTGAAATATTATATAAAAAAATGATAAGAAAAATTTCGAAACCAATTGGTCCGTCTCGTACACTTAAACCGAATACATCCATCAAATGGGATTAATGTTCTCATAAATGAAACACAAGGATTATGAAGAAAAATAGTGATAAATGGACTTTTTATAAATCTGCGAGTATTAGATTTATGTAACTAAAAGATTTCAATTCTAAAAATTTCGTTTCCAAACTAAATCAGTTTATTAAAATTATTTTAAGCTCTCATTCAAATTTTTCATTTATCTGCTCGGCTGAAGATTATTTATGTTCAATAATCTACAATAAATTAAAACTGTTAACTCGTAAATAATATTTAGGGTTTGTCAGCTCGTAAGTTAATATAATATTAGTGACAGTTCAGAGCCTCGAGAGAGAGTTCAACCCTAATGATAATTTTTGTTACTTAGCTATAAGGCTGAAGTCTAATACATTCTTCAGCAAAATATGATTAATTGAGCGTGTCACTTGTCATGAAGTTCAATTTTATTTCACAAGGTTCGCACAATCGACGGTCCCAAACGTCAAATTACAGTATTACCAAATTACTTTTATTATATAAAATTATTTGAATTTGTTCAAATTTGTTTGAATTAAGTAATTTGGTAATACTGTAATTTGACGTTTGGGACCGTCGATTGTGCGAACCTTCTGGAATAAAATTGAACTTCATGACAAGTGACACGCTCTATTGATTACATTTGAAGATTTTTACAAAACCTACTCTTCAAAGCGAGAGGTTTGGTAACCAAGGTAATAACAAAACGAAAATTTTCTGTATGTATTTCAATATAAAACCTGCAAGTCATGTCTTAAACCCACTACCACCCCTTTCAGATAGATAAGATCTGTTTTTTAGAAAATTGTTGAAGACCTGAACATCTGAAGACCTATAAGACTTATTGATCTGTTCCTTTAACGTTTACTCATCTAAAAGTTGGGGTAGGTTCACTCTTGTCACAGCTTAAGATCAGAAACAAATGTCGAATCCACAAGGGCTTACGAACTTAAAGGAGAAACTTATAATAAAGTCAAGGCCTTTTTCTTCTTCTGAGAAAAATATGTAACTAACCGAGCACCGTTTTATTGAATGTACTGAGAAAAAAGTTTAATTTACTGACCAAAAAGTTGTTTGTACCTAGCAAGAACGTTAAAACAACCGACAACTTACGAAAAAACGATTTCAAACTATTAAATCAACGAAAAAGAATATGTTGGTTCCATATTAACCTAGTACGCAGTCAAAACAACCTACCCTTTTTCTCAGTGTACGCTTATAAAAGTTGGGGTTGTGTTCATCTTAGTCAGTGCTTGAGATCAGTATGTTGTATGTTGAATCCAATAAAAAAAGTCATGGCTTTTTTCTTCTTCTGCTTTTCAAGCCTTTGGGCTTTCAGGTCTAACCTAAGCCTTAGGTTAGCTCTTTTTAGGTTTACTCTTATAAAAATTACGATTTTGTTTATCTTAGTCAGTGCTTGAGATGAGAAAAAAAATGTGCTATCCAATAGAAAAAGTCATGGCCTTTTTCTTCTTCTGCTTGTCAACCTTCCGGTCTAAGTAGCTAAGGTTTAGGTTAGCTCCTATTAGGTTTACTCTTATAAAAGTTGAGATCGTGTTCATCTTAGTCAGTGCTTGAGATCAGAACAAATTGTGCAAACTAATAAAAAAAAGTCATGGTCTCTTTCTTCTTCTGCTTTTCAAGCCTTTGAACTTTCAGGTCTAATCTAAGCCTTAGGTTAGCTCCTTTTAGGTTTACTCTTTGAAAATTTGGGGCTGTGTTTATGTTAGTCAGTGCTTATATCAGGAAAAATGTGCAATCAATAATAAAAGGTCATAGCCTTTTTCTTCTTCTGCTTTTCAAGCTTTTGACCTGTTTTTGTCTATTCCAAGCCTTAGGTTAGTTTCTTTTAGGTTTAGTCTTGTAATAGTTAGGATCGTGTTCGTCTTTGTCAGTGGTTGAGACAAGAAAAAAATGTTTAAGCAATGAAAAAGTCTTGGTTTTTTCCTTCTTCTGCTTTTCAAGCTTTTAATATGTTTCTGTCCAAAAAAAGCCTTAGGTTAGCTCCTATTAGGTTTACTCTTATAAAAGTTGAGATCGTGTTCATCTTAGTCAGTGCTTGAGATCAGAACAAATTGAGCAAACTAATAAAAAAAGTCATGGTCTTTTTCTTCTTCTGCTTTTCAAGCCTTTGAACTTTCAGGTCTAACCTAAGCCTTAGGTTAGCTCATTTTAGGTTTACTCTTTGAAAAGTTAGGGCCGTGTTTATGTTGATCAGTGCTTGATATCAGGAAAAATGTGCAATCAATAATAAAAGGCCATAGCCTTTTTCTTCTTCTGCTTTTCAAGCTTTTGACCTGTTTTTGTCTATTCCAAGCCTTAGGTTAGCTTCTTTTAGGTTTACTCTTATAATAGTTAGGATCGTGTTCGTCTTAGTCAGTGGTTGAGACAAGAAAAAAATGTTTAAGCAATGAAAAAGTCTTGGTTTTTTTCTTCTTCTGCTTTTCAAGCTTTTAATATGTTTCTGTCCAACCTAAGCCTTAGGTTACCTCTTTTTAGGTTTACTCTTATAAAAATTAGGATTTTGTTTATCTTAGTCAGTGCTTGAGATGAGAAAAAAAATGTGCTATCCAATAGAAAAAGTCATGGCCTTTTTCTTCTTCTGTTTGTCAACCTTCCGGTCTAAGTAGCTAAGGTTTAGGTTAGCTCCTATTAGGTTTACTCTTATAAAAGTTGAGATCGTGTTCATCTTAGTCAGTGCTTGAGATCAGAACAAATTGTGCAAACTAATAAAAAAAAGTCATAGTCTTTTTCTTCTTCTGCTTTTCAAGCCTTTGAACTTTTAGGTCTAACCTAAGCCTTAGGTTAGCTCCCCTCAGGTTTACTCTTTGAAAAGTTGAAGCCGTGTTTATGTTAGTCAGTGCTTAGGTATATCAGGAAAAATGTGCAATCAATAATAAAAGGTCATAGCCTTTTTATTCTTCTGCTTTTCAAGATTTTCACCTGTTTCTGTCTATCCCAAGCCTTAGGTTAGCTTCTTTTAGGTTTACTCTTATAATAGTTAGGATCGTGTTCATCTTAGTCAGTGCTTGAGAAGAGATCAGAAAAAAATGTTGAATGCAATAATGAAAAAGTCTTGGCTTTTTTCTTCTTCTGCTTTTCAAGTTTTTGACCTGTTTCTGTCTATCTCAAGCCTTAGGTTAGCTCCTTTTAGGTTTACTCTTGTAAAAATTAGGATCTTGTTTATCTTAGTCGGTGCTTGAGATGAGCAAAAAATGTGATATCCAATAGAAAAAACCATGGCCTCTTTCTTTTTCTGCTTTTCAGGTCTTTGATCTGTTCAAGTCTAACCTAAACCTTAGGTTAGCTCCTTTTATGTTTGCCCTTCTGAAATTTGGGGTGAAAGTCATTCTATAATCAGTGACTTAGGTCAGAAACAAAGTTCTAACGAGCTTAAATGAGTTACTTATAGAAAAGTCATGGCTTTTTTCTTCTTTTGATTTCTAAACCTTCGCTGTGTTCCTCTCTTCCTCTTGAAGCTCTGTTTTTGTTTTTACTCTGCTGTTTGGCAATGTGAGATTAATATTCATTTGAAACCAGCGTCCTATTTTAGTACAGTAGACGCCGCTTATTAGAATCACGTTGGTACACAGCCTTTTTGAGCCAAATCAGCGGCGATTCAATAAAGCGAGGCAAAAAACAATAAAAAAATGGATTTGGATTTTATACTTTGAGTCATATAATCGGCTGATTCAATTAACCACTGATTCAAATAAGCGGAATCTAAAATCCTATTTTAGTATGTATTTGGTATCTTAAATTATTCTGTAAAGAGTCAGCCATCCTTTCACATTCTTTCGTCTTTTCTGACCAACTGCTGGTATTTTTCCAAACATAAGAATTTAATTTGATTTCTTGAGTTAGCCAAGTTTTGCTTAGAGCCATTAATACCATAGTTGTTAGAGTTTATCAAACAACTGGTAGATCTTCAAGATCTATTGTTAAGGTCGCTTTATGCAGTTTATTTTTAACCTTTAACAATATTGTTTTGATATTAATGGAATTGCAGCAGTATAATTCAAACGATATTATAATTTCGTTACTTGCATTAGTCTTAATGGGAGTCCTTGAATACCTAATGATTTCTTAGTTACATACGTTTAATTACCTTTATCTAGATTAATGTAGAGCTTTTGAACACAACATTTCTTCTCCATTTGTACTAATCTAATATTTGTTAATCTAATGGCTTAAGAGTGACTTAGTTTAAAGTTAAAGGATTATAGAAATTAGCCATACCTATATTTGCTCATTTTGAAACAATGGTTACATTATAACGAAACTTCAAACTAAATATTACGTTTCTCAATTAAATCCGAACATTAATTTTCAATTAAATTCCACCTAGTTACAATGATAAACGAAGGCGTAACTTTATTGTTTAATTTACTCGAGCCTTTTTTTGATTATAATATTTTGGGAGTAGTAGCTAAGAATATTTGATTGCCAAGGTAAATGTGTACAATTTTTTTTGAAGCTTTACGCTTCGGAGCTTTTACAATTTAAAGAAAAACACGATTAAGTATACATGGCAGAATTTTGAACCAACCACATGACACCGTTATACTTTCAACTTTTTCGAGTTTATTTTATATCATGGGCAAACGAGCCTTCCAGCAAGAATTCAAGAGTCGGTCTTTCAACTACTTTGCATTCATTAATTTTATTTTATCGTTAACATTCTCTCTAGTACCACACCCAACAAGAAATTAGAAATAAGTTTAGTCATAATAAAATAAAGCTTCTTTTTTTATAAAAAAATGAATCAAACCTTATATCCTTAGCTGACCTACCTTGCAATAATTATACACCTCTACATAAACAAGAAGTTGGGTATGTTTATTATAAGTTCTAAATTCCAACACGGCAACGCCACCTATTCATTATGTATCTTGACGTTAATTATAAAAACACTCATCGAAAATTGATAGGTGGAAGCAATTTATTTCAAAATTGGGTTTTCTTCGCTCCTAGATAAATAAGTTAATCCCGCCTAACAAAAATAACGTACTTTTAATTAAGGGCTCGTTTTACATCCAAAACATTTATTCGGAAGCTCTCAAATGTGAAGGGTTATGATTAATCCAATAAATTGTTGAAATTTATTCCCACGTCGAAATGTTATTAAAAAAAGTGATTTTTTACAAATGTGTCAAAAACCACCCTTAGTGAATGTACAAGAATAAGTTTGTGTACGCGATAGAAAAGTTGGCTCGACGTTATCTTTAATAAAAGATCTAGCGGAAATATTTTAACATGGCGCTTATTATATAGAAGGAAAGGAAAAAATTAAAAGCGGCAGAAACGAATTTTAAGTTAGTCGTGAATGTGTTTCGCCCCCTTGCCCTTAACTTAAAGTTGTTCTATCAAAGAATGAATATAAAAGTTACATTAAGTGCTTTCAACATTCGTAAGTGCCACTTTTAAGGTCTCATTGGGACTGTTTTTTCTTGTCTACGTACAATTTTATACTCCTCAGGTCATATAAATAAAGAGATGCCATCAAAATAACTACTCCTCCCTTTTGAACCTGTAACAAGTTACCCCAATAACTTAGTGGGTGCTTACGAAAATTGTACCCATTTTGTGTTTAATTTTTCGAGCGTGTTTCTTTTTATAACACCGAGATTTTGTGCTATTGCATTCCTTTTCAAGTCGATTTCTTTTGTGGGTTGTGTACGTTGGGGTGTCTCTTTTGAAATAAAAGCAGGTAGACACGGAAATTCTTCGAGTCCGAATATTTCTCGTGGGATATAGTTTGTCATGTCTATTGAATAGTTTCCAATCGCCAAATGTATTTTCTCCTTCGTGATGTATGTAATATTTAAAACATAAATTGATAATCATAAATCACGTCGTTCCTTTATTCATGATTCTTATATTTTGATTTTATGTTGTTATTTTTAACGGTACACGGGTACCACCCGCAAACTCAAACTGAATTAAACAAAATAAAAAATATTCCGTCATAATCTAAAAATTCCTTTATTCTAACTTTTACACACGTCACCGATACATTATGTTATTTTTACTTTTAAATAAATTACCTCAATTTAGTCGATTTATTAATCTTCATTCGTCATCAAAGTGATAAATGTTACCAACTATTAATTCCAAACGGATTACGTACCTTATTACTTTTGTTGTGGCCTCCTTTGATATTCCTGCACCACCTGCTTGCATCTTGTTGAGCTTTACTTAATACCGTGTCATCAAATCATCGGCCAACAAGATTTCTTGTTTAATCCGAAAAAAAAAAGTTTAAATTGTTAGAATTTCAAAATAACGGTATTAGTTATAGTCTTACAGGAAATGATATAAATGTCGGCTACGAAACCATCAATTTCGTGTCAGTGCTCCAATGCTAATTGACTTGAGGGAGGCATAGACCGATATTTGCAACTCAAATTAACAGACAAAAGATGTATTTATATATCGCTGAAAATGTGTAACATTTTTGCTTGAAAAGTACCATTTATGGAGCCCAACCCAACGTTAATGAATAGCAAATCGTGATGTAGGAGAACAATGAGAACCATTGTCATTATCGGATTTGCTCAGCTTTTTTTAAGTAGACACTGCTTTTCAGATGCTTTCACATTAAACTTTAGCTTGAAGAGCCTTGTTCGGTTTCACAATACCCTGGTTTTCCATGCCCTTTCACATTACAATGCCTCTGTGGAGTCTTCTCATGCGTAGTATTGCTTTGAGCAGACTATTCAAGCGTTTCTTGGTCTTACCACTTCTTCCATGTCGAAAAGGCTGTTTTAAGTGCCGTTTACACTCACAGGCTTTACCACGGACATACCTGTATGGTATAGTTCGTGTCGCGGATACCGTGCGTAAACCTAAAAACGCAGTTTGCGTAAACCCCGGACTGCCAAAGTTTTATAACGTGCAAACTCGGCTTGTATGGTAAAACCTGCACGTTACAGTACCCCCTTAAGTAGTCCGTTGCTATACAAATCCAGGGCTGTACTGGGAATAAAATTAGTACCGGGAAATCTGATAGTTCGGGCCACTGGAAGGCGGGCCGTTATATTTGGGGGGCGTTTAAATGAGAAAAATCTTAATTATATTCCCGGGTTACCGGGAAATTCTTGGTAGCCCACCGAGCCAGTCCAGCTCTGTACAAATCATCATTGTGCATAAACTTGGCGTTTTCAGATCAATACAACAACCATTATCAGTATTTACCATAGCTCACCAGTCGATAACTGCTTTAGAAACCTGCCTGGGATGATGATATGGCCTGGTTCCTAATAATTTAGACTTTCCGTGCCTTATTTTTGCCCTTTCACATTACAATGCCTCTGTGGACCCTCCTCATGCATAGTATTGCTTTGAGCAGACTATACCAATGTTTTTCACCTTATCACCCCCTTCATGTCGAAGAGACTGTTTTAAGCGCCGTTTACACGCACGGGTTTTACCACGGACTGGCCCGCACGGTACAGTTTGTGTTGAGCATACCGTGCGTGTGTACGGTAAGACGGTATCTCGAGAAAACCTAAAAGCGCGACTTGTGTAAACTTCGTACTGCCAAAGATTTCGGTTTGTATAGTAAAGCCTGCACGTTACGGTACCTCCTTAAGTAATGCGTTGCTATAAAAATTATCTTTTTGCATAAACTTGTCCTTTTCAGACCAGTACAAGAGCCATTATCTGTATTTGCCATAGGTCACCAGTCAATAGCTGCCTTGTAAAACTGCCTGGGGTAAAACAGACACAGTCTGTTTATGCATAGCCGTCTCTTACAAATACAAATTTTCTCTACAAATCTTCTCAAATTTAATCTCGTACAAATTTTCCTAGTAATTAATGCTTTCCATGCCTTATGTTATTTTACCCGTTCATATATTGATTTTTATAGCTTCTTTAAGGTTTTGAGCAGACTATTCCTGCCTTTTTTGGCCTTACCATCTCTTCCATGTCGAAGAGACTGTTTTACAATGGTTCCTTAAGTAGTGCACTGCCACACGAACGCTCTTAATGCTTACTATTGCTCTGTTCAGTCCAGTACAGTCATTTTACGTCCTTGTCAAGTCTCGCTAGTTGACAGACTGTCTTATAAAGCTTCTTGAGATCTTACTTTACCTTACAAAGATTGCCCAAGCGAAACCTTCTCTTGGTACAAAGAGTTGCTTGGGCTTCCCAACTCTCACATTTCGTACTAATCCAGTTATTTTCTGGACTTGCCATCCATTCTCTAGCAGAGATTATTTTACAGTGCCCCTCTGTCATCCTTCTTCAATCATACCCTTGCGTTGATCAGACCTATACAGTTCTTAATCGTCCTTTCTATACCTCACTAGTCGTATTTCGTATTTTCTGATGAGGTTACAGCTTCTTATGGAAAATCTTTTCTTGCACTACCAGGAGTAGCTTAATACAGCCCTTTAACGTTTTAAGTTCACATTTGACTTTGTTATCACGTGAAGTTACGTGGCCCGTAAGCCCGTCTGTTGTTTCATAGATTATCTTGGCACAGTCCTCACATATATCCGTTTGTAGTTGTTTATTGCTTCGAATAATTTCATCTTTTCTACAGAGATTCTACTATTAATTCGAATCTTCACAGTTCTGCAAAATTTCCCTCAATATGGAGCTTTCTGGAGTACTTCTAGTCTTGTCAAGTGTCAATTTTTTCTCGAGGTGCCCTCGTGTAATATGCAAATTTCCACTACGTGGAAACGTATTACACGCTTTTAGATGTATTTTTTAATGAACAATTTTCATGGTTTTATAAAAGTTAATAATTGGTGAGGTGTTGTTAGCAATAGGTGGTCGCTACCAGTTGAAATATTCCGCACAGCATGTGTTTCATAATAATCCGTTAGTATAAAACTTTTTTTTTGTAGTTTATTTCTCTGTCTATTCGATTTAATGATAACATCTGGAATTACATCTTTTTCATCTTGGTTGACTCCGGGGGTGGTCGTTTTTACTTGGTACATCTTGAATTGTGTTTGTTAATATAAAACGTCATTAACGTTAAAATCGTCTCACTATGTTTGAACGTTTCTCCTGTCATCGACATTTAAGATGTAAATAGTATAAAGTGATCTATGGTATTACGGTAAATAAATGAGGTTTATCTTAGGGTTGAGCTATTGTTTGATTTGTAACAAAGAAATTTGAAAAAATCTCGCGATTAGTTTTCGCCCTCTAATCGTGAAAACGCCTCTAAAGGGCAAACTTTTTGAATTCCATTTAATGACAAGATGTCGTGAACAGATTGTTGGGGAATCAAAAATTTCGAATAAAGGTAATTTTGGTGTTTCTTTACAAGTTTAAGTTGAAAGCGTCTTTGTGGTCGTCGCGTGATAGATGTTTTATAGAAACTTTTTTTTTCTTCAACTTTTGTTTACTTTAAATAACAAAGTTACAAACCGTGGCAGCTGTTTTTGTGTCTCGTTTTTGTTTTTCGTTCGTTAGTATGCGTTATTTGTTGTTGAAGAAGTTAATGTACACGACTGATCGAACGCCTCCGCGGTCGTGAGGTAACAATGGAAATTAACGATGCATATCCAACTACTCTCTTCAACTCGGAAGCTCAAATAATTGTAAATCTTATTTTATAAAACTTCCATCAGCGAGTCTGTTGACCCGTTCTACAAGCTATTACCTTACACTGACCTAACGAGTATATAAAGCGACGTTGTTAATTGCAAATATATAGCACATTGTTTGGTGAGTTTTTCAAGTTCCTGTATATTTAAAGGGACCTTAATTTGACTGCGTGACTGTACAGGTAAAATTTAAAAAAAAAAGTTTAAAGTGGAAGACCGACAGTTGGCCTAAGGGAGGCAGGTGCTAGTGTGACCTCGGTAAAACTGGCAACCATGTTGTTGTGTCGGTCTTTTTTTATTTTTCAAACCGGTCGGCCGTTAACCGACTCGAACCAAACCACCTATACTTGAAGCTCGTGTTTTTATCCATCGTTCGAGTCTCCGATAAATAGATTCGTCGCTTTTATAGATTTTGACTTTGACTATTGGAAGTTATTCTTATTGGCTTTATTATCATAACTATAATAAAACGTGATTTTTATCTTATAAATTTTCAAAAATGTGTACTAAAATTAAATTTCACATTATTTCAACTTTACTAGAAGCGTTCTAGAAGGTTTTGAGCAATCTAAAAGTAGATAAAATTTGACATTTTTATGTTTTTTATTACAAATTTAAATTTCGAAATCTTTACAATAATTTCGAAACTCCTTCCAACACTAAAACCTTCACAACTTTTTGTCTGATCGTGATTCGAAAACACAAATTAAGTTTTATTTTCGGAACTCTCTTACGACGACTATCAATTTATTTAAAAAAAAAAGGTTTCACTTATCGAATAATTAATTTTGTTGAAAGGTGCTTTATCGTTTCTTTTTTATCTTTTTAAAGTACTCGAAATCCATTAGAGTATATTAATATCTACTTCAAAGCCTTTTAAAAGCTCAAGCTATATGAAATCATTTTATCCCAACGTTTCACTTTCCCCAGTAAGCAAAATTGGAATATTTAGATCGCAAAACTTGTTGAATTTTAAGATTTTCGCAAAAAAGGTTAATTTTAAATTAAAAAGCAAAAAAAACTCGGATGTGGCCTGTAACAGGACTTCGTGTATGTATGAAAACAAAGGAAGGTTTCCAAATGTTGAAAAATGTAACTATTTGACATTTTAACAAAAATAGTATGAAATGCAAGTTCAAATTAGGAATAAAACAACTCTAGATTAGTGAGGTTTGAACCGACGATAATCAGATCATGCAAATTTGATGCATAATGGCACTAATAATTTTTATTCTTTAGTTAAAATGAAAGTTTAAATATATCGTGTTTGGTATCATCTGAAAGGTAGTACGAGCTGTCGAAATATTAAAAAATATACAGGGTGTTTTATTTAAAATGTGGAAGTTACTAAAGTGGAAGGCAAAATATGAAGTGTTTGGTATCATCCGACAACTCATTTTACGAGGTTTTAAATTATTTTAAAATATACAGGTGCACTTAAACAATAATTTTGAATTTGCTGTTTTCCGATTTAAATAATGAATATTGTAAGGCTTAATTTTACGATGGAATTTTGAAATTTTGTATTTTAAAAAATCGTAACTCCGGTTCTGGAAAAAATTAACAAAGTGAACAAACGTCATTTGATTGAGAACTACAATGTCTTTAACATATCCAAATATTTCAAAAACGGCTTGAACCGATTCTGAGAAATCTCATTTATAATTTTAATTAAATTCCATTAATAAGTTTGCGAGTGAATTTTTAAATTTTGTCTTTCAAAAAATCATAACTCCAGTTCTGGAAAAATTTAACAAAGTTAAAACGGCCTTAGCCGATTTTGAGAAATCTCATTTATAATTTTAATTAAAACCATTTACGAGTGAATTTTGAAATTTTGTATTTCAAAAAATCATAATTCCGGTTCTGAAAAAAATTATCAAAGTAAAGAAGCGTCATTTGATTGAGATCTATAGTGTCTTTAACTTATCCAAATATTTGAAAAACGGCTTTAACTGATTCTAAGAAATCTCATTTATAATTTTAATTAAAATCCATTAATAAGTTTGCGAGGGAATTTTGAAATTTTGTCTTTCAAAAAATCATAACTCCGGTTCTGGAAAAATTTAAGAAAGTTAATAAGCCTCATTTGATTGAGAACTACAGTGTCTTTAACATGTCTAAATATTTTAAAAATGGCCTTAGCCGATTTTGAGAAATCTCATTTATAATTTTAATTAAAACCATACGAGTGAATTTTGAAATTTTGTCTTTCAAAAAATCGTAACTCCGGTTCTGGAAAAAATTAACAAAGTAAACAAGCGTCATTTGATTGAGTACTACAATGTCTTTAACATATCTACATATTTCAAAAACGGCCTTAGTCGATTTTGAGAAATCTCATTTATAATTTTAATTAAAACCATTTACGAGTGAATTTTGAAATTTTGTCTTTCAAAAAATCATAATTCCGGTTCTGAAAAAAATTATCAAAGTGAAGAAGCGTCATTTGATTGAGAACTACAATATCTTTAACATATCCAAATATTTCAAAAACGACTTGAACCGATTCTGAGAAATCTCATTTATAATTTTAATTAAAATTCATTAATAAGTTTGCGAGTAAATTTTGAAATTTTGTCTTTCAAAAAATCATAACTCCGGTTCTGGAAAAATTTAACAAAGTTAATAAGCCTCATTTGATTGAGAACTACAGTGTCTTTAACATATCTAAATATTTCAAAAACGGCCTTAGCCGATTTTGAGAAATCTCATTTATAATTTTAATTAAAACCATTTACGAGTGAATTTTGAAATTTTGTCTTTCAAAAAATCATAATTCCGGTTCTGAAAAAAATTATCAAAGTAAAGAAGCGTCATTTGATTGAGAACTACAATATCTTTAACATATCCAAATATTTCAAAAACGACTTGATCCGATTCTGAGAAATCTCATTTTTAATTAATTAAAATTCATTAATAAGTTTGCGAGTAAATTTTGAAATTTTGTCTTTCAAAAAATCATAACTCCGGTTCTGGAAAAAATTAACAAAGTAAGCAATCGTCATTTGATTGAGAACTACAATGTCTTTAACATATCCAAATATGAAAAAAACTGCTTGAGCTGAGTTTGAGAAATCTCATTTATAATTTGAATAATTAACATTGGTTCCTGGAAGGTATAGCGAGTTTTTAAACAATTTAAAAACTCGATTACGTTTAGGATTAAAGCCTTATATTGTGCTTTTTAGATTTTCATAATAAATGATTCCCCGGAAAGTTATACCCAATAACTAAGAAATGAAACAATCGATATAATATTGAATTTAAAATTTTCTAAATTTTTCGATGTAATGACTGCTAAGATGTACTGACCTACAGCTCCAAGTTTAAATAATAAGCTATAACTTTTTTAAATGTTTTCAAAATATCCCTCATATTTTGGGCCACCTTGTATTTAAGATTTTTATCGCATTTTTGGAATCAGGTGGGCCGAAACCGTCTAGAAATAATTTTTTGTAAAATCATAAGCAAAAAATAAAAAATCCCCTAAAACCATTTAGCTACCCCACTTTGCGATTTTGCAGGTGTCGGTTTGACCCGAAGTGAAAATGATTACTATAAAAGGTTTTTTATTAAAAAAACAACGAAATTAGTCAATTTGGGTATTTTTAAATTTTAATGTATTTCGAGCGACGATTTTAAAATGAATTATTAATAAGACACGCACTTGTTCAGTATGAAAACCCTTTTATGAGTTAATGAGAGTTTTGAAATAGCTTCACATTTTAATTTACGCATCAAAAATACTTTTTAAAGATAGACTTAAGTGGTTTCTCATACTTATATTAATAGTTTATTTTAATTTTAAAAAGTTCACAACCTTATTAAACATGTGGTTAAGTAGTTGGAAATTTGGCCTAAATAAAATTCCATACGACCGTGAGTCGACGAAACAACCCTCTAATTACAAAAACAGAATTTTTATTAAAAGACGACAACCCTAAATTACACTTTTAAACCCCTATTTTTACATAATTAGCCCATAAAATCGTTCGGTAATTTTTTTTCCGATAAAATTTTTTTCTGCTTTAATTATAATAAAAATAGATATTAAAAGATTGCGAAGTAATTTAAAACTATAATAAGGGGTTTTTAATATTGAAAAAAACCTGTTGAATCCTTATACATGTTTTAGATACCATAAAAATTAAATATGTGCCCACAGAAACGATACTTTATGCAACTCTATCTATCACTTGTTCTTATTTAGTACGTGACGTTTTTACAAATTTGAGCTTGCTCACCTCATATGGAGGTACTCTTAAATCCATATGGGTATACATAATAGAAATTCAATACCAAAACGTTAAAAATAATACACCCTTCTTACGTATTGTTTACAAAATTCCGGAAGAAACAGAAATAGGAGCTTTGCGAGAATAATTCAATCGATATTTGGTTTAATTGTTTAGCAAAGTTTACATCTGTGGCCTTTTTTATTGAGTATACAAAATCAACTGAAAAACATAAAATTTAATTGCGTACCAACTCTATTTCCTTTTTTTTTTAACGTTTATTTAGTATGGAAAACTCATAAAGTATCCATAAAAAGTTAACTGAAAAGAGGCAAGTGTCGCTTTTGGACGAAGAAACAAAGACACGTACGTTCGAGTGCTCTTTTATACGAAAAAACTCAAATTTAACTAAAATTGAAATAATTAATAATTTTTTAAATAGCTGGTGCCATCTATGAATTTATTTATGAAACTTCAAACTATGAGTTTGTTAAAAAGTTTTTCCATTTTCGTTCGTCGCTCAATTATTATTTATTTAGTCGTTAAGATGAGTTTGAGAGAAATAATAACGAATGTTTTATTTATTAAAAATAAATTTAAAGTTTAAAATAGTGTTTTCGCGTTAGAGTAGCGTTTCATAATTGAAACTTTCAAAGTACGAAACTTTAGTTAAAAAGAAATGAACGCGTTTAAGTGTATATTTTATATTACTACTCCTCTAGCAGTTTTTGCAAAACTTCTGTTGTTATTTATAATGAGAGTATAAGTCTTGAAAACAATTTTCACCTTAACAAGAAAAGGGGTTAATTTTTTAGTGCGCGCATCTCTCAAGTTCGACAATTTCAAAGAAAGTTCTCGGGCCGTGTTTCTAACTTTCCCCAAAGGCATTAAACTTAAGTTTAATAATTCTACTTCTCGTCATAAGGGAAGCTTGTTAAATATTTTTTTAATTGAACTGGGTTTACGGAGGTGCCGGGTTCAATTCTATAGATTTAGTCACAGTTTGCTCTTCAGAGCTGAAAAATCCTACAAAACATCTGCATTTCGATAAAAATCGTTGCATTTCTCATTTGCACGTCCGTTAGGGGTTGTATTCTATGAACTCAAACTGTATTGATTTAATCTTCATTGCATGAAGACAATCTGCATATTTATGTTTAAATAGTCATTTAATAGAGGTGCATACATTTCCATAATAAATAATTCATTAATGTCGATGCAGAGTGAGATTATATTTTAAAAATTAATCCCTTAGGTAGGTAACTGTAAATTAAAATTATTGTGTTCTTTGTACATAAATAATTAAAAACAGGTCCTTTGAGTTTTGTAATTTTCAATTACGTCCCATTAAATCTTAACGGTTTTCATTTAAAACCGTCAAAATTAACCACTCTATAAACGTCTTTTCCACAACATTAGCTCGATGACAATTTTTTTTATCAATTTATTTGAAGATTTGTAATTTTATAAATTATGGAATCTTTTAGTAAAATATAAATCAAAAAATAATTAATTGTAATGTACCAATGCTCGTGGAGTTAGTTTCAACTTTTCAGTCCATTTTTCACATTTTCTCCGACAGAGCGACAGAAAAGGCTTTATTAAAACATCTCTTTTTCTCGCGAGCTTTTCAAATTGTTTAGAGAATTTAAAACAATCAAATTATAAAATTCAGCTCAAGTTTTAAACCGTCTTTATTTAAGAATTTTTTTTTATTTTAGTTAAAATTGACTAAAAAGTAATTATAAATTGTTTAAAATTGCATGAATAATGATGAATAAGATAACAATTAATTAGTCGGTTGATGGAAAGTAATCGATATTTAATTAAGTAAAAGCGATTTTAATTAGCGAAATTACCATAACTAAATTTTTGTACGTTTCCTCCTATTCAAATAATATAAATTGCTTTATGAGTTTATGTGCTTAAAAATTGGCATATCGAAGAGCGCCAGTTGATTAAACATTTAAAAAAAAATTTTTATTTTCAAAAGTCGATCAATTCGACCAAATCCGTTTCACGCTAAATTTAAACTGTACATCAAACTAATGACTTTTTTTTAATAATTTTACAAACAATTACAGAAATTTTATAAATTTGCAATCATCCACTGTAACTATAAATTTTTTTATCGGCAATTAAATGTGTCAGTGCCCATTAAATTCTATCGATAATAAACGTGGTAGACGTCTAGGATGTTTAACCTCTCGAATATTCACTTTTAGAAAAATTGGGCTCTTTAGGAAAAGGACCTTCCCATTTTTTAAGGATATTTTCTAGGAGAAAAAAATTGAAATATAATCAAAATTATCGCTTTTGGCCTTTTTCTAGTAAACGCTCCGCCCCCTAAAGCCCTGTTGTACAAAAGAGAATTATATTTTAATCCGAGAATTATATTTATAATCCTTTGATATGGCAACGTTACACAATAAATAAAATTGTCAAACTTCAACACAAAAAGAACTTTTAATCTCGGATTTTAATATTTATTTACAAACGTCAAACTTTAATATTACTTTGTGCAACGTTGCCATATTAAAGAATTATAAATCTAATTCACGGATTATAATATAATTCTATTTTATGCAATAAGTGACTTAAGTTCAACTTTCACTAGGTTTGAATTCGACGTTCGCACTACATATTATACATGGTGGCCACTTTTACAATTGGGGGGGGGGAGTCATGACCGGAAAAGCTTTCGAGTTGGTCAAATTAACAAAATGCATAAGTTCATGCTCTGTAAGAGGGCGGTTTTTAACGAACGGGTGGGAAAGTTTCTATTTAGATATTCCGCTCGTAACCGTTAGCGACTTCAATATCCGGTTGATATCACTAATAGTTATAATTCCTGATAGGGTAAGGTTGAAAGAAGGCAATGACATATTTGTATGTAGGAAATAAGAGCCTAATTAGTGAGAAAAGTCCAATTGAACTTGTGATTAAAACAATGACCTGTGTATTTTTTAAATTATGCCAAGTTCGATTAGACTTTTCTCACTAATTAGGCTCTTATTTCCTATATACAAATATGTCATTGCCTTTTTTGAACCTTACCCTACTTATACTATACTATATTATACTTATACTAGCAATCATGAATATTAGTGATATCAACCTGATATTAAATTCGCTAACGGATACGAGCGGAAGTTCTAACTATCTACTTTCCCGCCGATTGCTTAGAACTACCGGACAGCTCGATAGCCATATTGAATTTGAAACACAATTTTTCGACAAAGAGCTTGAAAAACAAATGAATAATTTTGACATATTATGAAAAAAATCAAATTGCCATCAACTCCTTTTTGCAATTTAAACTTGAAATCTTGATACTTGCGTTTTTTTAAATCTTTTGAGCCGCACATTTTGATAATTTACATTTCAAAGCGATTTTTTCGTAGCGATGATTTCGGATTTATGCGAATTTGTGGCGATACATAAATGTCATTTGTGGTTTCATTAACTAGATGGAAACGCACCACACTCAATTAAACGATTGTGTATACACTAGTAAACAACAATGTTGCTCCTTTCAGAAACAAACGTCAAAATTATTCATTTGTAAAAGTGACCACCCTGTATACCGTGTGTTCCTAGATTACCATCCCAAACGGATTTTTAAAAGAAATCTATAGGAAAAGTCTTACTCATTTTTGAAAGGTAATATTAAGCTATTTGATCGATATACAGGGTGTCCAAACAATAAAAAGTGATTTTGATGTGATACGTTAAAATTACTTCTTAGAAGGAAATAGAGAAAGGAGCATTCTTAAAGGCCTTCCAAGCCATATTTAAACACTTTTAGGTTTAGAGACTGTTTAGGCCCTCTAGGGCCCGGCATTTGTATGGTTGCTTTGTCATACATTAAACAATAATATGCAAGTGACTTTTTCAAACTGTCGTAAAGCATTGACGAGAGTAGGTTTAACGCACCAGTGAGTTTAGGGACGATTATTTCACATATTATCAGTACAAAACACTACACAATACGCTAATTTAATTGACGGTTATGTAAAATTATCATTAAACTATTAACTACATAACTCAAATAAATTAGCGCGATTGATATAAAGTGTGACTATGACGAGTGATTTAAGTACAATAAAATCCCAAATATCCACACTAGGTAATTAATTTTTTTAAATTAGATTTGTAAACTTAACAACATGTAGTACGATATGATTTGAATTTATTCGAGCATAAAATCCGTGTATTGCATAATAAAGGATTGATTTGTTTTTGGATTGTCACGAGCCCACGATTAAAGGGAACTCTTTTCGAACTGCATGATAACTATCGAACCGCAAAATCAACTTGTGCTCGTTATTATTGAAAACCGTTTTATTTTTCTCTCCTTTTTTTGTGTGACGTTTGTTAGTGAATGAGGTACGCCCAAACCGCAACACTATAATTACCTACATCTACAATTATAGAGAAAAACTCGTGTACAATTATATAACATTTTCAAATAAATTTGGCGTTTTTGTTAGCATTTTCAATAAAGAAAATAAAATAAAAAACTAACACCATCATTTGGATCGTTTTAAAACGAAAACGATACACATTTTCCTTCTTATATCGACCTTATACACAATTTTCTTTATATTTTTATTTTGACGATAATGGAATGTTCGTGTTGATCGTTTAAATTTAGTTGCACATACGCTTTAACACTTTATTTGAATTTTTATTTATTTTCAGTTTGTGCCATCCATACGTCGGGATCCGAAGACATAATAGATACTAGAGAGGGCGAAGATGTTACGTTAGAATGCAGATTTTCTCCACAAACGTCCAGAGAAACACCTACTTATTATTGGGCAAGAAATAATAAACAGACACACGATAATGTTGCCATCGGAAATGTGCCTTTGGACAATAATTACAGGTAAGGGTTGGTAATTTTATTTTAATACCTTGTAATTTACTCCGCTCTTGTATAATTTTCAATTTACTTTTTTTTGGTTGAGAGAACGAAAACATTATTATGCACCTGAAATCTAAAACAAAATCGAAAATGTAGCTCTAACGTCGGCAAAGTTTACACTTGAGCTTAAATATACTTATTAAAGCTCTTACTCGTACGTATACGTATGTTGGTGTAGCTGAAGATACATAAAGTTGTGCATAACAATGGCGAATTATGAGATTTTTTCAAATTTAATTTTAGTTACGGATTAGTCTCTACTTTAAGAGAAAGCTCAAGTTCCAAAGCTTGATTCGTATACGAAGAACGGGACTAGAAAAATGATCTTTAATTAAAAACGACTTTAAGCAAAGTTTACATTGGTTCAGTAAAATTCCAGTCTAGTGATCCAGTCTAGCGTTGGATCCAGGGTCGGACTTACAGGTCGAAAAGTTGGCAATTGCTGACAAGGCCAAATGCTTTTGGTTGCCAAATAGAGTTGCATCGAGAAATAACTAGTCGAGACGAGATTTCTGGTCTCGATGCAACCCTATTTGCCCCTCAAAAGCATTTGGTCCTGTCAGCAATTGCCGACTTGCCAATCCGACTCTGATTGGATCGTAACTCGAATAATGTAAATAGTGGAGGAACGTCAGCGGCTGAGATGCCGAATCATTTACTGTGTTGTGGTTTGTCAGCATATCAGCTGAATGAACCTAGCGATTCCATTTCAGTACAGTTTCAACATTAAAGTGTGAAATGCAGTACAGGGGGTGGATTGGAAGGCTACCTTTTTAATCCAACTGTTTGCTCCTCTTCCCAATACTCCAGCTTCACTGTAATCGTCTGGGTGGCTTCTCAATACAGTACTGGCATTAGTGTCTTACGATGAAAACGACTAGGATCGTTGACTGAAAGAAAAAGGCTGGAAGCATATCTTTCCAGTCAAACCACTAGAATGAATTACTACCACTAGATCCAGCGACTGGACCAATGTAAACCCTGCTTTATATGTCGTTAGAAAAGGCTATTCTTCTTGGTCTTGAAAACTGGCGTCAGAGGCCTCTTTTAACTGCTTGTTGTCTACCAACTTCCTACCCTTGAGGTATTTTTTCAAATTTCTAAATAGAGAGAAGTCGAACAGTTGCAGAACTGGACTATACGGCTGGTGGTCCAACTCATAAAAGTTACACTCGCCTCAGACAACCGGTTGAAATGGTTGGAACATTTTCATACCGCAAATTTGTGCATTTTTGGGCGATGGTCATATGTTTTTAGTGCGTTATAGTAGGGACTGTAGTCATTATAGTGCCCTTATGCCCGTATTCAGTGATAGTAGTTTCTACCTGGTCCCAAAAGACAAGGGCGATGTTCTCCAGCTGAAAGTGGTATATGCGAGCTGTGTTTGATCAATCAAATGAAATCTAATTTTTGTCTCATATCTCAGTAATGTTTAATGTACCTATAACCTTCCTCACTAGTCACTATCATGATAGGCTTCCAAAAGGCCTTTCGTTTGTTCAATCTTTACTCATGTCCAGTTTATCGCGCAGAATCGTCAATCAAAACACTTGATTCTGATTTCTGATCTGATTAGTGCTTAAGCAGTAACAGACATCTAAAACGACGATTTTGAGAACCACAGCTTCCACTTTTTTTGCAAACGTCGAAATTTGTTGCACCAGAACACTTCCACTTTTTTAACATCTTTAATGAAATCACGACCCCGCTTGAACAGTTTGGACTCATCCCATCTTCATATTCTGTAATAATTTTCTCACTCATCCTTTCTGATTATTCCCATCGGTTGTAAAAAATTTGATGATCTAATTTCACCATGCTCTAGAATTTTAATAAAATTTGACGCACAAGTGCACAAGGATGGGTTGTTAATTTTTCCAGTTATCCTCGTACCTATACCTCGTCAAATCTTTTTTATATTATCTCAAAATTGTGAATATCTGTATGGAATTTCAAATTAATATTGATATAAGATGAAAGAGATGAAATTTTTAATAATTTTTGTTATAAAATCGGCAATTCCGAAAAACTTAATGTTGATACAGAAAATCATCTTTGAAATATTAATTTATTTCTATAGCACTAGAATCAATGGCGTAACAATTCTTTATTGGAAGCTTCGGGAAAAAGATGTAATTGTTTCATCTAAAGACGGATTTTTTAAAAAACAAAAAATAATTATTTAATAGAAAACTATCTTTTGTATCGTTCCTTATTTCATCTACTTTCTTCGTAAGCCCTTTGGAATTATATAATTTCGATATTTGTTCCGCCACTGACTTTAATCTTATTCTTTTACAAAAGAGCTGCAGGCAAAATAAATGCCATATTTCCATTATTAAGAATTTTCTCTTCATAAGGTTTAATTCCATTGTATTATCTTTATATTTAAGACTCGATATTATTGTTCACTTAGACTTTTTTTTCTCAAATGCATTTTGATTGTATGGTTCTCACGTTTCTTAGAATTCATCAAGCACAATACAATACGTGAGATGGTATTTGAAAGCATGTGTCCACATACTGTTTAATAATAATTGCAATTGCAATTTTTATTTATTTATTTTTACCATTGTATCGACAAGTGGAATTCAATATTTTAAAATTTTCTTATTTTAAATTCTATACACGAGCAGTTTCTGTAGTAGTTATCCGCAATGGCGTCGAAATCTGTGCCCTTACGTTTCATCGCGCAATTTAAAATTTATTTCGAATATCTGATAATGTTTTCTTCTTCTCCTTTTAACAGAATAAACTACCATCCGGAGAAAGGAATTTACGATCTTTTAATTTCCAACACGAGTTACGACAGGGATAATGGAAAATTTGAATGCAAAGTAAAAGCGGGTGGATCTGGAGCTAATTTACATGCCCAAAGGTACACCCTTACTGTGTTGACTCTTCCACAACAGCCTGCAGTTGCTCCTGGAACACATGTTACATCCACCGAAGGAAAAAGACAAGAACTTACGTGTTCTAGTATAGGAGGATCTCCCGATCCGGTCGTCCGTTGGTACAGAGAAGGTAAGAATTTTTATTTTTATAGAAAAATCCTACGAGAGAAACTAAATTAGTAGGCATTAATTTTATTTTCTTGGATAAAACGTTTAACTTGTTAGAACAAATGACGTTTTGGACATACGATATATGTCTGTAATTCTTACGGAACTTATAAAGCACTTCCGTTTCGTAATCTGCGAAACTTGTGTTTCGATAAAATATGTTGCTTTTAGCAATACATATAACAAACAAAGTAAATTGCCTAAAGAATATTGGAATCTTTTATTTATATGTTGTTTTAAGAATCGGATATTTGTTAAATATCTTTCAATCTACCTAAAGACACATCTAACTGACTCGAAAACAATCGTAAAAAGATATTCGATACGTTTAACAAAAATTGACTATACCTCGTATTTATTTGATTTGCTAAACTTTCTCTTGATGCGAAATTAAAATCGATCCTTTTGTTAATAAGGGAGGGTAGTAAAAAGTTTGGAGCCCGTGTTGTTAACTTTATAAATCGCTTCGCTCTTCCCTTCTTTCTTATTGCCAAAAATAGACGATACAGTTGTACCATACTACCAAAGATAATTGGGTTTATGATTTTATTTTGTACGTGGCTTTTCTAGCTCTTATAAACTTAACAACGCAATCTAGAATTTTCTCTAAATTCCCATATCCCATATCGTATCGTTTCGTCTCACTTGAATTCAAAAATGCTTGCCTTAATTTTCTTAAATACGGTCCTGATTTAATATACTGACTGCAACGATACATAAATGTTTTTTAACGCCTCAAAAGTGGCATCTTCATGTCAAAATATTTTAATACGGTCCTGAACATAGTAACTTTTTGATATTGATGGAAACTTGACGATACAAGTTTGTCTCAGTTTGAATAACTTCGTACGTCTTCAAGTTTTCAAGATTCCCATGTAAGACTTGTAGAACTTAACAAAATCATCCTGCATGACTAAGCACTAATTTCAAGAATTTAGAAAAGAAAACTGTTGGAATTATGAATCTAAGAACTTAGTTTTAGATTAGCTCGATAACCAGAGCCGTAGCCAGACTGTGTGTGTTATCAGGGCGGGCAGGCAGGTTCTCTTTCTGCTGGATTTGTATAAATCTGTTGACCACTTAATCTTTTCCGAGGATGGAAGTTTTTTGCACAATGTTGGAATAAAGTTTACTTTCTCAAAATCAATGTTTCCTTCTTTGGCACCAATTAGGAACTTATCGTTTTATTAGGTATTATTGCGAAATCTTCAGAAAGCTCTTGTTAGAACACGCTTACAATTTTTCAGGGGAGGCTTAGCTCAGCCTACCGATAACTACAAGAGACTTTGAACTTAACCTAATAATCACCTGTTTTTAGTACTAAAGCAACATGAAAAAAAGTGGTGGTAGAGTAGCCCCAACGAAAGAAAAACCCACCACGTGACCAAATCTGCAGGAAGCGTGGCTAAGTTCTAATCAGTGACACTTAAAACTACTGCGCAACTTCAACGGTAATCACGTGATGGGCTTTTCTCTCCTTGGGACTACTCTTACCTGTGCTTTTGTGCTTTTTTGTGGTCAAACACTAATGACAGGCGCTTTAAATGAAAACCAATAGAAATAGAAGAAAAGTTTACTGAAATAACTACGTCAATCGATAGTAGGTACATTAATTTCTCTTTACAGATGTGCAATCGTTTTTATCCCTACTTAAAAAAATTTTTTTGGATAAACGGGAATAACTGAAAAATAGTCCGAATATTTGTAAAAAATCATTACTATTTTATTTATTCAGTTAATCGCGTTTTTTTAAAAAAAATTTTATGTAGCTATAAAAACAATTGCACATCTGTAAAGACAATAAAATTTTCTATCGATTGACGTAATTTTTTACATATGGTGTAATTTAAAAAAATTATAGTTGGCGTTGTCAGTGTTTTTCTATTAACAATAAAATGAAGATATGCATCGTATATTGGGGAGGACACTCTCCTCAACAAATTATTTCAGTAAACTTTTCTTCTATTTCTATTGGTTTTCATTTTAAAGCGCCTGTCATAAGTGTTTGACCACCCTGTATATAAATAAGTTAGGTTAACTTTCAAAGTGGGCGTGGCGCCTTACACCTGACGTCACGTAAAACTGAAAAAGGTAGTGAAGTAATAAGAAACATCTAAGCTCCGTTCGGCAACCAGAAATAGCTAAGCCACTCCCACAAAAAGCGCGCGATATTCATATAAAATATTTTGCTGAACAGAGTATAGCATTAAATTAGTAGGTAGGTCACTGCAAATGCGCACATGCAAAATTAAACATATAAATATTTTATTTCGAATGTCACAATGTTATTCTCTACGCAAACCGCTAATTTTTATGTTTTTGACGGCCGATAAAATTAGATATATTTCAACGTATATCCAGTGTATCTGGATATACGCGAGAAATATATCCAATTTTATCGGCCGTTAAAAACATAAAAATTAGCGGTTTGCGTAGAGAATACACATAATAATCTGCTACTACAGCTTTAGAACTTAACCTAACCTAACCACACTTTTTCAGTACTAACCTAACGTGAAAATATCAAAAGAAAATGCTTTGTCTTTATGTGTTTTAAGTTAGTTCTAAAAACGTGTGGTTATGTTAGGTTCAATTACAGAGTGGGCGTGGCACATGACGTCATATGAGCTGAAAAGCAGTAGTGGGGCAAGAAAAAGCGTTTAATTAGCAAAATGTACAAATTAACTACTAAAATGAGCTTTTTAATGATAAAAATAAAAATATGCACGTTTGTTCTCAATTACGCTAAAGCTTTTGAACGCTTACAGCCCTTTGTGTAAAGGACTTTTATTGTTATTTATAATGAGTTTGAATACAAGTAACTTTTATATTAAATTTTAAAATTTTCGATAACCAAAAGTTAACGTATCTTAACTATTCAATACAAAATTTAATCCATTCATCAATAATTCTTATAAATATGTGATGTGAGCGTCGTTAAATAAAGGAATTGACTTCGTTAAAAGTTTAACAATACAAAACTAAATAATTAAGCGCGGATAAATATTTGACAGGTGTGTTCAATTTTGGTTCGTATTATCGAGACCATAACCTACTTAACTAAAAAATAAAATTATATTTGTCATTGACAGTCGATTAATAATTAAATAATCGATTTATTAAATAAATTTTGAACTTGCAAGGTCCTAAAGGTTCATCGGCATAGAGGATCTATATGTGATCCAAATTGAGTCCCTTAAGTTTCCTTCTAACTGTTTTAGGTAACATCAAACTGAGTTTGGGTATAAAGGAACTTATTAGATTTAGAAACTATCAATTATGGATCAAGTAACTTGTAGCAAACTTTTGACAACTATATAATAATTAGAGAAGAAACAAAATAACCTCGTGATGCGAAATCATTTAAATTTCGATATTATATGTGTGTAATTAAACTTTAGAGAAAACGGTTTCTCTATCAACCACTTTCAGCTAACCTAAAATTCTAATCCAAAACCACAATTCTAACAAACTGTCAATTTCTAACAAAATAAAGTATATCCCACGCTATAGAGATTAATTCGCAGAAATTAATTGGAAAGGGTCGTCGAGAATTTAAATCAACACCCACGTCAAGTCAATTTAAATAATTCAATAAATTTTTATTTCGGATAAAATTATGAGCCATTGTACCGGGCGTCGCAATCGTGTGTATATGGCTAAGGGAGGAAAGGGGTAGAAAGGTCTCATTTTTGGGGGATTTGCTTATATCTCGAAAATGGTGGGTCCTAGGGAAAAAATTTTTCTTAGTAAAAAGAAAGCTTGTGAAATTTCCTACAAGATTGTTTCTATTCATTGTTTGTCGATTCCTAATAGTTTTCGAGATATCCGCCCGCAAAAATCGTTAATGTATATAAACAATTTTACCTTATGGTAAAATTAGCAATTTTTGCGGGCGGATATCTCGAAAACTATAAGGAGTAGAAAAACAATGAATAGGAACAATCTTGTAGGCAATTTGATAAGCTTTTATTTTTCTAAGAAAAGTTTTTCGCTAGGACCCTCCGTTTTCCAGATATAAGCGAAAATCCTAAAAAGTTATTTTTTTGGATCGCGCTTGCCAGCGAATAAAAATATTTGTAAAATATTTAAAATTTAAAATATTCATTATTATTATAAGAGGTATTATAAGAGGTATTATAAGAGGTAAAATCATCATAGGACACAGCCTGTATTTTGGTTGAATAAAATAATTATTAAATATTCAAGGTTGAGATGAGAATTTTTGTTAAGAAAATGGTAGCCCCAAGACAATTAACTAAAAACGTCTGTGAGTTTGGGTAGATGATAAAAAATTAATTAAAAAATAAAATTTATAAGTGAATAGTTGAAATTGTTTGGTGTAACATTTTGTTTGGTATTAAAAAGACGTTGTTGAATCTTATAAGAGCCGACAATTTCCCATAGGTGTTTAATAATTTTCAACATCGATATGGAAGTGAACGTTGAAAATTTGTAAATTATACAAAAACAAATTGGATTATATACATACAATGAAGTTATTGATTTCGCTTCATATAAGTTTCGTTTTTGGTTTAAATATTGATTGGTTTTGTATTACATTTTGTTGCTTTTTCGAAAGTTTATTATTCGAAAACCATTTGGGGTTGTTTCTCTCCTTTATAACTCCCCGAGTATACACAACTACGGAAGAAAAAAATAATCCCATACCCTAAATTTAGTTTTCATGTCACGCATCTGTTTCATCTAAAAATCTTAGAGAGTTCATAACATTTTTTACAATTTTCTCTACTAAAAGAATTTGTTATATAATTAACGTTTGTAATAAAAAGCGCGTAGAGAGAGTGTGGGAGAAGGAAAGAAAAATTAAGATTTCAATTTGGCAGTTCGTTTCTTATATTTTTCAACTTAAGAGTTCCTTAAGGAACTTTATATTTTTAATTAATCCAATTCACTTTTAATTTTTCTTCCTTTAACATCAAAGATAAGCAATTTATAAAAATTAATTCAAAATTGATATAATAAGAAGAAAAAACGATTATTGCCATTTTTAAGTTTCAGCCTTATAAATTGGCTTCCTTTTAGTAATTCTTTTAACATTCAAAAGGATAATTTAAAATTTTTTCTAGTTTAACGTAAAACTAAACACGGAAATATTGAAAGTTAATTTACATATAGATTGGTATTGCGGCATTAGCATTTTTGACGGTATAATTTTTATCTAATTAAATAATTTTTGTAAAAGAAAATTGGCATTTAAATTTTCCGACCCCTTTTTGTGATTTTCGAATAAACAAAGTGTTTAGAGTTTTTCCCCTTTCGTTCTCCTTCATTCGACTTAAATCCAAAACTTTTTTTAACCGAAAAATTTAATTGATTATCATTTTATTAATTTTAGAAAATGTTTTTAACTTTTTTTGTCAACAAAAGAATTTCAATTAACTTCTTTTTATAAGTTTTATATACAAAACTTGGGACATTTTGAATTCGTGGGACTTTGAGTAACTCGACAAACACGTCCAAATTACTTTATAATGAGCTGGTATAAAAAAAATAAGGAAAAAATTATATTTTTCCTTCTAACAAAGTTTTAATATTTTTACTTAATTATCTTTTTATTACTGATTTTCATACAAAGTAGATGGAATGTGTATTATTAAATTTCTTATTGAAATGTTATTAATGTCTCTCGTTTTCTTTTTGAATAATTCAAAGTTTTTCTATTCTGATAAAAGGTAAAATTGAAAAATTAGTATACAGGGCTTGTCTAATGTTTTTCAACACTTCGTTTATTACAATAGGACATTATTTTAACGCTTTTCTACCAATTAGTTTGACGATAGTTCGATAGATATTGTGATATTTATTAGGGATATTTTGAATAATCTTCATTCACGTCATAAATCGAAATGTTTACTGAAAACTGAAATAGAAAAAATAGGTCTAAAAGATAACTCATTCAAAAAAGTTACTCAGAGTTGGAATAAGTCGTGACTTTTAAATAAAAAATCAAAAATCGGACTTTTTGAATTAATTCAGACTTTTTTGAATTAATTCAAATATTTTAAGTAATGTTTTACTGTGTACTCAACAGTAAATCGAAATGTTTACTGAAAACTGAAATAGAAAAAATAGGTCTAAAAGATAACTCATTCAAAAAAGTTACTCAGAGTTGGAATAAGTCGTGACTTTTAAATAAAAAATCAAAAATCGGACTTTTTGAATTAATTCAGACTTTTTTGAATTAATTCAAATATTTTAAGTAATGTTTTACTGTGTACTCAACAGTAAATCGAAATGTTTACTGAAAACTGAAATAGAAAAAATAGGTCTAAAAGATAACTCATTCAAAAAAGTTACTCAGAGTTGGAATAAGTCGTGACTTTTAAATAAAAAATCAAAAAAGCCGGACTTTTTGAACTAATTGAGACTTTTTTGAATTAACAATGTCACTCAGCACTTTTGGAGAGTGTAAAACTTATTATTCCACAACCCGTCTTAGGGGTTGTGGGAATTTTTAATTGATTACCATCCCCATATTCATATATGACTTATAGTTCAGTGGAAACATTATAGGCTTATCGATTTATCTGTCGACTACGAAAAATTTCTCCATTAAAAGCTAATTTGATGAAAATTATCCTGAAACTAAATACAAATGATTACGTATCTTCGTGCCAATGAAAAGATACGTATCGATAATTTCATACTTCGATACAAATCTATATCGAACTTCAAAGCTATAATTATCAACCGGTCGTTCTATTATGTTATTGGGTAACTTTTATTCATGATATAAAAAACATTTACTTCTTAAATCAAAATCCTTTTATTTATACATTATTCAAATGCTAAGTGATTAAAGGTCAGAATAATTCTTTAATCAGCACTAAACGTCATTCTCTTTCAACGTTTACCTACAAAGACGTATTTAATGGAACATTAAACGTTTCTATTTAATCCACACGCAACCGTTGTTGTAAAAGAAAATTAATATCACAGAGCTAAAATGTCGTAATTTTCGAGTGCACTAATTAAGAATAAAAATTTACATTACTGTAATTATTTAACATTTTTTTGTTTCAATTTTTGTAGGTTCCACGTATCCGCTAGAAGCTGCTTTAAAAAATGGAGGCTCTCGCGATCATCCGACGACGGCGACGCTTTCTTTAACACCTGGAAGAGACGACGATGGTGCCATTTTTAGATGCGAGGTTTGGAATAGAGCAATGCCTGAGGGAAACAAACTGGAAACTGCTGTAACTCTTAATGTCAACTGTAAGTTGCGTTTTGTTTATTATCTTTTTTTCAGAGTTTTTTATTGCTCAATCTTTTTGAAAAATTTATTTACATTACTCCCTTGAGTAAAAAATAGTCGCAATTTACTGGTCAAAAATCTAAACTATTTATAATATGTATAAGACTTGAAGTGTTGAAGTGGAAGTGGTATCATTTTTTTAAAAGAAAAAAGAAAAGTTACGACTACTACACACTTTTGAAACCACCATTTTTTAAAATAATTGCATTCTTATCGTTTTCTTTTTCATAACTTTGTGCCAAGTTCCCATAAATCAGAAAAGTTTCTTGAATATTTTGTACGATAAAATTCTTACAACTGTTTCGTGCAACTTGCAATCATCAATATTAATTGATAATTTATTTTCCCTCGGTGACTTTTTTTACTATGAGAAGTAACTTCCCCGTATAAAACATGCAAATTAGGAACACGTTAGGGTATTAGGTTGGAAGGAGCTACAAGTGCATCCATCTTACCGTCCCCTAAAACGGTTTTCAGATATAAAGCTGTCTGTTGGGGCTTCTACCTCCCATCTTGCATTTAGATACCTGCCTGTCATATTGTCTGTCTGTATCCGTATCTATGTACATATTTTTTTATTAGTCTGGTTATTTTCATGGTCTATATGTAGTATCTCGCTAGTACTGATCTTCTTACTGAATAGTGTAGAGGACGAACCGCTGTCTGTTGTCACGTGTAAATGTCTTGTTGATTGTTTCTAACATGCGTTTACGCCTGGCGGATTTTCCAAAGCCTCAAAAGGCACATCAAGTCACAATCTTGCATCAGGATGAAAACTATCACGGGGAACTAAACAATGTTTGGCTATCCAGCAATACATGATACTGATCTCCCCTGTTTTCAGTACCAGAGATGATGAACTATCTGCTTGTGAAGGATTTAGCTAGTCGTATAAGTAGTCAAACGTCTAACAACTGACGGTAGCTACTACTGGCTCAAGTTCGCAGCTTTCCATTTCCTTTTCTAAGAACAGACATTAACAAACAGTAATTATGGCACATTGAAAAGTTATGGAGAATCGGTGATATCTAGTAGTCATTATCTATATAACGAGCGGCACGCCTTCAGAAATAATCCAAAAGTCAAACAACAGGAGCTAACACTATGCAATAAAGATCTGGTCTCTCAGCTGGATCTACAAGTCAGGCCAGATCAGGTTATAGGTTAGACTTGGATAGACCGACAGAGGGTTAATATACTTTTGAGCAAGCACTCTAAAGTCAGGTTAGATCAAGTTAGGTCACATTAGGTTGGATCTAGATATGGGTATATCCAGATCTAACAACGTTAGGTTGGATCTAATTTATCTAGTTTTAAGCTAACGTAACCTAACAGAGCTAATGAGCCTCTCAGTTGGGATTTTTAAATCGGGTTAGATCTGGCTAGGTCACATTATGATTATGATAGATGTATGTATCAATAAATCTAGAACTATCGTCGTTAGGTTAGATCTAGATTTCAGTCTATCGAAATCTAACCTAACGTGACCTAACAGAGTAAATGGACTTCTGAGATGGGGCTTGTATGTTAGGTTAGATCTAGATTTCAGTCTATTCTAACATGCCTAATCTTGCCTAACATGATTTAACAGAGTTAATAGAGCTGAGACTTTCAAATCGGGTTAGATCAGGCTAGGTCACATTAAGTTAAATCTAGATATCGTTATATCTAGATGTTAGGTTAGATTTAGATAACTGAAATCTAGATCTAACGTAACGTGACCTAATAAAGTTAATGGGCCTCTCAGCTCAGCTGGGACTTCTAAATCGGATTAGAGCCAGCTAACTCCAATTAGGTTAGGTCTAAGATATTGGTCTATTTAGATCTTACCTAACGTAAAGTTTAGTTTAGATATCGGTCTAATAATCTAACACTGGGCTTTTAAGTCGGGTTATATCAGGTTAAATGTCGCTCTATCCAAACCTAACCTAACGTCACCTGACAGAGTTAATAGTCCTCTGAGTTGGGACTTTAAGTCAGGTTAGATCAGGTTAGGTTCGGATAGAGCGACACATGTGTAATGGGCTTCTAAGCTGGGGTAATTTCAGTCTGGTGTAATAGTCAAAATAGTTCTGCTTGAGCTCCTGTCTATTTAGTCTTATTTATATGATTATCTGCTAGTCGGTCTATTTGTCTGTATGTCTGTTTGTCGATCTATACTGCCATACTATCTGATTATTTGTCCAATAGTTCGCTCCATTTCTCATCCGTATATCTGTCGTTTTTTGGTGCGTATTTAAAATTTCATCAAAATTAAAAATACCTACGGTGACATGCGTAAAATGCGTTTGAATTTTCTTTTTTTGTTAATTTAAAGTTTCCTTCCTAAATTAAAATTAATGTATGAAATTTATTACATTGTAGATAAATTCAATTTCAGTAAATCAAATTGACCTATTACTTATTAGTGAAAATTCTTACAATGTTATCACGAACACGAATATTATCTTACAACAAATGAAAATTAATTATCCACAACAGATATTCGCAGTGAAATATGTTTCAGTATTTCACTCTGAAATTGGACCACCTTTAATGATTCTAATTAAATTCTATAGGTATTAAGTTTTGTTTCTTTTATTTCGTGACTGTTCTTGCATAAATTTGAGAGGTACTAATAGTCTAATTTAATTGGGATTTGCCGATACTTAAAAGAGAAATTCCGCTACTTTAAAGGTGGAAAATACAAAGTTCCTCCACGTATAGTAGACTCAACTAGACAGATATGTAATTTAATTAATTTAACAATAATCAAATTACAACCTAGGCAAGAATAAATAATTATTTGTTTGTAGTTTCCAATTTTGGACAAAAATATAATTTTGTCGTCCGTTCTTCCCTTAGTTTACAATTTAAATTAGGGCAGTAAAATTTTAATTCGATATTTTTCGTGTTTAGTTAGAATATTAAATTTGAACATCAAGTAGGATAATAATCAGCAAGGGCGTTCAACCCCCTAATGTTTAGGTGACAAGAATGTGTAGGATACGTTGGTAATTTGATTAAAGGCAGCCAATTTTACACGACCCTATTAATAACTAACCGATTGAATTTTTGCCCTAAACATGCAAACCAATCAATTTTAAATTTAAGCAGTCATACCATGGAATTAATTTCAAAACAATTTATATTCACTCGGGCATTAATACCTTGGAAAAATTGTAAAAAAAATTTGTATGCGCTACGTTCGAAGATTAACTCCAAATTTATGTGTTTGATTTTTAGTTATATCGACAAAATTATTTGTTAATCTGTTTATATCTATTTAAGCAAATAAATTTCGCTTTGTAATACACGAAATTTATTATTGTCATAAATTTCGTAATTAAGTTAATAACAATTAATTTAAAATTTAAATTGTAACAACACATAGTTTAGAAAAATTTTATCTCGTTACATAACTCAATTTTAGTTCTCCTAAAGGGTTGTTACAACTTTCTAAGGTAATAATAGAAAACTTCAAGTAGGCCTTGTAACTTTGTATAAACAATTGGGTATCTTCATTGTTCTGGATGTTTAGTTATGTATTAGTTACACAATTAGTTCAACTTCGGATTTCAAGACGATGGCTTTTTCCAGGTTATTGATTTAGAGTTCTTTCACTCAGCCACTCGTTATGTTTATAATACCATGCTGTTGACTTTACTCGCATTTTGTACTGTTTCGACCAGCCTTTAAAATTATTTTAAGGTTTCTGCAAGAGTAATGGGTCTCGCGGGTGCACTAAATGTTGTTGAGGTATTTAAATTGAGCTTCTTCAAAAGTTTGGCTCTTAGACTGATGTGGTGTTCGAAATTAAAAAAAAACTGCTTTTAGATGTCACTGTAGAATTTAATATCTCGTTCTAAATCACTCGAAGAAGTAAAACTAACCCAATAAAGTGGCTTAAAGTAATCAGTTTTTGCAAACCATAACAACCTGGAGTTTTTCCTTAAAAAAAGTACAAATCTGAAGTCTACTTGATCAGCCTCTCGTTTAATTTGTGTTGAAACTGTCTTCCTCTTCTTTACATTACCTGTGCTATGTCAGCAGACCATTTGCCATTCTGTTGTCGCTACAATAGGAAAATTCGATGAAAGGCGATGGAACACAAATATTGAACGTTAAAAATTTTAGTTCTGAAGTCCACGAGAATCAGCCTCTCGCTTATTCTGTGTTGTAACTGTCTTCCTCTTCGTTACATCGTCTGTACTATGCCAGCAGACTATTTGACATTTTGTTGTCGCTACAGTAAAAAAAATCGATGGTAGACCATGGAACACAAAATTTTAACCTTAAACATTGAAGTTCTGAAGTCCACGAAAATCAGCCTCCCGCTTATTCTGTGTTGTAACTGTCTTCATCTTCGTTACAATATCTGTGCTATGTCAGCAGATCATTTGCAATTTTGTTGTCGCTACAGTAGGAAAATTCGATGAAAGGCCATGGAACACAAAATTAAAACTTAAAAAATTTTAATTCTGAAGTCCACGAGAATCAGCCTATCGCTCACTTTTTGTTGTCTTCCTTTTGTCTTCCTCTTCGTTACAATATATGTGCTATGTCAGCAGACCAATTCCCATTCTGTTGTCGCTACAGTAGGAAAAGTCGATGAAAGGCCATGGAACACAAAATTAAAACTTAAAAAATTTTAGTTCTGAAGTTCACGAGAATCAGCCTCCCGCTTATTCTGTGTTGTAACTGTCTTCCTGTTCGTTACAATATCTGTGCTATGTCAGCAGACCAATTCCCATTCTATTGTCGCTACAGTAGGAAAATTCGATGAAAGGCCATGGAATACAAAATTAAAACTTAAAAAATTTTAGTTCTGAAGTCCACGAGAATCAGCCTCCCGCTTATTCTGTGTTGTAACTGTCTTCCTCTTCTTTACAATTATACTGTGCTATGTCAGCAGACCAATTGCCATTCTGTTGTCGCTACAGTAGGAAAATTCGATGAAAGGCCATGGAATACAAAATTAAAACTTAAAAAATTTTAGTTCTGAAGTCCACGAGAATCCGCCTCCCGCTTATTCTGTGTTGTAACTGTCTTCCTCTTCGTTACAATTACTGTGCTATGTCAGCAGACCAATTGCCATTCTGTTGTCGCTACAGTAGGAAAATTCGATGAAAGGCCATGGAACACAAAATTAAAACTTTAAAAATTTTAGTTCTGAAGTCCACGAGAATCAGCCTCCCGCTTATTCTGTGTTGTAACTGTCTTCCTGTTCGTAACAATATCTGTGCTATGTCAGCAGACCAATTCCCATTCTGTTGTCGCTACAGTAGGAAAAGTCGATGAAAGGCCATGGAACACAAAATTAAAACTTTAAAAATTTTAGTTCTGAAGTCCACGAGAATTAGCCTCCCGCTTATTCTGTGTTGTAACTGTCTTCCTGTTCGTAACAATATCTGTGCTATGTCAGACCAATTCCCATTCTATTGTCGCTACAGTAGGAAAATTCGATGAAAGGCCATGGAATACAAAATTAAAACTTAAAAAATTTTAGTTCTGAAGTCCACGAGAATCCGCCTCCCGCTTATTCTGTGTTGTAACTGTCTTCCTCTTCGTTACAATTACTGTGCTATGTCAGCAGACCAATTGCCATTCTGTTGTCGCTACAGTAGGAAAATTTGATGAAAGGCCATGGAACACAAAATTAAAACTTAAAAAATTTTAGTTCTGAAGTCCACGAGAATCCGCCTCCCGCTTATTCTGTGTTGTAACTGTCTTCCTCTTCGTTACAATTACTGTGCTATGTCAGCAGACCAATTGCCATTCTGTTGTCGCTACAGTAGGAAAATTCGATGAAAGGCCATGGAATACAAAATTAAAACTTAAAAAATTTTAGTTCTGAAGTACACGAGAATCAGCCTCTCGCTTATTCTGTGTTGTAACTGTCTTCCTCTTCTTTACAATTATACTGTGCTATGTCAGCAGACCAATTGCCATTCTGTTGTCGCTACAGTAGGAAAATTCGATGAAAGGCCATGGAATACAAAATTAAAACTTAAAAAATTTTAGTTCTGAAGTCCACGAGAATCAGCCTCCCGCTTATTCTGTGTTGTAACTGTCTTCCTCTTCGTTACAATTACTGTGCTATGTCAGCAGACCAATTGACATTCTGTTGTCGCTACAGTAGGAAAATTCGATGAAAGGCCATGGAACACAAAATTAAAACTTTAAAAATTTTAGTTCTGAAGTCCACGAGAATCAGCCTCTCGCTTACTTTGTGTTGTAACTGTCTTCTTCTTCGTTACATTATCTGTGCTGTGTCATCAGACGATTTGCCATTCTGTTATCGCTACAGTAGGAAAAATCGATGAAATGCCATGAAACACAAAATTTGAACTTTAAAAATTTTAGTTCTGGAGTCTACGAAAATCAGCCTCTCGCTTAGTTTGTGTTGAAACTGTCTTCCTCTTCGTTACGTTATCTGTGCTATATCAGCAGACCATTTGCCAGTCTATTGTCGCTACACTAGAAAAAATCAATGGAAGGCGATGGAATACAAAATTTGATTTTTATAAATTTTAGCTTAGAAGTTTTTTCTGTTTTCTGTATAGCCGTAGGTCTCGCGAAACATTGTAAAATCCTTCATCCTAGTTATGTTTTCCGCACGTGGAAACTCTATGAATTTCAATAATAGTCTGTCTTCTCAATAATTTATTTGATATTCGAGGGACCACCAGATGTCCTCATCGTCAATTTATTATCCATTTCGATTCCGTTTATATCCGTCTGGATGCGACCAGAAACTCATCATAAGCAGCTAAGAACACAAACATTCTTCCGATTTATAGCTTTTTACGAACGGAACTTTTTAAACGGTTTTTGACTTCTATAAGAAGAATATCAATAATTATCTGGTTAACTGCCTGTCTCCTTTGGTCGTAATTTTCTAAACTTGGCCATCATATTTGAGATTAATTGATGTCCGCGCTCTTCATTTTTGATTAACTTCTTTTCTAGTACATTACTCCATTATGTCTGTTATTAGCTTGCCGAATGTTTTTAGTTTCATTTCAAAATTTAATTTTTATTCCTCCATCCATAACTGTAGCATTTCACCTGTCATTCCCTGCTGTTTCTTTTAATTATTTTATTAAATTGACTTCTTGAATAGTTAGTTGGTTGCTAACAAATTAACTATACTAGCACTAGATGAATTTATTATAGAGATGTTGAAAAATTATTACAAATTGAAAATTGTGTGTTTAATAAATTGGATAAAACGAACTGAAAAGTTTTCCCTTGGCCTTCTATATTGGAGAAAAGTAGTATTTTTGTCGAAAAATTATTCGGAAAAAAAAACAGTTTGCCATTTAAATTTTATTGGCAATCAATAGTTTGTTGAACGCTTAAACGTTTTAATGTAGTTTAGCGCTTCAATGTTGAAGAAGAAAATTAAAACGTGTTGATATTTACATTATTATGGACTATTAATAGAGAAAGAGGAACATTTCACATGTGGGAAAAGTTAAAATATTATGAAGCCTCTGTTTTATTATTACTTCCCGATTTATTTTAAGTTATTAAAAGAGATTACGTTCAACACACATCCAAACACAATCGAGTAATGCCTAAAGATTAACTCTAGTATGTGGAAAGCTGTCGGACTTAATAGAATTCCAGGCTAATCTTGCAATAGACACGCTATAAACATTAACGCTTTTTACTTAAATGAAAGACACCATCTGGCTTTTTCCCAGTTAGGCGTTGCGTCTGCCGGATACAGTTGTTTACATCTTCTGTTTACACCAAATTGCAATACCATCTTTCAAGTTTGATCTTTTGTTTACATTTTAAAAATTACACGGAAAATTTAATTTTAAGCGGCCCTTAGTAATCCCCTTTTAACCGACAATACGTATCTTCCACACGCCAAGCTTTTATTTATACCAACTTGACACGTTAGGTGCAACAACACTTTAAAAAACCTATTAGCCTTATCCCGATTTACACCGATAAATCCCCCAAGAGCAATAAAACTAACATTTTTTAAAAAGCCGATTTATAATAATGAATTCAATTTAATTTTAGATTTCCCACGAGTAGAAGTCGGTCCTGAAAATCCTCTAAGAGTAGAAAGAGATTCTTCCGCCACCTTACAATGTTCCGTAGATGCAAAACCAAAAGTTACATCGGTGCGTTGGACACGCAGTGGTCGTTACATCAGCAATACAAACAACCACGTACTTCATCGCGTTAGCATTCAAGATGCCGGCAAATACACCTGCAGCGCCGACAACGGTTTAGGCAAAATTGGGGAAAAGGAAATCATACTAGACGTTTTATACGCCCCAGTGGTCACCCTCGAGGCTAAAACTCAAGAAGCGGAAGAGGGCGAAGCTGTCTCAATTAAATGCAACGTCACTTCGAATCCTAATCCGACAACCGTCGAATGGATTAAAGATGGAAAACCCGACTTCAGACAAGCTGGAGATACTTTACGTCTAAACCATGTCACCGCCGAAAATTCAGGAACGTACGTTTGTCGAGCAGTTAACATAATCACACCTAGTTCCACGCCGGTTAGACGAAACGAAAAAATTGGTAACGCTTCAATAGCTTTACTCATACGTCACAAGCCAGGAAAAGCTAGAATAATGCCAGACAAACCGATCGCCACCGAAGGTTCTCCTGTTACACTTACGTGTATGGCTACACCTCCGGGTTGGCCCGCGCCCCAATATAGATGGTTTAGACCAGGAAGCGACGGACAACAAACTGTCTTAGCAACCGGAACAAAATATACAATTCCAAATGTAAATTTAAACAGCGAAGGTGTTTATTACTGCCAAGCAACTAACGAATTAGGACACGGAGAAGTTGCTTCCGTAAATCTCGAAGTTCATCAACCGCCAAGTTTTAAATATAAGCTAAAACCATTAGAAACTAAACGAGTAGGCGATCCGAATTTTTCAGTCGCTTGTAGTGCTAAAGGAAAACCAAAACCGATGGTTAGGTGGTTGAAAAATGAAGAGGAACTTACAGCAGACACGAATGCGTACGAAGTTAAAACAGAAATGACGGAAATTAGCAACGGGGCTGTGAGCGTCCAAAGTATTTTGAGATTTAACGGAAAAGCCAGACCTAACAGAAACGAACTATTGCCATCAGATAGGGGAGTTTACACTTGCGTATTTGAAAATGAAGTGAGAAGATCCGAATCGAGCATGCACTTGAGAATAGAACGTAAGTATTTCCTAATTGGACGTTTTCAAAAATTAAATTTAAATTTTTCCATTTAGATGAGCCAATGAGTCTTCTTGTACACAACAAAGTAGCGTACGATTTACACGAAACTGCCGAAGTCGTTTGTAAAATACAAGCGTATCCGAAGCCTGAATTTAAGTGGTACTACGGCGTAAACTCTTCACCACTTTTGTCGTCGTCAGAAGGACACTACATCATTAACACGAGCGTAGACGATAACGACTTGTACACGAGCGTGCTTAAAATTTCAAACATCAAACAACAAGACTACGGCGAATACAATTGCCAAGTAATCAACAACTTGGGGAGCATAGAAGCAAAAATTAAATTACAACCCAAAGGTCCTCCAGAAAAACCGACCAAATTAGCGGCTTCGCATGTGGGACACAATTTTGTAACGCTAAACTGGGAGCCAGGGTTCAACGGTGGCATTTTTAACACCAAATATTTTATCACTTATAGAAAAACTACGACTAGCGATCAAGTGACCGTCGACGGTTGTGGACCAGTTACACGATCGGCCGAATGGACGGAAAAAGATTGTCAAAACGTTCCTTGTAATATCACGCATTTGGAACAACACCAAAGTTACATCTTTAAAGTTAAAGCTTTCAACGTCAAAGGCAACAGCGATAATTCGCAAGAAATTGCAGTTTTAACGCGCGTCGATAAAATTCCCGTACCACATCGAGTTGCGTACGATCCAACAACAAAAACTCTATCTGTAAACGTACCTCCTACTTGTCTTCCTCTAACGGCGGTTATCGAAAAAATTAACAACGAGAATTTACCTTTAACCAAATGGATCGTTGTGGATACAATTCCTTTGCAATCGTCCGGTTTGATGGCTTCGTACAAAGAAACTGTCATCGATATTATAAACTCGAGGAATTACATGGGAATGGGAAGATCTTTAGTAGATGAAGAGCCCATTGGAGTCAACGATGATAATTCTCCACGCGTTCGAGCTAAACTTTGTTTAAGGACCCACCCGGAGCACTGCAGCGACTACGTCGAAGCCGAATGTAAGTTTTAAAATTTAAACTTCTGTTGTAGTAAACTTAACGTGAATTATTTTTTCAGTGGGTTCTGCTTTTATAAAAGAAGCCTCAGCAGTCACTACGCCAACATTTATTGCAATTATTGTATCGTGCATCGTTTGCATCCTCTTCGTGGCTCTTCTTTTCGTATTCTGCAGGTGCAAACGCAACCAATCGAAGAAAACAGAGTCGAAGGATTACGAAATGGATTCTGTGCGTCCTACTATTATAACGCAACAAAATCAAGCACCTCCACCTTATTATCCGGCGAGCGGAATGGAAAATAAAGCTCTAGAGCACTCTTTGGATTTAGCGCTTGCGATGGAAGATCCCAAAAATTCAGTTTACGCCTCTCAAAATGGTTACGGTTACGTAACGAGTCCAAACATTCAGTCACATCAAAATATCAACAATGGTGAATGTAAGCACAATTTGGCTTTTTTTAATTGTTGTATTAATTATTTTTTTCTCTTTAGGGGCAAATATGGGTTATTTAGATTCCAACTATTCAAATTCGAATAACGGCGGTAGCGTAAATTCGCAAGATTCGTTATGGCAAATGAAAATGGCTGCCGCTGCAAACAACTCGACCAATCAGCTACAAACTGCCCATATAGACCGTCAAAATTCGTACGGATACGATCCCATTACTCATGGTGGATACGGCGCCGTCGACGATTATGCCCATTACCCACACATAACAACTCAAAGTAACCACGGCGACGATTACATGAGAAATAGTAATAATCCATCTAGGCAAGATTATATTCAAGATCCATACGCTGCTGTACATAAGCCTAAAAAACGAATTGACCAACACATAGGTAAGGGTTATTGTTTATGCAATTAAGGGAAGCAACTTTCCCGATTTGATGACCACAGAAACTATCTAGCGATCGTGCGTTGTTTTTAAATCTATTAGCAACTTTGTAGTAGGGCAGTTTTTAAGTTGGTCAACTAAAAAGTTGCTAGTGGGTAGCTTGCCTGAGACAAGCTTGAAAAGCGACTTAAAAATCACAAAATCAAAGCACCCTAATTTATACTCCTACATGAAATGTTGAGTATCAGCAACTGTTTAGTTGCGGCGACCTAAAATTACATCTTGATCTATTTTGAAAATAAACAACGAACAGATGAGCCCAAAAAGACTGTTGTAGTACAAAAACACATCTAGATTTAAAGCCCAGAGTAACTGAGTAATGATCTCGGGATAAAAGGGTCGCTTACTTAAATCTATTGGCAACTTCTTATTATAGCAACTTTTAAATTAGCCAAGTAAAAATTTGCTAGTGGTTAGCTTGCCTAAGGCAAGCTTGAAAAACGACTAAAATAACTAACATAAAGCACCCTGATTTATACATGAGGTATTGCGCACTAGCAACTGTTGTGTTGCGGCAACAAATTAAATCTTGGCCTACTTTGAAAATAATTCAATAACTTTCAAATGAGCCTAAAAAGTCTATTGTAGTGCACAAACACATTTAGATTTAAAGCCCAGAGTACCTGAGTAACAATCTCAGGACAAAAGGGCGTCGATCCTAAATCTATTAGCAACTTCTTGTTATAACAACTTTTAAATTAGCCAACTAAAGAGTTGCTAGTGGATGACTTGCCTTAGGCAAGCTTGAAAGACGACTAAAATCGCTGCAATCACGCACCTTAATTTATAAATGAGATATTGAGCACTAGCAACTTATAAGTTGCGACAACTCAAAAATTAAATGTTGACCTATTTTGAAGACATTTCAATAACGATCAGATAAGCACAAAAAGTCTGTTGTAGTGCACAAACACATCTAGATTTGGAGCCCTAGTAACTTAGTAATTATTTTAAGTCGATTTTAAATCTCTTAGCAACTTCTTATTATAGCAACTTTTAAATTGGCCAACTAAAGAGTTGTAAGTGGATGGCTTGCCTAAGGCAAGCTTGAAAGACCACTAAAATCGCTGAAATAAAGCACCCTAATTTATACATGAGATATTGCGGACTAGCAACTGTTGAGTTGCGGCAATTCAAAAATATATCTTGACATGTTTTGAAAACATTTCAATAACGATCAGATCAGCCCAAAAAGTCTGTTGTAATGCATAATCACGTCTAGATTTAAAGCCCTTAGTAACTCGGTAACTATCTCAAGTGAATGTTAAATCTATTAGCAACTTCTTAGTTGAGCAACTTATCAACTGAACTGTTGTTAGTTTACGTTGAACCTTAAAAATTTGATTTTAAAGTATTTTTATTGTTTTAGATTCGCCTTATCACGATGTAAATGGCCTTCCAGATCCGTACATAGAACAAATGGAAGACGAAAAACCACCCCAACACATGTCGCTTAGTTATGAAGAAAGTTTGGAAAGTGGTTATTCAACACCAAACTCTAGGACAAGAAGAGTAATTCGCGAAATAATTGTGTGAAAATAAATGAAATTTTTATTTTAAACTTTTACACCCCCCTCCCCCAATTTTTACGTGTTTATAAAAATAATTCAGTGCTTTTAACTTTTTTGAATATCGATGTTAAATAGCGTTTTAATTTCGTGTCGTAATTTAAAACTAAACTTTTAAATTTTTTCTTGATGTACCTGATGGATTGTTTTTCGTGTTGTGTTTAAATGGTTCTTAATTTTGCCTAATTGTGCGATAAACACTTGGAAGTGCCGGCAAATTCCTGCCAAATAGCAATATAGACTATTATCTAATTTTTAAATTGTGATGAAATATGCAATAAGGTAATTGTTGTATTGATACGCTACTGCAATTATTGATTTTTGTTGAATTTTTATGTGACTTACGCATTGATCTTTCATTGTTTTATTATAATGTAATGTTTGTTTGCATTTTTCGCAGACAAAAATTATGTGCAATTCGTAAATTAATTTTTTAAGTTGTGCCAAAAAGAAGAATTTTATGCAATGAAAGATTAGTCGAATGTACGAATTTTTGTACAGCAATTTTTTTTATTTAATTATGCTTGTAACTTTGTACGATCGCATAAAAGAACTGAAAAGAAATAAAAGTCCAATTATCGTTCTTTTTTTAAAGACTTAAATTTAAACAGAATTATTTATTCGAATGCAAGAACAAAAGTCGATTCATTAAAATAGAACGATAATTAAATATTTATTGCAAATTTTTGTGCGATAGTACAATAAGAAAAAGATTTGGATGTTAAAGAAATAAAAATTTAATATTTATTTATGTGAAACTGCTCTCTCTCGAAACTATTTAAAAAAAATGAATTCTATACTGATCTCAAAAATGCATAGAGGTTCTAATTAGAATTTTTTATTGAAATTTATATTTAACGAAAAAGAAAGTTATATTTTTATTTTTTTATGTATTATTTTGTAAATAAGTTGAAAGACTTGTAAATGTAAGACTATTGTAAAACTTAAAAACACATATTTTAATTTTAATATTGTAAATAGGAACAAATTTCTTGATTTATATCATATTTGATTTTTGTAAATAAATGAATGTTTTAAGAATGTCTTTTTATTATTTCTAAAGAGTCTGTCTGATACACAAGTTAAGGCTATCCCAATCCTTCACAACTTCTTCTAATAAGTGCGTTGTTACACGGTCCGTTTTTGCGGGTCCCTCAATGCGGGTCCCGCTTTGCAGGATGGCAACAACGCAAGAGCTTAAATGGCAGGTGTTACACGTGTCCGTTTTGGCGGGATGTGCGGCAGCATGCTGCCGCAGTGCAGGACTGAAGGATGCGGGAAGCAAGCGGCGACACATTTAGTTGAATGCAGACTGCAACACGGCACGGTTGTGCGGCACCGTTTAAATTATTATTTTGTTTGATACGGATAAATTTATTGAAAGTGTCCATGGGGAGCCAACCCTGTGGGACAAAGCAGCGCCCGAATACTCCAATAAAGATAGTCGGCAAAGGGCATGGGAAAATGTGGGGGAGTGTATGTATCCAGAGTGGGCAAGATTCACATGCAAAGAGAGAAATTGAAATTGCCAGCTTCAAGTGCACAAACAATTTTTAACTTTGAACGGGACATACCTACGATATGCCTTGCAGTCACAACATCCAAAATTCAAATGTCTGTACATGCTGCGCGAGTTTCCCGCAGTCCGTTTATGCAGGAACGTGCAAAATCGTGACGCCATCCGTTTTAGCGGCATCCCGTTTTGCAGGATGCTGCAGAAACGGACCGTGTAACAACGCACTAATTCGTCATCTTTTATTATTTGAGATACAGCTGAACCAATATAAATAAAATCTAGATAATATAAAAAAAATAAAAAATACTTAGTATACATTGGCTGAACGTTGGATCTTTTTAGTTGTAGTCATGGACACTTTTGATCTTCTTTATCCGTTTTTACACAAAAAGAACTCTGATTTCACTTCATATTTTATCATTTCTATCAAATCTAAATTTTCTAAACAAAGCTCCATTTCCAACATCAGTTAAATTTTTCTTTGTGTCTAATAATTATTTTTAAAAATCAGTAAAATTTAATTTTCTTGAAAACTATTCGTTTTAGGTACAGTGATTGCTAATAAAATTTATAGACGATAATAAGATATGAACTCAATAGTAGGTAACAAATCTTTTGGCAATTAAGAATCCTCTAGATTGGTATTTTAATTTCCAATTGTGTTTCCATAGACCTCTTCATTTATATGGTAACCCCTTTTGGCATATATTCAAGGAATACTCCTCCAGCATAGGTAAACCATCCTAGAAAATTTTTGCCATGTTCTTCTTCAGTAACTGTGCTTTTGGTGGTGGTAAACCCTTGAACCCACTGCATAGATACCTTTTTAGTAGGAAGGTCCCAGTATTATCATCTGTGATAATTGAGGGGAAATAATGTCCCGTACTTATTTCTAATCCTACATTTCTTTGGCCTGAGCTTTATTAGGAAATAAATGTTTAAAATATGACCAATAAAAATCAAAATTCCAATTGTAATTACCTACTCAATTATGGATTGCTCGTAAATAAAAGCATTAAAAAATATGACGCAGGGTCATACTACTAGGGAGTCAGTTTGTGTTGTTACCAAGACCCCAGGCACGTAACTAGCTTCTTAAAATCAGGTGGGCACTTGGTGGTCACAATTTTGTTTAAGTGGATCAGAGATAAATATGTAATGTAGCCCATAAAACTTTTTAAAGATGAAATATTTTGTGTGGAATTCAGATTATACTGTAAAAATATCTGAATTTTTGCTTATTATTGTCATATTTTATCAGGGTGGACCAGCGAAATTTTAGATAGGCCTGGGCCCACCTTGGCCTTCCCGTATTTACGTGCTTGCAATTATTGCAATTATATTATTATTGCACAACTTATTCGGTACAGTTCTAGTTAATAGGGTACAGACAAAAATCAACTATTCGCGAGCAGTTCGCGAGCTTAACGTCCACACCACACTACATGTTCTGAATAATGCAATCGTGGTCCCCACATTGTTTCAAAACAGTTCGTAGTAGTTCCTGGTCGTATTTTACAGCGTAGACGTCCACTCTACAATTATTATTGTTCAGGAGCTCGCTAACAATTTCGTTCGCGCTCGCTGTTCGTTAATTGTTCGCCAACTGTTCGCGAATAGCTCTCGAACTTGGTCTGTACTCAGCTTTGCAGTTGTAGAAACAAAGAGCAATCTTTTAGCAAATAAAGCAACGAGCTTAAAACTTTGTAGCTTGAAAAGAGCTTATACAGGAGGATTTCCTTGCAATCCTCTCAATGGTCTTTGCTTTAAGGCAATACTAACGTTTTTCTAGCAAATAGCAGGATTTTGAATGAATACAATTAGAGACGTATTTATAGGGAGGGCGGGTTAAGTCTTATGGCTTACTTGTCATATTAATAATAGCCGCAGGGCAGCTGTGTGACCAGCTGTTGGTGAGTAACGACACCACGGTCACCCGATGTTTTCTTGGGAACCTCGTTCTCTGCCTCCTCACTTTGTAAATGGCGATCTGGATAAATTGTCACGAGCGCATTTCATTTGCGTTATGTTGAACTATCTGGATATCTGCTTACTTAACAAAATTACCGCGCGATATAGTCGATAGTAGCGCTAATGATTTAGCAGCTAGTAGCTGCTCTGCAACTGTTACGTCCGGTGAATGCACCCATTCATTATTACTGGGAGAAAAGGAGCAGAAATTCCTGGAATGTTCATTATTTATGTCTGAAATTCTGAGTAGAAGGGGGTAGACGCATTTTCCAAGCCTCAAACCTCCAAAAATGAAGATACGCAATTGAAAAATGATGTAAATTTCGATTTTTTTAAATTGAATATTTAGAAAACGACACTTCTAAAAAACATTTTAAAATACAGGCAAAGGACACATTTGCATTTTACTCAACTAATGAAATTAAGACATGCAAAATTGTCATTTTTCAGAAACATACAGAAGAACAAAAGTTTATTTTTAGTTACACATCGTACCTTATACCTGAAAAATTCCTGAAAGTTCATAAAGTAAAGTTAGAAGAACCTTGGGATTGTTTTGAAAAATTATGCCTTTGCTGTAATTTTAACAATTAGAAATCATTTTCACCTATCTAAATTTAAAATTTCCACTTTAAATTAATTTTTGAAATTGTGTGCACGTATCGCTTCAATATTAATACGTTTTCAAGATGATCAAGTTTTGTTTTAATGGAAAATTGCATACGTAAGTAGAATTTTCAGTTGCTCAAATATTTGACGTTAAGTTTTGATAAAAAGAAAATGAGCAGCTTGATTATTTGAAAAAAATTAAAAATTCTTTTTGAGTTTTTACAAAATGTTAATTGGGCTCGTTATTTTAATTTTGTGTCATCGCTTTAATCTAAAAATTTGAATTTTATTATTTGGCGCAATAATTAGGAAAAGAAAATCGATTTGGAAACCATCGACGTCGCGGCGCAGACGCTAAATTTTTGTTTATAACGACATCGCCCTTACAGTGTCGTTTTAACAATAAATTGTGATTTAAAAGATGTGATAATTTTTGAAAATCATAACAATAAATTCTACGCACTTTATTTCTTTAATCAAAATGTTCTTTTACAAATCATCTACCTGTAGTTAAAAACATAAATTATATCTTCGTTTGTTGTTGTTTAGAAAAAATAGATCGTTTTTCATTTAAAAGTTTAAAAAAATGTTACTTATGAAAAAAAATACATAATCAAAGTCGACTAATTTTTTTTTTAAATTCGCAGTGTTAAAATCGGAAAAATGGGGAATACACAAACTGGTGAACATAAAGTCAAAAGTGGCAAACCGAAGGGCTTAGCAAAAATCCGCGGAAAATGGGGTAAGACGGAAGAGGTACAATTCACAAACATCGAAAACGAAAAGCCCTCGAATATTAAGACACCGGACAAAATAAAACCATCAGAAATGTGCATTGATAAATCGACTACAATAATCACGGACTCGTGGCAGAAAGTTAATCAAGGACACGCAAATTTAAAACCGAGCGAATTAATACAAGTTTCCAGTGCGGAATCGAGTTCTGATTCAGTTTTTACAGATCCTCTAACACCAATAGGATTAGGATGTGCTGCAGAAATAAATAAGTGCTATTATAGTGAAGAAAATGTTAGTTTTGATGTTGTGGTTCCCGATACGATAGAAGATAGCTTTATAAATTTACCGTTAGATAATTTTAATATAAGGGCTTACGAAAATCGAAAAGAAGAAGACCTTGTTAAAAAATTAAGCAAACTCGGTGTATCAAAAACTAGTCAAATTAGTTTAGATAGCGATTCGCGCGAATGGTTCGTATCCTCAAACGTCGAATGTATCAAAAACGAAGAACTAAATGCGTTTGATGATGGTGGATTTGAAAGCAGCATAACATCACCAGAAACTCCGAAAGAGATACGTCATAGTTCGAGTCATTTTTCTGATGTTAGTTTATTATCAGGTACGAATAAATATTTTTTTTATAATTAAATCTTACACGTTACATTTAAGGTCCACCCGAGTATAAAAGAAATATGTCGGTGCCAACGGATATATCTGAAGCCAAAGATGACAACCTCGTTCTTAAAAAAGTTACATCGCTTACTTTGGCGCTCGAAAATAAAATTATCAAGCCAAAATTTGTACCTGAAAAGTTAGATTTTGCACTTTATGAAAAATTTGAAGGTGAGTTATTTATTTCTCTGCTAAATTCGCTTTTGGAAGACTTAAAACAGATCTGCTGTTCTGCAAGTCTTTCTATTGCTTTCTTCCATTTTCTTCCGTCGTTTCGAGTTCTGTTAGATCCCCAAGACGTGTCAGATCCATTTTTACTGCCTTCTTGCACTTCCTCCGCAATCGACTCCTTTCAGTAAAGCTTTCGTCACCCTGTCGTTCTTTATTATTTCAAAATGTCCTAGCCATCGTAATCTCTGTATTTCAGCCAGTGGCGTAACTAAGAGTTTTTTTTACCATTCCCTGTTAATAGTCATTTTATTTAACCACCAATGTGGTGGTTACCAACTAAAACCAAACTACAACCTAAACGATGTTTCTGGGGCCCTTTATATCCTGGAGTCCACTCACTGTACTGTACTGTACATGTTGCCCAATTTAATTGGCTCACGAAGAGGAGGTCCACAACTTTATTTGTGAGTGTCATCGTTTCAGTTCCTCATCTGGAGGCTCCTAAGAAATTAAAAAAATTGTCTTCAGTATTAGAGGAAACACGTTTCATTCAAATATATGTGATAGCTTTCTTAACTGTGGCCAGCTAAATAACAATATTCTGTTCATGCCTTTTATTTGTTTCTTTTGTTACCAAAACCTTGTTAAGCAGTGCCGTTAAGCAGACTGCCTCTAGGCTACACCCTGTGGTAGTAATTAATTTTCTTGAGGAAATGACTTCGTTTTCTCAAGAGAATTTTTACCTATGATTTTAAGAATCAGATCGCTGATGTCGTGGTTGCAACTTGGAAGACGACATAGGTGACTGTGATCTGATCTGTCACTGTTTGGCTTTAACGTCTATAAGAAAACCGTTTTGGGCGACTTCTGGTTCGGACGTGGCCAGAATAAGCGCCACCGCTACTCTTCCTTCCCAGAATTCTCAAATTTATCTTACAAGTCAGTATTTATCCAAATGCTCAAATCAACTCTCTCTTCAGTTTACAATCCAGAATTCCCAATGTGGTGTTTTTCCAAACTTCAGCCAATTGTGCAGCACAGACTAAAAATCAGAGAGGAAAAGCAAGAAACTTCCTTAATAATGGACTAAAAGTCAAGAATGTTCTTTTAAAATGTTTTCGCCTTCCTCCACCAGCACAAAAACTAAGTTGAACTCTGAAATTTGCTCTTAGAAATTGGAAATTATTTTTTCCCTGCTTACCAAGCGTTTGAGTTAGCACTAAATGGTGAATATAATTTATCAAATCCTTTCCTAATGAAATCATACCTATTTGCTTTAATAATTATTTACGAACTTAATTATTAGTTTATCATAATCCTGATCTTATTAGTCCTTCTATTTACTTACTCTGATAAAAAGATTTAGATAAATTTTGTTTTCATTCAAAAAAATAAATAAACATTTAAACGCAGAATTACAATAATAATTAAAAAATGGTAATTCACAAATTGCTTGCTTTTCCTCATTTCAACCTCGTATTTTTCCACAACAAATTCCACAATGGATCGAAATTGTACGTATTAAATTTGCTTAAAATACTAGTTAGATATGCTTTTTGGTTTCATTGAATTACAAATCCAAACTGACATCATGATCTATCCTTCATGAATTATTACATTCGTGCACTAAAACGAATCCGGTTGAATGCATCGATTTTTCCAGGCCATATGCTGGTAAATTGGTATTTATCAGAATTTAATGAAAATCACCAATTGAGACAATTATTAAACGGCCAAGATTTAAAATTGTTAGCAATTCAATTTTGCACCCATCTACTAGCAGCGGGAGTTTTACATCAAATATCAGACAAAGATGCACCAATTAACAATATTTTTAAGGTAATTTTAATTTAATTAATTAAACCAAAGTAATTAATCGAGTATTTTTTAATTTTAGCCTGACCTAATGTATTTTTGGGCTCACTCTGAAACCCCAGCTTCAGTTCCTCAAACACCGGGTCGCTTACAGTCCATGCTATGGCCCCCAAATTCGCCAGGTATAAACGAAGATTTTACACCAAGTTTTACCACGAACAACGAAATTATAACAAACTCATTAGTTACATCTCCTGTTTTAAGCGAAAAAAAGCACCAGTGTAAAAATGCGGCAAAAGATGTAGAAATTTTTTTATTGGAAGAAGAGATCAATCGTTTAAAACAAGAAATTGAAAAATACAAAACCCTAATAGAAATTCAAACGTTAACCAATAATGCCGTTAAAGATTTTGCATCGCCCGTCGAAGAAAACAAGACTTTTATTTGCGATAACTGTGATATTTGTGCAAAGAGAATGCTTTCTACTAATAATAATGTTGAAATTACTAGTACACAAAACGTACAAACAAATACTTCTGTAGCACATCAAATAGTACAATCGTCTAGCGATAGTTCTCTCTCACCTGTACATGATCTTTCGAGTCTTCCTGTAAGTTTCTGACTTCCTGTTAACGATTTGTAGCTAATAATGGTTCACTTAATATTCTTTTAGGTACAAAAACCCTCTGATGCACCTCCTCCGACGTTGCCAAATTTAGAAGAGTCACCAAAAGTTCCTTCTCCAGATTTAGCAGATGATACCGAACATCTTGTTACAATTTCACCCTCTCCTCCAGTTTGTCCTGTACCACCTCAATTACCGAGCTCACCCTCTACACCTCTACCAAATTCAATAACTGCTCCACCGCCTCCTCCACCATTACCAAGTTTAAGTGGCCCACCTCCTCCTGCACCTCCGCCTCTTCCTACTTTAACTACCGGACCACCTCCACCACCACCACCACCGATGCCAGGTTTAGCTGCTGGACCTTCTCCTCCACCTATGCCTGGTTTAGGCTGTCCTCCACCACCACCGATGCCAGGTTTAACTGCTGGACCGCCTCCTCCATCGATGCCTGGTTTAGGTGGTCCTCCACCACCACCGATGCCAGGTTTAACTGCTGGACCGCCTCCTCCGCCTATGCCCGGTTTAGGTGGTCCTCCACCACCACCGATGCCAGGTTTGAACGGTCCTCCACCGCCTCCAATGTTTCCCGGTAGTAATAAACCACCACCACCTCCACCTGTGCCAGGTTTAAACGGTAATCCACCACCACCTCCTTTACCGGGCTTTAATAAAACTCAATCTGAAGATCCACAGCCATTTCCAACTCCACCGACAAATGGCTGGTCATCATACAAAGCTAGTAAGTACTTACGTCGAATGTAGCAACCGTACTAAATGTTAGCATGTTAAACCTATTTGTGTGTTTCATTTAAGAGTCGTAATAGGTACTTTTGAACGATAAGCGAGTACACTCAAAACTAAAGTAAGTCAAATTTTTGCTAGTACCTTTTTTTAAATTTATTTTTTTGTCTTGTCTATGTCTTCTGAATGTTTTTAATTTCTTTGTTGTTTAGAAACAATGCCAAGCAGTCCATATATGGGTAAGCTCTTTTTTCTACTCCCATATGTGAAACTAAGCATTTCGTCATCACTTACTCGTTACGAAAATAGCATTTTCGTCTCTAGTGAGAAAAAGTGTTATTACAAGCAGATGTTATTTACAACATGAGGTGAAACCAGTTTTTTTGTGGTCGGTTCACATTTTAGTAAAAAGAATTATTTTTTTAAAATGTACTAATTATCGTCGTAGAAAAAATAGCATTTACGACTCGAGATGAAATCCGTTTTTTTCGTTCGAAAGATTAATTCACTCGCCCCTACGGGGCTTGTGAATTAAATTCTATCTCACGAAAAAAACGTATGTTTCATCTCATGTTGTAAAAAATACTATTACCTATGATTAAAAACAATTTTTTTCAAAATTATAAATAAACAAATAATTAAAATTTTCAGTGTTAAGAAAACAAACGGTTACTCCTGCAGCACCTATGAAACCCCTTTACTGGACTAGAATATTAGTACCGACGGAAGTCGAAGTTTTAGATAGTCCCACATCGGTACCAGTTTGGTCTAAAATAGACGAAGTAGAATTAAACAATTTGTCAGAATTTACCGACTTATTCTCTAGACAAGTAATAACCAAAAAACCAGTTAAAAAGAAAACAGAATCTCCGACCAAAATATCGGCTGTGAAACTTTTGGATAGCAAACGATCTCAAAATGTTGGAATATTAGCACAAAGTTTACATGTCGAATTTTCAGAAATTGAAAATGCCATTTACAATTTTGATACATCGGTCGTAAGTTTAGAAGCTTTACAACAAATTTACGAAGCCGTAAGTTATTTTTAATGTAACCGAAAAGATCATGAATTATCAAAATGTTCCAGAGAGCCACTTCCGAAGAATTAGAGTTAATTTCGACCCATTTAAAAAATAATTCCAATGCACATTTAGATAAGCCGGAACAATTTTTGTGCGATTTGTCCAAGATTTCGAACTTTGCCGAACGGATTTCTTGTTTTATGTTTCAAATTGAATACGATGACTCTATTACAAATATTGGAAACATCCTCACTAATATTAAAACAACGTGTAATGTAAGTTTGCACCTTTTGGCTTTCATCATTGTTCATTTATTTTAAAATTTCTAGTATTTAACCAATACCAAATCCATTACGAAAGTTTTATCGATAATTTTAACGTTGGGGAATTATATGAATGGAGGAAATATGACGAGAGGTCAGGCGGATGGTTTTAATTTGGAAATATTGTCTAAATTAAAAGATGTCAAGTCGAAAGATTCTCAAGTCACGCTTCTTCATTTTATAGTTCGCACTTATATGAAAGATTTTGATACTACGTCTCTAATGGCGGTACCTTTGCCGATACCGGAGCCAGAAGACATAAGAAGAGCATCCTCTGTTAATTTTGAAGAAGTTTTTGCAAGTTTGCAAAAGTTGCAAAATAATTTAAAAGGTAATAAAAATCCTGTCGCAGCTCAATTGCCACACTGTCCCAAACATTTTTGTTTGCTGCAGTCCTCTCAGTTCTATAGCTCATTTCTTCTTTCGATTTGTTTGACAGGACATGAGTGAGCATATTGTTCTCGTTCACTCATCTCATGACACTCTCTACTTCAATTCTATTGCGGTTCTTAGTGCTCCAGTCCTAGCAATTCTATAGCTCCTTTCTTCCTTCGATTTGCTTGACAGGACATGAGTGAGCCTGTTCTTCTCGTTCACTTATGACACTCTCTGCTTCAATTCTATCGCGGTTCCTAGTACTCCAGTACTCTTAATTCTATAGCTCCTTTCTTCCTTCGAATTGATTGACACATGAGTGAGTATGTTCACTCTCATGACACTCTCTGCTTCAATTCTATCCCGGTTTTTAGCGCTCCAGTCCTCTCAATTCCATAGCTCCTTTCTTCTTTAGAATTGTTTGACACACGAGTGAGCATGTTCACTCTCATGACACTCTCTGCTTCAATTCTATCGCGGTTCTCATGCATAAAATGACACTATTAGTTATGAATTACTTTTTAGCTTGTGAAAATCGGGTAAAAAAGGTATTAGTAGCGTCGACACCTGAAAATTTGGAGCCTTTTAAAGAAAAAATGGAAGCATTTTTAGAAACTGCTCATAAAAATTTAAATATGGAAAAAGAAAATGTTGAAGAATGCAAACTTATGTTTATATCAACTATGAAGTTTTATCAGTTTAGACCAAAAACAGGAACTTTAGAGAATTGCACTCCAAACGACTTTTTTGAATTGTGGCTACAGTTTTGTCGAGATTTTAAAGATATTTGGAAAAAAGAAATAATTAGAATTGAAAAGCAGAAGTTAGTTCGCATTTAGTTATTATTTTACAATTTACAATTTAATTTTTTTAGGCGAGACGAATTAAAAAAAGCGCAGTATACGCGCAAGATAGCTTATGAGACAATTGAAAAGAAACCTGATGGAATCAAAGCAAAAGTACAAAAGCTACTACAGAGCAAAAAAAAATTAAATTAAAACATTTCAATTTTACTTATGTGCTAATTTATTTGTATTTTTTTATTTATTTATGTTTAAATTATTTTAATGTTGTTCTTCTTAAAGATAAAAGATAAGTATTGATTAACCGAGATTAAATCGTTATCATGTAATAAATTACAAATTTTAAGATCTTCGATATTATTTAAATGAGAAATATAAGTTTTTATTTATTTTATATTTTTACTTTAATTACAGACTCGAGAATTAGATCAATAGAAGCTGTAAATAAATCAGGAACTCGGTTAAGGATGGTTTAAATAAATTACCGATAAAGTTGAATTTTTATTGTAGTAACCATTAAAAATCAGTCGAAATTACTAATAAGAGCAAGTTCTAATTGAATTAAATATTTAATTACTCTTATGTACAATTAAAATAATAAACAAGAAAATACTATACACGTATATACAAATTATAGATCCTGAACTGTACTGGTAGTACGTTACAAATTTATATTGAACTATAAAATCATTAATGTGGTTTTCTATAAGATTACTACCATTAAAAACAACGGTGGGTCTACCATAAAGGACTAAGCTTGTGTACGTTATTTTTTCACTTAGTTCCAAAAATCCATCAGGTAAATTTACATTTATAAGTTCTGCAGCTTCAGGAAGTATAACATTAACTAGAACATCCTTAGCTACAAAATCTTCTAATACATTATCTATAGCTCTCATTTGTAAAACAAAATTATCTTCAAAATCGTGATATAAATACTCATAAATTGGCAAACAATACGATAATGTGTAGGATGTATTCCAACCACTCCGTAGAGGAAATCGAGGTTGAAACTTAACCGTCACGTGGTTTTCTAAATTATAAGTGTGTATTTTAAAGTTGTAACCCAATGAATCGTAGTATTTTATATCGACAGCTGATGAAGGCAAAAATGTATACCACCACTCTGGTTTCTTCAACGATTTATATGGACCCACCAACTTTCCAGCTATAAAAAAAAATATGTTAATAATAATTTCAAAATTCTATCTACAGAAAAGGTCTTCAGGGTTTAATTCAACAATTACCACATAAGGGGTATAATCTTGCAGCAACAAGCAAATTCTAAGTAAAAGCGTGCATAATACCTTGATTTGTCAAATCAATATTTTCCTGAACACAAATTGATCCAAAATGAGATACATCGATATTTCTTTCCAATTTAGTAACAATCAAAAACTTAATATTATTTTTAAATATAATATTAATTTCTTCAAAACTAAATGGACTAACATCTTGAGAATAATATTCAAACGACTCATTCATTTGCTGCGACGGAGTATGGGTAACTTTCAACACTTGGGTGCTATTATTTAAAATGTAACGAGTATAAACTTCCAAAGTTTTATAAGGAGAATAATAATAATAATTTCCTTTATAAATCAACGTTAAATCTTGATCAAAAGTACGAGTTTTATACATTGGAATTATCTCATTCAAATAAACTAACTCAACTTTAAGCCTCACAGTTTCGTTACAACAAAAGCCACCTTTTATTATAACTCGAAAAGCGTTATCAATTTGCTCTTCTTCATAATTAAGATTCGTTTGAATATACTTCAATTCATTTTCTTGTGCATCTTTAAAACAAATATGTGCTAGATTTGAATAGTTTTCCGCAATAAAAAGGTAATTGTTCACTCGATATTCGTTTAAATTTACCAAAGTTACAAAAATTGTAGTTTTGACTAACTGACTCTCAAGATTGACCACTTTTGTTACTTTGGTGTTAATTAGCTCAGAATTTGCTTTAAAAAGCAACAAGCTTACAACAATTAAGCAAAACATTTTGACACAAGATTATTTCACAACTTTACAACAAATGAATAATTCTTGCACCAGCCGACTTTAATCAAAATTACGAATTGCACGTTGCAAGAAGCACCCAGAGTGCAAAAAATGTGTAATAGTAGTAAGTAAATTGGGTTACAAAGAAGAATTCCTCATTCACATTGATATCTAATTTTCAAGATATTTACTAAACTTCTCAAAGTATCTATAAAACTACCAACCTGTTATAAATTCTGTCTAAATTCCAATTTAGCCAAAAACGCCAAAAATACCAAAGTAAGATTTTTCTTATACCACTCGAAATTATAATGTACATGTGTCTTCCAATGCCGATCTAAGAACGCTTTATAAAATTCACTCATTTCCTCTGATGTTAAAGTTTGTCTATCTTCGCCTTTCAAACGAGTCTTAATGTAATTATCACGTTCCTAAGAAAAATTTGTTGAAAAATGTTAGATTTAATTACAACAAACTTACTTTACTAAATTTACTATTGTGTTCCGACCAAAATTTTTCATTCCAATCCTGAGTTTCATCATGTAATTGTCGTAACTTCCTATGCAAGTAGGTTTCGTTTGCAGGTTGCCAACGAACAATTGGACGAAGTTTTGATATCGGATTCGGTGGTCCTATCATGTCAACGTGCAAAGTAGTTTTTATATCCGACTTTTCATAATCCTACAAACATTAACAGTAGTATTTTTGCTATAATTATTTGAGAATATTCTTACGGCAAGTAAATCAGCAGTGTGTTGTGAACGTTCGGCTATCGCAGATACTTTTTTGCTTAAATTAGGACGTAAGCTTGTGACACGTTTGGCAAATGCGATTGCATCAAGTTTAAGCTTTTCGGGAACTACAATTATTGGATTTTCTAACTGTTGAGTCAAAACTACAGATTCGGCTGGTTGCGGTTGAGTTGAATTTTTTCGACTAGTAATCTGGAAAATTCGATTTAACATATCTTGTGGTAACATTATACGAAAACTTACATAAAATCTTAAATTACAATAATTAATTTTTGAAATAATATTGGAATTATGTAATTTTACGACCTTCATTTTAATGGTTATGTTCCGACTTTTTGAAGTTCTGGACGATTGCCATTGCAGCTAATGACAGATTAAAATATGACATAATTCCCATATGACATAATCCTCATTTGACATAAAAATCTCACTTTTCTTTAAATTATTTATTTACAAAATTTCTGTTCAACAAACTTTTAAATAATTCTTAAAATATGTAATTATAAAAACGACTCTATAGTTTTTCTAGCACTTCTCAATAATTCCTTCACTATATCAGGCTTTTTTTGTTTTTTAATTTTTTTAACGATTCTTTTAAGCTTAACATTCAACAATTTATGCTGAGTTTGATCTAATGAAGTTAAAATTGGTAAATTACCTTTATCACACTCTTGTTGAAACTCGATTAAATCTTTTAACGTTTTAATTTGGTTTACGTTATATGGAATTACCCCCTTTTGTTCTTCTTTAATTAAAGGCGTTGATATCGAACCGACTACTTCACCAATGTCTTCTTCCTCGATTAAATTTACAACTAAATTCAAATCATCATTTTCAACTTCACTATCAGAATTAAAACTCATAAAAGGCTGGCTCTTGGGTTTTAAAGAAAAATCAGTTTTTTTAAACCACTCTTCTCCCAACCATACTTTCAAATTTTCAGGAAAATTATATTCTGCAGGTAACCAGTTAAAGTTTTCATTTCTTAATACTTTCACAAATGGTAATAATAGCTCATACGCATTAACAAAAACCTTTAGTAGGTTTTTAGCTTTAGAATATATTTCAGCTGCTACTGAATAACAATGAAAAGCAACCTTCCACATATGTCCAAGTGAAATTCTATCACCTAGTAGTAAAGCAGTTGCTTTCGACAACTCGAGAATTCTTATCAAAAGTTTAGCAATACCTTGAATTCTAACTAATATAAAATGTAAAATATTAAGTGATGGTAAATATGTTACGTCTGTATAACGTTTAGGAACTATATCTTCCAATATTTTAAATATTTGTACAATATTTAGATTTAAATACTGCGATAGGGATTTTTTTAATCTTTCGACGGCTTTTAAAGCCTTGTCATTTCGCAATTTCGTTTTCATATTAGAAACCCATATGGATAATTGAGCTAAATCTAATTGTAAGTTGTTGTCTTGTTCGATATCGCTAATTGCTTCAAGAAGTATAGCTTTTAATCGTACAATATCTAAAAAGAACAATTAATTATTTCTTTATATTCTTCTATTACATTTACTTACGAACATCCCGATTAGCAGCTTTATACGTTGTTATTGGAGGAATTTCCAAATTTTTGATGTTCCAAAGATTCATGTTGTATTCATATACTTAACCTCACTTTTGTATTTTATAATGTTAGATAATTCAATTAGTTCAAGTAAGCGTGTAATTACATAAAATTAAAAGGTTCATCTATAATTTCATAAGAAGTTTCGCAAGATAAAATAAAAAATTTAAATATCAAGTTTATCCAACAATTTTTAAAACTTTCATATAGATGGCGCCACTTATCAAACTTTATAAACAGTCAGCGACGTACAGAGAATAATTCGGAGAAAAACATTTAAATATCTATTTTTACCTTAAAATCAAATTTTGTTACAAATGTTTCGTATTGCTAACATAAACTATTAAAAATTTTTTTTAAGTTTTGCACGCTTTTAGTAAATACTACATAATTTAATTAATAAATTGTAATTATTATTTTTTTAAATTTATTGCGTTGGTAATAATGCCAAAACATAAATTTTGACATAACTAGACATAACCTGTAATGCATGCTCGAAGTTTGACGTTTTAATTATAAACTCTTAAGTAAATTCTGATGTTTGCGCTGCTATTTGATGGATAAAAGCCTAAGAAGCAATTTAAAAATTAATTAGCTTATAGCAACATGAAGTGTAGTAAGTAGTAAATATGGCCGTTGCTAGTTGGATGCTAAGGAGTCGCAATATACGCACCAGATACAACAGAAGTAAGATTGAAAGTGTTCATTTGCGTTTTTGAGTTGTATTAAACTATTTTTTTTATATTAGGTCGGTCAGACAATGAAGAAGACGTAGTAAATTTGGATCTTACTAAAGGTTCGAACCTATTTTTATAATACAAAATACTGAAGTTAACATTTTAGGTCCTCAAGAAAATATTAAAGAAATTTTGTACGAAATATGTAAAACTACGGAAATTACAGAAGGAAAACGTGTAAATTATTTAAATGTCTTTTTAAAATTATTTAGTAACATTGAAAATGATTTATCTCAAATTGTGTATACTACAGAAGATATTTTATACTGGTATGTGTGCAGTTGGTTAAATTTGCAAACCTCATTCAACATTTTTTAGTTTACGTACTACATTAGTAAGCGAATCGACTTTGGTACGATGTGCAGGGTTGAAAGCAATAAGGCGAATTTTAAAATCTCAAGATGATGTTGCACAATTCAATAACTTACATTTTCCTTTTTTAATTGCGAGGTATTTACAATTTGTTTTTTACACGAAGCTCATGTGTTAACGTCGAGCAATTTTAGGTTATTGGATTTAGCATTAAGAAATGAAATGGAACGAATACAAGCCTTTAGTCTTATACGAAAAGTATTATTTTTATCTAACACCACCTTTAGTGTTTCAATGGCTCGAAGTTTAGTGGCTTTAGCTAATTGTGGGATTGAGGAAAAAGATCGAATGTTGCGTGCTTGTTTGGCATGCTTATTAGAAATTGGTGTTTTAAATTCGGAATTGTTTATTGCGTCAGGTGGTGTTGCAGCTATTACAAGAAATTTATTAGAATGTCAAACACCTCGTATAGCGGAATCGTTATGCGGAGTTTTATTGTTGTTACTCGATAGGCCAATTACAAGAAATCACGCAGCTATTGATTTACATTGTATCGCTGCTCCTTATTGTGATTTTCATTATCGACACGGTTGGATGGATAAAAATAGGCAAGTAAATTCTTTGTATTTACAACAGTTGTTTTAAAGTCGATTTTTAGAGATGAAAGAGAACTAAGGTTTAATTGTAGTCGACTGGCATTATTGTCAGTTTTACGTAGTTGGCCTGGAATATTACACTTTTGCAGCCCTACAAATGCATTGGGATTAAAAGCAATTGTAGAAGTTCTATATTTAAACCAACTCGAAGTTAGAGTAAGTTATAAAAATTAATAATTATTGTTTAAAAATATGATGTTGTTACAGAAAGCGGTGCTTGATTTACTATATGAGCTATTAGGGTTACCCCAACCAGAATGGACCGACGAATTATCTGTGGCACTTAGTGCTATCGATCCTGCAGAACCTCAAGCACTATGGCGCTTGAGTGAAGGTTTTGTAGCAGCTGAAGGAAGATCAGTTTTGCCTCATTTATCCAGAAATACTCCCAGTATTACAGATATTCATTTGGCACTTTTACTCTATTGTTTTTTAGAAACTGGTCTTCTTGGTGCTTTATCAGAAGTTATAGCTACAAGCGATACCTTCATTAGTGTTCGTGCTACCGTTTTGCTAGGTAAACTAATTGCGTATTAATTATCAATTAACGAAAGTTAAATTATTGTAGGGGAGCTTTTACGCTTAATTCAACTACTTCTACCTCCCGAATGTTGCAACATAACACCGGCATTACCAAATCTACTAGAATATGCAACCAAAAAACCTCAAGCTCTTGCTGCAGTAACTGCTTTACAACAATTACACAAGTTATTAAAAAGACGTCCAGCTTCATCAAGTTTATATTTAGATTATATATTACAACATGGAAATTTTATGAAACGTTCACGAACAGTTGAACATAAGAAATTCAAACTTAGTCACGTGAAATCAAAACTCCAACAGGTACAATTTTAAAATTAAATTACTAAACTGTGTGTGCATAATTAAAATATTTTAGTTGGTCTTAAAGGATGGAGAAGATATTATTAGAGACACTGGAGTTTTGTTGAGTAAAGATCCATTTACTTGGAATTGGAACATAATTAAAATTATACTAAAAGTACGATTAAAGTTGCTTTCAATTAAAATAAATTTAACTTATTTTTGTAGGGTGAATGTGATTTTGATATGGATTTATCGGAATCGTCACATTTGGCGTTTATTAAGCGTTTAATTGAATTTTATATGCCATCAAAAAATCGCTATTCTCACATGGATTTAACTTCTTTGAAAAACACACAAGGATATACGACTGTGGGAATAGAACTAATTAACTGTTTGTTACGTTTAAAAAGTTCAGCTGGCACTAATTTACTAATCGAGTTGTTTCTGGATATTTCGAATCAAATTTCAGCAATTACAAGTGGCAAAAGTGCCCACGATTGCCTATTTAGTCCACAGCATATGCTAAATACACAATGTCAAAGTTATTTTTTATTCATCGGTCGTTTAGGAAGTCAAAAAAGTGGAGTTGAACTTTTAACAACTATTAAAATGTTTACTCAGTAAGTTTTTATTAGGGTAGTTTTACAATTTTTCAATTAAAAATTCTTTTAATTTTTAATCAGAAATTAATAATAAAAAAAATTTTAGATTACAAGAATTGGCAACTACAACAAAACACGACTGTTATGTTAAATTAATCATTTCATCTTTAGATTATGCAGAATCGGGGCCCGGACGTGATTTACTGGCGTCAGTTTTAAAATGTTCAAACGAAAATTCAAGACTTTATGCAACTCAATTTTTACAAGTATTACTAAGAGCCGGTTTACCACAATTTTTTAATTGGGGTATCAAGTTACTAACAAATCAGTTAGAAGATAAGTCGAGAACAGTTTACTTAACTGCTTTAACAATTTTACACGAAACCTGCGAAGTTCCTAACTGTTTAGAACAGTTAGTGAAGCTAAATCCCAATTTATTACATTTGGGCGAAAAGGGAATTTTATTACTGATACGCTTTTTGTCAATTCCAAGCGGTTATAATTTACTTAAGAAAAATGATTTTGTTATTAACGAAATTAAACGATGGGACGAGTTTATGAACTTTAGATATGTTCGGATTATTGAAAGTGAAGCTGCAGATACTTTAACTTTGCATCAAAGAGGCGAAGATGGACGATACGACAAGAGGTTGAGTTCCTTAAAAGTAGCAAGTCGCAAAGACTTATTTTTACCACCTCACGTTTATGGACAATTAGCAAAACATCCCGACGGTTTCCAAGCGTTAATAGAACACGGATCGATTGATAAATACATTCAGGTGAGTTGTAAAGTTTTTGAATTTAAGAGGGCGGTTTTTAACTAATGGGCGGGAAAATTGATATTTAGATATTCCGCTCGTAACCGATAGCGACTTTGATATCCGGTTGATATCGCAAATAGTCGTACTTCCTGATAGGGTAAGGTTCAAAGACGGCAATGACATATTTGTATATAGGAAATACGAGCCAAATTAGTGAGAAAAGTCCAATTGAACTTGGTTTAATTAAAAAAAAAACAGGATGTTGTTTACAACATTACACTAAGTTCAGTTGGACTCTTCTCACTAATTAGGCTCATTTCCAATATACAAATATGTCATTGCCTTCTTTGAACTTTAACCTATCAGGAATTAGGCCTATTAGTGATATCAACCGGATATTAAAGTCGCTAACGGTTACGAGCGGATGTCGGGAAAGTTGATATTTAGACATTCCGCTCGTAACGGTTAGCGACTTAAAATATCCGGTAAATAGCACTAATTGTGATAATTTCTGATAGGATGAGGTTCAAAGAAGGCAATGACATTTGTATATAGCAAATAAGAGTCTCATTAGTGAGAAAAGTTCAACTGAACTTGGTTTAATTAAAAAAAAACAGATGATGTTGTTTACAACATTACACCACGTTCAATTGGACTCTTCTCATTAATTAGATTCGTATTTTCTATATACAAATATGTCATTGCCTTCTTTGAACCTTACCCTATCAGGAAGTTTGCCTATTAGTGGTATCAACCGGATATTAAAGTCACTAACGGTTACGAGCGGAATGTTGATATTTAGACATTCAGCTAAGCGATTAGCGATTTTAATATCCGGTTGAGATCACTAATAGTTATAAGTCCTGATAGGGTAAGGTGCAAAGAAGGCAATGACATATTCGTACATAGGAAAGAAGGGCTTACTTAGTGAGAAAAGTCTAACTGAACTTAGTTTAATTAAAAAAAACAGAGGATGTTGTTTATCACAATACACCAAGTTCAATTGGACTCTTCTCACTAATTAGGCTCATATTTCCTATATACAAATATGTCATTGCCTTTTTTGAACATTATGCTATCAGGAATTATGATTATTTGCGATATCAACCGGATATTAAAGTCGCTAACAGTTACGAGCGGAATGTCTAAATATCAACTTTCCCGCCCATTCGCTAGAAACCGCCCTCTTAAATTTTTTGTTTTATATTTTAGTGTATCGAAAATGGTTTGTGCGAAACAAGCGAAGACATTTTAAATTTAAAAGTCGCTCTGTGGACTTTAGGGCACTTGGGCGGTTCTCTTAAAGGATCAGAACTATTGAACAGTAAGGGAATGCTTATGTGTATGGTTCGGCTGGCGCAACATTGTGTTGTGTATTCGATTAGAGCAACGGCGTTTTTTGCCTTGTCTTTTGTTGCAACTACCAAACATGGAGCAGATAGCCTTTTTAAATTAGGTAAATTTGAATACCTAGAATTGCCCATTTTCGTACAACGCGTTAATTAATTTGCAGGATGGGTTTGTACAAGACACGACCGACATAATCGTTGGCCTGTTATTGAAGAAGAAAATTGGAGCGACGAAGTTTTAGATGAGCAATTTTATAATGCACCTTTAGGATCAGATTCAGAGTATACATCAAGCGACCATGCATTTAATGCGGACATATTTCCAAATATTCCAGATGCGGATAGCAATACAACCGACGAAGAATTCTTTTGTGGCCTTGATAATTGTAAGTTAATTCTACTTGTTGATAGATTTGGTCTGCTTTGAAAAAGTAGGATGTTTACCCGAAAGCTCAGAATTTTAAACTTTAAGCTAGGATGGCCATTAATTGTGAGGTTGACTGTATGTATGCTCCTCCCCAAGAGCAAAAACTACTGAACCGATTTTGATGAAATTTGATTTTAGTTACTTTAAAATTATTTCATCGGCAAACTAAACTTTTATAAGAAATCTATACAGGGTGTCCAGAAATAAGGTGGTTATTTTGGGCGTATATTTGCAAATTTGGGCCAAATTCATTTTTATGTGGCTATAAGATAGTTCATGTGGGCCCCAATTGAAAAAAAAAATTTCAAATTTTTTTATTCAAAATGGCGGCCAATAGAACGATTGTCCCATTTTGTGGTTTTTCCCTTGTAACTTGGCCGTTAATTATTATTATAAAAATTTCAAAACGGCATTGTACAGCCAAAATATAGGGCGTTCGTTCTAAATAAATCGATTTTAAAAATTGTTTAAAAATTGCCTACCTTTAAGTAGGTCAAAATTTTGGAATGGATTTTCTCAAAATTTCCTCTGCCGTATTTTTTCTTTTTTGGATATGTTACAGAGAACGTAATTCTCTATCGAAATATGAATTTTTATAAAAATCTCTGTAGCCGTTTTATAAAAATCTCTGTAGCCGTTTTGTAATAATGATTTTTTAAATGTCAAAATTTCAAAAATCTCTAATTTCTTTTTGTAATAAAAATGGAAACTTGAAAATGGATATTATGTATCAATCCAATGATTATCTATTATTTGACACTATTTTCGGTTAACAAAACGCTTCCGGTTAAACCGGAAATTACAAAAATATCAAATTTTTTAAGAACACCCTGTATATTTTTCAATATTTTAAAAGCTCGTAAAATTAGCTGTTACGTGATACCAAACACTTTCTATTTTGACTTCCGGTTTAACCGGAAATGGAATAAGATTTCTTAATTTAAATGGAACACCCTGTATAGTTTTCAATATTTTGAAAGCTCATAAAACTAGCTTTCTGAAGATATCAAATTTTAAATTTTAATTAACAAAAATACAAGATTTGAACGACGGGAAAAAGTTCCTCATATGGCCGCATCCGTTGTTTTTTAATTTTAAATCGAACACTTTCAATATTTTTAGTTTTTTGAAATTGGAGAAAGATTATAGACCACATTATAGTTTTAAATGTGATAACTAATGTCTGATTGGTATTTTAGCCGAGTGCATAACGTCCCAACAAAAGTCATCTACACTTCCGTGTAATCAAAATTTAGTCTCCTGTCAACATAAACGTTCACTGTCCGAGTCAAAAACTTTCGACGTGATTAAAAGTAAAAAACCAAATGAGAAGGTGGAGTTTAAACTAGGATCGGATACTTTACATAGATATCGTGACAATTCCATTACTGAATCTACTACTTCTGGAGTTAGCTCGTGCGAATCCGTTCTTGGGAAAACAATACAAAGGTATTTTAATGTTTAGTTAATACAGTTTTAAATTTACTATTTGTTTGTAGTGAAAAAGTGAAAACTTTAAGTCCAATACCTAGTTCTTCGAGCCTTAGCACTTTAAAAGTGTCAGGGGTGAGAACGAGAAGGCATTCGGAATCGTCGAGAAGAATTTCGGTACAAAGCACTACACCTACAGATAGGTCTACAATTTCTCCAGCTGGAAGTATTAGTGGTAAATTAAGCCATCAGGATATGGTAGGCTACTCGATACTTCGCTCGCTACGCTCGTCGAGATTAAACGGACCTCTCTATTCTGAAGATGAATTTTCTCAAATATTCACTCCAGAAAGTTTAATGAATGCAACTAGTAAAAATCCAAGTTTTTCTATAGAAAACCAAAATCAATTAGGGTATTAAGTATTCAAAAAAATGTTTTTTTTTTTTAAATTTAAAATGTGATTTGTAGGTTTGGAGATTTTAAGCGAAATTTTAGAAAAAATTATTTAGATAATATGAGCTTAACTTCTCTTTCGAGTGTTCAAAAATTTTCTGTAAAGGATGATTTTAAAAACAAAAACCAAAGTTACATGGGGATATGTTTACCTCGTGTTTTAAAAGACTTATTTCCCGACAATCAAGTTGTGTCGAGACGTTTGTCCTTTGTTGGGAAAAGTACAACTTTTGAAGGTATTTTCCAGTGCATTTTAATTTCTAATTATTAAATTTTGTTTATTTTTAGGAACTTTTTCGCTCTACGAAAGTGAATCTAACTTATACGATAGCAATAGAGATATAAAAGTTAAGCAAAATAGATTTGCGCGACATGATAGGTGGTCTTGTTTCAAATGTTCTAAAATTAGACGTAAGGAGAGTGAAATTGTAAGCCGGAGTTCGAGTGCTGCGACTAAAATGAACGAAGGTGTTGAAAACTGGTCTCCTTATAGATTTCAAAATGAGTTTAATGGTAAGTCAAGTACATGTAACTTACAAAAACTTTGAGTTACTTAAATTTTTATAGAAACTCAATGTGATATTTTGAAAGAAGTCGAAAAATTAGGTAATCCTGTGTGGATTAAACAAGCGAGGCAAGCCTTATTACAACACAGACAACAAAATCCATCGTTATTTCAAGATATTTGTCTCTATTCGGAAGTGTGTAACATAATTTCTGAAAATACCTATCGATTAGGCCCAAGAAGATTACTCCAAGAATTATTTTCGGATGTAAATTGTGAAACGTTCACTTCGGAACTTTCCGTAATTTTATCTGAGGAAAAAAGTGTAGAAAATTCTAGATCTGATAAATGTGTTCAAGAAGCAAATAATGCCAAAATGTCTTACTTAAATCTTGTAGCCGAACAAAGAAAAGCGGAATTGTCAAATTCAAACAAAACAACTGTAATCGTACCTCCTAATAATCGAAGAGTGATTTATGGTTTTAACGTTAACAAAGTTATTGGTACCGAAAACGAAAGTTTATCGCCAATTAGAATAGAACCACGAAGTCCGCCATTATCAAGTGTAAAAGAAGAGAATTTGGCAAGTACGGAAAATCTAATTGGAGGAACAAGTTCTATTAAAAGAAATACGATCGGTAGTGAGGCTGATCTTTCTAAAAGTACTCTACCGGCTTTAAAAACACTCGATTCTTTAAATTTAACTTACAGTCAAAATAAATTTCCTATTAGAAGTAGAAGTAAAAGTGATCCAAAAGGTGTTATCAAGTAGTTTTTATAAAAAAAAACAAATAATTTATATAATTTTTCTACTTGACCTCAAAGGTCACTTATTATTTATATAATTATGTACGAATAGTCTAGTTATTTTAGAAGATACTTTTTAAGTTTTCGTATCTAAAATGACTACAATGTTATTTATTTCAGAACTGCTGCTTTATACTCATATTTATAATGAGTTACGTTTTTTCCAGGGTTTTTATTAATGTTCCTAATTGTAATTTTATATAGTACAAGCTGCAATCATTTTTATTGCAGTCAAGTACAATATTATTCGATGACGATATTTTTTTTAATATAGCTTAAAATAATGTAATAAGCATTCTTTATTTAAGTTATTTATTTAACTTTTGTATTTATATCAATTTTGAATAAGAATAAAAAATTTAAAAGCTTACCTGTGGTACTTAATAAGAAGAAGGTGCTTAATTTATTGCTTTTATTTTAATTCAACCGTTATCTGAATCGATAGTTCAAATTAAAAATTGAGAACTTCATTGTTAAATTAAGAATTACGCCTAAAGTTATGTTTTTTCATATACACAAAAAGATTTCCTGTATCGTAAGTTGCCTAAAGTTAATTTTTACCCAACTGGCGCTATCTATCAACAATAGTACTAATTATAGCAAATACACAAACCATTTCTGTAAATACAAACAGGCATCTGTTTTGAGAAATTTTAATTTTGTGACGTCAATCAAATGCGTCAAATTTAATAATTATGACAATTATTGTCATTTGTCAAAACGTTTTTATTTTACGGTTTTATTTAAGTGTAATATTTGGATAATGAACTTTATTGTAAGTAATGATTAGCAAGTGGGGTATTATATATTATTATTTTAGTGTCATAAATGCTCCTCAAGTTGATCAACTTACTGATTTTGGCTGATTGAACTGCTGTCGATACCTCTAAAAGACACTTCTGTCAAGTTCGAGTAATGAAGTGATGATGACAACGGTATGAACAATGGGATTTAAAAAAACGTTTGATGTGCTTAACGTAGTAGTTATTTATGTTACAATTGAGGTCAATCACATTTACCAATCGAAGACGACTTTGTATGCTGCACTCGAGACTTCAATGACAGCAGTACAGCGGTAAATTATTTATAGATGATTACATTGTATTTCGCATATCCATCCACTTAATAACGTCACATAATATTGGTAATAATCTTATATTTATAGCTCCGATGTTAATTCCACATTTCCATCTTATTAAGAAGACATTATTTTTTTAAATAAGGGCCTATTCATCCTTACTCAAATGTAGACTAGTTTTTTTTCTGAATTCCATGAAGTACGAGAAGTCGTTCTAATATTACCCAAAAATAGTATAAACTGCCTTGAAATAAGGAGTTCCTGGCACTGTAGCTATTGAAATTGTGTTTTGATTATAAGGATGCAGGGAATTGCAAGGATTGGTGGAAAATGGACTAAGATGGGACATTTAAAGTAGAGGGTACAGAAATTGTTTTTCTTTATTTGTAAAGAACTTTCTTTTAAGTTTTAACCTGCCAAATTTTTCAGACCTTCAACTATTTCTTCCATTAATGGATTAATGCATTCTGATTCTTTCGAGAGGTGAACTTAGAAGACAACATGAAGTAAACTATGGAAGTGCTAATGATTATGAGAAACTAAGATGCACAACTCTGCTCAAAATTTAGGAAAGTTTTAAATTTCTCTACTGTTGGAAAACGATATAAAACTTAAAAAAGTTCTGCAATGAACTTATACTAAACAACTTACTGATTTTGTATTTTACTGAGACCTTGAATCAGGCTGTAGGGAAGCTCTTGATGGAAAATGAACTACGATGGAACATTTAAAGTAGTAGTTACAGAAATTAATTTTCATTATTTGTAAAGAATTTTTCTTGTAAGTTTTAACCTGCCAAATTTTTCAGACCTTCAACTATTTCTTCCATTGGATTAATGCATTCTGATTCTTTCGAGAGGTGAACTTAGAAGACAACAAGAAGTAAACTATGGAAGTGCTAATGATTATGAGAAACTAAGATGCACAACTCTGCTCAAAATTTAGGAAAGTTTTAAATTTCTCTACTGTTGGAAAACGATGTACCTCGTTACAATAAATTACGTTACGATAAAAAAAAAAGTTCTGCAATGAACTTATACTAAGTAGTAGGTACAGAAATTAATTTTTCTTGTAAGTTTTAACCTGCCAAATTTTTTAGGCCTTCATATTGCTTCAACTATTTCTTCCATTGATTGACCAACGATTGTCTCATTTTGTGGTTTTTCCCTTATAACTTGGCCATTAATTATTATTATAAAAATTTCAAAATATCATTGTACAGCCAAAATATAGGGCTTTTGTCCTAATCTAGTCGATTTTCAAAATTGTTTTAAAATTGCCTACCTTTAAGGGGTCAAAATTTTGAAGATAAAAATGTACAAATTACTGGAGTGCAGATCGTCTTCAAGGAATTGTGACCTGTTTAACTGTTGGATGATGAGCCACGCCTGTTTCGAGAAAAAATCTAAGGTAAATTAATTTTTAATTTTTGATAAATTTCTTTTCACTTTATTTTCATTTAATGTCTCCCTCTGTCTTTAACTTTGAGCTAACAAAAATTATAAAATTTCATTTTGTTGCAGGGGTCTTAAAGATGTAAGATATTAAGCTGATTAAGCCCTCCTCTTGCAACAGATAAAAATGTAGAAGATACTAACGTGCAGTGAGAAGATCGTCTCCAAGTGATGGTGAACTATTAAACATAATTTATGGAATTGCTATTTCAATAGAAAACTTTCTAATTCAATTTAGCAATAATATTTGTATTTTCACTGTGTTCTGAGTTTGTAATTATTGAAAGATTGTTGTTAGCATTACGAAACTCAAAATTGCTGAGCATTCTAAAATTTATATGAAGTTCAATTTTAACGAAATTCATAAAAACTTCAACATTTTGAATCACATTCATATAAACTTAACTCTTGGAATTGCTATTTCATTAAACGACCCCAAATTCTATGTAGTAAATAATGCCTTGAGATATACTTCAAAAAACTTACTTTTTAATCCATTAGTTTCATTTAAATACTTGAGTATCTATCTAGAATTTTGTTAAATATTACGCCTAATGGACCAGGCAACCTCCTTTAGCAAGCCCCACTATTTAGTATAAAATTGAATGTTAAAATGTAAACCAACTTGTAGAGTGGGATTGTCACATGGTTCAAAAAGTTAATAAAAGGCAGAGTTTCGCCATAAGTTGACTTTTTTATCAGCAACACAGATCTTCAATTTTTAGAAATTTAAGGGTTACTCTTGTTGAAAATCAACTTGGATTTTTGAAATTTTTTTTGATTGGAAGTTGTTCCTAATATTATTTTAAGTGTTCCTCTGAAGTTTTAAAGCAAAAACTGCAAAATTAAGCCCACAAAATTGATTTCATTAATGAATAATTTTTATTAAATATTAATTTCTTAAACTTCATTGAAACATTGAAAACAAAGTGTTAAATTTGTTAATGTAATTAATCGATTATTATTTTTATGTTAATACATATAACAACTGTTACATTGTACATTAAGTTTAAGAACTTGTAATTAATTTATTGTTATTACATATAATTTATTGTTTAAGTTTATATAAGTGGAATGCAAATGCCAGAGAAACGGCCAGATAAACTATCTGTTAGTTAATTTGTAAGCGGTGCAAATGCCCATTAGATAAATAATTAACTTGTAAATAAAAACTTTTGTGTTAATTACATACAGCTATTATTTAATAAATGTATTAAAATTATCTGTATTTTTTTCTGCTCACCCATCTCAATAAGCCCATTATACCTATATAAACAAACATTGTCAAACATGTAAATCTAATTTCGTGCTGTGTAGGTTTTACTTATCAACATTTAAGGGATGTTAATTAATCATTAAAGGTCAATAGTCTTTCTCTATCGACTGTACGCTGTAAATTATTCAAAAGAGCTCTAAAAGAAGATGTCTTAATAATATTAAAGTAAATTTATTCAATTTATTTAAAAGACCACTAAATGGACGATCTTATCTTCACATAACAACATAAGCTTTTATGTAAGCTTTTATTCTTTGGGAATTTAATTTAATATTTTTGTTTTTAGTAATATCCTATAACACTTCTGCTCTCCTAATACATCAACAGGTTTATATATCGATTCGTAGCCAATTTTAAGAAATTTGGACACATTTGGACATTTATTATGTCAAAATAAGCTGATTTTTACAAAAATATGTGATTTTGTCCTTCTATTTCTTCTATATTAAAAGTTTAGTGTAAAAATCAACTTATTTTGACTTAAAAAATGTCCAAATGTGTCTAAATTTGTTAAAATTTGCTAAGCATGAGTGTATAAACCAATTGATGTATTAGGAGAGCAGAAGTATTATAAGATATTACTAAAAATAAAAATATTAAATTAAAAGAGCATTAAATACAAGGCCTTATCTTCACATAACGAGATAAGCTTTGGATAAAAGAATTTATGGAAAGCTCTTTTCGAAATTAATTTAATATTTTTATTTATATCCTATAAAACTTCTGCTCTCCTAATACATCAACTGGTTTATACACCGATTCTTAGCCAATTTTAACAAATTTGGACACATTTGGACATTTATTATGTCAAAATAAGCTGATTTTTACAAAAATATGTGATTTTGTCCTTCTATCTCTTCTATATTAAAAGTTTAGTGTAAAAATCAACTTATTTTGACTTAAAAAATGTCCAAATGTGTCTAAATTTGTTAAAATTTGCTAAGCATGAGTGTATAAACCAATTGATGTATTAGGAGAGCAGAAGTATTATAAGATATTACTAAAAATAAAAATATCAAATTAAAAGAGCATTAAATGCAAGGCCTTATCTTCACATAACGAGATAAGCTTTCGATAAAAGATTTTATGTAAAGCTCTTTTCGAAATTAATTTAATATTTTTATTTATATCCTATAAAACTTCTGCTCTCCTAATACATCAACTGCTTTATATACCGATTCGTAGCCAATTTTAAGAAATTTGGACACATTTGGACATTTATTATGTCATAATAAGCTGATTTTTACAAAAATATGTGATTTTGTCCTTCTATCTCTTCTATATTAAAAGTTTAGTGTAAAAATCAACTTATTTTGACTTAAAAAATGTCCAAATGTGTCTAAATTTTTTAAAATTTGACAAACATGAGTGTATAAACCAATTGATGTATTAGGAGAACAGAAGTATTATAAGATATTACTAAAAATAAAAATATTAAATTAAAAGAGCATTAAATACAAGGCCTTATCTTCACATAACGAGATAAGCTTTGGATAAAAGATTTTATGGAAAGCTCTTTTCGAAATTAATTTAATATTTTTATTTATATCCTATAAAACTTCTGCTCTCCTAATACATCAACTGGTTTATATACCGATTCGTAGCCAATTTTAAGAAATTTGGACACATTTGGACATTTATTATGTCAAAATAAGCTGATTTTTACAAAAATATGTGATTTTGTCCTTCTATCTCTTCTATATTAAAAGTTTAGTGTAAAAATCAACTTATTTTGACTTAAAAAATGTCCAAATGTGTCTAAATTTGTTAAAATTTGCTAAGCATGAGTGTATAAACCAATTGATGTATTAGGAGAGCAGAAGTATTATAAGATATTACTAAAAATAAAAATATCAAATTAAAAGAGCATTAAATGCAAGGCCTTATCTTCACATAACGAGATAAGCTTTCGATAAAAGATTTTATGTAAAGCTCTTTTCGAAATTAATTTAATATTTTTATTTATATCCTACAAAACTTCTGCTCTCCTAATACATCAACTGGTTTATACACCGATTCTTAGCCAATTTTAACAAATTTGGACATTTATTATGTCAAAATAAGCTGATTTTTTCACAAATATTTTATTTTGTCCCTCTATCTCTTCTATATCAAAAGTTTATTGTAAAAATCAACTTATTTTGACATAAAAAATGTCCAAATGTGTCCAAATATGTTAAAATTTGCTAAGCATGAGTGTATAAACCAATTGATGTATGAGGAGAGCAGAAGTATTATAAGATATTACTAAAAATAAAAATATCAAATGAAAAGAGCAATAAATGCAAAGCCTTATCTTCACATAACGAGATAAGCTTTCGATAAAAGATTTTATGTAAAGCTCTTTGCGAATCTAATTTAATATTTTTATTTATATCCTATAAAACTTCTGCTCTCCTAATACATCAACTGGTTTATACACCGATTCTTAGCCAATTTTAACAAATTTGGACATTTATTATGTCAAAATAAGCTGATTTTTACACAAATATTTTATTTTGTCCCTCTATCTCTTCTATATCAAAAGTTTATTGTAAAAATCAACTTATTTTGACTTAAAAAATGTCCAAATGTGTCTAAATTTTTTAAAATTTGACAAACATGAGTGTATAAACCAATTGATGTATTAGGAGAGCAGAAGTATTATAAGATATTACTAAAAATAAAAATATTAAATTAAAAGAGCATTAAATACAAGGCCTTATCTTCACATAACGAGATAAGCTTTGGATAAAAGATTTTATGGAAAGCTCTTTTCGAAATTAATTTAATATTTTTATTTATATCCTATAAAACTTCTGCTCTCCTAATACATCAACTGGTTTATACACCGATTCTTAGCCAATTTTAACAAATTTGGACATTTATTATGTCAAAAGAAGCTGATTTTTACACAAATATTTTATTTTGTCCCTCTATCTCTTCTATATCAAAAGTTTATTGTAAAAATCAACTTATTTTGACATAAAAAATGTCCAAATGTGTCCAAATATGTTAAAATTTGCTAAGCATGAGTGTATAAACCAATTGATGTATGAGGAGAGCAGAAGTATTATAAGATATTACTAAAAATAAAAATATCAAATGAAAAGAGCAATAAATGCAAAGCCTTATCTTCACATAACGAGATAAGCTTTCGATAAAAGATTTTATGTAAAGCTCTTTGCGAATCTAATTTAATATTTTTATTTATATCCTATAAAACTTCTGCTCTCCTAATACATCAACTGGTTTATACACCGATTCTTAGCCAATTTTAACAAATTTGGACACATTTGGACATTTATTATGTCAAAATAAGCTGATTTTTACACAAATATTTTATTTTGTCCCTCTATCTCTTCTATATCAAAAGTTTATTGTAAAAATCAACTTATTTTGACATAAAAAATGTCCAAATGTGTCCAAATTTGTTAAAATTTGCTAAGCATGAGTGTATAAACCAATTGATGTATGAGGAGAGCAGAAGTATTATAAGATATTACTAAAAATAAAAATATCAAATGAAAAGAGCAATAAATGCAAAGCCTTATCTTCACATAACGAGATAAGCTTTCGATAAAAGATTTTATGTAAAGCTCTTTGCGAATCTAATTTAATATTTTTATTTATATCCTATAAAACTTCTGCTCTCCTAATACATCAACTGGTTTATACACCGATTCTTAGCCAATTTTAACAAATTTGGACACATTTGGACATTTATTATGTCAAAATAAACTGATTTTTACAAAAATATGTGATTTTGTCCTTCTATCTCTTCTATATTAAAAGTTTAGTGTAAAAATCAACTTATTTTGACTTAAAAAATGTCCAAATGTGTCTAAATTTGTTAAAATTTGCTAAGCATGAGTGTATAAACCAATTGATGTATTAGGAGAGCAGAAGTATTATAAGATATTCCTAAAAATAAAAATATCAAATTAAAAGAGCATTAAATGCAAGGCCTTATCTTCACATAACGAGATAAGCTTTCGATAAAAGATTTTATGTAAAGCTCTTTTCGAAATTAATTTAATATTTTTATTTATATCCTATAAAACTTCTGCTCTCCTAATACATCAACTGGTTTATACACCGATTCGTAGCCAATTTTAACAAATTTGGACATTTATTATGTCAAAATAAACTGATTTTTACACAAATATTTTATTTTGTCCTTCTATCTCTTCTATATCAAAAGTTTATTGTAAAAATCAACTTATTTTGACATAAGAAATGTCCAAATGTGTCCAAATTTGTTAAAATTTGCTAAGCATGAGTGTATAAACCAATTGATGTATTAGGAGAGCAGAAGTATTATAAGATATTACTAAAAATAAAAATATCAAATTAAAAGAGCATTAAATGCAAGGCCTTATCTTCACATAACGAGATAAGCTTTGGATAAAAGATTTTATGTAAAGCTCTTTGCGAATTTAATTTAATATTTTTATTTATATCCTATAAAACTTCTGCTCTCCTAATACATCAACTGGTTTATACACCGATTCTTAGCCAATGTTAACAAATTTGGACATTTATTATGGCAAAGTAAGCTGATTTTTACACTAAACTTTATAATTAGAAGGGATAGAGGGTTGATATAAAATATAGGGGTAGTCCAGACGTTGTAGAAAGACGGCTATTAATTATAATTTGATTACCTACCCCCTAATGAAAATTATAACTAAATAAACACAAATTACCAAATCTGCAAATTCTAGTTCCTGCTGTACAGGGTTTATTTATTAATATCTAAGGGATGTTAATTAATCGTTGGAAATAATTAATAATTCTCTATCGTCTACACTAATTAAATTGGTCTAAAGGGCTCTAATAAAGCTAAAAATGCCATAAATAACTCTTATGGGATTTTAACATGGACAAGAAAATGGTCGCAAATTTTGATTTTTGGAACTTCGTGACAGGATCACAGGAGTGCAAGATGTCATAATAATATTAAAATAAATCTATCGAATTTGTTTAAGAGGATTTAATGCAGGGCCTTATCTTCACGTAACAAGATAAGCGTTTATACAAAGCTTTTTGCTATTCAATTCAATATTTTTGGAGATATCCTGAACTCCTGGTATGATGTCACTTCTAATTGATTTTTATCGAATTCTGCTATTACACTATTCTTTTAACCTTTTTTTGTTTATGAGAACAAACTCGATATTAATTAAAAGATCTTTATTACTGAATAGATCATTTGTTATATTTACATTGTTAGAGACATTACATAATACATTATATAACTTAACTGACTTTAACATTTATAATAAAATTAACAATAATTGAGAACTTATTAAGAAAATCTTATATTAACATATAAGCAAGTATTAACATTAATTTGGTTTACATTATAATGCGTTACAATCAAATAAAAAATACAAAATTTACAAAAAATTTTCATTTTTAAAAATGTATTTTTTACACTTAATATTGAAGTAAATGATTTAATATTCAGTAGACACACTTAGAATAATGCTAAGAACAACTTCCAACCAAAAAAAAATTTTTAAATCAAAGTTGATTTTCATCAAGAGTAACCCTTAAATTTTCTCTCGAACTCCGATCGAAAGTGGTGATAAGCTTTTCAACTTCTGACGAAATTCGGTCTTTTATTAACTTTTGGTGGTGGTAATCGCCCCTCTTTATTAATTTCAACCAATAGTATTCGAGCATTAATTTAATTAGAATCTGTACCAATGCGCAATGTAACTTTAAATTATGCATAGTGTGTTGCCTATATGACAGGTACGAAGTTATAGGTGGGAGGAATTAAATACTTTAGTTTAGAGCAACTTTCAAAGACAAAACTCTCGTTATATAATTGTTTATTGTAGATAGACGTTAACAGCATAATGTCATTATTTTATCTTTACCTCAACCACAACTTTACATTTGTTATTCAGAGTTTTGCAGCAGGAAACTGACAAACTTCTGCAGTAAGTTTCTGAAAAAAATGGAACATTCGTCCTCTTGAAATCACAATATCAAAGAATGCATTCCTAAAACTTTATAAAAGCTCTCACAATTGGGGTTAAAATGTTAACTTTACCTCTTAAGGAGATGGAGAAAACTTTTAAAATTTAAACCCTTGAAATGCTAGTTTTCGAGGCGATGACAACCCCACTACAAACTAATGTACTAATTTAACATAATTAACATTCAATTTTACTCAATAGTGGGGCATGCTCGAGGTCCATACAACATTAATAATGTTTTATGGGCTTCGGGGCATGCTAAGAAGGTTGCCTATTCTATTAGGCGTAATATTTAAAAAATTGTTAGTAGTTGGTACCGAAGTAGCTATCCGTTACTAAATAATAATCAGCATAAACTGATAATCACACATTTTATTAAGTCATGGAACAAATTGACCCAAAAACTAAATAGAACGAAACATTTCACAGCCTATAATATAGCTTCTATAAAAGGCACAAATTACATTACTAAAAATGATCTTTGGCTTAGACAGCAATATATTCTTGGATTTACATCATTTCACTTGTAACACTTACACTAAAATAAAAATGTTTAAAATGACGTAATATTAAAACTTAAAAGTTACCTTCTGTCATACTTGGCATGAATATACAGTAAAATTATGCCCACTACTAAGAAAATACAGCCGGTGGCGATATAAGCGATGCCTAAAAATGGATTTTTTCCTCCAAATGGTGAAGTAGTACTTAGTATCATTCTTTTTGATCCACCAAAAGCTTTAACATCATAATCTAAAACAAATTTACAAATTTATTTCAAATAAACGTTCTAAAATAATCTTACTATAATTAACATTTAAAACGTATTTCCCTCGTTTTAATCCATCCTTATAACATTCTTGACTGTGATCGATTCTACGATACAGTTTTCTAAAAGTAGGTAAGGCAGCTGTTCTCATCCACACAATAAAATCTTCATTTTGAAACCCATTGTTATCCGGATCGGTATCTAACTCATATATTTCTTTCTTCCAAGCCATAGGTTTACTAAAATTCTCAAACGCCGTTTTTAAATCACCTGATGGATTTCTAAATTTATTTTTTTTATCAAAATTCCAAGCAATTCCTGTTTTTAAAAGTGGAACGTCTCCAATACATCCTTTTTGCTCCTTATTTTGCAAAGTAAGTTCATCTAAAATACACACAATTCTTCAAGATTGTTTTGAATGCACAAATTTGCTATTATTTTAAGCGTTAACTTACCATTGAACATAGAATTAGCAATAGCGCCACAAGGTGCGATGGGTCTTGAATCGTCAGCGTAAGCAAACGGATTACAATCGCTGGAAGGTTTTGGGCGTAAACGTCCAACCAATTGACTATCATCGCGCGATTTCGCATATCTACGATGATTTTGATAAAAGTTGGTTAAACTGTAATACATAAACACTTTGCCCTAAATAAATAAAAGTTCAAAACTACAGTTGGCATTAAAATAAGACAAGTGTATTACCTTAAAGTCAAAATCTAAAGTAAATTCGCAGGAGCAGGTACAATCTTTGAATGAAGCTGTTGATCTTACATGGGCACAAGTAGGTCTACCATCTCTATAATTGTTCGAAATGATTTGACAGATAGTCACAGCACAGGCTGATAAGAGCCAATGAAATTACCGTCGTCTGCGTTGATCTGTCGTAGTTTGACGCTACTATACTAATTAATTTACACGAACCCAAGGTTCATTATTTATAATATTTAAATTCCCCGCAATTTGTTTAAGCAATTTCATTGGTTCTTAGTTCCTTACATGCCTCTGCTGGGGCTATCTTTAAAACCACTACTCGATTCACACTGTGTGTAGTCGTAAACAAACTCTTGAACTTCGTCGGAAAAGTATAGCAAGACAATGCCAACCGGTATAAACACAATTCCAAGAAAAAAAAATATTGGTAAAACATTACGGGTTGTAAGCTGTGGTTGCCAAGCAGGTAGCCTTTGTTGTTTGAAATCACTATCTGTAAAATTTATTTAAAATTATCCTAATTTCACTAGTTTTATAATTTATTATATCATATAATATAGAGTTAATGTCATTGTATTTTAATTTTTAGTTTAAAAACTGATGAAGTAACATGTAACAAAAGTAGTGAAGTATAGTAAACACACCGAGATGAAAAGAGCTTTATTATAGCAGAGGGCTAAGATGAGCTACAACGAAAAAGTGGCTTCTTTAAAAATAAATAAAATCATGTGATCGTACCAGCTGGTTCTTTGCCTTTAACAAATCGTTGAAGTATAGGCATTTTCTACAATATATAATCAATAGTACACAATAACTCTTTAACATGAATCAATTTTCTATATAAACTCCAATTATACCATTTTCTTAAAAAATACACACACCTGAAAGCTGACACCTTTCAAATTATAGTGAATTTATTTAAGTACAGCCAACTAAATAGTATTATTAATATTATCACATTTAAATTGCCTCAAAAAATTATTATCTTTTTAATTTAGTATTTTTACAAGTCACCTTATTAGCCCAAGTCAAATTAGATTCAAAAAACCAGGGTGAAAAAGAAAAACCAGTGATTTTATTGCTGAAATGTGATGAAGGCGACCTGAGTATATGATAAAAAAGCATCACTCGCACCTCATGATTAATTCAACTGATAGGCATTCTTCACTCATTATTCAACTGCACTTATGACAAGTGTGGTTTCTCTTGTAATTGAATAGCTCAATAAATTCTAGAAAATAGGTACCATTAAAACATTTGAACTAGATTTTCTACTAACACTACTACAGTTATCGATAAATAATGTAACACTACATAGATCACTGAGATTCTATAAACCCATTTGAGGATGCAAAGTCTTCATCGACAGGTAAATGTGATTTACCTTGTTACCTTTATAGATTCGAGAGGTCGTGATGCAAGGAACAAAGGACCAGCCTCAGAAATACAAGTATTAGAGCAGAAATAACGATATTTACTCACATTAAACGTTTTTTGACATCCCATTTTTCATTCTCTTGTGTATTAAAAATTATGCAAACTTGCTACGAACGGCTGATTCATTTGTAATCAGTTAATCGACTTTAAAAAGACTAATTCCATAAGTGAAACTAAAACAATAAATATTAAATTTGCTAACCATTACCTATTGAAGAAATCAACGTGTGGATTTAATTTTGTAGGACGCACTCACCCAATACTTGCAACTTCATATTAAAACCGTATGAATTGTTTTGCTGCTTAGGAGATTCCAAGAGTACATAAGAAGTTAATTTATGCATGTTTTCACTTGTAAAAATTATTTCATGTTTCCATAATTGACATCGTGACATTGACGTTAGTAACACAACCGTTACCTACGTTATTGACAGCAACAGTGCCATCTATAACATTTTTATCTAATTTAATGTATTGAGGTTTACTTTATTTCTAATTGATGGCGCCACCGATATTTTTATTAACCTTAGGCAACTCACAATACAGTAAATTTTTTTGTGTATATGAAAAAACATATCTTTAGGCGTATTTTTTACTGGAATAATGTAAATTTCAACTTTAATTTGAAATTCCTAAAACGTAGAGGTACCATGTCTTGGTGATAGTAAAATTATTGTGAAAAAAGAACTTAGAAAAAGTTAATAGAAATTTCGTTATTTTAATTATTTTGAGCCACCTTCTATAGATTTCATTAATGGACTTACTGTGACGATGAAATTTTGCTCAAGTGATAAGGTATCCGGCCCAATACTGTTCCATGACACCCTATCTTGGAGAAATCAAGATAGACTTAAGAGGGCGGTTTATAACGAATGGGCGGATAAGTTGATATTTGGACATTCCGCTCGCAACCGTTAGCGACTTTAATATCCGGTTGATATCGCAAATAGTCATAATTCCTGATAGCGTAAGTTTCAAAGAAGGCAATGACATATTTGTATATAGGAAAAGGAGCCTAATTAGTGAGAAAGGTCCAACTGAACTTGGTGTAATTAAAAAGAACAGAGGACGTTGGGTAAAAACAACATTTCGCTCGTAGCAGTTAGCGACTTTAATATCCGGTTGATATCGCTAATAGTCATAATTCCTGATAAAGTAAGGTTCAAAGAAGGCAATGACATATTTGTATATAGGAAATAAGAGCCTGCTTAGTCAGAAAAGTCCAACTGCACTTGGTGTAATTTAAATACACAGAGGACGATGTTTACAACATTGCACCAAGTTTAATTGGAGTTTTTTCACTAATTAGGCATTGATTTCCTATATACAAATGTCATTGCCTTCTTTGAACCTTGCCCTATCAGGAATTATGACTATTAGTGATCTCAACCGGATATTAAAGTCCCTAAAGGTTACGAGCGGAATGTCTAAATATCAACTTTCCAACCCATTTGCTAGAAATTGCCCCCTTAAAATGTATCAATATTTTTTTATGGTACGCTGATTTTAACTCAGACTGATGTCACTATGTAAAAATTGATCAATTTAAGACCGTATTGTTAAATTAAAATCTACAAGTGTTTTGAACTTATGGCAAAGTAATAAAATGAAAAAACATATTATTCTATATTTACACTATTTCACAAAATAACGATTAATAAAATATTAATACCTGTGCAATATAAAAATTCATGCTCTCAATATATATATATAACTACAATTGGCAAGTTCATAAATAAAACAACCTAATTCTACTTAATCTAATAATAAATCAGAATAAACTGATAATCACACAATTCTTTTAAGACATGGAACAAATTGACCCAAAAACTAAATGCAACGAGACATTCCACGTACTTTTAGCTTCTTAAACTTCTACAAAGGCACAAGTTACATTACTAAATGATCTTTGGCTTAGACAGCAATAATGGACATTTTCACTGAGGTGTCCAAGGAGTTCTTGGGTTTACATTTATCATTTCACTTGTACTAAAATAAAAATGATTTAAAAAGACATAATAGTAAAATTTAAAAGTTACCTTTTGCCACACTTAATATGTATAAACAGCAAAGTTATACCCAATAATAAGCAAACACAACCGACCACAATATAAGCGATACCTAAAAATGGATTTTTTCCTCCCAATAGTGAAGTAGTACTTAGTATCATTCTTTTTGATCCATCAAAAGCTTTAACATCATAATCTAAAACAAATTTAAGAATTTATTTTAAATAAATGTTCTGCAATAATCTTACTGTAATTAACTTCTAAAACGTATTTCCCTCGTTTTAATCCATCAGTGTAACATTCCTGACTGTGATCGATTCTACGATACAATTTTCTAAAAGTAGGTAAGGCAGCTGTTCTCATCCACACAATAAAATCTTCATTTTGAAACCCATTGTTTTCCGGATCGGTATCTAACTCATATATTTCTTTTTTCCAAGCCTTAGGTTTACTAAAACTCGCAAACGCAGTTTTTAAATCGCCAGATGGATTTCTAAATTTAATATGTTTATCGGAATCCCAAGCAATTCCTGTTTTTAAAAGTGGAACTTTTCCATTACATTTAGTTGGTAAGAGTGATTTCAAAGTAAGTTCATCTAAAATACAGAGAATTTAATGCTTTTAAAATGATTTTTTTGAATGTGTTAACTTACCATTAAACATAGAATTAGCAATAGCGCCACAAGGTGCAATGGGTCTTGTATCATTAGCATAAGCAAATGGAATGCAATCTGTCGAAGGTTTTGGATCCAAACGTCCGATCAACTGACTATCATCGCGTGACTTGACATACCTACGATGATTTTGATAAAAGTTGCTTAAACCGTAATACATATACACTTTTCCCTAAATAAATAAACGTTTAAATTTAGTCGACATTAGAATAAGACAAGTTTACCTGAAAGTCGAAATCTAAGGTAAAAGGACACTCGCAAGAACATTCTTTGTCTGGATTTTTTGCAATTACATCTGCACAAGGAATTCCATCGACACCTTTACAATCTGTGTAGTCGTAAACAAACTCTTTAACTTCATCGGAAAAGTATAGCAAGCCAATGCCAACTGGTATGAACGCAATTCCAATAACAAAAAATGTCGGTAGAACAGTACCGGCTGTAAGAATTGGTTGCCAAGCAGGTAGTCTTTGCTGTTTGAATGCACTATCTGTAAAATTTATTTAAAATTAATTAAAATTTAATTATTTTTACATTATATCGTACATAGAGCTAAAGCCATTGTTTTTAACTGTTTAATGTTACTAACAGATGTGTAATGTAACTTGATTTCACAAGCCGATTTATGTGAGAAAATACACCTGTTTATAATTTCGTTCTATTTTTTTTAATCGAACGTTTATAAACTATTATTTCACTTTTGTAGTTATAGTTTTTCATACACTTAAGCGAAACAAATTGTTATGACCTTATAAATCTTGTCAATAATAGCGTTTGAGTTTCAATTATTAACTTAAATTAAGTATGCAAATTAACACATTTTTCCTAAATGAACAAAGTTAGACACAATTACTAGAATGTAGTGGACACAAGTATAGTTTTTGAATAAGGTAAGCTAAAGACTGATATTTATTATATTTTAATATCGACAATCATTTAATATTTATTCGACGAAGCACATACTCCCCTTTTCAATCTTTTATTTGACTTTTTAGACTTGAATATTTTATTACGGTAATTATGTGATTACTTATAAAAGATTAGTTGTTAGTCCCTATCGCTAATAGATTATGTTAATATTTTGTAGTGTACGCTTGTTAGTTCAGCTTACTGCCGATTACTCTCAAAAGAGTATTTTTATAAATGTAAAATGTTTTGCAACAGATTTCAAAAACTGTAAAAATTCTCAAGGTTTATAGACTCACGCTCTACAAAATGCATGTAAGTAAGAATAATGTGTCACTAATTCAGTGTAGTTTTTAATTACAAGTCTTTACATCGAAGTTCCAATTTGTAAGCGTGACCTTCTCGCAAGTGGTTGACTTCTTTACTTACTTTACTAATCCGTTTACGATTGTTAATATTGTAAAAATTGCTCGCTACAGTTCTGTTTGAAATTTTTAAGTTTAAATGTACATTGATAAAATTAGAGCTTGATAGAAAAATATACATCAAATATCACGACCCTTTAAAAATAAAATCAATACACGGTAAATTAAAGGTTTGGATAATCCATAACCCAACCCACATTTTAAAAATAAATATTATCATGTGAACGTACCAGATGGTCTTTTGCTTTTAACAGATTGTTCTGCACTATCTGTAGGCATTTTCTACGATGTATAATCAATAATACACATTAATTTCTTAGCACGAATTAATATTTTATACAAACTAGTTGTACCATTTTCTTAAAAAATACACAACCTTAAATCTGACACCTGCCAAATTATGGAGAATTTGGTTAAGCGCAGCCAACCTTGTGGCGTCAAAAGTTACTACAATTTTTAATTTAAATTTGAATTATTGTTAAATTAATTAATTTAAAAGTTTCGAATTAAACCAGAAAATATCAATTTAAAAAAATTATAATTTTACCTAATTTAGTCCTAATTAACAACTAGTACGTTTTTTGAGCTTCATATTGCATTTTAGTTTTTGTCGGATTAAAGTTGAATTTTTCTGGTTCAGTTTTTGTAAAACTGTTGAAAATTACCAACTTCAAAGTGCTCTCTTTTAAAATTCATAAACCAAAGGTAATTTTCAGTATTATTTAATGATAACGTATAGTATTAAGAATAGAACCCCACAAGAATTATTCATTTTGGTCCATTTTTAACGATAAAGCAACATTATTTCGTTATTTCTGGAATTTTATAAGTAAATTTATAAGTAAAATCCTAGCACCACTGGGCTTATGGCAGATTACAAAAAGTTTAAAAACAAGTTAACCGAGAGAATTAGGAACACCAAAAGTAGCTATTACAAACGGACGATAGATGAAAATAAAAATTCAAGCAGGGGACTCTGGGACACAATTAACGAAATTACTAATAAAAAAAGTAGGGATGGGGAGGTTAAAAGGATTAGGGTAGGAAACAAATATATTTCTGAAGAAAGAGAGATGGCCGACTGTTTTAATGAATATTTTACGAATGTCGGGAGAAACCTTGCTGAAAAGATCCCTGTTGTACATAACTCAGCTGTCGAACGGTCTGAAATTGTTGTAAATTCAGCACTTTTTCTTCCGACCGATTCAGGGAAGATATTGGTTTATATTAGGGAGTTGAAAACTCACACAGCTCCGGGATTTAATGATATCTCGTCAAAATTGTTGAAGGACATAGCTATGCTCATTGTAGATCCTTTGACTGTTCCAACTGTCTCGAATCTGGCAAAGATTGTAGAAAAGGTTATTAACCCTCCATTCAACGGGTGAAGCCTGTGAGTGCAAGCAAAAGTGAAAATTGTCTGTAACTTAAAAAAAGAAAAACTTTTTACTGTAATATTCTCTCTACCTTCTTAACTTGTAATAACTCATATCATCAGCATTTGCTTTTCAAATTTTTTCAAAAACTGAATCCTCTAGGACACAGTTTGTTGTGACAGGCTTCACCCGTAGGTTCGTGTAACTTTGTGATAACCGATTATTTTTGTTATAAAGCATTATTTAAGCGCAAAACTTATCTGCAGACTATAAAAAATAATTGGTTTTAAGTTTCAATGCTTGTTTGTAAATTTTTTGTTAAGGTCACAAGTGCAACATAAGCAAAAATTCTTATTATTTTTCCAGTTTTGTAAGGCTTGGTTATGTATTTAGTACATTGAAGCCTGCTATTTCAATGAAGTTTAGGCCCTTGCAGTTTGTGTTGAGAATTTTATAATTTATTTTTTTTGGAATTTTCTGCTTATTTGATCAATATACTAAATATGTATTATGATAATTAACTTTATTTTCCTTCAATGTCCATAAAAAACAGTTTTCAATAAAAAATGTCAAAAAAGGATAAAAAATTTAAAATTAAAAAATAATAACTAACAAAAGGACCTACGCTTTAATTCTTCTGTAAAATAATGAAGAATAAGGTATATTTTCAATTAAAAAAATTTCAGTGCAATTCTTGCACCCTTACTATTTTTTAGCTATAGATATAAAGTGAGCGTAACAGGCTTCACGCGTTGGCTCGTGTGATTCTAGACCCACCCGTTGAATGGAGGGTTAAACGTAGAGTAGTAGATCATTTAGATAGATATAATCTGATTTCAGATAGGCGATTTGGTTTCAGGAGAGGCATTTCCACGGAAAATCAGTGGTGCAGTTAACTGGGGAAATCTATCGGGCATTAGACGAGGATCACCACGCGATGTGTATATTTTTGGATTTGGCAAAGGCTTTTGACCCTGTTAATCATATAATATTACTGGAAGTAATGGAAAATATAGGCTCTCGAGGTGTAACTTTGAAGCTCTTTGAAAACTATTTGCAAAGTAGAAAGCAATGTATATAAAGATCGGAGATGTAATGAGCGATTTTAGAGTAGTTGAATGCGGTGTACCACAGGGAACGGTGCTAGGAGCCATTCTCTTTATAGTGTACATAAACAGTATATTTTCTTTGAACTTGATTGGTAGCGTTTCATTGTATGCTGATGATACAGCGATAATGTTTTCTGGATGCTCGTGGGAGGCCTTAAAAAGGCAGGCAGAAGAGGACTTAACCTCTTTAAAGTTGTAGTTTGATCAGCACAGACTAACAATAAATTTTGATAAGACGTATTTTATATCCTTTACTTGTAAAAATATAAACAGACCCACTTCTGTGACAGAAGTCTGAATTTTACCGTCGATTCCTTTGAGATAAAATCTACAAATGTAATAACCTATAATCCATTCACTCTTTATTTGCGCTATGGTTGGCCATGGTCTTTTATTTTTTGGTTTGCCAAAATAAAAAGTCCCTATTAAGTTGACTGACAGCTCTTGACAATACCAAAAAAATGACAGACCACTGACAGGCCAACTATTAACACAATTGAATAAAAGCCACTACTCTACAATACTTAACCTTACTGATTTTTTTCAAATTTATACCGGGTGGAATCTGTCACCCTAACATGGCCAACCATAGCGCAAATAAAGAGTGAATGGATAATATTTAGGAATACAAATAGATCAACGCCTACCTGGTATTTTGACCTAACCAAATATGAGCATATCAACTGACTTTTCATCAAATATTTTATTGTGCTCCTCAATTTACTGTCTTTTCTTACGTTTTGTTTTCCAACTTTTCCTCCTTTGCAGAAGAGCCATTAGAAAGTTTTTACGCATATGCAGCAGCAAATTTCCTTCGTTAATTTAAATGGTGCAACTTAACTAACGTTTTTGAATTTTTTCCAAGAGAAGGCAGTACTGTATTACTCAAATTATTACGTATTCATTTTTTATTGTTTTCAATTATTGCACTGTTTTCAAACTATTTCCTGATTAACCATAATTTAACACATTGAGTTTAAAATAATACAAATATCATTACGTAACATTTAGGCCGTTTTTTATCTTTTAATTGTAGATATCTTACGAAAATATATTTAAAAAAAATAGTGCACCATCAATGCGATTATAAAAAAGTAATAATTCAAATGAGAAATTTATAAATGAAAGTATAAATGTATCTGCTAAATGATTTAAATTTTATATAAAACGCTTCACTACACTTAAATCTATCATGAAAGTAGCGCGTTATATGGTGCTTGAGGTATAAGGAATAGTGATCGACAATGGGCGATGGAGAAAGTAAATGCAACTACAAACAATGGTGTAAAGGCTTGGTCACAATGCATGTTTATGTTAACTATTTTAAAGTTTGTCTTTTTTTTCTTCTAATCTTCGAACTTCATCTTCTATTGTGTGAGAGAATTGTAGTTAACATAGCGGCCTCTGACAAAGAGGCCAAATCGTAACATTGTCATACTGTGTTACTTCATTAAAATAAATCATCTTGTGGTTAATGTGGCACTAATTGAGTGAAGAAACTTAAGGTTTCAATGTTAAGCTAGGCCGATGTGCACAGTTTCGTTGCTTCGAAGAAACTTACAAGCCTGCTCCTGATAAGATGTACACTTTGAATAGCTGATGGTATTGTATTGTACTCAGGGGTCGATTGGCTTTTAAGAACTGCGACCAGTGGTGATCTATTGTTCAGACCCTACTCGTGTTTATGTTCTCAGGAATTCAATCTAGCCAGCGAAGCATAGAATGTCCATGAGAAGTTAGCTTTTCACTTCTTCAAGCGTCAATTGAGCACATATTCAGTGTTTCAGTTTCAGTCTAAGCCGAGCCAATGCATCGCAATTGCAGAGAATGTGTTCGGCGGATTCAATTTCCCATATAAAGAGTCTGCATATGTCACTATCCTCCAGTCCCAGTTTCTTGAGGTAGTACCTCACTGGGCAGTAAACAGACCCGTAACGAGTCTGATTTCGTTCTTTGATATTAGAAGAAGCTTTTTAGCATTCATGGTTGAGTACTCAATGAATTTCTTCGACTGATTTTGTCCTGGTGCGTTGTTCTAGTGAAAATATTTGTTCTCAGTTTCCCATTTTTGAATCTCCGCACTTCTATGTGTTCTAGATAGTTTACAGAATGGTTCGGGTCCGATCGGAAGAGCTTTTGAGCCTGTTCTAGCTAATTCATCACCTATTTTGTCTCCTTCGACTCCCTCGTGACCTGGCACCCAATGAAGGGCAACTATGTTGTTCATTGCCAGAGTTTTGAAGGATTTTCTGCATTCCCAAGTGGACAAGGACAAGCTATTGACTTTGAGTGCCTTTATCGCAGCTTGGCTGTCAGACATTATGTAGACTTTTTTGTCCTTTAAATTCCTTCGTAGACATTCTCGGACACATAGATTGAATGCAAGAGTTTCAGCCTGCATAATTGTGGAGTAGATTCCTTAGGCTATTGATGCCCTATATTTTGGGCCATATATGCCTATACCTATTTCCGGTTCAGTTTTAGATCCATCTGAATACCAAATGAAACAGTTTTGTTCCAATTGCATTGATTGACTTCTAGCCGTATTGCGGTTCTGAATGACCACCTCGAACAGTGTCTGGAAGTCAAACACTCTTGGAATGACATCCAAGAGTTTTTCAGACAATTGTGGCTGTAGATTGTCCAGGATCTTTAGGTGACCTGTTTGAATTGCTTGCTCTGTGCAATTTTTATGGCGGTTTGAAGACTCTCTCTCTTCACCCGTAGGTAAAAGGATGGTAGGTCTAAAAGTGCCTCCGTAGCTGTAGTCGGGGTTGTGTTTATAGCCCCTGTTATACCCAAACACGCTAGGCGTTGCAATTTCTGCAACTTGCCTTGTGTTGTGATTTCATTCGTTTTTGTCCACCACACGAACGAACCGTATGTGACAATGGGTCTCACTATTGATGTATATGACCAATAGATCATCTTTGGCTTTAGCTTCCATGTCTTTCTGAAGAGTTTGCGGCACGCCCAAAAAGCCCCCAATGCTTAGGAAAGAGTTTTTTCTACATGAGTTTTTCAGTTGAGTTTGGCATCTAGAGTTATTACCCCTAGATACTTTACCTCTTTGGAAAAGTGTATCAGTAATAGCTGTGGAGCTTTTAAAGTTAGCTTCCCGCCCTTAGTGAATGGAGTTTTTGGTGTTTGGTGTTTTTTAGGGTTACTGTACGTTCCTCTTTTACACGTCATTCATTTATTTTGTTTAGGGCAGTTTGCATTTGGTTTTAAATAATACCGTCATGCTTACCCTTTATTAGAAAGACGACGTCGTCCACGTTTCCCTGTACACAGTACCTTTCGTCAGTTATTTTTCTCAGTAGGTCGTCCACTAGTATTATAAACCACAGTAGGGGTGATAAAACCTCATTTTGTGGGCATTCCCTTGCCGTATCCATCGAAGTCTCTTCCCCTCCCAAGGAAGCCGCCGTTATTATTCAACTTTCTAGCATTGATTCTATCCAGGTTATTGTGGATGACACAATGCTGTGTATTGTAGCGGCAATACTTTTAATAGACTTAAATGAAGTGTTATCAAAGGCGTAAGCGTAAAGGTTCCACCGTTTTAGCCAGAGAGACCAGCACTTTAGTTTATCCCGCTCGATGGACAATTCAACTTGGCCGGAATCACTAACGACGCTACGAAATATTATTACGTTGCTATACAAACCTCCCAAACCGCTAAGCTCTGGATGATATTCTACAAAACCCTCCTCCTACAGATAAGTACGATTGTCTAAAAGGAGAACTTATCCGCAGGCTATCAACAACCCAAGAGCAAAACACAAAACGGCTTTTGGAAATAGAGGAAATTGGAGACCGTACTCCACATCTAATAATTTTGTAGCTGATGGTACTAGAGATTATAACCTTAAAAGTTTTAGAGACAACCTTAATGCTGCTAAAGTTGAGCATGTTGGCATACAATGTCTTTGGAAGATCCATCATTCTTGCCACATCCTTATAAGAACAATGATTTAAATTTTTTGAGTTGTCTGAAAAATTCAGTATTTCAGCAATATTTCAGTAATGAAGGCATACTGTATCAAAAAATTAAAAATATCTCTTGTAACTAATTAGGTCCTTTTAGAGAAAATTACATCCTACTACAGTCTATTGAGGTCTAAACTAATAAAAAAAATTGCAAAAGATTTCAATAAACTTGAACGTTATATAAGAATAATATTTCTAAACGTTCCACTTGCAACTTCTTGAGCAAAGGTAGATAGTAGAAACATTAATGGTTTACGCATATTTATAATTTATGTAGCATAAAATTATGCAAAAATGTAAATTTTGTATAAAAGTTGATACTCCGCTCCTTGAATCTTCTTTTGAGTTATAATAATTATGCGGTGTCGTTTATTCAAATGTAGTATCGTGATTGAAGAAAATTAAAATAAGTGAAAACGTTAAACTATAATTAAATGGTGGTTTGTGTTTGTATGTAGACTGTATTTATGATTTGATAATGAGTAACACACGCAATGGTCAAGTTTATTTCCCTATTTTTATTGATTTTATTATAATACTTATCTACTAAAAAAAGAAATTTTAATAACTATTCTATTAGATACGAGGGGAGATTTTTAAGTTCGCGGAATGGGGTAGAAAGAAACGCAAATATTTTTTTTTTATGATTTTATTGTACAATAAAATCTTCTCGAATATGAATGCATTTATTACTTCTGTGAATTAATTTTTGTAAACCTTCAAAAAAAATATTTTATTTTTGCTTGTAAAATGCTTGTAAAATGCGATTCATCGATGTCGAAATGCCTTCTATGAAGTTTTTATTTCAAATTTGGAAACGGATAATAATAATTTAGTGCCAAATCTGTACTTTAGGGTGGATGAACAATTTATTCGAAACTGCATGACGTCACGGCACTCATCGCAATTGTTTATCTTGCGAACAGATGCATTGTTTTTCAGTAAGTTTAAATTTGGCCAATTTTCCTCCCCTTTTTGATTTAATTTTTTCTATTAATCGATGTAAACTATCAGCGTAGTATGCGCCTGTTATGGTGGTACATTTATTTTTGCAATCAATTAAAAGAATTCCCTCAGAATCCCAAAAGATTGTTGTCATCACTTTTCCAGCAGAAGACGAAACTTCCTTCAAATTCAATTTTTTTTAGGATGGACCACCCTTAAAATGTCACTCCATAGACCTCTGCTTCGATTAAAATCATAAAAGTGAACCCAAGATTCATCTCCTGTGCCTATTTGGTTGATAATAGGTCGAATTAACAAAAAAAATTCGACAAAATTTAAAAATCCAAAATTCAAAATTATCATTTTGTTGATTGCGACAAAACTACTTGATATAATTGCATACAATTTTTAGTGTATGCTTGTAAATAATAAAGGACATTAACCCTCCATCCAACGGGTGGGTCTAGAATCACACGAGCCAGCGGGTGAAGCCTGTTAGGCTCACTTTATATCTATAGCTAAAAAATAGTAAGGGTGCAAGAATTGCACTGAAATTTTTTTAATTGAAAATCTACCTTATTCTTCATTATTTTACAGAAGAATTAAAGCGTAGGTCCTTTTGTTAGTTATTATTTTTTAATTTTAAATTTTTTATCCTTTTTTGACATTTTTTATTGAAAACTGTTTTTTATGGACATTGAAGGAAAATAAAGTTAATTATCATAATACATATTTAGTATATTGATCAAATAAGCAGAAAATTACAAAAAAATTAAATTATAAAATTCTCAACACAAACTGCAAGGGCCTAAACTTCACTGAAATAGCAGGCTTCAATGTACTAAATACATAACCAAGCCTTACAAAACTGGAAAAATAATAAGAATTTTTGCTTATGTTGCACTTGTCACCTAAACAAAAAATTTACAAACAAGCATTGAAACTTAAAACCAATTATTTTTTATGGTCTGCAGATAAATTTTGCGCTTAAATAATGCTTTATAACAAAAATAATCGGTTATCACAAAGTTACACGAACCGACGGGTGAAGCCTGTCACAACAAACTGTGTCCTAGAGGATTCATTTTTTGAAAAAAATTGAAAACAAATGCTGATGATATGAGTTATTACAAGTTAAGAAGGTAGATAGAATATTACAGTAAAAAGTATTTCTTTTTTTAAGTTACAGACAATTTTCACTTTTGCTTGCACTCACAGGCTTCACCCGTTGAATGGAGGGTTAATCACAAAAAAGAAATAAAAACGGCCGCCTCCTTCTGTCTCATTCCGCGAACTTAAAAATCTCCCCTCGTAGCAACTAATTCATAAAAAATATAGTTGCTTGCCTATTTCAAACCTTGCTTTTCTTTATGTATCTTTTCTTTCTACAAGTAGGTAATCAAGAATCATTTTTGATATTAAGAGACTTGCCCAGAATATATTAAACTGTTTGTCTTTCTGCTGCTGCTGCTGCTTTTTCAATGTACTGATATTACTCTCCTCTACTGCTCTGTCTATTTATCGCTCTTTTCAGTCTTTTCTGTCGGTCCACTTACTCTTCGGTGCGGTTTGATAGTCTGGCCATAAACGGGCCAAGGTGATCTTATTGATTTGCAAACGAAGAAATATAAATTCATAATAAATTATGAGAACCATCTTGGTGGAGATGAATAAAGAGTTGGATATAAGCCCATTTTAGCTATTATTATTCGTATATCCTGCAATTTGCACCAATCCGAGCACTTTATAAAATTAAACAATCTGCAAAGTGAGCAAATTCAGTTGCTCAATTGCCGAAAATATTAAATAATTGGCTGTAGAGCAAACGCATCTTGTACAGTTCGCAAAACGATCAAAATTTTGTGCTCAATTGCCGAAATAACAACTCATTTCGGCGATTTAACATTTTCGATTGCTCACTGCTCAGTCCTTGGATTGCTCGTTTATTTCGGCAATTGAGCGAATTCGGGCATTGAGTCTAACATCTACACTTCTTTCACAATTTTCTTATTTCTCTTAATACGTACTTCACACCCCTACTCTACATTAAATGGATCAATAATTATTTGTTTAGGTACACGCTTTTCTCCTGCCTGTCCGTCTATCTTCCTACCCGTTTGTCTGTCTGCCTGTCTGTATGTATATCTGTTGTTATCATATCAAGCGGATATCTATTTCAAAAAATTTGTTTCTAAAGATTTGAACAGCAACCATAAGGCCTTGTTCGTAATACTTTTATTTAGAGCTCTACATGCGAGATTTCTCGCGAGAAATGAGCGTTTCTCGCCTCGTATCTTGCAATTTTAGGGGACTCGTGTGAAGCTCTACTTATATTTGACAGGGCTTAGCTCGACTGAATAACGATCTATTAATTATTGTGATATAGGCGAACGACACAAAATATTAACTGCATAAGTTTATGGAAGTTGAAAGCTGTTTCTTTGACTTTGGCTGTAACACGTGTGGAGACGCTGCAATCTGTGCTCAGGTCCAGCGGAAGGTGCAATCTATACAAGCGACTCCAAAATCTATTATTGATCCGATAGCCGTTTGTTCAACGAATTGATTAAATCACACGTTAGTCAATACAGCATTTTGATGAAAAATTTTCCAAGACAGCAATACAAAGGTTAAGATTCTTATAGAGTTTTGGTCACAGAATACAAAAAAATAACGCGCAAACGTGAGAAGAGAGCGTTACCCCTAAAAATTGTTGAAATAATCAAAATAATTGAGCTTTTTCAACAAAACAGCAGTTGCTGACAACGAAACGAATTGATAGACATCGGTTCGATGAAATTTCTTTAAAATTCACTTCGTCCTGGGTGAAAATGCGCAATTTGGGTTAAAGTCAGTCAAAAATAAATTGCGACAGTTCTAATAAAACTACAGGAAAGAAGTTGGGCTTAAATTCTTCCAGAAGTTCCAGAAAAGAAGGATCTACCATAATATTGACGAATATTTATTATTTTTGTCACAGAAAATATTTAATATGCTTCATCAATCATCAGTGGTGTAGTGCTAAATCAAAAAGTGGGGGAGCTTTTTCCAACTCAGGCAAGACGGATTAAAGTAGATTGTCGCCTGGGCCATGAGCGTTAAAGACGAACCAGAATCAGGATACACTGGGAGGTTTGGGGGAATTTTTTTGAAAATTTAATGTAAACTGGTACGTTTTGGGGCTTACTTTTAGCTTGTCTATGGGATGAACTACTCACCATCTAGTAAACGTTCGATTTTTTTAAATACCTGGAGTAAAAACCGCCGACCACTGGCGCTCCCACCCCATTACACCACTGTTCTTAACTGATTGGATTATTATACTTGAAATAAACTTATCTTAAGAACGTCTAAAGGAATTAGCCGTTCTGTATGTTCAACGCAATATGAATGATCTTACTGCCAAATTTGCTCGGCAAGAGTCAGGAATTCTCTTTCCTCAGAGTGCCCGGATTTCAGCGATAGTTCAACATGCTTATCGATAGCTTCGTTGGTAAATAAATTTATCTGCATCTCTAGAAGAAGGTAAGAGTATTCTCATGTGTTTCCAACGCTGAATTTAGATATCATCTATAATTAAGTCTACTTTAGTAGTCCAGCAAAATATAAAAAGGTGGAAAGCTGAAGGAATTCTTCAACTAGTCTATGCAGTTTTAAAGACCATCTTAATGATGATGATACAGGTCATTATTTAATGATTTTAATTAGATATGCATAATTTTAGATTATGATCACTACACAAACATCCATCAAATTAAACAATGACTGAAAAATATTTTTTAAACAAAAACTGCGTTAAAAGTACGCTATGCTGTTCGAGAAGGCGAGAAGGCTCCTTAGAGGTGTAATTTAACTGGCGATCTAACATGCCCATGGCCAGTATCAATGACAATTCACTCTTCAGTCTCCGTGAGTTCATCCAAAAAGTTAGAATGCATGGATAGATGACTGAAAAAGCGCAAGCACTTGCTATACGTATTTGGAGGCAGCAACAATGGGTTTTCAGGTTACCGTCCACTCTAACAATAATCCTAGTAAGCGGTAAAGTGAACTATCGGAGTGTACAGTCCTAATTATGTGAGCTACTAAGGGGTGGTTGTACAAACCAAGTTTATGACCAGTTTATGGTGATCTGTAGATCAATCATGTAAATTTACTTGATTACAGAACTACAGTGACCGTGAACTTGATTGATACAACCAGCCCTACGAGACCAAGATTGAAAAACTAGTGATCGGTCCCATTTCAAATTTTCTTTGGCTGTAAGTGGCAAATAGGGTAAACCCAATATGGGACGGAAGTGCTTCATACTTTTTGAATCGAAGAAGAGCTCTTAAAGAAGAGAATTTTCCCATTACTTTCTAGTAAATATATTTTCACTTTGAAAAACTATACCTTTACGTACTTAATCAAAAATCGTACTAATTAATAAATACTTAGTGCATTAATTAAAATTAAGTATTTTACTAATGCTCTAATTTAATTATAATTATAAATAGTATACCATGCCTAATGCGAAAGAACAAAAAAGTAAAAGAAATTGTTATCATCAATTTCTGAATTAAGTAAACGCGTCGTGTTTCGTATTCTTTAATTAAATCAAATTGACTTTTTTCAAATCTTACAAATTCATTGTTAAAAATCTTATAAATTGTGCTTGGCTAATTTTTTTTTTATTAAAATTCTTCGTACGCGAGACTTCACGGTCTTGAACACAGTTGCATAAACTTTTTTATTGTTAACTTCTTCACTTTTCAGTACAATTATTGCGTACTTACAAGTTACTCATGTCCTTAAGCTAAAAATTTAGATGTATAAATTACAAAAATTCATTAGGAATATCAGGGACGGACACGAAAAAAATTTAAATATATAACTCTTAAAGAAGAAGAAATTGTGAAGAAATGGCGACCTTAACCTGAACCTTGTAGCAAAAGTATGTAAATGAAGGCCGTTTCAAATAATTCATAATTATTTAAAACGTTAATTTAAATTTTTTGATCGTTAGAAAGTGAAAATATTTTGTTTTATCTTACTCAATCAATATTTAAGCGATCGGAAGTGTATTAAGAAAAGTGATTGTTCAGGAAATGCTAATTTTGTTAGATTAAACAGGCGTCTAATTTTACAGATAAAAGCGATCACACTTGTAGCAATATTTTGAAATTTTATTCAAGATTAATTACTGCAAATTAGCTTACAATGTACGTACCTATCTACTTCCTAAAGTTTGCGTTTTTATTTGCTATTTTTTAAGAGGGAACTTGCCGGTTACCAAAATATGAAATGAGAGGAATGCAGCAGAAATTATCCCTACTATCGTTTTTTTTTGGAAAAAAGAATGGAATAAAATACTACCTATTTGAAATTAATTTATATATAATTCGTCCAATTAAATAAGAAAATACCCCTTGTAAAGGAGTTTACAGGCGCCTCTGCTTCTAATCAGTGCTTTATTAGTTTAAGAGGAGCTTTGAGTCAAGAAACATACTTTTTAATGACTCTGTATGCTATTGAGGAGTAATTAAACTTAAACTTGAACTCCTAGAACCACTTAATTTAATTAAATCAGATAAAATTATTATCTTTTATATCAAATATTTAAATATTTTTATAGTTTTAATTAAAAGCTAATTCAAGTTGATAATTTATAACACTGTTCCTCTTTCTTTGTCACATTCCTGTACAGTAGGTTAATTTATTACATTTTTGAAAATTTGCAGTGGGCACTTCTTTTACTTTTACTTTTTTTTTCCAATAGGAAAGTGATATTTGATTGTTGATAAAAATGATGGGCAAATATTATTATTGTGTCGAGTACAATTTAATTATAATTTTAAAGTTACGGACGTTCACAAATTGTTACAAATTTATCAGATCTCGTCGATAATTACATTCTGTTACAAATCGTGAGTTTTGAAAAAGTTTCAAATCGTAAATTACTAGGTTAGAAAAGGAGAGGCCCAATAATTAATACACTTGAATCTTTCTATTCATAATGCATCGTACCTATTAGTCAAAAATTTATTTTCTTTATAATAATTGATATATTAATAAATTTATTAAACATTTCTGGAGGTCACAATTTTTTGAGTTTCATCTCTGGGCCTAAAAATTGTAGTTTTATTGAAGTAGTAGCGTCTTTTTAGAAGAAAAATCGACTTAAATAGGGGTGCGCCTATAAAGACTATAAAGCTACAACGATAAGTCATATTATGTGGTAAGCCAAGCCCATGAACTGAGACTGCTGCTGGCACAAATTATGGTAATAATAATTAAAAATAAAGAGTTTATAGGTAAGTATGTTTGCATAACAAAATAGTTTTTGTTTGAAAAATTCTCCTATACATTTAGGTTAGATTTTATGGTATAATTTCTAAAAAATGTGGTACTTAAGGTATGCCATTAGAAATAAATTGGGTTCAGACAGATTTTTATTCCCTATGATCTTTAAAATTAGAGACTATTGCAAAAATCCAAAAAATATGTTCAAGATAAAGGTTGGACTTAAGAACTACTGGTTTTGAAATTTTAATTTTTGGGGCATTATGCTTCCAAACGAGGCTTGGAAAATAGAAAAAAATTGATAATGTTTAAACTAACAAAAGCAGTATGTAATATAAAAAATTTAAAATTTCAAAACCACCAGTGTCAAAGTCTATTCTTTATCTTTGACGTGACACCTTATTTGTATAAAAATATTGAGTATTTTGAATGATCGTAGGGAATAAAATTCTAGTAACACAAATTAACGAAATCTATGTAGAAGGAAACTTATTTTGTAAATTGGAGAAACAATTAAAATTATAAATTGTAAGGACAAAATAATTAAATTAATAAAGAAATATTAAGAATCATTGGCAAAAATTGAAAACGTTTTAAACGTATGCACTTTGCAATTGGACTGTGGGCGATTGGCCGAAATAGGTAAATTATGGTAATTAGATAATAATTGTTAATTTAAAACATTAACACAATTATCCAGTTGAATTTGTGTTATTATTTTACCACTTTATTAAGTCACCTTATTCAAGGATAAATTAGAAATGCCGTAAATCAAATAAAAAATTTTTCAATTATGTATACAAACATTGTTAAAATTAATTAATGATGATGTATGTTAAGTTCATTTCAAACAATTGGCACTAAATATTTGATGATGACAATAAATAAATTTATTTGATGAGAAAATTTATAGTGCTATTATTATGTTGAATTACAATTGTAAATATCTGAACTGAAGTGCACCATAAATGTAATGAAGAATTATATAAATATTAATAAAAAACAAGAAACTATGTCAAAGGGTCATAATGTAAATTTTGTGCCAAATATGTCACCAATAATATCAAATCAAAAGAAATTCATGTCAATCAGCGATTTAATTCACGCTGTGTGCCTTCCATGTGACAAAATTACTAAAAGCAAATGCAAAAGCTATTTCAAAAGATCCTGTAAATTTGGTCCCAAATATGTCTCTAATGTTATTAAAAACTAAACAAGTTATGTCGATCAGCGACTTACGTGATGTTTGTGACAAAATTACTAAAAAATGCAACAGCTACGTTAAAAGGGGATGTAACATAAATTGTGTCCCAAATATTATCAAAAACAAAATCAAGTTGTTGCGAACAGTGCTAATGGAAGTTTGGTGCTATTTCTGTAAAAAAATTACCAAAAACAAGAGCGATATAGATATGTCGAAACTAGACAGAATTTAAATTTTGAGCCAAATGTGTCACAAATATTAATAGAACAAAAGCAAGTTATGTCGTTCAGCAACGTAAAATATAAGTTAGTTGTCGTTGTGTGTGATAAAATTACTAAAAACTAAAGCAAAATCTATATTTAAAAGAGATACAACGTAAATTGTGTTACAAATATGTCTCAAATATTTTTAGAAACAAAATCAAGTTATGCCAGACAGCGATAATGGAAGTTTGGTGCTATTTCTATGACAAAATAACAAAAAACCAAAACGATAGATAATGTAGAAACACGACAGAATTTTCATTTTGTGCCAAATATGTTACAAACATTCATAAAACAAAAGCAAGTTACTTCGACCAATGCCATACTGTAAGTTTGGTGCCATGTATATGTCAAAATTACTAAAGACAAAAGTAAAGGCTATCTCAAAAGTGACATAATGTAAATTTTGTGCCAAGTATGTCACAGATTAAAGAACAATATATACTATTTATTTATTTGGTGCCAAATATGGAACAGATATTGTCATAAACGGAATTAAGTTACATTTTACAGCATCTCTATGTAAATGTTGTGCCAAATATGCAACAAATCAATACCAAACATACAATTTATGTATGTATTGAAATGTTGTGTATTAGAAGAGGAAGCGTTCTTGTATTTTTTAAAAATAATTTTATAAGTAAAAGCTAAAAAGGGGGTTTAAAAATTTAATTACGTGTGTAACTCGGATGAGATGGTTTAATGGTAGTGATGGGTGATTATTTAATGTTGGTTCATGCATAGAGAAAGTCTATAAAATGTAAAATCAAGTCGAAAAAGTACTTATTACGTAAGAAATTGTACATACAAAAAAATACTAAATGCTATGTACGTCTTTCCTACTACGTGAAATGTTATACGAGTAAGATTTAAAAAATATTTTGAAAGTTTCAGTTAGAGCTTTTAGTGGATTTTAATTTAAATTTCATTTTTATGTAACTAAAAAATTGCAACTATTTCAAATTACTGGTGTGTGCATTATAAATTACCCACATTATAATAAGTGCATTATATAATGGCTCTTTAGAAAAGAATGCAGTTGTGTTAAGACAAGATTATACACTTTTTTCAACTCGAGGAAAGCTGTACTAGAAGTCGCTATGGGTAAAAGAATGTTGTTCTATTAATAAAACATTTTTCTTACATTTTCATTATTGGAAAATCCCTTTTAAGTATTGTTTTTAAATAGACTTTGTTTATGATGTACAATTTACCTAATTACATACGCAATTGGTTAATAAAATAATGACCCTGATTGAAGTACAACTAATTATCTACCTATCGACCTAATTCGTTTTGAAAGGCTTTACATGCCCTATTGGGAATGTTGTTATTTTTGTATCAATTGTTTTTCAAACAATTTTTTTTAAATGTAGGTATGATGAAAGATGCAAGTAGTTAAATTTCACCTCTTCTTATTCTTATTCACATACAGTTTAATACATAAATAAATTAAATAAAAAAGATTAGGATACATTTTGAACCTATAATTATTATTTAAGTAGGTAGATTTGTTATATAAGTTGAAAAAATATATATTAATCCGGAAATATTAGAAAATGTCATGCATTCCCAGCTTAAATTTTCTAGATCTATAATTACCTACAAATAAATATTTAAAAAAAATTAGTTAATCTAAATGTAATGTACTTTTTATATTACACATAATATGTTGAATAACTTGAAGTGTATTACTTGTACAGATATACAGGGTGATTTAAAAAAAAATAGTACCAAAATTGGGATCTCAGAAACGGTAAGAGATGCGAGATTGGTTAAATTAGCAAAAAGTCGCATATTAGAATCATAAGAATCTGTTTAGAAAATTATGTTTTAGTCGTTATTTTTCATGGTAAAAAATAACATCAAGTAACGAATTAACATAACCCAACATAACATATTTTAACGAAAATTTTAAGATATAAGGTTCTGGTTTGGTATCCGAATTTATACAAGCTAACTGAATAATTTTCTTTAGAAAAAACAATAGGTTTTCATAAGAAAATAAAAAGTTGAACGTAGCGACGCTTACCGTCGAAGTGACAAAATATCGAGTTTGGTATCATTTGATACCTCTTTTTACCTCCTAAAAAATTTTCCCTGCAATTTCGTGACTAGACGAGAATTTTGCACCCTAAGAATATTAAATATCAGATGTGCTGTGCTTGAAGTTTAGAAAACAAGACACCTGAACATATTATTGTCACGATTGGTTTTGTGACTCTTAAGAGACTCTCAGGTTGTATCAGGATAATTGGTGGTTTACAAATGTACGTCAAGAGTTACAATAAAATACAATTTTATAAACCTGACTTCCCGACTTCAACTCTTAACTACTCCATCACAACTGCCGATTGGCGACTCAGGGCCGGACTGGCTAATGATTGGCCCCATAGCCTCTAGCCCATAGAAAATTGAAAATTTTTGGAATTTTCAAGGTCAACGAGCTTAGATCAACTTTAGGAATTTTTAAAGATATTTTTGTACAATAAAATTAAGCAATTCATTAAGCAAAACAAAAAAGTTGTGCATGTGTCCTCTGCCCTCATCTAAAGTGAAACGCACTGTATGTTTATTATGAACTTTTTCTTCATTTTGATTTTTTCATTTATTTTCATGTGGTCCCATTTTCACTTGGCCCCACCGGCGATTGCCGATCAACCGCTCTCTATGAGCTCGTCCATCAACTGGCCTTCTTGGAGCTCATTTCCTAACCCTTATATTAATTCTTTATTTCCTAATTAAAACTGTTCTAAATGCTATCTTGCGAATAACTAGCATTCCTTTCCTTGTGAACTTGCAACAGCTCAAACTACTGTTCTAGTTATTGCAATGTTTGTTTCCTACTTCCTATTACCTAATTATTAAATAGCACATAGTTTGCTATGTGTGACAATATCATCATTTTTAAGTGGATTCATATTGAAAGACTTTTGGGTCGAATACCAAGAATAAGCACCACCCTTCCGGCCAGAATTATCAATTATTAAATAAGTGAATTGGCTTGAGAGCTGATAGACCCAAATAAGTGTCATAAATCCCAAAAGTTAAAATTCCTTCCGTTTTATAATCCAAAATTTAGAATTTAGATAGGGCTAACCAACGCGTGGTACTCTTGTGGAACTTAGAGTTAGTTTTTGATAAAGACTTTCACATAACACTAGTATAAGATCTAGCTCACACAAGACGTCGCGTCGCGGATTTGCCCATTGGGTCTTGGAAAACTGATAAGTCATATTTTTACGAGCTGTTACATGTTACCAAAGTTGATGTTTGATGCGGGTTTTGGCCTGTGTACGTCATCAGGCCGCACTTCTTCTAAAATGACGAAGAAAAGACAGCTACGTTCATTGGTGTTGCTATTGGCAAATTATAACTGACCTTTTGGGACCTGTTGCCCGAATTAAAAGATTTTGCTTTGGAAGACATGTGGTTTTAACACTTGAGTGATGAGTCATACTTTCACCTCCCCTTGACGAGCACAACTGGCGTATTTGGAATTTTGATCAAGGAAACCCCATAAATGTTTCAAGAGAGGCTGTTACATGCTACCAAAGTTGATGTTTGATGCGACTTTTGGCCTGGATACGTCATCAGACCGCACTTCTTCTAAAATGACGAAGAAAAGACAGCTACGCTCATTGACTTTGCTATTGGCAAATTATAACTGACATTTTGGGACCTGTTGCCCGAATTAAAAGATTTTGCTTTGGAAGACATGTGGTTTCAACACTTCAGTGATGAGCCATACTTTCACCTCACCTTATCGAGCACAATTGGCGTGTTTGGAATTTGAAGCAAGGAAACCCCATAAATATTCCAAGAGAGGCTGTTACATGCTACTAAAGTTGATGTTTGAAGCGCTTTTTTACCTGGACACGTCATCAGGCCGCACTTCTTCTAAAATGACGAAGAAGAGACAGCCATGCTCATTGGCTTTTGATATTGGTAAATTATAACTGGCTTTTTGGGACCTGTCGCCCGAATTAAAAGATTTTGCTTTAGAAGACATGGGGTTTCAACGGAAAGGAGCCACATGTCATATAGCTCGTTAAACAATGGAGATTTAAGATGTAAAGACTTTGCAACGTCGAAGGTTCAACGAGACCTTAGGAAATTCTATAAACAAAAAGTAATGTTAAGAGAACCTACGAAAACGAAAAGATTCTTTCACGTTTGGTCAGAGATGCGGATGATCTGATAAAATGATTTTAAAAGCGTTAGAGCTTCAAACTCAGGTTGAAAGAGAGTCTCAAGGGCTAACATTATGTCCTGTAGTATTTATGACGAAACAAACAGCACTCTTAACTGTACAGCAGTTTTCAACTAAAAAAAAATGATAAAAATTGTTACTAAACAAAGCCACGTCGTGTGGCCCTAAAAATTAGAAAATGAACAATTAATAAAACAATTCGTATCACCTTGATGTGTACGTATAGATGCGCTAAGTAGCACAGTGTTACCTTTTATTATTTTAATCGTGCTCATCAACAAAAGTAAAACTAGAATTGATTTCTATTCCAATCAACTTAAAGAATTCTTTTCATATAATTAAAATAGAGCGAAAGAAGACAAGGCCGTTGTTAAATTATATTTTACGTAACCAAAACCGAGAGTTTCACTGCCAAGATCGTAGCTTATTATTTTCACATAACGATTTACTTGCGCCTTTAATTATAAATTTTATAATTATACAAATTTAGCAAAATAGGCCTTTTTGGATTATTTTGTTTGTAGGAATGAGGAAATTATAAAAAGTTGTGTGCGGTACCAACCACGCTTTTCGGATCGCACTCTCGAAATGGTTGTACGGAGTACGGAGTATTTGGAGAAAGCTTTTCTTTATTGAATTTCTTCCTTGCATAACGTTGTATATTTGTAACTTGTGTAACAGGCAAGCGGTACGAGAAAAGTTAATACCTATGTGTATAAGGTAAGAGTAACAAGTTGTTGTATGTCATTCGTAATCTGTCTGTGAACCGCGAGTGAGTTTTCTTGATTCCTGTGAGTAGGTCAGTTATGTTGATCAATTAGTGTTTATCTCATTTGGATTAATTTTTTTTTCAAAAACCGGCATTATTATTTATTTATAAGGGCCGAAAGAAAGTTATTTTGCTAATTAGTGTTGCGTTTTAAAAGAAAGTTTTTTTTAAAACTTATACAAATTCTTTATTATTGTTTTCGTTTAAAAATTTGTTATTTTTTTGAAAATGTGTATCTATTTTTGAATTTTTCAGTTATACGCATACAAAAATTCCAATTCAGCTGATTATGAGCAAACAATGCCATTAGCAGAATAATTGGGTATTTGGGACGTTATGTCGTATGTGTATAAATAAAGCAGTGACAATTTTTTGTGATTTCTTCTAAACTACGAAAATGACTGAAATGTTAACAATTAAACTTCTTGTATTGTTTATAACTGTGAAAATAATATCGGCCGGCATTTTAGATCCATTTAATTGGGCACGAGCCGATAGACTTGAGGTTAACATACCATGGCTACCTTGTAAGTATTTATTTTTATTAATTTTATTTAAACACCCTGTATAATAGAAAATTTTTATTCTTAAAATAACTTAAGGTATTTTCCATTGTTTACTAACAAAGACTATTGACTCCGTGTATCAATTTATTAATAAATCAAAATTTTTACCACTTTAGGCAGAAACGATGATTTTTGATACAAGCGCAATTTATTTAAATTTTCGTAAACATAAACTTTCTTTAAGTATAAAATACAAAAGGAACCAATCCTAATTAGTAATTAATATTCTAAACACTTTCTGTTTATAACAAACACCGTGGTTGGATTTTATAGTGTTTTAAAACACTGTGCATCAATTAATTAAAAATGCATTTTTTGAAAAATTTCAAAATTAATTACTTCACGGCATTGTAAATTGTAATTGTTTTGGCATTAATCGAGATGAAAGTTGATCAAATCGATTGCAACAGTTCTTTCTTGTTATAATATCTTGAACTTCAATTTGTTACAACATTTATTTATTTATTTATTGCTTATCCGACAGACCAAGTCGGAAAAACTTTCTGCTATCTGTCTGCCTGTACGTCTATCTTATTGTCTGTCTGTATATTTCCCGACGCCTTATCTGATTTTATACCTAATAGTAGACTCAGTAAACGTTTCCAATATAAGGAACAAAATGAAAAAAAACAACAAAGTTTGTTGTTTTAAATTTTTTTTTGATTTAGGGGTGAACAACATTTAACGTTTAAAATAGTCTATCACGGTTAATATTTGTAGTAAAGAAATAAAAAATAAGGCAAATTAAAGGTAATTTCATAAACTTTAAAATATGTTAGTATAGATTTGATAAAATTGATATTTTCCGAGTTATTTACAAAAGACCGATAATCAATGATTTCGAGAAAGGTGAAAGAAGAGTTTCAATTTCTAAACCGCTGGTAATTTAGTTAATATTTGCTGTAGAAAGATTAAAATAGAGCATATTAAAGGTCATTTCATAGGTTTCATAAAATGTTATGATAGATTATTTAATCAATTTGATATTTTCCGAGTTATTTTCAACATATCGAATAATGCATGTTTTCGGCGACAGGTAACAGAAAAATTTGAGTTTTCAAAACGTTGTAACTTGGTTTGTATTTGATGTAAAAAGATCAAAAACAAGGGAAATTAAAGGCCACTTCATAAGCTTCAAAAAATGTTAGTGTAGATTGTTTGATAAAATTGATATTTTCAGAGTTATTTTCAAAATACCGAAAAATGAATGAATGAAAAGGTAATGGAAGAGTTTCAGTTTTCAAAACGCTGTAAATCGGTTAATATTTGTAGTAGAATAAGATTTAAATTTTAATGGTTATTCATAAAGTATGGGGAAATCTTGATTTAAAACCAATTTCATTTCCGCAATGAATAATGTGATTGCTGTGGGTGTATACAAAACTATTTCAAGAGATGCAACAGATCCTTTGATAACAAGAAGTCAGTAAGCCCTTATCATATTATCCAATTTCTCTTTTAGAAACAGAGATCACAGTAGCCCTAGCCTAGAGATTTGTTGTATATCTACATCATCTTATTCAAAGTTTAGTCAGAAGTCGAAATCCGAACGCAATAAAGCGATGACCATGGCTTTAGGTCATAGAATCATAATTTTCTGCTTTTCTTATTATTTTAGGAAAAAAAACTTCAAATAAAATGTATAGAGCATAAAATTTTGCATGTAAATCAATAAACTGAATTAATTTTCCATACTTAGGTAAAGGCGGAAATTAGATATGAAAAGATCGGAAGGCCTCGAGTACGATTTCCGGGTTGGGTAGATATTTTTCAAATGTCCGAGACCGAAATTTTCTTGTCTAATTTCGGGATACAATGAAAAATGCTGTTTCTAGTTGGCGTAGGGAAACTGTAATCAAGTCTACACATAACACACACGGCTAATAAATAGCCATAGCGGTTTTGATGCCGCTACCTTAATTTTAAACAAAATGTCGAAAATTACCTCAAACTAGCGATGCGGCCATGGTTTCTTTTAAATTAATTTAATAAATTTGACACTGACAAATAAATGCTGTCAATGAACTAACGAAACATTAGAAATTGTTTATCAAAACCCATGGCTATCTCTGTTTTGAGGTTATTTTCGACATTTTCGTTTATCTAATTTTTGTCGTCACAAAGCAAGCAAAATTAATTTTGTTTATTGATTAAGAATCACAATTGTATTCTCTATAAATGCTATTTGAAGTCTTTCTGTGTAAAATAATTAGGGTAGGAAAATACTATGATTTTCCGAGAGCTATAGTCACGCCCTGTATGTTAATGACACCTATAACACAGAGCCAGACTGTGTTATCAGGGCAAGTTCAAAAAATTTCAAGGGAGGATGAATAGCTAAAATCAGGGTTTTCTTTCTTTTAGATTTGTATTAATCCGTTGACCACTGAAATCTCTTCTGAAGATGGAAGTTTTTTTGTCCAAAGTTTGCAAAAATTTGACTTTCTCTAAACCAATGTTTTGCTCTTCGGTACCAATTAGGAACTTATCGTTTTATTATTATTGCGCAATTCTTAGCAAGCTCTGGCTAGAACAGGCTTAAAATTTTCAAAGGCATGCTCAGTCTGCCCTGGCGTACCCCTGGCTACGGCCCTGCTAGAACAGGATTATAATAACGATAATTAATTTACACAGATAGGTACTATACAGAGTGTTTCAAGAACGTTATCCTACTTAGAAGACTTGTGGAACAGTGGCACCTCTTTATATGAATCTTGGTTTACAATGGTACTACTCTCTCTTTGAGTCAAGATTATGGCGAAATGAGTGATAAAGCTAAATAAAATACCTACTGAAACGACATAATATAAATTAAAAATTAAAAGTTTTATAGCCGGTGAACCGGTATACTATAAAGCTCTCGATTAACTAAAGTCAGCATTAAACTTAACATGGATCGTATGAATTGCACTAATTAACAATCAATGGTTATTGGTCAATATCAACTGTTTTACCCAAAACTAAAAAATGACAATTTAAAGTTTTTCAAGACACCTTTTCAAAGAAATTACATTTTCGTTAATTGTTAATTAATGATTGATGAAAAAGTTTCCGCTATTAAAGTCTAAGTACCCACATTATTGACAATGAAAAACATCATTGACCCAAAACGATTAATATTAATCTAAAAAGGACTACTTTTTTTGACGATAATTTAAATAACTTAGGCACCATTTACCACAAGATTTTTTTCTATAAAACAAGTTAATTTTAAAAACAAACATTGGACATTACTTATCTAATTAGAATTAACAAACAAATTATTACGTAATTAGTCACCGTAAAATTTATACCATTTTTAGTGTCAAAATTGTTTAAGAAAAAATGTTATTTTAATAAATTGCAAAATTTCTTATAAATTACATTTATTGGTTAAATTACAAACCGATATGACATTAAAAAAAGCGTTATATAATAATAATTCTAATTTGTTTACAATTTGGTCTTGAGCAAAAACAAGGAGGAAAATTTGATTTATCCATGTCGAGTTTGAATAGGCCCAAGAGCAACACATTGCACTGCAAATTAATTCTTTGGTAACATAAAAATAGAAAATAACTCTGTTATTTATATTAAAATAGTTAATTATGAAACAATCGAATAAACTGCTCTTTCCTAAATTGGTCTTTTTTCAAAATTGAAATTATCTTCATTAATAAAAAAGTTATAAGCTTTTAAAGAAACTATGGTTGAAATCTATGGTGCTAATAATTTAAAAAAAAAAAACAAAAGAGCATCGAGTTGACCATAAAATTGGACATAATTTTTCCCAGTTAACCGACTTCGTAACTCTTACGACTATTTGACTAACTAGTATCGTACTAACTGTTAGTAACTTAATCAACTCAAGGAGCAAAAGCACGCGAATCTAAGCTTTAACGTCGTGCATTTTCGTGCTTTTGCTCCTTGATTTGATTCAGTTACTAACAATTAGTATGATATTTAGTCCATGTCAAATAGCCCTTACTGTTGCCGAGATCCCCATGCTGTACAATGCGCATGTGAACGTGGACGCGTGGACACACTGCCTTACGCCAATAAGTTGGTAAAAAAATGGTACTATCGTAGAAAGCTATTATACGTAATGATACAGAAACATCAGAAATTACTAACAAACAGAAAAACAAATTAAAGACACTGATGGATTATCTAAGCAAAAGCTGTAATAGTTTGAAGGCTATAATATCGAAGTAAAGGAAGGAAAAGAATGGACATAAAGAGACTGATACTCGAATGAAAACTGATACAAAAAATAAAAGATAGCAAACAAGGTCAAGCAATATTGAATAAAGAAGTCAAAAAAACTATAAGTGCTTTAGAGAACTGAGAGAACTGGCGTAGAAAAGTCGAGATACGATGGCACATGTGAGAAAACTCTGATAGGCAATGACCACGGTGTAAGATATAGAAAGAAGGGGGGACACTTAAGCGCAAAATTGAATTAATTGTTATTAAATGGACTACCATAATTTGAATTTTGACGGAGCACCTTGTGTAATTTGAAGGGGAGGTAATGGCACATAATCAATAAATCTTAGAAAAATAAAAAGTAACTTTGTTTTTAATATTTTTTCGCGGAGCACAGTTTGGTAAACCCTGGTTTAGACTATTACTTATACCTAAACAGAGTCTAAACAAACCATTTTGGTCGTCAGCTACTTATTAGCTTCTAGTGCGTGGCCACGTCGACGCACCGCACCTCGAACTACCTCTAGCACCTCACTAGCGTTGCATAGACATAATAAATAAAAAAAAAATTTATATGAGAGTGTATGGGGCGAGGTGGATCGGTTATATGCAATGTAGCCAGTTATTTATTTTCTTTTTCGGTGCCATACTAATTGCGATGTTAGGGGTCGTTCAACAGTTTAATAATCGCTCATTTTCTCTGTTTCTCTGGTGAAAATAGAAGGAGAAATCCGAAAAGTATGCAATTCAGGCTAAGGTCACCTGGACTAAGTTAAAGCATTGATGTAACCCTTGAGTGATCCTTTGAGTTGAAGACTAATCTAATTCAGCTTCTAATGAATTATTTCTACTGTTCATAAGATGATTTTTATTAATGGCATAAAATAGCATAACTTTTGCCCATGGCCACGGGTCGAGCCTTGTAGAACTAATTTATGGGTTATTATTAATGACCCGTAAATTATGATAGACTTGATCATCGTTACATAGACCCAGTGGTTAGTGGACCATACTTTAAATTTTGGTCCCCATTTTTCAATCTTGTATTCGGGATCGGAGATATTTTCTCCTTATTAACGGTTACATTTTTTATGTGTAGTTTCCAGAGTGAGTTGGTAGGTGGGTGATTATTTCCAATTGCAAGTTAGTAATCTCATCCCCAATAGCTACTTAGAGTTACATCACAGACTAATTTGCAGGATTAAAACTTTCCTTACCACAGCACCAATTTTAAAGTTACGTTTCTATGTTTCTCTTGGATGACTACGGCGCGGCGTCCCACATACCCCAAGTTAAATGATTTATGAATTTTCTGTAGGTACTTGAAACCATCAATAAATAAAAAATTTGATTGATCACTGATCACTGATCACCTACTTATTGAAAGGTAACTAAGAATATTTTGACCTCGTGTAATGCTCATGTATCGATAGAGGTAATACTCTTATGTGTTAAACCAATTACGTTAATTTCATAAGTCTTAGTAAGCAGTATCTATAATAAATTAATTAATAATTAAGAAACAATCAATTACAAATAGATGGAACACGCAAGGAAATAATTTATAATTAAAAAATTCTTCGAGAATTAACTTCCTCGATATTATTATTTATTGAAAGTAATAATTTAATTGTAGAAAATTATTAAACTATGTAACATTTAAATAATCTTATAATTAAAAATTAAATGTAATTTATTGTAATTAAAATAATGTATTATTATTAATTTTTCAGTTGAAAACGAAACAAGATGTTACGACGAATTGGGATGTTTAAACATTACAAGAAATTGGTATCATTTAATTAACCGACCATTTAACGTATTTCCTCTTCCCAGATCTGTGATAAATACTAGATTTGTATTGTATACAAGACTGAACATTAATGAGGTAAGTTTTATTAATTATTAATTACGGTGAAATTATAGGTTTGTTTTGAAAGGTGTAAAAGTGGGTTTGCTAGTGGTTCACAGGCCATAACAGGAGGTCAGAGCGTTTCCTCTGATTACTTAGAGTGTTTGAATTTCGATCGCTGATTTTAACCAAGTGGTGTTATTACATTCAGTTTGTTGCAACATTCCATACATAATTTTCCAATTAGGCTTTTGGCAACCATGAAGGCTTGTTTTAGTTCCTAAACTTTGAATAGTTAGAAACCGAATAATTCTGCCACATTTCTACCATATCTCTAGGGTCTAACATAAAATAGTAAAAGAAATTGAATGATCTACAACTTCTATTCTGAAGATTTTTACTGTAAAACGAAGAGCTGAAGCTCTAAAGGCAAAAGTTTGACAAAAAACGTGAAGCAAAATTTTTTTTGTCACACATTAACGATTTTTGCGAGCGGATATCTCAAAAATTATAAGGAATAGAAAAAAAATAATTAGAAACAATTTTGTAGAAAATTTTATAAGCTTTTATTTTGCTAAGAATATTTTTTTCTCTAAGTTTCACCGTTTTCGTGATATAGGTGAAAATCCCAAAAACCAAACTTTTCCACCTCCTCCCTTTTTTAGGCATATAGCTAGGGCCGGGGGGACTTTTAGTACTTTTACCTTCTAACTAGTCTAAACACACATCCTTGAAGAACGACATTCCACCTTCTTCCATGTCCTCTATACCCCCTTTTGGGCGTCCGTACTGCAAGACAGATTTATGTTGGCAAGGGGTGGGAATGCGGGATACCTAAATTGGTATTTATACCCTCCAGTGCAGTAGTACACGTACTACAGGTATACTATTTTAAGATGAGGAGCGGTAGGGATAAGTTCGCGCAGGTTTGGCCACGCCCCTTTAATAATTTAATACGTTGACTACGGCGTTGGATGGGAAAATACCAATTTAGGTATCTGGGCATCCCCTCATATCGTCAGCTTAAAATATTTTACCTCTATTTCAATTATTAAAAGGGCGTGGCCAAATCTGCGCCAACTTATTTCTACCGCTTGTCATCAGGGATTTGTTTTGCAGCATCAGATAATAACTTTTTCTATCTTGATTAACTAATCTGGATGACATTGAATGCAGAAATACGAAATTTGACACCTTCTGAGCGTTTAGGCTGATTTTTCAATTTTTCCGGAGCCTAAAATCTAAACTCCTTCAACTTTTGAATGGAACTTTATAAGATTTTTAAATTGGTATATTTGTTGAAAGGTCAATGACAGCTGAAAAGATAGATACTTTAATGTAGAAGATAGTTATACATATAATGAGATGATATGGTGAGATGATATGATGAGATGATATGATGGGATCATATGATGATATGATATGATGAGATAATATGTTGAGATGATATGATGCGATGATATGATGAGATGATATGATTAGGTGATATGATGAGATGATATGATGAGATGCTATGATGAGATGATATGATGAGATGATATAGTGAGATGATATGATGCGATGATATGATGAGATGATATGATGGAAAGATATGATGAGATGATATGATGAGATGATATGATGAGATGATATGAAGAGATGATATGATGAGATGATATGATTAGGTGATATGATGAGATGATATGACGAAATGCTATGATGATATGATATGATTATGATTAAGATAGATACGTCAATGCAATGTCATTCAGATTAGTTGAGTTCAAAATTTCGAGTAAGTAGTTGAGATCTGATGCAGGTAAACTGCGTTTAAAATCCAAATGTTAACGTTGAAAAAAGGCAAAAAATGTAATGCCTCTCCTGATTTCCTGAACTTATTAATTAATGTTTATCCTCGTACAGAAGTATTAAAATACCCATAAAATTTAATTAATATTTCTTTTTTTAAATTAAATATTATGTGGGAACGTAAACAAGCGCGAAGTGCTAAACTTCCGCTTTGCCGCTTTCCGATTCTATATAAAAACGAAAATCTCATTCTTTCGGAAATATTTTTCAAGATTTATGACTTTATTTTGGAATTATTATTGACTTTAACTTTGGAAGCGATACTTAAATTTTTTGGAACATTTTACAGTTCATTTAAAAATAATAATAGAAGCTGAGAGCCCTCTGAGAATTATTGCTAGAATCGATTCTAGTTATTAAACAGGTTTCTTGTAAATAACTCAAAAAGTATTCAATTTAACAAAAAAAGTATACAAATATTTTTTGTAGCTTATAAAATTTTGTTTAATTTGGTTTACTTCTGAGCCTGCTATGATAAACACTAACCAAGTTACAGCATTTTTAAAATTGAACATTTTTCCACCTCTATTCAAACTCGTGATCTTTAGATTGTTTTTTTTAAAATTAACTCCTAAATAATATCGTGAATTTTTTACTATTTTTGCTATAGTGCAATGGATGAATATGGCTGCAGATATAGATGAAAGGAAGCTGTTACTTTTGAGAATTTAATTTAACCACTAGTAGTTTAGGTTCAATTTTCTATACAAATAGTTAGCAATGCAAAAGTTATAAGGTTTTTTTAAATAATTAATTAATTTCCTAGCAAGTTTATTGTATTTACGATTTCTAAATAATTACATTTATTTAAATTAATTATTTAATTAGACTTTTTTTTACAAAAATAACATGCAGCTAGGGAACTTCTTTATTTTAAACTTTTTAGCGATTTAGATTTCACGACTAATTATAGCTTTTACACACAATTTTTTAATTCAGTTAACAATAACAATAAGTTTTAATTTTACTTTATATTTTTTTGACAATTTTCAAATTCCATTGTTTATTTTTTGTTATCATAGCTAACTGGTTTATTAATTAACGGAAGATTTTAGTTTACGCCTCTTTTAAATTAGAAACCTTTCTATTCAATTCTTAATTAAAATAAATTTTTAATTGAACTAGGAAATTTTTTATCTTATTTATTTATTATTAATTTGAGAACTTAAGTGATTTAGGAACAGACCAAACGAGTTAATAAAAATTTGTAAGTTATTCACTTTCTTTGTTTATAAGTAAACCAAGCGATAGTGATTTAAATAGCGAAAGCATTCTATAATAATCATTTTTTAATATTTTTTAATAGCATTTTTTCCCTCTTTAGACGTTATTAAATTGTTCGTATTGAAGTAATATTATTCAACTATAATTTCTCTTATGTCACAGTGAATTGGAAAAATAAAAAATTATTTTTAGAGATCTGTGCGTTTTGATCTCTTGTGTCAATCTTAATTTAATTAGCACTAAATTATGCTTAATTAACACGCATTTAAAAAATAATCAAATTCTGAAGCAACAGTCTTAAAATTTCTATAGTTGCTCTTAATTCCGTACTCCGTACGTAAAAAGAGATATTAATTTGTTGAAATTACATCGGCACTTTTCTAATTAATTTTCTTCCCATTGGCTCTATTAGTGCGTTTTTCCTTAAAATATTGCTCAAAAAACGTAAAACAGATACTTCATGCACTCTAGAGCGTTTCTAAAATTATTATGCACACTTTACACATATCTATCGGCATTACAACTTACTCGACTCAATTAAGTGAATTAATGAGGTGAAAACCAAAATTTGGAACAAATCGACCAGTTACAATATTTATTTCTGAAAACAAGTGAGTTTTCAACAACAACAAGAGCAACAAGAAAGTTGCTTTGCTCCTAGGGAGAAGTTCTAATCTTGGACTGAGATGTGCGTTTTGAACTGTGCTCTGTTGTTGATTGGTCTGAATATAGCACTTTTTTTTCAATTTCAACGTTACTTAGCACGTTGTACATTGAATGGGCGATGATAGAATAATAGATCGTAATGGTGAAAAGTCCAGAAAGAAACCGCCTTCCCGGAAGTACTTTGAACTTTTAGAAGCAATTACTACTCGTGTTCGGACTAAAATTCCTCTATAGCGACTGACCGATAAGCACACTCGCATATTTTCTATTTTTTTATTTTTCTGGAAGCAAATTTATTACTGAACTATTCGTATAACCTTTAAAATATCTGGAGGCGTACAATAGAAATTGATGAAGTCGTCGTGGGATTTACAGTTTAACAAGATGTTATTGTAACGTTTGAGAAATTAGCTTAGAGCACTTATTCAACTCATTATGCATTATTAAGCATATAGGAAACGTCTTAAAAGTGGCAAAATGGGGTTGTCACAGACTTTCACGATAATGTTCGACGTCGAAGACAAAGAACTAGTAATTGAGAAGTATCGATATCGCATTGCAGACTATATTGCATAATTCACTTTGCTGTACGTGTAGTTAACATCAGTTACAGTTAACTTATTTTCACATCAAAGTGCAGAAAATGTATTGTTAGTAAAGGAAATATTTGAATACTACCTTTATTCCAGTGAACGACCGCTTAAAAAAGGGGTTAGAGGGCATAGAAGAGGGTGGAAGTTTTTCTTCAGAGATGTGTATTTTTACTAAAAATACTAAAAGTCCCAGATCCTAGCTATATGACCTTAGTCATATAGTCATAGTCATATAGACCTTAGTCATATAGCTAAGTCATCTCCCTACCTTAGTAGGGAGATGGTAGAAAAGTCCCGTTTTAGTGGTTTTCACATATATCTCGAAATCGGTGGGTTAGAAGGAAACAATTATTCTGAAAAAATCCATATCGTGAAAACAATCATGCGTGTGGCGAAAAGAACTTCACAATTTTGTCTAGATTCATTTGTATCGAAAAGAATTATTTCTGCTACAATTGAGAATTGAAGATCTTTTTTTGAATATAAGAACAGTTTTCTATTCCTGAATAATTACTATATCAAATTAATAAAACAAAAGATCAGCTCTATGCGTTATTTAGGAACTGAGAAAAAAAATGTTTTTGAAAGATTTAGGACATGAAAATCCCAAATTTTGTAGATTTACTTGTACAAAAAAAATTATTTCTGCCACAATTAAAATCCTTTTTTTGAATATAAAACAGTTTTCAATTCCTGAATAATTACTCTATCAAATAAAATAAAGATCAGCTCTAAGCGTTATTTAACAACATTGATAAAAATTGTTTTTTAATAAATTTTAGTGCATGAAATTCGCAAATTCTGTATAGATTTACTTGTACAAAAAAAAATTATCTCTGTCACAATTGAAAACCTGTTTTAGTAAATCAAATCAGTTTTCTATTCCTGAATAAATACTAATCAAATAAAAAAAGATCAGCTTTATGCGTTATTTAATAACTGAGAAAAAAATGTTTTTGAAAGATTTAGGACATGAATATCTCAAATTTTGTAGATTTAGGTACTTGTACGAAAAGAATTATTTCTGTCACTATTGAAAATCTTTTTTTGAATATAAAACAGTTTTCAATTCCTGAATAATTACTCTATCAAATAAAAAAAAGATCAGCTCTAAGCGTTATTTAACAACATTGATAAAAATTGTTTTTTAATAAATTTTAGTGCATGAAATTCGCAAATTCTGTATAGATTTACTTGTACAAAAAAAAATTATCTCTGTCACAATTGAAAACCTGTTTTAGTAAATCAAATCAGTTTTCTATTCCTGAATAAATACTAATCAAATAAAAAAAAGATAAGCTTTATGCGTTATTTAATAACTGAGAAAAAAATGTTTTTGAAAGATTTAGGACATGAATATCTCAAATTTTGTAGATTTAGGTACTTGTACGAAAAGAATTATTTCTGTCACTATTGAAAATCTTTTTTTGAATATAAGAACAGTCCTCTATTCCTGAATAATTACTCTATCGAATAAAAGAACAGATCAGCTCTATGCGTTATTTAACAACTGAGAAAAAAATGTTTTTGAAAGATTTAGCACATGAAATTCCCAAATTTTGTATAGATTTCCTTGTACGAAAAGAATTATTTCTGTCACTATTGAAAATCTTTTTTTTTAATATAAGAACAGTCCTCTATTCCTGAATAATTACTCTATCGAATAAAAGAACAGATCAGCTCTATGCGTTATTTAACAACTGAGAAAAAAATGTTTTTGAAAGATTTAGGACATGAAATTCCCAAATTTTGTATAGATTTCCTTGTACGAAAAGAATTATTTCTGTCACTATTGAAAATCTTTTTTTTAATATAAAATTCTATTCCTGAGTAAATACTCTGTTAAATAAAAAAAGATCAGCTCTATTCGTTATTTAATAACAAAAGAAAAAAATATTTTTGAAGGATTTAGCGCATGAAATTCGCGAATTTAGTGTATAGTCGAAAAACAAGATTCATGCAGATTCGTGAGTTTACAATAATTAAGTGTATATTACCACCATGCCCCCTAACTACTCCTAACACATTCCAGAAGAAAAAAATTTCACATGGATATTGCCTATACCCATACCCACTTTGTCGTTCATTTTTGACTTATCAGTGCACCAGAGGGAGTGCTCTCTTTTTAACCAGAGCCTACCTAATATATTTCATATTCTGAATTCTGATGAGGTTATTGAGTTTTCTTAACACTTTATCATAAAATAATTTATTATAAAAATGCCTAAATTAACTATCTACTTAACATTCAATTCTTGTCAAGTGTAACTTTTATAAAATAAACCACCGAGTGAGTGTCAAGTCAAGAGTGCGTTCATGAATACGAATTAACAAAATTTCAATTTGAGCCAAATTGTGATTGCGTGATTAATTATTATCTCTTTTTAAATTCCAGGGCCAAATAATAAAAGCGCAAGATGACAAAACATTAAAAAAATCAAATTTTAATTCCAAGAAAAAACTTAAATTTATAATTCATGGTTTCATCGATACGCCATTATCGAATTGGGTAATTGTTTTTCAAATTGTAATTCTATAGGAAAATTAATGTAATTTTTTATAGGTTGGTGACATGAAAAATGAGTTACTTAAGGCTGAAGACTTAAATGTAATTGTTGTCGATTGGGCCGGAGGAAGTTTACCGCTTTATACGCAAGCAACCGCAAATACTCGTTTAGTTGGTTTAGAATTGGGCTATTTAATAAAATACTTGATTGTAAGTTAATTTATTTCAATCTTTTTTCCAATATTTATGTTTATCAATTTTTAGAAAGATTACGGTGTCGATGCTCGCGATGTTCACATTATAGGACACTCTCTAGGTGCTCACACTGCAGGTTACGCCGGAGCCATGATAGCTGGATTAGGCAGAATTACGGGACTCGACCCAGCTGAACCTTACTTTCAAGTTAGTAGCACAAAATTTTATTTTGGATTTATGCTTAATTGGTTTTTATTTTGTAGGGGATGCCAGCTCACATAAGGTTAGATCCTACAGACGCAGAACTTGTGGATGTGATTCACACCGATGGCAAAAGTATCTTCTTCCTGGGTATGTCTATGTTTGGTAATTGAGTTTTAGTTTGTTTTATGTTGCTAACTGCTAAAAGAATGGCTATTAATATGATTGGTTGGTTAAGATTTTCCTTGGAGCTTACAGAAAAGGAGCGTTTATATGATTTAGCACAAATATAATTTGATGGGATTTTTAAGCACGTAGATGGCATAACAATTAATTATACAGAGTAGAGATACTTTTAAAACGTGAATTTGTTTTAAAACTCTCTTTTCTAACTTTATTGGTGCCTTAAATGGGCTCAAATAGTCAAAAGAGCCATTTTCATTGCTCAGAGCAACTATTTAAAATTTAAACAAACTAATGGGATTTTTAAGCATGTAGATGACATAAAAATTAATTATACAGCCTATAGATGCTTTTAAAACATGCATTTGTGTTAAAACTCTCTTTTCTACCTTTTTTGGAGCCTTAAATAGGCTCAAATAATCAGAAAAGCCATTTTTATTGTTCAGAGCCACTCTTTAGAATTTAAACGAGCTCTATGACATTACATACTATTTCAATTGTTATGATATAATTTTCACTAATTATTTATTTAAATTATTATACAATAGTGAAATTATTTACTTTAAAAAAAGAAATAGAAGATTTGGTAATAATAGAATCATAAAAAACACACTCATCGCGAAAGTCAAAGAAATATTTTACCGCGGTGCGAGAACAGAATTGCAAATTCAAACAATAAAAGTTCTACATATAAATAACATTAACAATGTTTAAAACAATAAATTTAATAGAAATTACGTTTGTTACTTAGGGAAGTTGTTCGACTACATGTTTTTGAATAAAGAAATTATTTTTATATTTAAATTATTAATTTATTATAATTACTGTAAATTAAATTACCAAAAATTTCATTAATTAAATTGATTAAGGAATTTGTTGGTCGTTGCTGCAATTATGAAATTTTGAGTTGCAAATTTACAAAATGGGATTAATGGGTTATTTTGTTATTATATAACCCATATAAGTTGGTCAGATGAATAACTTAATGATAGGCCGAAATGATTAATTTCTTTCTTTCAAAAATGTTAGAATTACGTCATTAAAAATTAATTTAATTCTTTCTATAGTAGGCCACGCATGTATCTAAACTCCATAATTAATTCCACTGTGCAAAAGAACAGCCCCCTTTCCTTTAGAACAGCGTTTTCCAACACAAGGGGGCAATTTCATTATTGCGGGGGACAATTCAAAAATGGACTCGTTCAGAGTTTCTTCGGTTTCTTCAGTGAACAATTCAATTTTTAAATATTAAAAATTATTTATGTTAAAGGGGGCATAAAATTTTTAGAAAGGCTTAGTTGGGTGGGGCATGGAACTAGAAAGGTTGGGAAACACTGCTTTAGAGATTATTTTAAAAGAATGCGATAATGGGGATACGGATAAGGAACACCCAAAACCGTAAAATAGCAATATAGGCTCTAGGATTTTAAATCGTAATCTGGTGGATATAAGTAATGTAAAAACTCTAAACGCCTCGCCTGGAGGAAGAATGTGGCAGAGCATCTCCTGATTCGTTCTAAGTTGAGCATTATAACTTAACCAATAAAGTTTTGGCTTCAATTAGCCTCGTAGTATATTCGATCAAGCTAAAATATGAAGCTCTTATGCTCTTGGAGAATATTGATACAAGAGCAACTCAACTTAGGACTCGAGGGTAGAGTTCATAATTTGTAGAAAACTTCTTTTTAAGTAGCATCATATAAAAAGAGACAATATAAGACGGTCTTTTAGGCGAGCAAGGGAGCAAGGGTCACTCATAAGTCATAATCGTGAAACAACAATCGGAATCCACACAAACTTATGCCAACGTCTTCTCAAGGTTCTTTTTAAAGAAATAAAGCTTTAGAAGCAATTTCAAGGTATGGGGGTTTGAGGAACTTGCTTATAACAAGTCGGTGCACAAACAAACAAAAATGAAAACTTTAAGATAAATCAAACAAAAAACTAGACTGGATCGAGTTTCCAAATGAACATCAGACAACAATGTGGTGTTTCAGATGTAACAAGGTGATTCATCAAATAGGAGTAGAAGAATGGAGCAGACAGAGAAGTTGAGCAGAAAATCGAATTATTATAATTGTCAGACACTTTCTGAAAAAACGTTCCTGGGTCCACCACCAATAAGATGATTAAACATCCCATAAACCTATTCTAATTTGAAATGTCAAAGAATAAGAGTGGTCCAGGCACTTTATATGACGAGCGATTTATCTGCTATTATATGCGATCGAGTATCGACGAGCTACTCAAAACATACTACCAGAAACAACAACCGAACATGATTGATGATTTGATAATGACGAGACTTCCTGCATTACAGCTCCAGTTACCGATCCCAGATCAATGTTAAAAAATTCAAACTTCAATTCACATAGTGCGACAAGCACTGGGCTTTATAGACCTAGCTATACAAAAAGTAAAGGACCAATCTTGGCAAGCTTGTAACTTTTTTCAAGTTAACAAAAGCATTGAAAATAAATTCCGCCATTTAATGGTTCTATATACAAAGTGGTATTTGAATGCTCTTTATCTCAATTCAATTGCTCAAGACAAGCATGCCGAAATCTATTATATCTAGTACATTTCTGGAATTAAAGAGTTTCTTATTATTTCTATTGCAATTTCTCTTTTTTATTACCTACTTGACAAAAATTATATTTCTATATCATCTTCCAGCGATTTATGTAAATAAAGATGACCATTGATCATCTTATAACAAATATCCATGGTGTAATAAATTGATATTTATTGTAATTATAAATTTGACTTGCACTAATAATGTAAAAAAGCATGTTTATACATCGAATTTTAATTTCTAATGCTTTCTAATTTAATGTTCATTTATTAATTTTGTCATTGGTTATCGCTTTCTTTAACAGCTAAATTATATGACTTCCGATTTCCCGAATGAAGGTTGTTAACAATATCAATATTTAATTATGCAGAGAATCAAATACGTACATACCGTCCAATTTAAATAAACTATAAACCGTTGTCTCTGTATGTTTAGGTTTACAAAAAAATTATTAAAAACAATTTTTAGGCTATGGAATGTCTCAACCATGTGGACACATCGATTTTTATCCAAATAATGGAAAAGAACAACCAGGTTGTGATATTACACAGAGTCCATTAGTTCCTTTAACTTTAATCAAGTAAGTATGGTATAAAAGAAATATAACTTCAAGAAGGCTGAGAAATGGTTATACAGGGTGATTTTTTTAAGTAATATGTACATTGGGAACTCTCGGAAGAGTTACGAGTTTGGTTAAATTAGCAAAAAGTTGCATATTTTGACGAGCTTTAAGAATCCGATTAGAAAATTTCAAAATGCAAAATGCTTTCCGAGATAATTCAAAAAAATCTAAAATTGGCAATTTCGTTTTACGACTGTATTTTCAAAACGGCTTACTTTAGAAAAAAAAATTGAGAAAATTTTTTAGACCATCAAAAGAGCTGTTAGACGATACCATACTCGACTTTTTATCACATCGACGCAAGAGGCGTCGCGACGTTCAACTTTTCATTTTCTATCATTTTTATATGCAGGAATTACTCAGTAGGCTTGTCTAAATTCGGATACCAAATAAGAACTTTCTGTCTTGTACTTTCTTAATTTATATATCTTTTCAGGTCATGTTATGTTACGTTAATGTTTCTTTCTGTTATTTTTTATAATGAAAAATAACGACTAAAACTTAGTTTTTAAAGTTTTAAAAAGGTAAATTGATCAGGAAATAAAAATAAATCAAATTATTATTTATTAAATCTTAGTAATGTAATTGTATTTCCTGATTAACTTACTTTTCTAAAACTTTAAAAACTAAGTTTTGGTCGTTATTTATCATCGTAAAAAATAACATAAAGTAACATATTAACATAACGTAACATAACATAGTCTGAAAAGTTGTGTAAATCAAGAAAAGTACAACATAGAAAGTTCTCGTTTGGTATCCGAATTTAGACCTTAGACCTACTGAGTAATTTCTGAAAAAAAAATTTTAAGTCCCTTATAAGAAAATAAAAAGTGGAACATCGCGACGCCTAGCGTCGATGTTATAAAAAGTCGAGTTTAGTATCGTTTGATAGATTTTTTGTTCGTCTAAAAAATTTTACCAAAAATGTTTTTTCTGAAGTCAGCTGTTTTGAAACTATAGTCGAAAAACTAAATTACCAATTTTCAGTTTTTCTGCTTTATCTCGGAAACCATTTTTAATTTTAAAATTTTCTAAACGGATTCTTAAAGCTTATCAAAATATGCAACTTTTTGCTAATTTAACTAATCTCGTAACTCTTACGGTTTCCGAGATCCCAATGTTAGTACCACTTAAAAAATCTAGATCTAGAATCTAGAAAAGCTAGATTACCACCAAACTGTTTTTTCATTCTAACTTTTCCCCAGTCTTTTCATAAACAATTCATATTTTGATTGCTAACTTTTGGGAAATACATATTTCTTCCAAAAAACGACCACTTTCATACAGCTCCTCAGGTCTAATTTTTTAAATTTCTTTTAGAGATGGTTTAGAAGAGGCCTCACGTGTATTAGTAGCATGTAATCATGTAAGGGCAATTAAATTGTTCACTGATAGTATTAACAGCGAATGTTCTTATATTGGTACTTAAATAAGACATTAAAATTTTAACGACTTGTAACTTTCAATTTTTAGCACATCAGTGTCCTAGTTATCAACACTTTTTGTCTGGAAAATGTTTTACGTGTAAATCAACCGGGTCTTGTGCAATTATGGGATATCATACAGATTTGAGTCCTGGATTGGAAAATGAAATTACGCCACAAACATCAAAATTCCACGATACTATTGGCAGTAAATTTTACACATCGACTGGACGAGATTATCCTTATTGCAGTAAGTCGAAAGGTTGGAATAATTTGCGTTTTTGACTTAAATTTTAATTTTAGGACGTCTTTATCGCGTATCCATTCAATTGGCAAAACCTACAATTGCCGAACCGTGGGTTCAAGGATTTTTGAAAGCTTCTCTTCACAGTCAAAACGAAGTTATGACTTTAGACTTGACTCCTGCTGGTGATATGAAATTAGAGCATGGTACGACATATACAATAGTCGTATCGCATCCATCAGATATGGGTGGTAATATTAGAAAAATTGAATTGAGTTGGGAATACGACATGAACGTTTTGGAACCCAGAAGTCTGTGCCTTTTGTGGTGCAACGATCACCTTTATGTTAACAGCGTTTCTATAGATCAAATGGAATTACCAGGGAGAGGGTAAGTTATAAAATTTCTACTTCATTTTATAAAACTTTATACAATTATTTTAATATTGTATTTAGAAAGTTGTTTTTATAATAAAGTTGTACAAAATCTTGTTTATGACCAAGTCGCATATCACGAGATGTTAAACTAAATACCATAAAAACTAACATTAGGTTGTCTTTAATATTTAAATTTCTTTTGTAGGAAGCGAGATACAAATTTTGGAAATAAATTATGTTCAACTGGAAAGCGCGACTATGCTGATATATCAAATCGTGGAAAAGCAGTTTTCTCAGACGTATGCAAACACACAAAAGAAGCCAAAAAAAGCTAACATTCAATAAAATGTGTTTCAATCAACCAGTAATTAGTAATATCTAATTAGTTACGGCGTAAAGAATGTATCTCTCTGAAAGGTTAATGTACCTACAAAATTATTTTATTTCGGAATTGTGTTGCACTAATTAGATTCCTATTATGAGAAACAGTTAATAGTTTGAATAAGATGAAGAGGATCAGATTATAAGAAGATTATAATTTAATTTTTTAAAGATTTACCAATCGATTGAAATGCCCATGTTAAAATTTTGAATGTTATTTGAATATCATAAAAATTGGTTACAAAAAATTGTTAACTGTAGATTTAAGCCATATTGTGATATATTTTGCTATATATATTGTTAAAGTTGTTGGTAAATAAAAAATGTAGTTAATTGACTTGTAAATAAATTAAAATATAAAAATTTCAATTTGATAATTTTGAAGTTGAATTATTATCACGTGCGTATTATTGTCGCTAGTTGAGACACTTCCACTACAAATGTCACATTGAGAAGTGAGGTTATAATATTTCAAAAGTAATAATTTTTTTTAAAACCTTAATAAAATTGTTAAAACAATGTCAAACACGTTATTTAAAACTATAACATCTTATTGCCTTCAAGGTATTAGACAACGTAATCAAAGTTTAAGGTTTGACAGTACTTATAAAGCAGCAGTTATCAACAACAATGTTAAAGAATTTGCAATAGAATCTAAGAAACGTTCTAAACTAAAGCAAGATGAAGTTCGAGTACAAGTACATTACTGTAGCGTAAATTCCATAGATCTGCCTAGTTTTCACGATGTTTCAAGAAAGTTTCCCTATACACCCGGTTACGAACTATCGGGTGAAATTATCGAACTGGGTAAAAAAGTTACAGCCGAACACGTAACTTTGGGAGAAAGAGTAGCCGCTCTTAATTTAGAAAACTTAGGAGGATTTGCTGAAGAATGTGTTGTAAGTTGTTTTAAAAGTTTAAATATTTATCACAAAAAATAAGTTTGTAGGTAAACGTTAACGATGTATTTAGATTGCCTAGTAATGTTGAGGCGAAAAGTGCCGCTGTGTTGTTGAGTGGATACGCAATGGCAGTTTGGGCTTTTTCAAAATTGCACGAGTTGAAGAAAAAAGAGCACATTGTAATTACAGCGGGTGTAGCCGGATTAGGTCTTGCAGCCGTGGATGTCGCTGCAAATGTGTTTGGTGCTCAAGTTATAGGCGTTGTAGATTCAGATAGTAGTGCTCAATTGTTAAGAGATGCGGGTGCTTTTAGAACTATTAAGTTTGATTCTAAATTACACAAACATGTTTTATCTGAAACTAAAGAAAAAGGCGTTCGTTTAATCTATGATGCTGTTGGTTGTGAAATGTTTGAAAGTATTGGAAAATGGTGAGTAATTTATAATTGTAAATTTTTGCTATTATACTGTTTTTTTAGTGTTTCAGCGGGTGGTACAATTTTTCATGTGGCACCATGTAAAGATAATGCTATTCCTAAACCACCTCTAAATACATCTTTAATGTTATTGAGTTTGTTGGAATTAAGAAAACATAGTATCAAAGACTACAGAAATATAATTAACGATACTTTAGACCTCGCCGATCAGAGTCTTATAGAACCTTATGTTGGTGCTAGATTTGATTTTGAGAAAATTAATGATGCTATTAAGTATATTGAAGAGAAAAAAGCAACAGGAAAAGTTTTAATTAAAATTATTTCTTAATATAATATAAACTACATACTATGCTGGGGATTTTAGTTATAAATAAATTAATTCTGATTTTTAAATGCTCTTTTTTTGTAATTTTCAGCATGTTCAGCTTCATACCTTTGAAGAGATACTGTCAAATTGTTCTTGGGGGGGGTTTTAAGGGGACCGTGAAAGCTTGTCACATTTTTTTATATGTACCTATGGTCTTTGCTTTAAATTAAAGGACCGGTGTACTGTCTTGCTGAAGATTTTTACCTTTCACCAAACAAAAACTTAAGCTATCCTTAACCTAACCTGTTCATTGTTATTTATGATAACTGCTGCGTTTAAGAACATAATGCTATAATGAAAAAGTTCAGATATACAGTATGATAAATCAGAAACGTTACTGTAGGTCACACGCTAAAAAATGTAGCACCAAATTTAATATGTTGAGATAAGGCACAGAAGAATAAGAGGAAATGATACTTATTTTTGCAACTAGGTAACTACCTAATGATTTTAATTGTGTATTTTCATTGCTAATTGGTTACAACAGAACAACATCATCAATAAAACATTATACCTATAATGATTTTGCTAAGCGAGTGGGTATATATAATTGTCTAAATTATTGTAGGGCTTATTTCAAATTTATATTTTATTGCCACAGCAATGGAGTTAACTTGGCGATTGATTGTACTAATATCTACTAGCGGGTCACCCCCGTCGAAATTCGACTAAGTAGTTGTAGAGATGAATGTGTTAGAAAAATGAAATTTTCAAAAATTATTATAATGCACTTACTACCTACACCGATGATTGTTTGTTAATTTATTATTTTAAAAAATTTTATGAAATTGGTAATTTGAAGAAAATAATTAGTGCTGACATATCTGGGGGTCGACAGCTTCAATTTAAAAAAAAAATAGCAGTCACCCCCGTCGAAATCGACAAAGTTTTTGAAGATATGAAGGAGCTATGACTATTTTATAAAAAAAATTAAGAAAACTAACCTTAAAGCCAAAGAGGGCAACATAAAAAACCGTCTCAAAAATCCAAAATTCACAAAAGCACGAAACGTAATTAAAAATGCACGCACCAACCTGACCATATCGCGTATTAGAAACGTACTGGTCGAATAAAAGTATTGAAAATTTTATCACCACGACCAAATGTATAATGTGTGCCTTATCGTATAAAACCAAATACTATCTACATTTATTCTCATTTATAATTTTTAAAATTGGATTATTTTAAATTATAAAATTGATTATTTTATTATGTATATTATAAAATATAAAACAATGTATGAAATTAATAATTTTGAGAAAAAAATTAGTGGTGACATATCTGTGGGTCAAGAGCTTCAATTTAAAAAAAAATTCATCAAAATCGGTCCAGTAGAAGTACGCTAAAATTAGCGGAAAAGAAAAGGCTTCGCGTTTTAAATATATGGATAGCTAAAGAAGGGATTATGGTAAGTATAAATATTAATTTATTACATATCCAATAAGGTAACAGTATATCGAGAACGTTGAAACACATGTTGTGTGACTGTGACCCGAAAGATATTAAAATAAAAAAAATGACATAGGTAAAAAAGTTCTCTCTAAGCGTTCTCGATATAATGTAATTTTGATCACTCTATATGACTATACTTTTCTATGTTAACATTAGGTAGTCCAGTATAAGCAAAATGATTACAAACTCATTATTGAAAGAGGATCTATCGAACTCTGCAATGAGGAATATGTGAGTCGTTGTAGAGCTGTACAGTATCATTACACCAGATATGAAAAACGATATAATGTGTCGTTTTGTATATTAAAAACTATCTACGGTATAAATCTATCGGTAAGTAAACTTCTCAGCAAAGGAATATACCTAAACACAAAAGTCATTAAAATCTATTCTATTTATCATGTTCTATTTTTGATCGATTATTTCTCTCGAGCTCACCTCGTCTTCCTCATTTAGTTATGTTGTTGACGAGTATTTAGTTTCTATTTATGGAAAAGATACTATTTCTTGAGTAGAATCGACTTGCCAAAGTTGAGATTCTCAAGTGCAAAGTGCAACCAAACAGCCAAAAAGTCCATAGGATATCAAAATTTGTAAGGATAGTCATTTAATGCGATCGTGACGAATAAAAATTTATTTTTATAAGTAATAAGACTCCATTTTGGTGCCTTGTCCCCCTTGGCTTATGGTCTCCGTCAACACACACAGGCGTGTCTGTATAGGCCAAATCGGAGCTTGTGGACACCGCACAGCTTGCGAATGCCAAACCGGAGCGCCTAGACAGCTTTCAGGCCGCCTGCGCAGGTCAAACCTCAAGGCAAGGTCTGTGTATGTGGATGGGCCTTTAGATTAGTCGTTTATGAGCAAAATTTAGAAAACATTAGTGTTAAAGCAATGATAGTTGATAGTCATACCCGAGGGGTCAGCTACGGTTCTGAATTTGGACACCGACTGCTAATGACTACCCTTGACTTGCTTTCAAACTCAATAATATGCAAAAATATTTAATGTTACTTTTCAGTACATGCTCGTAAATGTTAGTACCTAATGCTCTTGCTCGTGAATTTTGAGCTACCAATTACATGATATCAGTCACAAATGAATAATGAAATGACTAATTTAAAGCATGAAGGAAATCAAAAAGCAAAATTGAAGATTTCATAAAAAAAATCTAATTACTACTAACCTTAACGAAAAGTGATGAAGTCGAAAAACTATCTCAAAAATCCAAAAGGCACAAAAAAGCACTAAGTATTATAATTTATAAAGAAACAACATTCTACACCGAATTTTAAAATAAAACTGAAACGATCTGTTCGAAAATTTAATCACAACCACCAAATGTGCAAAAATATATCTTATCATATTTGGTATTAAACCAAGAGCGTTTATTTTATCATTTTAAATTTTAAAAATAAAATTATTTAAATATTCTACGGAGTGGTTCAAAAATAGCTAATTTGCTCCTGATGGATTATTTAGACAAGGCTCAAATCCGAAATTATTAATTTAACGCAAGCGGTATTTCATATAACACTTTGATAACCAATGTTTCCCCAATATTTCAACCCTGCTGAATACGAAAATTGCGGTTACCAAAGCGAAGTCTTAACCGGAAGCGTGATATTGAAGATGACGCCCAAAGATGTCCATTTTGTTAGTTTGGATAGAAGAATTATGGACAATTAGGAGATATATTTTTATTGGTCGCTCTTCAGCCTAATACAGTCTTGTCATACAAAACAGAACTTTCTCTCCTAATAAAACAAAGTACCTACTATTTTGCAAAATTTAATTTGAATAGGTGGTAAGATGGGTGGGGAGATGGATTTTCTGAAAATTTGTTCCAGTGGGCTTTCCCATTTTTGGATATGTTATAGATATCGCCGCCAGCATTCTCTATCGAATGCCATGAACCAGGAATTTTATTCCTTAGGAATTTCGAAGATCTGAGGATGATTTTTTGAATGTAAAAATTTCAAAAATCTGCCATTTCTTTTGTATTAAAAAACAGAACTTAAAAATTGGTAAATGTATCAAAACCATGAATATCTATTATTTCGCACTATCTTCGTTTAACTAAACGCTTCCTTTAAATTGATCTCTATAGGATCGCTATGTATATTTTTATTAAGTTAAATGCAATTTTCATTTTATAGGAAAATGTGCAGATATACTAATTTTTGAGTAACGAGTATCGTAGTTTTCCAGTTACTTACAATGAAAAAGTCTGTCCAGCAATCAGAGCTAACAAAATGGGAATGAATGAAACTTTTAGCAAATTTCATCACAACTTTACTCTTTACGATAACTGCGTTGTAAAAGCGGTAAAAATCGTTCTAACTTCATTCTTTTATTAAAATACTTAGTTTTACAATTTTAATTTATTATTTTAAGGGTTGCTATTTTATTAACAATGTATTCGTTGATGACAGTAAATTTCCACCTTTTGTACCAAGAGGACGGTTCATGGCTGATTATAATCTCTATTATAACAAGACTATTCATTTACTAAATGTAAAAGTTTATCTGCAAATTAAACCTACTAATCCATTGGAGGCAGTAATTGGTGTTTAAATTGACAATCAGAGATTTAACAAAAATATTGAGGATTTTAAAATCTCTGAAGTTTGAAACAATTTAGTTTTTAATAAATCGTTGTCTTGTTTTTTGCACGATTGTTTCCTTTTTTGGATGAAACGTCCAATCACTGTGTTTGTAAAACTTTATGTAGGGTACATAATGTATAATAATATAATACACACATTATGTAAATTTTATAACACAATAAACGATATGAGCATAACATGAACTGACTGTATTTGAATATCCCAATGACACATCTCGACATCTCCCAATACCTAGAAGAACTGAGTGAAAATTAAAAAAAAACATGATTCTTGTAATGCTTTGCAGCACAAGCACCATAAGTAAAATCACGATTTTATAAAACATTTGAATTTAGGAGAAAGTTGGGTAGTTCCGACCACTATTTTACAAATGAATATATCTTTTATCCACGACCGTCCAGTAATACGTTCATTACTCTATGATTTTTGACCAGTAATGTGTGTCATTACTCACTAGTTGCAAATCATTGAATAATATACATATTACTCAATGACTATTACATTACTCAATGGTTTACCGGGCGACACGGGGATTGGAAAACTTTTATAGCTCCTTTATTTGTCAACGTATCAAAATGAAATTTGCTGTGAGTTAATAGTCATATAAATTGCAATTTGTTTAACTACTTTTGAAAATTCTTCCACTTCCGATTTCGCCGGAAATGAGGTAAACTTTAGATTTTTAAATGCAACACCATATATATTTTTACATTTTTGAATTCTACATTAAATTTTGAATACATTTCCATAAAAAAATAATTTTTTAAAATAATTAAAAAATTTTTTTTCAAAAAATACTCGCGTATTCTGAGTATATTTGGTTTATAATATTTGCAGTCGTGGATAAAGTATAGTATCCTACTCGCGGGTAATGCTCATTACTCACTCTAATGATTACGACACTCGCCATACGGCTCGTGTCGCAAATTCATTCTTGTGAGTAATGAGCTTCATTACCCGCTCGTTGGATAATATACTATTATATTAAATAAAATTAAAGAAAAAACACAATGGTTTTCTAAATATAGCGACTTCCGGTCAATTTCTCCAATAGAAATAGTTGCTTATACTCCCACTGATCAGGAAAGATCATGACAGCCAATGATAATGAAAACTTGACCGAATGAATGAGTCATCCAGGGCTTTCTAAAATGGCATTTCCGTCGCATTTCCTCTTATAGCAGCGGTTGCTAATCTTCCTTCCGAATCTATTTATTCAATGTGACGGACTGTTTTTAGTTTCTTTTAGTTTGGGATTGGTACACTAGAGGGCCTGAGATAAAAACACAAAAATAATAAAAACATTGCATTTATTTAAAAATAATAATATCAAAGAGACAAACAAATCAATATTAATTAACTCGTGCTTATTGTAAAAAAAACTAAATACCTACACAAAAGGTGGAAATTGGTGGAAAATAAATTTGTACAAGACCCACTAACGATGTCAGATTTGTGGGAAGCATTTGAATGTCAATTTATCCCTCAATTACTCTTTCCAGTGGATTAGTAGGTTTAATTTCCACGTAAATTTTTACATTTGTTAAACGAATAGTTTTGTTATAATGAATATGGAAATCTATTAAGAATCTCCCTCTTGGTACAGAAGGCGGAAATTTACTGTCATCGTGCTGTCATCAACGAATACATTGTTTTTGCACAATCGTGTTCTATTCTGTACTTACCAACAATGTTTATACTAATAGAAAGTTGATTTTACTAAACCATTGTATGTGTCCATAGAAACAATAAAATAATGATTTCGAAATATTTAACCAAAAGCACAAGGGTGGTAAGTGAAACAGATGTTTGAGCTATTTGTTACTTTTATTCTTGTTACTGGGACAACATTGTTCTCGAGCGGTTACTATTTTGCGTCGTCTGCGTTGATCTGTCGTATTTTTCGCTACTATCAAGTCATACCAATCGCTCAAAATCGTGCGATGAAATATGCTTTGAAAATAAGGTAGATGGCTCCACTTAAGGGAACATAGGAATTTATTTTACCGATAGTCAATTAGACATTTTGTTGTGACTGGTGCAAATTTCATATTGACATTTGTGACACCAATCACAACACAGTTAAATACATCTCGTACTCTATGAGAGGAGGGGGTACAGTCGCTGTTTTCTGAATGTAGCTTTAATTTTGTCGTTGTCAAATAGACAGTGACAGTATGATGACATTACTCCAGTGTAAAACATGTTATTACAGTTTCCTGTTCCCTGACGCACTAGCGCCTCTAGTTGCAATTTATTGGATTGGTATGACTTAAGTAGCGAAAACTACGACAGATCAACGCAGACGACGCTATTTTGAATAAACTTTAAAATTATAAAAATTATTTACAACTGTCAACTAGTGTCAGTTTAAAAAATGAATTTATTATTAGTTATTTTTCACGATTGTGCAAAAAATAGTATGCAATACTCGGATCGTTAAGTGCTTTTCTTAACAAATCTCGAAAATTAGAAAAACTCGACCCTACGGGTCTCGTTTTCCTAACATTTTCTGGATTTGTTAACTATGCACTTACCGACCATGTATTGCAATGTACTATTACAAAATAGCAACCCTAAAAGTAATAAATTTAAATGGAAAAACTATTTCAATAAAAGTATGAAGTTAGAACTATTTTTACCGCTTTGATAACGCAGTTATCGTAAAGAGTAGGTAATGTTGTGATGAAATTTGTTAAAAGTCTCATTTGCTCCAAACGGGTTAGTTTTGATTGCGGTGCAGACAGTATATTTGCTTAATATTTAAATATAGTCGAATCGAACTAAATTTGATAATAAATTGAGGATAGCAATTTTTTTCACTAATCGGTTTATTTTGAGTGCCTACTTACGGGAGAGATTTTTCCTGATCAGAGGCGTGCGGGAACAGACTTAAAAATGTCTTTGTTTTTATCAATATGCTAATTTTGAAAATATCTTCGATTAGGTACATTAAAGATAGCATAAAAATGTATCTCCCGGTAATTTCTAATCTATAAAACTATGAAGTGAAAAGGTTTGAGACCAAAACGGATAGTTGGTTTTTGCAGAAAAAAATAAAAACCATGGAAAGTTCAGTAATTTTAAAAGTTAAATTTAGAGAAAAATTGACGTTTCTTTTAGTTTGAGATTGGTACCCTAGAGGGCTAAATTGAGTGTATATGTTAGATTCAATCTTCGAATTCGCTCAATTGCCGAAATAAATGAACTGTCCTAGAGTTGAATAATTGAAAATGCTCAATCGCCCAATTAAGTTGTTATTTCGGAAACTAAACACAAAATTTTAACCTATTCGCGAACTGTGCAAGATGCTCTTACACAATTCCCGATTCTTATAATATTTCGGTGACCAATTAGTACAATTTGCACAGTTCTGAGATTGAGTGTATTAGAAATCATCACACTGCAGTGTGAGCAAGCATAATAATAAGCAATGACTGTTTATATTGGAATTTTAGAAAGGACCCATCAGGACACTGGGGATAAACGGGTCAAGAAAAAAGATAAATTCATAATAAATTATGAGGATCATGTTACCAAGTTCCTGTTTCTCAGACCAATAAAAACTAAGAGAGTCGAAAAGGTTGATTATAATTTAATGGGTATATTTATTATTGTTGGTGCTCCATGTCTTCTTCATAGCGATAGAGGAAAAGAATTTGCTAATAACGTAATCAAGAAAGAATGTCTTAGAAATTCTCAATACTAAAGTAGTTCACGGCAAACCCCCTACTCCCAAAGTCAAGGATCGCTGAAGAGCGGAAACCAGAATGTTCCTGATATTTTAATAACCTGGATGAAAGATAACAACACAACAAAATAGGCGAAAAGCTTAAGATATGTGCAGTTAAAGAAAAACCGCTCTTTTCATAAAAGTATACAAAGAAGTTCTTACGAGGCCATGTTTGCTGTATCTGTTCATGACTGGAATCTTGTAACTATTAGATAGATAGAAAACTAAAAATACGCTAACGCTATATACCCACTCTCTATCGCTTTCCGACAAATGTTTAAAAATTGGTAGGAGAAGAATAAAGGGTCAGTAGCTTAGGGTTAGCTATCGTATCGCTAATAGTTACAGGATACCAGCCCATTTTAGCTATCATTATTCGTATCTCCTGCAATTTGCATCCATCCGAGCAATTTAAAATTGAACAACCTGCAAAGGGAGCAAATTCAGTTGCTCAATTGCCGAAAAGATTAAATAATCGGCTGTAGAGCAAACGCATCTTTCACAGTTCGCAGAACGATTAAAATTTTATGCTCAATTGCCGGAATAACAACTCATTTCGGCGATTTATCATTTTCGATTGCTGTGTCCTCGGATTGGTCGTTTATTTCGGCAATTGAGCGAATTCGGGGATTGAGTCTAACATATATAAACCTGAGATACAAACACAAGAATAATAAAAACATTATGCCTTTATTTAAAAATAATAAAATGAAAGAGACAAATACATCAATATTAATTAACTCGTGCTGGTTACAAAAAAACTAAATACCTACACAAAAGGTAAAAATTTGTGGAAAGTAAATACGTACAAGGCCCACTAACGATGCCAGATTTGTGGGAAGCATTTGAATGTCAATTTATCCCTCAATTACTCTTTCCAGTGGATTAGTAGGTTTAATTTCCAAATAAACTTTTGTATTTGATAAATGAATAGTTTTGTTATAATAAATATGGAAATCTATTAAGAATCGACCTCTTGGCACAGAAGGCGGAAATTTACTGTCATCAACGAATACATTGTTTACAAAATAACAACCCTTAAAATAATAAATTACTTGAATAAAAGTAACCAAGTTAGAACTATTTTTACCGCTTTGAGAACGCAGTTATCGTAAAGAGTAAAGTTGTGATGAAATTTGCTAAAAGTTTCATTTGTTCCAAACGGGTTAGTTTTGATTGTGGTGCAGACATTTTCACTGTAAGTAACGGGAAATCGACGATATTCATTACTCAAAAATTTATATGTCTGAAAGCCCTCCTAAAAAATTAAATATTGCAATTATCGAAAGGTATAGTAGGGGTCTATTAATTCTCTACCAAAATCGCTAAATTAAGCGGCCGTTAAAAATTTATAAAACTCGCGGACCGTTAAATATTTAGACGCAATTCGTATTTTCTGTTATCAACTTCTATCCGATCCCTATATTAGTTTAATTTAGTAAGATACACTGGATATACGCTGAAATATATCTAATTTTATCGGCCGTTAAAAACATAAAAATTAGCGGTTTGTTATAAAGGAACTAAATTATAAAGGAAAATTTAAAAAACATTAAATTTTTTACATTACAAATGCTTAGAAAACATTTTTTACGTTAAAAAATAAAAATTATGTTGGCATAAGATTTTACTTTGTCTGTCTTAGACAGAGAAAAGTACGTTGTCTGACAAATTTTTTGTCTAGGCGGGAAAGTTAAACTTCAATCTTACATATTGAGTGACACAAAGACGTATTTTTTTGACGTTTGAAGCAAAAAGTAATTCTTTTCGATAATATCTTTGTGTGCATAATTTACTTACCGATAGATGTTTGCCGTAAATAGTTTTTAATATACAACAAGAACAATTATATCGTTTTTCGTATCTGGTATAATGATATTGTAGAATTGTACAACGATCAAAATATTCCTTATTGTAGAATTCAATAGATGCCCTTTCGACAATAAATTTGTAATCTTTTTGCATATACTAAAATGTAAAGATTATGTGTGTACAAAAGAAATTGTAATTAATTAACATTAGCTAAATAGCAGTAATCAAAATAACATTATATCGAGAACGCTTGGGAGTCTTTCTTATGAAATGCAAGTTTTTTCTTTTTATTTTGCTATCTCAGCACAATATTTTTCAACAATTTCGATATAGTGTCACTTTAATGGCTTTGTAATACAAAAAATTATATTATTATTTCAGTAATAATATTATTATACACACCATAATGCCTTCTTGAGCTATAGAGATTAACACAGCCAATCGCAAAGTTGACTCCATTTTTATGTTTAGAAGCGAATTTAAAAGATGACAAAAATTTAAGGTACCTACAACTTATATAACGTAGCCAAAATATGTTCACTCGCTAAGTGCTATAATAATTTATTTATCAATCAGATCTTTCAACACAATCATTATTCTAACTATTATCATTTCCTGTTATTCTTGTGTCCCTAAATTACTCCGTATTTTTGCTTAATATTTATAGTCGAGTGAAACTAAATTTTATAGTAGATTGGGGATAGCAATTTTTTTACGAATCGCTTTATTTTGAGTGCCTACTTAAGGGAGGGATTTTCCGGATCAGAGGCGTGCGGGAACAGGCTCAAAATTGCCTTTGTTTTTAGCAAAGTGCCGATTTTAACAATATCTTCGATCACATTGAAGATATCATAAAAATACATCTTTGATAATTTGTAAGGTATAAAATTATGAAGAGAATGAGACAACTCTGAGACCTAGGGGAAGAGCGCAATGAAACAGGCGCGTTATGAAACGGACAGTGTCAGTATCTTGAAAACCAAAAGGCAGTTCTGCACACGTAAATTGAAGCCACAAAGGAAATTTAACCTTTTTTTGCAAAACATTTTTTTTAAATATTCTATACTATTCCTTATTTTATTATTATTAAGTATTATAGTTTGTTTTTTAATATTCTTCTCTTTGAACAAGTTTATAAATCAATAATATTAAATTTATCTTACTTTTTCGTGTAAATGCTGTAAAACTAAAGGATATCCGTTTCATAACCCCATGTGTCTGTGTCCGTTTCAATGCGCATGGTGCCATGAAACGGACATTTCCCGACTTTACTTTAAAAGCTTACAACTTTTCAGTTTTGATGAAAAACTTAGTATTACTGCTTGGTATGTTATTATGAATAATTGCTTTGTTACGTTACCAAGTATTTATTAGAACTTATGTTTTGTTCAGAAAATAGAGCTATTTGAAAAAAAGTGCCCGTTTCATTGCGTCTCTCCCCTAACGGATAATTCGTTCTTGTAGAAACAAATAAAAACCGCGAAGGTTGAGTATAATTCCAAATAATTCGAAAGTGTTTTATAAAAATGCTTTTTAGTGCACAAAAATAATGTACCAAGTTTCAACTTCAATTATTTGATGATATTTGATTTCTATTCTAATATAAAATGATGGTAAGGGGTGAAATTGTTGTTTTCAAGAAAGGTCTTGAAAAGCATTATAAACGTAATCTTCCACTCACATTATATATTGTAATATTGTAAAAACATACAGTGCTTGGACATTTCGTAAAAAAAAAACAGTTCGTGTTAAAAAACAAAGACTAATTAATATAAATTATTCCAAAAACCTCAAAGATGTTTTACTGTCTTGAAATCAGCAACATTTGTTTGCAATTATTGAATTTATGGACCAATTACTCTCTCCAATGGATTAGTAGGTTTAATTTCCACATAAACTTTTACATTGTAAAAATGAATAGTTTTGTTATAATAACTAGGGAAATCTATTAAGAATCTACCTCTTGGTGCAGATGGCGGAAATTTACTGTCATCAACGAATACATTGTTAATAAAATAGCAACCCTTAAAAATAATAAATTAAAATTGTTAAACTATTTCAATAAAAGAATGAAGTTTGAACGATTTTTACCGCTTTGACAACGCAGTTGTCGTCAAAAGTCAAATTGTGGTGAAATTTGTTAAAAGTCTCATGTGTTCCAAACGGGTTACTTTTGATTGCGGTGCAAACATTTTGATTGTAAGTAACGGGAAATCGACGATATTCATTACTCAAAAATTTATATGCCTGAAAACCCTCCTAGAAAATTTAATATTGCAATTAACGAAAGGTAAGTTTATACGTTTTCAATAAACTAATACTAGCATCTTTCGACTTCGAGGGTCACCAGATTGGGTTGAAATTTCTTGTTTTGAGGGCTGTTTCTAACGAATGAGAGGGAAAGTTGATATTCAGACATTCCGTTAAGCCGTAACCGTTAGCGATATCAGGTTAATATCAGGTTAATATCACTGCCTTCTTTGAACTTAACCCTATCAGTTATTATGACTATTAGTGATATCAACCGGATATTCAAGTCGTTAACGGTTACGAGCGGAATGTCTGAATATCAACTTTCCAGCTCACCCGTTAGAAACCGCCCTCTTAAAGTTGGGAATAATTTAGAATTGTAGGTACAGTTGTGCCAGAGAATCATTGCCGCTGTATGTAAAGATAAGCCGACATACGTCGTTACAAATTTAGCGTCATATTTCGCAGCTCCAACAAAGATAGTTGCTACACTACGTATCAGATTGCGTGTTTTTACGAACATTGCCGACCGCCCGAGCGGCAAAGATCTGCTGGAACAACTGTATATTGTTTTATAACTGATAATAGGAGTAAAAGTAGTACTTTTATAGAAATATACTTTTATATTATAATTAGTAAGGTGAGAATTTACTTTTACATGTAAAAATGAACTTTTTACTTCCTAGGATGTAAAAGTCGAACTTTAACTTTACTTATTTAGTAACAAAATGTCAACTTTTTTGACGTTTGAAGAAAAAAATAACTTTTATGTGCATAATTTACTTACCGTAAGATGTTTGACGTTAATAGTTTTTGATAAACAAAACGAACAATTAGATCGTTTTTCGTATCTGGTATAATGGTACTGTACAATTGCAAAACGATCAAAATATTCCTTATTGTAGAAATCAACGGATTCCCTTTCGATAATAAATTTGTAATCTTTTTGCATATACTAAAATGTAAAGATTATGTTTGTACAAAAGAAATTGCAATTAATTAACATTAGGTAAATAGCAGCAATCAAAATAACATTATATCGAGAACGCTTGGAAGTCTTTATTATGAAATGCAAGTTTTTTGTTCTAATTAATAAAACACCTTAGGCTGAAACTCATTCCCATAGAAATGATTCCTGTTGCAAATTGAAGGTAACATACCTCTATTCAACATACTAAAAATATACATTCGTACTGGGGTGCGAAATACGCTTTTATTCACAATCGGTTAACAATGATACTCATTTCCGCCCAAGAGGTTAAATATAATTCATTTCTACCCAAGAGGTTAAATAAACTCTGGGAAACTCTATTTTAAGGTTGATTAAACCGTCATTTACTAAGTAATTTTGAAATTTTATTCTGTGTAACATTTACATTATTATACGAGACATTATAGTGTAGAAAAGCGTTACCTGACCCATAACAAGGAGAGGTAAAAAAATTATTTTTTTAAGGTCGTGTTTGCTTAAATTGCAATACTTTACGTATAAATAACACGTACGAAATCGTGATAATATTGCCAAAATTCGAGGAGTTGTCAAACCCTTAAAAAGTTCAAAAACTTAAAATTTGCTACACAGAACATATAGGACACTGTCCGCAAAACATGAAATAAAAAAAATTGTTTAAAAAGTTTTTTTGTAAAGGCATTACGACCCCTAAAAGTTAGACGGAAATCTTAAAACTGCAAATAGATAAATTGTAAAAAATTATAAAAACGCTTAAAAAGATTAAAACCGGGTAGATTGCCACATAGAGTGGTGGTTTCGAGGGGTGCTATCAACAGTGGCAGGTTTGGGATACTCCCTCAAGAAAAAAAAGCCCGACCTTTTTGACTTTTATGTGCAACATTGAAAAATTACATATTTTTTATGTTCGCAAAAAATGTCTCTTTAAGGAAAAGTTCGCGAACGAGAGGCCAAATAAAATGGCGCAAATTTGTTTTAAATCCGAGTCTATAATTTTGGGCAACGTCATTTTCAAAATAGAGGCCGAAAAAACGTATTTCTCACCATTGTACGAATGTATACTTTTAGTATGTTGAATAGAATGTTACCTACCTTTAATTTTCAACAGTACCTAATAATTTCTGTGGGAATTAGTTTCACCTCTTTTATTACTTCTACTGTCCATATCTCACACCGCAATATTGTTCAACATTTTCGATGTATGTTTTTTATACACACCATAATGCCTTCTTGAGCTATAGAGATTAACACAATTATTTGCAAAGTTGACTTCATTTTTATGTTCAGAAGTAAATTTGAAAGACCTAGAAAGTTTAAGATACCAACTTATATAACGTAGCCAAAATATAACAACTCGCTAAGTGGTACCATTTATTTATCAATCAGATCTTTCAACAAAATCATCACTTTACAAGTACAATTTCCTGTTATCCTTGTGTCCCTAAATTACTCTGTATTTTTGCTTAATATTTATAATAGTCGTCACGAACTAAATTTGATAATAGATAGAGATAACAATTCTTTTTACTAATCACTTTATGTTATTGTCACGCGTAAAAATATTACGCAAATTATTTAATGCAAGATTACCAGGTGAAAAGTCTGCTCTGAAGGCTTTACACTACACCTTACTGCAAAGCTTTATTACTTTTTGTAAAAACAAAGAAAAGTTTCTGTTTTGACTTACCCAAAAATTTGTACCATCTATATCTTTTACTGCGCAGAATGAAACATTAAATCGTACTTGATATCTGGAAGCTTAATATCTTACAAACTTACAAGCTGTCAAATATTCTGCATTGCAATAGTCCCAAGAAACCCTTTCGACGTTTACGTTATAGTCCTTCTGTTTAAACTTAAAAAATGATTATTTAAAAAGAAATCAGTTAAATCTCTAGCTTCTCATTAAAGTCATCTAGAGATTACCTCTAGAGCTAGAGATTTTAAAAGTAGGTTACTTATCAAAGTACTTACTTGCTGTAACGCAAGAATTAGTAAAATAAGCTTCATTAGGGAAGACTAAATTATAATAACCAAAAATATAAGTTGCATTTTACAGGAAATAATATATTCGTTATCAGATGTATGTCAAGGTTAATAGGGAAGTCTCTTCAAATTTATATTACAATCAAATACCAATTTTGAGGTGTAGAATATTAATTCATTCACAATTATGTGGTTCACTAAAATTAAATAAAATTTTTTAGCATAGTTTTTGCATTTTCTAAACTGATTGTAAGCAAGAAAACAGTAGGCATGAAAAAAACGATTATGTGACGTCAAAATATACCTATGCTTTGGATTGTCATCACACAGCACCTACTACGTCATACTTGTCACATTTCAGATGTTCATTGAAATTGCATTTATTATGGCAGTAAAAGGGTACAAGAAAGCAAATTTCGGTGATTTGCCTTATTTAAATATATTTATATAAAAGCCCATCAATTTATTTGTGCATAGATTCTGTTTAGGCATATAATATTTTTTGCACAATCGTGTTCTATTCTGTACTTACCAACAATGTTTATACTAATAGGAAGTTGATTTTACCAAACCATTGTATGTGTCCATAGAAACAATAAAATAATGATTTCGAAATATTTAACCAAAAGCACAAGGGTGGTAAGTGAAACAGATGTTTGAGCTATTTGTTACTTTTATCTTGTTACTGGGACAACATTGTTCTCCAGCGGTTACTATTTTGAATAAACTTTAAAATTATAAAAATTATTTACAACTGTCAACTCACAGATAACTGAGATATATTCTACAATAGATGCGGGAGCTAGGGTGAGACGTAGGTTACCATCATCGGTAGGGGGGTAGGTAGTTCTTACCACCATCACGGTATGGCGCTGGCAGCATCGAGATCCGCGTATTTAATACATAGGGATCAAGTAGGAATGTGATATAATGTAAAAATTGAAGTTTATTTTAAAATAATTTGTCAGTTGTGTGAATGTTTGAGTAGTGATCCCCAAAGCAGAAACCATGTAGTGATATGGCATCTAAATTGAAAAGAACAGTTTAAAATTTGAATAAAAAACGGTGTTCAAATCATGAAGTTAATAAGAGCAAATTTTAGTGCATGATAAATGATGTGTTCGACGAGGAGTGTAAAAGAAGAGTTACTATTTTCAAAACGGTTTAACTTGGTTAATACATTGGCATCGTAGAGAAATCGGATGAAAACCTAATTGAAGGCAAGTTTAAGTTGATATTTAGTTGATTGTGGAAACACCCAATTTAAAACAAAGTTGAGCAATGACCAATTTGTAGAAATGTAGTAAATAATGTTAAACCAAGTTGTTACGTTAATTTTTGTAGCAACTAGTTAATAAATATATTACAATAAAATGAACAGTTATTTTATTTTAATTTTCACAGGAAGTTCAAAAAATGAAGAGGTGGTCATAATACGATCACTTACGAAAAATAACGAGTTAAATTTAGCAAAAATTATTATTATTATTACAAGCACCCCAAGCACCAAATTTGTTAGCAGCGCCAACAACGATAGTGGTAAGAACTAAAACATGGTTACCATTTAGAGTGGGGACTCGGCCATCTATTTCTGAATATATAAATCTATAATCTGTGTGTCAACTAATGTCAGTTTAAAAAATGAATTTATTATTAGTTATTTTTCACGATTGTGCAAAAAATAGTATGCAATACTTGGATCGTTAAGTGCTTTTCTTAACAAATCTCGAAAATTAGAAAAACTCGACCCTACGGGTCTCGTTTTGCTAACATTTTCTGGATTTGTTAACTATGCACTTACCGACCATGTATTGCAATGTACCAGCAATGTACTATAAACATTTCCTATTTGCACGTGGCTCACACAAAATAATTTGAGCTCGCTTTGTGCCCACCTGATTTTTTTAAACCTAGTTACGAGCCTGTATGCTGAAGTTGCTCTGCTAGTCATACTATATTCTGACGTCACAACCTCAAATACCGTTTTTGGCGCGATATCTGTGACTCAAACTTTAAATATTTTTTAAAATACGAAATATTATCGCAAAAAATTAAAAAAAAAAACCGCTATGTTTTGAAACAAGACGAACAATAATTAAATACTTTTGAAATTGAAGAGACTTCCTTCCCTATTGCAAATGGCATTTAGATTAGACATCTTATCAATACTTTAATTTTGCTTAAAAATTTCATGAGCTCCATGAACCTTGCGTATTTTGAAAAAATATCCAGTAAGTTTATTTCAAATTTTTATTATTGCATTTAAAGATTTTTTTTACAAAAACTGATTAACCAGCAATAACATTTTCCAAAGGGTTAGTTGGTTTAATTTCAATATAAGCTTTAACCTTGTACAAGGTAATTGTTTTATTTAAAAAGAAATCGTAAGCTAACATATAACGTCCTCTTGGTGCAAATGGAGGTAAATTTGTATCGTTAAGATATACATTTCTGAGATAATAACACCCCTAAAATAAATTATATTAGAGCAATCAAGTCCATTCTAGGTCAACTCGAGCATGAGTAGCTTCTGACTTTACAGATTTAAATCATCTATACTTTTTACATCATCTAAATTAGAAGATGTAAAAAGTTACAGGGTGTCAAGAAATTATGAGAAAAAAATTTCATAAAATTGTAAATCTCCATTGTTGGTCACAAAAGACTTTTAAATTAGGAAAACTGTTAATTAAAACGTCATGAAAATTATAGAAATGTGCGAAATCAACAATCAAAATTTTTTATACCTGAATGTGCTGCTTTTTCTAGCCACTTTTTACTATTTATTTGAACTTACTTTTTTGATAAAACATGTCTCAGATATGGTAATATTGTGTTCAAAATTATCGAGAAAAGCTCTTGTTCCAAATATATCATTATTAAAATCGCTACAACAATTTCCCGTGTAAACTACTGGAAATACTCTGTATTCATTACTTTGGTATTTGTATGCTTGCGTCGATGCCTTAAACATTTTCAAATTAAGAGTTTATAATAGAAAAAATTTTATATTAACTGTAGTTTCTATTCCATAAAGATCCCTCTTTAAACAAAGCATCATACGATATCTTTTTTCAAATCTGGTATAATGGTAGAGCTCGAGTGTATATTCTGACAACCAATCTTTGTTTACATAAACCACATCTACCCTTTCATGTACAATTGTGTAATCTGTTTGATGAAACTGAAATAAATTGAAGTAAAGGCAACGGTTTTGCACTAATAAAACGGTAAGGTATATCGAATATATAAGTTTGAAATAAACTTAAGAAAAGCTTTTCAGTGATGTATCTCAGACGATATGTTACCATTTAAGATTTTGGATATAGGGGTGCCTTAGGCTTAAGGTGGAAATAGCTGAAATAGTGGTTTCGACAAAATTTAATACAAATTTTAATTTAACTATAAAAGGGTTAAGCACTATGAAATTTTCTACTTGATTTATATTTCAGAAATATTCAAAGTTCTTGAGAAGGTAAAAAATATTTACCAAATTAAGCCAAATTTTATTATAGAAGAAGCAATGTACACGCTACTTTTTCCACGGAATTATATTCAATGACATGGAAATTGCAATACCAAGAAGGACTAGGAATTTTTGGATATAATTTGGCAAAACCGTTTAACATTTAACGTTTAACGGTTTGGTGTTGTTTTTTCGTACACTGTTATCAGGTGCATTTCTTGCTAGTCATGCTCGGTAGCATCGCATGATAGTGGATTGGTTTCGGTTGAGATGAATGGCGAATTTTTGCTCTATACGAAAATTCGACCTCTTTCAAATTCGCTCAGCTGACGAGAATTTGCAAGCTGTCGTATTCTAGGCATAATCACACTCTCAAAACAAGTAAAACAGAAGAAGGATAAGCACAAAAATAACGAAATTACCGGAAAGTCGCAAGAAAAAACAACACCAAGTGTCAGATATACCATTACCACTTGATGAATCTCATCCAAATTTTAATCAATTATTACCCTTGAGTAGTTAAACGGTTTTGCCAAATTTTATCCAAAAATTCCTAGTCCTTCTTGGTGTTGCAATTTCTATGTCATTGAGTATAAATAAATTTAATTCTAAAAGGGGGGACACTATGAAATTTTCTACTTGATTTATATTTCTTATATTGTAAAAAATTTTAACACAAGGTATATTCAAAACTCTTGGGAAGGAGAAAATATTGACCAATTTTGGGAAGGAGATTTTATTGATCGAAATAAGTCACATTTTAATACATTAGGAAGCAGTGCATGAGGTAGGTAATTTTTTTTCGAAATTAAATGAATTTAACCCTAAAAGGGGAATACTATAAAAAAATTTTCTTGACTTCTCTTTCAGGAATATTCAACGTTTTCGGGAAGGTTAAAAATATTTACAAATTAGGCCAAATTTTAATATATAAGAAGCACCCATACGTGGAATTTAATAAAGTTAGCCCTAGAAAGGGGACACTGAAATTTTCTACTTAATTTATATTTCTTATATTGTACATAGCGTTAAAATAAGGAATATTTAAAGTTCTTGGAAAGGAGAAAATATTGACGGAATTAAGTCAAATTTTAATACATTACGAAGCAGTGTATAATGTAACTTTTCCGCGGTACCTAGTAATTTTTTTTACTAATATTTAAGAATAAATTTATAAAATCACAACAGATTTGACAAGGCAAAATAAATAAAATTAAATGAATTTAAACAGGGGAGAAGGCAGTTTGAAATTTTGTACGTCTTATTGTTGGTTTATTGAGAAAACGTTGAAATAGGGAATGCTTGAAGTTGTTGGGAGACACAAAAAATTATTGATTTATTTGTTGTTTACTTTGCGAAAAGTAGGATTTAATTAGAATTAGTAATAAAAAGATACGAAGAAAAACTCTTTAGAATTAGCAGAAAAGTTGTTTTTCTCGAAGATAGTAGTTTCTTCAAAAATTCTAGCTCAGCTGGACTGGCGGGAGAAATAAGTAGAAAACGTTCCAGTTTTCAAATAACCTTTTTCTTAATTTTCAATCCAAGGAAATTGATAAAATAAATAATAAAAATTACAATAACATTACCCCTGATAGTTGGTTCACAATCATGGCGCTCAAAGTCAACCACAAAATTAACTTCATTTTTGTGAAACTAAACTCGAAAAAAAATAGTTATAATCCTTTTTATATAGATTTTCTGTCGTCTTTTAATTATTTTTTTAGTAAGAGGATGTAAACACAAATAATAATGGTTTAAAACACGTAAATCTCCCATAAAAAAATAATTATAAAATTAATTAAGGGAATGATTTTTTTGTTATGAACAACCACCGAGGTCAGATGACACCTCTTCATGTATTTTTTGATTAGAATTGAATAAAATGTTTCTATTAAATAGAGAGAAGAAGGATTCAAAACCCATATTAGAGGTTCTGCATATCGAAATTTGCATAGCTAAGTTGAACTAAAGATTAAATTGAACTTAGTTCTTGAGTCTTACGAAGAAAAGAGGCATTCGTTTCTCTGATAAATTAATATGAAGGAAGGTACAACACAATAATTTTATTAGAATCCTAAATGTGTTATTTTTCATTAACTGACCAAAATTAAGGACTTATTTTAACGTTACAGACAGCATATTTTGAAAAAAGAAAATCCCGCACTTGAGTCAATTTCCGGGTGAACCATGTTACAGGAATTCCATTATTAAGAAGTTACAATACCTTGGCGCTCGGAAAAAAAGGCGTAAAAGAAAAATTTTTTGTAATGCAGCTCCCAAGTAACACATGACATGTTTAAATCCATATTTCGTACATACATTCATGGACCATTATGGACGTCCAATGGATGTCCGTCACCGGACAAATATCGGACGTTACATAAAATGGACGTCCAATGGATGTACGTTGCTGAACTATTATTGGATGGTAAAGTATGTTGAAACATATAAGAAACTCGACTCTTTAGTTTTAATTGTAAACCTGACAATGGTTCTGTGATAAATAACTCAAAAACCAACATATAATCCGTTCACTATTTATTTGTGCTATGGTTGGCCGCGTTAGGGTTACAGATTCCACCCGGTATAAATTAGAAAAAAATAGTTAGGTTAAGTATTACTAGTTGTCTGTCATTTATGTTTGTTATGTTATTGTATTAATTACTATTATAGTGGCCGAGTCATATCTCCCGTCTGTATTTTTATTTGGCATTTATTAATATTTGATTTTTTTCCCCTAAAACAAGTTTTTCTTTGTGTGCCATTTTGGGTACTTATATTATCATTTCTTTTATTTCGAATAAATATTTTTTTTATATATAATTTTTTGTGTATTTAATTTCTACGTTCGAACCCCCCTGTCTCCGGCTTTGAGTGAACCTAAAGGGAGAAATTAATGCGACACCCGGTTTCCGGTGTTACAGTTTTAACTTCTAATATTTATTTAAACGGTCACAATACCTAAATACTAAAATTTTTCAACTAAGAATAAATAGGAGCAAACGATGGTAAGTAAGTGGTGAAATTGTTTTATAAAAAAAAGGTCTTGACAAGCTCTATAAACGCAACCTTCTACTCACATCATATATTGTAATATTGTAAAATTTACATACAGTGCTTGGACGTTTCATCAAAAAGAAAACATTTCGTGTTAAAAACAACGATTAATTAATATAAATTATTCTAACTCCAGAGATATTTTACTATCTTGAAAGCAGCATATTTCTTTGGATTATTTGAATGTCAATTTATGGACCAATTTTTACCTCCAATGGATTAGTAGGTTTAATTTCCAAATAATATTTTATATTTACTAAATGAATAGTCTTGTAATAATAGAGGTTGTAATCAGCCATGAACCGTCCTCTTGGTATAAAAGGTGGAAATTTACTTTCATCAATGAACATATTGTTTATAAAATAACAACCCTTGAAATAATAAAGAATTATTTTAAATTTATTATAATATATAAAAATGTAAATAGGTAGAACTATTTTTACCGCTTTCATAACACAGTTGCTATCATTAATTGTAAAGTTAGAATGAAATTTGCTAAAAGTCTCATTCATTCCAAATTCGTTAGCTTTAACTGCGGGGCAGATATTGTCACTGTAATTAATGGGAAAACTACGATACTCGTTACTCAAATATTTGTATCCCTGAATGTTTTCCTAAAAAATTAAATTATAATTAATTTGTGTTTTTATATAATTATAATAGGATATTTTCCAATTTTTTAAATATCGATTATTACTGCGTTATTGCATAGCAAAGTTGATTATAAATGACTTGGGCACACTAAAAATATGTTAATCAAAAAAGTTCTTTCAAAAACTGCTTTGGAAAAAGCAGGAAATGCTGCAGTTTCAAAGTGAAAAGTTAAAAGGAAGTGACGTAGCTGGTCGTATAAATCACGTTTGTTGCTTAGTTACATCTGTTAAATGTTAGTTAATGTGTAATCCAGGTTATAATAAGTTGGAGCTCATGAAGTTCAATATTGACAGGAACGACCCATGACGTCACGCCGCGTTTATGCGTGAAACTTTATAGTTTGAATTTCAAATAATTTGTATGGCAAAACCTACAGTCGAAATTTTTTTTAAATGTGATTTTGGGATTACACTACTATCAATAAGGTAACTTTCTAGATACATTTTAAAAAATTGGAAAATACCCTATTAAACCTAACAGAGTTTTACAGAGTGATTAGATATACAGGGTGGCGACCGGACCTCTCGGTCATACAGATTTAACATGTAAAAATATACTTTGATAATTTCCTGCTTCCCAATTTATTTTAGAAAAAAAATCTTTAGATAAAAGTTTTAGAGAATAAAATTCTGCATCCAAATGAATAAACAAAATTAATTTTGCATGCTTTATAACGCCAGAAATTTAATTTGAAAATTCCAAAGATTAGCAGAAATAACGATTGCCTTGAAACACAATTAATAATTATTGTCAAATATTTTATGCTTTTTCTGTCAAAATGTCTGCATTTTGAATTCAATTTTATTGAATTTACCTAATAATAAATAATATTTACGTATAATAATCCCTAAAAATTACTTCATTTTTAGTTTGTGTTAATTTAAATTACCCTCAAAAATAATTTTGAAAGATGTCAGTGTAAAATATTGATAATTAATTTTGTTTTTATATTTCGGTTCTGTAATGGAGCTATTACGATACCGAAAGTAGTTTCGTAATAGCTGAAGGCGTGTCTGAAAAGTGTAGTCAAATTTATTTTTCCGAAGTTGGTATTATGTATTTTTTTTAAATATTTTTTTTAATTTTTCGGGGATCGAACCCTCGACCTTGATAACCAGAAGTCGCACTTCTATCAATCAGGCCATACGGACTTTCAATAAATTTAAGTTCCAATTGTCTTATTAATAGTGAAAAACGTCAACGGTTGACACGACAGGTAAATACCATGTTTATGGTAATCACCTAATGGTGGAACCAAAAACTGGACTGTGTGTACTTTTATAGATAAATTAAAATTTCTTTTATAGAAAAAAATTGATCTAGAAATTTAACTTGTAAAAATTTGTGAAAATAGTAAACTTTTAATTGTTCAAAAATATGACATTAGCATGCGATAAATTTCAATAAGGAATTTAAATAATTTATATTTTGTAGTAAACGTTATTTTTGTGTATTAAAATTTTAAAGAATATTTAATATTTATGTACTTAGGTGTTTATTTAATTTTTATTTCAATTCAATACATTTTAGACGAAAAAAAATATAATTTTTTAGTTAGAAAATTTTGAAACGTCAGTACTGTCATTATATTATAAACAGAAGTACCAACCAACAAAAAATAACCTCAATTTTGAAATTTTAAATTTGTTACAATTTTTAATTTTAAAGGCCGAAATATAAAAAATATTGTATGATATTTGTGTTAAAAGTGATTTTATTTTGTTCGTTGAGTTACTCAACTCGTTTCACTCGTTTCGTAATCTTCTCAAACTTACAAAATAACCCGTCCCTTTTAACACGCGTATCATAAACTACTATTATTCATTTAGATGCAGAATTTTGCTAAAACTTTTATTTGAAGATTTTCTTTCTAAAATAAATTGGGAAGCAGGAAATTACCAAAGTATGTTTTTACATGTTAAATCTGTATGACCAAGAGGTTTGGTCACCACCTTGTATATACTAGTATAGTCTGTCCGTTATTTTAACGTGAAGTTGCCTTCTTGATTCTTATTATCTCATTAGCACCCTATTGTGTTGGGTAGCAATAAAAGATGAGTAAAAGCTTTCAGAGAAAGGTAAAAATGAACTTTGTATAGCAGTTGCAGGTATTAAACCCTTTTAATGTGCAAAGTATCTCCAAATATTTAAATTTCTTTTACAGGAAGCATTAAAAGGGTTTATATACCTACCTGCTTTTGCCTAGAAGTTTATTTTTACTTTTTTCTTGAAGATTTTACTCATATTTTATTAGAACCTAACACAGTAGGGTGGCAATGAGATAACAGGGATCAAGAAGGCAACTTCACGTTAAAAAAACATATAAGCTATCGCAAATAATTAAAAAAACTTCAATTTTTATTTTTTTTATTCTCATGCTTACGTTAGCTTTAGATGGGACTAATTATAGTTCGTAATTTAGTGCTAAATCGGTGCTCACATAGTTACCAAATTATTACACTGTCCTATTGTGATTTCTTGCATTCAACCTTACATGCAATTTAGTACTTAACTCAGAACTAAAATTATTACCCGCTAAATGTGACTAAATGTGGTACTAAATTGTTAGTAGGTACTCAATCGACGCAATTAGCAAAAAATCACGGGAATCTAAGCTCTAACGTCAAACCTTTCCGTAAATTCCCGTGCTTTTTTGCTCTTTACGCCGATTCAGTACTAACAATTTAGTACGACATTTAGTTCATGTCAAACGGACCTAATGTGTGCTTTATACCTTGTTAATTTATAGTCATATCAAAAGCTCTAAATAAATCATTAAATTCATTATTAAAATTAGCAAAGTGTAAAGTTCACCTAAGGACGGAGATACACACACTAAGGCATTTTCTCCAGCTTGTGCTGTGCAGGCCGGAGCGTCTGTACAACGTTCAGGCGGCCTGCGCAGGCAAGCCTGCATAATTTAGGTAGAGGCATGTTTAGGAGAAAACTGAGCGGGCAAGCCGGAGTAACAGCCTGTGTGTGTCTCCGCCTTTAGGCGCATTGGCAACCAGGCTAATAAAAGGTATAGTTGAAAGATTGACTATTTCAAAAAAAAATTTTCGATATGACTTTTCTGTGAAAAATTTACTTACCGATAGATGTATGCCGTAAATAGTTTTTAAAATACAAAACGAAAAATTATATCGTTTTTCATATCTGGTATGAAAATATTGTACAAATCTAAAACCATCTATATATTCCTTATTGTAGAATTCGACAGATCCTCTTTCAATAATCAATTTGTAATCTTTTTGCATAAACTATAATGTTAACATGACCTAATTAATGGTAATATTACATAATTGGATAAGTGTATAGTGAGTGGTCAAAATAATATTATATCGGGAGCTGTTAGAAGTTTTTTAGATAATTTTTTTTTTATATTTTACCATATTTTACGTAACACTCACACAATATATTTTTTTTACATTTTCGACATAATATTATATTACTTCAATCGCTTTATAATGTAATAATAAATTAAGAATTGTCTCGGTAATACTTATACAGACTGGGCCACGAAATTTGGAGCCCCTGACGATTTTGAACTGCAACCCAAATAACAAATATCATTATAACAGTCTTAGATCAGTTAGTAGAGACAGTTACATTTTTATAAATCAAAAATGGATCAGTGTAGGTAGTAATGTCAAATTTAAATATAGTGGTAATTTGTGACAGTTGTTAAAAAATTTATTCAAGAAGAAGTTTGATAGTTACCGTCCTACGCTGATCCATTTTTTGATTTATAAAAATATGACTATCTATCTAAATTGATCTATAGTTGAGTTTCACAAATGTAGACAGTTATGTCATTTATAGAATAAAGACGAGATTAGATCGAGATTTTTCGGTACAGCATTATGAACAATCGTTCGTACTCGGATCCACTTCTACTACTAAGCTTCTGTCAGCTTCTGTCAAATTATAGTAAAGTACGTTATTCTATTAAAGCGGCACGTGTTTTCTGCATCTATCTCAATAGAAGCCGCGCTATAGCTAGCTAAATTTTGTGAACACATATTAGGATGAGTCACTATCAGGAATTGTGAGATTGAAGTATAGAGTAATCTGATACTTGTTATTTAGGTTACAGTAAAAATTTGTCAGGGACCACAAGTTTCGTGGCCCACTCTACACTTACCATAATTCCTTCTTTAGCTATTGAGATTAACACAACGAATCGCAAAATTAACTTCATTTCTATATGCATGGCTGTAAAATAGTTTTTGAAGTGAATTTGCAATAGGTACCACAAAAATGTAAAACAAAGTAACTAAATATTCCACCTTGCTTAGTGGTATCACCTTTATATCAATATTTAAATCTTTCAACAAGATCATATCTTTAACCACTATCATTTCCTGTTAATTGTTATGTTCTTAAAATCTAAAATCCTATATTATGTATTATTATGTACGAATAAATCGAGTTAGCATAATGTATACGCTTTAAATGAGTGAAAGAAAGTGAGAATTATTTTTAAATGAATACGAGAGAGACAATTAAAGAAATTAAAAATTTATTATAGTTGCAAGACAGCGTTACGTAACCCCTAAAAATGAAGGATCTCCAGGGATTCGGAACTCCAGTATTCCAACCTATTTTCGTTCAAAAACTGGGCTCCTGCACTTAAGTCTTCTTTTAATTATGTACTAATTAAATAAACAGCTATACCTAGTAAAAAAATGCGCCCCATGAACTTTGAATATGTTTAAAAAAACTGCATTACGTTTATTTCAAATTTTTATTATAGTATTTAAAGATAATTCTTTACCAAAACTGATTAACCAGCAATAACATTTTCCAAAGGGTTAGTTGGTTTAATTTCAATGTAAGCTTTAACCTTGTACAAGGTGATTGTTTTATTTAGAAAGAAATCATAAGCCATCATATAACGTCCTCTCGGTGCAAATGGAGGTAAATTTGTATCGTTAAGATACACATTTTTGATATAATAACATCCCTAAAATAAATTATATTAGAGCAATCAAGTAGGTACATTCTATGTCAATTCGAGCATGAGTAGCTTCTGACTTTCACAGATTTAGATACAGATCTGGACTGGGAAAAAATTAGTACCGGCAAATCTGATAGTCCAGGTTTATATATTTGATTTTTTCAATTTACATACTTAATTTTTACAATATATTTTTTCTCTGTGTGCCACGGAAATTCCCGGTAAGCCGCCGGGCCGGTCCAGCCCTGTTTAGATGATTTAAAAAATTACTATCCATTGTTGTTCACAAAAGACTTTTAAATTAGGCAAACTCTTCCATACAACTTTATGAAAATCATCGAAATGTGCGAAATCAACAATCAAAATTTTTTATACCTGAATGTGCTGCTTTTTCTAGCCACTTTTTACTATTTATTTGAACTTACTTTTTTGACAAAACATGTCTCAGATATGGTAATATTGTGATCAAAATTATCGAGAAAAGCTCTTGTTCCAAATATATTATTATTAAAATCGCTACAACAATTTCCCGTGTAAACTACTGGAAATACTCGGTATTCATTACTTTGGTATTTGTAAGCTTGCGTCGATGCCTTAAACATTTTCAAATTAAGAGTTTATAAAAAAAATTATTTCATATTAACTGTAGTTTCTATTCCATAAATATCCTTTTTTATACAAACCGATCCACGATATCTTTTTTCATATCTGGAATAATGGTAGAGCTCGAGTGTAAAGTCTGACAACCAATCTTTATTTACATAGAGCACTTCTATCCTTTCATGTACAATTGTGTAATCTGTTTGATGAAACTGAAATAAATTAAAGTAAAAGTAACGGTTTTCCACTAATAAAACTACATTATTGTTTATTGCTCTTGAATTTTGACTTATATTGAATATTGTAAGTGGTCACGGTTTGAAATAAACTTAAGAAAAGCTTTTCAATGTTGTATCTCAGACGATATGTTACAACTTAAGATTTTGGAAATAGGAGTGCTTAGGCTTAAGGTAGAAATAACTGAAATAGTAGTTTTGACAAAATTTAATACAAATTTTAATACTTTAGATATAACTTTTCCGCGGAGTTAAATGAATTTTTTCTTAAAAAAGGGACACTATGAATTTTCTACTTGATTTCTATTTCTTATCTTGTAAAAACACCTTAAAATAACGAATATTCCATGTTCTTTAGAAGATAGAAAATATTGACTGAGTTATGCCAAATTTTAATACACGATGAAGCAGTGCATAATGTATTCTGCAGTACTAAATTTTTTTATAAGTAGGTAAATGTTTAAGAAAAAAAATTGTAAATCATAACAGATACAACCAAACAGGGAGGAAGGCACTAGAAATTCTGTACGCCTTTGTTCGTTAATTGAGAAAACGTTAAAACAGGGAATGCTTGAAGTTGCTGGGGAGGCGCAAGAAATTATATAGTTGATTGATTTGTTGTTTACTTTGTGAATAGTAAAAGTTAATTAGAATTTATTGAGTAGTAAAAAAAGACGAAGAACATCCCATTAGAATTAACAGAAGAAACTGTTTATTTTTTCCGAAGATAGCAGTTTTAAAAAAAATCCAGCTGGACTGGCTGGAGAAATAAGTACAAAACGTTACAGTTTTCAAATAGCCCTTTTCTTAATTTTTAATCCTACGAAATCAATAAATAAGTAATAAAAATTACAATTACCCCTGATAGTTGGTCCACAATCAAGGCGCTCAAACTCAACCACAAAAGTAACTTCATTTTTGTGAAACTAAACTCGAAAAAAATTGTTATAATCCTTTTTATATAGGATTTGCTGTCGTCTTTTAATTATTTTTGTATTAAGAGGATGTAAATACAAATAATAATGGTTTAGAACACGTAAAGCTCCCATAAAAAAATAAAATAATTAAAAAATTAATTAAGGGAATGATTTTTTGTTATGAACAACCACCGAGGTCAGATGCCACCTCTTTATGTGTTTTTTAATAGAATTTTTCCATTAAATACAAAGTAGAAAGATTCAAGACCCATTAGAGGTCCTGCACATCGAAATTATATAGGTAAGTTGAAGAGTTGACGCAAGGATCAAGTTGAACTTAGTTCTTGAGTCTTACGAAGAAAAGAGGCATTTGCTTTTCTGATAAATTAATATTAACGTTATATAAAGGAACTTATACTATTAGAGTACCTAAGTATAGGTACAATCATTTTATTAGAATCTTAAATGTGTAGGTAATTCTTTCTCAACTGATGATAAAAATTAAGGGCCTATTTTAATGTTACAAACAGTCTATTTTGAAAAATAAAATCCAGCACTTGAGTCCATTTTCCAGTGAATCATTTTACAGGATATCCATTTTTAAATGACGTTTTTTAAAAATAAATCGCTATTGAGGTTTTTATGCTGGAGTACTTTACTCGTAAGTACATAACTTAAAAAATAAAGAGATCACTTTTCAAAGCTTATAAAATTTTTAAAAAATATAAAAATGGCGTGGAAATATTCCTAGACTAGAAATATTAAAAATAAATAAAAAACATGAAAATAAGAAATTAATTATTACTATATTGTGTTTTGTGGGTTGCATAACTGCAAAAGCAGTTATAGCTGGCCTAGGCATAAAAATTTATTTAAAGTTTGTATTGTTGGATGCCTATGTACTAGGCGTAATGCTAAGCATTCCTGTATCTTTAGTTAATTCTTCTAATTTGTATACAAATAAAATTGATAATTAAATGTTATATACAAAACCTTTGATTATTTAAAACCACTATTTTATAAAACAGAAATTGTCGTAATATTACTAGGTGTAATATTACCGGCTTACAGATTCAACATTTTTAAATTTTAGAGCTTTAAATTAATTTTTTGCTTCTACACTACGTTTCTTAACTTCAAGCTTCTGTTCCTATTAGTTCTTATAAATCTAAGAGGTCACTCAAGAAAAATTATTGTGAAATGCTCAAATAACTATATTTTTTAGCCTTGTAGCAATAATTTCGATATTGCGATTTGAAGGGTGCTAAACGTAAATTGTGCATTTATTCAAATTTGAAATTTTTGAATGTCGGTTAATAGCCTATTCAAACCACTACTACTTTTTTTACACTAACTACTTTTAATCACCACTTTTTAACAACCGTGAAAAGAGCTCTAAACCTTGAACCATGAATTGCACTATTTGATCCTTAATGAACTATCATTAACATCACTTTGTGATCCCTATTTGTGGACTTTCAAGGTTTGTACAAAATGTGTTGTTTTCAAGAGAAGAGGGTGTAAACTCCGTGACTATATTTGACACAAAAGCTAACATTAACTTAATTAGCTTAACAAGAACCTTAAAGCTTGTTTGCTCGATTAATCCCTACTATCCATTAAGCACCTCTCACAAGTAAAAGTTGTTTTGTAAAACGGTGGCAATAATTTTGATTTCAATATGAATTAGAAATAAGCAACTTGTTAATCACCTAACAGAGTTGCGTAATGAAAAAAAATTGTTTTAATCGAGTTTAAGAAGTTTTTCAATTATTTTAAGTTTGAGACGCTTTGAGAATCTTGGATGATTTAAAAAATTATTTTTATTTGAAAATTTATTAATTAAGAGCGAAGTATGTCGAATTAATCCGAACAACAATACTTGAATATACTTTCAAATGTTGTTTATTTGTTAATAACTTAGTGCAAGTCGCAGGCCAAGGAAGGCCTTCTTCAGATGTTGCGTCTGTGAGCGCGATGTTCTTTAAGACTGTTATTAGTGTAGTTTGTAAAAGTGTCGATAGTGATAAATAAAATGGATATAGATGGATACCTTCTTAATACTAGTAAGTATCATTTTTGAAATTTTCAAAAATTAACACGAAAACTCAAGTTGGATTTGAATCGTTTGGGATAAACGTGTAATTAACGAAACATTTTCATTTACACTTTTTGGCTTTGTTAAATTCAAAAAAAGCTTTTGTGGTGGTGATTTTATATAATTATAAAAATGAGAAGTTTACAATTTATAAATTTAAACCTCTCTGTGCCCTTAAAAAATTTTTTTTTGTGTCATTTTGCATTTTTAAAGGTTTAAAAGTTTAATGCCTTGTATGTCACATGTTGTAGTCCGCCCCTGGCTACTTTACATTCATTAAAATAGCAATTATCGTGCAACAACCTTGAGTGGGTTTACTTCAACATACTTTTTTATTACAAACAAATTTGAATAATTTCTTCTCAATTACTTTAACCCTTCATACTTTAAAATTAGTGTATTTAACAGAAAAAAAAAAGATCACACTTTTAAAACTGTGCAATTTTCACTCTAGTGCCTTTTTAAATTATGTAAAATTATCCTAAAAATGCATTCTTCCTAGATTTTATTTCAATATACGTTTTTGTATGGATCAAAAATATAGATGTGTTGTGGTACAGTTTGTGATCGATCAGATATTTTCCAACTGGTGCATAAGGAGGGTATCTTGATTCGTCCCCGTATGCATTAAACACGTAGTAGTAACCCTACAAAAATTAAAAATTATCAACCCTCTTAAAACTTGAAGGAACTTTACCTTTGGAAAAGTGCAAGTAATTGAATCGTTCAAGTTGGTAATCATTCTACTTTTATCTAGTTTATGCCCAACATTTTTCTCCTTAAAATCAACGCACGGGTTACCGGTGTACGATGTTGGAGTTGACTTATATTCAGAACCTTGAAATCTGGAAATACGCGATTCGGCCTAAAAAGAAATTTAAAAACAAATAATTTATAATTACTCATCTTATACTTTGAAATCGTTTCCTATTAAATCCTTTTTGAGCGTGCAACTGAAATTGACTCGCCTTTGATGTAACGGTTCATAATCGAAAAATACAATACTGAAATTATGAAAAATATCATGATTGTAATAAACGATATCGGCTCTATCGAGGACAATGTCGTAGGAACGTTCGGACTGAAAAAATTGCATTTTAATCCAACACTTAAGTATTTTTTAGTTTTTACCCAAACGAATCTTGAAATTGTTAGCAACAATAGACACACAGTGAACTTCATGTTGTCTAGGCTAAAATGTTGGACTTAATGTTGCTTTGCTATATGATTTTACATAATATTTTGCTGTATCACTCTAATGTTCAAAAAATATTGATGAAGATAAATAAATCAAGGCTTTTTGAACAATTTGTTTCAGTGATAAGGATCAAGAATAATAAATATAATATTATGTATGTTATGTGTTCATTATCAAGGCTTTTTCAAAGTGTCGGAATTTAATAATTAAGTTTAAATTTTTCATTCAGTAATGGTTAATTACTCGCCTTTGAATTACCTTTACTCATTATCATCGAAAAAGTGGACCTACCGTTGGGCCAATTCATCGACTTTTGCATTGCCAGCAATTTTCATTTGACCCGGTGCTCACAACGCCATCGCTCTATTAGTCTGGACACGTTCAATGCAAGGTTACAGCATATCAGTGTTGGTATTATGACCTTTATTTTTTCCAGATCGTTTAGCACTATCCATTTGCCTGTAGCAGATAGTTTTATTATTATACTCCTTTGTCAGTTTCACTCTAGCCTATTCAAGTATGACGAACTTTTCTTTTTTGAAAAATTCCTTAGATTTTGCTTAAGGCAAAGGTTAGGCCTATTTTGATACTTATATGTCGTTAAAATAGTAATTGTGAACTATGTTACGGCTCTTGTATTAGATTTTCTCACTTTACCCAATATATCCATTGTGGAAGAAAAACAGGGAATGGCTCTGGTCATTTAATATTGAACATTGAGTCGTATAGTCCAGAAATCCAGAGCTCTCAGCCATTAGGAATTTAATATGCAAAATCATGTTTTTGTAATTGCTTTTTAAAATTATTTTAGTCAAAAATGTTGCAAATAAAAGTTGTAGAGAATAAAATTCTTTATCTAAATCATTAATTGAAATTCATTTTGCGTGTTTTGTAAGGGCAAAAATTAGAGATAAAAGTCAAAATTACTTCAAAATAGCCATAGGTTTTGCCTCGGGTTTTGCTTTTAATAAATTTAACATTGACAGGTATAAATAATGAACATTGAGTCGTGTAATCAGTCGCGAATTCTGAAAATTAGTCACCATTTCAGATTGGAGAAAATATACAGGTTTTCTTTTTTAAAGTTGATATGCTCTAGCTTGATCACAATCATTTAGAGAGTACCTTAGAGATCAAGTATGACGTGTGTTAAAATTAAGTTTTTTGTCCACGCGTTCTACAGGGTAATCTTGTAATAGGCAGTTGGTCAAAATTACGGTCTCGATTAAGTTGTTCCTAAGGGTGAAAAATTCCCATAAACGTTAGGCCAAAAATCCATCTCTTCGGAGTTACAGCTCATTTAATTATCAATTTAATTTATAAATTTTCGAGTACCTTACGAGCGAGTTAGACGAATGGAATAAAGATGTCCTTCATTGGTTGCTGGGTTAAGACGGAATTGAAAGATACGAAATAACTGATGAGTTAGCTAGAACAGGCTCAAAAGTCCTCCCGATTGGACCCGAACGATTCTGTGAACTATCTAGAACATATAAAAGGGTGGAGTTTCAAAAATCGGAGACTGAGAACAAAAATTCTCACTGGAACAACGCACCAGGACAAAGACAGTCGAAGAAATTTATTGAATACTCGACCACTAATGCTAAAAAGCTTCTTCTAATATCAAAGAACGAAATCAGACTCGTTACGGGTCTGTTTACTGGACACTGCCCAGTGAGGTACCACCTAAAGAAACTGGGACTGGAGGATAGTGACATATGCAGACTCTTTATATGGGAGATCGAATCCGCCGAACACATTCTCTGCAATTGCGATGCATTGGCTCGGCTTAGACTGAAACTGAATTGCTCAATTGACGCTTGAAGAAGTGAAAAGCAAACTTCTCATGGACATTCTGTGCTTCGCTGGAAAGATTGAATTCCTGAGAACATAAATACGAGCAGGGTTATGAGCAAAAGGTCAACACTGGTCGCAGTTCTGTAAGGCTTAGAAGCCAATCGACCCCTGAGTACAATACAATAGACGAAATGAAGGGTGGGATTTAGTTAACACTGGCCATTTTTAACGACTTCAATAAATAAAAATAAAGTTAGAAGTATTCATAATTAAATTAATTGTAATTTTTCATGAGAAATGCGACGCTACGCCAACGTTTACAAGAAGTTTTCTATTCTTATGAGGAGTCACATTCAACCCCTGATTTTAACCAGCTAGTGCTAGAGGATCACATTTCATGTTGAAGTGTTTCGCCCCAATTTGTATCTGCTGATTTGATTTTACCCTTTAGAATGAATGACTCTCATGTGCTTTCTTCATCATCATCTTAACATTGGCCTAGGGTCTGTTATTTACTCGATCACTGATCAGGAACTAAAGTTCACTATCTACAGAGATCTCATTCAACATCAGAAAGTGGATTGAATCATCCTCAAGCACTTCTACCACATATAAAACAGAAGTGCATATAAAAGTCACAAGACGAGTTCTAATAAGCCTCTCAAAAACCTTTACTAAAACTGAGAATGATTGATTTAGGTGGTTACATAGATGTCGCGTTTCTGTAAAGTTGTTAAAGAGGTGATATTCCATGTAGCGATAGCGAGGGTGCTCATCGATGCATCTTTGGCATGTTAGCAACCTTATTCGTTGATTATCTTGATTCGACTTCCTCTTTTTGTTATTTTTCAATCTATTCAATCGTCTAATTGAGCTCTATTAGACATTAGCACTGATGGGTGGTGGTAGAGGCAACAGCTATGGAGTAGAGTGGTCCGGATGGTTTCCGTAATATTTTGTTTTGGTAGTATTATTGAACGAACCAGAACCAGAGGATTCTTAGCAAAATGAGAAAAATTGAAAATAACTGTAACTGGTCTTTTTATTCCAGAAGATTAAGACTTAAGGTATTAGTCTGTTGAATTTTCCACTGATTCATTACATTCTTTAATAGAGAGATTGTCTACAACTCCAATTCTGTATAAATGTTTATTTAATTGACTGTCTTCATTAGAGCCTCTGTAACCGTGCATAGACAAGTGCGAGACAACCTTATATTAGAAAGTAGTTTGCATTGGTATATTACATGGTAGTTTTAGAATTGCAGGAAAAATCTTCGAGCATTTTAGCGCCGTTTATTGTAGCAGCTCTTGAGTCTCTTATAATAGTTTTCTCTACTTTTATTCCTTATGTATAAACAAAAACTGTTTCTAGGTCCTTTTTGAATGATTGTTGCTATATTTGATCCTGACGATGTCTTATGTGTGAAATCCCTTTTCTTTCTCTCACATACATACTAGAGAAATTGTGGGAGTAACCTTAACATTCCACTTTTTGGTTCAATTAGTCATAACTCTCTTTGATTTACCTTTCTTTAGCTGTTATTGTTATTAATTTATTTATAAAATTTTATCAGATCTTGTCTCTCCCACACAGGTGTATTTGATAAATTTGATAATGTCAATCAATTATTTTAAAATAAATATAGTTTTTTATTTTAAAAATGTTTAATATAATATAACACATACACATGGTACCTACTATAATAATATCTATTAATTTAGTTCGGCATTAAATGTAAAGGAACTTTTGCTTTGACCTTTTAATTCATAAATCGTAACAACTTTTTGTTGGCTCTTACAGCAGTGGTTCTTTAAAAATTTAATGGGAAATTAAAATATCTATCTATGGTCCAGTCAATTCAAAGTCCCTTGTGACTCATCGTAGTATGTAATAAGAAATGTCAGTATAAAATATTTTTCTTTGTCTAATATTGTAATAAAAAAAGACATAATATAGTATATTTATAGAAGTATATAGAAACATACGTCTGCTGTATAAACTATATTTATTTATTTAAAACTTTATTTTATTTAAAATTCGCCCTTAAAATGCACATCGCAACATACTGTGTCGCCAGCACGGACAAAAAAGGAATTAAATTAATTAATTTTGACGTTTCTGACATTGTGTATTAAGAGAGGACATACGTTTACTACAGATTGATGCTTACACTTTAGAGTGATGAGTCACAAGTGATTTAAACCTGACTGAACTATACTTAATATTATACCTAGTGTATACGCAATTATTGGACGTTCCTACATGGTTTCTCTGTACGTTTACGTTTACATCTGTACAATGTAATTTAGAAAAAAAAAAATTATTGAATAGTGCCTATATCCAAAGAAGTACTTCCTTAATTAGGTACTTGTCAGTTCAAAGATTTTATTATTGCAAAATTTACAGCAATGTATAGGTAGTTACGTTAACAGTTAATAATTATTTATACCAGTAGGAGCATCTTCAACATAGTTAATGTAGAGACAGCGCAATTACCTAATTTCAATTACGAATGTATAATTATAACTCTACTTGACTTGATGAGGTACGTTTATCATTTTTAATTTTTCAAAAGGTTTATTTGTTAACGAAACATTGGGCAAATCTGTGTCAAATTTATAAAAATTGTTAGAACAAAAATTCATTGTTATTAGAGCTAACGTACGAGCGTGAGTTAATTTTCGACATCCCGTATCTAATTTCTGTCGTTACAAAACATGGAAGATTAATTTTGTTTATCGATTTTGGTGCGAAATTTTATACATTACAACTTTCATTTGAAGCTTTTTCACCTGAAATAATTAGGAAAGCAGAAAATTGCGAAAAGATCACAACCGAGAGACGTGTGGTGCTGTGGTCATCATTACTGTAGAGCTTCGCTTGGTAACTCACAGGGTGTAAATAAAGTTACTGAGACATGTTGGAATTATTTAAATAATTTCCATTGTTTTCGTATCTAAAATTTTCTTAGCTGGAATGTTGAAAACACTTAAAAAATTTTCAAACTGTAAATTATGAAAGGATTAGTTTATGCAACTTAGGTACTGTTGCATTAAAATCTCTCAAATAACGTTACACATTTCTAGTTCTACTACTTTTACCACCTTTTATTCTTTGTAAAATAATTTTTTTTCTAAAACTAAGTACTTACTTTAGTTTACTTTTTATTGTTAAATATATAAATAAATAACGGTGCATTATAAATAAACAAAAGGAACAAACTTTATATAGGAAGTCATTTAATCTACCAGCAAGTAATTACATACGACCATTACTTATAATTTGAACACATAACTTAAATAGTAAAAGTAGTACCTATAATAATAATAATCATAATAGGCACTAATATTATAATATGAGCGTGTTATTGTTTTATTTATTTTATGAAGTATTGAACACAAACCACATCTAATATAATGTTTAAATCTTAAATACCACTTGTTTAACGAGTTAATATCTTTGAAAGTCAATATTTGATCATCTATAAAAAGCGATTGTAATTTTTATTGTTTTATACAAATATTTGAATAATTTATAACCGGATTCGTTATAGAAGGCGTATCGAAAGCATTACGTGTATACAGGGTGGTGCCCGGACCTCTCGGTCATAAGGATTTAACATGTAAAATTGTATTTTACATCAACATCACTTTGTAATAGGTACAATAACTAGAGTATTATAAGAGTGATTTGATGTCAATAATTATAGCCTAGTCAAATTAAATTCAAAAACCAGGGTAAAAGGGTAAAAAGGGTCGCGAATATTTGATGCACTATACACAAGGGTAAAAACATATAACAACGCGTTCTATGGGGGGTTTTGTGGTACACCCTCGAAATTTTCAATATCTAGAAAATCCGATGCTCAATTGTTTTGCTGATTTTGAGAAATTATTGACAATAATGCATCTAACAATTTTTATACATAATATTTATTTGAAATTTTGACAATAGTCGAAATATCTGTTGCGACACGATAAATCAAACGTCCTGTATATATGTGCTCGTTTATGCAATTAACTCTTTTGGGGGCATTATACATCTATAAATGGCATAGTAAGTCGTTTTTAATAAACGACTAATTATTCGTTTAGAATAGTTTCATGATATTTTTAAATATCTCCGCAACATTGGATAATGTCGAACTTTTTAACAGAATTCAACAGCTGCAGCTCCTTTAGTCCCAGTGAATCCGTAGATGTTCTAATTTTCGGATATTCGGATATTAGACTATACGCTATTATGTTTCATTTTCTTACACGGTTATTAAAAATATACAGTACTCTAGGAAAAATTTTAAGAAAAAATTACCTATTTTTCTACTTCTTCAATTTATTCAAGAGAAAAATGAAACTTGAGATAACACTGATCAACACACTTTTTGTGCAGGGTCTGCATAAGCTATTCTAGGCGTCTTTTAGGCCGCTGAATCCAAAAATGAAATTATTTTTGAAAGATTGGCTCTAGTTTTCGAAATATTTCAAAATTTCGTTTTTGGCGATATGCGGAAATTAAAAAATTTATATTTTTAATCGTGATCGAAAAAAACAATCGTCTTTCACTCTAACGTAAGCCTTTAACCCATAAAATTCGAGAAAAAAACACCGTATAGGGGGAAAGCGCTATGAAAAGGCCGCGTTATGAAAAGGACAGTATCAGTATCTTGAAAACCAAAAGGCATTTAAGTTTGAAATTTTAGTATATGTAACTTAATATACTTATAAACAAACTATGACGTGGACATAGTCCCCTCGTTTAATACACCGGAAGTAGAGTGTTTTGTTTTTTATTCATATACAAAGTAAATATTTTTGCAAGTTTTGGTAGCTTCAAGATAGGGACGTATTTACTTATTTTACTTACTTTTATGGCAAAACATATATCAAGGTATCTATTTATATGGACAACTATTAAAAACAAATTTGGTTTTTGCATTTTAGTTTTGAACAAATATTCTTAAAAAATGTCTCGGTGTTATGAAACGGACAGTTCATGGCGCATTGAATTGAAACGGACGTTAGTTTTAAAGCGTGTAAAAGATCGAAATTTTTAATACATTGGAAATCGATGTTTCAAAACCAATAAATATTTCTATTGCTTTCAGATGTGTTCTGCACACGTAAATTAAGGCCCCAAAGAAAATTTAAGCTTTTTTGCAAAAAAATTTTTTTTAAATATTTTAGATTGTTTATTTTGTTATTATTAATTATTATAGCTTATTTTTTTAAATTTTTCTTTTTGAACAAGTTTGTAAATGAATCTACAAATCAATGATATTAAGTTTTTTCCACTTTTTTGTGCCAATGTTGCAAAACTAAAGAATGTCCGTTTCATAACCCCATTTCAATGCGCAGGGTGCCATGAAAAGGACATTTCCCGATTTTACTTTAAAAGCTTACAACTTTTCAGTTTTGATGAAAAACTTAGTTTTTCTGCTTGATATGTTATTATGAATAATTGTTTTGTTACGTTACCAAGTATTTATTAGAACTTATGTTTTGTTCAGAAAATAGAGCTATTTGAAAAAAAGTGTCCTTTTCATTGCGTCTTTCCCCTACACATTTTCCAATAGTGTAGTGAACGAGGGTTTTACTGCTAAGAACCCACGCCTTGAACGAATTTAGATGAAATTTTTTTTATTCAGTTCTAAATACCCTAAAGATCAAAGTTTATATTGTTAAAAAGTGTGCATTTGTCTTATCATCTTTTTAAACCACTTCTTGTGAATTCAATTTGGAAAATCATAAAAATTAGCTGAAAAAGAATTTTTATTTCAAAATTTTGAGTGCAAATGCTTACGCGTTGATAATTAATAATTAAGCAACATGTTTACGGAAAAAAATTTTTTAAAATGCATGATGAAATTCTTATTAAAATTTAATTAACAAGAGCTAGTGAAGCACTTCTAGGCATCTCAGAAACTTCAAATTTGGCATCAATGTATATCATGTCCTCAAGATTAATAAAAAAAGTCTTCAAGTTCTAAAAACCTTCTGGGAGTAGATTGAAGGGGGAGGAGGGACGCCCCCCGTACTTTTTAGAGAAAATCAGACCTTTTTAGGGATCCCTAGAGTGTAATGCAGCGTTTCTCAACCTGGGGGGCGCGACCCCGAAGGGGGTCGCGTACTGCTTTTTGGGGGTCGCGACCACTAGACAAATATACAGTAAAATTTGAGCTTTCATTTGAACATCTCTGAAAGAACCAGCAACAATAATTTGCTTAAAACTTCAGAGAGACATAGGGTCGCCAAAAATAATAACTATAGAATTTTGGGGGTCGCAAACCAAAAAGTTGAGAAACGCTGGTGTAATGTATAATGACACCAAATTTCAGGTTCTTAGGATGCTTAGAAGTGCTTGTGACTCAAAGTAACAAAATCACAAGAATTGGTTAAAAAGGGGATGAGGCAAATGCACACTTTTTAACAATATTAACTTTGATCTTTAGGGTATTTAGAACTCAATAAAAAAAATTTCATCAAAATTCGTTCAAGGCGTGGGTACTTTGCAGTTTATGCTCTTTTCAGTCTAATATGACTGCATATTCATGAAATTCGTGTTTTTAACAAGAAAAACGTCGAATTTTTGGTCAAAATTTTTCAATTACCCGAAAACACACAAAGAGATTGATGAAATATTTTTTAATCTATAGTCATAAGTCTTAACTTTAAGGTATGAAAATTTTAAATTGATCTGACACCAATTATTGCATAAGCTGTAGCGAATTAACTGCGTGATCTTAGTTAGAATTAACCATAGTTTTTGGTCATTTTCGCTCCGGACGACTGTATGACTCGCAGATAGCTACAACAAACACAATAGATAGGTATAATAGAAAATTTTTATAGAACATATTGTTTATAAAAACTCATTATCTTTAAAATGGCATTCTAGTAATTTTTCTCTATTAATTTTGGAGAAAACTTGCGAAAACTAGAAGTTGTTACACGTTTGTCCTCCCTTGAGTTAAGCTCAAGGGGTGGAGGTGGTGAATTTTAATCACATACCCAGGAGATCATCCCCATCACATTTCAGCAATAAAATTGTTCTTATTAATTTTTTCTTTATCAAAACCTTTATTTTACTGGGCTAATTAGGTATTTACATCAAAATTGCAAAATGTCATGGGCGTGGCCAAAGGAGGGAAAGAAGGGGCGAAAGCCCCCCTCACCCTCGGCCTCGGTCAAAGAATATAATATTTAAAAAAATAATTTCTGAATATTTACAAATGGCAATATAAATCAAGGCAACTACGAACGATTAACGATAAGAGAACAAAATTATAAAGTGATAATGGCCTGAGGCCATTATTAAGGCGTTCGAGAAGCAAAATTTTTGTTGTCATATGTTAGTTTTTTTACTTTAAAAAATTATATTTTTTATGAGCTAATAGTTATATATTTATGATACACGGACGAAAAGTTGAATTTTTCCAATGAATACGTGAAGTTGCCGGAAGAGGCGAAGCCGAGTCCAGCAAACGTATGAGTACGAAAAACATTTTCGTTCGTGTGTCATGCAATATTTTCTAGTCGATTGTGAAAAATTCTCAAAAATACTAATCAATTTTTTAATTTAATAATATCAATCTGACATTTATTTTAATTTAATTATATCGAAGTTCAGAATCTGTCAAATAAAGTTTTTAGATAACAAAATCAAAACTTTTGGGTAAATTTTAAGCAAAACAAAAATCTCCCCCCTCCTGAAATTTTTGGAAGCTACACCCATGTTAATAAACGATAAAAGGCTGTTGTAGGTAAATGACGTTTAAAATTTTGCTTAAACACAAACCAATTTGGGAATTTTAATTTATTTTTTTTCTTTAAATTGTGTAACGCTTTATGAACTTACCTACGTATTTAAGTTTATTTAAAAAGAAAAAGACTTTCTGCGCTTTCCATTTTATTATGTTAAAATATACAATCACTAACGCAAGTAGCGCGTGTATTACAAAAAAAATATACACATTAAAAGCTAATGAAAACTAAATCAAAATTAGATAAAATAAACTCTAGAAATGACAAATAATATATTATCATATACAATTTTATTTATTATTGCGATTCTCATAACGATTTCTCATATAAACGTGGCACGAATTGATTTTTTTAATGTTTGGCGATTTCAATTCGAGATGAGGCAACCGAACCCGCCGCACAAGGAGTTATTATTCCAGAAGATGTTATATAATTTTATTTTTATATTTATACAAATCTCTTTTTAACCAAACAATTTAAATATTTTTTTCAAAAATAAAATATTCTTGTGTGGTCTTTTTTTTTGTTAAAAATAATACTCCTTTTCTACTCAATTACTTGGTTTAATTCCGATCATTTTATTAAATTATAGTCAATAAAATCTTGTTAAAATCAGTTGATGGGAGTCATTGATATTTTTTTTATAGAGTGATTAACCTACTATTAAAATGTACATCAGACCTACAAGGTTCTATTACCAACGGTTTAGTGATTACGATTGAACTTTAAAGTAATTAATGCCATTGTCTTTATGATAAAATTTCTTCTTCGTTACATGTTCGGTTTGCATTTATCAAACATTTTTGTAGGTCACAAAATACACGACTTTTTTCTTCATTTTGAGTTTTAGAAAAATTGTATACGAGAAGAGGTGCTATTAATTATTTATAATGTGACCTTGATTACATTTAAAAGAGAGAAAAGTATTTGAATAAACATTTTTTGTTTGGAATAATTATAATATTTTAGTTTGTCAGTTTTTTAATTCTTTATTATGAATGAAGATTCTTTCGATTTTTTCCTGGTAAATAAATAATAAGTGTCATCTGGTGTCATCGTAGAAATTTTTCATTGACTTAAAAGTTAAAACTCTTCACATTTTATAAAATTTACGTAATGGTTGTTTATTAGAGCCCAGCTTATAAACAGATTTTTAGCATATCGCGTAATAGCCTTTTTGATATTGATCTATACCAATCAACAGTAACGTAATGGTTTACGGAGATCACCATGCATAGAGGTCGAGGGGCATCAATTCCATGTAGTAGGTATCGTTCTCCGATTTGCTACTCTTCATGGATGTCTTCCCATCATGGAAGAAGACTCTTGTTTAGGTAGCTCCCTCCAATTAAAAAATATAGATAGCAAAACCCGACTAAATTCCAATAAGTATTGTTCAATTACGCAAAGAAAAGCTTAGGGATAAGACAACGGGGCTATTATCTCTATGGAAACCATAGACAGCGTGAGTTTTATTTTTACTGCTATCTTACGTATGGAGGGACGGGCCAAACCGGAGCGTATGGACACCCTTTAGGCGGCCTGCACAGGCCAAACCGGAGTATGTATGAATGGGCCTTTAGTAATTAATTTTTATTAAAGTAAATTCTTAACAACGCCAATGGATTAGATGGTAAAAGACTGGTGGTTTTGAAATTATATATTTTTTGTATTACGTGCTGATTTTATTACTTTAAACATTATCATTTTTTTCCGATTTTCCAAGCTTCGTTTTGAAGCATAATGCCCCAAAAATTGAAATTTCAAAAGCACCTAAGATCAACCTTCACCCTTAACATATTTTTTGAATTTTTGCAATACAGCTTCTAATTTTAAAGATCTTAGGGAATAAAAATGTGTCTGAAGCCCATTTATTCTAATGGCATAAATACTGCCCTTAAGTCATAATAGCTAAGGCAAAGGCACTCACACCAATATCTTCTTCTTTTGCTTTTATTTTATATTAATTTTTTAAAGTTACAAGTTGTAGGTAATTAATTTTAAGTAAATAATTCACGTAATTAAGTAATTAATTGCCCAGAACATTTTTTTAAAGTAAATTAAATTTTGATTTAAGTAAGTAAAGTAATGAAGTACAACTAACAACTCATTGAAGGTTAATAGTTCTCATTTAAATGGACCGTTTATCAAATAAAATTTTTTAAATTAAAACTTAAAGCGTCGCACGAGTTGGTGTAGCATAATTATGAGATAGCATTATCAACATCAGCTGCAAAATTGTAAAAATAATCTTTGAGGGTGATAATTAAGATCGTCTAAACTCAAAGTTATACATATGGGAATGTGTTTATTATAATTGTGGACATTTTCAACAACTTCTGTAAATAAAGTTTAAGGGATTAAAATGACGCCCGAGAGAAATGCGATTTTGAACTAACGTTTATAAGAACTTTTTTCACGCTTATAACGAGCCCAATCTAATCTCCATATTTTGACCAACAATTTCAGGCCCAAAGTCACCCTATAAACCCTATATTTTGGATCTTAGGATTGGGATTTCATCATAAATTTCTCTATTTTTGATTGTTTTGACATTGATTACTTTTTGGTTCTCTATACAGCATTTTTGATTTGGATGGTGCTCGTCGTAAAGTTGTCAAAGATAAAGTGAAATGCGGAATGTTTACTCATTTTAGTTAACTGGGTCTCTGCTTCTGAATGTTTCATAATCCTGATATTCTTGGCAAGATAGTTAACATATTAGAATATAAAGATCCGGAAGGACGGTTAGCAACCGTTGCCTATGAGAGAAAATGCGACGGAGACTACATTTTAAAAAACCATGGATGACTCACTAATTCCGTCGTGTTTACCTTATCATTGGCTGTCATGATCTTTATTTATAAGTGGGAGTATAAGCATTTATTTCAAAATTTCTTTTGGATCTTTACGTTTCTCAAAAATTTAAGTGATTTAAGCCAATGTTGATAATGCTTATTCAGCTTTTTTTTGAAAATTTTGCTTAAAAGACACTTTAGTGCTTTTTTGAGCTTTTTTTTTCAAAGTTTGCTGATTTATAAATTAATTTTATTTTAAAATTTGAATAATTTGGATAAATTTGGATAACTCGTGTTTTTGTGAGCGTTTTAAATCTCTACCCCCCCTCGCTCACCTAACCAGATCTCCCATTATATCGATTATATCGGTTGAGGAAAATTTGGAAAATACCTATAATTTTATAGGATAATTAATTTTCTTTCAAAATGATAATTGAAATTTTAAATAAAAATTAAATTTTGATGATCAATTTTGGATTTTTAGTGAATTGTAAGAGCTTTTTTTGACTTTTTATAAGCTTTTTTTATGATTTTGAAATAATAAATGCTTATAAATCCCGGCTCTAATGATCAAAAGTATGCTCTAAGTCTAAGACAACTTGTGAAAGATTGCGTCCCTGGTCTTCGCAGCATCAGGAACCGACCACTTTAGGCAGTCTCCAAAAAAACACGCGTGATTACTGGAGATTTTGAAAGTGTTTGAATATTTCAAAATCTGCACTCTGCAACGATTCAAACGCTAGAATTTTAGTTGACAAGCGCCAGTACCAGCTGGGGAGCCTTCAGACATTTTTCCGTAATTATTTTAGCTAATACCTGTGAAACGTATTTCGCATCATTCGTATCAAAAAACAGCTACTTATATATACAATAGTGTTAGCTTTTTAGCTCCTTTGATGCTTGAGTACCATCTGTGAGAGATAATATCTGTAAGATACGCTCTGTGTGTGATAGAGAGAGACTTTCTGAGAGAGAGTGTCTGTGAAAGACTGTGTGCGAGAGACTGTCTGTGAGCGACTGTCTGTAAGTATAACTGTCTACGAAAGTCTGTCTGATACGGTCTGTATGTGAGAGAGAAAGGGACTGTCTGTGAGAGACTGTCAGAGACTGCCTGTGAGAGAAAGACTGTTTGTGAGAGACTATATGTGAGAGTAATTGTCTATGTAGGTATGTCTGATAATATCTGTAAGATACGTCTATGTGAAAGGGAGAGAAACTGTCTGTGAGAAACTGTCTTCAAAGACTGCCTGTGAGAGACTGTCTGTAAAAGACTATATGTGAGACTAATGGTCTGTGCAAGTCTGTCTCTGGAGAAACTACATGTGAACTGTAGAACAAACATATGTTTGTAAACTTCAATATCTTATTAGTCTCCAAAAAACATTAAATTCAATGGAAAAGAGCAATGAAAGAATAACTGCTGACGATAAATGGGGGGTTCCATCCATATTAACCGATGAACCGTCCTGATGAACACTTTCGATCCACTACGTAAAATTGCAATTTTAAAATACAAAAGTAGTCGAATCGAATCCATTTATTAACGTGTGGCATAATAATAATTAAATTGAAACGGAATAGTATTTAAAGTAGATATGTAACCTAATCTAATAGTATACAGGGTAAGAGTGAGCCATTGGGTCATTGGCACCCCTAACTATATCTCACCTGCATACCTTCAGGCTTATATCCCAGTACAAAATATTTACAAAATTTAATAAAAATATATCTCATGAGGGTGTTGGAGAATTGAATCTAAACAGAACCGTAGCCAGGGGTACGCAAGAACAGGCTGAGCATGCCCTAGAGAATTTTAAGCCTGTTCGTGTCAGAGCTTGCTAGAGATTTTGTAATAATTATAAAACGATAGGGTCCTGATTGGTGTCGAAGAAGAAGATGCTGATTTAGAGAAAGTCAAATTTTTGCACACTTTAAACAAAACCCTGGTTTTAGATTTTCATCCTCTCTTTTTTGAGCCTGCCCTAATAACACCCTGCACCCTAATAGTTACGCCTCTGCTTATGCATTATCCTCCAACAGATACAGTGTACTAGTATGTACTTGTATAGTTTTTGGGTTTGTGAGTTTCCATAACTTTGCTCTTGCAATTTAAAATTCTACACTTCTTGTTAAGACACGTCTATTCTAAAGAAAAATATTCTCCTCGTCTGTCTGTTTGCCTGTCTGGTCTAGATCTACATGTTGAGTATGACAAGACAAAGATTCGAGATGTATTTGACGAAGACTAACCCACTAGAAGAGGGTGGTAGTCTTGAAAGCACTATATAATAAGCAATACTTTAGCGACTGTTGTTCAAAAAACCGCAGCTCGGTTTAGAATGTCGTATTTTGACATTTAAAAAATATTTTGAGAAATAGTACAAGGAACAAATTTTTTGTCTCGAGTTTCTATCACTTGGTGAACTTCAAATTACCATATTTGGGAAATATTTGCAGTTTCTATACAAATTATCCAAAAATTATGAAACTGAAACTAATCGATTTATGTTTTAACCGGAATATTTCATGTATTAGCGAGGTTAAAACAAGCATTAATTAATATTAATAGACCGATTAAACACTAATTAATTATAATTACAGAAAAATTGGTTTATATGCTAAAAAAATTGTTATATTTATGTTTATTATTTAATTTCTTGGCGTGTTAATGTGTGAAAGCTTTTAACAAGTTTTCATTAATATAATTTATAATTATTAATATTATCAAATAAATAACAATAAATTATGTAAGAATTTCCTGAATTATCTCTAGATAATAAATAACGTGTCTTTAAATATTTACATCACTTAAGTGTTTTGAAATAATTTTTTTTGGTTAATAATACTCCTCTTATAGATAGGTACATAACAAATTAGTGATCTATGAAATTTGGTCCATCCAAAAAGGACTCGTTTAGCAAGTATTTGAAATAAGATTAAATCCACTTTTGAATGTCAATGACAAAAGTGGATTGTTTTATTATTTGAAATTAGCAAAATGTTACGTAAGAAAAATATCTGTCTATTGTAGGTTTCGAGGTTGTTCCTTGTTTACCTTATGTAATTTTACGTTAGGCATTAGAACTAATAATTACATTTTTGACATTCATTAGAAATAAATTTATATAAATTAAACGTTATTATCTCACGATTAAAAAAATTTTTTTTTCTCATAAATACATACCAATTTACAAAAGGTATGGCTAATTTAAATAATTTCTAAATTTTTGATTATTTATCGAACGTAGGCGTTCGTATGAAGTTGTTTTGTTTATATTGGTATAGGTACCCATGTTACACATTTTCATTCAATACTTATTACGATTAAGACATAGTTTAAATAGGGAAGCACATTAAAATATAGAAAGTTTATATTATAATGATTGAAAGTACTTCCAGTAGTCGTTTAAAAATCCATTATATAACAACACACTATTAACTTGGGAACTTTTTTTTGCTCATTTACAGTTTCGCATAACACCGCATTCAATGCAGAATTTTTTTCTTTATTGTCATCAACGTTATGATATTATTAAAAGCAATTTATCCACTCCTATTTTTTTTAAATCCAAAACGACCTACACACACGTGTTGGCTCGTTTTTTGAATAAATTCGTGACTCGAAACTTAATTAGAAGGTACACGGAGTTAGTCACCTTTTCTAAAAATCGACATGCTTTCAATTATGATTTAATTAAACTAGAATTTCTTCCTATTATTAATTAATTAATTGATTGCCTCCGACTAGCTCTAATTTTTTACTTCCCTATTTTATGGGAAGTATACGCGAAATATTATGGTAAGCGAAAAAATTTTTTTATATGTGAACATTGTGAATGTCCGTTTGGAAAACTCCTTAAATGGGTTTCCTTGTTTGTATTTTTCATGTTTTACTGCTCAATGCTCACGTTAATTGACCGATACGTGCAAACACTAACAGTATAAAGAAGAATCAAATATCAAGATACCTGCGAGTGTGCACATGAAAATCTTTTCTCCTAATAAGAAAGAAAACAAATAATTTTCTGTTACATTAGCACACGTATAAAATCGCAATTGAAAAGCTTTGGATGTTAGATGTCAATGAAAGAAAATTTTACCCTCTGATGAGGGTATAAATGAGTCAACTGATAGGTCTTTCTTTGTTCTATTTGTTGTGGTCAACTAAAACAGTTGGGACAAATTTTTTGGATGTGTCTGAAAGAAAATTTTAGCCTCCTTAATTTATAATAGAGATGAAATTAGGGTAATTGTAGTTTTTAAGGACCTACATTGACATTTCTGAGAGAGGTCGAAAGCGTATGAAAATGAATCAACTGATGGGTCTTTCTTTGTTCTATTTGTTGTGGTCAACTAAAATAGTTGGAACAAATTTTTTTGATGTTTCTGAAAGAAAATTTTATCCCCTATAATTTATAATAGATGTCAAATTAGGGTAATTGTAGTTTTTAAGGAGCTACATTGACATTTCTGAGAGAGGTCGAAAGCGTATGAAAATGAATCAACTGATGGGTCTTTCTTTGTTCTATTTGTTGTGGTCAACTATATAAGAAAGTTGGAACAAATTATTTGGATGTGTCTGAAAGAAAATTTTAGCCTCCTTAATTTATAATAGAGAGGAAATTAGGGTAATTGTAGTTTTTAAGGACCTACATTGACATTTGTGAGAGAGATCGAAAGCGTATGAAAATGAATTAACTGATGGGTCTTTCTTTGTTCTATTTGTTGTGGTAAACTAAAAAGTTGGAACAAATTTTTTTGATGTTTCTGAAAGAAAATTTTATCCCCTATAATTTATAATAGATGTCAAATTAGGGTAATTGTAGTTTTTAAGGAGCTACATTGACATTTCTGAGAGAGGTCGAAAGCGTATGAAAATGAATCAACTGATGGGTCTTTCTTTGTTCTATTTGTTGTGGTCAACTATATAAGAAAGTTGGAACAAATTATTTGGATGTGTCTGAAAGAAAATTTTAGCCTCCTTAATTTATAATAGAGATGAAATTAGGGTAATTGTAGTTTTTAAAGAGCTACATTGACATTTCTGAGAGAGGTCGAAAGCGTATGAAAATGAATCAACTGATGGGTCTTTCTTTGTTCTATTTGTTGTAGTCAACTAAAATAGTTGGAACAAATTTTTTTGATGTTTCTGAAAGAAAATTTTATCCCCTATAATTTATAATAGATGTCAAATTAGGGTAATTGTAGTTTTTAAGGAGCTACATTGACATTTCTGAGAGAGGTCGAAAGCGTATGAAAATGAATCAACTCATCAACTGATGGGTCTTTCTTTGTTCTATTTGTTGTGGTCAACTAAAATAGTTGGAACAAATTTTTTTGATGTTTCTGAAAGAAAATTTTATTCTATTTAATTTATAATAGAGGTCAAATTAGGGTAATTGTAGTTTGTAAGGACCTACATTGACATTTGCGAGAGACGACTAAAGCGTATGAAAATAAGTCAAGTGATGATTTCCCATTTAAAAAAATTGAATTTAACACGCAGTACAGTTTGACTTATGTATGTAACCTGACACCCTGTATAAAATGTGTGTTATTAAAAACTGTCATGATCACGTCTATTGTTCGTGATTAACAATGTTTTCCAGTTTCTTTGGCAGCTAAAGTCACAATTTTAGAAATTTTACAAATTCGATACGCATTTTCTAATTCACTCTAGTAGTAAAATTTTCTATACCATATCAACGTAAACTCGAGTGATAGTAATCTTGCAATTTAATTACTTTTTACACTTTTTCCAATTTTATGTTTTAACACTCGATTATCAAAAGCGTTCAAACAAATTTCAAATTGCAATTTAATGTTTTTGAGCAGCTCCATCTAAAGCTTGTGACATTGGTCCAACAAACTTAGGACGTAGACTACATCAGAAGCGTAACAAACACTTTTGTTACTTTTTTTATGTTTTCTTATAATTTATTTTAAAAACCGGAAAGTTTCATTCTTTGAGTCGATATCAGTTAAAGATTTTAAATCAAAAAATAAATGAAAAATCCTCAACTTTGAGGACTTACCTTTGATGAAGATTCTGTCTCGATAATAAAATGAAGTTCCACTCATCTGCAACGAAACGAAAAGATGTTAATAATATTAGTCGATGGTAATTAAATGGACATAATTAAAAATAAAAACAGTATTAATTAAAGCTTAAACAAGCAGGTATTGATCGAAACATTTTCTCACATATAATTAAAAATTTCGATTGATATGATGGACGTCATATAGAAATTGTGAAATGCAGGTGTGCAGATAAACGTACATTTTATTTTTTTTACACGGGGGAACACGTGCTTCGCACTCACCGCACCCCTATAGGTGTACGCTCCTGGATTACATTCTATAGGCAAAATTGAAAAAAGTGTCGATTTGGAGATATCACAATTGTTGATGTTTTATAAAAGGCGTAGCCTTTTCTCCTTTCTAATTCTACTAAAAAATTAATTTATTAAATCTTAACTATTAATAAATCTAAAATTCATGGCTGAAAGAAGAGCTTTCCTTTATCTAGGTGTAGAGACAGAAAATTGCCCTAGAAAAGTCATTCAAAATGCGCTATTGTTGATTGTTACAGGATGGAGCGTTGTGTACTAGAAAATGACATGGTAATAGTAATAGCTTCACATATAAAATAATTAAAACCTCTTAAGTTTTTTCTTGTAAGGAGAAAAAAATTATAAATTACAGCTACTCGTATGTAAATTTTGTAACAATACAGTTCTATGAAATTCATGCCATTTGACCACAAACAATGAATTCTTATTTTATACACAGATATAAGATATCAAATGTGTCAACTGACATTTAAAACTTGACCACCCGGTTCTAAACTCGTATATTACTTAACCTTGATTTTAAAATAATTGACCACATTTTTTTAAAAAAAACCTTTTTTAATTATTTTAATAAAATCCTACAAGTTCGGCTGTACTCAAAACTCGAAACATTTCCTCCATTATATGCTAAAATAATCACAAAATTTAAATTTTCGACTCGAAACAAAAACTATTGTCTTCTTTTGCAAAAATCATAACTTCAAGTTATACATTTTTTTCAATTAGGTGTAAATTCGTTAACATTCCATGCACTAATTAGGATAATTGAATACAATCAACACAAAAGAATAATTTAATAAGAAAGTCTAATTGACAGGCGTGAAATTAATAATTAATCTTTTTTTTATAATCAAAACTAGTAAAAAGCTTCTTCAATTAGTTATCAATAATTGGTAATTGATAGTTTATTATATAACCAATTCATCAAAATTTTTAAAATTAATTATTTAGGGTTGACTTAATAAATTATTTCTTGTGAAATGAAGCGTTTTAACCAATTCGTAACACTCTGAACTGATAAAGTCTTTACAAATAATTATTCAATACATTCAAAACTTATTGATTTATTAAAATTTTATAATTCAATTAGTGCAATGACATAACAATTTTAATTCAAGCAAAATTGACAAAAGTGCAATTTAATTTTAAAAGGTTTTTCACCAGTTCTCTCAAACTTCATTTTTTTACATTTCTTTCTTTTCGTAATTAAATGACTCACTGAATTGTACTTAAATTTTCTAGTTAACCTTCATTGTAAATTATCACAGGTACATCGAACTAATTTTTTTTTTAAAACTTGCTCAATTAAGATTATCTTCAACTTGAAATTAAAAATGTTTAAAGTGATAAGAGACATTATGCATCACATAATTTTTATTGCTTTAAAAAGTTTAATAAATTATTTGTTAATTAATTTTGCTTGTTTAATAAAATCAATATTTTTTAATTGTAAAATGACCTCGATATCATAACACATTAATGTTTTAAACTTTTAATGAAAGTACAGTAACGAATCGGAATTGAATGGTTTTAACGTAATAATTACTATAAACGTGTAATTAATTAAATTAAGTGATATAACTTGTTATAAATTCTAAAATTAAATTTTTTTAACAAGTTAACGAGAGATTAAGTAACAATATGTTAATTAACTGTCAATTTTTGTCTATTGAAAATGAAAAAACGTGCAAACTTTATTGCATGCAACTTATTGCAAGTCATTCATTACAACAAAAATTATTTGAATTAACTCAATTGACTATTTTTTGTTTATTTAAAACTAATAAGATGTGTTAATGGAAATATTTGAGCCAAGCTGAAGAGTCAAGGATTTAAATCCTTTTCTGAAAATTTATTAAATGTCATTGTGGTTTTACACCGGCGTAACAACTTTCCTTTTGCCACCCCCTCTTCGGCACAATTTTGTTTCCATTCTCAAATTTAAATAACAAGTGCCTATTATTTTTAACAATGATAAAGCCTTAATATTAAATGGGCGACAAAAGTTGAGAGTATCCAGAGGAGCTAAATAATGAATGGAATAAATATCGGAACTGATCGTAGACATGGAGAAACGAGGGATGCTTAAGGGTGGCAAAAAGCTATAATTTGTCAAATCTATAAGAAGAGAGCCAGAAGAATAGCCACCCGAATAAACTGTAGATAGAAGAGCCTATCTCATAAGGTCATTAGCATTACATACAAAATATTCTTATCGGCTTGTTGAGGAGAAGGAGAGAGGTGTACGAGAGCAAAATGTTGAAGTGAGTACCAGCATGAATTCAGAAGATGGATACAATTGATGAGCTATTCGGTCTAACAAATTGTGGAGCAATCCATAGAGTTTGAAGTCTCCCCATACCAATATTGTTCGTAGACTTAACGTACCATTAACAGAGACGCTCCATAAAAAATATTAAGAAATTTTGAATAACCGGAAAACTAATAAAACTGACCAAGGTCGCACAAAACAAGTGCTAAATCTTGGAAAACTGAGCAACGAGTTTAATAGTAATACCGGTTTAAGACAAAGGGGCTGGTTGGCAACAGTGCTCTTGAACCTTCCATTAGAAAAAGTGATAAGAAATATCGTGACGGAAACGCATTATTTCTGAATAAATCGAAGTAGATAATGAAACTTGAAAATGACATTAATAACATCGGACACACGATGTCAAGAAAGTATTTGAGGCCATGATTGATCTAGCAAAAATGGCTGGCTTAGAAATCAAAAGAAACGAAACCAAGCTCATGGTACCCGAAGCTAATAGAAGATTCGGGCAGAATGTCTGAATGTCACTATTATGGACACTGATATACGAAGGGGTTGTCAGGGAGCTTGTATTTGTATCAATCGGCAAAGAAAGCTACTTCTTCTTCATAATGAAACTTTGAGAAGGGAAGGACGGATACAATGTGAGGCACAAGAATAGCTGACAGTTGAAGATTGGAAAACCGCCACTAAAGACTTGAATGGCTAAAAAGGAAGACTAGAGAAGGGTAGCAAGAAACAAATTAAATTAATGCCTATCACGGGCGTGTAGGATTAGCAATCTGGCGAGAGAGACTTGTCAAAGTTGGAGACTGGATAGCTGCGTTGAGAGATCGAAATACTGTAAGAGAATACGAAGAGATAGGGAAACAAGTACAAAAGAGTTTTAAAGCCTTTCGCTAAAATAAAATAAGTTCTATCACAAGAGTGTTTGCAGACCTAGTAATCAGATGACAAACAGTTGCTGGGTTAGAGACTACAAAGCTGGAGAAAGTCCGGAATAGCTGCAAGAGAAGTGTAAGTGAGAAGAAAAAGAGGTTAAGACCTATCACATAGACGTGTATGACTACATAAATGCGACCAGAGAGAGCTGCATGCTCAGGATAGTCGCGGTGAGAGGCCATAATGACTGTAAGAGAAGATCAAATGAAGGAGAAGCAATAAGAAAAGAGTTTTAAGGCCTTTTGTAAGATAATAATCACAGGGGTGTAGGCCTAGAAATGAGATGATAGATATTTGCTGGGTTAGAGACTACAGTGCTGAAGAAAGACCGGAATGGCTGGAAGAAAAGAGTAAATGAGAAGAAAAAGAGGTTAAGGCCTATCACGTGGGTGTATGACTACATAAATGCGACCAGAGAGAGCTGCATGCTCAGGATAGTCGCGGTGAGAGGCCATAATGACTGTAAGAGAAGATCAAATGAAGGAGAAGCAATAAGAAAAGAGTTTTAAGGCCTTTTGTAAGAAGAATAATCACAGGGGTGTAGGCCTAGAAATGAGATGATAGATATTTGCTGGGTTAGAGACTACAGTGCTGAAGAAAGACCGGAATGGCTGGAAGAAAAGAGTAAATGAGAAGAAAAAGAGGTTAAGGCCTATCACGTGGGTGTATGACTACATAAATGCGACCAGAGAGAGCTGCATGCTCAGGATAGTCGCCGTGAGAGGCCATAATGACTGTAAGAGAAGATCAAATGAAGGAGAAGCAATAAGAAAAGAGTTTTAAGGCCTTTTGTAAGAAGAATAATCACAGGGGTGTAGGCCTAGAAATGAGATGATAGATATTTGCTGGGTTAGAGACTACAGTGCTGAAGAAAGACCGGAATGGCTGGAAGAAAAGAGTAAATGAGAAGAAAAAGAGGTTAAGGCCTATCACGTGGGTGTATGACTACATAAATGCGACCAGAGAGAGCTGCATGCTCAGGATAGTCGCGGTGAGAGGCCATAATGACTGTAAGAGAAGATCAAATGAAGGAGAAGCAATAAGTAAAGAGTTTTAAGGCCTTTTGTAAGAAGAATAATCACAGGGGTGTATTAGGCCTAGAAATGAGATGATAGATATTTGCTGGGTTAGAGACTACAGTGCTGAAGAAAGACCGGAATGGCTGGAAGAAAAGAGTAAATGAGAAGAAAAAGAGGTTAAGGCCTATCACGTGGGTGTATGACTACATAAATGCGACCAGAGAGAGCTGCATGCTCAGGATAGTCGCCGTGAGAGGCCATAATGACTGTAAGAGAAGATCAAATGAAGGAGAAGCAATAAGAAAAGAGTTTTAAGGCCTTTTGTAAGAAGAATAATCACAGGGGTGTAGGCCTAGAAATGAGATGATAGATATTTGCTGGGTTAGAGACTACAGTGCTGAAGAAAGACCGGAATGGCTGGAAGAAAAGAGTAAATGAGAAGAAAAAGAGGTTAAGGCCTATCACGTGGGTGTATGACTACATAAATGCGACCAGAGAGAGCTGCATGCTCAGGATAGTCGCGGTGAGAGGCCATAATGACTGTAAGAGAAGATCAAATGAAGGAGAAGCAATAAGTAAAGAGTTTTAAGGCCTTTTGTAAGAAGAATAATCACAGGGGTGTATTAGGCCTAGAAATGAGATGATAGATATTTGCTGGGTTAGAGACTACAGTGCTGAAGAAAGACCGGAATGGCTGGAAGAAAAGAATAAATGAGACGAAAAAGAGGTTAAGGCCTATCATATGGGTGTATACTGTATAACTATCAATGCGACCAGAGTAAAATGACTAAAAAAGAAAATTAGAAGAAGAGGAAACAATAAGCAAAGGGTGCTAATTAGGAGTATTGGACGGACAATAATAATATTTTGTTTGCAACATGGGTTGGATCTGTTGAGTGTTCACTCTTTGTGCATGGGCGAGCTCCGTCTGACTTCTAGGTCCGCCGACCCGGTTGTTACGCCAGTCTGGTTAATTTACAAGCACAATAATCCCATATTATAAAAGCAAAAATTAAAACTGACCTTATTAACAATCTATAAATAAATTTGTCTCATTTAAATTTTAATCTATTTATTGTGCATATTATTTACTTTAATTTTGTAATACTTGTTCGGTTGAAAAAAACTGGATTTATTGCACCCACTTGTATAAAAGTTGTTAATTTGTCAAAATGTCATGCAAATATCGAACTATTGAGAATGTGAAGTTGTAATATGTGCGTCCTTTCTATAATACAGGTAATAACAGACAATAACACACAGACTTTATATCTCTTTAGTCACGTTTTAACCTTCGTATTTTGCTTTTGTATCCGCAACTAACTTAAATTTAAATTTTTTCATTAATAATAAAACAATAATGAATTAATTTTGATTTGGTGTTATAAAAAAGAAAAGAATTTGGTTCGATGGTTTCGCAGATTGGCTGTCAAAATTCTATTAGTTGGGGCGTTTTGTTGTATGCAACAAATCGTTACATTGCTTTAGATGTGGTTTGAACTTCAATTGTTAGATTTATATAAAGACTAAAAAGTTTAATTCCATTTAAGGGGCTTTCTAAATGCGGTTTGAGAATAGCGATGAAATCGGAAGATCGACCAAGAATGGAATTTATAAAGTACACTATTCTTCTTTTTAATTAGAGTTATATAAGGGGTTCAAAATTAACTTCCGCTAGCTTTATAAGCAAAAGATGTAGATCATTATTGTATTGATGACATATTTAGATTTGAGTATTTTGAAAAATCTCAAGTCACCGTAGGCTATTTCAATAAGATGTTTCGGCCTTCGGCTTTCCAGCCGGAGATAGGCCAAACCCATAGTTATCTTAATATGATAAGCAAATTCCTATCCAACTATAGTGACAGCTGGGCAACTTTTAAGGTGCTGCTTAATTGCAAGAAAACCTCTAAGTTTGCTAGGCAATGTTGATGGAATCTAAAAATCCTTGCAGTACACAATTATTACATTCCATTGGATTTCTAGTCATTCAGAAAATTTGAGACTGGTTTTTTTATACGTGGAAGACGTTTCTCAGTCACCTGATCACGGAGAGATCAATTCACATAGTTTTCAAAGATCGATTTCAAAGGGTGTTCCATTGAGGAAGATAGTAGTTCTAATCACTGATTATGATCATTGACCTCTAAACAAAACCTTACATACATAGAGGACGCAGAGAGAAATCATTTCCATTCTAATGTATTTAGTACCTACTCAACTCTCGAAGCATTAAGGTTTCAAACTAGACATGATAGGTTAGGCTTATTCGGAATGAGCTGAAGCAGTTAGCAATGAGTTGCAAATGAGGAGAAACAATTTAAACCTTGCGGCTGCTGGCAGGGACTTGTCCTCCAATTGATCCTCGTCATTCCGATTACTGGGCTTCGCCGGATGAGTTATTTTTCGTCACTACCTCCCAGTGTCGGGAGTGGGTAATTTGCGCACCTGCTGTATTCCTTAGACGTGGTAGTTGTTTCTCAGGCTCCGTGAACACGGAGAGGTCAATTCAGATAGTACCTAGGGAAGATCAAAAACTCATAAGGCTCAAGAATTAACTTGTCTTGAAGTATTTTCTTCAGATCAAGATAATCCTGAACATTAGACACGTCTAGTCCATTCCTTTAGTTTAAAACAATTCTGAGGGAAAGATCCAATGTTCTTGGGGGATCAGTCCTGTTTTTGAAACATTAAGGCCAAGCCACACTTCATACTCGGTCGACGTGTTGAGTTGGGTTAAAATATTATTGTTGTAAAACGATTTATTTTTTTAAGACAACGAGGTGTAACTCAGTAGTGACTTATTTGAAATTACATTATCCCCTACTAAAGCCACTCACTGATGTAGTGATGTAAAATAATCTGAAGTGCCTTCATAAAAAGTAACTTATTGGTGTAATAAAAAGTGCTGTAATTACAACGTAATCTCTAAGGGGCCATTGTAAATACTTGAAGGAAGTCCAATTAACCTGCCAAGTAATGTTTATTTGGGTATAATTTTAAGGTTAGGTTTCTAATAAATACCGATACATTGTTATTGTTATTCAATCACCTACGCACTCATCTTAGATAATAATTAGTTTAACTATTAATAAATAAATTTACACATGATCGAAACAATACGATTACTTAATATAAAAATAATCAATAACAATTAAACAGCTTCTCCCTTAATTACATCATAATAATTTTTGTTTACATCACCCTAATTACACATTTAAAAAATTTTTTTCTTTTAAATTTACATATTAATGTGGTAAAACTAACAGGAAGAGGATATGTAAGTTTTTATTATTTAATTTATATCTTGAATTATAAATCAATTTATTGGTAGCATTTTTCATCTTCTTTTCTAGAAAGTACCAGAAAAATACAATTTTTTTTCTATAATTTTCACTGAAAACTTATAATTTATTAACTTTCTTCGCGTTTCTTTCAAGTAATGGTTGCCTATAATAGTTAAACGCTCACAATAATAATTAAATTAAACTACCGTTTAAGTTGGAGCAATTAAAAAATCGGTAATTAAAACTCTGTTTTGAACGATTTTAAATTAATTAAGAAAAAAAATAGTTGTAAATTAAAAATGTTTTAAAGTTCAATTACTGCCATAGATCAACGAATTCTGCACATTTGATTTATTATAAAATTAAATTTCTACTTTTAAATTAATTTTGATTGATATTGAGATGATTTTTTTGTTAAACACTTTCCTGCTGGAAATTTTATATTGGATTTACAAGCTAGGTAGCTCTTAGTTTTATTTGCAATTTCAAAAATGAACATAAAACTTATCATCAGCCTAACATTTATTTTATACGTTACTAAATTTAGTTTTTATTGTATTTATTTCTACTTTCACAGTTCATAGAGGGTGCGATTGGTGCAGGAAAATACTGTGTAGCGCCCTAATCTATTATCTTAATTCCCACACTTTCTCCACTGGATGCTGACGAGCACACAGATTGCTTTGTTGTTGAAATTTGAGCCAAATTTTTGGCACATTCCTTAAATATTCTCTCCTGGGACCCATTGAGTCCTCTTAGCAATTAATTGATTGGTTTCAATTTCCATTAAGATCAATTTATTCTTTGTCTAATCTTAAAAATAGTTACACACCTCAAACTGTTAGTCTTTTGTTTAAGCCAATTTAAAATTAATTTTTATTTAGTTTAATGCAGAAAATGACTTGCGAGTTGGCTGCTCGATTAAATTACCTTTCAAATGCTATACTTTTTCTTGTTATTTTTATCGACACAAAATGAAGTTGATAATTGGTACCTTTATAAATAAATAATCTTATTTTATTATCTAAAAACGTTGTAATTATTTATAATAGTAAGAAACCATATAAGGAAAAATTATCGGGCTTACATGTTTTAAAAAATTTGACGATAATTCACTATGATAATAGTTGTGGGTGATTTTGAAATAGTGATTGTTGTAAAAGTAGAGCAAAAATTTTTTAAATGCAAACTTTTATCAATTTTGAGGTCGTTTTAAAATAATTGCCGATAACATTCACGCATGGTTATATAAACTCGCTAAATTAACTATGATACATATTATTTATATACCTGCGAGAATAGATATATATTATATAGATACCAAACCGAGATACCTTCTAAATTAGCCCTAATTAGCTTGAGTTTCTAAGACTTAATTTTTTTTAATTATGTAATTTTAATTATTTTAATTTGTTTTTCAGCGACCTAGCAATGCCTTGCCATACAAGAATAAAACAGTTAATGAAAGGTACGTACGTCTAGTAATATAATACTATAATAAAATTAATTAATTATTTACTATACAATACTTTTACTTAATTTACGTATAACCTCATATTAATTTTATTTTTTATTACTTATTTAGTGTGAATAATTGCTACTTATTACTTTCATTATAAACAATAAAGATTAAATCAACAAATTATGTTTGTTTAATTTGCATATTTTACGTATTTAAAGCGGCTCTTCATTTAAGGAGGAGATTGGGGACTCAGTATAATTAGATCAATAGATATAATGTTCATTCAGGGCAATTAAATCACCGTCTACATATTTAAAAACTAATGTCTTCTGAACCTAATGTCTAAAGAGTATATTGCTGAAATAAGCATTTCATAATCTATCCCAAACTGTAAAAAATATGGGGTTACAATTTAAAAAAATCTTTGATGACGTCACTGCTCGAAGGGAATGAGTGTTAGAAAAATGAAAATTATCGGAAAATGTTTGCTTTAAAATAAACTAATTTGAGGTGTCCAACTGTTTTCCGATATTCCTATCAGGAATAGAAATAATTTGATTATTCCAGGCTTTATGCGCTCACTGTATAATAATTGTTGTGAGGAATCACAGTGGATCACATAACCCAACCGCAAAGTACTGTCTATGGAACGCCCACTGAAAGAAAAGTCTCCGTACTCCATACGTAGAATAAACTAAATAGTCTATTGTTTATTATGTAATAAGGTAGAAAAGTAATAAATTCTCAGACTAAGGTGGAAGGTGGTATATGCTTAACGAGGCGTTAGTCGAGTCCAGTACCCATCATTAACAGCTCACGAATTTACTTTTCCACCGTCTCATTCATACTGTTTTTTCTCCGATCGAAATAAACCCAAAAATTTATTATTTTTATTGCCTAATCATAAACGTCAGAAGTAATCTAACAGTAGGTAGATAAAATTAGAGTTCCTATGCACGACAACAAACGATCGTACGGAATATTCCTGGACTAGGTCGCAAAATAAATTCCAGTACGGTTATTCTTGTTATCGTGACAACGACTACGATAACACAAGGCGACAAATTTAGAATTGATAATTTTTTTAGGGATTAAACTGTACTTAATCGAAAGGGTATGCATATTGAAGTTCAAAAATAAAAAAAAAAATTTCTTTTACGAGTTGTTTTTGAGATAATCCACAATTTGTGATTTTTTGACCATCTTTTGCCATTTGTTTTTCTCAAAAACTACTAAAGGATGCTCAAAAATTCAAAGTTTATGTTAAAGAAGAAATTTCAATCTTCCCAAAAAAAAATTTAAAATTTTTGAAAAAAGTTCTAAAAGTTCAAAAAAAAGTTCTAAAATTTTATTTTTAATTTTTTTAGAACTTTTTGAACTTTTTTTTTTGTTTTTTTACTTTACCTGAAAAGAACAATTTTTTTATACAAAATAGTTAAAAAGTAGGAAAATCCTACGAGTCAATAAAATATGAAGCTAAAGATTAAAAACAAAAAAAAGATTTGTATACAGGATGTCGGGCATAAGCCTCCGTTCCTTGAAGTGGGTGATTTGTGAGCTCAAAATAGAGTGATAAAACCGAATTTACCTTAGTCCAAAGTTGTTTGCCTACCAAGTTACAGCGCTTTGAAGTTCTTCAAAAAAAAATTCGATAAATAAGCGTAACTTTGGAATTAAAAGTGATGGAACAACGAAATTTATGGAATATGCTTTTCTTGATGAAAGGAAAAACTTGGTAATCAGTAAAAGTTAAAAACAAAAAGCTAAGGGTGCGTCATCATCGAGAGAGGGGCAACTAACCACCTCAGAAGAATCATATCGATTTTTACTGATTACCAAGTTTTTGCTCTCATCAAGAAAAGTATATTCCATAAATTTCGTTGTTCCATCACTTTTAATTCCAAAGTTACGCTTATTTATCGATTTTTTTTTAAGAACTTCAAACTGTAACTTGGTAGGCAAACAACTTTGGACTAAGGTGTATTCGGTTTTATCACTCTATTTTGAGCTCACAAATCACCCACTTCAAGGAATGGAGGCTTATGCCAGACATCCTGTATACAAATCTTTTTTTTGTTTTTAATCTTTAGCTTCATATGCTATTGACTCGTAGGATTTTCCTACTCTAACTATTTTGTGTAAAAAAATGTGTTCTTTTCAGGTAAAGTAAAAAAACAAAAAAAAAAGTTCAAAAAGTTCTAAAAAAATTAAAAATAAAATTTTAGACCTTTTTTTTTGAACTTTTAGAACTTTTTTTCAAAAATTAAAAATTTTTTTTTGGGAAGATTGAAGTTTCTTCTTTAACATAAACTTTGAATTTTTGAGCATCCTTTAGTAGTTTTTGAGAAAAAAATGGCAAAAGATGATCAAAAAATCACAAATTGTGGATTATCTCAAAAACAACTCGTAAAAAAAAAATTTTTTTTTTATTTTCGAACTTCAATATGCATACTGTTTCGATTAAGTACAGTTTAATCCATAAAACAATATCAGTGTCGCCTTGTGAATAGAATCATGAACTTTGCGTATCAAAAACGCGCTGAAAAATTATCATTTTTACACTAACTTATCAGAGAGAAAGGCTTTTGTTTGTAAACGTTTGGTTGTAAGGCGATAAAATAAAAAACAAATAAAGCAATTTTTATAAAGTAATTAAAATTTTTATAACCCCCAATGAGAAACTTGGGCATGATGACTTTCACTTATTTTTATAACAGTCCAGTATTTGCTACCCTCTCAGCTCATTAACGAGCGCGGAGAATCCTTACTCAATAAATATGCTGTGGAAGAAAATTGTAATAAACCCTTTCTCTTCTGTTTTAAATACTTATTTTTCTGTAATTAGTATCTAAAATTACGAAACGCTTTCCAGCCATCAGTAGGTACAGTACTTACTATTTAGGGACCATTCATGCTCACTTTAAGAATAAGAACAAGAATAAGCGTAGAATTGTCGTAGACACGCGGTTCATGCTCAACTTGCTCTTGTAGATAACAGCCATGCGCTCTCGTGGCTTCGGCTCAGCTGATTTCAAGTGACAACTAAAAAGCAAAAGTACCTAACCTCAATATTAAATGGACGGGTGTACTATATTCATGACATCATATGATAATCACAAAATGTGTCGAAATTAGTCGAGGTTTCATAAGATTAGAAATATTTATCGTTATAGAAACCAGCGTGAACCGTACCATTGCTTTCTATAGAGCTTAACTTTCTGCTTATTCTTGTTCTTGGAGTCAGCATGACTGGTTGATTACTGTATGTCTATACTATATTTTGAGTGGCCAAATTATGAACTAAACTCAAAAAAAGTTACATTTTCGGTTTCTACTTTCCGAGAGCTGCTCAGTGGTGTATCACAAAGGGCATATTACCATTTAAAATTTCACAAATAAGGTTAAAAACTCACGCTTAGTGCTGGTGAAACCTGTTGAAATTGATAATTTTTGGAAAATAACTTCCCCGGTAGTTTAGTTACAACAGTGTTTGGTCCAAGTTCATACCTTCTTACGTTCTCAAGATGTTTGAGGTGAAAAATTTTCCTGGCACACCTTTTGTATTTATTTATTAAAAATGTATCTCTGGCTATTGGTGGTCTTTTGAAGCTACTTGAGCTATGCGTTATATTTTCAATGATATTAATTTTAAGCCACGTTTTCTCTTGAAAACGGCATACCTAAAAATCACAAAATCTAGATTACTTTTCTAGCAGTCTGTACTTATATGTTTGTAATTTGTGTCTTGATTAATAACTTTAAACAATTATACTTTTATTTGGAGTTTAGAGACCTTTTATACACCATATAAGTCCCATTTTTTTTAAATAATAATAAAATAGGAGCTCTCTCGTGTCTCAATTTGGAGCTGATTTAAACGGAAGTATAGCTAAATACTGCCTCCAACACTTGAACTAATTTAAATAGAAGTCAAAAAGTTTTTAAACGCCCCCAAGCGGAGATTGTTCAACTTTGTATCTTTTTTGTCTTTATAAACGTAGGTGCCTTAAATTAATTTTATTAAAATTTAAATAATAATTATAATTAACTGATAAAATGCCTAAATAAAAAACGCGGATGAAGCCATAACAAGCCTTTTTCGTAGTAAATATAGAGTGGGCCACGAAATTTGTAGCCCCTGACAATTTTTAACTGCTACCGAAATAATAAATATCATTACAGGCGAGATCAGTCTTCTCTCTGTTCAGCGACTAGAAATAGCTAGGCCACTCCTCACTAATTTCTGTCAAATAAGGTTGATACATGTCAGTACTTGTGTGATTGTTATAAACCGTATTTTCAAAATTCGACCAATAGAAAAATTTTATTTGAATATCGCGCGCTTTTTGTGAGAGTGGCTTAGATATTTCTGGTCGCTGAACAGAGTTAGCTATTAGTTACATTTTTATTATTGAATAAATAGATCCGAAAGGAGAGTTAGCAACAGTTGCCTATAAGAGAAAATGCGACGGAAGCGACATTTTGGAAATCTATGGATGACTCATTCATTTCGTCGAGTTTACATTATCATTGGCTGTCATGATCTTTCCATATAAGTGGGTGTATAGCAACCATTTCTATTGGAGAAATTGACCGGAAGTCGCTATATTTATAAAACCATTGCGATCCATATTATTAGCTAAATGGCTCTTTCCTGTTAGGGTAGCGGCTATTTACTCGATGATTTTTAAAAATAAAAGATGGATTAGTGTTAGTAGGTAAGTGTCAAACTTCTTATTGAATTAATTTTTTTACAATTGTCAAAAATAATTATTATATTTAAGTTTGACATTTGCCTACACTGATCCATTTTTTTATTTATAAAAATATAGCTAAACTTGAAAAAAAATTATTTACCAACACGTGACTTTTAGAATACTCAATAAATAATTAATTTAAAACTAAATTTTCTAAATAAATATTTAATAATAAGTAAAAATTAAATAATTATATAATTAAACTCAATAAATATGTCGTTTTCATCGTAATTCATACAGAAATTAAGATGGTCACGTGTTGGTAAAGAAAAAATTCAAGTAGACTGTAATGATATTAGTTATTTAGAGGTTGCAATCAAAAATCGTTAAGGGCTACAGATTTCGTGGCCCACCCTGTATAAAGGGTGCCCCTAAAAATGCTTTTCCTGAAAAAATAGATCCAAAGTTTCTGAAAATATTTTAAACCTCCCTGTATCGATGGTGAAATTTAACTAAAGTGACCAAATTTCATCAAAATCAGTTCAGTAATTACATTTTTCCAAGGTTTTAAGCATCTTTACGCTCAGAGCGATTCGTTTAATAATTTTTTTCTAATATTTAAATTCTCATTTACCTTGAACGCAATACGCACAAGTTATAATTTACAGGTAAAATTTTAATAACATGCAAAAATATAAGCAAAATGTTACATAAATCTGGAAACCCAGTTATTTAGCTGTTATTCTATAATCAGATAATTTACTTAAGAAACTTGTTCTTTAATAGATTTGTAATAAATTCAACTCTCGCTTTTACTTCCGCATAATTCCTCGCTCTTGTACATTTAAAAGAAGCTTTATAATTAAAGTAAAAATTAACTAATGAAAACAGGAAAAAAGCCATCAAGAGATTCTGTAGCAAGGTCGTTAATAATTTTTTTTACCTAACAGTTGATGTGGAAAGTGCACTTAGCAATTAAAATCTTCTCGCTTAAATGGGTTTAGAGGTTTTACCTCACGAGCCCACCTTTTTTATTTTCTTTCATCTTATAGGTACCATTAAGGTACGCATAGCTGCAATTTTGTTTAATTTCTATACATTATCACAATTTTCATCTCGTATTAAAATTTACACCTCTAAATAGGAACAAGTTTCCTTTTGTGTTTTAAATTTTTTTATTTAAATGGCAACCCCGCCTTACTTTTTATTTAATATTGGCAAAAATTACAATAAAATATTTATGGATTATTTTAAAATATTTAATCAATTTATGTAAATTAAAGTTCTTACATCAGACTCTCACGTTTGTCATCTCTTAGAAACGTGCAATTCATTGAAATTAATGTGATAGAAGTAGGATGATATTGATATTCATTAATGTTACGTAGTTTTGCGTATGAACACATTTACAAGTGCAAGATCTTACCTTAAATGGTTTCATAAATTACTGTTGTAAATTACTATAAATTTTTTTACCCTTTGTTCGCTAGAACAAGAAATCGTTAAAACGGCTGTTAACGGGGTATTAAAATTCCTATTAAGCTAAATTACCACTAAACGGCGTTTTAATTTAATTTTATCTGGATGCTGTATGTTCAATCTAAGACGTAGCCCAATTTCCTTATTTTGTTTGGCATTGAACTTTTCTAGAACTACGTCGGTAGGGGATTAATTATTATATTAGTCTTCCCATTCCGTTGGTTCGGGCAAACTACAGCTTTCAGCTTACTTTTTTTAGATCTTTTGTACTTGACCTGCTTCTGTAATTGCTTCAGCAGTTCAACTTTAACACCACGTTGTTCTATATTCGATAGTATACAGGTTGTTACCTTTAATTACACAATTACCTTTACTTTGACCTCTATTAGAAATTAGAGGATTTTCTTTCAGAAACATCCAACACGATTGTTTCAACTGTTCCTTGTTTAGGCCTTGTCCAGACAAGGCAATTACAAATTTTTTAATAAAAGTCCCTGAACATCACGGATCTATTACTGGTTTCGGCGAAATAAGCCTTTTTGAAAGAATGGGGCTACATTATGAGGAAATAATCGAAGTAAGCCACCACGTTTATGCGATTGTCAAATCAGAAATAGTACTGATGTGATCGTCAAATTAAAGATGAACAGTCTGAACCAGATCAGTAGGGCAACGAACAATACAGAGTAGACAATTGACTTATTTGAAAAAGTTATATCAAAAACTAACATAAAAACCACTAATGAGGAAGACAATGACATTATTTCGAAATAATTTTTAATAATAATTAAAATAAATACCTATAAGTACCTACGTATTTTGGTGTGGTACAACTATGGTACCATTAAACTTTCTATGCCATATCCTATCCTGTGGTTAAATTTTAAAAATAATTATTATCGTCATAACTGTAGTCTGAAAGTTCCTAATGCTAAACAATACACCTTATTTAGCACTAATTTCTCTACACACACAAAATTAAAATTGACTGAACTAAAAACGTCCTCATTGTCCTACCCAACACTTCTTTACCATTTTTAGTTCACTCCAATTAAAAAAATAAATAATAACACATTTCAATAGTTAATTTTTTTCATATGCAAATCAAATAATACCTTTTGAATAAGTTGACATTTTGTTCGAATTAGAAATTTTTTTAACGAATACTTGTTAACCTACCCATCAATAAAATACCATCCATGTCCAAAAGAATGCGTTGAATACAGATCAAAGAGTTCGATTTAATTGAAATATAGTTATTTTTCTTCTTATGGAAGTTTTATTAAATAAAGAAATTAATGTCGGCCTCAAATTATCTAACTTTCGATTGCGTTTTTACGATTTACGATCACGTTTTATGTGTTTTACACGCTCTAACAGTTTATATTAACATTTTTAAGCTTGATATTATAATTGTTTTTTTTTAAATAATTATTTTAATTGTATTTGATGTAAATTTGTGTAGCTATTAGTAAAAGTGTTGTTTTATTATTAATATTCATTACGCTGTTTAAAAAAGCGTGTTAAAATTTAAATTGGCGAGAAGCCTTTTCAGGGTTTCTTTAAAAAGTTTTTCACCACTTTGAATTAAATTTTTTATACCATTTTACAACTAAATTTTTGAAAATTAATTTTTACGAGTTTAAGTTTAGTTGAATTATTAATTCGTTTTAGCCATTAATAAAATAGTTGCGCTCGAATGAACGCGTTACATAAGTAAATCAAACGTTTATAAATAATTTGCGAAAATTCATAAATTTTTAAAATTATGCCTTTGATCATTACCTTTCATTTTAAATTTACATGTCGAATTATATTTAATGTACTTGTCCTACAACGAAAGTGAATGTTTGCTACTGTTAATTTCTAGTTGTTGAAATTGCTTTATATTGCAATCTGTAACAATTTTTTTTAACTGGAGTAGGTGTTTATGATTTAAGGTTTATGGTATGTTGATTATTGCATGATAAAGTAAAGAATCAGGAAAGAACAATTTGCTTAAGTTTTACGTATATGGAAGTTTATAATGCATTTTATGGGATTTCCGTAGTTTTCACAAGTTAATTAATGGAAACTTGCAATTAAGTACATACCTACATGAAATTTTACCTTCCAATTCCTCGATATTTAAAATAATTATCAAAGTTCAAATAACACTGATCGACAGCTTGCAAATTGTGACGTCTTCGGATCCTCCCATTGATCCCCCATGGATCCCCCAATTGTTAATTGCTAAGAAGAGCCATTGATGATACGACAAAAGTTTATTAAGGCATCACAATTAATCTTTTAACCCTCATATGATTTAATTGAATTAAAGAGGGTAGAGAGTACCTGGAATAGATATCGCCTTAAATGAGAGGTTGATTGGATAAGTGATCTGCAGTCTAATGCAAACAAAATCAACTGCGAGCTCAATAATATTCAAAACTGTCATGTCTATGTGGAGAAGAACCTGCTAGCAGGAGCATTATAGACTTACTTCGTATCTACATGAGTATACGAGCAATATCTTCCCGATACCGGTCCACTGATGAAGCTATGTGGTCTAATAATGAGTCTTCAATGTCGAAGATGTGTAAAGAAATGTTGGCTCTAAAGAATAGAACTGTCACTGGAGAAAAATGAATTTTGCAGAATTACAGAGCACAGCTGGTGACTGGAGTCTGGTGACTAAATGGTAATATTTATTTGCAACAGTTCGATGTGAAAATGCCAAACCCCCGCCCCCTAGATCTGAAAATTATATGTAATCACATTATTTACCATTGCCCTAAAGGGACTAGAGGGTTTAACCAGTGCACTCAAGGAAAATAAGAAGTTGATTGGATAAGTGATGATGTTTGCAGTTTATTGCAGACAAAATCAACTGCGAGCTCAACGATATTCAAAACTGTCATGTCTATGTGGAGAAGAACCTGCTAGCAGGAGCATTATAGACTTACTTCGTATCTACATGATCAATATCTTCCCGATACCGGTCCACCGATGAAGCTACGTGGTCTAATAATGAGTCTTCAATGTCAAAGATGTGGGAAGAAATGTTAGCTCTAAAGAATAGAACTGTCACTGGAGAAAAATGGATTTTTCAGAATTACATAGCACAGCTGGTAACTAGAGAGTGCAACCATAGAGATTTTCGCTCCAATAACAAGATGGCACTAAATGGGAATATTTATTTGCAACAGTTTGATATGAAAATTTTTAGAGCCCCCCTCCCCCCTAGATCCGAAATTTACATGTAATCACATTATCATTGCCTTTAAGGGACTAGAGGGTATAACCACTGACTTCAAGGAAATGCAAGTGTTAGCTTACAGGAGTAATGATTTTAAGACTGATGGGGTAATAATGAGAGCACATATTTTACTTAGCAAAGTGTAGTGTTTACGTAGGTATCAGGAAATTATAAGAAAAATTCACATTTAAATACCACTCAAAAGCAACCCATTACGTGAAAAATTGGCCAACAAAAATTTTAAATAACAGCAATTGACATTATTGATAAAAAGTAAAACTCGTTTTGTTTGTAATAAACTTTAATACCAATCTTATATGGTTTAAACATTTACAATTTACTGGAAAATTCTTATTTAATATTTATCTTATTCATTGTTTTCTATTTTTATTACAGTTCAAGAGAAATATTTCGTTTCTTTTAAAGAGAGTTAAAGTCGAGTTAAAGTACAAAGATATTACACAATTTAAAATAAATCACGTTCTCGTTGTTGTAGTTGTAGAAATGACCGTTATTTGTCTTTAATATGACATAGGGCGTACAAAAAGTTCATTTATCAAAGAAAATTTGCAGGAAATTATACTTTAACAAGTTCCTGTTCCTACTGTATTTAGTGAACTTTTAAATCTCACAAACGTTTGACCTTTGTCGTGATCAACAATTTCTTCATTTTTTTATATTAAATTTGACTTATATAATTTAATAATTGATATAACGTCCAATTAAACTGTCAAACAATAAAAAAAATTACAAAATAATAATTTTCTTTACAAATTTGGGTTTTGTTACATGTAAGAAATATTTAAAGGTGGGCGTTGAAAGTACCTTCACTTTAATATTTTTACAATAATTTTCTAATTATAAGGAAAAGTAGCCTGAGCCTTTTTTTTATCTTTTTGTAATTAAATTGGAATTTAATTAAGGATATGCGACCTACAATTAATTTATAGTTAAATAAAATAGATTTTCTAAAATAAGGTGATTATTTCATATTTTTTTTTGTTTTTTTTCCAGGCCTCCTATGGCTATTTCTAATACAGTTTGGCTTCGACTTGGTCATATCACTTGAACCTGGAGTAAGTAATTTTTCTTTAATGTACAGTGTGTCCTCAAATGACTGTGACAACGAAACAATAAGCAAAAATAGTAGCACAATTTAGTTCTCTCTCGCTCTCATATTGGGACATACTGTATAATTAAAAATTTATTTAAATTATCACTTACTACTAAGTTGACATAAATTACTTTAATCTTTAATCACATTCATTTATAATAATTTAATATTAAATTGCTACACCCATTCCTAAAACGTGAGATATTTCTAAGGAATTAATTAGAGTAAAAAATGCAAATAATTATTAAATAATTTTAAAATTTATTAACTTAATTAGACCATTTTAACTTTTTAAACTGACACAATTAAAATAAAATGCATTCTGTATTCGTTTTAATTATTAATTAACGAATTAACAACTCGGCGTTTATTTATGAAGTTCAGAAAAGGCTAATTAAAAGAAATTAATTGTAATTGCATTATCTAAACATTTTAATTGTATAATTTTACAAGTAGTTTAACTTTTAAAATTCTATGCTTATGTCGTAGACCTTAAAATGCCATGTCCTTTATTGGGTAGTCGTTGGGTATCAAAACGGATGTGTGTTGCATTGCATTATTTGCTTATAAGCTGAAATTTTGCATATGGATACAATTTAGTACTTTAATTAACATCCCTTATTTTTTTCACAAATATCTAGCTAGCTTTTGCCACCAAATTAAAGAAATAGCCTCCAAAATCTATATTTTTTCTGTAAGAGTGCCTCTCGAGGCTCTAGCTCCTTCAATAGTGTCCTAACGCTAATTTTACCTCTAATAAAAATTACAGAGCAGAAAATTCTCTATCGAAACATTTATAAAAATATTTGCCTTAGCTGTCATTATTAATTTATAAAAATTAATCAAATTTGAAAAATTATATTCAGTCGAATTCCAGTACTCACCGTGCCTCTCGAAGCTGTAGCTCCTTCAATAGTGCCCTGACGCTAATTTTACCTCGAATAAAAATTACAGAGCAGAAAATTCTCTATCGAGACATTTATAAAAATATTTGCCTTAACTGTCATTATTAATTTATAAAAAGTAATCAAATTTGAAAAATTATATTAAGTCGAATTCTAGTACACAGTGTGCCTCTCGAGGCTCTAGCTCCTTCAATAGTGCCTTGACGGTAATTTGAATTTTAATGAATGGAGATACCTATAAAAATATTTGTGCTAACTGTAATTATTAATTTATAAAAATTAATTAAATTTGAAAAATTATATTAAGTAGAATTCTAGAACTGAAAGGCCTCTGGAGGCTCTAGCTCCTTAAATAGTGATCTGATGGTAATTTTACCTCTAATAAAAATCATAGAGCAGAAAATTGTCTATCTATCTCTCTTTTAAGTAGTAGTAAATAAAACTTGAAAAGACCACAAGAATTTTCTACATTAGATCTAAAAAAGGAGGGTTGGAGTTGGAAAGGCACGTTGCCTCTAAAAATTTGTTATTTACCAATAATTACTAAACATATTTTACAAAAGAAGTCGATTAATATTTAAATTAGGTACCTTATGTTATTCAGTTATGCAAATTTTATAGAACATCCGAAGATCATTTGATCTCAGTTTGCTCTTAAAAGAAGAAAAGGAATTCGTACACATCTGCGGCATAATTACCGAACAATCTACGGAATTTATTAATGATTATTCATTATTCATTTGTTTATTGATTTGCTAAGTCATAAATTAAAAAACCTAATTCAAATTTGTTAGTGAAAGATATTAATTTTCCACTACTTAACTCTAATTAAGTAACTTTTGGTATTTGAATGAAAAATTACTAGGTTATAGCTTTTGATGTTTAAATCCGATAAAAAATAATTTGATTTGTAATTATTACAATACAGTAGTAGCCAATATGTGTGTGGTTTTAGTGAAACTGCTATTAAGTACTTATAGTCGATTTCATTTTCAGTTCACGATCACTTTCATTTACCAGAGTTTACTTACATAAAAAAACTATATTAAAAATATCGCGACAAAGAAATTACTATCGCGATCACGTAATCGTAAAAATTGCATTCTTTTTAAATGTATTAAAAAGTATTAAAATTAAGATATTATATTATATATTAGTAGCGATTGAGATAGTTAAAAGGCATTACAAAAAGTTTTTGCAAATCACAAAAAACTTAAGTATTAGGTATAAGCTCAAATTTTACCTTGAAGAAACTAGCTAAAGTGACGAACGTGAAACACCATTTCAAAAATCCGATAGGCACAAAAGGTCTTTAGTATCTTACAAAAATAACAAACAAACTCGTTCACAACACGTTAGAAAACTTACTGAGACGAATATTGTCATTTTTATCACAACAAAACAACCAAATGTGCAAAAATTTCTTATCGCATTAAACCAAATTCGTTTATTTTAATTTATCATTTTTAAAGGAAATTATTTTAAATTATAAAATATTAAGTAGGTAGGTATGCAAAATTAATACAGTAATATTCTACAGGGTAATTCAATCAAAACATTTTAGTTTTGAAAATTTGTTACAATTTTTTTTAAATTATTAACCTATAAATAACTGTGTAATGGGGTACATTTTTAGGTATCCTATAGGAACTTGAAAATTCAAATTTTTCAATTTGAAAAATCAAATTCATTATACTTCATTCAAGGAGACGAGATAGTGAATGTAAACAAACAACCCGCGTGTTGTGCACGTGAATACTTCTGTTTAGCGCTGTGATTGGCTCTAACGTATAAACTTATTTTAAGCTTGTTGCATGGTTACCTAACTGCGTTGATGTGGATAACTCATATTATAGTGACAATTAGAGCTGGGACGATTACAGGAAAAATGTAATCGATTATAAATAAATAAATGATTGAGACAACTTTAACTAAAGGAGCTTTTAGGGAATTATTATAAAACCGGTTGTTATTAATAATTTTTGAAAAATTTACACCGTATTTAATTTAAGTTTACGTAAAACCGCGCTCGTGAGAACTTGCACGTGCACGTGAACATCGCATGCAACAGTATCTCGTCTCCTTGAATTTAGTATAGGACTAGGGGGTCCTAGAAGAGTCTGGCTTTCCAAAAACCCTCCCGGAAGACCTAAAACCTCCGCTTATTTTCGGGAATGTCAGTTTTTTAGAGCTTTCTAGCCTATAATCTAACCTATATAACCTGGTACCAAATTTAAAAGTTTTGAAATGACTAGAAGTGCTTTATTAATAATAGATAAGTAACATGAATTAATGGATTAATGAATTAAGGAATTAATGAAATTTTGACACCAGCGTAAATCACACCCTAGCTAGAGAGTCCTAAAAGAGCTTTGCTTTCGAGAAAGCCCCCCCGGAAGACCTAGGACCTCCGGGGATTTTCGAGAATTCGGTTTTCTAGGACTTTCTCGGATTATGATCTAACCTGGACAACCTGGTACCAAATTTAAAGTTTTTAAAATGACCTGCTTCATTAATAATAACTGATAAGTAACATGATAGCACTTTTAGGCATCCTAGAAACTTCCTAGAAATTCTAGAAATTTCGGTGTCTAAAATTTTGTATTTTATGGTTTAGTTCAGATGCTCGCTAGCTCCAGGTCTGTTTGTTTTCGTTAAATTTTAATTTGTCACACACAGCACCGTCACACTTAATTTGTGAAAGTTAAATGAATTATGATAAGGTAATCGAATTACCATTTAACAACAATATTAATAATTGTTCATCTTGAGTTATATAACCAAAAATAGTAAAAATTTGCATTACAAAATGTCAGCTTTTAGAATGTTCAAAAAATGAAAATTAAAAATTCCAAAGGTTAATTTTATTATTTAATTGAAGACGTAATGTCATCTAAAAGTTTACCTAAACTTAAACTATACCTCATACAATCGCTCGTTTATAAAGTTCATTGAACAAAAATATTTAAATTCTCTTTCATTTTTTACTTCTTCGTAATAATACTTTTCGTATCTTTTGACAAGGTATAATGAACAAAATGTTTTTTTTAATTCTAGACTTTTGAGCCTCTTCGAATAAACAAACACAAATTGTATGTCTGTCGGTCTGTCGGCTACCTCTATGTTACGCCCGTAAATCACAAACTATACTAAACTGATGTTGATGAAATTTTGTTTGAGATATACGCTTGCCTAAACTACCAAATCTGATTAAAGTCGGTCTACCTAGTCTAGGGATTTCTAAAATATTTACTAATAATATTTTAGGGGAGCTCCTCTAAGAGGCGACCACTTTTGAGTCATCTAGCGGTTTAAAAAAAACCAGTGTTGAAATGTGTCAATTCAAAAAATAGCATTTATGACTCGAGATTAAATCCGTTGTTTTCGTTGGAGAGGTTATTTCACTCGCAGTTACGCGGTTTCTGAATTAAATTCTCATCTAACGAAAAAAACTGATGTTTTCAGCTCTTGTTGAAAAATATACTATTTTCTCAAAATGGAAGTTTGGTTTTGAACTGAATCTGATTTTCTCCTACCGTTTCACTTGATTATACCACCTAATAAAATAAGATATTTACATTTATAATAACGTTCATATAAAACACATTCCACAGCCTGCTATGTTAGCACCTGCTGAGATGCTGAGGACAAATGTGACGAAGAAATAGACGATAAAAATAGTCATTAAATTACTTATTATACTACCTGTTTCAAGAATTATATCGTTGTGTGTCATGTCAATAAACCTCAAGAATATGTTTGGAGTAGTTAGGAGGTAAAAATACTAAAAGTCCCCGGTGTTAGCTATATGGGCAATAGCTAAGGAAGGGAGGAGGTGCGGAAAGGTCCTATTTTTGGGGTTTTTGCTTATATGTATCTCAAAAAAAGTAAGTCTTAGCAAAAAAATTATGCTTAACAAAATGGAAGCTAATTAAATTTGCTACAAGATTGTTTCCATTAATTTTTATTTATTCCTCATAGTTTTCGAGATATCCGTCCGTAAAAATCGTTAATGTATGGAAAATAAATTTTGCCTATCCCTAACACCCGCGTCGATTTTACTGGGATATATCAAGTAATTCAGATTTTTCTGGAAACCTTTAAAGGTGTCCTAATTATATAATATTACCTATCTCGTTACATTTTAAAATTCGCTACATAATCCACTCCATCTTACGAATGCATAATACTCTGCAAAAGTATGCAAATGGTTTGGCCTGGGATTTGATGCTGTTGATGGACCATTCAGTGACTCAGGAAGACTTTTATTTCTATATATTTAGGGGGTATCAAAGTTTCAAGTACTTAGGGCCTCTAATGGTTTTAATTCGACCCTGGGCAGAGATTTACGAACAGACAGACACCCCGACATATCGATGGTTTGTTCGAGACTTAACCGAAACGTTTTTGGCAGAAATTACATCCAAAACTAAGTCAAAAAGACTCTATAAGCATATGGCTTAAAAAGTATCTCTACAAAGTTACAGTCCCTGGCATGTGGCATCTTTGAGCGTGTCAGACTCAGAAGTAACATGGAGCGCAGAGCACGAACTTGTAGGATTAAATTAGTTGAAGGGGCTGTCATTTCATCAAGAAGATTAGTTTGATGTAGATATTTTACCACAAGGTTCTATTTATATATTAATGTCCATCTAATGGGAAATTTAGATCATGTTAAATAATTGATAAAAATTATGATTTTATGAGAGACGTATTTGTGCACAGAGGAGCTCAAAATTAGAAACAACAATTAGCTGAACTGCAAATTAGTCTGATAGGTGATAATGACTCGTAATTACAGCACTAAAACTATATAAATAATTACCCCAATAACAATGATGAGTTGCACTCACTTGTAGGATTTACCAACAGTTTTTAGTGGCTTAATGAGAAATTACTTAATAATATCCATATAAATGTTATTTAATTGCCCAAAAGTTTTTTTTTGTTTGTTGTTGACCAATTAATAATGAATCATTAGAGAAAAACTTTATATGGTTATTTTTACCCTTCGGCTTAACATTTTCAATTTCAAATTGCACAATGAGTTAAATAAACGAGCCTAATAAATTAAAAGCCCGATTAAACACTAATTTAAAAATTAAAGGTTAATAATTAATTGTAATTTGAAAAAAAAATCAATAAAAAGTCAAGTGAACTTTTAAATGTGAAATAATATGTTATTTGTAACAGCTTGACATTTTATTGGTCAAAAATTGTTATTTCTTTTAAAATTAATTTACGAGGTCACACACAAATTTCAATTTTTTTCTCGCCCTTAAATAAAACTGCTAATTAACCTGGAAACGTACCTATCAATTTTTATTGAGGTCACATACCATTGCGCCCATCGGGAAGTTAAAAAGTTTCAGGGTGTGACACCAAATGACGTTGGAAATTGGAATTTTGTTAAATGAAATAACAATTTTTAGAGACCATCCGGGTAACAACAGGATTCTAGAAAATAATGGAAAAATAACATGTGGAAATTATTTCCCCATGTTCCCCATGTTGATCAGTGTGAGAGGTAACATGACGAAGTAAAGGAGGTTTTATTTTCAATTTCTAATAACATTACTTTGAAGGCAGAAAGGCATTATTGAGTAAAACTTTTTTAAATTTAAATTTTTTGGGTTGTGCTTGGGGTCCTAATAATTTTGACAAAAGACTCGTTTTGACATAAATTGTGCATAAATTATTATTTTTGACGTTTGATTGTATTTTGTTTTCCATGGCAAGAATGATTTTATTCAAATTGAATCATTTGATTTTTTAAAGTTCTCTAAATAAAGCCTTTATGCCTTCAAATTTTTGATGCTATGAGAAACGAAAAAAATTTCTTTTAATTGATACCATTACCATCTCCGTACGTTAAACATGGAGAGTATTTTCCCAATGTTATTTTCCGTGTTCAATAATCCTGTTATTAGCTCGAAGCTATTAATTTAGTCATTTTTTATATTTTTTAAATGAGTTAAGGTCGTCTAAAGATAGACATCATGTTGTTGACGTTTCATAATTGGGAGTCTCGGTTGAAGAACTTCCATTTGATGTACGTAGGTTGAAAACAATTAGAAAAATTTCTCTATATCTTCATATACGAACACAATGACATGTCGTATATCTTGAAGATGAGCTTTACTACTAATTTATTCTCGACGTAACTTGATGATTCACGTTTTAGATAATTCTTAATTAAATGTGCATTATGGTTTTGTAACTAAATTTTTTAATTGTTTTAGTTTTTGGATTTCGATAATTTACCGGACACAAATTTTACTTGTGTTGGCAAGGTGATTGGTGGTTACTATGCAGATTTGGAAACAAATTGTCAGATGTTCCACGTTTGTACTATCGGTCAACTGGAAGAACCCATGGATATTCGATTTCTTTGTCTTAATGGAACGGTCTTTGATCAGGTAACAATTAACTTTTATTATTAAATTTCCATAGCTCGTATTACCCGCAATATTAATTTATGCTCTAAAACCCATTAAATTGCCTTCTCACGTTTCTATCACGACAGATTAAAATTTTATGAGAACACTTTATCTTATTGTTTTCTTTTAATGCTCGTTTCATTTAATTTCATTACGTATAAAACCAAGAAAAAATTACAGTTTTTATTTGTTGACCGTCAAGGGTGAGTTACATATAAAACAGTTCACACCCAATTTAACAAACATTCTTAACGATAATTATCCTACTTTCAGGAAACGAGAGTGTGCGAAAGAATTGACGAGGTCGACTGCTCTAAATCAGAACAATTTTACAGCCTAAATTTGGAATTATACGGTAATACACAACCGCCCATTTTGGAAGGTAAACATTTAAACTTAACAAACGCTACACAAACTAATTAAAACTTTTTCCAGAAGACTTATCGTCCGAAGACAAAAGTTCCACGACCAGCACATCGACCACTCAAAAAGCAACAGTCGCAAAACCAACTCTAAGGCCTTACTTTACAACACCTCTAGCACCGACGACAACACGCAACCCGACCAACGTAATCACCTCGCATCATTTTCCCGTAGCAAACGCACCAGACATACGCTTTAATCCGGAAGAAATCAACATTAGTCTCCACCCGCACGCACCTCCCGATATAACGAGATCAAACGTTCCTGTTTCGTTTCAACATCAAAGTTTGAGCAATAGTGAAACTAACACCAAAGTTACCATAACAACTCACACAGATTACAAACTCGATAAACCACAACGCATTTCTTTACTCAACTCTTCTAAAATCGAGGACTCCAAAGTTCAATCGTCATCGACACCAAAATCAGTTGTAAGCTACGGTTTGACGCACGACGATCAACGGAACCGTCCAAATCCTAAAGAAGTCAACTATGGCTTCTCTTACCAACAAACTGAAGAAGCTGAAAGTTTGGATTACCCGTCGAGAACTCCGATACATCCATATCGTTACCAATTAGACAACCAACAATCGCCTTCAATTAAAAGCCATCCTTACCTTACATATCACACAACAACCAAAAGAACCTCAAGATTACACTATCCACCCACAACATTTCGTTCAACCCAATCGACGAAACACCAACAATACCAACCGGAAGAAACAAAACGTTTAAATTTACAGTTACCTTCACCGTTATTCCCAACATTACCGCCTATATCGTTTAGTTCGCCAGCTCCGTTTAGTCTAGCTCATCATCCCGAAACGAAACGTTTTACTCAAAATCACAATTCTCCCCCAAGGATAGTAATTAGTGCTAGTGCTAGTGTTAGTGATAATAACGGACGACGTTTAAATTATTCTTTAGGGACAATCGGGGCCACTCACTTGTTAGGCCCCTCGCCACCATCCTACGACGATTATAAAGAAGAAGACGTAGTTTTAGATCCTTTTTACCACGATGTACCTAAAATTAAAAAATCGAGACAGAAAAGAAGTGCGTCGCAAAGCGACAAAGAGGACGATCTTTTAAATTTTTTGTTCGATTTGTATAAAAAGAGAGAAATGGAGGCTAAAGTTCCTGTAATTTTAGCTGACGCTGTTGAAATAAACAGCGAGCTTAAACCCGTCGCAGTTGAAGAAAACGTAGAAAAGCAACGACAAGGTAAAACTATGGCAAACGAGATGAAAAAGAAAGGTTTTACAAATAAAGAAGTTGGATTAATAACGGAATTTTTCGAACAAATTATTGAGGAAAATAAAGCGGAGAGGTTTTCGAACAAAGCAACAACTCAAAGTCCTTCAGAAGTTACCAGTATTTTTGATGAGTCTTTTACAACTGAAAGTAATTATCGGTTGGAAGAACAACAAGACTATTTTCTTGATCCAAAACAGGAAGTCGTGAAAGAGAATGAAGGAGAAAAAGTTACGGAACAAGTGCCAACTGATATCTCTTCAGAACCCACTCAAATTTTTGATGAGTTTCCTACAACTGAGTTTGATGAACAAAAAGGTGATTTCTTTGAAATAAGTAAAATTGAATTAACTGATGGCACAATTGCGACGGATTCTAATAACAACACTGTTGAATCTTTTGTTTTAGCCCATGAAGAAAATTTAGATTTTTCCCAAAGCACTACTCAAACCACATTAGAAAGTAATGAAACTCAAAATCCATTTGAGCTTATTTCGAACGAAGTAACCGCAACTACTAATGCTTCAGAAATTACAATAAATGATTTTACAGATAATTTGGACAATTTGCAAGAAGTTACGACATCTAACCCAGAAACAACAACTACCAATGTTGAATTATTCAAAGAAATAAATTTGGAACTACCAATTGGTAAACAAAGCGCTTTTGATTCTTTAGATTATGTAGATGATAATTACGAGCCTATGACTTACCAAGAGCCTCAAAATATCTCAAACCAAGGATATTATTCTGAACATTTTGAAAAATCCATGAGCTCGGAAGAAGAAATTAAAAAAATGAAAATTTTCAAACCGCAAACAACTACTACAATAGAAGAGTTATTAACGACTAATTTAATAACAACTACTGAGTTGCCAGAAACAACTACTTTTTATGACCAAAAGCAAATAGAACAAAGTACCAACACCGAACCTACCATTGCAATTACAGAAAACTTAATACCAACCCAAGCTATTGAAGAAACAACAACCGAAAGGTTGGAACTTTCCACTACTCGATATCAATACTTGAAAACAAGGCCTCCTTGGTACAAAAGGCCAAACACGTCCAAAAGAAAAGAGTTTGGAAGCCATCGTTTTAGTACTCCAAATGGAGTTAGAAAAAAGGAACAGTTAAATTTAAATCTAAATAACGAGGATAATAATTTGAGAACGACACCAACCAACGACGAAATTTTTGTAACCGAAGCTCCTTTGTTAAAAAGCGCCAATCCGACCAAAGCCAAATATACAAAAATCGTATTTACTACCACTCCCTTATCTAAATTAATTCATGTAGAAGTACGTAGAGAAAAACCAGGACAATTTTACACGTTTAATTGTTTCGATAAAGAAGTACATAAATTTTATGCCGATCCAAGAGACTGCAGACTATTCCATTATTGTACTTTTGGCTTTACGAAAACCCAAATGCTAGATATGAAATTTGTTTGTGATTTTGGAACTTTTTTTGATGACGAAAAATTAATTTGTAGTCGAGTTAAGCCCTTAAGGTGTACTTGATTGTACTATTTATTTTATCTAATTATAAAAAGACTTTTTTCTGTTAAGTTTTATATAATTATGTACAGTTTGTTATAATGTGACTCTTTTTATATATATTTTTAAAAAAATGCTTTTAATTCTTGCTAAAAAAAATACTCATAAGTTACTTATGTTATGTAAATTTTTATATTTAATAAATTATGTACATACGTATGGAATTATTGAAAAAAAACTTAATTTTAATCCATTTTTTTTGGCTATACCATCACCATTTTAGCTCCACTTGAGCCTTAAAATGCAAAAAAACACCTTAGGAAAGACCTCTTTCTGTAAAACTCAATAAATAGTAATTTATAAGCTTTCATTATGATAAAAATAATTTTTTCCCTGGGACCAACCATTTTCGAGATATAAGCGAAAACTCCAATTTGGTTCAATTGGATTTTTCCACTTTCTTCTTTCCCTTAGTCATACATGTAGCTAGGACGGGGGACTTAGTATTTTTACCACCCAACTACTCCAAACACATTCCCGAAGAAAAAAATTCCACCCTCTTCCATGTTGTCTATTATAACCCTTTCACCTTTGTTGACTAGAGTAAAGCTCCAGATGGGGCATTTGACCACCTTGCCTCCCCTCCCGTTGCAGGGGCTCATGATGCGGACGTTTTCTATCTTTTTTGTTAAATTTACTCATGAACTTAAAAAGTTTACAAATTAAATAATTAAATTTAGTACCGTAATAAAGCCAAATTTATTTAAAAAACTGTCGAGGACCTCTGACGACTAGTACTTAGTATCAGTGGGGTAAATAAATAAAGGGCTCGCAGCTCGCAGAGCCCGCGTTGCGGCAGGGACCCCAGGTTATAAACGGCCCCCAAAACATCGTTTAGTATAAAAATTGGTTATAAAATCGATTTGTGGTAAAGTAAAATGATTATTAACGAGGATGGGTAGGGACTCCCAATCTGGATTTTGCGAGGAGACCCCACACTTTTAGTTACGCTACTGCTTAGTTTAAATAAATAATTATTACTCATCGAAAAAATCTTGAATGCAAAAGATAGAACAAAATTAATTCAATTCAAATAATTATTGTCAATCTGCTTCAGCCGATAGAATGAATTCAAAACTTAATCCTCCCCCCTTTATAATTAATTTATTAACAATTTTGAACAGCTAGCACCATCTATGCACAAACTTTCTAAGTTCTAAAATTCAAGTTGTAAATGAAGATAAGTTTGTAATAAAACCTGGTCTGGTGAAAAAGTATTTATGGAGCTTCAAATTGCGTTTCTTGATATTATCAAAGATTATATAATACATACTTGAAGAAATGGTAAATAGAAGGAATTTATTTTTGTTTTTCCTGTGTGTTTTAGTCTCAACTACTATTTTGTCACGAAAGACCGATGTTTTGGATTTGAATAACCAGAGGTTTTAAGATTGCCATTTGCAAAGCTGTATCTTGAATTATAGCACCACAAATAACGTAAAGAAACAAAATAGTTAGAACAATATTTCAGTTATAAATTAAAACATCATCAGTATCAGTAACTATTTCAATTTACGAAATGCACCTAAACTTAGGTATCTACTGACCAACAGTTGACTACAGAGAAGAAATTTTAAAAGTATTACGATTAGTTCAGTCGTGCAGTAGGTGTAATGGTACTTGAGTAAAAGAAGCTTATGTTAATTATTATTTTACGAATTTGTAATTACCTAATCTTGATTTAAGAAAGCAGAACGATTTAAATGCATCTTGAAATATTAAAAGAACCAAACAAACTTGATCATTCTTGTTCTGTTCGAACGAACAGATAAGCATCCAGAAAAAGGATTTACTAATAATGCTATTGGTAACACGAGTAAGTATCATCAAAACTAAATTATTTTTAAATATATTAATAAGTAACAATAATTCTCTTTACAGTTTCATCCAACCGTAGATACATATAAAAGCAAAAATGGACCATAATTTTAGATTTGAAATATGCAAAGTTTCAATTTAAATTATCGTAGTTACCAAAAATACCTTTTAAACATATCGAGAACAATTTTAGTTACAAATTATAACAGCGGTTACTATTTTATTATAAAAATTGCAAGCAAAAATCACTTACTGAAATGGTGGCTTCTGAGAAGATATTTTGACAATCGTACAGTTATAGCAGCTGTATTTCTCAATGATGCACTTCACTTTATTGTTCACACACAAAATAATTAATGTTTCAACGAACAAATAAACAATTTATGATTACTAAAAGCACACCGAGTATCACCGTTTATGATTTTCATATACCTAGTTTAGAGGAAACCGAGTGAAGCTTACGAACATAAATATTTTTAGCAATGTAGTTATTGTTAACAACAAATTAATTAATTAAATATTGAATTTTTCTTTTAGCACTTTTTTTTCACTTATGACCAGTAGCTTTAAACAAATTTAATATAAAATTATTAATTTAGTTATTATAAATTAAATTATTATAATAATTTACTTTAGCCATAGCAAACTAAATTTTTAAGAGCAATAATTAACAAATACTAGACGCTTAAAATTGAAACACTAGTTTTTGTTTTGTGACAAGTAGCGAATTCCATGGCCTCCCTTGATCACAATGCATTATTTTTAATTTTAATGCGGCATATTTGAATAATTTTTAAAGTTTTGAAAACAATTTTTTGTAATTAAATTGTGCTTTTTTACAAAATATATAAAAAATAATGAATTTAAAAATAGTAGATGTATAGTTTATGTTTTTAGGCCTATTTGTTGCGTATTAAATAAATACTATACAATAAAAGCAATTTATATTGAATAGTTTTATAGACTAGAATACGCAACAAATAGGCCTAAAAACATAAACTATACATCTACTATTTTTAAATTCATTATTTTTTATATATTTTGTAAAAAAGCACAATTTAATTACAAAAAATTGTTTTCAAAACTTTAAAAATTATTCAAATATGCCGCATTAAAATTAAAAATAATGCATTGTGATCAAGGGAGGCCATGGAATTCGCTACTTGTCACAAAACAAAAACTAGTGTTTTAATTTTAAGCGTCTAGTATTTGTTAATTATTGCTCTTAAAAATTTAGTTTGCTATGGCTAAAGTAAATTATTATAATAACTTAATTTATAATAACTAAATTAACAATTTTATACTAAATTTGTTCAAAGCTACTGGTCATAAGTGAAAAAAAAGTAATTTTAACTTAGGAAGTTTCGCTTCCACTTCGATAAAATTGTTTGTTAAAAGAAAAATTCAATATTTAATAAATTAATTTGTTGTTAACAATAACTACATTGCTAAAAATATTTATGTTCGTAAGCTTCACTCAGTTTCCTATAAACTTGGTATATAAAAATCATAAACGGTGATACTCGGTGTGCTTTATTTGTTCGTTGAAACATTTATTATTTTGTGTGTGAACAATAAAGTGAAGTGCATCATTGAGAAATACAGCTGCTATAACTGTACGATTGTCAAAATGTCTTCTCAGAAGCCACCATTTCAGTAAGTGATTTTTGCTTGCAATTTTTATATTAAAATAGTTAGCGATGTTATAATTTGTAACTAAAATTGTTCTTGATATGTTTAAAAGGTATTTTTGGTAACTACGATAATTCAAGTTGCAGCTTTGCATATTTCAAATCTAAAATTAAGATCTAATTTTGTTTTTATATGTATCTACGGTTGACTGAAACTGTAAAAAGAATTATTGTTACTATTAATATATTTAAAAATAATTTAGTTTTGATGATACTTACTCATGTTAGCAATAGCATTATTGGTAAGTCCTTTTTCTGGATGCTTATCTATTCTTTCGAACAGAACGATGATGATGAAGTTGGTTATTTTAATACACTTCAAGATGCACTTAAATCGTTCTACTTTCTTAAAACAAGATTAGGTAATAACTAATTAGTAAAATAATAATTAACATAATCTTCTTCTACTCAAGTGTATTACACCTACTGCACGACTGAACCAATTGTAATACTTTTAAAATTTCCTCTCTGTAGTCAACTGTTGATCAGTAAGTTAATGTTCATTTCGTACATTAAATAGTTACTGATGTTACAATTTGTAACTAGAATATTTTTGTAACTATTTTGCTTGTTTACGGTATTTTGATGTATGGTGCTTGCAAATCTTAAAACCTGGTTATTCAAATCCACTTCTGTCTTTCGTGACAAAATAGTTGAGACTGGAACACACAGTAAAAACAAAAATAAATTCTTTACATCTAGTTTAAAAGTGTTTGGAATAGTTACTTACAATTTATCAAGAAACGCAATTTGAAGCTCTATATTAACTTTTTTACCAGGTTTTATTACAAACTTATCTTCATTTACAACTTGAATTTTAGAACTTAGAAAGTTTGTGCATAGATGGTGCTACCTGTTCAAAATTGTTAATAAATTAATTACAAAGTAAAGTAATAAATACTAATTACAAAATTTTGTTCGATGAGTAATAATAAGTTATTTATACTAAGTAGAGGAAAGTCGCCTAAATATGGGGTGGTTTTTTTGTAACGCCCGAAAAAATACACGCCGTTATAAATAATTGCTATTTTGCCAGAATATTCATGGGATTGATAAATATATTCATTTTCTAGTTTTCATTTTTATTACAAAAAAAATTAGTGATTTTTAAAGTTTCGACATTCAAAAAATCATTACTCCAAAACGGCTCTAGCGATTTTGATAAAAATTTTTATTTCGATAGAGAATTACGTTGTCTTTAACATATTTAAAAAAGAAAAACTATGAGCGAGGAAATTTTGAAAAAATCCATTTCAAAATTTTGACCTACTTCGGCCCCTTAGAGGTAGGCAATTTTAAAACAATTTTAAAAATCGACTTGTTTAGGACGAAAGCCCTATATTTTGGCTGTAGAATGTCGTTTTAAAATTTTTATTATAATAATTACCGGCCAAGTTATAAGATAAAAACCACAAAATGGAACAATCGTTCTATAGGCCACTATTTTAAATAAAGAAATTTGAATTTTTTTTTCAATTGGAGCTCACATGTACTATCTTATAGCTAAGTAAAAATGAATTTGTCTCAAATTTACAAATATGCGCCCAAAATAACCACCTCATTTTTAGACCCTGTGTAGATTTCTTATAAAAGTTTAGTTTGCCGATGAAATAATAAAATCAAATTTCATCAAAATTGGTTCAGTAGTTTTACTCTAGCGAGGGAACATACATACATCGTGACATTTTGGTTCAAAAAAATAGAAAAATTGTTTTTGCATTTTTGGAATCAAGGGGACTCAAAACATCAAAAAATCAAAAAAAAAATTTTATTATTATTATTTTTTTCTCTTGATTATAACAACTTTTTCTTCGATTGGAAAAAGTTAAAAGAAAATTGATGTTTGCAAAAATAACTCCATTACTGAAGAGAAAAAAATGGAATCGTGTCCAGAGCAGATGGGTGAATTTAGCATAGCAGTCTTGAGCTCAAAAATTAAAAGTGAGTCCTTAATTTTGAGCTATTTTTTGAGATAATATGACGTAGAAAATAATAATGTGGTTTGGGTTTTTTTGCTAGACCGAGTGCTAGGCTCTATTTACATCTTTAACAGAGATCCAGAATTTTTCAGGAGCTTTTTCATTGAAATGATTACAATCCCGTACAAAAATTATTTTACGAGTACTTACTATTGATCTGGTGGTCTCACGGAGCACCAGTGTTCCGCGGACCACAGTTTGAGAACCAATGCCCTAGTGTTCGAACATGGCGTATTTTTAAATTTGTACAAAGTGACAATTATTTGTAAAATTTTAATTTAAAGAAATATGGCATACATATAATACTACTCAAAAAATTAAAAATAAATAAATAAAAATTAAAAACTGCAACCAAATTAGCACATATAATCGTAGTTTATCATTCTCTGCGCATTCCGCGTGGGCCCATCTGTAGCAGGATTGGTACCAAACCCATTCTTCTCCTGTTTGGCTAAGATCGAACAGGGTTTCATTAAATATTCATTCTCTTTCTGGATCGTCAACCTTGCACGAAGTAATGAGTGTAATGGGGACATTACATGGTGGCACTACCGTCTTATTAGACGACATTCCTTTACTAGTCGTCAGAAGTCTTCCACAGTTTTTTTAAATCAATTTTGTGTTATTACTGTCCTCATCATAGGCGCCCGGAAGGGGAGCAAGGTGGCCAAATTTCCCCTTCTGGATCTTTACTCTAGTCAATAAAAGCGAAGAGGTTATAGAGAACATGGAAGAGGGTAGAATTTTTTTCTTCAGGAATGAGTTTGGAGTAGTAAGGTGGTAAAAATACTAAAAGTCCCCGGTCCTAGCTATATGTACGGTCAAGGGAAAGAGGGAGGTGGAAAGGTCAAATTTTTGGAGTTTTCGCTTATATCTCGAAAATGGTTGGTCCTAGGGAAAAAAATATTTTTAGCAAAATGTAAGCTTAGCAAATTTCCTACAAGGCTCTATATACTGGTGTTTCAAATTCGAGTATATGCATGGGGATATCGGAAACCGTAAAAGATACGAAGGTGGTTAAATGGGGACAAAGTTGCGAGATCAGGAGCCCAATATTGCCACGAATGGAAATAAATTAGAAAATATTAAATTGAATTAAAATGAATTTATAAAAGTTAAATTAAACAAACAAGAAATAACTTACATTGTTATCGGAATGCAAGTCAGCATATAAGGGAAGTTGAACTCAAGTCAACTATAATGAGTTAGTCGTGGATAAGAGTTGAAATGAGAGAGTAGTTAAGTAACCTTAGAGGAGAGTAGTTGATATGCAATTATGTTTTTTAGTTTTAAATATTAATTATGAATAAACTTTATTATTATAAATTACGGTGAACTTTGAATGATCCAAACCCCCTCGGTACAAAGTCACAAAACCAAACGTGACATAATGGTGGAGGCGCCACGTCAAAAAGACCGTATTGCTCAATTTTAATTAGTGAAAATTGGTGAAAGTGCGACAATTAAATTTTAAGTTAATAGTGATTGAAAAAGCATCGAGTTTAAGTGAATTATTATTACAAAGGATTAGCTGAGTAAAGACGAAAAAGATGCAGTCAATCAAAGTAATCAGGAAGCTGATCGTAGCAGAGATGTTTTTGGGAGTTTTAAATATGTAAGTATAAGCTAATGAAAAAATTTAGGTATTAGGAAAACTGAAAGCTGACCCAGGATGAAAGAAGAGACGATTTTTGTAATTTTAGATATTTTAAGTATTTGTATTAGTAATAAAAACCAAAAGGACCAGGCTTAGAAACTAAAAGCGTCCATGGAAAATTTTTTATTTTTTGCTGATAAGTACCTACTTTTATTAATTAACAAAGAAATATAAAGATGATGCAATAAGGTTAATGCTCATGAAGTACATGTAGATTTGCACGTACGCATAAAAGGGTTATATTACATGTCGCAATACAGGAAAGTAAAATGATGATAAAGCAACATAGGCAAAAAGCAATGTCCTAAAATGGATTTAAAAAAATGTTAAAGAAAAATGGCAAACAAATTAGGATTAAAAAGTTTTATAAGAATTTTAGGGAAGTTTGGGATAAGTTTTCGAATTTTTTTGGAGAATAGGATAGTAGAATTTTCTGAAAATTTTTTTTTAAAATGAAGAGATTCAAAGCAAAAGTCGATAATGTCCGAAAGAGACTGGAAAAATAAAATAAATTCAAAAATTGAATTAAAAATTTGTAGGAATTAAGTTTGGGTAATAATAAGTTAGTTATGTCAAAGTGTGGAATTTGGCTTGTTCAAGAAATAATTTTTTTTTTTAGAAATGCTGATGTTAGGTTTATTGTTGTCCAAGTAATACGTGAGCAATTAGAATTTAGGTGTACTTATGTAGTTTTCTTTTTGGGGAATATTTTTGTAGTTGTTTAATGTTTAGCAATATTGGTTAAGAGTTAGCAATAGTAAATATTAAATTTTTATAATAAAATGGCTATCAAAACCATGATTGAGAATTTTGGAGCAGTGACACAGTGGAGTCCAAGTCAAAAATCAAGGAAGACAAGTTGCTGTCAGCAACGGTGGTCTGGAGTTCGCTCTGGACAGGGACAGTGCATGATGGGTCTTGCCCATCGAAGAATCAGACGTTTCAGATTAAGAGCATAGATCATTTTAAATAATTATAAATTTAAGGTTTAGTGATAGGATGATTTAGTTAACTTCATAATGTAGGCTTATTACGTAGTTAATGCAAAATAAAAGTTATTTGAAAATAGTCATAGGATAGATAAGAAAAAAAAAATTAGAGTAATAGTTTAACTGATTTGAATAGGGAATACGAAAATGAAAATTTGAAAAATAAAGGGAAAAGTTAAAAGCAACTAGAGACAGTAAAAATATAATTTTTTTAGTAGCAACCAAGGAGTAAAATGATAAATTTTATGTTTATCTAGAAAATAGTTTGTTGGGAAAATTTTAACATTCAAATAAAGAGAAAGGAAACGAAAAACAATTTAAAAAATAGGCAAACAACGACCTTACGACAAGAGTGGAAATTAACCAGAAGAAAAGAGAGCAAAGTAAAAGGAGAGGCAAAGGTTACAAAGGAAAGCCAAAGTGACATTAAAAGATAAGAGAAGACAAAAGAACCACAAAAAGACAAGAGAAAAAATAAAAAATATGGAATCGAATTCAAGCGACGCGCAAAAGGAGAAGAAAAATACGTGTACAAGAAAAAAGTAAATAGATAACGCGTATGAAGTATATTAAAAATAAATAATGATTGTACCAAAGATGATAAAAAAGGTCTTATATGAAATAAATTATGATTGTACCAAAAATGATAAAAGAATGCCTTATATGAGAAACATATGAGAGGAATTATGATTGTACCAAAAATGATAAAAGAATGCCTTATATGAGAAACATATGAGATGAATTATTATTGTGCCAAAGATGATAAAAAATGTCTTACATGAGAAACATGTGAGATGAATATGATAAACGAAGTTAAATGAGTAAAATTGAGATGAAAATAATAGGTACAAAATGATAATAAAAGGTACAAAATGAAAATAATAGGCACAAAAAAGAAAATAATAGGTGCATAAAGAAGAATAATAGGTACAAAATGAAAATAATAGGTACAAAATGATAATAATAGGTACAGAATGAAAATTAAAGGTACAATATGAAAATAATAGGTACAAAATGAAAATAATAGGTACAAAATGAAAATAAGGAAAAAAATTGTGTTGCTTGAAATAATAAATAGAAGTAATTGTTGTTCTTGTCTGTAAAAGTGTTACTTTTGAAAGAAATTATTGTGCTAGGTCTTGGTCAATAAAAAAATTATATCTTGGGGTCTATTAGAATTTTGTATTGAAACCAGCAAGTCAAGTTAATATGAAAAATAAAAATAAAAGAAATGTAAATAGGAAGCTTAAATTGAAATGATAAAATTTTGTGTTGCTCAAAAAACAAATAAACAAAATAGGCATAGGATTTTTTTTAAGGTACAAATATTAAAGTAAATGGTGTTCGATGATGAGAATAATAATGGTCATGAAAAAATGATCAAATATTTGTGTGTTTAAAAGAATGTTTCAGATTTTTAATAGAAGTCATTATAGTCAAATCCAAACGTGGAATTAGCAGGGAAATCAACATAAAGTACTAGACGTTCAGATGAATAGACCACAACCCCTGGAAGACAAGGAAAAATAAGGAAGTGAAACATAAAATGGAAGTTCAAATCAAAATACCTAGGCATGGAAAAAAATGGAGGAACATAGAAATGGATCAATAAATCAGAGTTGAAGAAATAGATGAACCTACGAATACAGAAAATGATAAGGAAATCAATGTTGAAGAATTGGATGAACCTATAAATATGGAAAATGGTCAAAGAATCAAAACTGCGTTGAAAAAGGATTACAAGTAGTTGCAGTAAATAAAGAATTAATAGAAAACTTCGTTGAAAAAGATTACAAATAATTAAGGTGAGTAAAAAAGGTAGAATCGTATTAAATAAAAAGAGAAAGAATATGAAATATTAAAGAGAAAAATAGAAACGAGGGAGCTCCCGTCTCTAATAATGGGACGAGTCTTAATGCAAAATACGCCGTACCGCTAGCAAATTAAAAATCTTACCGCGTTTGCATTAAGAACTCAAAACATTATAAACAGTGAGATTGAAATAAAGAATAATTGAATAAATTGAGAGTACAATAATACGAATATGATAAGCGAATTTATGAGATAAATTTGTTATAAATGAGACAAATAATAAAATAATACGAAAGGAAATAATTATAAAAGTAAAGAGAATTGTAATCAAAAGTAAAAAGTTAATGTAGAATAAATGTAAAGGTTCAATGAGGTTCAATAATAAAAACTGTATTAAGAGAAAAAATATTGAAAGATTGAATGAAAATAGTGTAAAAGATAACAGGTATTTTAGAAAAACTTGAGAATAAACAAACCAGAGAGAAAATAGGGGAAATAACGTCAAAATGTATAAGTTAAACTAAATTTTGTAATGTACGAGTAAATGAAAGTTTTTGTCAAAAAACGATCATCGAACACTAAAGAAAATAGAAAATGAAAAAAAAAAAAATTTTTGTAGATCTTAAATCAATAATATTAGATATAAGTTTAGAATATAAGTTTTGTAAAAGCAAATTATTAATGTAGTTTCTGATTTCATGTAACACCAACGTTTACGACAAAACGCCAAACGAGTCTGAGACAAGATTAAAACCGATGAAAACAGGGTCACAAAAATCTAAGGAAAATTGGAGAGATCACCTAAAGTAAACCAAACACTAAGCACGAATAAATTATGCTCACTCAGTAAAGGATTGGATGAAAATAGTTATGGATGGAAAAGAGCCTTCCAAGGAAACTTTGAATAATGTCCACAAAAAAGTTAAATAATAAAAATGTAGGACAACATATGGAAAAATGGTTGAATGGTCGACAACAAGTTAAAAGTAAACAAAATTACAAGAAGACACAGTGATAGAAGAAGCTCAAATAAAGTTAATGAAGATGCTTGATGACAAAGTAAAGAAAAATCAAGCATAAGGTGAAAAACGTTGACCTAGTCTGCGAGTAAATAAAAAATAGTACAAGTATAAAACAATCCAGTCCAGAAGTGAAGAACCTTAGCAGATCAACGAGTGCCAAGTGAAAAATAAATTAGTGAAAACTTAATACAGTGATAAACATGTTAAAAGAAAAGTGATTTCGAACATTAAAAGACTAAGTAAAAAATGTGTTTTAAAATAAACAAATTAAAAGAAATTGTGAACCCCTGTGAAAAACTTACGTGTATTGAACTTATTTTGAAAATCTTGACTCATTCTTGTGTGTTTAATTTTTTTAGGATGAATTATGTATTTTAAGAAAAAATGTTGTAAAACCAATTGAATTTTTTTTGTATTTAGATTTATAAGAATTTATTGTTTGAAATTTTTATTTTTTATTGGGTGAAATTTGAATTTTTAATTATTTAGTTTTAAAAGATTGAATCCTACGTATGCTGAACGCAAAATTTTTTTTATTGGCCGTATTCTTGAAGAGCGACTTGGGTCAGCCGCTTTTTAAGAAGGGGAGTTATGCCACGAATGGAAATAAATTAGAAAATATTAAATTGAATTAAAATGAATTTATAAAAGTTAAATTAAACAAACAAGAAATAACTTACATTGTTATCGGAATGCAAGTCAGCATATAAGGGAAGTTGAACTCAAGTCAACTATAATGAGTTAGTCGTGGATAAGAGTTGAAATGAGAGAGTAGTTAAGTAACCTTAGAGGAGAGTAGTTGATATGCAATTATGTTTTTTAGTTTTAAATATTAATTATGAATAAACTTTATTATTATAAATTACGGTGAACTTTGAATGATCCAAACCCCCTCGGTACAAAGTCACAAAACCAAACGTGACAATATTATGATGTTAAGAAATCGCAGGTATTTTAATTACCTACTTTAGAAGATTTCGTCTCTGTGTAACCATCATCAACTTCATTTTTTTAAATATGGCAAAAATTAACTATTGACATTTTTGAATAGCATTTTTAATTTTCTATTCAATGATGTATCATTTATCACACTTCAACTTTTCAGTTGATTGGTACTATTGATATTCCACTCTTATTTAATAATTCAATGAATTTTAACATCGAGTAGGCTAGAAAAACAAATCAAATTCTTAACGGGGAATAATTTTTTAACTAGCTACTTGAAAAGTAGCCAACTGAAATCCTAATTTTTGCTTCATTAATTACGGCGGTTTTAACCGAAATAATGAACATATATTTTAGGATTTAAAGTTTGATACATCATTGAATAGAGAATTAAAAATGCTATGGCCTAACGTTTTGGAGATATAAGCAAAAACCCCAAAAATGGAACCTTTGGACTCCCTTCCCCCCTTAGCCATATAGCTAGGACCGGGAACATTTAGTATTTTTACTTCGTAACTACTCCAAACACATATTTATGAAGAAAGAAATTTTACTCTTTTTCAGGTCCTCTACACCCCTTTTTTGAGCGTTCGTTGACTAGACAAACTTAGCAATGACAAAATGACAATGAACAATGCACACAGCGCTCGAAAACGAAAAATAAATAGTACCTAATTAAATTAATTTTATATAGCAGATTTTTCAAACACTTATGTTAAGAGCCCATATTAAGCTTTCAAGGCAAGCGCATATTTTATAGCTACGGCCATTACGGCCCTGTTACGTTGGGTGAAATGCGAAAACAATGGATATTCAGCAATTTTTTATTAAAAAACCCAAATTGGAATCTCATTATCCTTTAAATGTAAGATGAGAAGATGACTAATCCCGAAAGTTTACCATTGTCTAGCTTATTTTTCGCCCACGGTTTTTTGCCTCCCCCTGATAAAATTTCTGCGGGGGCCCATAGTCGGCATGCAACGCCCGTAAATCAAAAACTACTAGCTAAACCGATTTTGCGACTTTCACACTTTCTTGTAATATTGCAATTTTCAAGTAGAACAAAACTCAAATGCTTTTTTTGGAACAAATCTTTGAGCAAATCAAGAAACGCAGTTTTATTTTGCCTTTTAGCTCTATAATTAGTTTTAAAAAGCTTTTATTATTACAAACTTACCTTTATTTTTAAATAAAATCTTAGAACTTAGAAATTTCGTGTAGAGATGGTGTTAGCTACTCAAAATTGAAAATTTAAAGACTTTCAATTAAAAGGGGAGGGGTGTATTAAATTTTGAATTCGTAAACTTGACGAGTTGAAACAGGTGGACGATTTGAATTAACTTTATTTTATTTTTTTTATTTGAGATATTTTTCGACTAATCAAATTCTTATTTAATTACCTCATTACCACCTTAAATTGGTGGTAATTTTTTTAAATTTAACCCCCAACATTATTTATATTTTTTAATAATGTAAAAATATAGTATAGGCAGTTCCATTTAAACTTGGAATCCTTTCAGGCTCAAGTGCAGGCACGTAACCTAAAATCGGGTGGGCACTTGCTGGCAACAAATTATTTTGGGTGGGCCAAATACATCATATGACGCCCATAAAACTTTTTAAAGATGAATTATTTTGTGATGTGGAATTCAGATTACACTGTAAATATCTAAATTTTCGCTTATTATTGTCATTTTCTCAGGGTGCGCTAGCAAAATTTTAGGTGGACCTGGGTCCAATCTGACTTTCTCGTAGTTACGTGCCTGCTCAAGTGTCCTAATTCCCATTTGATAATTATTTTATTTTATTTTAAACCCTAACACTCTCATGAATAGTAGTAATTTTGATCATTTCAGAGAAATGCAGTGACGTGGTAAATTAAGGTGGCGCCAGTTAAGAACTAATGAAATTAAATAATAGAAAATATTATATTCAAATATTGCACAAATTTATTTATGTATTTAAATAAAAGTTAAAAAGTAAACGGAAGAAAGTGCAATTTCTAAAGTTTATTGTTTCGTTAATAAAAGCAAATTCTTGGTGAAATGAAAACTTCCTAATTCAAAAGCGTTGAATTTTTAATAAAAATAAATCACAAATCTTAAATAAATAAACAAATTTTAACAACAGTTTATTATTAATAAAATAATACAATATATACAATCTTCAAACGCACAATAAAATTTACGAAATGTTTTTGGAACAATTCTGTTGTAAAAAGAGCAAAACAAAACGAGCGAAGCTTAACCACTATTAATACTATTTATTAAATATTAAATCTATTGTTTTTTATTAATTTTAGCAGATTTTTCAATATCAAATCCAATATCGTACTCGTGATCACCTCCAACATTGGTATCATAATAAGCATAGTCGTAACTCACATCTTTCGTCTTTTTATTCGATTGAAATACTGGCTCTGGTTTATTTTGAGGTTTTTGGGTTGGTGGAGGGTTATTTTGAGGAGTATAAGGTCTAGGAGGTTGTTGTGGAGGTTGGGATTTATTTGTAGGTGTGTATTCTTTCGGTGTGACCGAAAACGGTCTGGGTTTTTCCGTTACCAACGTGGTACTTTTGGAATTTTGATAGTATTCGTTCCGACTACTCGCGATGTTTATGCTGTGGGCAGTTTTGAGGAATTCGTCTTCTCTGTTATCTCTATCTTGGTTGTCGTTGTCGTAACGCGAATCGTAAGACCCGTCGTCGTATTGGGTTTCGTCGAAGCGATTTGCCCTACGCGGGTTCGATTGAGTTGTGGACGAATACGACGGTGTGGTTATTCTTGGAACTGTGGGTGTGTATTGAGTGTGCTGGGTTGTTTGCTTTTGTTGTTGGGTTGGGAAATTATATTGAGTTGTTTGCTTTTGTTGTTGTTGTTGTTGTGGTGGGAAGTTATATTGAGTTGTTTGTTTTTGTTGAGGAGGTTGATTATACTGAGTTGTTTGTTTTTGTTGAGGAGGTTGATTATACTGCGTTGTTTGCTTTTGTTGAGGAGGTTGATTATACTGAGTTGTCTGCTTTTGTTGTTGTTGTTGTGGAGGTTGACTATATTGAGTTGTCTGTTTTTGTTGTGGAGGTTGATTATACTGAGTTGTCTGCTTTTGTTGTTGTTGTTGTTGTGGAGGTTGATTATATTGAGTTGTTTGTTTCTGTTGTGGAGGTTGATTGTACTGAGTTGTTTGTTTTTGTTGTTGCTGTTGTTGTTGATTTGGGAAATTATATTGACTGTTTTGTTTCGGCTGTTGTGGAGGAGGCGAATTATATTGCGTCGTTTGTTTTTGTTGCTGTTGTTGTGGAGAACTATTGTATTGATTATTTTGAGTTGTTTGTTTATTTGCTGGAGGTGTTGTTCTAGAATAATCATTTTGGTACAAATGGGTCGATTGGCCATTATAATTCTTATTGTTGTAATTATTATACTGAGGTGCTAGGGTTGTAGAATAAATATTTTTAAATTGATTTGATTTTGGCGAAAAAGTTGTAGGATAATTATCAGATTGTTTATAAGGAGTTGATACCTTTTTATAATCGTTTTGTTTTACTTTTGTTGTTTCGTAATTCGAAAATTGATCTTCCTGATTATTACGATTAAAAGCAGGAGTTGTTGGATAATCGGTTTTTGTTTGTTTTGGAGAAGTTGGATAATTTTCGGTTTGTTTAAACGACGACGGATAATTTTCGGTTTGTTTGGAATAAGTTTGTTTCTGTTGATTAAATTGTGACGGATAATTTTCAGTTACTTTAGGAGCAAATGTTGTTGGAGTTTGTCTAAATGGCGCCGGACTACTTACTACTACATTATTTGGTCTAACATTTTTCGAAGTCTCACGATACTGGCCTTCGTTCTCTTGTTCTCCTCTATACTGGCCTTCATCTGTTTCACGATACTGACCATCATCGTCATTATTATTATAATTATTTCTTCTAAAGCTATTTGCGTTGTTATATTGATTACGACTACGAGGACGTTGTCGACTTTGTGTGCTAAGTTCGTGATTCACAGTTGATGTGCTTGGGCGTGCAGTTGTTGGACTGGAACCTGCGAAACCATTAACAAACCCTGTTGGTCGGCTAGGTTTTTCGGTCCTTTGTTCTTCATTATTTGGACGTCGACTTTGATTACGATTAACTTTCCTCCTTTGATAATAATCGTTATTTTGATTTGCGTTAGTATTACCGGGAGTATAATCGTCATCGTCGTCATCTACTTCTTTACCACCGTTACGGTTGTTGAAGAAATTTGAGCTACTTGAGCCTTTGAAAAGATCTTTTTCATTGTCATTGTTATAATTGCGATTATTATTTTGTTGCTGCTGCTGTTGTTGTTGTTGCGGTTGTTGGTTAACTTTAGTCTTTGCTTTGAAATTTTTAGATTCCGTTTGTTGATTGACTCTTTGAGTTTGATGCTCTCGATTTAAACGGATGTCACCGGTTTCGGCTCTTTGAAGAGCAAATTGTTCTTCCTCTTCCCCGTATTTAACAGCTTTTGATTCAAAACCTATTATTTAAAAAAAGAAGAAATAAAGAAGAGTCGGTTGCACTAAGTGAAAGTTTTACCTGATCCGATACGGTAAAGGTCGAAGTTGTCGCTAGAATAATAAAGTGTAGTTGCGTCGCAATCGACGTCGTCCCAATCTGCACAAATTTGATGATCTTGATCAAAAGCCGTGCCATTTGGACACAGGAAGCGGAAATCTTGTATCTTTAAAAAAAATTGGGTTGAAAATAATAAATTTAAAATTGTTAATTTTCTTACCCCAACGCCGGCGACTTTTACGCAGATATGAAACATTTGGCACTGCGTTTCAGGATCGGCATAATATCCACCTAATATTTTATCCCTACAAGAAAATCCTGTATCTGGCATACTATCTAAACTATACGTCGGATAAGGACGATTATTAAGGAATTGGGCAGAATTCAATTCCGCGATTGTTGCTGAAAAAATAAAATTTTTTTAATTCAAGGTAAATTTGCACAATTACCTTTCGAAAAAAAAATTAATCTCAAATTGGAATCTCTTTGTTTTACACTTATCTAGAAATTATAATTGAATTTTTACAATGCCGCGGCTTAACAATTTATTTTATATTCTCATATAATACGAAATCCATTCAAGAATACATAATTGGTAATAAAACTTAATTAAAGTAGGCTAATTCGATCAAATTAATTTTTGTTTAAAAATTTGGGCACTCTCGATTAATTAAAAAAATCAAAACCTTAACTTTTTTCCTTAAGCGGAAGAAATTGAAATCACACAAAAATTACAAAATGTTTCACACTTTACCTTTGTAAGGAAGAAGCAATTAATTAATTAAATTAATTTAATTTAAAAGCAATTATTTTTAATAGGAATTTACACACTTCCCCTCAATAGTGATTTTATTAAATAAAATTCTTTATAATTAGAAAATAATCTAAAAAAAAAATAAAATATTTATAAACAATGGGAATTGTTTTACATTCAGTTATTTAACGCTATTAATTGCATTTATAGTAAAGAAAAACTATCACTTTCACTTGAATTCAAAACTGTTATTTAATTAATAGGTTAAATATAAAATTAAGGCAAAATTTAAAACAAATAATTGGTTTTTTTGAAAAAACAAACTTACAAATTATGTTATTATGGTTTTAATTTACATTAATTACGCTTTTAATTCAATTAATTAGGATACCAAATTATCATAATTAGACTTAAATTATACGATAAACTAATGCCATTCAACTTTATCTAAAAAAGATGACATATTTCTAAATTTTATGAGTAAATTAATTTTTAAATTTTACTTGATATTTCAATTAATTGAAGTAATTAATTTCTATGTCGAAATATAAATTAAATTAATCGGAAAAGCGTCAAAAGTGTCTGCTAATTAAAAGACCTAAAATTACCAATATTGGATGATTTATAGAATTAAATTGTAAATTAGAATCAAAAAGCCTCTCATGATTTATAGGTACGTTAATTTTTGAGCTTGCACAAATTAGAGAAAACTGGGGCAAAATCGAGACGCTCCAAAAAGAATTTAAAAGACCAAAAAGATTAGATTTTAAAAGGTTATACGTCGAAATAAATTACTCTAAGTACTAATTATAATTAGTAAGTTGGGACCCCTCGAGCAGTACTTTATAAAGTGTGAGAAAATAGAAAACTAGGAATTGAACGTGTTAAAAAAATTAATTAATTAAAAAAATATTTTTAATTTTTTTTTAAATTAAAAAAATATTTTTCCTGGACCAAATCCTCTTTGGTGCGAGGACGCGTCGTTAAATAATTTCTCACCTCCTTTCATGAGGAAAAATATTCTTTAAAATTAATTACGAAAGGTTAATAAATTTAGAAAAACATATAAATGCAATGCAAAACAATATTTTGTAATTTTCATGGTTTTAAACAAAGCAAAGCCCGTGTAATGAAATTGTATGCCTGTGAACTATACGTATAATTGTTGTATTGTATTACTTGAGAGAGTCTTTTTATTTAATTATTATTATATAATAAATTACCAAAGTTTGAACCAAAATCCTATTTTTAAAAATTAAAAATATTATTTAAATACTCAGGAAAGATATAATTATTAATAAATCATCAATAAGTTACATAATTTAATCTTCTTACAAATGATGCCGTTAGCATTTCATTATTTTTATTATTACTATTATTAGATAATTTTACTCTTACTCACGTATTTGAAAACAGTTAATTTCATAAATAATTATGTAAATTCCAAGATGATGCACCAATAGATTATAAAATTAATCACTTCACAATATATTTTTTATTAATTCGAATTAATTAACAACAAACGTTTTTCCTTTTAATTACATATTTCATCACAGTATTATAATTTATGTACTCACCTAAAAAAATAAATACACTAACACCAATCATGATTGCGAGTTAACCACCGACTGAAGCTGAAGAGTGCATCTTCAAGATGTGTTTAGTGAAAGGGATATCCTCAAGAAGAGACTGCTAGAGGCTACTGGCTTCATTTTCATGGAAAGGGAAATTGTGTTGTTGAAAGAATTATGGACATGACATTTGATTATTTTATTGTTAGAATTAACAATCCAAACTTTTTTAAAAATTCTCTTCGAATATCTTGGCGTCAACCTCCAAATGCTTACAAATGCAGTGGATGAATGTTTAATGAATAAGGGGTCAATAATGGACACAAAAGGGGGAAAATTCGCGAAAAAATTAAGTTCATACTTACAAGAAATGTTATTAAAATAGAATAAGTAGTGTTATCTGGAGAAATCGAAGCGACAAAGCAAATAAGGTTAAGGGAAATCTCACTGATGAGTTCCTAGAATCGTAGCTAAGAAGCTAAGGCTGACGTTGGTATCCGATTTCTAACCATCGAGAGCAACTAACCCAGAAAACTCGGTGTTCAGCCTCCACGTTAGGAGTATAATGTTATAGCCGTAATGCTTTTAAGGCCTAAGTGCTTTTATTTATGGCTCCTTGTAGGTACAACGTTTAAAAGAATTTTTTCTCCGTCTGCTGATAACAAATAGTTCTTAATTAATGACTTTTTTAGCTTGAAAAAGTAACTTCACATCTTAAATTGTCATCCATTCATAAGCCATAATTTTATTTAATATTTTTTACACTTAAAGTAAAAAAAAAATGCTAAACATAGGTAAAGTACTTACAATATAAATGAAAATTTTTGTATTGAGGTGGTTATACTAACGCGACGCAGCTTAGGGTTTTCATTGATCGTTAATCAAAATTATGCAATTGAACTTATTTTTGTTTACAATTTTACATTTTGGGAACTCTAAAATAAACAAAACCAAACATCAATTTTTACAAAAAAAACAGTGATGTCTTGGAATTATGTTTAGTGTTGGGTTTTTATCATTGAAATCCCTAAACTGCGTCGTTCAAGTCAACATCCTGTAGTAACCATCTAGTCTAGACAACATTTTCGTAAACTCTGGTTTTGAATGTCCCATCTTCATGTATATTATATTTAAAGTATCTATTCGCGAATATTTATATTGTATACAGGGTGGTTGATTTTTTACTGTCCAGCTAATATCTGCTGAAATATTGAAGATACTTAAAAAAGTTAAATTAGAAACTTTTCAAACAACACCTCATCTACAAAATAGCGCAAACAATTTTTTTCCATGGCCTACTTGTTTTGCGGGAAAATATGTAACTTTGGTTTTTTAAATAGAACACCCTGTATATTTTTAGAGAATCATATTCTAAATCAATTTCTCTTTATAACGATGTATCACAAGTACCATTTTGCTTTCTAATAATTATGCCCAATATTCCAAAAAACGGAACAATATGAGGGTTGTAGTAATAGTGTAGTAAACGAGGGTTTTACTGCTAAGAACCCACGCCTTGAACGAATTTTTATGAAATTTTTTTTATTGAGTTCTAAATACCCTAAAGATCAAAGTTTATATTGTTAAAAAGTGTGCATTTGCCTCATCATCTTTTTAAACCACTTCTTGTGAATTCAATTTTGAAAATCATAAAAATTAGCTGAAAAAGAATTTTTATTTCAAAATTTTGGGTGCAAATGCTTTCGGGTTTGATAATTAGTAACTAAGCATCAATTTTACGAAAAAAAAATTTCAAAAATGCATGATGAAATTCTTATTAACATTTAATAAACAAGAGCTAGTGAAGCACTTCTAGGCATCTCAGAAACTTCAAATTTGGCACCAATGTATTTAATGTTCTTAAGATTAATAAAAAAAGTCTTCAGGTCCTGAAAACCCTCTGGGAGTCGATTGAAGGGGGAGGGGGGGACGCCCCCGTACTTTTTAGAGGAAATCGGACCTTTTTAGGGATCTCTAGAGTGTAATGTACAACGACACCAAATTTCTAGTTCTTAGTCCTAAGAAGCATCCTGATGCTTAAAAGTGCTTGTGACTCAAAGCAACAAAATCACAAGAATTGGTTAAAAAGACGATGAGGCAAATGCACACTTTTTCACAGTATAAACTTTGATCATTAGGGTATTTAGAATTTAATAAAAAAGATTTCATTAAAATTCAATCAAGGAGTTGGTTCCTCTCAGTGTTATTATATTTCAGCAAATTCGTAAGATGACGTTACTTGGAGTTACAAGCACTTTTAAGCATCCTAGGAACTTGTAATTTGGTGTCGTTGTAGAACACACTCTAAAGATCTCTAGATAAGTCTAATTTTTTCTAATAAAAAACGGGGGTGTTGTCCCCCCCCCTTTCAATCGGCCCCAGAGGGTTTTCAGAACTTCAAGACTTTTTTTATTAATCTTGAGGACATCATATACATTGGTGCCAAATTTGAAGTTTCTGAGATGCCTAGAAGTGCTTCATTACGTTACTATTTAGTAAATGTTAATAAGAATTTCATCATGCGTTTTTAAAATCTCTTTTTCCGTAAACTTGTTGCTTAGTTAGGTACTAATTATTATCAAACGCGTAAGCATTTGCACCCAAAATTTTGAAATAAATAGTATTTTTTACAACATGAGATGAAACATACGTTTTTTTCGTGAGATAGAATTTAATTCAAGAACCCCGTAGGGGCGAGTGAATTAATCTTTCGAACGAAAAAAACGGATTTCATCTCGAGTCGTAAATGCTATTTTTTCTACGACGATAATTAGTACATTTTAAAAAAATAATTCTTTTTACTAAAATGTGAACCGACCACAAAAAAACTGGTTTCACCTCATGTTGTAAACAACATCCGCTTGTAATAAAACTTTTTCTCACTAGAGACGAAAATGCTATTTTCGTAACGAGTAAGTGATGACGAAATGCTTAGTTTCACATATGGGAGTAGAAAATAGTATTTTTTACAACATGAGATGAAACATCAGTTTTTTTCGTGAGATAGAATTTAATTCAAGAGCCCCGTAGGGGCGAGTGAATTAATCTTTCGAACGAAAAAAACGGATTTCATCTCGAGTCGTAAATGCTATTTTTTCTACGACGATAATTAGTACATTTAAAAAAAATAATTCTTTTTACTAAAATGTGAACCGACCACAAAAAAACTGGTTTCACCTCATGTTGTAAACAACATCCGCTTGTAATAAAACTTTTTCTCACTAGAGACGAAAATGCTATTTTCGTAACGAGTAAGTGATGACGAAATGCTTAGTTTCACATATGGGAGTAGAAAAAATTCTTTTTTCATGATTTTGAAAATTCAGTTCACAAGAAGTGGTTTAAAAAGATGATGAGGCAAATGCACACTTTTTAACAATATAAACTTTGATCTTTAGGGTATTTAGAAATCAATAAAAAAAATTTCATCAAAATTCGTTCAAGGCGTGGGTACTTCGCAGTTTATGCTCTTTTCAGTCTAATATGACTCCACTATAACTCTTGATTAACATTAATTTATTTACTTTTTACCGAACTAAGAAATTCGGAACTAATTTTAACACGTAATGTATTATAATGATTGTTCAGATTGTCCACCATGGAATTCAACAATTTTTGGCCCTCTTTGACTATGTTTTCTGCAACACTCATCCTAAAAAAAATTTAAATATTGGAAATAATTATAAAGCAAAATGGTACTTGTGATACATCGTTGTAAAGAGAAATTGATTTAGAATATGATTCTCTAAAAATATACAGGGTGTTCTATTTAAAAAACCAAAGTGACATATTTTCCCGCAAAACAAGTAGGCCATGGAAAAAAATTGTTTGCGCTATTTTGTAGATGAAGTGTTGTTTGAAAAGTTTATAATTTAACTTTTTTAAGTATCTTCAATATTTCAGCAGATATTAGCTGGACAGTAAAAAATCAACCACCCTGTATACGCATCATCACACTCAAAGGAGTTTTCAATATTATGTGTTACATTTTAAATGTTTTTTTTGTCTCTATGTCTCATCATGTGTGTCCTTAAACTTGATTTTTGTGAAAACTTATAGTAGCACACATCACACTGAAATGGTTTGTCGCCTGTAAGTATGTGTCGTCATGTGCTTTTGTAAACTCGATTTTGTTGAACATTTATATTTGCACACCTGAACTGAAATGGTTTTTCCCCTGTATGTTTCATCATGTGCGTTTGTAAGTTTGACTTTTGTGAAAACTTATAGTAGCACACATCACATTGAAATGGTTTGTCGCCTGTATGTGTCGTCATGTGCTTTTGTAAACTTGATTTTGTTGAACATTTATATTTGCACACCTGGCACTGAAATGGTTTTTCCCCTGTATGTTTCATCATGTGCACCTTTAAGTCTGATTGTGCTGAACTTTTATGTTCGCACATATCACACTGAAATGGTTTTTCGCCTGTATGTGTATTTATGTGCTTCTGTAAATTTGATTTTCTTGAACATTTATATTCGCACACATCACACTGAAAAGGTTTTTCGCCTGTATGTGTCATCATGTGGGGCTTTAATTGAGATTTTCTTACACATTTATATTCGCACATAACACATTGATGTGGTTGTTGACCTGTATGAATTATTTGATGCTGTTTTAAAGATGAATCAGTTGTGCATTTCCAATCGCATTTATCACACTGAAAAGGTTTTGTACCTGTGTCACTGTGGTCCCTTAAACTTGCTTCTTTAGAACTAGAACCACATCCATCGATATTTAAACTAATTTCTTCCATTTTTTCTATTTTAAGATTTTCTGGAAATAATTCCTCCAGATCGTGTTCTTCAATTTTAATTGAACCTTAAATTTTTTTAAATTAATTTTAAAACTTAAAATAAACAAGTAGACGTTCGGCGTTGTTAATAGTAAAATACAGGAGATAATGAGATATACATAGTTACTTACCAAAATCATCGAAGTTATTAGAATCCTCTTCTACAGTATCTTGTTCTTCTTTGATTGTTAGATCCATTCTAATATATTTGTTAATTTTTATGAACTTCAACTATGACAAAGTGTGGTAGTTTGCTTGTTATCTGCGACCACAACCAAAATTTAACAAACGAGTCGAGTAAACATGACCAAATAAAACAGGTTTTGCTGCTAAAAATCTCTGGAAAGTTGTCTCTATGCTAGTAGCAAATATGGATTTTTTTGAATTTTGAGTGAATAAAATATTGAAATAGACAACCAAAGTAGGTCTAAGCTTTAGCAATGAATGGAATGGGTATTCTAACCTTATTCTAACGACATTTTGAAAGCTGTCATTTTATTTTAGGGGTATTGTATTGTATTGTTCTGAAGGTTAAAATATCTAAGCTAAAACCAATGATATAATTAAGTTATTATTATATATCATTGTCTTAAAACTTATTCCTTTTGCAAAGAGCAGGTATAAAAGCAGGGACTATTTCCCTTGAATTTTAAAATATTAAAACGAAAATTTCACATCAAGATTTAAGGTAAAGATCAGCAATTGGAAAACAGTTCCACGAGAGAGAAAAATGCAGGATACACGATACCGTGTCCGGCAAATTCATCGCAGAAAATTCCTTACATCAGAAGTCTGCGAGAAAAATCATTGCAAAAAATTTAATTTTAATTCCACAAAATATCATAGCATGGAAAATTCATGTCACGGAAAAATCATTGCGATTTAAGAGCAGCAATCAAGAGCGTATACTCTGCTGATTTTTCATATTCTATAGATAGTGTTAGGTTAGGTAGGGAATGTCAAAAAGGCATTTCCTTCGCATTTTCTTCTACCTAAAAAGTGAGCATTATTTTGATTATTAATAAAAACATATAGGTACCTACTGAGTAAACTTTCTGCAAACCAAACCAAAGCTCTTTTTACTACCATCAACCGATAAATAAAATTTTGATATGGAAAACATTGACTAACTCCATTTTATAATTTCGAAAGCACATTAATTAATAAGAGAGACGATCCTTCATAAAAATAACTTTACTTGTGTAACACATTACTTTATGAACAACATTACAATTTATTACTTACTTATAATTTATATAAACAAAGGTTAGCAATAAAATTTCCGGTAGATCAATCAAAAAAATACATTTTTAATTATTTAAAAAAATTAATTAGCAACAATCGTTTCAATTTATAAAAATTTCTCATTATTGTTTTATAATATTTTCAAATTATATAAGTCACGCCCATGTTGGTTGATAAATTGTAGCTATTAGAAAATTAATTTTGTTTAGTTTTGGCGATTAATAATAACGTGTGAGAGAACAGAAAAAAAGGTGAAACTTAAGAGCTTCTGGAAAAAAATAACATTCTCGAAACACTTTAAATAAAAGTACGACAAACTACAAACAAAAGTTTTAGAGCATACAATAATTCTGCATATAAATCAATTAACAAAATTAATTTTGGATGGTCTCTAAGGCTAGAAATTTAATTTGAAAATTTCGAAAATTATTAGAAATAGCGATTGACTTGAAACACAAATAAAAATTATCAAATGTTTTACGCTTTATCTGTCAAAATAATTTTGTGTTATTCCTTCTAATCTCTGTCCAGCGAACAGATGTAGCTAAGCCACTCCCAAAAAAGGCGTACGATATTCGAATAGAATTTTTGTATTGGTGGAATTTTGAAAATGCGGTTTATAACAATATCACACAAGAATTGACGTGCGTCAACCTTATTTGACAGTTTGTGGGGAGTAGCTTAGCTGCATCTGTTCGCTGGACAGAGAAAGTTTTTTAAATAATTGTACAATTAAATTTCTGGCGTTTAAGCATACAAAATTAATTTTGTATATTGATTTAGATGCAGAATTTTATGCTCTAATATTATTATTCGAAGATGTTTTTTATAAAATTAATTAAGAAGCAGGAGAATAACAAAGTATGATTTTATATGTTAAATTCATATGATCAAGAGGTTCAGTCACCACCCGGTATAAAAGCAATACAATTGACTTGATGGGCATTATCCCTTTGCTTTAGTTCGCCACCTATTCCGAATTTGGTTTTCGTTTAGGACCGTGGACTGCCACTGGTCTTACCTCAAAATTAATAGACAAAAGTTTAACCCTAAAAAATTAAATAATTTCTATAAATAAATTAAGTTGTAATTACATAACAAATATTGACACGGACAGTTATTAAATTTGACACAAATTTATATTGGCGATGAACAAAATTAATTATAACTCAAATAAATTTTTACATAAATAATTTATATTGTTTCTTAACATATTTTACCATATTTATTTAATTCATCATTTTTAATTTTTTAAAATTGATAAAAGTTTCCTGTTCGATATGATAAGTTTTCAATCAAACGTACACGTTTCGTTTTAAGTTTAAAATTTTTAGTTATTTAGTAAATTTCATTGCTTTACAACTTTTAATTAGTGTCCGTGTTACTGGTGCGGTCGATTAGTGATGGATTATTCAACCGGACGTTTTAGGAAAATGACGTGGAGCAAAGATGAAAATAAGTAAGTTTTGATGAAAAATTTTCCTCTCCATTAACAATAATCTTTCATCACAAGTTGTATATTTAAAAAAAAATTTGCATTTGATGTACATGTACAATTAAGGCCTTGGCATTTTAATTACATTTTTTTGAAATTAAAAAATTATGTACCTACTCAATAATTTATAACCAAATTCCTTGTCATCTACACCTAAATATTAATTTCAATAAAATATCGCAATTTTCGTCTTAATATTTTAAGTCAAGGTTGCGTTGTTACAAAAATTTATTTTTCTTAAATTCGATTTAATAACAATTAAATTATACGAATATTGTGAAATCAATTTAATCTATAACCGAACGTTGTATTGTGAAGGTCTGGTTAATTTCAATTAAAAAAAAATGATGATGCCTTTATCGTGAATTAAATTGGAACATTTTAAATTTCGAATATGGCTAATTACAGTCATTTTTATTTGATTGGCCTTCTACCTAATTGTTTTTAATCTTAAGAATTTAACATTCGTTTTGTATGTTTTGAGACTACCGTACTTGTTAGACCTTGATATATAATTATAGGTCTTCTGCTACTAGTTTTTATTTCCCTCCCTCCAGGTATAGAGGAATTGGATGCGTTTCCATTGTTCCTCTTGATCTTGATGTGTGAGAAGTTTTCTTTTTAGCCTGTGTCCTTTCGTGCTTTTCATGTGGCTCTTTTCTATGACTATGTCTTAAATACTGAAATGCATTTTTTTCGAATATTCCGGCCTTTTCTGTATTTTGTGTTTAAAATCTATTTTTCCAGTTAAAATGATATTTTTTGTGAAACTTGAAAACCATAAGCAAATTTCAGTTTTCTTTTTCACTGTAATGGTTTCCTGCATTTGAAAGAAATTTAAATTTAATTTATTGGATGAATCCAAAAATGCAACTCTACAAGAAATTGGTCTTTAGGCATGCCTGTCTGTCTATCTACTTCTACAGAGTGAATTATTTTTCAAATGGGATAAGTAATACAATTTTATAAGAGTGGGTATTATAGTTGATAGGGGAAGTTGGCCTAAAACGGGATACTTAACGTTTAACGTTAAATATATAGACTGGTCGTAAAATTTTTAAAAATGAATATGATATAGTATGGTTATTGCTTCTTCCAAATATTAATCAGAAAATAGTCGGAAAATAGTTAATAATGAAAAAAAAATTTGAATATAGTATTAATTTATAAAATGTGTGCAATTTTGGATATTACCTACACTATGTAGGTAAAGTGAGAAAGTGGAGAAGGTAAAATAAGACATAGAAATTTATCACAAAAATTGGTTTCCTAAATCTACGAAAAGGTAAAACATTTACCTAGAAAATAACTACATTTTTCTACTCATTTATTTTTGCAAACAAATGTTTCAATTTTTAACACCTGCACATGCATCATGAGCCCATTTACCGCATCGTCCGTTAGATTCTAGACTCTCCAACTCTTGTTTATAAGAGGTACTCCAAAGTACAGCAGTTTTGCCTCTTTTGATGACTTTTCTTTTTGATGGGAGCCACTTTACCAGCTTTTATAATAATTTGAAGGCAGATAAAAAGAAATATGAAATGCTGGATTAAAATGGGGTACTCTCGCATTCGATTGAGGTAAAATGGGTATCCTGTTTTACCCACACATACATTGCGATTTTCAAAACTTACCCCGTAAATAATAAATAACTTGTACAGTCTGCCACACATTTATTGGCCAAAACTTTGTTAGAAAAAGACCACTAAAAAGAGGTTTAACAACATAATTTAAGGGTATTTTTAAATGCAATTTAGTTTGAAGATTATTATGACCCTCTAAAAAACATCACCAACTGGTTGCAAATTTTTGCAGTTTATGCTGAAAATAGTTTTTTTTTTATATATCCAAGATGCTTTATAAAATAAAAAAAAAAACAATTGAAAACTTAAAATGAAAATCGTTTATTAATTTACAGAATGTAGGTAAATTTTACCAGTTTATCACCATTAAAGATCGTCCAATTTTCCTACCAATCCAATAAAGAAATTCGATGCCCAGTTTTCAGTTGAATTTTAAGGCATCTTGATGACTTTTCAAAAATCTAGAATAATAATTTTAAGAGTTTAAATGCAGATAAAAACAATTTTTTCAGCAAATTAAACCTAAGAATCCGCTTTTTCCACTGTAGATAAATATAAAGCAAGTCGGGGGAAGATGCCATACATTTTTTAATTAATTTATAAAACGTTATTATACACATTAGATTAATTTAAAAATATGTGTTTATCGCTCAAAGAATACACTATTAGATAGCAATATAAAATGAACATAAATTATTAGTTAAAATAGTGAAAAAAAAATTTTTGTATTTTTTGACAAACTGGCATCTTACCCCATGCATTGGGGTAAAATGCCAAAGTGAGTTTTAGTCCCGAATAGAAAGTCGGGAACGGTACCAAACGAAAAAAAACTGTTTTATCCTTAGATATTATTGACCTCAATCGTCACATGTGTCATAAATCCATCTACATCTTTCGTGTAACCACTTCTTGCAAATTATGCACTAAATCCAATCTACTGTGCCCATTGTTATCGTAATAGTTTTCATTACACATTTTCATCATTGTCGGCACTATTGTCGTATTATTACTATAAATCCAAATAAAATAAGTCTAAGGGCTGTTTGACATGCACTAAGTATCTTACTAACTGTTAGTAACTGAATCAACTCAAGGATCAAAAGCACGGGAATCTAAGCTTTAACGTCGTCCACGGTCATGCGTCAAAATTTCTAATGACGACGTTAAAGCTTAGATTCCCGTGCTTTTGTTCCTTGAGTTGATTGAGTTACTAACAGTGAGTAAGATAGTTAGTGCATGTCAAACAGCCCTTAGTTACTTTGCACTAATGTGGCGTCTTACCCCATTCTATGGGTGAAAATGCAAAACTCTCTAACTAAATCTAATTTGATGCGAATTTTTTTGCAAAAATTACAATAAACGTGAAAAGTACCGTCTTTTCAGCTAACAATTCGTTGATATCGATAACACCAAAAAAAACACCAAATAAAATTTAAAAGCTGAGATGTAGCAAAAACTTCCTCAAACATAAAAAACTAATTTTTTAGAAAACTTTTCCATGACCTGCGAAAACTCGTTTTTAACGATGTTTGCTAGTAGCTTATAATCACAAGCAACCTATACATAAAATTTTCCGGAGATAGGTTGGAGGAATTTTGAAAAATGCTAGGGTGGCATCTTTGTCCGACAGTGGCGTCTTCCCCCGACTTACTTATTCAAAATTGGCTTAGGGTTCCGTTTCAAAACACAAACTACGGTTTGTCTTATATTATTTTTAAATGGAACACCCTATATTTTCTCATTTGATTGCATTACCTTTAAATGTTTTCACTTTAGAAATTGTATAAAGCTTGTAGGGCGTCGTAGACCCGGACCTAATAAATCTCTTCTGATGAGATAAATATTAAATGGTAACAGCGAAATAAGGTGCAGTATATCAAAATATCACAACTTATTAAATTTAACCCCTTTTGTATTATGAGCTATATTACGGGAAAAAGACGTGATGATTCTCAATTATTATTGTTATAGCTTTAATTGTTTTTGTCTCATATCTCGAATCTCGCCCTTTGCAATAAATTAATAATTTTAGTCAAAGAAGGTTGGGTTCATAGAGAACAAATAATTAATAATTATAATTTTCAAGGCTCACTAGAACATAATATTTATTCGTGCATTTCACGTAATATTAATCTTGTAGCTTCATGCATAATTAAAAATTTGAAAAAAATTGTGCAAAATTTATAAATAATTGATTTAAATCTACAAACTACTACCAAATAGTAGTAGAACACACGGAAAGAACAATTTAAAAGTTGTAAATGAAAACATCCTTGATACTAAAATCCGCATTCTAACCTCTAAAGAATTATTATTAAGCAAAATGTTAGAGTATTATTCACACGGGAATTATCTTTTATGTCGACCTGGCTCATCTTCTGCTTAGCAAAAATCACGTCTTGTTGCGACCTTACTTCTGCATGCCTTTTCACTTTCACTTCTTTTAAAGATGTACCGTAGTATTTGATGCCATATAACTGTAAGAAGTAAACTTCAACAACTCATTGCAATTTAACTTTATATCGATGATGTAACTAAATAACATTTTTTTATTTGATTTTAAATTAGTGTCATTGCAAAATTCAATATGTCGTTTGTTTTGGATTTGAAATTAATGTACTTTTATATACATTTTAAGGAGGGCTCAGAACCACATTATAATAAATTTCTAATTGTTTCTTTTCAAACTTTACAATTCTTAGTAGGTTAAGGATATCGAAACTCTTATCTCATACCCCCTAATATTATAAAAGTTTAATAGCTTTTTGACATGAATTGATAAAAGCAATCCCATCAGCATCTCACATTGGTGCGGCTTTTGTATCCTCTCACTATTCTTTTAAATTTCTTTAATTGACTTTAATGTCTTTGAGTGTTAGGAAATAATAGTTTAAATAACTATATCAAGTGAAGAAAGTCTAATAAGTGTCTTGGTTGAAGAAAATTAAACTGTTTTTAATATATGTTCAAACCAATAATCACTTGGAAGATTACATAATTTGTTTCTCTATCTAAATAGTTGGAAAGAAATTTAAATTTGTAACTTATTTAGTTGGAGGTTTTCTCGTTTTTATAGCATTGAAAACTCCAATTAATTATTTTTTATTAATTCGAAAGGTCGACTTGAAATTAATTTGATTAAAAAATCAAACGATAGGCTGCTTAATTTGTGAGATTGTGAAAAATAATCGTTTAAAAGTGGGAGATTTCAACGAATGTACATCAGCGTATGGAAAAACTGTTCGCATTATTTTGTAAATGAGAATTTGTGGTTTCTTATAGGCAGCCCAATAAAAAAAAACACACGAAAAGAACTGTGTCTAAGAACTTACTATATGAACTGCACGTAAGTGTAAACAACCTGAACTATGACATTCTGCCACGGCAACCTAGATGACACCTTTGGTTTCTTTAATAATTGGGGGGATCATTTTACCTGAAGGGATCATTATACCCCACTCTCCCCTATATCTGCATATTTGTGCTTATTTCTATAATTATTTTGGTGCATATTTTAAAGATTTTACTGCTTATTTTAAGAATTTTATGTGCTTAAAAATCCGCAGTCTAGTGATCAGCAATAAATATCTTTAATTTTTGACATAAGTATTTTTTGAGTTTTATTCGAAAAACAAAATGGTTTCTTTCCTCTATTATTTTGAAAGAAAATTAATTATCTTATAAAATATATATGTATTTTTCAAATTATTCATTGAAAAAAATTGTGGTCTGTTGTAAACGTATTTCGAAACCGAAAATCTTGTCTCTACCTCAACCAATATAATGGGAGCTCTGGTTAAGTGCGAAGGGGCGAGGGGAGGCTAGAAATTTAACTCTGAAAAAACACGAATTATCCAAATTATTCAAAACTTAAAAGAAAATTAATTTAAAAATCAACAAACTTTAAAAAAACAGCTCAAAAAAGCACGATCGTGTCTTTTAAGCAAAATATTCGAAAAAAAGCAAAATAAGCATTATCAACATTGGCTTAAATCACTTAAATTTTTCAGAAACGTAAAGATCCAAAAAGAATTTGTTCTGCTTAAAGCCATAAGCAAAAAGTTTAGAATCCGGGCTCTAATTATTATAATAATAAAATCACCAATAACAGAGATGTAAATGTAAAATTAATACAAAATCAGAAAGTGAGACACCCTGTATAATAATCGAGAAACCTGAATTTCTCATTAAATTTGATATTAGTGATTATTTCGTAATAGTTTAAAAAACGACATCTTTAAACTTGAATTTTACTACAAAACTGCTATAAATTTATCTTTTAATCACCAACTTACATAAAATACGTTTCAGAAGCAAATGTTTTTCTAAAGAATTTGGAAATGGCTCTTCTTCCTAATAAAATTAAATTTACAACTTTTTACTGATTTTACAATTCTAAATTTAATTTAAAAAACCCAAAAACATTATTTCTTCAATCACTAGACTTTTAATTAAAGCGATTAAGGTAATTATCGTTTAAGAAACTGCCCAGAGCTTATAGTTAAAATAATTTTTTAATTAGCAAACACAACTAATATTTAAATGTTAAATTTATTGCATCAAATATTTATATATAAATGCATGATGCACCTTTAATGGTATAAAATGTCTTCTTGAACTTTAAAATTTTTACGTATCATTAATCAAAACAAACAACAGGAAACTCAGCTTTTTCTTTTTATACCGTGAGGATGTCCTATTTAGGGTTTTATATCTCGGAATGTTTGAGTCATATTGGACGTGTCATCATCAGAATTAAAAATCTTTGGACATTGGAATTTAAAATCTCTTCGCTAAAGAGAAGGGAGGTATTTGCGATCATTATTACTAATACACTTATTACCACCATTAAGGTAGGTATAATAATTAGGTGTCTTAAACAATATTTTCCTTTTCTATTTTTTTATTTGTTCATTGTCCATCCCTCCTCGACACTTTTTCTTTTTCTTCATTTTATTGTGTTGTGGACAGTAGAATAACACATAGGGCTTTTGTTCTAATTACTTATTAGTCAAGACTGACGACTTGTGTCCTCTTAAATTTGAATACCATTCAAAAGCTACCTCGGTGAACCGCGACTAAACTCCAAACAGCGTTGGTGTAGCTACGAATGCTCTGCACTACGCAGTCGACACTCAAAGTGAAGAAGGTTTGCCATCCCTATTCGATACCGCGTTTATTTGGAAAATAAAAACGAGACACACGGTATCAACCTATTATGTATGTTGTTTTCAATTTCTCAAATTAATGATTTAATATAATATATTATTTAAATCCGATGATAACGAAACTAGTTGAAAAGAATTATGTACAATTTTTATAAGAATAAATTTTAACGCTTCCTACTTCACGTAACAATCTAAATATGTCGTAACTTGTTAATGAAATATACACATCCACACACACATCACATAAGTGTTCAATTGGGATTTTAAAAGCAAGAAGAGATCTTCCCATAAATAGCTTAAAGAAAGTACGAATTTAAATAATTTAAAAATAATTGCATGTTTTATTTATGCAAATTAATTTACTTGTTGCTTACTGTTCTGTCTTCGTATATTAAAGGATTTGTCATTATTTTTTATTACGTGAGATAATTTATAATTTAATAAAAATATTGCTTGTAACGTAATTGTTAATAGGTTTCGGTGTTAAAAGCTTAAATTTGCATATAATAAAGTAATTGCACATAATACTTGTTCCTGATTGGTGCTAATTTATAAGTTTTTATGATTAATTTTGCACTTTGTTTAAATGTTAAGCGACTTCAATTATAATATCATTAGAGACATACATAACATATAGATTTAGGGGCCTAAAGAAATTCTTATATGTGTGGGTTTTATAGTCAATTTATCACCATCAGCCTCGTTGTTCACATATCTTTCTCCAACAATAACGTCAAGAGATCTATGATAGTGAATTGTATAATTTTGTAGATTTTGGTCCTTTTTTTTCTCTATGGGCTTGATGCCTGTTGTTCACCTGTTATTCACGAAAGTTCAAGAAAAAAAAATTTAAGAACCGGGTGTTACTTACTCCCCGCATTTTATATCTTTGACTTTTTTTTAGCTTTTTTCGGCCTTTTTCGGCAAGCTTATAATATTTGGACTCTATACACGGTGACAGGGCCTCTCGGTCGTAGAGATTTTTCATCTAAAATTATGCTTTGGTAATTTTCTGCTTCCCAATTTATTTTAGAATAGAAAACTTGAAATAAAATTCTGCAGTTAAACTAATAAACAAAATTAATTTTGGATACGATCTTTATAACTCCAGAAATTGGTATATGGAAGCATCTCGGTGAGTTCAGAGATGTAGCTTTCCCAATATTAGCCTGGATATATCTGTTTAAATATCAACAGAGCAAATCATGCTCGTAACAGTCCACCATAGAGAGGATATTGTGTCTTCTGTTTTAACAACACACGGTGCTTCAGCTTCTCTCGACTCTCTAGATCTTTAAAGAGCAATTTTACGGTAACATTTTGTAGGCCATGAAATTATCTATCCGAGCTAACAAAAATATTTGTCTTAATTGCCATAATAATTAATCTATCAAAATAAATAAAAAGAGCAAACAGGTATATTACAACAATTTTTACGCACACGGTGTCTTTATCTGGCTTTAGCTCCTTAAGAAGCAATCCTACGGTAATTTTACGTCTAATAAAAATTGTGGAGCGCCTTGTATACAGGGTTATTCAAATTCGACCGACACCATGGGGATCTCGCTTATTTGAAGAGATAGAGAAACGGTTAAATTAGGGAAAAGTTGCGGAATTTTAGGCCCATTAATAATCTGAAAAGAAAACTGCCCTAGATGCTTTTGTTTTTGAGCTATTGACAAAAAACCAAAAAATTGCAATTTCGTTTTTTGACTTTATTTTCCTTATTATTAAAAATTTTTAAAATCTGACCGAACTTCTCCTAAGCCATTTTGTATTAATAATAATAATAATAATAAATGCTTTATTGACCATTACAAATATATAAAGAAAGAAAAAAAAAACAATATGGCGAACCATAGGGCGTTAGTTCAAATAGTCATCCGAAGATGACCCTTGTTCTACCACTAACCCCCTGGACAAAATTAAAATGGAAAAATGTTAGCATTGCCTAACCTAACTTAAAACTAATTCTGCCATTGACTCTTCACAATACACAAATCCAAGAAGAATATCTAACAATATACAATTAATAGTATACAATTCTACACCCGATTCCGAAAACACATTTGATGTAAAACGTTTCGGTTTTCTGGAACCATCATCAACTTTAGTTTTTTAAATAGGCGCAATCTTTTGTTTTAGCACCATCTCATAGAACCTTTTTTGCTGATTTCAAAAATGTTTATTACTTTAGTATTTATTTTTAAATTTTGTTCTCAAATAAGCTAATTTGTTAATCAAAATTGAGGATCAAGCTGCTATAGGATAAAAACAAAAGCCGGTATAACAAAACATAAATCCATGCTTCGATTACAACCCGAGATTTTGAAATTTAAACACCTTTAATAAGTTTTTAAAGTTTTTATTTCCTAAATTATGAAGTACATTAATATCATTGTTTACTCAGTTATTTTTGTAATAAACACAAAGAAAGAAATCAAATTAGTGGTAATCGAACCATGGATTTATGTTTTGTTATACCGGCTTTTGTTTTAATTCTAGAGCAGCTTCATCCTCAATTTTGATTAACAAATTAGCTTATTTGTGAACAAAATTTAAAAATAAATACTAAAGTAATAAACATTTTTGAAATCAGCAAAAAAGGTTCTATGAGATGGTGCTAAAACAAAAGATTGCGCCTATTTAAAAAACTAAAGTTGATGATGGTTCCAGAAAACCGAAACGTTTTACATCAAATGTGTTTTCGGAATCGGGTGTAGAATACAAAATGGCTTAGGAGAAGTTCGGTCAGATTTTAAAAATTTTTGATAATAAGGAAAATAAAGTCAAAAAACGAAATTTCAATTTTTTGGTTTTTTGTCAATAGCTCAAAAACAAAAGCAGCTAGGGCAGTTTTCTTTTCAGATTATTAATGGGCCTAAAATTCCGCAACTTTGCCCTAATTTAACCGTTTCTGTTTCTCTTCAAATAAGCGAGATCCCCATGGTGCCGGTCGAATTTGAATAACCCTGTATGTAATTCAGTAAAAATAGTTGTCCTAGTTGCAATAATTATTATTCCATCCAAATAAATCTTAAATAATAAAGCGGGCATCCTAGTTGCCATCTTGAATATCTCGCTTCCGGTTAAAATTTAGCTTTGATAACCGCAAATTTTGGATTCAGCGGAGTAGAAATATTGGGCGAACATCGGTTACCTCTAGCACTTTGATACTGGGATTTAGTTCCAATTTCACGGTGCTTCTTCCGACTCTAGCTTCTTAAGGAGTGATCTGAAGATAATTTTACTTCTAATCAAAATTGTAGAGTATAAAATTATCTATTTGAAATTTGAATCAATGAAAATATTTGTCCTAATTGTCAACAATTATTCTATCAAAAATAACAAAGCAGACATCTTGTGTGTATTCTTGAACATCACGCTTCCGGTTAAAATTTCGCTTTGGTAACCGCAATTTTCGTATTCAGCCCGGTCGAAATATTGGGGAAAGATCGATTACAAAAATTGTATATAAAATACCGCTTGCATGTGTTAGACGTGTTTTTCTAAAATATTCCTTGTATTCAATGGAAGATCTATTTTTTAGATTTCGGGATTTTTAAATTATTGATACCGGGATTTTGAGATTGAATAATCCGACGGCATCAAGAATAAATGCAGTAACATTTAAACCTATAGTTAGACCACCACAGGCCCGATTTTACATCCTACTCGTATATTAGGGTGAAAAAGTTATATTTTCGCCAATTGAATTAAAATAAATTCTTGTAATAACTACTTATTTCTAAAACGTTCTTGACCTATTTTATCCAATACAACATAAACAATTTTGTAGAATTTTTTGCATAAAGTTACAATAATCATAAGATGGGCACGCTCTTCGACCTAACCACCCACACCCCAAATTCTTGCAATAACCTCGAGCTTTTAATAATGGTTAATTATTTTTTTTTTTCAAAACGATAGAAGAGGTAACAAATCTAATAAGTTTCGAGCTCGTCTCATTTAATCTAAATATTTTCATCACTTGACAATAAAAAATATTTTGCACGACTTAAAAGTTCGTGACTTGATTCTTACTTCATGTTCTAGATTCGTCCATCATTTCAATCTATAATTATGCATTTTTTTTTCAAAATAATAATTTTGTTTGAAATGTAAGTTAAAAAAAAGTTGGAAAAATTAGAAGCTTAACTAAATTGTAGGTTTGTTAAAATGTAATTGTAAAAAGTGTTATTTTTAAATCATTATACGCTTTCAATGACATGTAATTATTGTTTATGAAACGCTTTTTTTTCCTTAAGAGTATCATCTTCTTTATAAGTACTTTTAACATCTATTTTAATGATGCACCTTAATTTAAACATTAATTTTTTAAATATGGTTAAGTAATAAAAGTGAAGAATTGAAGCTATTTGTAAATTCACGCCTTCGTGTTAAATACCAAGGCTTTTCATTTTTTTCCTTTAATTAATTATTACATTTTTTTTAGTTTAAAATTTTGTGACTTGTGTCCGGGTCCTAAAAGAATAGACTTTTCGAAGACTTCCCTAATTTATCATTTTTTTACAACCTAATTCAACACCATCATGGTAACATGATTGTGGTGTGCTGTTTATTGATAGCGATGGTAGCCGAGTTTTGCAATTTTCATAATTACAAACTTGCCAAATTTCAAGCATTTGAGTAAATCAAATCCTCACAAATATTTGACAGTATTGGAAAAAGACTATCTTAGGCGCTCCTATATTTGAGGGGTCGAATACATATATTTTCACACATATTTGAAACACTCTGTATAAAAATTTAAATTTTGGTCAATGTTAACATTGTTAATTTCTGTTGTAAAAAATTTAAAATATTAGTAATTAACTAACTTCAAATTTCCTAATAATTAAGAAAAAAACTTTTTTTTTCTCACAAAACAGAAAAAAACAAAACAAACCGTTTTCATTTATTACAAAATTAAAGGTTTTTTTACAAGGTAATTCTAATGTACTACACAATATTAATTAATAATTATTAACATAAGCCATAAAGGTTTAGTACCTTAATTATTAATTTAAACAACACCCGCGCGCTTTAAAGAAGGTTTTTTTTCTAAATTAATTTTCAATTTGCAAATGGATATTTTTGTTCGCTCATTTCCTTTTAAAGCTAATTGTTATAAGTACGAGATTACAGAGCTACCTAAAATCCATTTAAGGAACAACTGTTGTCTTCTTACGAAATTTTCCAAGAACAATCATAATTGTGATTAATTACTATTTAAACACAAATATTTACCTATCTGCTAATTAAAATTTACGCTCATTAGGCAAATATAATAATTTTAGTTTAGTTTATTAATTTAATCTAATTAGTTAGTAGGTAATTATTTTAAATTTTAAATAGAGTGCTGGTCGAGCGATTTCGAGTTAAATAATTGTTGCTCACCATTCAATAATCGGGTACGCTTAGTTTGAATGATTTATTTGAAAAATTCTTTAAAGAATTTTCCAAATTCTAAATACATGGTGGTTAGGTTACTCGACCTCGGTAAAGCTAATTTTGTTCTCTTTTCAAAAATATAATTTTCATTATTTCATAATCTTCAAATAAACTCAAAAACTTATGGACTTTAGGCATTTGACAGCCCTCTTAGGGCTAGTGTCACAGTGTCGACTTACACTGTGATTTAAAGTTTAAACCAAGATGTGACTTAAGTAAGCTCGAGTTTAAACCAGTACTGTGAAACTGAGCCTTAATAACAGTTAAAGTTAATAAATAAGGAAAACAACTAAATGAGTAAATACACTGTTCTATTGGAAAATAACAACTTAGATAGTCAAATCAAAGGATCAAAGCATATAGGATAGTTACGATTTTTCAGTAAAAGAATTTCCACCATTTAATTCAAAAAGAGTTGTAATTTTCGTAATCGTATTCTGTAAAAAATATATTACAATTTCTCTCTTTAAATTTTAAACTGATATAGTCATTGATATCCTTGTACAAGACGTTTTAACTGTACAATACGACGTTTAACATTATGCTAATTATTATGAAATTTATTAAGTCAACTTAACATGTGAACATAAAATTTGAATCATTATCTCGACTCCACCGCATATAAAAAAATTATAATTTATTGTGATTGCACTACCAAAATGATATGCAAATTTTATTACATTGAATTAATAAAGCGAAGAAGCAGCGAGGAAGTCGAAATTTTCTATAAAAAAACACAAATCTCAATTCATCTCGAGCACCATACTTACCTACATAGATTTTTAGAAAAATTAACAGAGAAAGCAAAAGCATGACTTAAGACAATAATAATCAAGACCTTTTTAACCAGTATGTAATAGAGTAATTAATTTTTTTTTGCTAATTATTAACTACTATAATTTTAAGATAAGTTGCCGAATCATTATGTAATTTAGATAGTTTTAACTTAACTGATCGATTTTAAATCGATACTCTGAGAAATGGGTAAAATATTTATTAATCAATTAATTCGAAGGACTCTCTTACCTACTGTTATTATTATTATTTTTTAAAAAACTATTGAAACAATATAACGACCTTCATTATTGTACGCGATGATACAATAAACCCGGATTTTTTTCGCCCACGCAAATCGCTTTTATATTAAAATTCAATTAAACTCTCACGCTACATCAAAAATTTTCATCCATCAATTTTCACAAGACATTTATTAAGAGCCATAACTTTTAAAGCACCCAACTCTTCTTTATTGATGTAAAAGGATATTATAAATAGTAACGTGTATTATAAGGTCGCGCATATATCTTAGATCACTTACCTTTTTAAAATGTCGCAATTGTGATCTCGTTTAATCTCAAAACTAACTCGACGATTTTTTTTAGTTAAAATGGAGTAAATAGTAATTGGATTTGCTAATTTGCGTAAGATAATTTATTACAATTTAAACGAAGATTAAAGAATTTGAGCTTTACCGACACGACGAATACCTTGATCTCGTTTTGCAAGAGTTGCTTCAATTTATATCATATAGGTAGTTAGGTATTGGTAGTAATAGTGGTGTTGTTTTAGCTGAAAATTTCGCAATTGGTTAAAAAATCATTGCAAGCAAGGGGTTTGCTATACAGGGCGTTCAAAGTTCAACGTAAGCACTACTGGTATCTTCTAAACATCGAAACCGTCCCCACTCTGGTAAACTCGCGAATCTACGAAATCGTGAGTTTACAGGAGAGCAAAAAAACAAAAATTCATCGGTGTCTGTAATAGTATTTTACATTACAAGCAAGGTAAAACTGTTTTTAATGGAGCAGAGGATTGGAGGAGAGGAGGTGAGCCTGCCACTAGATGGAATTTGAAGATACAGGTACAGTACCCGTCACCTAACTTGGCGAGAACTTCGAATGCGTTCTTGTACTACAAGCTCCCTTCCACAGCCCACAGCTCGAACGTCAACCTACTGCTGTAGTAGCTAATGTATCCCATTTCGCCAAATTATTTGACTGGATCTGTACCCTGTACTTATTTAGTGTAAAATGAAAAATTACAATTATGTTGAAATTTGAATTTCACTTTGATGTAAGAAGAAGTTAAAATTTTAATTTTTGTTTACAAAATTTCCATAAACCCTATTCTCAGCCATTAAACAAGTACTTACGTACATACGTAAAATCATGAATAATTTAATTTTTATTATAACCTCCACTATGTTTTAAACAAAGGCACCATTCTCTTTTGCAAGAACATCTTATAACATTAAATTTATAACTGATGCATTCGTTAAATTATAGCGTGACACTTAAAGGCTACGAATCGTTAATTAACTTACACAATTCTTGATGAATATAAGGAACACCCTGTATAAGATAAATAATGATATAATATGAAATTTTAACTGTATTAAATTAGAAAAATTAATTAATTGGTTCGCAGATTAGACATCTAGAACAAGTTCAAAATTTTTAAATTCAAGTAGCTTAAATAACACACCTAATAAAAACTAGATTAATTTATTAAAATATTAAAATATTATTTATTATATTTAACTTTTATTATTTATTATTCGCAAATTGAATTTTAAAAAATATGGGGTATCTAAAACACTTCTCACGATGCGAAATTACGTAATTTTTTCTAATCGAATTCGTAATTTATTTTTATTAATTATGTAGTACTTGCACAATTAAATTTTTTAAATTTAATTACATATATTTGTCCATTGTAAACACTGTTAAAGGAAAGGGCTGTTAAATACTCTTTAACCCGAGCTTTAAACCCTACAATGACCATGGGTAAACATCAGGGCTGGACTGGCCCGGCGGGCTACCGTAAATTTCCCGGTGGCCCGTGATGTGACAATGAAAGAAATATATTACAAAAATTTAGATAAGTAAGATGAAAAAATCAAAAATATGCACCAATAGTCAAAAATCAAAATAACTGTAAAGGCCCGTCCACACACACAGACTTGCCTTCCGTGTGGACACTGCTTAAGCGGCCTGCACACTGCACAGGCCAAACCAGAGAGTTTCAACAGCGTTTAGACCGTCTGCACTGGTCAAACCATATCCTGAACGATGTCCAGACGCTCTCGTTTGGCCTGTGTAAGCCGCCTGAACGATGTCCTGGCCTGCTTGGCCTGCACAGGCCAAACCGGACGACAAGCCTGTGTGTGTGGAGCAGGCTTAAAATTGAAAATAAGAATAATTAATTTTCTTTTAGTCAAGAAAAATCGCGGAATTTGATGGAAATTATGTGGTTTATTTTAAGTTTAAGACCTTTATGTACCTATCACAAACTGTTCTGGAGATATTGTCACTTTAATGCTGAAACAGAGTAAATTTTTGGAGTCATTTTGCTAGAGCTGTAACCATGATTTTTTTAAATCTATTTGTGCCACCGATTTTGGTTATAGATACTAAATTTTCAAAAATATACAGGGTGTTCCATAATATTGTTTCACGATTTTTTAAATAGAACCCTGTATATTTTTGCAAATTTAGTGTCTACATTTTACCATCCAAATCTGTAAAAATATATAGGGTGTTCCATTACAAAACATCGAGAAAAACTACATTTCGCATAAAGTGATGTATAGTTTTACGCATTTTAGAAAAGTTTAGTACGTATTTCGTAAGTTGGCGGATGCAAGTCGAATGAACAAATAAATTAAAAAAATTCTGATTACACCTCTGGCCTCATAGCCTCAAAGTTCAATCGGTTTCAGCATTAAAGCGACAATATCTTCAGAACGACTAATGATAGATACGTGAAGTTTTATACATTATTTTTTATACTAAAGATAAAATTCAGAATTCTTTCATACCCGGGATTCCCAACACCCGTCTGCAAGTGGCCTGAACTATCAGATTTCCAGGTACTAATTTTATTCCCAGTCTAGCCCTGGTAAACATATCCCTATTTAAGGAATTTTAATAATACAGAAAAGGGTTTTGTATTTTCCAAAATCGGGTAGAAATATATTGGATATCATACTAAACAAATAACCAAACCCACAAGCGGAAATTTTAATTTCCTCAGGCGCCTATGCCTTAAAGATTTTTGAAAATTGGTACCTGTATTTATTACTTTTTGAGCTGCTGATCCTTTTAAAACCCTGTGGAAGTAGATGGCACTAAAATTGCCCCTAAACAGAACTTTTGAATTTCCTTATTGTTCTATAATTTTTGAATTCTTGTCATAGACATTCAAGCAATTTTTGAATTTTATGCATTACTTCTTGAGTTGGTAACCCTTAAAACACTGTAGAAATAAATGGTAAAAAAAATTATATACTTATTATTATACCTTAGACATTCTATCTCATACCAGAAGTAATTAGAAAATATACCTCTAAAGGGTTGGCCACACTACATGATTTCTCATAGGAGAAATCATATGACTTCTTCTATGAGAAATCATAGCAAAATAATAACCAAAAATAATAGGGAATTTTCAGAATAAAACTGTTAGTTATTTACCATATTTGGGGTAAATAACCAAATATGGTAAATAACTAACAGTTTTATTCTGAAAATTCCCTATTATTTTGCTATGACCGAGCTTATTATTTAGCTATGATTTCTCATAGGAGAAGTCATATGACTTCTCCTATGAGAAATCATGTAGTGTGAACCAGCTTTTAGCAGAAATTTTGAACTAACTTTCGAGAGGCTCTATATTTTCGAATTTTTGGAAATAGACACTTTATGTAGTTTTTGCATTTTAATCATTAATTTTTGAGTTATTAACCCTTAACACTAGTTAGAAGTGGATGGCATTTATTTTGGATATTATACTTTATAGGTGAATAAACATACGCTTAAACGGAAATTTAAAATTTCCTAAGCCTACTACATATTTTAATTTTTTGAATTCGACACTTCAGGTAATTTTTGCATTTTATTCATCACTTTTTGAGTTTCTCTAACCCTCAAAACCTTTTAGAAGCAGAAACTTCGAATTCCCTACCCCTTCTATATTTTTTTATTTTCTGAACTCGACACTCCAAGTAATTTTTGCATTTTATTCATCACTTACCTATGAGTTTCTCTAACCCTTAAAACTCTTTAGATGTAAATACTATAGTGCTGAACTTTTATAAACGATAGGGCAATGACGACTAGGGCTGGGAAAAATATCGATATATCGATAATTTTATGGATATATCGATATATCGACTAGTCGAAATGTTTTAGAAAAATATTGATATATCGATATATCGATAAAAATATCGATATATCGATAAAAATATCGATATTTTTCCCAGCCCTAGTCGTCATTGCCCTATCGTTTATAAAAGTTCAGCACTATACAGGGTGATTTTTTTAAGTGGTACTAACATTGGGATCTCGGAAACCGTAATAGTTACGAGGCTGGTTAAATTAGCAAAAAGTTGCATATTTTGATGATCTTTAAGAATCCGTTTAGAAAATTTCAAAATTCAAAATGGTTTCCGAGATAATGCAGAAAAACAAAAAATTGGCAATTTCGTTTTTCGACTGTAGTTTCAAAATGGCGTACTTTAGAAACAAAATTTTCGGTAAAAATTTTTAAGAGATCAAAAAATCTATCAAACGATACCAAACTCGACTTTTTATCACATCGACGCTAGGCGTCTCGACGTTCAACTTTTCATTTTCTTATGGGGGACATATGATTTTCTCTGCAAATATTACTCAGTAGGCTTATCTAAATTCGAATACCAAACGAAAACTTTCTATCTTGAACTTTTCTTAATTTTTACAACTTTTCAGATTATGTTATGTTACGTTATGTTAATATTCTACTTTATTATAATATTTACTTTATTTATTGCGATAAAAAATAACGAATAGAACTTAGTTTTTAAATTTTTAGAAAAGTAATTTGAGCTGGAAATAAAAATAGATCAAATTATTATTTATTTATTAAATCTTAGTAATGAAATTTTATTTCTTGAATAAATTACTTTTCTAAAAATTTAAAAACTAAGTTATAGTCGTTATTTTTTATCGTAAAAAATAACTTAAAAATATTTACATATTTACAATAATAAAATATTAACATAACATAACATAACCTGAAAAGTTGTGAAAATTTCGAAAAGTTCAAGATAGGAAGCTGTCGTTTGGTATCCGAATTTAGATAAGCCTACTGAGTAATATTTGCAAAAAAAATAATATGTCCCCCATAAGAAAATGAAAAGTTGAACGTCGCGACGCTTCGCGTCGATGTGATAAAAAGTCAAGTTTGGTGTCGTTTGATAGCTTTTTTGATCTCCTAAAAGAAATTCTTTAAATGTTTTTTCTAAAGTACGCCATTTTGGAACTACAGTCGAAAAACGAAATTGCCAATTTTTTGTTTTTCTGCATTATCTCGGAAACCATTTTGAATTTTGAAATTTTCTAAACGGATTCTTAAAGATCATCAAAATATGCAACTTTTTGCTAATTTAACCAGCCTCGTAACTATTACGGTTTCCGAGATCCCAATGTTAGTACCACTTAAAAAAATCACCCTGTAGTACTAATTGGACATCCTACTTCATACAACGAGTAAATATGCCCCTAAGCCGAAACTTCGAATTCCCTACCCCTTCTGTATTTTTTTACTTTCTGAACTCGACACTCGAAGTAATTTTTGCATTTTATTCATTACTTACCTATGAGTTTCTCTAACCCTTGAAACTCTTTAGATGCAAATATTAGTACTAATTGAACATCCTACTTCATACAACGAGTAAATATGACCCTAAGCAGAAACTTTGAATTCCCTACCCCTTCTATATTTTTTTATTTTCTGAATTCGACACTCCAAGTAATTTTTGCATTTTATTCATCACTTTTTGACTTTCTCTAACCCTTAAAACCCTTTAGAAGTAAATATTAGTACTAATTGGGCATCCTATTTCACACAACGAGTAAATATGCCCCTAAGAGGAAATTTTGAATTTTTTAAGCCTTCTATATTTTTTTATTTTTTGAATTCGACAAACAATAATTTTTTTGTTTTTCTAATCCTGAAAACCTTTTAGAAGTAAATATAGTACCAATTGATAGATTTCCTATTTCATACAACGAGTAATAGTCCTGGGGCCTGTAACAGAAAAAAGGGGGTGATCGTATTCAGGTCCATCTTTTGGAAATAAGCTATTTGAGTACCAGCGGACACGAAAATCTGGTTGGCTTCCACAGGCAGTGGCTTAAGCCCTCAGGATCCTTCAATGAAATTCTCAAAGAAGGAAAAAAGTAAGAAATATGACAGCATTCGGGATGCAACTTTGACATTTTATCGTTCTTATAAAAAAAATCGACCAAAAAAATTGGCTGCTCTCTACAATGTCTCTGAGAGCGTGGCAGCTGGACTGAAATTAACGTCTTTATGCTACACACCTGCAAACACTAACTCGTGACTCATAAACGGTATTTGAGTTGTCCACTGCCAAAGTAACTACTTTTTACATAAAAAGTAAGATTTTACTTTGCCATCCCTCTCAGGTGGGTTTCCCGCCTTCCTCACCAATTAGAAATTTATTATTAACAGCTCTGAGGCCTTAAGCCACTACCTGTGGAAGCCAACCAGATTTTCGTGTTCGCTGGCACTCTAGTAGCTTATTCCCAAAAGATGGACCTGAATACGATCACCCCCTTTTTTCTGTTACAGGCCCCAGGACTATAAATATGAGTAATATGACCCTATGCAAAAATTTTGAATTTTCTACGCCTTCTATATTTTTTTATTTTTTGAACTGGACCCTTCAAGTAATTTTTGGATTTTATTCATTACTTTTTGAGTTTCTCTAACTCTAAATTAGACATTTCAAGTAGTTTTTGCATTTTACCCATTATTTTTTGAGTTTCTAATCTTTAAAACCCCTTACAAGTGAATGGTATCTATTATAAATCCTATTTTATCAACTGTAATATCACAAGACCTCATTTTTCAATCGATAAAAAATTGACATTTGCATGAAAGTGTCAAAATGCATGTACATTTATTGAGACCTTTTTTCTTGCATTAATAATGCTCAAAAAGGTCGAAATAAATTACCTTAGGCATTTTGGCACTTGAGTGCAAATGTCAATTTTTTGTAGATTGAAAAATGAAGTCGAATTATATTCGATAAGACAATTTTTTTTTAAAAAGGTAACGTGATTATGTACAAAAAAAAATTGTCATGGAAAAATGTTATTGTTTTGAAATCAATCAATTTGGCCTGTCCAACCGATTTTTGATATTACTATCTGAAAAAATTGTTCCTATTATTCAAGACTTTTGACACGCTCTGTATATGTATGCAGTATGGAAAGTTTATAGCCATTTGTTTATTTCTTATTTCTACCAAAAGCGTTGCTACTTTTCGTTGCTGTTTGCAATATTATTACGAATGCCTTTTCCGGAACACCTTTGTATAAATTGCTTGTAAACGAGCTTTTAACAAGATTTTTATATGGAAATTTAATTTTATTATTGATAATTTGTTATTAATTAATGATATAATTTTTTTATTAAGAGATGATTTAAATTTAATGCATCAAGAGAAAGTTAACAAATTGATATTTTTAACAATAAAAGACGACCTTAATCATTTTATGTTGATACAATCAGGTAGTAAAAGCATTAAATAAATATTATGACAATGTAAAAAATGATGATATGTGTAGTTAACTTAAAGATTAGTGGGTGTATAGGTATATAAATTATTATTAATGTTAATAAGGCCACCTAATCTCTTATAAATAATTACGTAATCGTGTGCTAAATCAAACTGTTGAATCTTTAATTTTATGCGTTTTATAATTTCATTTCTAACTATCTATTAAGCTTGTATACATCGGTAATTACAAGAATTATTATCAATAGGTGCACTCGGTACGTTTCGTGAAACAATGAGAATTTGTCTCGAACTGAAGGAACTGGAAGAGCGTGATTCGAGTTCACGAATCAAGAGAGTTTTAGTTAACGTCAAGTTTAACGGATAGAACGATAACACTTCTAAAATAGTTTCTAGTACAATTTGAAATTTAAAGCAGTGTGTCACGACTACGGAAGTGTAAACTGTCATACAGAAGAAGTCGTAAACAGTGAAGTTCATCTCAACTTGTTCTCCAGGAGGTACAACTATACGTTTAGTTTCACATTCTGGTATAAAACGCTCACAGGCGATATAGCTCTTTCACTCACTCTCGTATTTATGTTTTCAGGAATTCAAACTTGCCAGCGAAGCATAGAATGTCCCTGAGAAGTTTGCTTTTCATTTCTACAGGCGTCAGTTGAGCCCGGTCTAAGTGTTTAAGCCTAAGCCGAGCCGATGCATCCAAATTGCAGAGAATGTGTTCGGCAGATTCGATCTCCGATTTACAGAGTCTGCAAATGTCACTATCATCCAGTCCTAGTTTCTTGAGATGGTACCTTACTGGGCTGTGTCCAGTAAACAGACCTGTAATGAGTCTGATTACGTTCTTTGATAATAGAAGACGCTTTTTAGCATTCGTGGTCGAGTACTCAATGAATTTCTTCGACTGTCTTTGTTCAGGTGCGTTGTTCCAGTGAGAATTTTTCTTCCCAGTTTCCCATTTTTAAATCTCCGCCTTTCTACGTTTTCTAGATAGTTCACAGAGCGACTCGGGTCCGATCGGAAGAGCTTTTGAGCCTGTTCTTGCTAATTCATCAGCTATTTCGTTTCCTTCAATTCTCTCGTGACCTGGTACCCAATGAAAGACAACTTTGTAGACTTTTGCTACAGTTTTGAAAGATTGTCTGCATTCCCAATTGGATAAGCACTCAAAGCTATTGGCTTTGAGCGCCTTTAACGCAGCTTGGCTGTCGGACATTATATAGACTTTTTCTCTTTAAATTCTTTCGTAGGTATTTTCGGGCACATACATCTATTGCAAGAGCTTCAGCTTGCATAATTCTGGGGTAGCTTCCTTAGGCTATTGATGCCCTATATTTTGGGCCATATACTCTTATATTTTTATTTTTTATTTTATTAGAAAAAAATAATATCTACAAACAGGGATTACCCCTAATTACATGTAGACAAAAAAGAACCAATTTTTTACACTATTTTTATGTGGTACTCTACCTCATTAGTGATTTCAGAACACACGGCTTTTTTCATTTTTATTTTTTATGAAAAGAAATTTTTGCACACTGCGGCAAAACATTTTCTAGACATGGCCAGATCAGCCTCCGAACCGACATATAGATTATTTAATGTAACTGAAGATTGACAAAGAGGTGCGTGCGAGAGGGAAACAGTGCGTGTAAAAGGAACAACTAATGGAGCCCTAATTCTACTATTTACTGTTCTCGGAACCCTAAATTGAACCATTTCCAGAATTTCTCTACAGTCTACGTTATTATTAATTACGTTATACATAAACATGGCGTACGATATCTGACGTCGATCGGCAAGACTCGGAAGGCTGTATCTAGTTCTCAAGTAACTAGATCTTACATTGACGAAGTCCGGGTATGTGCCAGTATCCTTTTTATAAAGATAGCGAAGCAGGCGATTCTGAATTTTTTCTATCTCAGAAGTATGATTGGCAAAGGTGGGATTCCATATGATTGAGCTATACTCAAGTCCTGGACGAACTATTGAATTGTACAGAAATTTTATTGATTGAGGGCTCGCGAAGTCTTTTGAATTTCTTATAATAAAAGCGGTAAGCTTCCTACTATTAGAAACGATATCCGCGATATGCTGATGAAATGAAAACCTGCAATCATATTTTAACCCAAGATCTTTTATTATTTGAGGTCTATGAATAGCACTGCCCATAGAATAATCATACTGAAGAGGTATTTTACTTAAACTAAAACTGACAATAGAGCATTTTTCAACGTTGAACTCCAGATGATTTTTTTTACCCCATTGCAAAATGCTATGCACATCCTTATGTAATTCATAACAATCGCTTTCACACCTAACCTCTCTAAAAAACTTCACATCATCTGCAAATAACAAACAGTCGGAATATTTCAGACAGCTCTCTATATCATTTATAAACAACAAAAAGAATAGCGGCCCCAGATTGCTTCCCTGGGGCACTCCCGAAAAAACGTGCATCGGCGAGGATCTGCAACCGTTATAATCTACAACAAAAGAGCGACCCTTCAGGTAAGAGGTAATGAGGGCGCACAACGGACTTAACGCAAACGAATTCAGTTTTTTAATTAAAATATCATGATTTACTTTATCGAATGCTTTTTGAAAATCCGTATAAACCACGTCCAGTTGTGCACCGTTACCAAAAGCCTTGTAGACTCTTTGTGAGAAAGGAAACAGATTAGATACAGTTGATCTCTTAGGCATAAATCCATGTTGTTTTTCGGAAATAGCTAATTTCACATGCCCGAAGATTCTTTCATACAAAACCTGTTCAAAGATCTTGCTTACTGTCGCCAGTATCGCAACCGGTCTATAATTGCAAATGTTATTTTTTTCACCAGATTTAAATATGGGACACACCCGAACCCGTTTCCAAGCTTTTGGATATATCGAGGTCGCCAAAATCAGATTAAAAAGGTGTTTCAATTGACTTACTACCTCAAAAGCGCATTGCTTAAAGATATAAGGAGGTATACCGTCCGTTCCCAAACATTTCTTTGACTTCAACCTTTTAATTGATCTCTCCACCTCATCCTCAACAATTGGAACAACTCTCATCACATCCAATACGTTATTGACCTCTACGTCCCCCAAGTTAACTATGTTATTAGATGTACTCTGACTATGATTATAAACCGACCCAAAGAACTCGGCAAATTCCTGAGCCTGATCACTCTTATCTATCGAAGATCCATTTTGGTTTATCATAGAGCTAATTTTGGTACTAGAATTTCTCTTACCGTTTATGTAATTAAAGAATGAATTCGAATCTGATTTAAAGCCCGATTCCAACTTATTTACGTAATTTTTATACTTTTCCGATGTCAAAATTTTAACTTTGCGCCTGGCTTCGATATACAAATTATTATAAAGCTGCGAGATCGACCTAAGCCTTCTATATTTTTCTATAAGTTTGATTTCGCGAATAAGTTCTCCACCAAACCATCCTGGATATCCCCTCTCCCTAATACGCCTAATACTCCCTAATACGTATTTGGGTACCGCAACCTCAACACATTTCAAAAAGTTCTGTTACCAACATTTCCATATTACATCTGTTGAAATTAAAGGAACCATCGGGTCGATCGTTCGCAATATACGCATTTTTAGTAAAGAGCAAAGAAATCTCCAAAGAAGGATGATGGGCGTCCTCCTCTACAAAAGGATCACGCCACTGCGTTATAGTGCACTTGTTGTTCCCCCAAACCAAATCCAAAAGCCTACTATGAGAATTCAAAATCGTGTTAAACTGAGTCAATGAATACATTTCCGAGAACTCGACTACCACTTTTGCACTCTGGGAACTAATTCCACAACCCTCCAACGCGTTAGGTAAATCTGGCAGGTTAAAATCTCCTATTATATAAGTGTTCAAATTTTCAGATAGAGATACGCAAATTATATTTTCCACAAATTCCAGAAACCTACGATAGACCAGAATATTTGAGCCAGGGGCAACGTAAACCACAACCAGCAAAATTGTTTTAAAATTGTACCGAATCATTACACCAACCGCGTCAAAAACATCTTCAGACTTAAACATTTTTAAAATTTCATACTGCTTCCTTACCGCCAAAAACACACCGCCCCCCCTAGCACGCCCCGTTATATCCGCATTTCTGTCGTTTCTAAAAATATTGTAAACATTAGTTTCTACTACCTCAGAATCGGAAAACGATTCATCCAACCATGTCTCAGCAACACAAAGTGCATCAAAGTCCCCAACTGAAGATTGTAAGTTAAATTTATTCAATTTTGTTCTTAAGCCCCGTGTGTTCTGATAATAGACACTAAACACCATACAGCGTTATTCGAGTCATCTAATGTGACCGGCATCTACAAAATAAACACCTTAATTATCAGAGCTATACAGTACCATTAAGTAATACTCAACAACATAGGTACATCAATAATAATCAATAATTCCACAAAAGTTGTATATACCTGTTCCCCCGGAAGGAGTTTTGTTCCAGTTGTATTGATTGAAGTCTAACCGTGTTGCGGCCCTGAATGATCACTTCGAACAGTGTCTGGAAGTCAAACACTCTTGGAATGACATCTAAGGGCTTTTCAAACAATTCTGGCTGTAGAAAGTCCAGGATCTTTAGGTGACCTGTTCTGTCACCCATTTTGAATTTCTTGCTCTGTGCAATTTTCATGGCTGTTTGAAGAGCCTCCCTCATCACCCATAGGTAAAGGGGTGGTAGTTCTAAAAGTGCCTCAGTAGCTGTAGTCAAATTTTATAAGGCTCTCATCTGTATCATATATTAACCCATTCTTCACCACGTAAACTTCAATTTACAATTTAATATAATTCCAAAAAAAAACTATAGGTAGCAATGTGAAAGACTTATAAGTAAAGAGCAGATGTTTGAACTAAAACTCGAAGGAAAATTTGATGTGGGAAAACTACCGAAATAATTTCTAAATACGCGAACTTTAGACTTTAATCACTGTTTGATAGAAATTGGGTTGATTCTCATTACCATCACTTAATTTATTGATCTTTCATGTCTGTATTTATAAGTTGATTTAAAAATATTCTTGATGGTTCATCATCAGCATGCGTGCTAATTACGTTCCATCGATTGTAATTTCTTAATGAATTACAAACGATGCCTCTTATTCAAACATATCTTCAGATTACAAAACATAACATCTCACATTATGTCTTTTTAAAAACATTTTAATTAATCACGTATAAACGTACATTACGAGTTGAATTGTACAAATAAATAATTAAACAAGTTACAACAGCAAGAAATTCCATTTGTTCTTCAACATATTTGTATTACCAGTATTACTGAACAGCAACTATTCCTTGGAAAATTAAAAAAAAAATAACTAATATTAAAATGTCATTATTATAATTTTAATATGTCAGAGTACATCAACTAAAATGCAAATTTAAATTTTATCTTACTTCACTTAAGCACGAACTATTTGTTCTTGAAATGTTAAAGTGTGGGTGACTGCTAAAGGGGAAATAAAAATTTTAAATTAAACTTGCACGATAATCAAACAGTATCCATAGCTCACTACGTTGGTTTGTTCGTGAATCTTCACTTTCTCTAACGACCTTTTCACCTGAGACGGGAAAGTTCTTAGTTCTCATAATGCTAATGTCATCCATAAAAAAATTAAATATTGCATTTTTTCTTAACCGTGCACTTTACATAATTAGAGCAGACGCTTTTACCTTTTAAACCTATTTTTAACTTCATTTCCATTTTTTTTAAATTAAATTATTTGTATGTTTAGTTTGATGATATAATATTATGTAAGAGAAATTTTTTATGTAATCAATTCAAATGCTTTTCACACGTTTCTGCCTTTTTATTACCTTTTATAGTGTCATTTTTCTATTTTTGGCTCGCAACTCACGTTGCTGATGCTCAAAAGGAACGACGTGTGAGAGGGCGCACCAGCTTCCAAAAAGTGGGCTACAATTTGAGATTTAGACCGCAGCATATAGTTCATAATTATATAATTTATTAAGAAAGTAATAGTAGTGCACGAAGAACAAATTTAAATTCTACAAAATAACAATATTGAAGTTATTACAATTTTCAATTATTACGTAAAATTGCTTCCTGATTAATTACATCTCCAAGTAATTATTCTTAAATTATCGGTATTACTAGATGTCAAAATTATTAATTTTTGCATAAATCGATATGCGAGCGAAAGTCAGAAGAGGTCACAAATTGATGTGGGGTAGGTAGTTGAAAATGCGAGTATAAGTCAGTAGTTTCTAATGACGTCATTAAGTGGTCACACAATCCAGGTTAATGACAGCTCAAGTGGAAGTCGCTATACGTATTGCTGATATTGTAAACAAACGCCCAAGTTTACTCATTAGAGAAGTATTGCTCCATCACGACATTATCAGATCTCATGCAACTGGATTAGCCCAGGAGAAAAAGGAGAAAACTGAGAAATCTCAGGTAGAAGTCGCTACGCATCCCTAGGACTCGTCCAGGTTTTACGAGAAAAATGTTGAGCCAATCAGCACAATACCAAACCTCATACGCCTCGAAACCTTTTGAAACCTCATCTTCAACATTCAACATCTTATATAAAGGCCTAACTTAGTCCAGAGCGATTTTCGCCGGTTTGGTCCGCTAAAAATTTACCTTAAAATGCCAAAGATTGATGACACCTTAATTAAGAAGAAGTTGCTACGTATTGCTAGAATTCGAAACAAAAGTCCAGGTCTACGGACTAGAGAAATATTGTTCCAATACAAGTAAATACCAGACCTCATACGCCTTAAATTTAGCTCAGGAGAAAATTGATTAAATTTCCGCCTTAAATCTCGTACTTTTAGTTCAAAACAATAACTTGGTGCACTAAAAACTCACTTTTAGGGTAAAGAGCTGGTTGAGAGCTTTGGTAGAAGTCGTTACGTTTTCCTGGAATTTGAAACATAAGTCCAGGTCTACTGACTAGAAAAATTTTGCTTTTTCACGACGATACTAGACCTGATCCACCTTACGGTAGGTCCTGACTTTACTTTTTTTACAATTTTCATTTCCACGGTGTGTTAAAAACTCACTTTGGTGGCAGTCGGTTCGCGGATGATCAAGAAGTAGGTAAGGAGCGAATTTTTTAATGCCCAGACCCTCGTCAAATACAAGATTTGTTTTTTAATATTTGGAAATAAGGCAAAGACATAAATACCTAAATAAATAGTACCCTATAGTTTCTCTTTTTACTCCAACAGTCTGCAGTGTCCTTGTCAAGGATTCTATGCTGCCTAATTACACTACCGGAAGGTCTCCGAAGAAGAAGTAGCGATTCTCTTCCTATTTTTATAATCTTCTATCTCTCTTTCGATCAGTTTAGTAATCTCTGCTTCTCATGGTCTTTTTGATAATTCTGTGTTTGGTTACCGAACTGGCTCCAGCAGCAGCTCTAAAGGCCGTTTTAGATGGACTAAGTATCGTACTAACTGTTAGTAACTGAATCAACTCAAGAAGCAAAATCACGGGAATCTAAGCTTTAACGTCGTCAGTAGAAATTTTGACGCACGACCGTGGACGACGTTAAAGTTTAGATTCCCTTGCTTTTGCTCCTTGAGTTGATTCAGTGCTAACAAGTACAAATACTTAGTCCATCTAAAACGGCTCTAAAAGACATTCACTAATTTATTCTCTTTTTCGGACAATCCAGTACTTCATTTTCTGAAAATTTTATATTTAATTCTTCTCAAAATGGTTTCATCTTCTTTAATTTACGACGATTGTAAAACTAGTGGCCTAATAGTAGGAGTATTATCGCATTATTTTGAGTCTTCACAATATCCTTTCTCTCTTTCATTATTCCTTCTTTTATTGATGAACGCATCAAAACATCAATAAATTAAATTAAAATAGACCTCTCAAATCTAAAATTTTAATTAACTCTTCTATAAGAGTAAAATCTCGTTTGCTTGTTTATTATTTCAATTTATAGTTTATTAAGTAACGAATTAATTACTTTAATTCCAAACATTTACCTGTCTTAACTTTTTAGTTTTCTAAAAGCGCGGACGTTTGTATAGCTCATCATCGTTTGATTACGTGATTGATTAACTGATAAAACTGATTAACAAATGTGTTTGAATTTTAATTATAGGAAGTCGATAAACTGTCATCTATTGAAACCCATAATGAAAAGTAATCAGTAGTAAATTTAAACTAAAATGTCAATTTCTAAAGTACTTTGCGAGGTGTAAAAATAATTATAGAGTTTACAATGTTTGTTGTAATTTAAGTTTTGTACTCACGTTTGTAATAAACTGATGCTTTTATTTCTAAATCATTGTACTTTGTTGTATCAAAGTATAGACTATGGGGTATACTTTCATTCATTCTTTTTCTCGCACGTACAATTTGTTTGCTTTTATGATATGTTTGCAGAATTATTTTTTAGACCCCGGAAGTTGAAATGTTATACAATTTTAATTTTACCAAAAAGGGTGTTTGTGCTTGACGAATGAAGATTTTTTTTGTTAGGTGGGGTGCTGGGGACCATTTGCCATTTAAATGTCAAACGTTCTTTTTTAAAACCCATTATATAGACCAAAACAATTGTTCTTTATTTGGAACCGTTCAAATTGTCGATTTTGATTTATTTCATTTATTGTAATAATTATGGATTTAACAAAACTTTCACTAAAGTAACTTAAAAAAATTTTCTAACTATTATATTTGTTCTTTTATTAAGTGATGATTGTTTCAAACATATAATCTTTGTACAAGTAGGTTAAATTACAAAATGTAAAAAGAATTGTACGAATTTTTAACACATTCTATGGATAAAGTTCGTGCCATCTGCTTAAATTAATTGTCTTATATAACATTTCTTCAATACGATTTTTAACAACAAAAATTCGTGAATTTAAAATATGAACTAATTATCATTTAATTACCAAACATTTATGATGACGAAGATGCATAACTCATTACGCAAGTAACTTCCGCTAACATTTCCTGCATAAACATTTTTCATTGTCTCACATTGTAGGATTTTCACTTGGAAGAATCTGACAAAATACTGTGCAGCTCTAATCTAATTTAAAGCCATTATAATAGGATAATTTGTGTTATTTTGTTTAGTAACCTCTAATTCAGACTTTATTTACTGTGTAATAGAGCCTGTCTTCAAAATTGTGTAATTGTTTTCAATTGAATCGAGAACAAATATTACTTTACACAATTTTACTTTGGAATGTACAGTCGTACATTAATGAAGATTTAGGTAATCCACTATATTTCTTACCAATTGAATTTATTTAATTGATCTTAATATAATTATCTATCTCTCATAGAAAGTAGTTGGTTTTGGAAAAATATAACTTGTTCTTAAAAGGGACTTGTTTTATGTCATGGAATTTTTTTTAAACAAAAATATCTTTATAACCAATAAATTTTAATTTATTTATTAACATCTACTATTTCTTAATTAATAATTTTAATTAAAACCTACAAAAATATTATTTAAACACACCTGCAAACTTGTTTTTGTAATAAAAATATAATTTTTAAAAAACACCCTATATTAAATTAATTAATTATATTAATTAACTAAAAAATTGAAAAAAGTAAGTATGTTTTATTAATTTGTTAATCGTTTGTCAGAATTTCATCACTAAATTTGAAATATTTAAAATTTAAAATAAATCGCCTGAAAGCTAGGCAACTTCCTATACACCAGTGTAATTATCCGTATATCCCACTTATTACTGCACAATATGGCAACGTGCTCATTTAAATGAGCATGGTTGATGTTTAAATAGGCCAATAATTTTATTGCATTTGACGCACTTGACGTTATGTTTTTTTGTGAATAACATGTAAATTAATTCAAAATTTTAAAGGATATTGTACTTAAGGTAAGTGAAAATAGTTTAAAATCGCTCGAAGCGGTAGCATGTGATCAATAACTTGTTACATAATAATCGTGTATAACCTCAAATTTATTCTAGAACATTTAAAAATGGGAAATACTGTATCCGCCGCTGAGATGGCAGCGATGCAAATATTGAATCCAAATACATTTGATTTAAGGGAAGGAAAAACTAAATACTCTTATACGCACCATTCTAGAGCTGCCCTCGAATCTCAATGTCCGATTCTCCATAGCAAACCAAACATATCAGGATGTCCTATTAAACACGATGGTTCCGGTGACGTTAATCCTTTAAACATGGTAAACTATTTTACTTTAACAGTATCTTTAAGTAACTTTCAGTTTTAAGATGCCACCGGCGAATCAAAATCCTGCACCAGATCAACCATTCCCCTTACCGACAAAACGACAAGTTTCGAGCATTCCCAAAGCAATAGTTCAAGAGGGAGAAGAACCTTTTTGGGTGTATCCTAGTCCTCAAATGTTTTGGAACGCCATGTTAAGAAAAGGTTGGCGATGGAAGGACGACGATTTAAATCCTAAAGATATGGATCACATTATAAATATTCACAACGCTAATAACGAACAGGCTTGGAAAGAAGTTTTAAAATGGGAAGCGCTTCATTGTAAAGAGTGCATGGATCCTAAATTAAAAAGTTTTGGAGGTAAAGCCACGCAATATAGTCCTAGAGCTAGAATGAGGCAGTTGATGGGGTATGAGTTACCTTTTGATAGACACGATTGGATCGTTGATAGATGTGGAAAAGATGTAAGGTATATAATTGATTATTATGATGGTGGTCAAATAGATAAAAATTATCAGTTTGCCATATTAGATGTTAGACCTGCTCTGGATAGGTAAGAACTTGAATGTTTTGTTTAAAAGTTGTTAATTTTGTTTGTTTTAGTTTTGATAACGTTTGGGATCGTATGAAAGTAGCCTGGTGGAGATTTAGATATAGTGATAAAGAAGAAGAAATTAAAGAACTGCATGGTCATTAATGTAACATGTATTAACCAAGTTAATAAATATTGATGTGAATATGTAGTATCTACCTCGTAATATATTAAATTCAAAAAATTCAAATGAGTTACATGTTAATGAAGGTAAAATCAAAGCAAAAGGTCTTTACATAAAGTTGGAAATTAGTGTTAAATGGTAATTAAAGTGTAGGCAAGCTTCTTTTAGCACTCACGTTCTATAAGTGACAGTTTTACACGCACTAGCTTGAAAGATTTCCTGAAATATTTAAAACGGAAAGCCGTGCTACTGATGAAAGAAACATAATGTCTAAACATTTATTAACTATGGCTAAAGGTGCATCTTCTCTCCAGTAGACTCGTTAGAATTATAAAAAATCGTTTTATTCTACGCTGCAATTATTAAAGTCGATCAGATTCTAATTCTAAATTATTTTAGTAAGATAGGGGCAGCTTATTTTAAAAAAATTACTTCGTGTATATATTTTTCAAATTTTTATAAAATATTGATTAAAAAGTGGAATGCGTGTTAAATAAACGTCTTTGCATTGTGAAGGAAGTCATTCATAACAATTATAGAAGTTATCGTGTGTAAATTTAATTGAAATGTTATCTGATAAGAGAAAATGAATTAATTTAAATCTGACAGATGGGTTAGTTGAAATAATGCGCGCGTTACCTTTTAGTGATATTTGCGTTACCAACTGTTATGCACACCCTACAAGCACGCGAATCTGACAGACGTTTTTTTTCGGTGGACCAATGTGAATAACAATCAGAAATTCGGACCAAATTTACCCTTTATCAGTATTCTTAAAATATTTTTATATATTTGTACATGTGCTAGTTATATTTTGTGTTGTGTTCGTGTTGTATTGTTTATAATTTTGACAATAATTGGTGTTGGTTGACAGTTCGCCATCTTCGCATAAACCACTTGTTAACACGGCGTGTTTATTATTAATTTTCAAATTATAACTTGCTGACATTCGTGGTTAAATTCATTTCAATATTTTGTGACATTATCCTTCGTATAGGGAGAAGGTTTATGATGTTTGGGTAAGTGTAAATTTAAATAATTTTGTAAAACAATTCACGTATTATTTTAAATTTGAATTTGTTGTGTTTGATGTTTAATAATTTTTGACAGATATTAACAATTTAAATTACCTAATTGCAAAATGTACAAATTAAACCTGCATAAATTATGAAAATTGTTGTAAACATAATTTAGCACCAAGCACCTTAAATTACCAATTATTTTTCGACAAAACCTACTGCGATGTTTTAAATCTAAGGCACCATACACACTGGCTACTGGCTTTTCTCTGCAATTTTCCTATTGTAAATTTGCGCACACATTTTGGAATGAAAAGGTTGGGCAAAAGTTTTTATCTTTTGTTTATGTTCACTGTAACGTTTCCTATTTGCTATTAGTAAGAGTTACTTTCATGTTACAACAATTGAAGTTGGAAAATTGATTTTATGTTGGTTTCGTTGAAGTCTTATCAAGGCATTGTTCTATTTAGGTATTGAAATTATCAATTTTTCCCCTCTTGTTTCGTGTAAATATACATTGTATAAAGTATTTTTCCTGTTCACTTTTGTTCATGTCATGTTATCTCGTCGGTATGTAAATTCGTATTTATAAAGGTTTTTTGGTCACTAAAACATTTTCCTTTTGATGACATAGGGTACTATACAAATTATTTGTAAATGTTAAAATTATTTTTCTAAAGTTTTCTTTTTTAAAAAGGTAAAAAAAAAGAAAAGCTTTGTATGCACATTTTAAATTCTTACATTTAATTAGGGAAATGTGAAAAGGATAATTAATACACCTTTACTTAAAAAAATAAAACACATATTTAACAGGTAAAATGTATGGTGTAGACATTTTTAGCGTAGTTTGTTTAAAGTATAAAACCTTTTGTTACAAATTTTTTAAATTTAACTTTCATAATTAAAAATGTATACGTATAAAAGACAGATCCTTTCATGTATTTCCTATATCAATTTTTGGATAATCAAAAAAGTGCCAAAGTAAAAATTACTTTTTTTTCCAAGTTCAAAGGATGTGAAAATGAGCTTTCACATACTATGTAGTATTTTTTAATATGTAACATCCTATACACAAATTGATATTTTTGCTCATAATCTTCTTTCTATTCATAGCTTGAGAAATAATTAAATAGGCCACTTTCGGATTAGCCTCAGATAATAAAAGGATATCCCTCAGGAACCAATATGTTTGTTCTACCTAATGCGGGCTCGTTGGAGTAAATAGTTTCCATCTAGTCTAATTAATTATTTATTCTCGAATATTTATTATATCAAAAGTTTATTTTCTAGTTCAACTTTAATGTCGAAGTGATAGATGATTGGATTATATATTTACTGTAAATAGTAGCAGAGCGAGCCATAATGTACAACGACTAGTTTTAGTAGATCGATCATTCTGTCGCGCAAGAAAAGTACAATTATGTTTCTATAGAAAAGAAAAGAGTTGTGGCAAGCAGGGAATACTTTAGGCGACTATGCAAATAAGTAATGTTTTAACAAACTTAAATGAAAATACGAATAATATAGACCCAACTAAGTAATTAATAAATATTCACAAAGCAAGGGAATCGGTTTAAAGTAAAAATTAACTACAAAATACGTTAGTACAATGTGTACCACGGGACGTGGGGTAATATGGCTTTCTTTGTTATTGTCGGAGGTTACTTATAGCGTATTCGATTGGGACCGCACCGACACGATGCGCCAGTGCGGTTCTGCACCGGTGGAGGGTAATCACGTGATTGCTATACACAGGTATAGATGGGTTCACTGTTGCGGGCTAACACCAATAAAACACCTAAAACTCGGGTAGTTCAAATAAAACTGCACTGGATTGATTGCACCGCACCGGTGCAACCAATCGAATACGCCATTAATTAAATGGGCAAATTTGTGCAACTTTTGTTGCATATAATAGGCAATAATTGTGTAATTAATCTCACGTATCGTGGGACACTTCGTGCGACTTAACTCGATGAACGTACACTGTAGGTACACTCGTACAGGTCCATAGAGCATCCATGTAAAGTGATTTTCCGTAATGCTACGGCTAAAGGCCTAGGTTGCATCCGTTTGATCTCTAACTATTTTACTTGTTTTGACTGAAGTAAGACTTTGGGTGCATTCACCGGACGTAACAGTTATGCAGCAGCTACCAACTGCTACATCACACTAGCGCTACTATTGTGCGGTAATTTTGTTAAGTGAGCACGTTTCCACAGCAGGAGTAAGTCACGCAACGATTTGGTAGCTGCCCCACAACTGTTACGTTCGGTGAATGCACCCAATGCGACCAAATGTTCTTCATTTCTCTGTTTCAAGCTTGAAGTTTTCCTTCGTAAATCACTGGTTACTTGTCAAAGTTACTAGAGGAATAACCAGTGGCTCTAATAAGAGCTTTCATTCAGCAATTGGTACCATCAGACCCTGCTGTTATAAACTGCAACTTTTTTGCGTATTTATATTTTACGTCTCTTCTTCTTAGCTTCCATTTTTAACATAAATGTTATTCAAACATTTTTTTACAAAATAACTCTGAAATGTTGGAATGTACCCCGATGCGTTGGTTTGGTAGCTAGATTTAAATTATCACCTGTTGGCAATGGCATATACAAATTAATTTGTACTTATCTAACAATCTAATTTTATTCGTGTATTTGCAAAACAAAGGCTCGTATTCAACTAGTAGTTTTTATCGAAATTAACTCATTACCATTGCCCTATAACATAATTAAGGGTTGATATACACAAGCACATACATTAATTTGTGCTGACTAATTTTGCATAGTTGTAATAATGGCTTCGTGTTTTAAATCTACTTTAATTTAGTGATTCATTTAATTATTAATTTTAATTAAACTAAGTAAGTAAAATTAACTACATTAGACCTACCTACCTAGGATGGAGATGATAAAATGGTGATTCAAGGGTCGTTCAACTCTTTGCATAAACATGTTTCTTATTATCCGTAAATAATTTAAATATTTTTTGTTTTAAAATTTAATTTAATAAAATATTTTGATGATCTCTACTCGGTCATAAACTGTTTTATGTTAAATCATAAAAGAGTATTCCTACTAGACACAAACTTTAATTAAGAAATAACCCCAATAGGACTCTTCTACTTTTATGTGGCAAATTTTTATTAAAATAAATAGTTATGTTTTGATCATTATATTTTTTTTTCGTGATAAAAGTCTATCAAAACGTTTATTACTTTTATTTCTATCATAGCTCATCAAGTATTATGTTACATTTTTATGATTTTATTGAAGTGTGTTTGTACTTGAATTTAATGTCTGTTGACACTCTTTAATAACGATGACGATTGATTGCGACAGTGGGCTTCGAACGAATTAAGGTGTTTAGTAGGTGTAAAAAAGCGTGTTATCAAAAAACAAAAATAAATATTACACGAAAAAAACAATAGAAATCGTCTGACAATTTTTATCTTCGTTAAAAGATGCATTCCTTAAGACTGGCATTTATTAGCAAAGAAATTCACTATTTCGATAGAAAGTGATGAAAAATAAGCACACGTTGCTACCATGACAATACCGATAAATTATTTAATTTTATTAGTAAAGCGAACGCATACATAAATATTTTGACAGAACGACTCTTCGCTATTTATCTAAAATATTTATTACTTGACACCCCGCTTTTGAAGCGTTTTAGAGGATTTAAAAATTGACGTTAAATCGATAGTAAACTAGCCTTAATCGAACTGTGCCCTTTACTCTTATTGAGGTAACAAAAATTATATTAATTCACCAAAAATAACATATTTCTGAAACTTTTTTAGTTACTTTGTATACTAACAAAAGAAAATCAATAACGTATATGTGTGTACATAATTTAAAATGAATTCATAGGGCAAATATTTTAGTGGAAAAATGTTCTTTCAATTCAATAATGTGAATTTATCAATAAATTATGTGAATGTAACGGTTATTAATATATTATGTCGTCACTTTCGATTATGCATTTTAAGTAAGAAATTAATGATTGCTACAACACCCCTTAATGGCCTTAATAAACGCGTTGTCAATCGATACTTATTGTAAACGAGATAAACCATTCTTTATGCATAATTATTATGGGAAGGCTGTTTTGTTACAAACTTTATAAATCGTCTAAATGACATTTTACATGATCGCTTTACAAAATCCCATAATTGATAATCTCCTGATGTATTTATACATATACATTTTTTTTTCGAGTTGAAATAACAAAATATCGGTTATTAATTTGTATAGAATAAAATCAATTTGTCCAAATTGTTATTTATGTAATTATTGTTTGTTTGTGCGCGTTGCAAAATTAATTATAAATGATGTAATTTAAAACTATGTGGACGAAGTAACATGTTACATGAGTGCAGTGGTTTGTTGATTTTGCGTTTAAAAAGTAATATCGAGTCCCTCTTCAGTCTTTGCATTGTCAAAAGTACCTATAAAGAATTTTGTAAACCTATGTAAGTCTTCGTATACTTATAATACTTATAAGGGTAAGATACTTTTTTCATGACCACTAAGTAAGTGTCCATATTTATTAAATGTATAGTAGGTACGAAAGTAAGCTATTTCATACGTATGCTTAGCTATGCTTGCGATTGGCTGGGTTATAGTCTAACAAATTAAATGTCAGTTTTTGCAATAGTGGCAAAATTTTTGGAATAAAAATTAAGTTTTTTTTTATTGTGGGAAAAATATTGTACACAACTCGCTTGCAAGTGGCAGACAATAGATTCTAATACTTGGCCTCCTGTGTCAACATTCCCACTGTGTTATGTATAATTTTCTAATCACGGTATGTAATAACGAGATCTCATATGTATCTCACCCCCCCTTCCCTGCCGTTAGATCTTAACTTTAATGTGTAATGTGCTATAAAAAAGTAAAAATATGCAGGGTGTTTTAAAATACCAGTCCCAGAAAATATTTGAAAAAAAATCAAAAATTTTCTATGAAATATGTCTTAAAGTGCACCCGAGAGTGCACCCTTATAAAGTCACAGTCCCTGATATCTCTGTACGTGTCAGAACACGTGTCAGAACTCGTGTCAGAAGTAACAGGGGGCGCAGAGCACGAGCTCTTGTATCGATTCAAAAGGAGGCCATCTCGAGCATAGTCACTAATCATTTATTAGTATAGTAGTAATTTGTTAAAAAAAACAGTAACGTAGGAAATATTTTCACTCAGGGGTCGATTGCCCCCTGAGCCTTACAGAACTGTGACCAGTGTTGATCTTTTGTTCATAACCCTGCTCGTATTTATGTTCTCAGGAATTAAATCTTGCTAGCGAAGCATAGAATGTCCCTGAGAAGTATGCTTTTCACTTCTTCAGGCGTCAAATGAGCACGCCTCAAGTGTTTCAGCCTAAGCCGAGCCAGTGCATCGCAATTGCAGAGAATGTGTTCGGCGGATTCGATCTCCGATTCACATAGTCTGCATATGTCGCTATCCTCCAGTCCCAGTTTCTTGAGGTGGTACCTCACTGGGCCAGTATCCTGTAAACAGACCTCTAAAGAGTCTGATTTCGTTCTTTGATAATAAAAGACGCTTTTTAGCATTCGTGGTCGAGTACTCAATGAATTTCTTCGACTGTCTTTGTCCTGGTGGCATTTAAGCAGAATGCACCATTTCTTGATCAATGGGAGATAATCTAGCTCTCTGATTGGCTGTGACCGAAGCGAGGTACATTTTGCCAATTCAGACTGAAACGAGGTGCATTTTGTCAAAGTGAAAATAAAAGGCGGTGGAGTTTGTTCTGGAAACATTAAAATTTATGTTAATATATTATTGGAGGAAATTAAGCTTTATTATTTATAATAATTATTTATTTTACGTTTCGCTAATTATTTTAGCTTCTTCAGAAAATTATTATTTTTTTAAATTAAATATAAAAATTTTGTATCTGTAAAAATTTTAAAATAGATAATAAACAATTATTTTTATTAGAAATTATTAAACTTACAATTCATATTAATGAAATATAAAAATTTATTTAGTTAAAAGAAATTAAAAAAGATTTTTTTATTAAAAAGTCAAAAATTCAAATTTGAAATTGCTATTAAAAAAAATTTTTTTTCTTCAAAAAACAACATTTAAATAAAAAATTAAAATAAAAAACACAAAATTATTAATCCAAATCATCCAAATACTGCTTTAAGCGACCATGCTATAAACAATTTTCATACATTTAATTTTAATAACCCAAAAATTTTACAAAAAGAAATTAATTTAAAAAAAAGAATATATTTAGAAATGTTAGAAATCAAAAAAAAACAATTTTCAATTAATTATCGAACTGATATTGAAAATCTAAATTCCATATTTTTCAATTTAATAAATTAATTATTTTTTAACTTTGCAATTAATTGAATAAACTAATTTCTTTTAATTATAATTTTAATTTTAAAATTTTTCTAAAGTACTTGTTTCAAACTAAAACAAATAATTTATGCTTTTTAATCATCAATGTTGTTTTTTTGAAGAAAAAAAATTTTTTTTAATAGAAATTTCAAATTTGAATTTTTGACTTTTTAATGAAAAATTTTTTTTTAATTTCTTTTAAATAAATAAATTTTTATACCTATTTCAATAATATGAATTGTAAGTTTAATAATTTCTAATAAAAATAATTGTTCATTTATCTATTTTAAAATTTTTATATTTAATTTAAAAAAATAATAATTTTATGAAGAAGCTTCGTAAAATAAATAATTATTATAAATAATCAAGCTTAATTTCCTCCAATAATATATTAAAATAAATTTTAATGTTTCCAGAACAAACTCCACCGCCTTTTATTTTCACTTTGACAAAATGCACCTCGTTTCAGTCTGAATTGGCAAAATGTACCTCGCTTCGGTCACAGCCAATCAGAGAGCTAGATTATCTCCCATTGATCAAGAAATGGTGCATTCTGCTTAAATGCCGTGACCTGGCACGCAATAAATGGTAACTTTGTTGTTCGTTGCTAGAGTTTTGAGGGATTATCTGCATTCCCAACTGGATAAGGACTCAAACCTATTGGCTTTCAGACATTATGTAGACTTTTTTGCTCTTTAAATTCCTTCGTAGGCATTCTCGAGTACATAGATCTATTGCAAGAGTTTGAGCTTGCGAACAAAATATTAACTTATACAAATGCACATTTCTTAGTACTTCTATTTTTTATTATCTACCAAAAATTTCAAACAAAAATTTCATTTTATTTTTGAGTTATAATAAAAATACCATTTAAAGAGAAGAGAAGAATAATTTTTGCTATATGTTCATAGAAACTTTTTGATTTGATTTTTGATGTGTTTTCTGCCATAAGCATCTGTTTTTGGAAACACCTTCCTTATATTACAAAAACTTAAATAGGCGAATTTGAAAGAGGTAAAATGTGCGTGGACACATGGACAGCATTGAGCTTCAAAATTATTCTGCATGATGAAACTTGGGAATTGTTTCTTCTGTTGCATCGGTCGATATTACTATATCAAAGAGCTTTTATTCTTTTTATACGTTATTAAAAATAAAATTTATATTTAATTGCCCTTTAGTTTGAGATATAATCGCTACTAACAACGAAATCGAATTTTAATCATTTAGGCCAATCTTAACGAAATTTCCACTATTTTTGCACGACCTTTAAAAACTATTTTTGTATTTTTTCAATATGTTCTTGCGAGTTTAGCACCCCCAATTGATTAATTGAAATTAATGCCTTTAGTGTAGAGGTCATCACTACAAGAGCTCTTTGCTGTTATCTACAACTCCTGGTCTTAGTGGGATCTGCTTATTCTCCACCTCTACACGAATATGCCATTTGAGTGACGCAAATGTTTTTAAATTATAACAAGTTTCGTATTGAATAAGTGAAGCTTATTTTAGCTTATAACGATTCGAAACGATATTCAACTTCCAATAAATTTTCTAAGACTCGAGACTTGATAATTTCTTTTAATAAATTTATTAAAAGCTCCCCTGCTGTAATTTATGTGTCGAATAAACAAACAGAGCGAGTTATTAAAAAAACTGAACATAAACATTTTATTAAAAATTTCACGAAATATCGTCCAACGATAAAATGCCAATACTAATTTAAAATTGACGTTTTGCAATAAAATTTTGATTTCCTGATTCTTTCGAGCGGAATCATAATATTTTTTCCAATAAAGACAAGTTTTAATTTTAAATTAATATACATTTCGAGATCATTTCTAACTGAACTTTAAAATCATTTATTAAATCCATTTGGGTTTGTGTGCTATTTGGACCCGCCGACCTTTTTTCCAACCAAACATTTCGTTTTAACGAGCTCTCATTGTTCATTTTGTGTCAGTATAAAGAAACTTTAATGAAAAAACAAAAACCTTTCTTTGTGAGGGCGTAAATTTCAAATTTTTCTCAAACAACTACAATTTTTATTATAAGGGGCTTTTATATTAAGTTTATTGTTTTTAGAAATACTATATGGGTTTTGATGAACGTTAACAACAACCTGTAGCTTATTTCTGAAGCCAACAATGTAAGAGCCACAAGAGATAGGAGATGAGGAATTATTTTAGTTGGTTGTTTGATCTTTTTAACTACAAAAGAGTTTCTCTCAATTTCGTTGTTTATTTTATTAATTATATTATTTAGTTTGAGTATAGTTTCTTTTTATCCTTTTAATAAATTTACAATAATATTTCTTAGCTCCTGGAGAGCTGAGTTAAACAATGAGGACGTAAAATGAAAATTCCATACAATTCTGAACTCAAATTTAATTAACATCTGCAAGCAGTTCAAATTGCATTGCTATTGTTTTTCTTTTAGCGTTCATTATTATTGTTATATTATAAAAAAGGATGAAGAGTAGTTTCAACAGTTTGAGTTTTGCTAAAAACGTCCACAGGATTGAAGTGGAAATTATTGTTCGCTACTTCTTTTATTATCTTCTAAACTATTTTGTATTTGTATAATGAAAATAAGCGAAATATTTTGAATATTTATTTAATTCTTTTCTTTTTTATTATCTTTTATAAATAGTAAATAGCATATAAATACATATTTGTATTTTTCGTAGCCAACTTTGCGATGTGAAAAGCACTAGTCAATTTTCAGCTACGCATCGTTGACTGACTACTGTGTATGAAAAAGCATTTAAAATGTAAATTTTAAAATTTGAATTTTTATTACCTCCCTCCTTTATTTTTCTACTGAAATCGTTGTGAAAATGCACCTTTTATTCGCTACTAATATGTTAAATTTATTTATTTCTTCTTTTTGTTATTCACTTTTTGCTCAATCTGTGCAGCGACTTTTTTTCCTTTTAAGCTTGAGGTGCATATTTTTTTTAATTAATCGTGCTTTTAACAAAAAATAATTTTCAAGTGCGCTCATAAATCGCATTATGGGGATGAGAAATTTTTAATTTGTTTAACTTCGTTGGCCGGCTAATGCTATTATTCAATTTGCATTTCAAACAAACAGTTTATTTTGTTATATTCTCGTTTATGGACCCTACGGATTTTGTCAAGAACCGCCTAATAACGCAAAATGTTGTTTAATTTTACTTTTGAGATTTTTACATCTTTGTCGTTGCGGACTCGACTTTAGTTTTACAATTCTCTTTGAGAATAGAAAATACATAACTTTTTATTATTAATGACTCGAAATGTTTATTGTCCTTGTGCGTGTTTTTGACGGCTCTTTAAAAAAATCATGATTCTTATTCTCTTTTTAATAATTCATAAAGTAACGAAGATCAAAGCTTCAGGTGTGTATCTACTTCTCGCTTCGCAGTTATTATAATTTTTCACAAGATTCTCGAGATGTAACGCAGTGGCGTAACTACAAATATTTAACTTCAAAAAATTTCTTTTAAAATGTCTTCCACTATTTGACTGTCTCTCTATTTCACAAGCACTAACAGTCTGAGATTGATGTAGCGCCATCTATGATCAAACGTTTGCCCTGCCTACGAACTGATTGATTAGTAAACTCTGTATGCGTGAACTGAAATCAAAACAAAACCAATCCTACGATAGACTTATAGGACCTGATTTTTCCTGATGGCCATGATAATGAACTATGAGTTTCCGGTGTGTATTATTTGGAAATGGGGCTAATCTAATCCAAAATTAATGGGCCTTATCTATCCTAACATTAATGGGTCCTATCCCCATCCTATCCCGTTGCCGACAAGAGAAAATGCGACGGAAACGGCATTTTAGAAAACAATGGACGACTCATTCATTGCGTCGACTTTACATTATTATTGGCTGTCATGATCTTTCCTTATAAGTGGGAGTATAAGCAACCATTTCTATTTGAGAAATTGACCGGAAATCGCTATATTTAGAAAACTATCGCGATCCATATTATTAGCTAATTGGCTCTATCCTGTTAGAGTAGCGGCCATTTTTATTCGATGCTCCTATCTAACCCAACATCGATGGGCTTGGTCTAACCCAACATCAGTCTGTCGTAAACCCATTAATTTGATGAAGCCTCAAAGTCATCAAACCCTTTGAATTTATCGTCGTAATTTGCATCTCGTAGTTAGCTCTCAATGATGACCACGATCGTCGTCATTGGTTTTAAGTTAGGATATTAAATTGCAGGTTGGCGTTTATTGTTGTCTATGAAAACATTATTATTTGAATAATTAATTTATATTATTGTACACAACAAATAACAGTTAAGAATATAGCACTTTTAATTATTAATGTGACAGATAATTGTAAATAAACAATCTAAATACAACTGAATCTCTAACAGACATAATCGCAGTCTGCTACTGAAATTCTATTATTTTAATTTATTTAGCGCATTTTGAATAGAAAGCCTTGGATGTGGCATTTTAATGTACCTAAAGACAATTTCGTGTAGTCTTTTTTACAAAAAAAAACTTGTACAAGGTATTATATTTAAAAAATAACAATGGGAATTAAACTGTAGGTATCTGAATTTTGAAAATTTAATAATGCCGTTTTGTATAGAGCAAAAGAAAGCGATCAATTCTGTTTTCTTCATTTTTCTATAACTCGCAAATTTAGCCCAAAAATACTTTCTAAAAGTGTTTATACCGAAAAAGGTTCGATTTTATTATTGTGGCAACAGCGCATACAAAGCGAGTGAAATATAATGCAATCGAAATTAGTTAGACAGAGATAGAGAATGTGCTCGTTTTTTCAAAAATGTCATAATACGGGGTTGTATAAAAAAGAATTATATATTTTAATCCGAGAATTAGATTTATAATCTTGTAATATAGCAACGCTACACAATGTAGCGTTCATTTTATTTTAAGTTTGACGTTTGGGACTAAATATTAAAATCTGCGCACAATGATCGCACATACTCTTCTGAAGAAGTTTACTGGCGTCAGGTATATCGAGCATGTATGTAGTCACTTGTGAAACATTTTGGCTTTTACTATGTTGCTGTAATACCTCATTCATTTTAACGGGTTAGAATGTTCTGACCACGCTAATAGATATAAAAGGTATGCCGACGGGCTATCTTAGCACTCGTAGCGAACTGAGGCCACTTGTGAACGACTTTATAAGACAGAGAAAGCACATTAAGCACATTCGCACTAATTCAATTTGTTTAATCGTTTCATTGTCGATTATCGATCTATTTCATTAAAAGCTGATATTATTACAAAAATGCGTTAGTTAGCCAGGGTAACCTACGTATTAACCCTCTTAATATGCATTCTCTATCGCCGCTAGTGTTCAAGTTTTGCTTTAACTTAGAACGTCTGTTGGCATACCTTCTATATCTATTACTGTGGTCCCGACCAAATCTGTATAAATTGTTTTTGTGTACAAGAAATTTCGTAGGCACAAAATTCTTTTATGAAGTTGTTTATTAAATATAAACTTGGGAAAGCTTTTTTATATTGATTTCTGAGATTTCGGAAGCTTATATCTTGTAAATTGTCTATAGGGGAGTTTTGTGCCCATTGAACTGTTTATTCATAAAGACATCAACCACAACAGTGAAGTTCACAGCGTTGGCTGAGACGGTAATATAGAGCAGCACTTGACGTATCCCCGAAATTCGTGTGGGTGGATGTTTAGCGCTTTTATTTTTCTAACCATCAGCGGTGGTATTCTATGTTGGTGTTTAAAAAAAGCGATAAGTTTTTGACGTATAAAAGCGATAACTTTTCGATGTAGTCAAAAAAATTATATGAACTTATATTTAAACATTTTATACTTAAATTTTTTGATTTAACGGCTATTATGTTCATTTTTGGATTTCTAATTTAAAAAAAATAAGTTTGAATTGACAACTTGGCAATTGAATTAAAGTTTTTGTGAGAATATGAGAGAAACTGAGGTTATAAATTCAATTGAATTTACAAGTTTTGGCGCGGCGTTTGAAAATTATTTGTGAGAGTTTTGATCGTGGTTTTTTTAATCTAATTGTTATTGAGAAAGAGCTTGTTCTTACAGTATCAACATACGACTAAGTTTATTATATCGTTTTACCAAATACAATGGATCGGATTGTTGAATTGGATGCATGGATTGTTAATGAATTATTATCAAGATATAATAAAAACGAATTCTAAAAAATTAAGGTAGTTTGTATTTGAAAAATACAGGAAAATTATCTTATTTGATGACTGTTGAATTTAGAAAATTTGTTGTTAGAGATGTTTAGAGGCATTTTGATTTGAATTTGTACTAGGGTCTTTTAATGTTGTTATCGAATAACTATACAAGCCTAAATTTTTAATGCTGACATATTTGCAACGTTTTTTCTCAGTATCTAATGTGAAATTTTTGTAATTTGTGAGCTATAAAGCCAGTATTGTTTCCTTTCCCTTGATCTTGAAATGCTAATTCTATAACTCAAAAGAGTTACAAAGTTGTCTCCGTGTATGTTTTGCATCTATAACATAAATTTAGGAAAATATGACCCCTATTCTCGAATTTACGTCGAAGTCTTGAGATTATTCTTGAGTAACTTGAATTATCATCTTATTTAATTAACATCTAGAAGTTCAATTTGTATTTCCGATAGCCTTCATACCACTAAAAATTACAATGCTTTGTTTGAAACCATACATAAGTCGTATTTTTTAATTCCCAACTTCCAACTGAAACTCAACTAGAGTGAAACTATAGTACTGAACTTTTATAAACGATAGGGCAATGACGACTAGGGCTGGGAAAAATATCGATATATCGATAATTTTATGGATATATTGATATATCGACTAGTCGAAATGTTTTAGAAAAATATTGATATATCGATATATCGATAAAAATATCGATATATCGATAAAAATATCGATATATCGATATTTTTCCCAGCCCTAGTCGTCATTGCCCTATCGTTTATAAAAGTTCAGCACTATACCATAATTCGAAACAGTTTTCATTTCCCTTGAAATTTTTAGCAAAGTTCCACTGTTACAATATAAAAAAGACAACCACATAATTTGAAATATAAGTTGAAATCATTTAAGTTCCGGTTTAAGGATCAAAAATATTCAAAATGAACAGACAAGGATATCCTAACCTAAACTTTTCGCTTGACATTTGTGGTGAAGAAATAACATGAAACAACAGTAAAACACCAATGTCCCTAGAACGATCCTCGTTAACTACCCGCGACTTTTAAAATATAAAAGTTCGGTTTTTCTTACTTTACCGACACATATGAACACTTAATATGTATTATGTCATTATACATATAATATATATAGTTAGAGCTCTCGCAATATCTCCGCGACTATGACCGCCTACTTCAAGCTAGCATTTAACCACGTTTTATGCCGGTCTCAAACGAAATATTGTGCTAAAAATGATACACGATAAAGATCATGCAAACTTAAAAGCAGTTTAATATTTTTAGATCGATCATGTGTCCGAAGTAGATATAAAACGTGGTTAAGCGGTTGCTTGAAGTAGGCGCCCATAGTCGCGGAGATATTGCGAGAGCTCTAATACATGTATTGTTAATTATTATTAAATACACATATCATCACATCAGTGTGATGTGTGTATTTATTTAGAAAATTTATAGAAAGAAAAGAAAATTAATAATTGAGGATTTTAAAAGTCACGTGCCGGTAAAGCAAGAAAAACCGAATTTTATGTATAATGTCGACAGTGTGAAAAGCAATAAAATATTTGCTTTTGGTAATTAGACGATTTTTTAACATTTTAACATTAACGCCAACTTTGAGAGCCAATAACCTTTTAGGGATTAATTTTTGGATATAAATTTTGGCTCAAGATCTCAAGAACTCGCTTTAGTAGTTAGTCGGTGGTTTTCAGACGTTTCGTCTGAAACAAGACGCTTTGAGGAGTAATTTTAAAATGTTTGTTGCAAATGAATAAACTGCATATTTTTTATAAACGTACGAGTACCTATAGAGAGTACGGATAGTTGCCGTTGCCAAATGCAATTGGACATGTTCTCAATGGTTCTCAGCCACCAATTCAGCCACATATTTATACAATAAACCTTTAGCATTATTTTCACAGGACTTGATTTTCTGTGGTAAACTGTTACAAAAAACAGCACAAAACCTGCTTGTTATCGTTCGTAAGTACGTTTCGCAGTATTACGACCAATTACGACCGTCTACATTTTAATTTTTAGAACAAAAAGATTCGAGTAGAAATTCAAAATTTTATTTAAAAAAAATAAGTAAATAAGTAATTTTCAAATTCGAATAAATTTCTAACCTATAATGTTCTAATATTCACACAAAAACATTGATTTAATTGCCAAGTTGTCACTTCAAACTTATTTTTTTTTAATTAGGAATCCAAAAATCAACATAATAGCGGTTAAATTAAAAAATTTTTAGTTATCGCTTCTAAACACTTTCTTAACTACCCTAGACGATGCCGCGATAGCAAACCACGATAGCTTATCGCTTTTGTGACGTCAGAGGCGAAAACCCTTCCCTTTTCAAACCCCCCTTTTAAAAATTAATGTTTAATTTGCTTGTCATTGTTATTTCGTCCAATAAAATGCGTTAAAGATAACCCACGTGACAGCGAGTAGCAACGTCGAATAAATATTCGACGTAAATCTTATCGAATTTTTCCTTATCGCCGTGTTTACGAACACCAACATAGAATAGCACCGCAGGACTAGTCGAAAAAGTCTCGAGATACTCTATAGTCTGTCTCTTTCTATATTATTTACAGATCGTCCATTTAATTATTTCAATGAGCTTTTAGCTTTTCATTTGAAAATTATATTTCGTTATTAATATTTGATAATTAACGTGTGTGGTCATCGCAAAGCCAAAGAACTTCAGTGGTATACTACGGCTCGACTACGGCTCTTAATTTTCGTGTGGGTAAACTTTCCGTTAGTTTTAATTAGCTACTAAAGGAGTGTTTAGGTGATAAGTGAGCTATCGTTTATAGAATGATATCATCAAACGCATACCGAAAACCTTCAATTAATTCAAGTTATACTTTTCTAGCGTATATTTTATGTGAAGTGCTTTTGAAGTTTGTAAATTTGTTATAAATATGCTAAAAACTGTATGCGAAATCTAAACAAAGTATGAAAAAAAAGCAAACAAACGAAATTGTGTAAAAAAGTAATTCTTTTTGAAATATTATTTGTACGTTCGATTTTCCATCCAATTGGGGTAATCGAAAGTCCAGTTTATGCAAAAATAGCACTTATAAACCTATAATAACCGTCAAGTTGATTGTTTCCGGCAAGCGAAATTACTATTTCCGTTTTTGAAGTAAATTTCCAACCTTCTAGGACTTGGTTTCCTTTTTAACTATTTTGATGCCCTCTCTTGGTTCGAAATTTTACATTAAGAAATGTTGCTACAAAGTGGCGAGTATTAACGTTGAAAGAGTAAAATGATTTGTGGCGGAAAATGGGAAATATGCAAGCGTTTCCGGCGTTTCGGGACCTACTGTTACTGTTACCTGAAAATTTAATTGTGCCTAAACAAAACGTAATGGATGTACAATTGTGATGATAATTGAACGTGACGCAAAAATGTAATTTGTCTTCATTACAATTCCGTGACATTTTCCGTATGTGTTTTCTACCGGATGTTTTTCCAAAATATCCTATAATTAAAATTTTGCGAAAGCTTATAGTTAGTTTATAAATACGCATTTTGTTAAATAAATGAAACTCGCTAGTGCGTGAAGATGTAAATATAAAAGTGGAAATTTTTTTCCCTAGCAAGGCGAAGATTGATTTCCACCTACAAAGTTGGCGTTTTATTTGATTTAAATTTTCCGTTTTTCTGACAAATATTTTGATATATTGGTTGATATGTTTAAAAAGAAAGTTTGTTGAAATTATTATTCTATTAAAGGCGGCGCCGTTGTATTTTTTTCAAAGAAAAATGAATGCTTCACAGATAAGCTCTCTGAAGTTTATTTTCTTCTATTTGAAGTCAAATTTTCACTCGAGAAAATATATGGAAGATGATAAATTTGAAGTAACAACTGCTTTATTTTCTTGTATTTGAATGTTGCTCTAAGTGTCTATTCATTGAACATTTTCTAGTTGTTTTTCTTTACTGCTTGCCAGATAGTGAAGCTTAAAGTTTTGTATTCATACTAAAAATTTAACTTTCTTTCTTTATATAAAATCTTTCAAAAGTAGAGCACTTCTTTCTTGCAATTTACCTTAGTTGCTCTGTTTCATTATTTTTATTTCTGAAATGTACAATAAACACAGTTTTTATCTAGACGCGATAACGTAGTTTTTTAGTGCCCACTTAAAGATCATTACATGAATTTGATTGGTTCAATCGGTTGATAAGTGCAAAATTTTAAATTGAAGTGGTGGAAATGAGGGCTCAACAAAACGAAATTTATGTTAGTATTTGAGAACTTCCTATAATTAAAGAGTTTGCTTTTGCAATTTTGCTGTTGGATTGTACATTTTATCTAAACTCTGTATTTATAGACAGATCTCAAGCACTTGCTCGAACTCAAGACTGAGACGAGGCCGGTTGCTATTGGTTTCTATTGTATTATACAATGAAAACCAATAGCAACCGGCCTCGTCTCAGTCTTGAGTACGAGCAAGTGCTTGAGATCTGTCTATAAATACGGGCATTAGAGTCCTTTACATCTTAACTTACAAGAAGTTTTTCGGATTGAATTTTTCTCGGAGATTGTTCAAGTTTTACATACTCCATGACAGTGACTCACTGATCTTACAATTCTAACACTTTCGAATTTAGTAATTAAAAACTCAGAGATTTCGCTTTTCTTCTGAGATTTTTCTAGTTTTACATTCTCTATGACAACGGTTCAGTGCTCATCACATTTTGACCTAAGCGATTATAGGATCTGACATTCCACATTTCCTCTAAGATTGTTTCAGTTTTATAAACTCCATGACACTAGCTCAGAGAGTTTCATATTTATATTAACTTGTAAGAAGTTTTTGGGATTGAATTTTTCTCAGGTATTGTATAAGTTACAGATGCTTCATGACAGTGACTCAGTGCTCTTCACATTTTGACATACGCGAATTTTTTAATTAGAAGGCAAGAGATTCCACTTTTCCTCTAAAATTGTTCCAGTTTTATAAACTCCATTGTACTGGTTCAGGGCGCTTCACAATTTAACTTGTAAGAAGTTTTTTGGTACTATCGAATTTTTCTCAAGTATTGTATAAGTTACAGATGTTTCATGACAGTGACTCAGTGCTCTTGACATTTAGACGTATTTGTATTTTTCAATTAGAGGTTCTGAGATTTCACTTTTCCTCAAAGATTGTACCAGTTTTATAAACTCCATGACTTGTATTCTACAAGTATCTGCAAGAATTGATACGCAATTCAGCCCTTAACGTTTACCCCGTTTTACTTGACGTAAAAATTTTGATTCTCCAAATAAAAAGTTTTTCCCTTTTTCACGTTTTCATGTTTTTTTAATTTCGGGAAAACATTGAAAAAAAAAGATGTTTCTGAATAAAGAAATAATATTGATAAATGAGTGTGAATAAACATTTTTGAATAAAAAAAGAAGTAATAACCCAAGAGCTCAAAAGAAAAGCAGGCCTATTGGGCAATAACATTAAAGACGGCAAAGGAAAATTATCTCTGAATATTGCAAGAAGGACTTGGTAGCATTATAACATAACGTAACTTTACGAACTACTTACGCCAAAGGTTTGTTAATAAATAATGAAATTTTTATTTATCGAATAGACATATTTTTTGGATTTGAAGCAATCGATACACATATTAAATACTTTCCTTCAACAAGTGGGTCTACGGAGCCCAGATTTTTGAGAATTTATATACGAGAACACGCAAACGATCAACAGTTGTCTACTTTTTCTTCGGTTGAATTGTAGACTGTGACTTATGTGCAATAGGATAGTCAGACTGTGTCAGCACTGTCAACAGACATAGAGACGTCGGCAGTGCCCTCTAACACCATGTTCTATCGGTTGGTTGCGTTACTCCCCGAAGTTTTAGACACTCTAGAAAAGAAGTCGTGTGTGCGTACTCTTAGACCTACCTGATAGTCATACACATTTCGAACGGCTGATTGTTATTCAAGTTGGTCACCAACTTTCAGTCGGTCACCGACAGTCGGTAGTGTGCGTTTACTCTAACGTTCTACTCCATCTCCTTTGACTTTTATAGTTAAACAAATTAAGAAGACAATCTTTTCTATCGAGGTAATCGTTTTCCTTGTAAGAAAGAATCCTATAATAAAGCTCTGATAAAAGGTCTTGTAGGATTCTTTTTGAAAAGCTACGTAGCTAATATGTACACAGGTGACTAAAGTGCACTCAGGTGTTTCTCATGTAACACAATAATTACGAGCTTCTTTTCTTTATTTAATGGCAATAATTCAAGAGCAATTTATTTTTTTATTAAACATTAATTCGGGAAAGTTAATTAAATGCTAGGAAAATTTATTTTGAGAAATATTAATGGGAAGTCGAATTTAGTAGGTAGGTACGGTAAAAGCGCGAGGTCTCGTTAAATACATTTTGAAACAGTAAACAGAAATATCTCCTTTGCTTTTAATGTTTGATTACGTTCTAAGATACAAACCGAGATTGTAAGCTACCTCTACAACCTAAATATTTCTAAAAGTATTGATCGCGCGGTGCGTATATTTATGATAGATCAGGAGGTTAATGTGGCACATCCTCCCAAATTTAATAGAAGCTTGATTGCACAGTCGTTACATTTATCAAACAATTATGTTACAATTAATTGTTAAATGATGCATATTCATAGTCCATTGTTTCTATAGTTACAAATGAAGTTGTAATTAACGTTTATGCTTTGTTATTCACTATATTAATATTTCATACGGTATTTTATGCATTATTAAAAAGCTATTCGTGTGCATGTTGAGTTGTTGCCAATGTAACTAACATAAGCGTCATTATTGCGTACGATTTCATACGATGCAGTTAGATTATTTGTCTTTATCAATCCATTAATAAAGCTTGAAGCTGCCACGCAGACATATTTTAAACTGTTGCGATTTCGAATATAGTTTATGCAAGTGTCAATTCTGTTAAATGAATTAACAATGCATTTATAGTGCCTGAAAGCATATCCATTAGTTGCTCGTTTAAATATTTTAAAGTAGCCAGGTTATAATACTACTACCTTGAGTGCAGTAATGGTGAAATATGGTCAGCTTTAAACATAACTAATTTAACTACCAAACTAAACGTATTAAGGTTGTAACCTATATAAAAAGTCGTTTATGTACAAGCTTTGTTGCGCAAATTAAGCTTTACCTACTCAAATAACTAAGGATATAAATTCAAGCTTTCCCTAGTCGAAATAAACTAAAGTTTTGAGCCAACGAAAATTGATATATAACATTTCACTTTAATCGCTATTAAAATCGAAACATTGGATCGGAATCGAATTCGATCCTCATCAAGCGAGGTCCTAACGAAATTAATCGATTTGTCATAATTTCACTCCTTGTAACACACTAGAGAGGGGAAAAAGTTCATTTTATGGTGTCTCATTTTAACCCAACAACGTGAAGCTGTGCTAAACCTTACCTTATTGTTTTTTTCTAAGTAGAAAATTGTCTTCAGCTTACGAGTTTTAAATCATCCATGGATCACAGGTTCATGTTGAACCGTTTGAAGTAGAGGAGGAATTAACATTATTGATTGTCTACGCTATTAAATATTTATTGTATCAGTTAATGGAAATTTAATCCACTATTAGTTCTACACTCAGGATTGCAATTTGTAATATTTAACGTTTTCTGAAAAATCATAACCGCTATAAAACTCGTTAACGATGACGTTAAATGTAACGATCGATATTACGACTTATATTTGATTGTGATGTTAAAAAAAATAAGTTAAGGTTTTCCAGGGTTTTCCATACATGATTGGAATTTTTAGTGCGTTCTAATGTATACAGAGTGATTCCAAAGAAGAAAATCTAATGGGTTTAGGTCGGATGACCGTGGTGACTACTCTACCTATAGGAGCTCTCTTAATCCATCCATATGTAAGGAAAGGTTTTATTTAAATGACTATAAACGTTTTTAAATGTTCTTACCAAATAATAGGTGATAAAAATTTTCAACAAAAACCTGCATTTGCATGGTTCTTTAGTCAGAATCTCCTCATAGAACTCTTTTCTTCTGACGACTTCAATCTGAATTAACTTATGTATCTACTAAATGGGGATGAAATTTGTAATTAGTTTCTTCGAAATTTGTAATCAGCGTCTTCTTACACTTTACAGATATGTTGTTAAAATAATATCTTAAAGCCAACTTGGTGATAAACGTCTGTGGTTGCGCTTGTGAACATCAGAAGAACATTTTGGGATGTCCCGTGATTTTTCAGCAATTAATGACCAAGCTCGAGATTGTGGATTTTAGGAACATTAAATTAAAGAGAAGCATCGTTAAGCAGTTGCACTAACACCTACCATGATCAATAAAGGGTTTCATCTAAATTGTACCACTTTCGAATGGAAATTAAACGTTGAAAAATAATAAATCTCAATACCTAAGTATAGGCGACACTGACAAATTTAAAGCTCTGTATTAATATTTTATAATTTATTGAAGTGCTTCATCTTTCTTATATTTCTAGTATTAAGAATTTATCATTTCCCTTTAATAACAGTACCCTCTCGCAGTACCCATAAAAGTATACCTATAGTCCTCTAAATATATACCTGGTTGTAATTGACAAGTGATATTATTATCGTAATGGATACAGTGGGTATATCATCTAAAACAATCCACTTTTAATTTAGCCTTTATCTGACATGTTACACGCTGTTTAGATTTAACATTTTAAAATTGGCAGTAGTGGGGGAAGCACAGGCGTGCAATATTTAAAATTTTTCACGTTTCTACGATGCCTGGATTATAAAATCTAGAAGGTGGAACAATTGCGATAGGACACACTGTATACTGTATTGATAAACTCAACATTTATTATTTCAAAATACCACTCGTTCTACGGATTATTCATGTTCTGAAATAATGCATGTTTTATGTTCAATGCATTATTTTTTTTTATTTCTAAATTCACACAAATTTTAATTACATACAGGCTAGGCTTATAACGCTTGCAGCAATAAGTGTACACAGGATATTCGAACAACTTTTATATTAGTGTTAACATAAATGTTTTTTATTGTTTATTCTGAAGTATTTTTGTCCCTTTCTATAGTTTGAAAAAAAAATAGCGCGTAAAAAATCAAACCCCTAACTTTTAGGCTGCATCTCCACTACGCCGATCGACAATCTCCCTTGTTAAAATTACTCGGCGTTGTCGAAATCCATGGTTAACTAACACCACAGAAGAGGGAGCTCATCTCATCAGTCTGGTAATGGTCCTAAGTTCACAATACATCTTGGTGTGAAATGAAGAAGACTGCTATTAGTCATTTCCAGTTGGGCCTTGATGGGACAGGTCGGCCAGATGTCTTCATTTGGCACAGAGTAAATGCAGCTTCACGTATCGCTACTTTAAGACTAGTAACATTGTGTTGTACTCAGGGGTCGATTCACTTCTGAGGCTTACAAAACTGCAACCAGTGTTGATCTTTTGTTCATAACCCTACTTGTATTTATGTTCTCAGGAATTCAATTTTGCCAGCGAAGCACAGAATGTCCCTGAGAAGTTTGCTTTTCACTTCTTCAGTCAGTTGAGCCCGCTTTAAGTGTTTCAGCCTAAGCCAATGCATCGCAATTGTAGAGAATGTGTTTGGCGGATTCCATCTCCGATTCACAGAGTCTACAAATGTCACTATCCTCCATTCCCAGTTTCTTGAGGTGATAGCTCACTTGGCAGTGTCCAGCAAACAGACTCGCGATGAGTCTGACTTCGTTCTTTGATAATAGAAAAAGAATTTTAGCATTCGTGATGGAATCCTCAATGAATTTTTTCGACTCTTTGTCCTGGTGCGTTGTTCCAGTGAGAATGTTTATTCTCAGTTTCCTATTTTTGGATCTCTTCCCTTCGATGTGTTCTAGATAGTCCACAGAATAGTTCAGATCCGATCGGGAGGGCTTTTGAGTCTCTTCTAGCTAATTCATCAGGTATTTCGTTTCCTTCAATTTCCTTGTGACCTGTCATCCAATGAAGGGCAACATTGTTGTCCCTTGCCAGAGTTTTGAGCTTGGCTGTCAGACATTATGTAGACTTTTTTGCTCTTTAAATTCCTTTGTAGGCATTCTTGGGCACATAGACATATTGAAAGAGTTTCAGCTTGATAATTGTGGGGTAGGCTATTGATGCCCTATATTTTGCAGCTTTGAGCCATATATGTCCTGCTGCTGTAACAAAGTATTAACTAACCCAAGTAACAGTTTAGGTTAGTCGCTCGACGCCGCCGCAAGTGTGTCGTGGGCTTTTAAAAGTCTTTCCACCCTTACAGTGGAAACTCTTCTTATTTTTTACTAATCATTTTTGAACGTTCCTAAGGGCCCTATTTTCTTGCTTGTAAACTATGCAATTTCTCTCAGGTTCGTTGATTCTGGAAAAAATTATTAAACATCATTAAATATTTACTACTCGTGATTACAAACCGCGATTTTAATTAATACCAAAAAAAAATGAGTTCAAATTTATGTATGGATCGCTAAATTTGAAACAATGTTATTTTGACAAATAATAAAACAAGAATTTCATTTATCTAACGTTGCATAGGTATATGATACGCTCCTCGTGGCAAATAATTACAAATCAATATACAAAGCTACTAACGCTCGGTTAGTGAAATCTACATGCAAACATTTGCAAATGCATAACTTGTGGGATCAAAACACATGACGGGGATTTATTTTAAAATAATAATTTTCGCTTATGATTTCGATGCTTAATGTATTGTAAAAATAAAAATTTATTACATTCTATTTTCCAAATTGAATTTACATATTATAGGTTAGGTACGTGCGCTATTATTTACGAAAATATTGGTTCGAATTTCAGATTACGTTTCGTTGTGGATGGAGTGTGTGATACGCTTTTCAAGTAACGAATCGAATGTCTTACCGAGAGCAAGTCGGGTAAATATCACTTTTGGTCGAACGATTGACTTCAAAGCTTAATCAGTGATGGGGTCGATATTTCAGATTCCTCTCGATTCAAGCCGATTTGTTAATTAACGACGAAAATGTATTTCTTAAAACGTTTTTCGAGTTACAATGCAATTTTCTTAATCCGATTAATTGGAATTTTACATCCATTAGCAGTTAATTAAAGTTATGGCTATACGTAATAGGGAATCTAATCCTAGTTATTTGCTCATTTTGAATCTCGTTTAGATTAGAAATTGAATACACGAGACCTCACGTTGCAAAGATACACAATATGATGGAGGTGCTGCGCGCATCGATTTTAATTTGAGAGACGTGTGTTGTGTAATTTTAGTTTTTTGAAGTTGCGCTCTTGATCCTTCAATTATCCATATAGGTACCTGTAATAACTTATGAAACTTTGTTATTATATCAAACTGTTTGTTATCCTGAGGAAATTTAGAGCACGCCTGTGAAACGGAAATAGAATCGTACAAATCAAGGTAAATCCTTGTTAAAGGCACCTCTAGGACTGTGTATACTATGTGAACCGAAACCACCAACTCCAAAAGCTATGTTAACTTACCGTCTCAAATCCTATACAGTTCCTTTTGCATATACTCACTTAAATATTTACTTTCAGAAAGTTACCAGGACTTAAAATAATCCGATGGGAGCAAAACAAAATAATCGTCGTTTAATCCCCGCAGGTGTATCATAAAATATGAAGTTACTTGTAGACGTAAGTTATGTTATAACGTCTCTCTGTTTAATTTACATTAATTATATTCTTCGTATTTACCTACCTATACTATGTCTACTATTTTTTGATGTTGTCATTTTCTATATTTTCGTTTATATTTTCAGCTTTTATCCTATAATAGTCCACCACAAAAATGTTATGTAACCTACCTGTACTATGTTGTATCTCGATGTATTTCAAATTATATTTTGTTCAGAAAGCAAATTAAGAAGGTGGAAATTAAATAAAACTTGAAAAAGGCTAAAAAACAGCTAAGAGCAACGGTGAAAACCGCACTTTTTAGCACGAATATTATTTCGAAATTTGTGACGTCACACTGCCGTAAGCAACTTTTTTTAATTCTATTGTAAGGCAGTAATTAAATTAAATTTAAGAAAGTCCCTGATGTGACGTAATCAGTTTTCATGCCGCGTCATTTGACGTCACTGTAACTCCTCCTATTTGTTGACCACAATTGACCATCATTTGTTGATGAGTTGCCTAGTGATATAATTTTCGTACAATAATTTATAAGCTGCTATTGGACCGATAGCCTAGATGGCGCTGTGACGTCATGAACTTTTCATTGAAAGCTTTATACGGGGTGTTCATTGTTATTTGTTCATCATTATTATCTTTAGAACTATAAAAGCTATGAGATTGGTTATATTGGCCAACAATTACTATTTTATAAGAGAATCAATGAAAGAAGCAATTTTTAATTTTGCCCAGTGGTTCTCAAAATACACCAAGAGCTTTATTGTACTAAATAATAAAGAAGGCAAAATAAATGGAAAGATTGGAAAATAATTATAGATTAACGCCTTTAGTAATAGTTTTTTGCATATAAAATGGTGGACATTTTTGGACACTAAATTTCCAAAAGTCCCCAATTACTTTTCCCATCAGACCTTCACAATAGAACGCATCCAATCTGTGCAACATTATACTATATTGTTATGGCTTATTTAAGTCTTAAAAAGTCTTATTGTTTGTATATTTTTAAAATCTTTAAATGTTTTTCACTTAAAAAATGCAAATGATTAAAAAGCACAAATAAGTATAATAAAGCTTGATTTTTACCTCTTTTTTAATCACTAAAAAACTGCAACCAAATCTGTTAGTTACTTTTGTATATTCTTGCCTATTGTATGAAACTTTTTTCTTATACACATTTTACTACTTTTAATATAATTTAAACATTCTTTTAATTTTCTTTTCTTTCTTTTTAGGGGATTGAATGTACTTAGACGACTAAAGGTGAGTCCTTTTTTAATTTTATTTTTAATCTCGATTTGCATGCTTTTAACACTTTTCTGCGCGCTGTGTGTGTATATATCTTGGAGCTCTTTGCCAATCTAAGCTCATGTTGTGTGCTTCGAGTTTAGTTTTAGTTGTTGCCTTTACTTTAGACCGTTTGTTTTAATGGTATTATATAATTTAATCTGATTGCGGCTAGACATGCGAACTTGTTCTTTAGACTTAACAAGAAAATGTTACATTCTTACCTTAAAAAGTGTTTTATGAAAATTATTTTGTCTTCAAGTCACATTAAGTTTTGGAAAAAAAAGAGAGATCAAAATCAAATTACAAGTAGTTTATTTGTAAAATTAAATTAATTAGTTCCGTATGAGAACTTTGAGTGACTAGGAACAAATTAAATTTTCTCTAGTAATAATTTTAAACTACTGTGTAAGTATACGGTAAAGGATTGATGAGTAATTTAGGTCTTGCATTATTAAATGGCCGAATTTTTTCAATTTTAAAAGTGGACTTGGCATTTTTCTTCGTAATGCACATAATTAAAATGCACATAAGCCACCCAAAATGGACCAACTCTTGCAACAGAGATAAATCAGTTTACTGAAAAGAACCGAAGAAAACCTAAGCGTCTTATCTTTGCTTTGTCGTCTTTTACCAATTTCTCCATCTACTTACAAATTACAATTAACTAATGTTATTTTAATTTAACTTAAAGCGAGTTGACTTTGTAATAAATGCTCTAAATTGAAGCAGATTGCCTATGAAGTAATTATAGACGATCCAATTTCACATGTCAAATCGAAGGTTATGGCTGAATCGTGACGCTTTTAATCGAATCACGATGTTAATTTCAAGTTTTAAATTACCGAAAGAATTTTTGGGACATATTCGGGACAAATTGAGACATTTGTTGACAAATGAAAAGTAGGTAATTGAAGTCGGTTTTGTTATTTATTTATTTATTTACGTTACATTCAAATACAATGATTAAAAAGTACAGGAAATGTACATCAGAAGGGGGATACCCGGTTGCAGGAAACGAAAAGAAGATAATAAAGATATCGAAAGAAGCAAGCAAAACCTTGTAGAACATGTAATATAACGAACGTTTCAAATTAACAACTATCATTTTTGTAATTTCGAGTTCAGACTGTGAGTTAATGCGATAACTAATTGACAGAAGATTAAAAGTGACAGATTATAGTTGTGCGACCGTCAACTTATTTGTGGAATAATTTCATAGCGTTCTGAATTCATTGAAGCTTTCATGTCTTGTTCAACCATAAAGTAGAGGACAGTGGAGAAAACGAACTCATCTTTTATAATGAGCTCTTTGATCAGAGAAAATCTGCATTTTGACGCTGGAAGCTATAAAAGTTAAAAAAACTCTATCTATTTAAGTTTATTTAATTTCATAAAAGAAACTAATTATTACTAATTAGAAGCTAATAGTGGACGGATCTTTATTACAATTTTTTTTTAATTTAAACGTAAGCTGAAAGAAAAAAAGCTGGTAGAAAAATTAATTTGGGTGCAATCTTCGTGTCTGAAAATATAACGTTTAATATTGCCGCGACAAAATGAAATTTAAATATTTAACTAAAATTATAATCTGTTGAGTAGTGTTTGCGTTACGGCACTCAATTTAGTTTAATAAAAAATTTACGGCAACTCAAATAGTGAGAGGGAAAACTTGACTAAAAATTTAAATCTGTGTAAAGTAATTTTAGTAATCACTTTGTATATACCGATAGGTTTTAAAAATTATTCTCGAGTCAATTATTTTAGTTTCTTAAATTCCCTTTTCAAATTGCGAACCAAAAACAACAATCAATAGTTTGAAAAAGCTAATTTTTGAAACTGTAAATTATTGAAAGTTATTTTTCCCAAAGCTAACGTTGGGTAAAAAAATGAGACTATTTTATAAAGCATCTTTTAGAGCGTGGCGTGGTCGGGCGTATAGAAAATATCGCCTGTATTTCGTTAGCTATTCAAATCAAGATGTTTATAGATCGAATAGACTTATGACGGAAACATTTTAGAAAATATAGAAGTTAAGAAAATTATACTATAGCCTGCATAACACATTTCGCATGTAAAGAGCTTCCGAACAAGATAAAGCCTCCCCAAACGACGATCTGTCTGCGTCGTGCCAACTTTTCACTTGGAGTCTTTACAATGTCTTGGGGTATATGATGCTAAAACACTCATGAATAATGCATCAAATACAATATGCAACTAGTGGTCATTTTAGGGGAAGGTAGATACAACTTGGGGTGGATATATAAACCCTTTACAGCAATGTTGCGGTTTTGATGGTCAACTGTGTATACGCCCTAAAACATAATAATGAAGATAGTGCTTCCGTTTCGTATTTATTTAACTTTACCTTTTACGAAACAAAATTTAATTTTTAAACTAAAACAACATACCAAAAGTCCACTCTACTTGGACAATTTATTATTCTTAATTGAGTATTTATATACAATCTATCAATTACGTTGAGTAATATGACTTGATTAAATTAAAAGTGAGTCAAACCGTGAGTGTAAACCGAGAAGTTGATATATTAGGGAAAATTTGTGTTAGTTCATATAATTGTCGATAGGTGGCAAGTTTTGGTTTTGGCAGTATAAAAGTTTGTTATGAGTGGTTTATTGCGAAAGAAAAAAGAGAAGAAAATCGATTTAATCAACAAAGCATAAATCAGAAAATAAGAAAAGTATTATTAGGGTGCGAATAAAAAATTAACACAGTAAAAAGAACCGTTGTACGCCGTATTTAATCAAGACAAATAATCAAAAGTAAAAGTGAGCAACAAAAGAACGTGCCACAATAAAGACATGTAGTAACAACTTGAGAACAAGAAAAAGCTTTCTGGCCACTGCCAATTTGGAGAGTGTAGAGGGTCAAATGACGGCAACAGAGCGCGTGAATTTCAGCAATACGCTCAACGCTACCAACTTACTAATAATTAAACATCCGCTACATTTATTATGTATTGCCAACCTCACGGCCATATACGCCTGGCTTATTATTCATACCAACATTATTACTGTTGTAAATAATTAAGTAAGCCAAATCCTTCCTTTTCTTGTGCACCCCGATTCACGGACTAAAATTCCATGAATGCGATTCCGGCGCTATTCGCATTATTACCGGGAAGTTACTTACAAATTTTCACTATTCCTTTTTAAATGTATACACGTCGCTTATTATTCAAAAATGGCTTACACCGTTATACGATGCAGCCTTCAAATTGCAATCTTCTTTTATATAAAAACAACATAAAGCAGTTAAAAATTAATAGCCTATAATAATTAAAGCGAAGGTACGAAATTAAGACATAAATTAAAAAGTAAGCCCTAACATTTTGGATTACTTTAACCGCGAATTGTTAATTGTAATAAGCTTTCGTCGAGATTATAACTTTGGTTGGAAATTAACTTTTTATGTATATTGCCAAGATGAGCTTTGAATCGTAAATTAACAAAATAACAACGACTTGATGATTAGAATTTAGTTTGTGTGCAATAGCGAAATTATGTATTCCGGATTATATGGCGAAAGACTGGACAAAGTTGCTAAAAGCCGACGACACGTTCATAGATTTGAGACAATAAAGGAAGGAAGTAACGTGTCTTCTGTCGTGCTTTGTCCGAAAGTATCACTTTGATGTTAGTGATACGTAACTATACTGACGGCTGTGATAGCCACCCTTGAAGTCTGTAAAACATTATTGTTACACGCGTTTTTATATGATTCCAAACGTGACGTAGGAGGTGTTATAAGAAATATGGCGAACGAGTTCCAATTTTCTACTTAACCATGAAACTAAAATACGACGATGTTAAGCAAGTTATCAGAAAAGTTGTGCTGCTTATAATTCCTGAAAAATGATGTAAATGGCCCAAAAGTGATTTATCAAAAAATGGCCGTTTTGTGACTTCAATACGTCACATGGAGCATCCTACTGAAAACGAATCCATGTGGCGGGTTCATAAGTTCTCTCCACTTCTAAAAAACTACAAAACACAATTTTCAGGAGATAAACTGAAGGCAACAATTTTCTGAGGTGCTGAAGTAGTCTTGTATAAATGCAAGTGTAGCGGGGTAGGCAACACTTGAATAATTAATAAAGCACTTATAGGCACTCTAGGAACTTAAAATTGGATACTCCCTAAAGACTAGAAAAGTCTGAATTTCTTCAAAACTGTTCTATACCGTTATTTACAATGTACCAAACTCTGTCCACCGAACAGATGCAGCTTAACTACTCCCCACAAATCTCTGTCAAATAAGGTTGATGCATTTCAATTCTTGTGTGTGTTGTAAATCGGCTTTTCAAACTCGACCAGTAGAAAACTTCTATTCGAATATCGCGTGCTTTTTATGGGAGTGGCTTAGCTGCATCTATTCGATGGACAGATATTAGATGAATAGGTACTGCTGCTTGCAAGTACCTGGCCTTAATGACCGCATCTAAGCATTTTCTTTGACTATCCCATATTTGTCTGACTTGGCTCCACGTGACTTCTGACACTTTTCAGAAATAAAAATGTGCGCAATGCCATCACAAAACATCACGCAATGCCAAAATTATTTGAAAAAAGGCACAAAAAATGTTTCAGGTGCTCTCGAGCACCGTATTATCGATTCTTGTTCCAAACTTTCTTTCAGACGACGTAGGTTAGAGCTGAATCTTGTCTGAAATGAGAGGAGGGGTCTCTTAAATTAACTGCACTCGGTCTTACTTAAATTATCAGTCGTTGAAGAGGGTCCTCGTGTCAGCACCAGCGCGTGTCAAACCACTGCAGTTTGAAGGTAGGGTAATTGGGATTAATATTATGGTTATTAAATTTTTCGAAAGTGTCTTAATTTTGAGTAGTAGCGTAGTAGTGAAGTACAGGCCAACTAATTCCATTTGTTTTGAGTTCTTGAACTTGACTGCAAAATAAAGACATTTAAGTAATCTATTTACTTAGATAATGATCGATAAGAGACATTACTTAATTATAAAATAAATAGGTCGAAAAGTTTTCCAAGTGCAACGTTTTAAAAATCGTGTAAAAATTCCGAATTTCATTAATTTTTCCATTAATCATTTTATTACAGAAGCAATTTCACAACAGTTTCAACTTTTAGTGTAAAACTTCACGGTTTAACGCGGTACATTTCTTATCACGATGTGATCATAAAGTGCGTTTACAGTTTTAGATATATATAAAAATAACATAAGTCAACTTTTACACTAACTTGCGTTAAATTACTTATAAAAAATGTATAACTCCACCGCCTATAAATAGAAATCTTTGACTTTAATACTTGATGAAACAATTTAAAAGCTTTGGTGGTGGTGGTGGTTGATAGTAAAATTAGAGATAAGTTTGAAAATTTAAAATATAATTAATTGTAATTAATCTTTCTAGTAAAGGTCTTCTCACGTTACGATCTGTACTAACGCCCTCTATAATGTTGACGTATCAAATTAAAGCTTCATCGGTCTTTAAAAGTTTCGGTAAATTACATTTTTGAAATTAATTACACTATGGTTCTGGTACTATTTATCAAAGTTGAAAAGAAGGTTTTTTGTGTACTTCACAGTATATTGGAGCTTTTTTTATTCTTTGTTTCTAAACTCAAATAGCTCAATATGGTTACTTTTAGAAATGTGTAGATCTAGGTATTTAGTGTTACTATTCCATTCAGAAATTCATCAATTTTCGTTTAAAAATTAATGTTCATTTACTATTGACTACAACACATGTTTCTATTACCGTGTTCTTTCAGGCTTTCATTTTTATGAATTCGTCTCAGTTTTAGAGCTTCTATTTTTGCCTTTGTTTAATGCCTTTGAATTTGTTCATTCAAAAGATTTTGACGTACTAAATTTAGGCTTCATTGTGTGAAAATTCGATATTAAAATTTGTCGTACTGGTACTGTATTGACACCATAATTATATACAGGGTGTCTAATGGGGTCTTTTTAATGTGAGTGGTCACTTAGAGGCCCAGTCGTATTTAATTCATTCACTATCAGTCGAGACTTGATTCAGGATTAACTCGACTATGCGATTGGTTGCTCCAGGTTGGTACAGTGCAATTTAACTACAGATCTAGATGATTCCGAGGTTATCTTGTTTTATACAACTAGACCTTGGTCGTTCCGAAAAACTGCAGTTTTGTGCTCAGTTGGAATATCAAAAATGACCCATTGACGGGACTTTGAAAAAATGATTTATGATTTTTCATTCTTTCATCACAATGAAAATTTGTTAAAATATTTTTCACAAGTTAATGAAACATCATGAAACATCTCGAGCGCAATTAATTCTCAAAATAAATAACAGAACGTTTCAAAATAATACTTAACATAAATATCTATTTATACATTTGGTTGGATGCGGAACTCTCTTTTCAAATGTTGATATATTAAACTTAGATTAAAATACAAAAACCAGATGCCTAATACAATTTATATAATAAAAAAATTACTTTTATACAAACATATTGTATTTGATTTCATTTTTATGTACCGATGCTAAAACACCGCCACCAAGATGGTTGTGTAGGTGTTTAGCTACTTCAATACCTAATTTTTAGATCGCTCACATTAATTTTGAGCTGTCTGATGTAAAATATACAACTTGAGTGGTCCGAAATAATTTACTGATCGTTTCAAGATTTTTTGAAACCGTTCAGAACGTGCTTTAGTGTGTGTTTTAGTTGGATCCGGGTCCGAGCGTTTTTCCGCACGGCCGTGCAACAGAGAGAAATAAACCTAGCAAACTAGATGCGAGAGAGTGGTTGCACTGCAGACGGTCTCATTACATCTTCACGTAATCCCATCGAAACAAAGGTTTGTTTCTTTCTGGTGGGGAAAAACGCCCGGACCCGGGTCCAATGGAAACACACACTTAGAAGAAACTCTGTATTACGAAGATTTTAATTGGAGTGGGGGGGATGCCATATAGCAGTCGATATACCAGTTGTTATTAGCTTACGCGTTCCCTAAATATGTGTGATTACAATAAGGGCCTAAGATCCTAGACTGGAGTCTCGAAGGGCTCAGGCGCGTTCTACGGGGTTTATAAAGACCCTTAAAAATTTCTCATACGAGGGCTCACTTTATAGTGTCACGACTGGTTTCGTGACTCCTGAGGGACTCTCAGGTTGTACCAGAATAATTGGGGGTTTATAGGCCCGGCGCCTCCACCATATGTCACGACTGGTTTCGTGACTGGGGGACTCTAAGGTTGTAACAGAATAATTGGGGGTTTATAAATATACGCCAAGAGTTCCAATAAAATACATGTTTTTTACAATCATCAATTCTTACTCATTCTGCTGTTATCACACTTTACACTTACTTACGAGTTAAATTCGCGCCTCCCTTACGATCGGTCGTTGTCTATGGCTCCTCGCCCTCTCTATCCCAACTGATCGTCCAACTGTAAACTTAGCCAGTCAGCAACTAACTCTCGTGTCCTCATTCTAGCCTTTTTATTAATTCTTAACTTTCTATTTATAACTGTCGTAAATGCTGTCTTGTGCATACTTTTTGATTTCCTTGTTGTGAACTTGCAACAGCTCAACTACTGTTCTAATTATTGCAATGTTTGTTACGTACTTCCTATTACCTAATTATTAAACAGCACATACTTTTCTATGTGTGACAATAGAAACCTAGGCAGAACCAAAGACCATACACTGAGAGACTACCGAAACCAATGTTAAAAAATGTTAAAGGCTTTTAAGGTCAAAATCGCTTAAAATCCGTCCAAGGGTAAACTTGTTTTATTCCTTTCTTCGTTGTTCCCGCCTCGAGAAGCATCTTCACTGAAATATGCCTGAAGTGAGTAGCGACCTCTTCTTTAGCAGGGATTTTTGATCACATTCGACCCATAAGGTATGACAGTCTCTTATAGCCCGTCTCACACGCCTGCACTGGCCAAACCGGAGAGCGTGGACACCGTTCGGGCGGCCTACACAGGCGAAACTGGAGCGTGTGGAGATCGCTCAAGCCACCTGCACAGTCCAAACCAAAAGACAAGGTCTGTGTGTGTGAACGAGTCTTTACTGTTGGCAGAACTAAGGACATTTTCATGACTTTGTCGAAGACTCACCGGGATGTCTCCGTTTCTCGGTGCGCCAGCTCGCGCTTCTAACTTTTTCTCTACCCGAAGGAACTTTTTTCAGTGCGCATAAATCATTAACTGAAACAGCGAGAGTGATCTCTTACGCTAGATGCGACTCACTTGAGGATAGTGTTTCACGATATTCTTGCATTTTTCTTGTTCTTGTCTTGTTCTTGCACAAAATGCAAGACAAGAACAAGACAAGAGCTACTAGTTTGTAGCAAGACAAGAAGATAGCTTGCAAGAAAAGTGCAAGAGTTACAAGAGTTTCTTGCATTTTCTTGCATTCTTGCTCTATTGTCAAATCCCGGGGGTGCAAGAATGTAAGTATTTTCCAAGAAATAGCAAGAAAGGGGAACCCCCGACGTTATTTTCATTGAAAATATGCAAGATAAGAAATTATGCAAGACTAACAAGACAAGACAAGATTTTAGTTTGAGAGAATGAAGCAAAACAAGACATATTTTAATTTCTTGTGTTTCTATGAAAGACAAGACAAGAAATAGTCAAGCGAGACAAGAAATCTTGTCTTTTGAAACACTACTTGAGGAGAGGTCCACGCACACCAAGCGTCGGACATCTATTTCTAAAACAAATTATTTTCATTTATTTTGTCAAAAGTGTTACCTCGAAGTCTATGTATACCGAATCCGCTTGATATCCTTATCGATTAGCGACAAAATTAAGTAAGAAATCAAGCATTTCAATTTATTTCTCATCAGTGAGTATAGCTACTTCCTAAAGTAATACATTATCATTAGAAAGAGTTATTTAAAAGTTGTATCGATTCTCGGAATATTTAAAAAGAAATTTCAGGAGTTTCCAGTGACGTAATTTAGTTTTTAAATTTTCATTTTGTTAAAAACTCGACCAAAATCGTAACTTGCAATTTATATTATACAAGTTGTATATTTATGCAGTTAAATTCACCATAGTATAATCGTTATTTTTGGCTCAAAAAAAGTACAATTTGGCTATACTTCTTTTTTTAGCTCCACGCCACTAAATATTTACATCATTTGGTTGTTAGACTGTCTCTTTCATTAATTATGTGTTAATTTAGCTTGATTGCGTGAGATAAGCATTAAACGGCATTTTGGGTGTCCCACCCGTAATGTACGTACAAAAGAAATAAACTCCGGCAGTAAAGGAAATTAAAACATTAATATTTAATTTCGTTTACAAGATCTAGGTCTTGATCGATTAATAGTAAGTAAACATGTAAACAAGAATTTAGTGGCAAAAAAAGAATACAGTCGGAAAATTATAATTTGGAAAAGCTTTTTACGTAAATTACAATCAATTTATTTACTTTTTTGTGTTTTAATTCGCCGTTTGTTTCAAACGAGTAGGTTTAGAGCTTTTATGTGATTAAAATAGGGATAATGATCAAGAATTAAATAGTTGTAAAGTTTTCAATAATTGAAATATAACTAAAAGGGCGCTTTTAGTGTTTGTTCATCAATTGTCCTCTCTATAAATAGTTGATTTATTTACTATCTTTACGAATGGTTTCATATTGCCTAATTTATTCAACAATGAGAATTTTAAAGCACAGTCGACTCAACAACAGAGAGTCGAATAAATGTAGCTTACTTATTGAAATGGCGAGATTGGCAAAAGGGGCGCTAATTAAAGTGCACTTTTCTTTCAGCGATTGGCTTGGGAAAATGAAATTTTTGTAGTTAAAACAAAAATAAAATAAAATTGCTTACCTATTTATAAGTACTTATTCAACTTTCATTGCTTATTCCTTCTGCCAATGGGATAAAACACCTCGTGGTTCTAGTAAAATTAAATACTATAGAGGTAGCAGACCGTTGATAAAATAAAGGATCGTATTAGGGGAGCTCATGTGGGTTTACTCTTCTAGGAGCTTCAGAAACTTTTGGGCTTTCTAACTAATGCCATATTTAATTTCGGTTCAGTATATTGGTCATATACATCAATAATAAGAATAAGACCCGTTGTCACATACTTTTGTTCGTGTGGTGGACAAAAACGAATGAAATCACAACACAAGGCAAGTTGCAGAAATTGCAACGACTAGCGTATTTGGGTGCAACAGGGGGCTATGAGCACAAGCCCAACTACAGCTATGGAGGAACTTTTAGACCTACCACCCCTTCACCTACAAGTGAAGAGGGAGAGTTTTCAAACCGCCATAAAAATTGCACACTGCTAGAAATTCAAACTGGGTGACAGAACAGGTCACCCAAAGATCCTGGACTTTGTACAGCTAGAATTGTTTGAAAACCCATTGGATGTCATTCGAAGAGTATTTGACTTCCAGACACCGTTCGAGGTGGTCATTGAGGACCGCAACACGACTAGAAGTCGATCAATACTACTGGAACTCCTCCATCTGGTATTCAGATGGATCTAAAACTAATCAGGAACAGGTATATGGCCCAAAATATAGGGCATCGATAGTCTTAGGAACGTTCCCCACAATTATGCAAGTTGAAACTCTTGCAATAGATCTATGTGGCCCAGAATGCCTACGAATGAATTTAACGGGCAAAAAAGTCTACATAATGTTTGACAGCCAAGCTGTGATAAAAAGCATTCAACGCCAATAGCTGAGTCCTTATCCACTTGGGAATGCAGACAAGCCCTCAAAACTCCGGCAAGGAGTTGGGTATTACTAGTTTTCTCATCTACTAAAGATGATGATGATATGATGAGTATAATGCTCACTTGGAAGATCTTTCGGTTGATCCCCGAATTTCTTAGTGTAAGCCGTGGTTTGTGGTTTTAGCATTTCGTTCGTTCTTTTACGATGATGCTTTGAGAACTACTCCTATTACCTGCCATATTTATAAAAAAGTCCTGTAACGATGCAGAATTTTATCCAGATGCTGGACCAAAATACTGGTACAGTATTACAGCATCTTGGAAATTTTGTATCGTTTAAAGCAGCTACTTGTCATTTTTTACTTTAGTTTTCCCTAGCACCAGCCCCTGAGATCAAAATGGAGATAAACTCGATACGCTCTTGTTCAGCTCTTCAAGCGAATTCATGTGAGCCCAATCTCGAAGAGATTGGATGAGAATTACTCAATTTAAATTTTTATATTTTTATTATCAGTCCTATCATTCATAACGCAGCTGATTCAGGTTAACTCCCGAACCAGACTACCTAGAAATTTAATTTTATTTTTAGTGTGACTCTGGGACCATTTTTAACCTGTTTTAATTTAATTCACCCTTATCACTTCATTATTTCGTAATCAAAACTTTTTAATTATAGGTTTCTAAAGTTATTGAATATTTAAATTTAAATTTGTTGTTAAAACACGTGAAGTGTTGTAGTTAGTGATAGGATGTAGTTAGTAGTTTTTTTCTTTTACTTTCGTGATTCATTGACACCCCTGAATATTTTACAGCCCTTAATTAATTTTTAATAATTACTTTAAGGTTGAAATTTTAATTGATAATTACAAATGTTATACCGATGTTCTTGTAATTTTAGTGCGGTTCCATTGAGCTAATTTTTATACTCGAGCTCGGACTAATTAAAAAGTTATTAATTTATTTTTAATAATTAACCGATAGTCGCTCTTTGATTCAATTCCTTTTGCTGCTTTCCTATTGGTTGTCGAGTAAATCCGAGTTGGTCGCCGGGTTTCCAATAAAAGCTCCCACTCCATTTTGATAAGGGACTTCCATCTTCACTCACCATCGTGGTGAGTGGAAGCGCGCTTATTAATTTCCCCTGGACTTCCACCTTCACCATCGTGGTGAGTGGAAGCGCGCTTTTATTAATTTTTCACCTCATTCAATTTCCCCTTGCCTTCAGCAAATCTGTGGTCAATAATTCATTTCTATTTAATTTTCCCTTGCCTTCAGCAAACCCGTGTTCATTATTTATTTTATTTTATTCCTTTTTAATTATATTTTTTTTCCGTGTCAAATTAATTAATTAATTTTATTTTATTAATTAATTTTTATTTAATTTTCCTTTGCCTTCAGCAAACCCGTGTCCGTGTTTACTCTAAGGTCTAGTGGTCTTATCTTAAGGTCTGATTAGGTCTCGAGAGGAGGTCTGTTGGTCTGGAGAAACACGCAGCTTCCGTGTCTTGTTAGTTAGGTCTGTTGGTCTCACTCAGAGGTCCTTCCTGGGCCTTAGAGTGAGGTCTAGTGGTCTAGCAACAGGAATTCAAACCCGTGTCTTGTCCGTTAGGTCTGTTGGTCTCACTCAGAGGTCCTTCCTGGGTCTTAGAGTGAGGTCTGGTGGTCTAGCGACAGGAATCACCCTTTCTGCCTTGTCCATTAGGTCTGTTGGTCTCACTCAGAGATCCGTTTCGGGTCTAGAGCGAGGTCTGGTGGTCTAGTGGCAAGGATCCAAGCCCGTGCCTTGTCCGTTAGGTCTGTTGGTCTCACTCAGAGGTCCTTCCTGAGTCTTAGAGTGAGGTCTGGTGGTCTAGTGGCAAGGATTCAAGTACGTGTTCCTTTTAGGTCTGGTGGTCTCACCCAGAGGTCTGTTTTGGGTCTTAGAGTGAGGTCTGTTGGTCTAGAAGGAAGACTATTCCCGTGACTGAGTCAGATTCACAGCCTAGAGTTATATTGTATTAGTTAGCCAAAAGAAATATTTTTTTTTCCTTACGAAAGGTTTTTTTGTTTTCATATTTTATTTTGTACTTGTACCACTTAGGTACTTAGAATTATTTTTCTTTTACTTAATAAATATTTTATTTTTATTTCCATCCGCAGTGTGCTTCATTTACAGCTACGAACCCCCCTGTCTCCTACTGAGCGATGTTAGAGGGATAATAAGTAAAACACCCGATTTTCGGTGTTACAGTCCATGTTAAATTTATTACAGAACTAAATTAACCTAGAGTTTTTGACCATAAGTCGAGTTTCACTGTATGTAGTTCTTCTTTTTTTTGCTTCTTACAAATTTCAAAATATAACGTAAAATTAATTTTAAAAGAGAAAATTTTTTTATTACGTTAAAGCCAATTACGAAAGTAATTTTAAATTTTTTTTAGTAGACTCATAACAATTTCTACTTTGTTATCATTTTTTAATGCAGTGTGTGGGGGAAGTTAATAAAAACGTACAACGTTAAAAATTGTACCACCAAAATAGGAAAATTATTATTTCTAATTAATATTTCATCTAAACGTTCCCTAAAATGGAAATAATGGCGGTCATTTTGCGAACTATGCGAATACAATAGAATAATTTTGATACATATTCAAAGTAATTTATTTGTGTTATACGCACGCAAGTTTTAATAACTAAAATAAATTTTAGATATTATTATTAAACAAGTAAAAGATACGTACAATTTGAACCGTTTATCTAACAATATGTGAAAACTAAATTTTACACAATACCACGTATATTTTCCTTGTGATAGCTTAGTTGCAAATGTCAACATTTAGGTATAAAGTAAACTCAACAAGTTTTGTCTTAGTTAATTTTGCCGTTCGTATAATACCTATCGGGTGCTGCTTATAAAGGAAAATCGATATCCATTGTCATCAGTTTATATTTAGGTACGTACACAAAATTAAGTCATTGATCTGTCTTTACTAAAGCAAACTGTATATGAAGTGTAGAAGAAAATTAAATTTTCCAGATGCTTGAGAGTAGTTTTGAACCTCTTTTTACCTCCAGATATGAATCTTTGTTTTTTGTCTGTGTAGCTGTATGCCCGCTTATCGGCGCGGCGTATCAGTCTTTCTGACTTCTTACTTGTTTAACTGTCTATCTTTACGTTTATTCGCCAGTTAGTAAGTCTAGCCCATTTGCTTATCTGGCTGATTATCATTCTCTTTGCCTCGATGTTTGCCTTCCTAAAAGTCCTTCCTATTCGTCAGTTATTTATCTGTTTATCACTAGACTTTCCCGCCTCTTTTCCTGCGTACCTGGTCAAACCATTGAAAAAAGGGAATGCCTACCCCCTACTCTACCAGGAAAGAGCTATTTAGCTAATAATATGGATCGCAATAATTTTCTTAATGTAGCAATTTCCGGTCAATTTCTTCAATAGAAACGGTTGCTTATACTCCCACTTAGAAGGAAAAATCATGACAGGCAATGATAATTTAAACTGGACAAAATGAAAGAGTCGTCCATAGTTTTCCAAAATGTCGTTTCCGTCGCATTTTCTCTTATAGGCAACGGCTGCTAACTTTCCTTCCGGATCTTTATATTCTAAGGGTCAAACTGTATCACTTCATCGTATTTTTCTATGTCTGTCTCTATTTTTTCTTCTATAACAAGCGACGCTTTTAAGCGATCGATCTATATCGAGACCCATCAGCCAGGTTGATTACTTTTTAGTCCTAATCTCTATGCTTGAGGGTAGAGTAATATTGCCACTTATGTAGTTCGTGTTATGTCGAATTTTAATTTTCACTAACAGCAATGTTAGTGGAAAAGTTGTATACAAGGCCCTACTTTTGTATTTTACAGTAGAATAATATTATTCGCAATAGATGAAAGTAAATCTAAACAACTCTCATAGTGAAAATTCATTACCATGCAGTATCCATCAAAGGATCTTCTTTATCTTTAACATTTCCTAATTTACAAATTTTATGATCCTTTCCAAAAGTAGACGCTCTATACATCAGCGTAATACGCATTTCGCTAAAGGTTTGCATAAGTTAGAACGTTATGCATGCAAGCGAATAGGTTTGAATACCAAATCGCCCAGAATGGCCGGTTTTAGAATATATCATAGCATCTCTCCACACTATTCTCCCTAATATAATATTCACTTACTATTGATTCCGTAATTACCACTTTTCGTGTTAAACCCATAACTTTTTACCGCCCAAATGAATTATTCAGATACATTAGTTGATTTACAAAATAAACTTAATTATAGGACATGACTTTTTGTTAGTTGAAAAATAAATTATTATTATTATCGATAAAGTTCTCGTTATTTTAAATTGAAAGTGCTAGAAGACCATCTTGTAATATTCGCATTGCATGCATAAAAAATCGGAAGAAAAAATTAACGAAGTATGTGTCCTGATGCTTCTTCCGCACGGTTACATATTTATTATTTTCAAGAATAGTTCGTATACACCCCACCCCGGGAGCGAAAGTTAAGTGTTGGTCTCTCTTAATAAAGGCAAATCATTTTTATTTATTGAAATAGCACGTGGAGGTGGTGAACTTTAAAAAAAAATTAAATAAAGCTTAATTAAGATTGAAAGTATCGATGAGAAGAAAAGCAAATAAAAATGAAAAAATATATAAAGTGTATTTCGTCGGGATGCAACTATTGAAAGAATAAGGCTTTCAGAAAGGCTCGTATAAAATGGTTTTCTTCTTGTAGCTTTTAAAAATTTCGTCTACACGAGCAGCTTCCATTCCCAGATCCAACTTTAGCTTTCAGAATTTCTAGATTTTGTCTCGTATCGTTGCTTGCAGGGTATTCTGCATATTATGATATTTTTATAGGTAGGATTATTTTTCTAAATACCTAGCTAGCCTAACTAACCTAACTAGTTTTTCACTCATTGAATAAATAACCCCCGCTACTCTATCAGGAAAGAGCCATTTAGCTAATAATATGGATCGCTATGGCTTTCTAAATATAGCTCAATTTTTCCAATAGAAATGGTTGCTCATACTCCAACTTATAAGGAAAGATCATGACAGCAAATGATAATGTAAACTCGACGAAATGAAGTAGTCATCCATAGCTTTCCAAAATGTCGTTTCTGTCGCATTTTCTCTTATAGGCAACGGTGGCTAACCCTCCTTCCGGATCTTTATATTTTAAGCTTTGACTGCACTCTGTCCACCGAACAGATGCAGCTAAGCCACTCCCCGCAAACTGTCAAATAAGGTTGACGCATCTCAGTTCTTGTGTGAGTGTTGTAAAACGAATTTTCAAAATTTGACCAACTGAAAAATTCTATTCCAATAAAGCGCTGTCTTTGGGAGGAGCTTAGCAGCATCTGTTCGGTGGACAGAGATAAGTACGAATTTAACATATAACATATCGTACAGGCCTCTAATAAAACTCGCTACAATGCTCAGGTTTTTATTACGGTAGGGGAGAGACGCAATGAAACGGACGCTTTTTTTTAAATAGCTCTATTTTCTGAACAAAATATAAGTTCTATTAAATACCTACTCCTGTGCAGATTGGGTATGCACAGGCAAACGGGAGCGTCCGTGAATCGTTCAGGTAGCCTGTGCAGTTTTAGCCTGCACAGAGGCCTGCAGTAGTAAAAGCTTGCGCGTTTGTAACGGGCGTAAGGCCGTGCATATAATAGTCTCTGGCAACGAGTAGGCATCCCCTCACTCACGCGGATGATTATTTCTTTGGATCGTGTCCAGGAATGCGGTTTAAAGCCTTAATTTGGAGATAATTATCTACTGCATTCTGTACAATAGTCGGTCCTAACACTTCCCTTATCTAGGAGCCATATACCCGCTGCGTTGGTTGCAGCGACGTCTTTGCCTTGTTGTGGCTATGAGTAAGTCATGAGCATAGCCCTGCACATAATTAGGTTCTTGGAATTATTCCTTTTTGATGCTAAATGGTCGTTACTGCCTTTCATTTGGCTTTCTTATCGACCGGGCAACCAGTAATCGTCTTGCCCGCCTTCGTGGTGTCATTATTCCTGGTTTTAGCATTACAGGTTGCATATTTATCCGAACTATAATTCTAAGACGTCCTGATATTAAAATTCACCGTAATCTCGAACACAGAGGGTTCGCATCGCTTTTCTCTACCTGTACTACCTGTTTTTCTGTCAACTCTTGATGGATTGCCTCTGCTTTAATTTCCTTATCCAAATTAGGTAAGATAAGTCGCGACAGAGGGCACCCGACGCTAGGGAAGACCTTTTTGAAACACCCATTATATATTTTTAAAGAACATATTAAAACTCTTTAACACGGCTCTGGTGCCATTTTGCATACTTTAGAGCTATCCTTGAATTTTCTTGTGATTAACTACCCATCTGTTAAAGTTAAAACATCTCTCTTTAAGTTTCGACTAACTTTAATAGATACAGTTATTTGATAAACTTTATTAATCTGCAAATTTTTATTTGAAAAATGGATTATTCATGAGAAAAGAGTTGATAATTTTCATTTTTTTTTAGTTTTATGCGCAAACTTTTTCAGCACTTAATTTTGTAAAGTTAATTAAAATGGCATTGTTTTGTATTTTTTCGTTTCGTAAGTGACATGAAGATCTACAAGGGTCGTCACTATGACGCCAGGTCATCGATTTTTGACTTGAAATTTTTCAGCTTCATTATACAAAGTGTGAGCTTTCAGTTTGTCGCCTGAAAACTTTAGAATCGCGAGTTTGTTATAGCTGCGTTATAGAACGAAAATTGTAATAATCGCTCGAGTTTGACGTGTGTCTCACTTTAAAGATTTTTTGTTGCTTAACCACCGTTTAAATTAGAGAAGATGTACGCGTGCTTACAGTATAATAATATAATAGCGTTTCAATGTGGTTTTTGTAAGCTTGCGAATACTTAGGTTACACTTTAATGTTCGACCTTAGCCGCAAAATAAGCGAACAAAACGGAAGCATGGGAAGTAAGGTAACCCAAACTTCATAACTAAATTAACATAGTTCCGTCGTTGTTAGTTGCTATAATACGCTCTTCTTACCTATCATCTTGTACAAGTCGTTCCGAGACCGTCTGCATCTTACCACCCCCTAATATCCGTCGACTTTTCTCTATTCTCGCACCCTCATCCGAAAGACGACATAGGAAATCGTCTCGACAAACTCCCTTCACCGAGTCCTCCTTCTACTAATATCAGGTGTGCAAAAAATTGTTTAGCAATTTTTAATCAGAAATTTTCTTAATTAAAATCTCGTAATTATCTGCCGCTTTAAAGTCTGAATTTTAATTCGACGTGAAACTTGCTTTGAAACTCTTGTGTGCTTTTGATTTAAACTTTAAATCTAATTAAGATCTTAATTTTAGAGGAGAAAAAAAGTGAATTGCTACGACTCTTTTTTTTAAGGATCAAACATTTTAATCCTGAAATATGAACGGATATACAAATTCCTCAACAAAGATGAAAAAATTAAATTATCCACTTTTATAGGAGATTTAACTTAATTATTTTAAAACATTATAGGGTTTTAAAAATGAATTAATTGGGAAAAATAAGAGCTGAACTCTACATACTAAAAGTTTCTAAGACCCAGTATTATAAAGCCTATAGTTAACGAAGATTGACTTTCTTGACTTTTTATTTATAATACTGAACCTTAGGGCCAGGCCAGTCTTATAAACGAAGAGGTTAGCTGTCATGTTAGTTTGACATAATTGGACAAGATAGTGAAATTGACGTTTATTTGTAATTTCAACCTAAGGTTGAGTCAACCTTCTGTTAACTAGGCTTTATAATACTGGGCCGTAAGCGTCCTGCTTAGGCTAAAGCCGCCATCTTGAATTGTTTTTTAACTACATCTGCAGTAAATTGTTTGTTGCATGCGAACGTTTTTATTATTGAATTATTTGTGAAAAATTTATAAACAGATGGCACACTTCAAGATGGCAGATTTAGCGTTAGTCAGAAGGTAGGTGACTTTTAGTATGTCGAGTAGGAGTAAAAACACGGCTTTTTAAAATTAATTTTATTATATTTGGATCTACTGAGTAATTTTTGTGAGTTTTTAAAACAAATTTCAAGTCAAAAAGTTTGTCAATTTGTCGGTTTTCAAAATTATAAATGCATGTACATTTACTAATATAGGAGAAGTTTCAATATTCATTTTGATTAGCATACCACTAAATATACATGCGGATTTATGTGGATAAAGGCAAAGATACGAAATCAAAGGACTTCACTTCGGTCTAAAATTAACATAAACCGAAGTTAGTTTTAAAATTTTTGTCATTATTATTTACCACTTTAATTAGAAATTAAATGGACCGAACACGAAATTAAGAATAAAAGTTTTATTTGTATTAAGCAAAATTTTTCATAGAAAACTCGCCCATTTTGTCCACACTATCAAGATTTATCAAGTTGATTGAAATGCAAAGCTCTAAAAGCAACGAACACAGCAGCAGCTCTTGGACTTTTTGAATCTTTATCTTTTTGTTTACAAGAAAACGTCTCCTCCCATACACACGTATACACCTCAACTCTCATTACATTAATTAAAATTTACTTTTTTCCTCTCTTCTTTCGCAAAAACAAGCAAGTTAATTGAATTCACCTTGCGTTAGCTTTCATTTTAAGATTTATAGCAACCGATAGAGGATCTTAAAATTCGAGACTGCTTAATATCACATGTACAATTTAATAACAAAATTCTACTTTGATAGACTAAACCCCAATCAAGCATATGATTATCCTTTTAGTCCTTAAACCCGAGAGTCAACTAAATTAAACATCCCAATTAGCTTTCACGTTACCAAAGCTAAAACAATCGTGTGGGGATTAAGAGAGTTAGTAAACGTTACGAGAACAAAGGTTACATTATTCCTTTTGTTTATCAAATTGACTCTCTATCGTATTTGTTAATTCGCTAAAAATAAGTCACCTTTTTTTTATTAGTTCCAAATTAACCTACAAAACGCCGAGATGTTTTATCGAACAAGGATAACAAAGGACGTATAGGTGCGGTGAATTGTGATAGTTTGGGTTTAGGCGTGGTTCTAGCGATAGTAACTGTCATGGACGCTTCAAGTACCTAGTCAAGTAAGCAGTGTGATGGCGACACGCTCAGGATAGTAGCTTTCATGACAGTCCTTTATTACACTGTCCACCGAACAGATGTAGCTAAGTCACTCCCCACAAGATTCTGTCACATAAGGTTGACGCATATCAATTCTTGTGTGAGTTTTATAAAAGTGTGAGTATTTTCAAAATTCGACCAATAGAAAAATTCGCGTGTTTTTTGTGGGAGTGGTTTAGCTGCATCTGTTCGGTGGACAGAGACTATCATCGTGTAAGTAGAGAATATGCACAATATATTCTCTATTGATAAAGAACCGATAGTAACTGTGGTGGGGGAGAACTAGTTTTTAGTGCGCTTGTTTACCAAGACTGTCAATCAGTGACAAGACAAACCAAAGTCTATTCTTTCTTTTTCATTTGACACCTTATTTGTAGAAAAATATTGAGTATTTTGAATGATATTAGGGAATAAAATTTGTAAACTACTTTTTTCTACCAAATTTGTTACTCGCTGTCATATATGAATCTAGTAACACAAATTAATGACAAACGTCATAGAAACTAGTGTACTAATGTTGCTGTAGATGACTGACTTCTCTATATAAAATGCCACTTGGCTAAAAGGAGACGCCAAGCTATGTACGTAATATGAGTAATATGAGCTGCCATGATAAAAGTCATAGCGTGAATTTTTACCACTTTGAGTTGTGAGAGAAAAGTAAAGATGGTGTTTGCGTTCTTCCTAATCAAATTAAATAATTTACCGGTCTTGTCATGGTAGCAACGTGTGTTTATTTTTCATCACTTTTTATCGAAAAAGTGAATTTATTTTCTAATAAATGCCCGTCTTAATGACATGAATTTTGAAGTTGTCTAGCTAATGATGACCTCTCGTCACCTCTCTGCATTAATAGTAGGTACTAGAGCTTCTGGAAACATAAAACACGCCATTTGTAATGAAGGGGTGACCAGTGATCACTAATAAAATTGTTCTATCGTGGATTATTCTCTCCTCAGTTTTGAATAAACCAAACTTAATTATCGAATATCATATCGAATTATTAATACCTTAAAATATCAATCGTTAAATAAATAAAAGCGTCTCTATGTAAATGAAAGTAATACAAAGTCACTTTGATGCATTTATTTCCTTTAAGATTCAAGATTTCGAATTAAATTAGATTGCTTTAAGGTTTGTGAATGTTGTTGAACTTTTCAACTTCAAAGTAAAGATAGAGAAGAGCTACGAATATTATGATTATATTTGTATGATTATTATGAACTAGAGAGAGTTAGCATTTTTTTGAGGTTTCCTCCTCATCCCTCTTTTAAATAAATTTCTCTCGCTTTATTTTACTAGATAGATATTCACTAATTGCTACGAATTTTCTCTCACTACTTAACTAAATGAATAAATTTGAAAGGATTCAATGGAGAAACTGTTTAAGTCTTTTATGCTGTGTAACTTTCAATCTGTTGGTTTCTTGGTGTAAGTGAAGATTTAGGTAATTAATATTTTCTGTTGAAAAGTAACGAAGGGTAGTAATTTTGTTCTTTTTTTAGAAAAAAAATATTACTTTGTTGTCTTTCGTATAGAGACGCATTTTTCGTGTGTGTGATGACGTCTTGACTTTACATAATAATAGAACATGTGTGGGAAATAAAATTTTCTTTAAACTCGTTTATATGTAAAGTTATCTTTCGAGCATTGTTGGGCAATTCGGTTCTTTTAGAAAGATTTAGTCTTTGAGGCTTTATGTTGGTTTTTCACTTTTTTGTTGAAGAAAGGCAATTGTGTAGAAATGTCAGTAGAAGGACTGAAAGGGATGAATTTTAAAACACGAGCCGGAGGCGAGTGTTATGGTCATCCGAGTGTAATTTAGCCGTTATGCGAATTAAATACTTACACTCTATAAGGTTTGAGAGTTGTAAATAATAGTAATTTATGTTACAAGTAAAGCCATAATGTAGAACTTTCTTGAACAAGTTCAGTTTTTATGGACGAGCGAGCTTGCGAGCGGGGCTAATAAAGAAGATGAGTCCAATAAAATCTAAACCAAACGAAAATACGAACGAGGTTGAGAAGTAATGATTCAATATCTCTGTCGTGTGACCTAATCAGAATCACCGCAGTAAAATGAACTGATTAAAATAACTGAAGAAACAGCCTCGGTATAAGGCACCGAAAGACAAATTAATAATCTTCAACTCCAATGCTCATCTCTTTTACTGAAACAATTATGCTCAAATACAATTCGTTCAAAAATTCTGCTATTTAGACACCACACAGACAGACAGGCAGTTTGATGCTTGAAAATGATATTTCTTGCCCTTAAGATCCGAAAAAGCTCTACAATGTTTCTTTAATTTTTAACATTGTTGCAAATAAACTTTACAGTATAAATGGTTCGTCTCTCTTGGGGTTTGGGATGTAAGCAAAATAAATAAACAATTTAAAAATTTTATCTGGAACATATCTCTATAATATTTTATATTTTACAAATATGTACATGATACATAGTTTGAAACAAAAGTTGAAGCTTATTGTAGTTGAAAAATGAATGAAATTTTAAACAATTACAATATTTTTGAATAAAAAAACTCTCTGTTTCTTGTATAAAATGCGCTGTTTTGTTCTTTTTCTTAACTCTGTTTTAAGGATTCTATAGCCATCTCGTTAATTTGAATTGGTTATATAGTATTGGGATCTCTAATTATATCTTTGCTTGTTCGTTTGCAACATAAAAGAATCATTAAAAGCATTACAACTATTAAAAATTTCAAAAAAATCTCAACAAAACCCTTTTTCTTCTGCTTTATATTATATTTCCTAAACAATTTTTTGTAACAAAATAACAATGCATTTGTTAAAATAATTTTGTAGTTGTAAAAAGAATGGGACAAAAAGTCGCAATTATAATATTTTTACTTTGTCTTTATCAATAGGATGAGTTTCTAACCTCAAATTACACAAACTGCAACTCTCATCCAATCTCTAAATAATTTACAGTCTTTTGAATGTTTAACCTCTGAAAGTGATTACATTTGTAAATTGAATTACTTACAAACTACACAAACGTCACAGATAAGTAGGTATGACTTTAGAGAAATATTCGCTGTGTGATTAGATGCCAAATATAAAATGCATACAAAAAGCTCAAAAGTTTTCATTCGGTTGTGTTATTTTTAAAAAATTTGATAAAAGTTTATTTAATGGGTCTATTCAGGCAAGGTCAGCGGCTGAGATGCTGACCAATCACAATACAGTAAATAACTCACAATCTCAGCAGCAGACCTTCCCTGAATGAGCCCATTGTTTCTGCGTAAATTTAAAATTTTCGTCTTTTTGTCGCCTAGTGTGTTAAATGAGACCTAGCGCTGGTCTCGGTCTCGAACCATTTAGTGTCGTCTGAAACTATTTAGATTGCATGGTCTTGGCCAAATGTTAACAATTTTCAGTCTCGACTAAGATTCCTCTCTCCAAAACACAATTCTTAAGTTCTTATAACGCGTGGAATCTTCTATAAAAAACTGACAGTCTGCCGGGATAGCTGGATTCACCTGGGAAGGTGTCCCAGTCACCTATCGACTAACCCCCCTACCCTTTAATGTGGAAGGTGCCCTTATACCGCGTAAAAATTTCAGCGGGGCTCCGGCTGGGTGGGAAAGATGGAAACAAACTGTCTTCTTTAAGTCTACTTTAAGTTGGCGTGTGATCATCGGCTTTGCCGAGTCGGGAATTCCCCGGCCTTGTAACTAGGTGGGCTCTCGCTACGGATTGCTAGTCCTAACCTAACCTAACGTAACCCAATCTAACCTGATTTGACCTAGTTGTAATGACAAGATGTGTGTAGTTTCATTAAACGCTCCTCTCGACTTTATGTCTCTAGCACTCCGTGGAGGGGAAAGTTCCGAGTTACGGCAAGCTAGGAGCCAGGGAAGGAGGTCCCCAATGAGACATCAGGTGACTATGGAGCCTTTATTCACCAACAGCTGCCTTGAGGTTATTATTCTGCTGTTATTACTTTTAGAGCTAAATTGTGGTCGGGGAAGCACCAACAGCAGTACTTTCAACTTGTTTTTTTCTTCAAATTGTTTTTAAATTTTATAATGGATGTTTGTTTAACTATATTTTTGGGGCTAATGTGTTGGGCGTTAAAAGATAGCATCAAAATTGTACTTGTATTAGAAGTCGTACGATTACACGTAACGCATTTACACGATTATAATGGCGAAAATTACTTATTAAGCGTGCTCGTACACGAACCTTTATTATGATTATTTTGATAATTTTACAGGTGATAAAGTTGATATTTCAAAAGGAGGTGGAGTGGCTTATTGAAACCAAACGCAAATTGCTACTAATTATCTAATTAGTATAGTCTTCTAATTTCTAAATTAAATATGAAGAGGATGTAAAAATTTGAATGGTTGAAATTTCGTCGAGTTCTTCCTCTTCTTATTATTATTATACGCGTCTAAATTTTAAGTACTTTTAATACAATTTAGTTAAGTGGAATTATCTTAAACACTTTTAAGTGCATTATACAACTTTATTATTAATGCTACTTGAAGTTTTTGGATATTATATCCGAAACTTTGCATATTTTTTTTAAACGCTAAATTTTTAAATTGTTTTTTTTTATTTCCTATACCTCTCAGATTATATGAAGACGAAAAAAGTTATTACCGCAATATGTAAGAAAAGCTCAGGTGTTTCTTAGGAACAAAACATGACTTAATGTATCTGCGCGTTTAAACTCCATGTAATTAGTTGGGAATAAATGTGGAACAATAACATCATCTTATCTTGGTAAGCTCAAAAACGGCGTTTTTGTTTTTGGGTTCTAAACGGCTTTTTCGGTGTATGTTAATTTATTGTATCCTGCAGCATTTCATATTATAGTTAAACTACACGCTATGAGCCCAAGGCGAAAATTGTTTAATGAGAGATTAAAATTTTGTTACGCGGAAAGAAAATGTGAGTTGAATAATTGAGGGGTTGTTGTGGAGTGCCACATTCTTATGTGGTAGTTATTTTAATGACTATTTCAATTTATTCGTTTCGTTACGAATTGGTCAGATCCTGCATACGGGATAATCTCACGCGAATTCCTAATACTACTTGATAAATAAAATATTTTTAGTATAAGTTCTTCGTACAGCATTGTACGGGGTTGGATTTTTTTGTTACGTAAGTGGTAGAAAAAACGTTGAAATTAATTTACGAAAAATATTTAATATAATTTTCACTTTATTTTATTTTACTTTTAGTTTATAATATTGTATTTTCTATTTACATTTTGTACAGAATTATTTAACTTTAATATCATATTTAATTTGGCAACATTTTAGTCTTTTATTTTAGTTCAAAGTTTATTTATCTACCAGCATTTATCGTATTAAAAATAGTATCTTTTCCACAAATTTTCATAATTTTCGAAATGTTATTTGTTTTGTTTATCGTGGGTTATACTATGTGTCTACTTGTAAAGTGGAACCTAGGGAAATAATTGTGAAAGACGCAGAAAATAATTTTATGTTGATAGATATCACAACCGCCCTTAAAGATTACCTGTGGAGAAGCAAACTACAAATAACTGACTTGTAATGTTCTTTTCCTATGTTTCGCTTTAAAAGTGAGCACTCTGTATACATTTCTATAACTTAGATAGATCGATCATATTACACATAGACGATATTTTTCTGAGTGCACCTTCGTTTCACCGGCCTAGCACGTGGATGGTTAACCCTCCAAGGAATTACCATGATTTATTTTTGTGGCGAAAACCTACGAAACCAAACAAATTAAATAAAGAACGAGTTCTCTACTTAAAGACTTAAATGTAAATGTAACTTGAGACGTCAAAGTATAGAGCAAGGTCTAAAGGTGCCATTACACTTGTACACTTTTTGTATTGCGCAACAAGAAAAGTTGCGCAATTCTGATATTGCCATGGCAACAACGATGCAAATTAAAAAATGGCGCGGTTTTGACAATTGCATGACAATTGAATGACACTTGCAATAAAAAGTGGCGCTACAAAAGTGTACAAGTGTAATGACACCTTAATACTCGGTTAAAGCCATGCGCAAAATTTCATAAAATATTCAGATCTAGTTTCTAATGTTCTTTCCCTATGTTCCTCTTTGAAAATGGGCACACGGTATATAGAAGAAAAAACCAAAAACTTAATATATTCCAAATGTGTTTTCATTTCTTCTTAACTTGAGATGGATCATGGCTATCTTTCCTGTATTCCAAAATTTACGTATGCCAGTACGTAGTACAGTAGAACACCGTTATAAAGTGTCCCTTTATAACGTTTCTCTGCATATAACGGACTAAATCTTTGATCCCATTTTAATATTTCGTATAAGAAACTCCGGTATAACATAACAAATTTTTCGGCCCCTGATGGTACGTAATAACGGGGTTCTACTGTATTTTCTTAAGATAAAATTTAGTTAACCATTTACTGGGGCAAAACTAGAATAATCAGTATTTTGATAGAATTTTTTGAAGAGCGTATTAAATTGGCCATGCGTGAGCAATATGTGGAAGAAAATTTTTGTGCATTATTTAAAGTTTGTTGTGCATTATTTTAGTTTTTCGTTCATTCATTAGTATCTTGCCTGCACTTCTTAATCCTCGTGCTTCATGTCTTGCAAGCTTTAACATTCGACATCTACGCATAAAGGAAAAATTATTATTGCAATTGTCTTCACATGAGGAAACCTTAACAACAAATCAAAATTACAGATAAAAAAATGTCATTTTGTGGTGGAATTTTTCGCTGAAATAAATTTGTACGTACCGCAAACACAAAAAAAAAGAGTTTAACGCTCCATTTAGTAACTTAATCATCATTGCCAATAGCTTATGTTGTATCATTTGTCATACAAAACGTACCCAATTTATATAGATTGTATTGAATTGAGAATTGTTTAAATTTCATGTCCGCGCCAAAGTTACATCCGATTATTATTGAACTAGTACCATTGTTACAAGGACAGCCGGAAACTAATTGTTCGTCATTCAATGTTAGTCGCAAATCGCAAATTAAAAATAAAATATTCTCTCTCATACGCTTTTGTTGTAACTTCATTGACCCTTTTCACCGTGTAAACACACACACGGCGATGCTTTTGGTAGGTGCACTTGAAGTTTTGGATAGCAACAATGCGATGTTGTCCGTAAAAGGACAAATTTGTGTATGTATGTATACAAATGCGACCTCATTATTACACAAGAGTTGTGCTTAGTTAAAGCTATATGTATAACATTGTTTTCAAGCATGGTTTATTTTAACATTATTGTCTTGCTTCATTCACTATTTAGTTGGAGTAGTTTGTATAGAATTCGCTTATAAAACGTGTTTCTATAAAAATTGTTTTTCGATATAAAGATGTCAAGTTTGTCCCATATGTATGGAACGATCTAATTTTATTTGCGTTTTCAAAATTCCTAATGGTTTGAGTTAGCATGAAATTTGTTTTATTGTGTACGAGGTGGTTGAAATTGGGTGTTTTGCTAAGATATCTCTCTACACTTAACTATAGGATCCAAGTAGATAAGAAAGGGGCACTTAGAAGCACATAACCGTTTCTGTGATGTCATAAGCACATAAGCTATGCTTTTGACCAATCGAGATCATAGACTCCTCCCACCACTTTCGGCGGCAGTTTTGAATTCCGTGGTACCTAAGTTTTTGCGAATCTTCGTAGAAGTGGTCGTTCCCACAGTCCCAGTTACTGCAGTAACTTGAGTTTTTGTTTTTAATACCAAGCATAATGGACCACGACTTCATACAATAAATTTTTTCTATTTTAAAAAATATCTATCGTATGTTGTGCTCGTACATTCGATAAAAAGAAATATTAAAAGTGCAGCGTACCACATACTAAATACTAATATTATAATACAACCTAAGTGCTTTTATTGCTACTGTTACAAAGTGCACTATTAGAAAATTATTACTTTAAAACGATATTTTCAGATTTTTAATGCATGCGATGCATCTGACATTATTCACGCAAGCTATAATTTTCCAATTTTTCCAATCTATTTATTTATTCCCTTTTTTCTTCACTTCCAGTCAAACTTGAACGAGCATGAAATTGATTTGAAATGCATAAAGGGTTGGTACTTAACACACCCACAGAGAGGGAGGAAATAGACTTCCGTGCGCTTTCAACTTTAAACAACAAACTGTAACCTTCAATTTTTGTTTAAATATTTTCAAATTAATTGTGTGTTATTTTGTTATGCGTTAATAGAGAGTTATTGCAAAGTCAAATAGCGTGAACGTTAATAAAGTAAACCTTATTTTGACAATATTTTGACATTACTTTGACATCTGCGCATGCGCAGATTATAAAACACATACCGTTACGCTATTATGGTTTAGCGTACAACGCTATTAACGTTCGTATAAAGTCAACCTTATTTTATCACCTTAACTTTAATAACTTGAATATAACCTCAAAAGTCACTGTCAAACGACGAAATTTGTCATTTAATGACATTGTCGGTGTCCTAATAGCGTATTACGTTAAATCTTCTGCAATAACTATAGCTTATAAAAACGTTATTTTGTTCACGCTATACTGTATAACGTTTACCTTAATAAGGTAGACGCTAATTAAGGGTTTTTGCAATAACTCTCTAATATACGTGAGCAGTCTTACGTTACGTAACGTTACGCTATAGAGACTCTTTTTAGTAGTCGATTTTTACATCGTCAACGGATGCCTCACTCCGTCAGCCTCATGACCACTTTGGAATTTGTAAATGAAAGTAATACATAATTTAGATTTAAATTTGTGCTCCCTTAGTTTTAACAAAAATTGAAATTGAAAAGGGCTGGAAAGAAGACACCCTAGCTGGATTATTATCATTGCTGTATTAGTGGCTCGGATAGGGTAGTGTTTACACGGCGTCATTCTCCCAGCCCCATTTTCAATTTTTGTGAAATCTAAGCTGAGCTGATTTTTTTAAATTGCAGCAATCGTTTTTTACTACCTCACGGCACTAAACTTTTCATTTGAAGTAATGACCGGCTCACCAACATATCTAGGGTGACCTATCTTTAGCCTGACGTCGTGCGATATTTGTGAAAACTAAGAACTTTTTTAGTTTCAGTTTTTGATATTTGTTTCTTAGAAATTTCGCAGGATTTTCCATAGTCGTCTTAACTATTGTCCTCTTAGAGCGATGTGATCTTCTTTTGTTGCGTCTCATCCTCTTGAGGAATAGCCATCATTACATGCTCGTTGAACAATATACTATTACAGCAAATTCTCAGTTTTAATTGAAATACAGTTCTTTGAAAACTTTTATTTACCTCCAGCATTTCAATCAAGGTTTATACTTAAGCGCAGCTTTAAGATCACGTTCAACCAATAGAAAGGCACCAAATTGTAGCAAAGCTCAGCTTAACGCTATCTTGGGTTTAAACCTATATTGAATTTTGCGACTTTAAACTGTTAAATAGTGTTGTCCAGCTAGCTAAAAGTTAAGCGACTAACTTAAACTGTTACTTGGGTTAGTTAATACTTTGTGACAGCAGCAGGGCATATATAGCCCAAAGCTGCAAAATATAGGGCATCAATAAATTGATGCCCTATTTACCCCACAATTATCAAGCTGAAACTCTTGCAATAGGTCTATGTGCCCAAGAATGCCTACGAAGGAATTTAAACAGCTAAAAAGTCTACATAATGTCTGACAGCTAAGCTCAAAACTCTGGCAAAGGACAACAATGTTGCCCTTCATTGGATGACAGGTCACAAGGGAATTGAAGGAAACGAAATAGCTGATGAATTAGCTAGAAGAGGCTCAAAAGCCCTCCCGATCGGATCCGAACTATTCTGTAGACTATCTAGAACACATCTAAGGGCGGAGATCCAAAAATGGGAAACTGAGAACAAAAATTTTCACTGTAACAACGCACCAGGACAAAGGCAGTTGAAGAAATTCATTGAGTACTCGACCACGAATGCTAAAAAGCTTCTTCTATTATCAAAGAACGAAATCAGACTCATCACGGGTCTGTTTACTGGACACTGCCTAGTGAGGTACCACCTCAAGAAACTGGAACTGGAGGATAGTGACATATGTAGACTCTGTGAATCGGAGATTGCACATTCTCTGCAGTTGCGATGCATAGACTGAAACACTTAGGGCGGGCTCAATTGACCCCTGAAGAAGTGAAAAGCAAACTTCTCAGGAACATTCTATGCTGCGCTGGCAAGATTTAACTCCCGAGAACATAAATACGAGTAGGGTTAAGAACAAAAGATCAACACTGGTCGCTCTAAGGATTAGAAGCCAATCGTACCTTGAGTACAATACAATACCAGCTGCCTAGGAAGGTCTAAACAGCCGATTGTTGGATTTTTTAATTATAAATTCATATACTAGCGTCTCTCACGTTACAACCGTTTGACAATTGTACAAGCTTCGTCAAACTCTATCAAACTCTCAATCGTTTTACAATTTTCCTATTATCGTGTCGTAATATGAAGTGACAAAACTAGTTTTGTACAGCGTTTTATCAACTTTCATGAAATAAGTCAGCAAAGTATTTAAATTTTTGACGTTTCATAACTTTGCAAATCTTAATCAAAATTGTCAGATTATTTAGTTTTCAAGTTTCCAAATTTATTGTAAATGCTGTAATCATCTGTAATAGAGCTCATTACATAATTGACTTTACCTCGTTCTCTTTTATTAAGCTTTTTTTTCCAACTTGCTGACTTTTTTTTATATTCTTCCATATCGCTCTATTTCAGTTTGCTTGCTCTCTAGTAAAACATTGTTAGTGTTAAGGATACAAAAGAAATATTTTTTCTTTAGAATCGGCTTTCCTTTAAAACTTAAAACACAGCCAACTGTCAATACACTTTGGCTCTTCCATAACAACCCCCATTTATAACGCGAGTTTCTCCCTAGACCACGCGCTTTTAAGTAAAAAAAAAATAAAAAAAATCTTAAACAATATTTGAATTTTAGGCATGAAATAATGCGGTTATTATTTTAATTCCCGTCAGATTTGAAATGCAGGACAATTTCAATTTTGGTTGTTTGGTGTGTGTTTAATGTGACATTGCGGTTCACTGGTTTCGTTGAAAGGGTGGTTTGGTCAAAAGGAATGACGTTTCTTCGTGTGTTTGATATATAAAATAAATAAAAAAAATGTTGGAACCATCAAATGCGTCGAATTTAATGGTAGAAATTCGTCGTTCCAATTAATGCACAGAGAGTGAATTTGCTCGTGATATAAAATTAGGTTTGTGATGCATATTTAGGGATATGGCTTTGCAATTATAACCGAAACTGTAATAATTGTGGTTTTAAACCGTTGATTGGACTAAACTCTAGTTGACAATACCAGAGATAGTAGCATTTTATAAATACTTGAACAAAAATAATATAATTAAAAATTGCATTTGGCTTTTTAATAAAAGGTAGCTAATTAATTTTTTAATGTTTGGGGTTGTTTAATTTTAATTAGTTGAATAATGTTTGAATATTACCGGCTACACATTTGTCTAACAAAAACATTATGTGGTCTTTTCTCCGGATCCTTTAACCGCATATTTATATAAGCATAAAATTGACGACGGAAACAAAGCAATTCCCGTATTGTTTTACAATTACATTTTAAGCGCTTCCAGCAGGGAACGGCATAGGTCGGTTAATGAGTTTTCAATGCGTCAACTAAACGGACATTTTATTTTTATTCTCTCTCTTCCCATTAATTTCCTCCTTTTTTTTTCAATTTATTTTTATTTCTAATAATTATTATCAGTTATATCTACCAATTAATATTAAACGATATTGTTTTATACAGTTTGAATTATATTCAATACAAGTAGCTATTATCCTTAAGAGCTAAGCATATACCTAATTGGCTTCCTTCAGTCGTGTTATCAGTTTACTTGTTCAGATATTGTGGAATTACAATTTGGCTGTAATTGTATAATTTTGATTTGCGATTGCAGCTCTTGTTTGTCTCATCTTATAATAGGGTAAAGCATTATTTAGTTTTTTATTTCTGACGGTCTTCGATGGTTTGGTTAATTTCCTCCATTCTGAGCTACCAGTATTTTGACGTTGGCCAAGAATTATTCACAATTTGAGTGTAGGTGTGGGTTGGAAATAGAAGCTTCTTCTTGTATCAGATGTTATTGTTTTAAAATCAATACCGTACATAAATAATAAATACATCTTGATATGCGGTTGTTGGTTTTCTCTATGTCGTTCTGTTATTCTAAAATTACAAAGATAGTTGGAACCGTTAAAACGGTTTTCTCATATCTTTCAAATTAAAAAAAAACTCGAATGTGGCCATACCAGAATTTTTTCCTACGTATTCAAAAAGAATTATCTGGACGAGTATTATCTTAGTAATTGCCGGTTTAACCGGAAGCGTGATCTGATAACCTAAATAGTGTGAATAATAGATATTTATGGGATTGATACATTTCCCAATTTTCAAGTTTTCACTGACATGGAAACTGCAACACCAAGAAGTACTAGGAATTTTTTGATAAAATTTGGTAAAACCGTTTAACTACTCAAGGGTTTAATATCAATTCCAGCATGTAATCAATATCCTCTTGGGGTATTGTGTTCCAAGCAACCTACAATTATTCTAGAGAGGTAATAGCGTCAGTGGAGCATTTGCTAAATTTGTCAGTTTCTTCCTATTATGTCCCACACTCCCACACATATTTAATAGGCGATAAGTTGAGATATCTAGCTGGTCATGACGTAGGCCCCCAGTAGCGTAACTTTGTTTGGGGACCTTCCCGGAAAATCCAGATTGGAGGCCCCTACCCATCCTCGTTAATAATCATTTTATACTAAACTATGTTTTGGGACCCTTTATATTCTGCGACCCTCTCGCAACGCGGGCCCTTAGGGCTAGTTATTTACGCCACTGTAGGCCTCTCTAAAACCGTTAAGAGAAGTTCTTGCGATATGAGGACGGGCATTATCTTGCTGGAAAATAGGGTCTTCTAATAGCTGCTGAAGATATGAAAGAATGAATGGTTCCACAACCTCATTGACATAAAGCTGGTCGTTTATATTGTCTCGGACGAATACTAACTGAGACCCCTCCAATATGCTATAGCACTCCATACCATAACTCCAACAGTTCGGTGCACAGGTCTCCCAACAAACAAATTAATATTGCGCCATTCCCCACGTCTGAAAAATTACAAGGAAATCTAGAATATAACGAGCACGAAGAAGAAGGATTGTATATAACTGTTAAAATTGCTAAGTAAGGAAGATAAAAACTTTTCCAGGTGCTACATTAATCACGCTGACAGTTCAATCATTCCTGTGCATGGTTATCATCAGCTTCAATCGCTAATAATATGTGATGAGAGACGTGTGTTACTTGACAAATTCTAGAAATACTGGAATTAATCAAAAATTTATTTACTCAGCGAACCAACTAGCCACTTTTAGAAATTTAAAAAAATGAAAATTTGCAGTTTTCTTTAAAGTTCGCCTTACAAAGAACCAAAATAATGAGTTCGATCAACTCTAGCTATATTTTAGTAGAAGCATATAAACAAAATTTGTAAACACCACAAACCAATATTAGTTTATAAAAAATGGCTTTCAGCAAACATTGAAAAAATATTTTTCAATATTTTTTTAACACTCTTTTAACATACGTATTTCGTCAATTCGTCGTTATTCGTTCTCTAAAAAATAACGTGAAAAAGTGTTTGAAATTAGCTTGATCAAAAGTTGATGTTAATAAAACACAAACTTTTTGACTCGAAATGTGTCAAATTTGATATTTTGCTATCGACGTCTGTAAGAGACACGTGGCACGCGGAAAGCTTAACGTCAGTGTGATGTTAACCTCTTGTAATTGTATAGCTTTTTGAAATAAGCTATGATGCCAAGAAACTTAAAATTTAATCTTTTTTGTTTTCTGTTTTGTTTTAAGTCTATAGGGAAAAGTACTTTGTGTATAAAAGTACTTTTATAATTTACCATCATGTTAAGATTTCATTTTTAATATAACTTAATCCCTCACTCATTTTTTTGCCTTTTCCTTCTTTTATTATTACATAAATGCGTAAAAACATCAAACTGAATAATATATAAGTAGAGTTACTTAAAAATATAAGCTTTATTTTTGTTTTTAAAAAAAGCCATTAACAACATCGCGACGTGTAGGGAAAATTTATGAAAAGTTTTCAACTGTTGTGTGTTTTTAATGTTTTCGAGACTTTTTTGTTTAGTTTGTTCTAACTCAATTTGTCCTTTCCCTACACGTCAATTATTTATTTGTAATATGCATGTTCTTGCCGACTCTACTTTAGGGAATTTTGAGTGGTTCTTCCTTGTGTTAAAGCGATTTTATTACTAGATGTTACAAAAGTAATGAAGTAGCCAACACTGGAGCACGAGAAAGTTGTAGTTCAATTGAAAGCCGAGGTTTGTACTCTCGCGAGGCAGACAAGGACACTTTATGATCGAGGCACACAAACGAATTTGTAGTTCGCTGCTATAGCCTTTAAGTGGGCATTTTGTTTTACGATACAAATATGGCACTTTATCGTGACGCCTAAGATAGCGTATAGCTCTCAAAGCAATAGTGTGATGAACGTGATGGTGGATCGGTGGTCGGACTGTCGTTTTTAGTGATAATTACAACTTTTGATGGATTTACTTGCTTTGGGTACGACATATAAGACCTATGGTATGTTCTTGTGACAAATATCTTTACCGATGGATCAAAAACTGAATTTGGCCCAGGGACAGGAATCTTCTCACCTGAACTGAAAATAAATAGCACAATACCATTAGGTAGATTTACCTCGGTTTTCCAAGCTAAACTTAATGGCTTACTAGAAAGTGCCAAAATGGTAAAAGAGAGTCTAGTAAACAGGACAACACATACAGATGTTGTCGGAAAGTAGGGCTGCTATCGCGGCCCTGAACCGCCACAGAATAACTTCGAAGCTGGTCTCAGACTTCATAACATCACTAAACGACATTTTAACTCTTAAAATCTGCTGGATCAAAGAGCACCAAGGTAAAGAAGGCAATAAGAGAGCAGATGAGCTGGCAAGGCAGGGTTCGGGCTCCTACTCTAATGGGCCGGAACCGACCCTGACTCTGACAGTCAGCACTCTCGAAAGTCTTATGAAACAAAAAACATGAAGCTCACATAAGACATATGTTGTCGAAAGGAACGGGCTGTCGACAAGGCAAAGCAGCAATTGCTGTTCTTTCGATACGACACTCAAAATACTACCTCAACCTGTTTCGATTACATCTGCAAGTACTAACGGGCATCGTTACAGGACATTGTAAGCTAAACAAACACCTTCACACTCTGGGACTAATCGATAGCCCTAGATTCAGAAGCTGTAATCAGGAAGATCAAACTGCGGAGCATGTGCTTTGCTCGTGTTATGCGCTAGCATCAACTAGAGGATCCATACTTGGTGATTACTGGCTGGATAAGGTCAGAATCAGAGAAACTCCACCCGCCAAACTGCTCGAGTTCGTCTTAAAGTTGGATGGCTTAAAGAGTAACGGCGACTGAGACGCCTCTGGGGAAGTTGCACAATGGGCCCGATCAAGCGGCCTAAGTGTAAGCTGGCTAAGAGCCAGCCCTCCCACTAGCAACCCAATCCAATCCAATGTTCTTGGCATTTGGAGAGGAAGTTCACTTCATGTTTTGGATAATTGCATTGTAGACTCATGATGATATACCCATGATAGTATACCTGGTCACTCATTAATATCAGGTAAATAACATATGAAAAGGAAAGAAGCTGTCCTTAATAACCGCTTAAAGAACTGAAACTCACACCCTATGAAGGTCCTTAGAACCACCCCAAGCCAAGTTTTAGTTTTTCTAACGTCTTCCTTTCTAGTAAATTGCAGTTTATACTCTCTACTTTAAATAAGTCAAATAGAGCCACTAATAGCTGTTAGCTTATGTTAGCAGGTCCTAACTCCTAAACCATACGAAGCTGAAGAAGAAGCTTGGCACCTGCCAAGTATGCAGTAGGAGTAGCTTACATCATTAGTTTTGCCCATATACTCACCTATTTAAAGATGATATGTACAATGGCTTCAAAAATGCATTTTAACCTACGTCACCAATTTTCATAGGCAACCGACATCTAATAGGCATTTGTTTCGCCACAAAATTGCATCGTCAGCGTGATGGTAATCACTTGGATGGTTAACCATCCACGTGCTAACTCGGCGAACCGTAGTTGCACTCAGAAAAACATCGTTGATGTGCAATCTGATTGATCTATCTAAGTTACTGAAATTTATACCGAGTGCCCACTTTCAAAGCGGAACATAGGGAAATACAATTGGAAATCGCTTATTTGCAGTTTGCTGCCCACCAGAGAAATCTATAAGGGCGGTAGTGATATTTATCGAAAGATAAAGGGTAAACTTGTTTTATCCCTTTCTTCGTTGCTCCCGCCTCGACAAGCTATCTTATTCATTGAAATATGCTTGCAGTGACTAGCGACCTCATCTTTAGCGGTGATTTTTGGTCACATTCGGCCCATAAGCTATGACAGTATCTTACTGTATAGTCTTTTCTATAACATAAATTTGTATTTTGTGACTCGTTTGTGACAGAGTTTTCGTTGATATAGATAATATCTATAGTATGTATTATATTATAATACAAACGTAAATATTCAGCCATTAACTACCAGTTAAATTTAAGGGGAAGTGGTGCAAACGTCCCTGAGTAATGGTCGAGAAGCAAAACAGTTTCGCTTTTTTTCGACTTTGGTGTGTGCCGGCGTTTACTATTTCAATCGGTGAGCCTAAATCCCTGCAGCAATTTCTCTTTTGACTATTATTGCGTGTGTCTGTTTAAAAAATTAACCAATTAGTTAATTTAGGCCAGGGATGTCGTCATTCCGCATTCGCGTGCAGTTAATTTCTTTTTTTTTATCGATTCAAAAATTCTAATATCAAAATCACGTTTTGTTTTAATTTTCATTTTTATTAATTAATTTGTTATTGTTATTTTGTTAAATTTTACCTGTTTTACAATGTTAGCACAACCTTGGCCTAGTCCTGTTCTTCGAATTATTGCCTAATGTCAATTTTGAAGGTTGGCCCCCAAGCACCCACTATACTGTGCCGGTGTAGACAGAAGGCTCGTTTTCAACTGTATCTCATTTTGATAGTTAAAAAGTGGATTTTGACGTGATGCTAATTATTTCCTTCTCGTGTATGCAAAAAAATTTGGGCATCAGGTATCCGATGTTAAATCTTGCGGACCTATGTAAACTCTCAAAAAGATTATGAAATCGTAATCTTCGCGGCCGCTTTGTTGACATTTCGGTAACGTGGGTGTACTAGTAGACCATTGCCTTCTGATTTCCATCAGGAGATAGTCGCTGTAATCCTCCAGAGCCGCTGATTTTTGCAGTCACCTTCTAACCGATACCTGTCTACCATATTGCCTTTACTTCCAGATCATGGGTGGTCTACTGCTCTTTTGTTCTGAAGCGCTTGATAACTGAGCATGCAACTTAGATTTTTGTCATACTACCTCATTTATGACGTCATCGTCTTGTGTAATTTTTAGACAGCTTCGTATGAAATGCATTTATTCCATGTACCAGAAACTTCAAGTTTGTTTCGATATCCGTAGTCGTCTTCTATTTAATCAATCCATATTTCGGGACTTACTAGTAGTTTTCTGTTGTTAATTTATTTTTTACTGGAGGCTCGTCGTTTCAACCCCTAACTTTCTGGAGGACTAGTGGGACCTCTCGTACTTGAGACCTGTCTGAAGCTTGAGCCTCTACTAGGGTAGCTCTCAGTGTCATTGTACTGACGACAGTATAATTTTTTCTACAACTCATTTTAGAGCTGCTTAGATGTGTACGCGATTTTGTATCCAGAGGGCCCTGTATACCTAGCAGTCGCACAGCGATAGTAATTTCAAAGATTTTAATTAAAGATACTCTAATAACATTTTCTTTTGAAAATTTTGCAGCGCGCTTAAACGATTTAATTATTTTTAGATACTTTAATTTCATTGAGACTATGATGGATATTTCAAATTTCGCGAGATTCCCAAGTATAAATATTTAAAGTTGGAAAAAGGAGTTGTTTATTATTTTTTTTGATTGATAAAAAAAATTAATTAAATCGTCTTAAAGTGGGTCGGATGCTAGACGTAATTATTATCAATCGATCGCCCTTATTTGTATTTTATTGGAAATTTCTCTTAAATTTTTTTCAAAAGTGGGCAGAAAGGAGTAAAGTTTAATTTGCTCTCTGTTACAGTGATCTCATATCCATTATACCAGACCATGCATCTTTGATTGGTTTAATCAACATTTCAACCAATTAACCCACGCTTAATTTTTCTTGATTGTTAGTGCGTGTTGATATATATTTAGAAACGAGAGCAAGATCAAATTTGTCACAGTGATTATTAAAAAAGGTTGATATTAATTAACAAAAAGGTTATTAAACTATACTGTAAGATGTCTCCCGTTTTGTATAAATTTCGTGTTTAAGTTACTTCATCTAATGACTTTAAAACTGGATATTTCTTGCTTAGGAGATAGATCGTGCAAGAAGAAGCTTTTTGAGGTTATGTATTATTTAATTGTGAGCTTTGGAAAGTGATGGACTCCGTGAGTTCAACGTGAGTCTTAATCGACTCTATATTGGGACTTTGTTGTACTATTACAGGTGCTGACGTGATTAACCTTCGTAACCTATTTCCGCCGTGTGAAAAATTAAAGGAATCGACTATTGAATGTTAAAATGTCGAAACGGCAACAAAAATAGAAATGCAACGTCAGTTGAAATAGTCGCCTAGCATATTAACGGACGAACAATCAATTTGCAAATGTAAAATTTTTGTCGCCTAAAGACCAACCTAAATCATCCCCAATTACAACAAATCTCTTGTACACGCGTGATGCATACGTAATCAAAAAAAAGCGGAACGCTCAAGATGACAAAAAAATGCGAATTTTTTAAGTAAATTGCTTTTTTTCAATTTTTTCATTATTAGATAAAAGCCACTCGTTCCCAACACGCTCTTGTTTTTTTATTGACAAACCATCATTGTTCTAGAACCCAATAGGGCAATAAAAGTGGGTTAATAAATTATTAATAGCCCCGCATTGTGTTACGAATGTGTATATAACTAAGCAACAACAGAACATTTCAACACAATACGACGCAGTTATTGTGATCGCTCAGGAAAAAATAAACACCGCGTGTACATGAAAACTTAAATATTAGTTCATCCCTTGATAATTCTGTACATATAGGCATATACCTCGCCATTTAGTGTTTACGTTCAAATACAAAGTTTAATGTTGCAGCAGAATTAAAACGTTCAAATTATAATAGCTTGGGTGCTTGGGTCATACTTAAACTTGCATCTTACATAGATCAAACTTTATAACAACGAGCCCTTACTTAAGGTTATACACAAACTATTCGCCGAATATTGCAAAATTTAATTATAGTACATATTGGAGGAAATTCGACAAAAATTGACCTAATTCGAGTTTGTGGGTAGTTTGATAACCCTGCGCATTTATTACATTAAATACAGTGAGCATTGCAGTGCACATGCTTTGACTGAAAAAAGGGGATAATTTGAGTGGAGAAATTAGTATAAGCTTATCTGTCTTTATTTTTGTAAACAACGGCCAGGTTGCAGCATCTCGAAGTTCACCACCAAGGGGTCGATCTTAAGATGTTGTCGACACCGCATCCTCGAAGGATCATAAATTCGATTATATATGCATGTGTTCTGGAAGAGGTTATTCAACAATATCGACACGTGTAGAGTTAGTCTTGGACTGGCCCTTATTGCATTGCGATCATTATTGTTTTAATATTATTGCTACCAAAGTCTTTGTACTCTTTATAAATAAATACTTAAGATTAATGTCGTTTTTATTTACAAAAATACCATGTAAAACGTAACCCTGCAGAGCGAAAATTGCTTTAATACCAATCTACAAGGGTGGCAGGTTGCGTCACACCCTCTGTACTTTCTACTCTGTTTCTGTATTAATTCATTGGTTCCTTTTCCATTGATTGTTTTTGTGTTGGTGAAAACGGCAGTTCGTATCCAAAAATATAGCAAATGCGAAAGAAATCCTTTCGAGCATTTATACAGAATGCGTATTCCTTGGTCCCCGCTTGCAGGGGGTGCAATGAGGCTGACGAACAATGAAGCATCTGTCATATCCAGCGATATTCAAAGATTGAGATGAATTCGGGACCGAATAGGCGTTCGAGTTTACTTCCATTTAGCAACCTTAATTCTACAAGTAACTATAGTAGTATTTTTATAAGATCGAAGATGCTTTAGCTTCCTCTAAAAAGTTTGCAAAATAGATGTCTAAATCTGTCCAGAAGTAGTCTACGAACAATAGCGTTAATACTAATAGGCCACTGGTGGCTAAAAATCATATCCACAGTTTGCTGCTTGTAACACAAAGCAGCTGAATATTTGGTGTCACTGTCCAGCTCAAAACGACCTTAAGAGAATCCGTGTTGGGGGACTTCTCCCTCGATATCGCCAAAAGTTCATCCTACAAGTACAGTGGCTGGAGATCGAGAATTGATGGGTCAGGGAAGGCTGCTTGGAGAATTGAAAATGAGCCAGAAGAGTGAACTCTCTCTCTACTACCCATCAGAAGTATTAAGACCTGGTTGTCTTTAAACCTATTCGACTGACTCATAAGTATGTGAAGAAACTCTATGAATGTTTTCAAGTTAGCGACTGACTTAAGAATATTTTGGAAATCACCATCACCTATACAAGCCTCTGTGAAGGAAAGTACGGTGCATTTTAAAATCAGGAGCTCTCTAGAATGTAGTAAGGCTAAAGATGTCATTTCGGCCACTAACCCGTTTCATAGAAGACTTCAGGCAAAGATGAGATTGAAGAATGTACTCACTGAGAGAGAGAGAGAGAGAGAGAGAGAGAGAGGGAGGGAGATTGTGCCACACCGTCAGTCGTTTAAGTTTCTACCACTTGCTTTTGACAGCGCATGATGTTGACACTGCATGGAGAAACACAGGAGGGATGTTGAAACAAAGAAAACCCTAAATAAATAAATTGCCTGTTCAAATCTATCCAAAACTAGTCTACGAGCAATAGCTTGAATATGAAGAGACCACTAGTGGCTAAAAAGCATATCCACAGTGTAGGAATAGTAGACAGCCCCAGATGTCGTGTTTGCTACTTGTAAGACGAAGCAGCTTGAATATTTGGTTTGCCACTGTCCAGCTCAAAAGATCTTAAGTGAATCCGTGTTTGGGGACTTCCGACCCGATATCCACAAAAATTCATTCTACTAGTACAGTGACTCAAGACTGAGAATTTATGGGCCAGGGAAGGCTGCTTGAAGGATTTAAAATGAGCTAGAACTCCCTCTCTGCAACCCATCAGAAGTCCTAAGACCTGGCTGCCTTTAAACCTATTCGACTGACTCGTACGTATGTGAAGAAGCTATATGAATGTTTTCAAGTTAGCGAACAGACTTCAGAATATGTTGGAAATCACCATCATGTATAAAAACCTTCAGACAAAGAGCCTGTGTGTCGGAGATTACGGTGCATTTTAAAATCGGAAGCTAGGTTAAACAGTAGGGTTAAACATGTATTTCGGCCACTAACCCGTTTCATAGAGGACTGCTAGCAAAGATGAAATTGAAGAGTCTACCCACTAGGAGAGAGTATACCACACCGTCAGTCGTTAAAGTTACTACCACTTCATTCTGGCAGGGCATGATGTTGACACTGCATGGAGAAACACATGAGGGATGCTGAAACAAGGAGAGCCCCAAATGTATAAATTGCCTTAGGTATAAAGACGCCTGGCTCGTATTCGTTGCCACAGACTTCAATGCCAGCTTCCTGTAGTGGAAAGCTCCGAGAACTGATGGATGAGAGGAGAGCATGATCGAATGGATTACGAATGGAGTTTGCTTATCGAACTGGGACCGGTGGTGTAGATTCCCTCTTGCGGTAAGGGTTGAAATACCACGGTGGTGTAAAGGCGCGAAATTTGAACTTAACAGCCACCGCCACTAAACCATGCATCCAGTAGCGTAAAGAGTGCTGGGATAATTGTGTTTAAGGAAGAGCTTTGAAGAAAACTTCAGTTGCAACAATATAAGCCCATTCTTAATTTCTGAAACGTATAGCATCATGAAAATGACGTTTAGGTAACAAAAAAGAAGAAGTTTCTCTATAGAGAATTATAGCTGATTATTTAAGTGAAGTTTCCAAAGAGAATGTTTTCCAATTCGTTTTACAGCTCACATCATCAGAAGCAGTTTGAACATATTTATGACGTTCACTTTTACAGATTTTCTTAAGAATGAACGCCATTCTATAAAGAAGCTTTCAAATCGCTCATAAAAATAACTCGCGTATGAGAACCAGAAGCATCAACAAACCGCCAAATACTTCATTGTTGCGAGGGAGACTTGGAAATAATTTAAAAGAGCTAAAAAGAAATCAGACGTTTTCTTTGGCTGCTTATGATCTTATGAATGGATCAAAATTTCACGGTTATTTCACAAGCGTCACAACTCGCAACGGATCGAAACTGTGCTCTGTATAGCCGCTTGTATGTGTGTGGTTGTTACTCTTCATTACCTTTTATTTTTATGTTTAAAATTTATGGATTTGTTCATTGATTTTTAAATTTGAATATGCCATTAGGGAAGAATTTTATATTGACGCCATAAATATTTCTCGAGCAGTTGAAATAGTTTGCGAGATAAATAGTTAAAGTATACGGAGGGTAATAAAAAACATTAATTAGTTCTTCTTGAATAACAGTATAAAATCAAGCAGACGTAAATTTAAGGTAATGGTCAGATGTGAGCCCCAGCGGAATTTCAATAACAATTAACTTTGAACGGTCTGGTTAAAAAACCGGTCCGCGTATTACAGAAAAAAACAAAGCCCAAATATGCTTCCGTTTCTTGCATACTAACAAAAGAAATTCTGGAACTCGTCGTATTTTAAAAGGTGTACAAAAAAACATCCCTTATGTGCTTGCTTTTTGGTACCTGTTTTTGGGATCGTTTGGTCCCCCGTTTAAAACAACAATATACGCTCTTACGTAGTGCTTCAATAAAGATATATTTGTCGTAGTGATTCGTGATCGCTCGTCGGAGCCACGCTTGCTTAGCTTGTTTGGCGCGTCGGTGTGTGTGAAATAAGCAGTGTCTTACCTCTAGGATATATTAACGTTAGTGTTTTATAAAAAAAACACGTTTTGTGTGTTACGTGTTATATTTAGTGCTATTTGTTTACTTTTTCTTCTTCCAAATTTGGATATTTTTTTGGATTTTTTTCTTCTAAACGTCATTGCATGAAATTACTGTGAGTGTTTTAATTTACAAAAACCTTAACCAAATTGATTAATTTTAATTAATAAAACACGTTTATTTGCACATAATGTTGGCTTGTTATTTGGTTTAGTATTAATTAACAATTTTGGTTTTATTGGCCAAATCATAGTAATAATAATGTTTACCTACATTTTAATTGCCTGTAGATTTGGCTGATTTGTCGAATCCAAAACAAAGGGCAATTTTAGCTTTTATTTGTAAAACGAGCTAATTAATTTTAGAATTTTAGAATTTTAAGCAACCTTAAAGTAACAAACAATCCGCTTTTTTTATAATTCAAAATTAACCTTGAAGTCTTAAAGTGTTGGTTCTTGAGAGAGATCATCATTGGCCTTTAAATTGGATTCGAAAGTCAAAACACAAGCACGTTGCGAAGTGATTTATTATAGCTTTTGAAAATAAGTTGTGCAATTGATGGTAATTTTCAAAAATAACTCAAAATAAAAATTCGAGACGTAATAAGCAACAGGTTGCTTGCTCCAAGTCTCTAAACTCGTGGTCTCGAGATGTTAAAAAAACCTGTATTAGGTGGGTGAGCCCAAAAAGAATTTTTAAACGAGAAGTCTCTTATGATGAATGGAAAATTTAAAACATAAAAGTTCTCGAAGAAAACCTTAAATCCTCTTTCATTAATTTCGTCTGTCTGTCACTTATTTTGCAGCTGTTTCCCACATAATAAACTCTCCCCCTTGCCTTACATCATCAGACACCCTATTGAGATTGATTCAAACAGTTCTTATTTTGAGAAAAATTTCTCACCAAAAGTCGATTAAAATCTTAACTGTTAAATTGTAGTGGTTCTTAATACTCGTTAACTACCTACTAATACGATGAGAATTAAAGTTAATTTGATTGCGTTCTCTTAAGCTCATTTAAATTATGGGAACTCTTTTAAATTAGTGCGTATTTTTTTCAATTTACATGTTTGGTTTGACAATAGATTCACATCGGTAACGGTTTCTTCCTACCTTTGCCAGGTATCATGTATGTCACGTAGGATATTATAAAGAAGAAGGTTGTTGGTATTTATTCCTATAAGTAAAAGTGTCGGAGAAATTCGTGATGCATACTTGACTGATTCCATCATTGTATTTACTCGGTATTTACTTTATTTTGTGATCAAAAGTGCGATTTTTTTGTTTTGTTATTTACCGATTGTATAACAAATATTTATTTTAATTTTCCCTCGAGTTTATAAGACCATTAAAAGCTTGGAAGAACTGCTTAAAATTTAATCATCTACATGCAAAGCCCACTATCACGAAGCTCTCTTGAATTGAAAGTTTGTAAAAAATGTGTATATTTTACACCTTGTATTGTATATTCAATCACAAAATTATAAGTTTGATAACACCATTAGTTACGTTATAATTAATATTAGAGATGGGTTGATGTTGATATAAATTTTGGAACTTGGTAGTTTGGACTCTTCACCTGCAGGTGTTATTTCGTTATAAACTATTCTGAAACTGTTTTGGCTACAGTCAATTTGCACCACATTGTTTATTTATTCTTACAAACATCAACACACCGAAACGGTATTATAAAAATAGTTATTTAAGGGAAGGGTTCGGAATTACAGAGAAATTTCAGAAATTTAGATGGCTGTGGTTATTAAAGTGAAAAATGTTGTACTACTCCTCAGGCACTTTGAACTATTATTTTTGAGCATCAAGTAAATTTGAGAAACTCGTAAAAACTCAGTGCAGCTTTCACCTATTTATTATTCCTTCTGTACAAGAAATAATCAGTTCAAAACTATCCCAGAGTAGCTTACGCCCTCTTTCGTGTTCACAGTATTCACACATTAATTTACACCTCAAACCAGAGCTTAAGCTGCCAATGTAAAACCGGCCTTAATATCATACTTTAAATCTTTCAACGATACTGGGAAACTTCTTAAGCTCCATCTCTTAATTGAGCTTGGCTTGGTCTGAAAACTAAGCTTAAACCCACTTTCCGTTTTACAACACTTGCACATTGACTTAGAGCTACAACCAGAGTTTAAAAACCGATATCGACACTATAAAACCGGCTTTAAAATCATACTTTAAACCTTGAACCGATAGTGTGAACCTGCTTAAGTTTCACATATTAATTAAGCTTGGCCTGGTCTGAAAGCTAAGCTTACATGCTCTCTCGGTTTCACAGTATTTACACATTGACTTAGACCTTCAACCGGAGCTTAAACCGACAACTATGAAACCGGCCTTAAAATCACACTTTAAACCTTGAACCGATAGTGTGAACCTGCTTAAGTTCCACATCTTAATTAAGCTTGGCTTAGTCTGAAAACTAAGCTTACACCCTCTTTCCGTTTCACAGCATTTACACATTGACTTAGAGCTTCAACCGGAGCTTATACCGACACTATGAAACCGGCCTTAAAATCACACTTTAAACCTTGAACCGATAGTGTGAACCTGCTTAAGTTCCACATCTTAATTAAGCTTGACCTGGTCTGAAAACTAAGCTTACACGCTCTATCGATTTCATAGCATTGGCTTTAGACCTTCAACCCGAGCTTAAACCGACACTACGAAACCGGTCTTAAAATCACACTTTAAACCTTGAACCGATATCGATAGTGTGAACCTGGTAAAGTTTCACTTTTTTAAGCTTGGCTTGGTCCAAAAACTAATCTTACACCCTCTTTCCGTTTCACAGCATTTACACATTGACTTGGAGCTTCAACCGGAGGTTATACCGACACTATGAAACCGGCCTTAAAATCACACTTTAAACCTTGAACCGATAGTGTGAACCTGCTTTAGTTCCACATCTTGATTAAGCTTGACTTGGTCTGAAAGCTAAGCTTACATCCTCTCTCGGTTTCACAGTATTTACACATTGGCTTAGACCTTGAACCAGAGCTTAAACCGACACTATAAAACCGGTCTTAAAACCATACTTTAAACCTTAAACCGATACTGCGGAACTACCCAGGGCGTGTTGTACAAACCAATTTTATTGTAAGTTCACGGTAAGCTGTAGATCAGTCATATAAATTTACTTATGTTTCTGAACTTCCAGCACCGTAACAGTAACGTGGTTAGTATAACCCGCCCTCAGAATTTAATCCTACACTGTAAATCCGGACCTAAATGTTTTACACTGTGTAGAAAGGCTTGAGAAGGGTAAGGAGTAGAAATTAAAAAGAAAAATGAAGTTCGATCTAGTCTCGATTCCAGTGTTATCAGTTGACAATGCCTAAGCTTGTCCTGGCTTCCTGCGGTTAGGTTAGCTCCAAATTTTAGCTACAGTAATATTTGAATATAACAAACCTCTACTGAGCCGTTCGGTATAACCAAAGTTCGTAATATCTGCAAATAAATAAAATACTGTGATTCGAGACAACGACCTTCCTAATTGCTTTCTTCCTCGCCTTCTTCTAAAGGTCTTCTTATGGCCTGCTGACGTAGAACCGTAGATTTCTTATAGTTTATCTTCGAAAAAAAAAAGTTTCCTTCTGTGTGTGTAGAAAGTGAGAGAATATGTGAAGTTAATTTTTTGCAAGTCATTGAACCCTGAAATCCGTTTCAGGTTTGTTTAGAATTGGAAAATTCCTTGGTATTAAGTAGTAGGTTCTTTGATTTTTGGCCAAGAGAACGAATTCATTTTTGTTTTTGTAAATTTCTCGTTTTAGTGGACTTGAGCATTGGATTGGGCTCATTTGGGAAACGTCAGCGGCTGAGATGCCGAGTTGTTTACGTTGTGGTTGGTGAATGAACCCATTGCGCCTTTAAGTACCTATCACGCGAGATCACTACGTTTTGCTACTTTTATTTTTGTGGAGTCGATACCTCCTTTAAACAATGCCCAATATAACCTAACCACCTCTGATTAGACCCATCTCCAAATTTTGATGAATAATGCATACGTGAGAGTTGTACGGATATTTGGCCATACAATTTTTTTTATCTTTGCAAATATCAAATTATTATTTATTAGCATAATTAATTTATTTAGGTAGTTAATCACGAAGGTCTCTTTACGACCATTGTATCGTTTTTAACTGTTAATGATATTTATGGACGAGTACGTATAATGAAAATTTTGCATCACCGCTATTGCATGAGTTGCTGACATTTCCGCATTTTGTTAAAAATCATGCTGAATATGTTAAAGGTAGTTTATCAACTTACGTTAGCAGTGTAATTTAAATTTACAATGTGATTCACATAAAGTACAGGTGCTCGTCGCTCGCTTATTCGTAACCTTCAAATTTAAAAATTCTACATTTTTGAATATTAATTAGCGTTTGATAATACTCAACAGGCCAATAGTTTATTTGTTCAATAAATTGAACTGCTTAGGTAATACGTATGTGAAGTTACAATCGAACTTCAAAGTAAATAGTCGTATGTTTTATTTCTTTAATTGGATTTTAATTAAATTGACTTTTAATGGAATTCACTTGTATAGTGGTTGTACAAAAGTTTTGTTTTTGTTGACTGAGTTAATTGTTCCCAACTAATTTCTTTTCTTTTTTTAAATAAATATTAATACAACTAATCTATTGACCCCAACGAGTTAAATCCTCGTGTCTCCCCCATTTGGCTAAATTTGCGCAATTAACATAATGGGTTATAAATTATGCGCCACGTGTTAACTGTGGGCCTTTTGGTACTACTGGTCATAGTCGTTAATGTAGCCAAGACTAATTTGAACTGCATTTGCTTGTCATGTAGGTCATTTGAACTAATAAATGGCCTGCCACTATATGCATCAAGTTAACTAAGATCGATTGTTTCGTTCGTCTGAAAGTCTGGAGGGACATTACGCCTCCTTACTTTGAAACATTTTGATATCGTTAATTTGACATTGAAGTACTAAATAATCGAAATTTGCAGCAAATTTCGCAAAAGTGTCCTCCACTCGCCTGACTCGCCTCTCGGAACGGACGAAAACGTCTTTAAATATCTCTTCGTAGAGAGAAAAAATAAATCTCATTGACAAAATTATTTAATACTTTCGGGAATATTATGTGCGTATCTTACGACTTACTCTTCTTTCAAAATTGAACTTTTAAATTATTATAATTCAACTTTTTTATCTACTTTTTTATTTATAAGTATAGCAAAAGTTTTACGCATTTAGATTCGTTTCGTGGAGGAATGTATTTTGAATTATCTCACTTTCAATCTCGGTTATTTTTATTTTGTCGGCTCTCAAGAAAATTGAAACTTTCCAACTTGAATGAAATATTATATCGTACGAAATAACGTTTTTATAATGTGTAAAAATCGAATTTTATAGCATCTAATTTTATTTAGGGATATGAATATTTTATTAGGAATTTTCGTTTTGATTGACACCTCTTATACATACATATTTTTCGTCGAAAGAACGATGAAAGACAAAATAAATAGGGTATTTTATGCAATTTCATCGTGTTTGGGTAGTAGGCTTTGTAAGACGACAATACGAGAGGTGGGTGTGTCGTGTCAGAAATTGGATACGACGCGACGTTCGACGATGTATCGGCCAGTATAGGATCGATAACCGCCTTCAAAATATTTTGAGATTTTAATCTCGCTATCTTTGTTTTGATCAAAATTATAATTGAAACTCTCGAGGAATTTTAATGCAAATGCGGGTATACCTGCTGAAGCTATCAAAACAGCCTCTTTTCGGTCCTCGATTATCCAGCTCGGTGGGCTGATTGTATTAATTTAGTCTTTCATTGTTTTATAGTTTGGCTTTCTTGTCTCTTTACGAGTTTTAAATACCAATTTCTTTCGCAAGGCAGTGACCAACTAACGAAGGTAGTCACCTAAATGCTCTAACTGGAGCTGGAGGTTCAAACAATGTTAATTCTATAGCCGTGTACTGCAGAAATCCAAAAAGTGTCTTAACAGCTTTGCTGTGTCCCAACCCCACTGTTCGTACACGGTAGTTGGAGGCTGTCGGGTCCTTTGGTTGGAGAAATTTAATTTTACCCCTTGTTATGAATTTCAGCCTGTGTCAGTCGCCTTCAGCAATAGCTAAAACAGACTGCAAGTAAGAATGGCGGGTGGGTTGTCTTGAACTTTTAGTACCTCTAGTCGAGAATTTTGAACCTCGAGCTTGTGCTTGAGGATCCATAGCCGTTCTTAGCCGCACAATTGATATGAAGGCCTGAAGGATCTTCGTAGCGCCACACACACATCGTGAACATCAGAGTGTTCAACTACGTCAGCCATTCGATGCAGAATTTTATCTGGATGCTGGACCAAAATACTGGTATACAGTATTACACAATCCTGGAAATTTTGTATCGTTTAAAGTTGTTACTTGTCATTTTTTCTGTAGTTTTACCTAGCGTCGCCCTTGAGATCGAAATAGAAATAGTTTTTTTCCTCGAGCTCGCGCTAGTTAGAAAGTTTTAATTTAATTTATAACAAATAACTGATAGTCGCTCATTTGCTGCGATCTTATTGGTTATCGAGCGAATCCTCGTTTCGCCATCGTGGTGACGGGAGCGCGTTCCGCATCAATTTTCTCCCAACATAATTTTACCCCGTGTTAAATTAATTAATTAGTTGGTGATTTTTTCCTTGCCTTCAACAAACCCCGTGTGTCCTGTTTCTTCCAGGTCTAGTGGTCTGTATTTAAAGGTCAGTCAATACTTTGTTTTATTCCATCTATAGTGTTTTATTTCTTGTTACTAACCCCCCTCTTCAACTGGGCGACCCTTAAGGGAGATTTAATACAAAACCCGGTTTCTGGTGTTACAATGTCAGAAGTTAATAGACTTGAGCAAAGTCATAATTTAAATTAGGGTTAGGATTATTTGCGTGGAGGGTAAACAGAAATTTAGGCGCACTTAGGCCACTTACCCTGGGTTATAGAAAGCTTTTTACCATTGGTTACAATTGACAGGACTTTCGTATTTCGAAAACTCCTGTAAATTGTAATAAACCGTTAAAAGTTCCCTGCAACCTAAGGTTAGTCAGACTCATTGTGCCGCCTCCTTTTAGCAACTCCTTCCGTCTCTTCGTTGCTCAATTCATACCAACCTTGCTGATACTGGTCACGGTAGGTCAGTATTTCACTAACATGGATCCTCGAATTAGTGTTTCGGAGCAGGAGCACGGAGAGCAGTGCCAAAGCACTTGTTTCGTTAGCTCTGTTCGTGTGACTTGCACTAGTTGCTCGGAGCAGTCTGCGAACCAATGAGAATAAAGAATACAGAATAAAGTCTTCAGTCATTGGTTCACAGACTGTTCCGAGCAACTAGTGCAAGTCAAACAAACAGACCTATAGTTTCGTCCGCTTTGTTGTATCATCTAGGTACATGTGCGGCTGTCAGCAACACCCTTTCTATATAGATGCTTGTTTAGTCGACAGAGTTTAGTGAGAGTATGGCACGTATGTTCTCCGAGATAGTAATTAACTTAAATGGCGCTTTTATAGCTGATTTGGCAAACTTACCTACAGCTAGTACAGTTAGCCCAGCGATTTCTGTGTCTAGGATGTTGTTTGAAGGAGTTATAACGGGCTCGGAGCCAATAGTCACAGAGTCAGCATTTAAGATCTTATAAAATGTGCTTCATGCATAGAAGAGCTCGTAACTAACTTTCATGGCGAGTCAAAGTAGTGTCGTTCTGATCACCTAATTTCGTATAATTTTAAGGGCACTTCTCATGGTAAAAGCAGCTTTCTCTAGTAAAAGCAAGCCTTAAATCTAGCAAATGAATAAGAAAGGAAGATAATGTGCTGGCAATTAGTTTTGTAACTTTTGTACTGTTCTGTCATGTGATCACAAGCCTCTTTCGCTCTGATGAATTATTGTTTTTAAATGAACCTCAACTCTCGTTCATAAGATATTTCTTAGGGGCAATATTATGAAACTTATTACGGCGGTATCAATAATGGAAGATTGTGACCTCGGACCGAGAGAGGTCCTCTAATGCATATGAATGAGTAAACCTTTTATGCACATGCACAAAGTTACTATTCAAGTTTAAATCTTTTAAGAAAACCCACGAGAGGTTATCTAAAATCTTAAGGATTAATTTGACCTTATATTTATTATTATTAGTATGTAGGTACCTTATATTTTTGTACCTAATAATTAGTTTGACATTTAATCTGAAAAAACCTTAAAGTTAATAAGAAAAACTGCGCTTCAGATAAAACGCTTAATTTTAATTGGATATTTAATTACTAAAGAAAATTGCATTTTTAATATCTAGAAAAACATTTTTTATTGCTTTATTTAGTGTCTAATAATATTTATTTTTGTTTCAGGTAAGTTGAGGAAATTTTCAATCAAGCTTTTCATATGATGGGTGTGTGTGTGAGAGACAAAAAAAGGTAAAAGTAAAAATTTTTGTTGCAAACTTTTTTGCTCCTCTCTCGTTCGCCTTTACATCTTACGACGTTTTTTCGTAAACGACTCACTTTTTGAAGTCGACATGAACGTTACGGAATGTTTTCGGGTGTGTTATTACTAAACTTTTTATGTAAGGTTTTCTTGTGCGAATTCCAACCACGATCTACTGCATAAGGGGGAAAGTTTTGATGTGTGCGTTAGTCTTTCACACCGTAATATATTTTTTACTTCTTAAGTTGTTGAATAATCGATATGCGTTTAGTTGCATTTGTTGCTGTAATTACAAACAAAACGAAATGCAAACTGTTGCTACTTTTCTTGGTCTCGAAGGGGTGTAAACGTGACTGGAACTTGGGTATATTTTTACGCTTACAAAAACAACCTGTGGAAGATACTGGATAAGTTGTGAAACACTTATTTAAACTAACTTATTTTTTTTTAACTAAAAGTTTGTATTGCATTGTGGAAGTTTATCATTTTGCAACTCGGTGCATACTTGGTATTTTGTTACATTAGCAAAGACAGCAGAAACACGCGTTCAACGTTTTATTAAATTTCTCTCTCATTGCCAAGTTTTAATTGTATTGTAGTCGCTCGCTTCAAAGTTTCATAAACACCTACCATCATCATCAGTCATTATAGGGCAAGGTAAAAAAATGATTCCAAAAAAAGTCTATCTTACTTTTTAAGGGGTGGGCACTGAAAACATTACCAATTAAATAATAGTAGTTTATGATATACGTGTTAAAAGGGACGTTTTATTTTGAGAGTGGAAAAGATTGCGAAACGAGCGAAGCGAGTAGAGCAACTCCACGAACAAAATAAAAGCACTTTTAACATAAATATCATACAATATTTTTTATATTTGGGCTTCTTAAATCAATTTGAAATCTATGAAAGCACTTTGGGTGTCTTAATAGCTCCATTACAGAACCGAAATATAAAAAATAGTATATTAAAGAACTAGCTTCATAAGGCACCTTGTTAACGCGCGAGTTCAAATTTAGAAAAAGAGCCGCTTGCAGCGAGTTTTTTAAAGGACGAGTAGTAGGGAAGGAAATTTCAAATAGATTTTCCACTGTTGAAAATCTTCCACTTTCATTCAAACTAAATCCTAAAATTTCAACAACAGCCACTAGCTTCTCGCTGCTTATTAGCTAGAGGAGAACCATTTTGTTCGCATTTACAAACGAAGGCGAAGTTTGCAGGAATTAAAAGGGAAGAAAAGCAAAGATAGGATTGTATTTAGTTTAAACTAAAAGCACGATAAGTTAGTCGGCGCTAGTTTCTATAGGACTCGAAAACACAGTATAAGTTGATCTAATTTACATTTTTTGTATTAAAAAATTATAAAAAGAAGAGTTCGAATCGTATATTTTGAAATTTTAATTTAAAAATATTTCAAGAGTTACTTTATGAAATTATTTTTCTTACAAATAGAGCAACGCTTCTTTTTTGTTTTGTTTTACATTTAATTAATTTTTGAATCCTCAAACACTACTTCAATTGTTGTTTATTAAACTTAAGAAAAATGAATTTTCCTTCTAATAATACGTACCCGTATTTTGACAATTTTGTATTTAATATTATTGTACTTGAACAAACGCCCGCTGTTTTCGTAATTATATTTTCGTTTAAATTTGTAAACCTCTCCTTTGAATTAGATTTGTTTTATTAGGATATGCCTTTTTAATAATAATAATTTTCTTTGCCTTTTTAAATTAATTTTTGCTTAAACGCGAGTTGTACGTTTTTCAAATTAACGTTGGTTATAGTGTGGGTACTGCTATCGCCGTTAAGATAAAACGCAAGAAGGTATATGCTCACTTATATGCATGTTAATTTAATTAAAATTAATTGTTTGCTTTTATTTTACACACCTTCGTGTTAATTGGCGTTTAAAAATTCAAAATAATCAATGGGGTCAAAATTAGGATTTCGAAAGTAGGGTTTTTCGTGTTGTTCGAAAATTTCCGCTTTCAACAGTTTGTAAATCACAATTAATAGCAAGTATCTGCCAAACTGACTCCTCCCTTCTAACTGTTTACTCGTCTGCCTGTATGTCGGTCGTAAGAGTGCTCACCGGTGATCACTGAACGCCAGGACCGCATTATTAGGGAGGCTCAAAGACTTTCAAGGGAGGCTCAAAGCTAAAAGCAGGGTTTTCTCTCTTCTGATGGATTTGGTTAAATGTGTTGACCATTATAATCTCTTATGAGGACGGAAGTTTTTTTGCCCCAAGTTTGCAAAAATTTGACGTTCTCTAAATCAATAGTTTCTTCTTTGGCACTAATTAGGAACTTATCGTTTCATTATTATTGCGAAATCCTTAAAAAACTCTGGCTAGAACAGGCTTACAATTTTCCCTTGACTACGGCCCTGCTGAAAGTTAAAACAGGCGCATACGGCAGCGCATAGCTCTCTATCGGACTCTTCCAGGGATCCACAGCTTTCTGCTGGTGCATCTCAATTGACCATCGTGTACACCGATGTCTGCCACACTTTTTAAAATTAATGTGCTGATCTTCCCGACCAAACATACGCTCTTTTACGAGATTCGTTATGGTAACGTGTTTACTGTGTTTCATGTTTACGTAGCGTGAGTTATAGCTATCACCGGGTGTCATCCAAGGATTTCGCAGGGTCGATGGAGCACACCGGTGTCCGCAGCCAGCATATGGGCCGAGTCCATTAGTTTGTTGGCAAGGCATTGAGACCATTTTCATGCATCTCTGTGCAGCCCATATGGTTCGTGGTGGATATAATAATTTTAAGTAACTTGAAAAAAATACTTTGATCTACGAATACAGTTTGGAACCAACAACCAAATTCCCAACCGCAAACATTATTCCCCGTATAGTGGTAATTTACAATTCCTATGCGGGTCATTCACGTTCGCACTTGCCTTGAGGCAGGCGCAAACAGTGTGCGCAAAAATGTGAAATGATACTTTTGTATTTACCTGAATCGTGTGTGGTGGAGTATCACTTCACATTTGCGCGCACACTGTTGGCCTGCAGGCATGCCGCAAGGCAAGTGCGAACGTGAATGGCCCGCACTAGAGACGATTCTGTAGGAATCAAGTACGCTTTGTCAATCGTCCAATTATTGGTTAAAAAGAAAACTCTTAGCTTGTGGAAGACGGCAGTTCTGTTGCCTGGAGGAGTTTCAGAGGACCAGTGATTGCTTCTAACAGATGGGCTAAATTTAACCAAACTCCCAAGAACAGCAGTAGCTATTCTCGTTTAATGGAAGGTCTTGCAAATACAAGGAGACAATTCTAGTATGACCTCAGGGGGTCAATTCTTGACATCCTTCGACTTATCACGAACGGTGAGTTAAAACGAGTGTTTTATCTCGAATGAAGCTTGACAACGTTGCAAATCCTTTTGTAAACGCCACACAGATGATGTCAATAACGAAGAAATTTAAGTGACATGGTATTCTTGAGAAAACGTTCGTCTTAAAACCTTCGAGATAACACGAGTGCACTTTGGCGAGTGAGAACTAAACGTATGCTAAACTGGCTAAAAGTATGAAAGATAGAACCATTTTCGCTTATCCATTAGTCACAGTAGCGTGTATTTACTGTTTGACGCTTTTATTACCTCTCATACCGACCGGAATTCAAGGGTCGGTCATAAATAGACAATTACCTTAAAAATAGTTTATAGAGAAAGTATTAAAAAATAGGAAATATTAACATAAATTGGCATAAATTATGTAGAAAATAAATAGAACACCCACAAATATAAAAATAATGCCTTAAATGTATTAATACAAAATTAATTTTAATTAATTAGTTTTATTAATTTCTGTAAAAATAATTCAACCAATCGATCTATGAGAAAAAATTCAAAATAAGATAAAAATAAACATAATAATTTCGAGATTTTAAACGTGGCTCTCTGCATAAGACATTATTTGACAAGTAAATGGCATTTCTAAAACGTTGCCAAACCTTCTATTCGACAAATTTCGGCAATGGCTCGGCATGCTACCATTCGTTTTATCTCACTTTCGTTATCGAAACGAAGGGTCGAGAATTGGGCCCCTGGTGGCACTTTTTGTTAGACAGAGTCCGCAATTACTTTCATCCCAGACTCTTATCCTTGTCCCAGCTCTCCTTATTAATTTTTAGTTGACGTCAGAGGTTGGTGTTCCTTTGCTGTGGTTTCTAAAGATAATACTTCGAAAGATCGATGTTTAGATATGAAAGTCAGAAGAACTTCTTCTTCTCGTTGATAGACCAACACAGGTTTTGAATACGCCGTTAGGGACTAACTGTTTGAGTGTTTGGATAATTTAGGTATGTTGCGTTGTTAATAATATTCACTGTATAGACCATAATGTTACTATTCTAATGGCCTGTCCACACACACAGGCTTGCCATCCGGAGCGTGTGGACACCGTTTAGGCGGGCTGTGCAGGCCGCCTGCACAGGCAAATCGAAAGGCAAGTTTGTGTGTGTGAACGGGTCTTAAACAATGTCAAATAAGAATTTTTTTCGCCCAGGTTTCCACATATTACTAAAATAGAGGATATGTCCTTAAAATAATATGAATATTTTTCTAATCCGTCTCTGGTGATAATTTTTCATCCACCGTATATTCTGTATAGTTAGCCTCAAAATTATTGGACAGTATTAGTGGAGGTTGTTGATTTACTACTTGTTGGCAAAATAAATTAAGTATGAGGTGTTATGATGCTTGCATCCACAATTCGTGCTAAACGTATAGCCAGGGTGGCCATTAATTGTGAGGCTGACTCATTTTTATAATGTACATTTATTATAATTAAAAATTTTAAATAAAAAAAAGTAAAAATGGGTTCCAAAAGGACCATCCCAATGACGAATTTATAATTTTTCCAAGTTTATTAAATTAATGTAGATAATTTTTATCCGTAATAAAATTTGTTCAATTTTATTTAAAATAAATGCATTAAAATTGAAATTTTTACATCTGCAACAACTGATAACAATATACCTACACGTATCAACCTTTGTCGATTTACTTTATTATTTTTCATTAGTCGCTTTCATGTTTTAGTGTGGTTTTGTGCGTGTATAATTTTGAATCGTTTTGTGTTAATTGAACATTTTTTCTTCTCACCCTTTTATCACAAGGTATTTATTTATATTCATATTAATTAGCCTTAATTAGTTTAAAAATGCTTTGTTTGTGTGTATCAATTTTTGTTCAATAATTTTATTTTTAAAAAATAAAAACAGCCTTTTTTAAAAATTGGTGTTATCAGGAGCTTGATGATATCACTTGCATGCATGGGGTTGATAAATGCTTGGCACCCCCATGCAAAAGTCAAAACGATTGCAAGTTGCACTTATTTCAGACATGTCGAAATGTATTTTGAGTTTAGAAGGTACGAAAGAAAATTTGCGTGTGGTATCAAAAATTAATTCAGCAACAGTTAGACAAATATTGTAGGTATCTTCCAGATCTTACGAAAGAAGGTATAATCACGCACATTTTATTTACATTTCTGGGAGACGACTTTAAAATTTATTAAAATTTGTCTAATTTCGTCTTTTAAACCCGAACAATTTTCTTGCTTCTTATTTCTCGTTTTACACTAATTTAAAATTAATTACTTCTTCTTTATTTTTAATATCACTTTTAAGGTGCGGGGCTGTAAATTTTAATTAGTAAAAGTTAACCACGTTCAATACATCTCTTATTGAAACCTTGAAAACATCCTTGTTTGTATTCTGTTTATTTTGTCGACCTTCATTATTTTTCGGTTTGTACGTATTAAAGGCAATGACATCATTCTACTTAACTTTTAATAATCGTTTTTAATGTCTGATTCATTTGTTCGACTGTTTGATTGAAAATTTTAAAAGTCAATTTACGACGACCGGTGTACAAGATTTAAATTGTGTAAGAATTGCGCGCGGTAACGTGATCGTCGTGTTCAGGTTGTAAATTCGAGTTTTTCTCGAGTAATAAACATTCCAATATTGATAATAATTTATTAAAATTTGTTAACGGCCCAAAACCCGCATCACACGTAATTCAATGACCCTTGTGGTTTTTTTAACCTTATATGGTGAATCCACACGATTTCTTTAACATAACGGACTCAATTTGTCCGCAGGTTCTTTTTTATCTCGCACCCTTATGTTTTAAAATAGTTTTTAACATTAATTATTCCTCGTTACCATCGCCGTATTTGCTTCTTTTTAGTAGTGTCGCCTCGAACGCCTAAAACTGTCCAATTGAACTCTCTATCTCTAGTACTTACGAGAGGGGTTTAGCCCACGTCCCGTAAGAGACACCTTGTTTGATTTAGTAACTTCTTCGAGTGAACTTTTTAGGCCAGTCAAAGAGAATTCAAAAACCAGGGTGAAAAAGAAAAAAATAATAGCAGCAATATTTGTTACACTATTCACGGGTAAAAACATACAACATGGCGTTCCATGGGGGGGCTTTTGTGCTACACGCTCGAAATTTTCAATATCTAGAAAATTCAATGCTCAATTGTTTTTCTGATTTTGAGAAATTATTGAAAATAATGCATCTAACAACTTTTATACATAATATTTATTTGAAATTTTGACAATAGTCGAACTATCTGTTGTGACACGATAAATAAAACACCATGTATACAGGGTGTTCCACTTAGCATGCTCACCATGGCCAACTCGATCCTACTTTTGTTTTTTGAAAAATATTATTAGCACTCTAGATTCTAGATATTTAGAAAAAACTGAAAAAGTTCATTTTCTTTAAATGCCTAACTTTTTGAAAATTATCTATTTAAAATTAATTATTTAAAATTATATAAAATTAAAATTATCTTGATTAATAAAATAGTTATAGGCATTTAAAGAAAATGAACTTTTTCAATTTTTCTAAATATCTAGAGTGCTAATAATATTTTTCTAAAAACAAAAGTTCGATCGAATTGGCTATGAAAGAGGCTACATTTGGTGTCATTTAACCGACTTCGTATTTATTACGAGATCCCCATGGTGAGCATGCTAAGTGTGACACCCGGTATATGTGCTCGTTCGCGCAATTAACTCTATTGGGGGCATTATACATTTAGGCATAATAAGTTGTTTTTTAGAATAGTTTCATGATACTGTTTAAATATCTCCACAACATTGGATAATGTCGAAGTTTTTAACAGAATTCAACAGCTACTCTTTTAGTCCCAGTGTATCCGAAGACGTTCTAATTTTCGGATATTAGAGTATAAGCTATTATGTTACATTTCCTTAAACGGTTATTTAAAATGTACAGTACTTTTAATTTAGGAGGAATTTTAAGAAAAAATTATAAATGAAACTTGAAATAATAAGTAAAATCTAACTGCTTAATATTATTTTTGAAAACAGCTCTTTAAATGTCAATTTTGTGAGAAAACCATTGCTCTAACAGAAAATTTTTATAGAACATATTGTTTAAAAAAACTTATATCTTTAAAATGAGATTCTAGTAATTTTTCTCTCTATTGCTTAATTTTGGAGAAAACTGCAAAAAGTAGAAGTGATTACACGTTTGTCCTCTTTTGAGTTACGCTCAAGAGGTAGGGGTGGTGCATATTAATCACATATACGCAAGAGGTCACCCCTATCACATTTCAGCAGTAAAATTGCGATTATTAATTTTTCCTTCATCAAAACCTTCATTTTTACTGGTCTATTTTACCGTATTTTAAAAAATAACAGTACCTATAGCTGGAGCGTGTGGAAATAATTTTAGAAATGTTAGTACAAAATTGCAATTTGAAACTAAGTATTTTGTCTGCAGAGCGTCTTTCGAAATGTTTAATGTGGGTTAATTTTAAAATATCTCGACTCTTGTACCTGATGTCATTAAGACAATAAACTTCATTTTAATGCGCGTAATTTAAACATCGCGCTTGCAATAAACCTAAAATAGCTTATTGCATGCGCTCGCAGATATGTGCATATTTTGAATTTTAATTGTCGAGAAAAAGTAAAAAAAGGGCGCAATTATACTCCGAAGCCAACATAAACATTCTGGCGGAGTTTCCTAAATAGGCGTCAACGTTTGCTTGTATTTCCGGACCGTGCGATAGTTAATAGACTATTCAACAAGTGTGAACTCGGCCATATGCCAAATTGTATATTTAAAAGTAATGGCTTAACATTTTGTAATTTAATTTTTTATTCTCAATTAAGAGGATTTTTATTGCAAATTGAAACCATTATAAAGTTGAACGTGATAATCATTTTCATTTTGTGTGAGTAGTCTGACAAGAAACGGAACAACTTGGAAGTTGCTAATTTTCAGCCATTGTTGATTTTCTACAGGAATTGCGGTTATAACGATTATTTAATGGTGTGTCCGTATGTTTTAGAACGAATAATGATTTGCCTTTTGTAATCTTTAGAAAAGTTTCCCATTAAATTGCACGAATAAATTCCTCCTTTTTTTTCTCAAATTATTGTTTAAAAACGGAAAATCGATTTGTTTAATTTGAACTTGCTCATTGTTTAAGAGCTACAAAGAAACTTTCTTTCCTTTATATTTTTGTTTTTATCGGAATGGAAGTCTTTACAATACGTAACGTGTTGTCTTCTACAAGAGACAGTTAAGAAAATAACTAAACACTAACATCGAACGAAGGAAGGGAAACTAGATTCGAGTTGGGTGGACCACCCAAGAGATAAACACAATGTTGGTGCTTCTTCTCGGAGGCTCATTAATCGGGGTGAGAGCTAGGGAAATTTGCATGTCGGATATCGTATCGAAAAGTATCGGTGTATCGATAGGTACTGGATTAGCATGTCCGGCTCTTCATAATATCGAAAAACGTGAACCTACAGAGGTTTAAATTTAAAAGATGTCCCAATAAGAAGGCCTTGTTTAATTTTGTAACAAACGCATCATTTTTTTCAAAAAGTACATTTTTTTAAATTTATATTCAATAAATGTTCCACTTGACTCTGCTGGCACATTTGCCTTCTTTTGACGAAATTGTCGATGACATTTCCGCATACTTGCGGCTCAAGTTCTCCAATAGCACGTCAAATCTCTGTCTTGAGCTCTGTAATTGTGTTACAGTCCACTTCTTAGATTTCCATCACCCAATCGAAAAATTCTTGAATCGTACAGTTACAGACGGACAGTCGTGAATATCCGCTATCAGATGCTTCTCGGATTGTCCAATTGTTGTGAACGATGGCGAATCGATGTTACTGGACCATCAGCAACTCTGTGACTCACTGCGAGCACTGCGGAAATATTTACCTACCTTAAGAGACCTTTTTCCTCGTTATAATAAATAATAATAATTGTATTTCTAAGACTGATCTCTAATGGTTCCTTGCATCGCGACCTCCGATCTATTGCGCGCCTCGGATTTGGTTTATGGGACTTCTGTGCTTTAGATAAAGTTCAGAACTTTCCCTATTGATAAGTTAGGCAGTTCTCTTTGGAGCATCTTCTCTTTTCCGAGAATGCTGTAACGACTTCTTATGAAAGCTTCACAGTATAGCAAAAGATGAATTGGAGTTTCCTCCTCTTCTGCACATCCTCTGCACAGTGGATCTTCTTCTAGTCCCATCGTATACAGGTGCTTTTGAAGCTGGCAATGGCTCGTTATTATTGCTGTTGCCAGTTGCAGTTCATCTCTGCTGTTCATTCTGAGTAGAGAGCGATTTTTTTTCAGAGTACTTCTCCAGTAGGGCTTTAGAATGTCCCTGTCCAGGAGTTTCCCTCCAGTGTTTAATATGCCACTTCATCAGAAAAGTGACTTTATTTTTCTCTTTGTCATTTCATAAGAAATGCCAAAGGTGGGTTCTGGTCTAATGGGTTTTACTTTGCTGCCCTCTTTGGCGAGATCGCCCACTTTCTCGTTCGGCATGAGCTTGAACCCATACCAGGTTGACCGCTAGCGCATTCAGTCTGCGGATGCAGTCAGTTAGTAATCCGGACCTCACCTCAAGCGTTCAGCGCTTTTAGGTCTACTTGACTGTCAGATACTACGAAGATTCTTTGGTGGTGATATCTTCTGTCTAACAGTATTTGCACACATGGTTGAGATGGCGTAAATTTGTGCTTGGAAGACGGTTACGTAGTCCCCGAGGCTTAAGAATACCCCTTGCCTCAAGTTGCCGTCCCTGATGATCACAGGTCCTGTACCTCTTGGGTTTTTAGAGCCGTCTGTGTAGAATACAAGTCTATTCATTTTGAGTGCCTTGCATTCCCAGTCTTCCCTTGTCGGAATGTTAATTCCGTAGGTTTTTTCGATGGTGTACGCGTACGCTTTGGTTATTCTGTCAGACACCACACTAAGTATGGGGTGTTCTATCTCTCTTAGGATTGAGGTATGTCCTTGCCCATTTCTTCCTATGGAGGAGCGAGTTTTTAGTCTGTAAGCCTCACTTAATGCTTTGACTTTCACCACCAGATGTAAGGGTGGGAGGTTCAGCATTGTTTCCATTGCTGCTGTAGGCGTAGTAGGTATTGTTCTAGTAATTCCTATTCCTAGACAGGCCTCTTTATAATCCTTCGAACTTATGACTCATTTGGTGCATTCTGTGGAGCGAAAATTCCACACTCTTTTGCAAACTGTTCCTACATAATTTTTGTCGATGACTCATACATAATGCAACGTATTCGCAAGACAGGATTTACGACAATGGTAAGTAGGAAGAGAAGAATCAATAAAAAGGATGAGAAAAAAATTTGACTCTAACAACATCGTAATTAGTTTCCATACACTTCCAAAAATACGCCTTGAAGATTAAGCACGAACCTCTGCTATATTTTTCAAAATTTTAATCGTGCTTACTATATTATTTTAAAATGCTCGACGCCTCCACCATATGACACGAGTATATTCGTGACGACCTGAAGGATGCTTCAGGTTGTACCGGGATCTTTGGTTGAATTTAATCAAACTTACCTTTATCGTAACAATAATTTCTAACCCATAAGGTCTTCTTAGTCTTCTCAAAGGGCTTTTTTTATAATCGAGAAAACGACGCCTCCACCATATAGCACGAGTATATTCGTGACGACCTGAGTGATGCCTCAGGGTGTTCTAGGATCTTTGGGAGGTCGTAGTTAAACGCAAGAAATTCCAATCAAACACATATTATTGTAACAATAATTTCTTATCAATAAGGTCTTCTCAATCATCTCAAAGGGCTTTTTCATAATCGAGAAAACAGTAAAGAGCTCCTAAATTTACCTGTGCGGATTTTTATACGAATTCCACTTTTGTTTTGACTTAGGTAATTTATTTTTGAAAAACTATTTTAATTCTTGAAACTAACTAGGAGCGTCTGAATTCAGTCTACGGTTGACTCTGATTAATTGGCGGAATAATTTATTTCTTTTTGTTTTTACAGATTTAATTATAACTTTTTTTTCTAAAAATGTAGTCAAATTCAGTAACAACCCCGCTCTATTACTGACGTAATCTATAATTTAAAAGAGAGCGTAAGGTGGTCAGGTATTTCTAACTTTTGCCAAAAAGTTGTCACCACAACAAATTTATTCCAGAGTGTTGACACTAAATTACACGTGCAGTAACAAAACTTTTGTTATTCCAAATAGATAATTCGTATAAGAGTAGTTATCGCAAAATATTTGTCAAAATTATTTTCGCTTTATTATTATATTTAATTGTTAAACAAACGCGAAAACACACTCTCGTACTCGTTCGTTCGTGTGTTGTTGGCACAAGAATTTTTACAAAACCTTCTTGATACTTTAATTAGTGTAGTTGTCATGATGTGAGAAAAAGAATAAAGGAAAAATTTTGAAGTGTTAAGTGTCTTCTCTGACGTGTACTTAATTTTTATAAAAAAATTTACATTAGCCAAAATTTAATCGGTCATAAAATTTAGCTATTCCGAAGGATTACTTTAGTCGTTAATGTACTATAACAATTTGTTTCCGAAAGTTGTATCCTTAAAACATGGGCTTACAATAATTGGTCCCACACCATCAGGATATAATCATAATTTATCCACTTTCTGTAAAGTTTGAATATTTTGTACTAACGTTGTGTCTGCTTTAATATTTACTTCTTTAAATACGGTCAAAGACGATTTCCATCGGCACAAGGTAAACTGGAATTGAAGTCATTATTGCCTTAAGCAAAGATGTTCCAACAATAATTACTACTTTCTATTGATTTTACGTACATGCACTCCCACCGTTTAATTACCCAGGTGCAGTATTTTCCATTGTTTGTTTTCTAATGCAGAAGCGCATCAATTTTTTTAACCTTTCCAAATAACTCATCTCTCCATCTCTCAAGTTACGAAATCGAAAAGAGGTTTCGAATCGCAAGGAAATAGGTTAATTTGTCGCCCTAACTCAACTAAAGCTCCCCAGTGCACCTCGGATTTGCTCACCTCGAAATTTATGGCAATTTACATATCTTTTGTAAAGTATTGAAGCTTCTTAATGTAATTTCTTTTAATTTCTCGCAAGATGCTATTGTTCAAGAAACAGTAAATTATTACATACAACCTCCATTCCCTATTAAACGCACTAATAGAACCTCCATAAATTAATTACTAAACTAAGGACTGTGTAATAAGATACATCATATTTGGTTTAATTTAGTTATCCTCAATTTGAAATGTAATTCTCGGACGTAAAGACGACGTCTCATCATCATCATCTTGCAATTTGTGCACTTTATTAAGGACGTGCAGCAATTAAATAGTTTCCTTCAATTTCGCTACCTTGCTGGATGCTGGATTTTATTCTACCTACTTTTGATTAAGTTAATTTATCTATCAAAATTAAAATATTTGTTAACCTCTAATGATTATTTAATTAAGTTTAACATAAATTTTTGCGTTAACACGACACAAATTATATTTGGCTCGAGTTCAAAATTTTTGCTTGTTAGTTTTATATTTAAGATATTAAGTGACAAATTTGTAATAGGTAATGTGGGCCTGTCATAGTCGCGAGCGTAACCGAGAAGAACTAATGGACTCGAGGAACAAATTTTAAAACGTTCGCTCATTTTTACATATCACATGCACCTACTACAACATCTCTCGTAGTCGTTAGTTTCGAACGAATCTCTTTAGTGTTTTTCAGTAAAATTTTGTCAAGATGGGTGTCAGTGTAACTTACAATGTAACATTAAATCGCTTTTGTGTAAATTTCGACTGACTTTCAAAATTTTTCTATTTGGAAAACTCTATTCAACTTCTTAATTTAAACATTAATCGATGTACCTTGTTTGAACAATGTGGACTTTACCACCACACCGAAATAGCCACCCTTAGTTCTCACCCTTAAACCTATTGGTGATCCTCTTAGATTTTCGTCTCAGCCCTCCTCTTATTAAAGAGGTAGCGGTTCTCTCCGACTTTTATCTGAGCCCATCCCTCTTCGAAGTTATCTCATCTTCGCTCTGGAAATCACAGTAAACGAAACATAAATCTCTACCGCCATCCAAGGCGAGGAATGTGTTAATCATCTGGATGAAAATAATTACGGTCAATTAGCTAAGTAGAGGGTATATTACCAGAGACTCATCGAGTCTTGTAGACATTGTCAGAACAATATCGAAATCACCCAGAGAGTTCTTATTCTTAAACCTGATGCATCAACGAGGTGTACTCAAACTTTCTTGTGAACCCATTCTCTACCAACAAGGTAGCAGTTCTTTCCACATCCCTTGCACATTTCAGCACATTCCTCTTTGAATAAGTTACTTCGTTTTTCACAGCTAAGGGAACATCAACCTCTACCATCACTCAAAAATAAACTCAGATAGCACCCGACTTTGTAACAAACTCCTCCTTGTCTACATATCATGGTATCTTGTATTCTTCTGAGATCATTGCAACTGGAATCTTAAAATGACGCTTATGTACAATGAGCTATAATAAGGCTATTGTACCTATAAAGTCGTATGGGTGAACGGGACATTACAATAAAACGAGTATGGCTAGCACCACGCTTCTATAGCTGTTGAATATTAACCCAGTTCATACAGGACATTATTCAACTCCAAGTTTGGCTTATTGATGGTGTCTCGTTTACATTGGAGGTTCAAAAATTCTAACTGAGATTAATCTGGAAGGCATGCTTTGAAAGTTTTAGTGCAAAACCACTACTAGTGTGCTTGTTCCACGACATCAGTTAATACTCGGTAATAATTTATAGAAACTGTAGCAACTCTAGGAAAATTTTTACTTCCGTCCATTCTCGTATTATTACTATTAGAAGTAGTGCCACGCATAAATTACCCAGTTGTAAATAACTAACTGAGTGTATAGAGATAACTGGAAAAATGTAAATTTAAAAAGCCACGCATGTTCATTGCAGCAAATAATTGACCATGTCGAAGATACTTTACCTAAAATAGAAATTAGTCTTACTTGAGTTGTAGAGCACAACGGTTGGCAGAAAAAAATTAAAACTATTATTATTAACCTGTGCGTACCTACAATAGATACCTATTAACTATAAAGGTGGTGTTTTTTTAAATTTTCCATAAGCGAACATTAGTTAGATTTATTATTCCAAGAAATATTTCCTGTTAATTCTATGTGCTATTAGGGTACCGAAACAACTAGCGCTGGGTGCCATAAATTTTTGTGAATGGCTTCCGTTGTTGATGATCGGGCCTTATTCCCGAAGATGTCCAATATTGCAAGGTCATTCAACATTTATGTGACTCTCGCTCCTTCAAATTAACCAGTTAGCCTTTTTGTTATCTTCGTCTTCTTTATTTTAGTGGAGGCTTAGGACGTGTCATTTGCCAGATTAGTGAACAGGTCCTAGAAGTCAACGATGTATAATGTTAGTTGGATCACCAACATCAGATCAGAAGATCTTTTTACGATTGATCAGATCATCGATAGCTAACATGCTACGTGTTCTACGTGCCCTCCCAAGTACAGTTTTGTAACGGCTATTTAAAAGGTAGGAGTTCAGCATCTTGACTGAACCACAAACAGAGGGAAGGCTTTAAACATACTATCGAAATATGAAAATTGTATCTCGAGGGCGGAAGACGAGGCTTCGGAACCACTAAGTGTCTTGGAGAAAAACGTAGTTGCTTCCCTCGTTGCTTCCCATACTTTTTTAAAGGCCATTTTAAAGTGTCGATTTCTCTCGATTGACGTGAAAGAGCCTTCTTCATCTGAGTCCAGGTGTAGATGAAACCAGCTACATCTTCAGTTTTTTTTTGAAAGTAAAAATATTATTTTAAACGGAACTGAACCCACTCGCTGATTTAAAGGCCTTTAGTGCGGACGCACTCGAACCAGCGTCGTCTGAAGGAAAAGTTGACTTTTTAAACACATAGAAAAACCATTACACCAACCTCTGGTTATTCATTTAAGTGGAAAATTGTCTAAGTTCAAGTTCGTTCCTATTTCATGGAAATAAAGCTCTCAAGTTAAGTTTAATGGGAGGCTTTGAAGTCTATCTAGTCTAACAACGTGTTATCATCTTTATTTGAAGCTTAAAGGGCTCTTAATAAATCCGTATAAATTCGCTTCTGTATTACAACTATTATGAGCTTTTACAATTTTCCATTAAATAAATATTTTTTTAATTGACTACAACTGGCGTCCACTTAAAATAATGTGAATTTGTACAAGTTTTTTTTTTTGATTTAATAATTTGTAGAAAAAGTTTAAAATTAGACCACGCAAAAAAAGATTTTTTGAATAGCAAACGAGTGATATGTGGCTACAATAAAAAGAAATTTGGACCAAATCCAATAAAACAAAATAACTTGAATTACTCCAATATAAAATTTCATTTGTGAACATTTTTTTAAATTTACATGACGTAAATATAATAAAAATGCCTTTAGTAATAACTATTATTTTAAAAGTAATAAAAATAGCGCGAATTTATAAAATTACGTAAGAGACGAAAATAAGGAGAGATCACTAGAGTAAGTGAGTTGTTGAGTATTGTAATTTTAATGAAATTCCATTGTACAAGTTGAGTTTATCAATGTTCATGCTGATTACTCGCAAATGAATAAAATGCTTATTAAACACGCACAACACTTGTTGTAGTTTCTCGAGTACATTAACACGATAAACTAATGAAAAGTACATTTCCTAATTAAATTTTCCAAATATAGAATCTTGAGCTTTTCCTTAAAATTAGAGGGTGCATACCGCGTGTCTGGATGCAACAGTCTTTCACGCGAGCCACACGAACGTAGTTTTGCAGTATGCACCACCGTTTGTCTCGACGTATTATTTGTAGTATCGATATCTTGAAAATTGCATTGCATGTTATTTTAACGTCTTGCATATGCCTTCTTGATACATTTTGACGTTTATAAATGCTGTAATCATAGATGGCATACCATGCATGGTAGGTCGATTGTCGGTTGCATAAAAGAGATTTTTGTTGTTACAAGCGTCAAACTTTGACATTTTTATTGATTAATTTATTTATTTATTGTGTAAAGTTGCCATATCTAAGGATTATAAATCTAATTCTCGGATTAACATATGCAGTATAATTATCTTTTATGCAACCGAGCATTAGTGTAACTAATTCTGATGAGTGATGGCCTTGTCGAATATGAAACAAAAATATCCTCCATAAAGGACAATCTGACATTTTTATTAATTAATTAATTAATTTTGAATTTTCAACAATGATTTGCCAATTTCGTTTGAACGAATACAATTGTTGCTCCTTGTGTTATAATCAAAATGTGGATAAACAAAGTGCATAAGTGTCAAAATATTTATAAAATACAAATAATATAACTTTATGCAGCACTCTGTCTATTTAAACTAAAATCAAACAGATGGTGCGCTCCCTGAAAATTATAGTTCTCCATCGACGTGCAATATTGGAGAGAAATTTATTTTTCGAAAATAAATTTGTAACTGGATAGATTAAATTTTATTTCCGCATTAATTATTAATAATTAGCAATTAGTGCTCGTATAATAACCATGTTTATTGATAATTGAAGCCAACAGATCGAATAAGGGTAATGCTCACAGAATCTGTTAGGATTAGGTTGATGATTAAAGTCGTCTTAGCAAAAACTTTTAACTATCTATGGTTTTGTTAAGAGATTTTGATTAATTAAATTTATTCTTGAAGTCCTCGAAATTCTAGTTAATTCGTTAAAGCTTGTTATACACGTGGTTGCGTCTTGCAGACTTTCCAAGTCTTGCACTCTCTTATAAGAGGGAAGCACGTGATGCTTTGTTTTTTTCTCTTTTCTAAAGATCAAATCTTTCATTATATTTACTAAACAAATGTGGAAGAAAATTAACTTTAATTAAGAAGGAATTTTTGTAAAAGTTAATTGTGACGTTCATGAAAGGGTTGGAGCGTAAAACACCCTTTGAATTATTGCGCCAGCGGATTAAAAAGTTTGCTTATTTATAAGGCGCAGCAATTGATGATAGATGGCTTAATTATCGTGTAAGTCGAGCCGTGGAATAAAATTTATAACGTTGGACATGTTTGTTCCTTTGTGCTATTTTTAATTTTTCTAAAAATTTGAATCGCTAATATAGCGTCAAATTACGTATAAGAAAGTTAATGTGGTAAAACTTGATACAAACTATGATTATTGAGTAATTCAGGTGGTAGTGAATGTTTAAATGTAATCGAAAATGACTCGGATACGTCTTGGTTAATTTTTGTATAATTTTATAGCGTCGGACGTGACGGTTTCGTAAGACGAACAAAATTGTAGACAATGCATAATTATAGTCATTTGTTGGAAATTATAATGTATCTCCTCTGATAATGTTTGCCCTCGTGTTTGCCTGTGTCAATTTTAGTCTAAAGAAAGGAAGTTATTTTCAGATTACAAGACGTTCTTGAGCAGTGGATTTTTATTCCTAAAACGCTTGTGGCAAGTTTTATGTATTTAAGTAGAATCGCTTTTTCAAAAAATGTTCTCTCTTATTTTTGGTGTAGTCGTAAAGTCTCCATATGGTTTAGAAGTTTATATTTCCACTTCCTTAGAACCCATGATTTCCGTCCATTTTTTAGCTTCTTCTCTTTAACAGCAGAAGCGTTAAAGACTCGGTTAAAGAGGATCACGAAACTGAAGTGTACTTTTGAAAGTACTGGTAAGGAATCAGTGGATGGATCATTAAGGCGGCATCACACTGGAGCCACCGTCTATCACTAACTAAAATTCAAACGCATGTCGGAAAATGGTACTAGTCACAATGAACCCCAGCACCCATCACTATCATCAAGCAGTGGCCGGTGGCCGCTACCTAACGAAACAGAGAAGCCTGTAAAATATTGGGGAAAAAATATTGCAAAACATTTTGCAGGTTAGGTCTTAACGAGACGTACACTAGGTCCTCACACCTCACACTCCATGTCTTCGTTGCCTCAAAAAATGCGAAAAGATCTCTCTAAATTTGTGGTCTTCTGTTTAATAATTACTGGAATAGGTTCGTCTGTAATAAAATGTTGGTATAGAAGAACTTAACAATATTTGGTTAAAATGGAAAAATAACATTATTAAGATAATTACTTGCTTTGAAAACTTGTCGCATTTTCAATGAGTCCTTTAAAACCAACTATGTGTCTCGTCAAACATTCAAAGCAGCTAATTACTTGACAATCCCTAAGTACCTACCATAATCGACCATAAATCTTAAGAAGGTTATTTTTCCATTTTAACCAAATATTGTTGAGTTTTACTTTATAAATAACTTATAATCGAGTCTTGTAGGCTTTGTCAGAACAGCACCGACTCCACCACCACATCGAAATCACCCACGGAGTTCTCACTCTTAAGCCTATGTGTGGTCCTCTTCTACTTTCGTCTAAGTGCACCCCTTATCGTCGAAGTGGCACTCCTTTCCGACTTTTTTGTCTAAAATCGTGCCTCGACATAAGACTCGATTCATATGTAGCATTTGTTCATCGTTAGTCCTCAAGGCGTTCCAATCTTAACGTTTAACGACAATAGGTTCGATGACTTTTTCCGAGAGCAACGGAAAATTTGCTTTGGATGTTGCGTATAAGCTCCAGGTGTTACAACTGCAATGCTGGTAATACTTGCCACTATTACGTAAGGTTAGATGTGCTAAATTATGCGCCAACTTTACTGCGACCTCGCCTCTGGGGGTCCCCAGCAATTATGTCACCGTTCTAACAATGTACGATGATCTTCATGATTGCAATATTATTGCTATCCAGATATACATTTTCTATAGGAAAACTGAAAATGGAAAGGGAGCATGCCAATGATGATGATTCGCAGCGGTATTGAGCGCATTCAGACTGGAGAACAGTTCCCAATAGCTGACTGATTGTTCATACTATCTCTCTAGACAGTTGACAGAGAGTTGTCTATTGTAGTATGTAGATATAGAGATAGACAGAGAGATAGAATGAGCGATTAGTCAGCGGTTGGAGAACTGTTCTTTGATCTGAACGCGTTCATTGTAGGGAAGGCATTCTTTGATTTTAGCTGGGGAAATGAGGCTGGGTGGGGAACTCTCTCTCTCAAGCCCTTCTTTCTCCTGGAGATCTTCGAAGATAACGTTGCACTATTAATATCTGTATACTGATGCCCTCAAACCATATACAGAACCATAATGATTTTTCATCATTACCAATTTACTAGACTTTTCCATTCTATTCAGTTAAACCCTCTGTAGGGTACGAAGATGCATCGATGATCACGGTCGCTACATGGATGTCACTACTCTTTCACCCTAAAGGCCCGTCTACACACACAGGCTTGACCGCCTGCACAGGCAAGTCTGTGTGTGTGGATGGGCCATTACAAAGAACTGTGTATCCGTCGCTAGAGGTGACATCCGCGATCCATGTTTAGCGATCGCTACCGTGATCATCGATGTGTGTTCAACATAAATTCAACTCGTAAAACGCTATAGATGATACTCTTTATACTATACGTTTAATTTTAATTAATTAATTAAAATAAATTGGTTGAATTTTTATTTAACTAATTTAAATTACATATACGTTACATTAATTACGTAACAAAATCCCATTTTGTTCTATTATATTTACCAATAATTGTAATTTTGTTATAAAATAAATAGTTTATCAAATTACGTGGAAAATTTATATTGATTAAAATAAATATTATTTACGTTATTATGTATTAGGTATGTAATATATGTGCATACATTTATATTTTTTTATATAGAAAATGTATTGTTAGAATTTAATTGATTTATGTATCGTCAACATTCCCATTTAATTAATTTTATATTCGTTACCTATAGTTATAATTTATTTATGATGATCAAAAAGTTTTAAATTCCAATCATTGTTATACGCGGTGTTTCAAAAGTAACGCATTCGCTTGAATATGCTTAGATTAGGTAATCTAATGTAAGGAGTGTTGCCTTTGAAAGACTTGATATTTGTTGCTTCTGTGATGTGTGTATCTAATTTTGAATTTAGCCCCTCCACCACTTGATAGATTGTTCAGAAAGGTTAGAGTAGTCCCAACGTAACCTGAGCACAGCACGTGACCAAACCTGCGCGAGGCGTGGCTTCTAGTGGGTGTTGTGTGGTGGCTTCAGAGCCCAGTGACGGAGCTAGTTATTTCTTCTGTCAAAAAAGTTGTCAAAATTTAAAATAATTACTTAATTTAAATTTTTATTTGAAGTACTAATAATAATTAATTACTCGTTTAATACTTTGTGAATGAGAACTTCACATTATTAAAATGCTTGTAATTATTTTGCTTCGGCAAAAGTAATTAATAACTATACGACGACATTGTCTACGTTCGTTTCTAAGCCACGGCAGTACAAAACTACTGTGCAACTTTAACCGTAATCACGTGGTGTGCTCAGGTTACGTTGGGTTTATTCTAGCTACCGAATATCTTGAGCTAGTAGGAGTTAAACCTCTAATATAAAAGCTAGCTCCACTTCCATTTCTGGGATACTCCCTTTTATATATCCCCCCCACACATAAATCGGTTATTTAAAATAAACCAAAATCGGGCTTTGGCATCTCGATTATCTACCCATTCAGCTAGTGGGAATCGATAGATAGAATTAAGTTTGTGCTTGAAATAAAATATGAAACAATCCTAACCAAGCAACCAACCGCTTATGTAAAAGCCACGTACAGGAATGCAGGTCAAATGTAATTTAATTTGCAATAGTATGTGTTTAGTGATCAATGTACCGTAAGAGTTAATTTCCACGGTTTCCACCCTTCCTTGAGTCTCGTAAACCGTACACGCTTGAAAAAGAGATGTTGACTCTAAACCGCTCTCATGAACACTCTGTATGTGTATAAAATTGTACTTTCTTTTAATAGCCTCAAAATGCGCGAATAATCGAATTCACCCCTATTAAATATTAAATTTGATCTGATTTCGGTTATTTTTTTAAAGAAATAAAAAGCAATTTTTAGCGTTTTTAGATCTTCTTTTTTATTATTATTTTAGCGAATTTAACGATCCGTACCTATTGAATATTTCATACTATGAGTGTCCTCATAAAGCTTCGTGTGATCTATAAATTTATTTTATCTATAAAATCCCCAAAATTCCTATTAAAAGTAAATAATGGACCCCCTGCGATGTAAATAACTCATTCTTTATTATAGGGGTGTAAAATGCCCGCATGTGAACAGTTGGTTTGATCATTTTGCTAAACTGGGATCTAATTTTAAGGTTCTCTCTTTTTTTTAGAAATTTCAATAAGTAAACCCTTAAATTTAAAAATTTTAATTGAAAAGGTGCTTTCTAATTAATTTTTTTATAATAATTTAGCCTCCTTTGTGTGTTGATATCAATAAAAGAAAATAAAAGCTGCCCTTTAGTAGTTGAGAAAGCTTAATGACGTCTATTTTATTTGTTGCTCAGGGCTGTAAACTCAAAACACGGCAAAGAATCTCATTACTTACATTTTTGCGATTGTTAAAAATCCTATTAAGTTTTAAAGTAGGTAAGATACACCTAGCGAATTGTTACTAAGTTGTATTTTTAAATACAAAATTATGTCAAGAACTAAAACAAGAAGAGACTCGAGAGCCTTCTCCTTATAACGCAAATTCGATCGTTCTAAGTTATCGATATGGAAGAAGTGACAATAATATAAAATTGAAAAATCAATTTAAAGTGCATACTTCTTCGCTTCCTCCTACGCTAATGCACTTTTACTTAAACTTTTTTATTTAGTTTTTTAACACGAATTTTCTCACGTTTCTTCTTGCGAAAACTTTGTTTGAATGTAGGCTAATTTTAGTCGACTTTGATTATTTTAAGGAAAAACTCAATTTTGCACCTTTTTAAATTTATACAAGAAAAGAAAACTTTATTTTAGTACCTACTCCGTTGCAACTGATGTTTTTGTTTCTTTTGTAATTTCGTTTTGTTGTGCCCGATAAAAAATTTATAGTTTTAACACTATTGTCACATCTTATTAGCGTCTCTATAGTACCTAGTTTCATAAATTAGTGCTCTTGTAACTCTTGTATTAACGGAGATGCCTCATACGGACCAGCAATATGGGTCACCCTGTACAGTTACACCAAGGAAATTCGCCAGCTGAGGCTGCGTGGCCAGCGCTGCAATTGGCAAATTACATGCAAATTTTTACTATACCCGTACTTAGCCTGACTTCTTGATTATGATTGGACAAATCTTTTCCCGCAAAAAATATTTTAAATAAAATGATTTTAGTTGACATATTTTCCGTCTCACAAAATTGGTTGGGGTTGCTATACCTTTGTTTCAACTGTGGTTTGAAAATGGTTTACTGTAGAAAAAAAATTCTCGGTAAAAATTTTCAGGAAGTCAAAAGAGCTATCCTTGGAGCTATCAAACGATACTAAACTCGACATTGCATCACATCGACGCTAGGCGTCGCGACGTTCAACTTTTCATTTTATTATGGAAATCTCTTTTGTTTTAGTAAATTACTCATTTGGCTTGTATCTATGGTATTTCTTGTAATATTTTGTACTTAAATGTCAATAAATTTAGTCTACTTGTGGTCACTGTCGATTAGTATTCCATCCATGTGCTCTTTTCGATTTTATGGGCAATAGTTGCTGGAACGGCTGAGCAAAAAAATATATATTTTACCCAGGAATTCCATTTACCTGTTCGGTTCTTCAAATAACGACCTAATTAAATGATTACAAACTTCATTTCTTCCAGAATAAAAATATTCGTAGACCAAGTTTTAAGTTGTACTATTTATTCATTATGGACGTTGTCCCTAGAGAAGTGCAACCGTCCTAGAATCTAAGAAATGACTTGATAAATTTTTGAAAGGAATTTTAGAAGACACTCGATACTCCACTTCATGTCATTAGTTTCAAAGTTCCAGTTTCATACATATTTGTTCCTGAACACTTTAAAATGAATTTTTAAAATCATTAAATAGACCCACTATTGTATTAAATTTTGGAACCCCTTATTCATCTCTTAATAAATATTTAACGTGGGCATCTTTAAAACTCATCGAAAATAAGCGATTAAAATTTTATATCATCTTCAGATTATAATCCTGATTAAATTTAGTCGGCTCCAACTGACGTTTTAAATTTTGATTGATTTAAACGAGAGGTTCATATTTTAACGTTTTCCTGATTTATTTACTTTTAACTTTTCAATTTAATGCTAAAAAGTCGAATAAACCAATAAGGACTTTATTAAAAAGTTTATTTTAACAATATAAAATTTTATTTTGTACGATTTTAATCAGCTGACTTTTAAATACTTTTTTTTGTAATAAGAATAAATTGGAAGACTTATTTAGGTGTGGTCCATTTTGGAGGTAACGATTTGACGACGTTTTTGTTTGTAAAATAATAACGCTTTTGGCCTTCGTTTTTTTAACGGATTAAATAATTAATCCTCTATTAACTAACACACATCGTATTACGATTGTGTTAAAAAGCACACTTTGATTGGAATTTTTCCTAACGTATTTAGTGGTTTGGATATAATTGAACGATTTTATGTTATAATGTTAAAGCTTGTAAACCAGGAAGTGAATATTTTCGACATTAAATTCGGTTTTAAATGGATATCTCCATTGGATTAGCTTTAAAGCAAAATTTTCTTCAAAAGAGTTTCCAAACTTCACCATTAGTCCAGTAAACGAACGCTCAAAAAAGGGATGGAGAGGACATGCAAGAAGTTTTTTCTTCAGGAATGTGTTTAGAGTAGTTAGGAGGTAAATATACTAAAAGTTCCAGGGGTGGAAAGGTCTGGTTTTTGAGATTTTCGCTTATATCTCGAAGACCGTGGGTCCTAGGGAAAAACTCTCGTTACTCTTAGCATGGGCGGATATCTTAAAAACCATAAGGAATATCTGGTAGGAGCTTTGATAAGCTTTCATTTTGCTAAGAATAATTTTTTTCTTAGGACCAACAGTTTTTGAGATATAAGCAAAAACCCCAAAAAATTGATCTTTCCACCCCTGATTTCCTTAGCTATAAAGCTAGGACCTGGAACTTTTATGATTTTGTCCTCCTCACTACTCCAAACACATTCCGGGAAAAAAAAATTTCACCCTCTCCCATGTCCTCTATCTCTACGATGAATAAACTACATCGTCGTCTTACCTGGATTAGTACTTCACCTTTCCATGATTTTCCAGCGTTTTTCTTCTGCTGAAGTGGTAACTAACCAGCTACCGTGGTTATGACTTGGAAGACGAGATAGATAAATTAGCACTGTTGTAACTATGCACTCCCAACATCTACGAGATAATTCATGCTAAGGGATCTTGGACCTGATAAGAGCAAAAATTAAAATGGGACTAGGTTTAAATTATCTTTGAGTCACCAAGGCCATACGTAACAACTACAAGTAATAATTTGCCTGGGAATCCCCAGGCAATACTACGAACGGGGGTTTGTAGTATTAGTCCAATCACATTAAACATTGGACCTCTAACTAATTAGTAACAGGACGGGACCACTTTTAAAAATTTTCATTTGGTGAGTAAAAACAGGGAAAAAAAAGTCTACCGTTTTTTTTGCATACATACAAAGTTATAGGCCATTGAAGAAAAAGAGGGTGTTCTGCAGTGCTTTTTTGCAAAATACTTAAAAAGGAAACCAAATATCGATAAAATGTAAAGGACCAATCTTGTTGAGCATAAAATTACTAACAAAAAATATGTTACATGTTTTGAGTTTTGACAATCTATTAAGGTGGTACGACCGTTTTCTTAAAGTAGTCATTTTTCCAAATTGTTAATTAACAAAATAATGTTTTAACCTATTTGCAACGCAATTACAATTCTGAAAAAATTCACCTGTTATCTGACATTGTTAGAAAACATATTCTATGAGTTTCAGATTGTTTCAAGCTCATTTGCCTAAATTATGGTTTTTTATTCATTAAAAAAATGAATTTTTTTTCCGTTCTAGTTTTTTGCAGGTTTTACAACTTTAGAATTGGCTGAGACTAATTAAACTATGATAATCTTGTTCCTTATGAAATTTCCGACAAAAATTGTCCTCTCCAATTTTCTGTATCGTCATTTGTTTCTGTTTTATTCGCGTGCACACTAATTTTCAAGTTTGCACGCGAATAATTTAGAAACAAATGATGATACAAAAAAGTGAAGTAGACAATTTTTGTCGGAAATTTCATAAGGAATAATATTAACATAGTTTGATTACTCTCTGCCAACTCTAAAGTTGTTAAAACTGCAAAAAATAAAAATGGAAAAAAAAATCCTTTTTTCTATAGCAAACGTTAAAGTATGCTTTGATCAACTAAAATTAGTCGATAAAATAGAATTTTAACAGCAAGGATAGATAAAGTAATACAATCCCATTATCAACCATGAAGTTATAGCAACCCCACTACTCACATAGCAACCGCACACTACTCAAATATTTTTAATAAATTTTGTAAATAATAATTTAATTTGTAATTGGTTTTTCTTTAACATTTGCTATAGAAAAAAATAGCATATTATACAGGACGATAAAGGTTCTTTAACTACCTCGTGAAAGTTAATTCACTCGTGGCTAACGCCACTCGTGAATTAACACTCTTCCACTCAGTAGTTAAATTATCCCTTTATCGTCTTGTATAATAAATAACTATTTTTTTAATGAAAAAAAACCATAATTTAGGCAAATGAGCTTGAAACAATCTGAAACTCATAGGATATCTTCTCTAACAATGTCAGATAACAGGTGAATTTGTTCAGAATTGTAATTGCGTTGCAAATAGGTTAAAACATTATTTTGTTAATTAACAATTTGGAAAAATGACTACTTTAAGAAAACGGTCGTACCACCTTAATAGATTCTCAAAACTCAAAACATGTAACATATTTTTTGTTAGTAATTTTATGCTCAACAAGATTGGTCCTTTACATTTTATCGATATTTGGCTTCCTTTTCAAGTATTTTGCAAAAAAGCACTGCAGAACACCCTCTTTTTCTTCAATGGCCTATAACTTTGTATGTATGCAAAAAAAAAGCGGTAGACTTTTTTTCCCCTGTTTTTACTCACCAAATGAAAATTTTTAAAAGTGGTCCCGTCCTGTTACTAATTAGTTAGAGGTTGACCCCTATGAAAATCACTAAGCTGATTGGACTATATCCAAAGTTTTCCTTCTTTGGAAGTAGTGGTCTATCTGAAAAACTGAGGTTGTTTTTCCTTCCACAGCCTCTACTCGCTTACTCTTGGACAGAGACTTTTTACAGTTTTTTTCCATGCATTATTTCTTGTTTCAGTTGGAATTAATGGCTGATGCCTATTATTTTCTTTAGACCACCAAACGACTTCCCTACGCTTCCGTTCGTTCGCTTTTTGGCTTTCAATGGGCAAAATTTGTAAGATACATCTGCTAGGTTCATTGAATAGCGAGGTTAAGGCTTTGAAAACTTGTTAATTTAAATGCATTTTTTTATGGGCTTTTAATTCTCCACCCCTAACGTCTACAATTCACGGGAAGAAAAATAAAAATTTTTAACTGGAGGCAATTTCCTAAAGTGGCCGTTGCCTGGGAACTGCTAATGGATTTTTTTCAAATAAAGGCAACTCTTTGGAGTGAAACCTTTCGCTATAAACAAATTTTTTAACTAACTCTGATTAAAAGTTAATTATAATAATTTTTGTTGCTGCAAGTGTAAAAAATTCGACCTTAAAAGCACTTGAATTAGTTATGATGATGTAACCAGAAAAGTGAAACTATGAGGAATGTTGTGTATTGCGAAATAGGTCAAATCGTGTACTGAGAGGAACAAAAAAATAACAAGTGTTTCTAATTGTCTTCCATGCCTAATTTATGACTTAGATAATTACTCGAAGGGTAAATGTTATTCTGCGCCATTTCAATTTTGTGTTTGTTTATATTTTGCAAAATTTGGCACATTTCTTTCTCGACCCTCTCCTGCTCCATTGTGTAAAAGCGTATAAATTTCGTTATTTAATCAATTTTACTATTTGAACTCGATATGGTTAAATTATTTGGATTTATGGAACACTTTCCGTTTCGTATTCACTTACTCTTTTGTTGCGACGACTTTGGCCATCAACCTGACCCCCCGACAAGAAGTAAGTATCTATAAACTGGTTTTCTTGGTTTTTATGCTCGATTATTCACTGTCATCTGAAGAAGGTGAATGTCTCGTTGTAGTAAGAATGTGGACTTCCTCTCTACTTTTCAGGTTTTAGAAAAAAATCATACTTTATCCCTCTTTTAAGTTTACTCTAATCTTCATTGAATGGAATGATAAATTTTGAGGTTATCGACTTTGGTTTATACCACATGTGCGTTTATAAAGTTGCGTGAAAAATGTCTGCTTTCTATTTACAAATCACTTTACCGATGGTAAGTGTCATCTTCGTCAATGTTTAAAAAATTACGCCATTACACACGTCGTGAAAAACCGACTTCCCATACCTGCAGATTAAAAGCAATTGATGATGATGATGATGTCGACGAAACTATAACCTGTTCTATTTTTCGCAAAAAAGTACGTTATTGATAAAACCAGTCGTATCGAGTTTTTCTTAACGTTTTTCTACCGTGTTTGGATGTATTTTTAGAAAAATATCATTTGTTTAAGTGTCCAATAACCAATAATTTGGGCGTTAAATAAAGAATTGAATGTGTTTATAATTCCTTCGAAATTGTATTGGTTTGCTTCTCCTTCCATTTTCTGTATTGCTCACTTTCCACTTTTACGTTTTTATTATGCTTCTCTTTGTCTTCAACGTTTCTCTTCTCTATCTGATTGTTTTTGATCTAGTTCCGTGACTAAAATTTGACCATTTTCTTCTGAACACTTAATCGCGTTCTAACAGAAAGACAACCCCCGACAGTGAAATGGCCTATTAAGGCTTCCGAACTGAGTGACCCATACGTTGCTATGTCTTGCCATTTTTAAATGCCAAAGGCCAACGTCCTGAGCAGAAATTTGGCCAGATCAGAATCCGGTACCTATCCGGCCTTAGGATTTATAACGTCCTGATGAGGTAGCCTGATTCGGTTCTGATCAGACATGTAACGCAGTTACGGATCTGAAACTTACCAAGGCTAGAATCTGGTACCTATCTGGCATGCCTGGAGGTATATAGGGCCCTGATCGGGCTTCCTCGTATTTAGAGAAATCGCTGACGTTCTGCTCTCTAAAAGGAAGGCACTAAAGAAATTAAGAAATCTCTTTTAAAAAAGAACAATTAATTTATTATTAAAAGGTGTCTTTGAACTCTCTCAGAATTTCAAAATTAAAATGGGAAATTAATTATTTAAGTTCTATAATTTATTGGACGTTACAGGTTTGCCATAGCCATCCCCGTTTTAAAGATTCCTTAGCATTTACGAGACAGTTTGACAAATAAAGAAAAACATAAATGCTACGATATAGTAAAATTAGTGCTTCTAATTCTTTACGACGTAGTCCCACACGTCTTAGTTTTTTTAGAGATCCAGCATATGAGCAATAAGATGAACTTCATGGTTGAATTTTTTTAATTCAAAAATTTTCATCTTAGACGTCAACAAACGTTACCTCGGAAAAAATTAACGTTACCTCATCTCATGATGAACTATGAGGTTATCTCGCGATTGTTTGAAAACGCGACGGTTTCTCCCACAACAAAAAAAAAAGAGTGTAACCCAACCTGAAATCTCGTTTCCTTTTAGATTATCTGAAAAACAAAAACTAAAAAAGAGAAACAAAAAGAGCTTACGTATAAATAAATATATATCACTGGATGTTATTCTCATTTCGAAACAGCCGAGTAAAACGGAAACGTTTGGAAAGCGTGCGATGGCCGCCTTCCGGATTTATACCCTTTCCATGTACACGCTACCCTCTTCGACCATCAGGTTGGTCCGGAAATAGTGTGGTGCATATTTCCGAAACTCAACTTGTTGCGCATTTCTTTATCGCCGACCTTGTTATAAACAGGTTGATTTTACATTTTATTTTATCATCATCAAAAATAAAAATTGCAACAAGTTTTCTCATTTTTTCCCCCTCAAATTTGATCTCAAAACAATTTTAGATAAGTTGCTTTCCGGAAGATCGAATAGGAAACGATGTTATTTTCAATAAATTGTATTTCCTTTATTTTTTTTTCTATAACAGTTTAAATTTTAAATTGTTTTATATAAAAATTAAATTCTAAATTACTGTTGGGACTTTGGGAAGGAAGCCTTTAATAAAGCTATAAAAATAATTTTTCGAGTTAAATTAGTTTGAAATTCGTTTGTTAAGTTTTGGTAGCTAAAACTGCGTTGGTTATGAATTTAAATTAATTTGGGAAAATTATCGGCAAGTTTTGCTCTTGGTATACTAATACGTATTTAGTAGTTGATCGCCGTTTGTCTTTGAGAGAGAGTCTAAAGTTAATTCCCTTAGTTATTCTCCTAGTTAATTAATAGGATTATATGCTTTGCTGTCTGTTAAATAGTGGGCTCCATAAATAAATTTTACTTAAATTAGGGAGCGTACAAAACGTTATAAAATTACATCATTTCCATGCTCTCAAAATTATTTTTATATTCAACTAAAACACAATTATTTTAAATTTGTGTCGTTTGGGAAGTGTTAAATATCTGTCCCTTTTCCTCTTGATCCCTTTTATAAAGTCGCAAAATCTGACAGTTACAAATTTTCGTATTGTGTTTTAATGGACCTTCTTTTGCTTATTGAGATAATATGAAAGGTAAATTGAACGAATCACAAATATAAATAAATTTTCCTCTTTTGAATTTATGAAATTAAAAAAAAAATGTAAAAATGAAGTAGGTAATTGAAAAAGGCACTAAACTAAATAATCAAAAGATCAACTTTTTGTGTTTACAATAAATAATAAATTATAATTGAACGAAAAAGAAAACAAATTAAGATAATTGTTTTCATTTCATTTTTATTTTGTTTATCTTTCGTATTTTCAATATTTTTTGTTTCTCATTGTTTTTTATTTTTTGTTTCAGGTAAGTGTTTTTACGAAATTCGGCTTCTACTTAACCGCGTGGATGATTTTTTAAATTGGTAAGATTTTTACCTTTAATGGCAAAATTATATCCGTCGTCTCTTAGTATAGACACAGAGTAGTGATGTGTTGCTAAATAGCAGTCTGCTATTTACCCAGTAGCAGTTGTAGCAGTTATGCGCTTTGAGAAATAGCAGCTATTTATATAGCAGTTAGTAAAAATAGCAAGAAGCATTCATAGCAGTTAGAAAAATAGCAAATAGCATATAGCAGTTAGTAAAAATAGCAGTAGCGTACAGCATATAGTATTTCTCATTGAACGAACATAACATTTCAACATTGATATAAAGCATAATAGCACTTTAGCAGTTGCGGAAAAAAATATGATAGGTTAGCGACGAAAACGATCTTTGAAAAGTTTAAATTAAAAGTCAGAGGCAGTAAAGCAAAGGTTTAGTTGTAGCGGAGAATGATTTATATCCAATTGGCTATTTAATAAATTATTAGACTTTTGTAATTTATTGATTTTATTGAAAATTATAGCGTATTTATTGATTTCAACTTTTACATCTTTATAATTATTGTAAACATGACCTGTCGCCTGGCAATGAAGGTATTGTAAAGATTTTACGTGGGAGCATCTGGTGTAATCTGTACACCCTCATTACCACCTCATTACACGATGCCCAAAACACAACAGGATAGTATTGAAAGAGTCAAACTACTGGTAAATTGTTTCTTATGAATGGGGCATCCGGCTAATTACGTTACCTGTGAGCTTTACCTAAGTACTTCTCCAAACGATTTCTTTGTACATGTCGGCTACAATTACAACCGTACTCCGGTGTAGGGATAACTGCTTTTTTAGCGCTTTTAGTTGCTTTCTGCTATTATTACTGCTATTGCTATTTTTGTTGGCTTTTCTGCTTTTTCTAAAATAGCTGCTATTTTTAAATAGCATAGCAGCATAGCAGGTCAAAAACCTCTATTTCTAAATAGCAGTTTTCGACATCACTAGTATAGAGAGAGTAGTTTAATGTATGTACGAGTAGAACATGTAGGTATACCAGATACAGTGCCCAATTTGAAGACGTACAATGGGTTATTATGTCTAAAACTAAAAAAGATATCAAAAATTGTTATAATTTGAAGGGGTGGTTAGAATGGTTTAGTTTTAGTAAGCAGAGAATTTCCATACTATACCCTTTAAACCCCGGCAACCCAACTAAATAAAATCTTAAACGGAAACTTCCTACTTGTGACACATTATTTGAAAACCCTTGAAAAATGCTTTTCACCGACCGGTACCAAATAAAGCTGCATTTGGTTGGATAGTTTTCAGTTAATTTAAAAATAAAGTGCTTTATATCAACTGTTAAAATAAATGTTCGGTTTCCGTTATTTTCTAGACAACAATAGAGTTGGCTTCGAAGCGAAAATTTTCAAATGCTTGTTTAGAAATTTCCCGACACTCTTGCGTTATTTTTTGTCGCTACTGACTCTACTTGCGTTATAGACAATTTATTTCAGGTGTCTTATAGAAAAGAATTTGGCGTTGTTAAGTCGGACGACCTATCAGTCATCTCACGCCACCCTCTTCTGATCCATTGATTTAGGTAGTAGGACTGGGTGATACCATGGTAGTTTTTTAGTTGGGCAGATTTTTAGTGGCTATTTGAGCATGTTAGTATAGTTTTTAATTGTTTAATCCGGATCATCTCAACCATTCTTGGAGTTAATCCGAATTAGCGATAGCTTAGAGCCCCAATAAATATACTCTTCCGTTAAAAAGCGAGTTCTCTTACTTTGGGGTTTATGGAAGGTCTTTGAATTTTAGCTTAAGTTGGTAATGTCGGTTTCTGTATATCTTTATGTTTGGTACACGATATCACAAGTCTCAGACCAATAAACATAGATGCACACATATGAATAGTATGGTTGAAAACTGTCGCCTAGATACACAAGTGAGGGGAAGAGAGTAGGAGACGGAAAACATCAACATTCCGTCTCCAGTATAGACGTGCGGTATATTATCGTTTGGAAATCTGAAATATTAGTTAGGTTTTATAATGTTTAAACGGTACGCTACTGTTGTAAACAACAAAAGATGTAACCTCACTTTTACATAATGGAAAAATATTTCTTCTTATTTTCTTCGCTCCTTAGGATATAATACTTGCGCTAGGGTTATAATAGTATTACTTCTCAACCTGAGTATATAATCTACTATTGTTTGGAAATCTTATTTAAAAAACGTAAATAATGAACACGAAATATCCGATCTTCGGATGCAGTTGTAATAGTACGAACGTGATAGTTCGTGTTACTTCGTTTCGAAACTGATCTTTACAATGTTTGTAGTAACAAAGGGCGATGGAGTCAAATAAAAATGTAAATAAAGGCGTCCATCTATGTTTAATGGTCTGAGTCACAAGTTAATAAAGGTCTTCTAAAGGTCTTAGAGGTTTTCTTGAAGAAACCGGATTTAGTTTACTGTAGAATACTCTTGACGTAGTCCAATATCTCTTATTATAGTTCCAGACTTTAGAGGAAGTTATCATGCAACTTCCAAGAATATTAGTGTCTTTCAATTTGTTACTTTCAAATTTTACTAGCATTCGATCTAGTTCAAGCATTTAGTCCAAACTAGACACGAGCTAATTTATTTTCTAACCCTTGATATTTTCAATGTTTAATGATAATCCGTGTAGCAGATCTCACTGATCTCAGCGACTGTTTTGTAATAACTGATGACAAACGTAACATAAGATACGCAGACAATAAATAAAGGGATATTAAGGGCAAAATCTCGAATACAAAAAAATGGCACTGGGGAAATACTTAAGGAAGGGACAATGTTTGCAGAAGGTATTCGAACATTTAGATTTTTCTTTAGATACTTAAGTAAAACAAACGAGAAAACCAACATTTCTATACAATATTTTGGTTCCTTAAAAATTATAAATTAAGAACTTCAGATAACGTGTACAGAAAGTCACTAGATTCACTGGAAAGCAGTCGTTGATAAAATATTTTCTGAGGCTTCGAATTTCTATTTTATTTATGTCGTTTTTAATACATTTTATTGACTTTTTTTTTAAATAGACGAATTGTATACCTACCCTTGGGCTTGAGCATTTTTTGCTTAAAATTCATTAACTTTTAGTAACAAATTTTCAATAATGGAAGCCTTTTGTAAACTTTATTACTTACTTTGTTCAATATTCTATGCCCTATATAACTGTAATTATTATCTTCTTCCCCATTATATATAAAAGAAATATGGACAAAGAAAAATGAGAAATACAGAACCCGAAATCAATCACATTTTGCAAAGGACCCGAATAGATTACAAGGAAGGGTAAAGAGCTTTTTCAAAAGGTGTATTCATACTCCATAGCGTGCTGAATATCATCTTATAAACTTCTTACTCTTTTCCTCTATATTTATTATATGGGCGAATAACCAAGTGCGTCTCGTTGTTAATTCTTTAAAGGGGCGCGTTTTGTGACAAATTGAATTTGCGTATTACTCCAAATTCTATATGACGCATTATCAACGATCATATACACAATAACTACAGCGTGTCAACACGCTTTGCCTAGACTATCTCTATAAGCAGACAGTCAGTTGAAGCGGATTACTCGTGTTTACGTTAACACAAACAAGGGGCAATTTCCTACCGTCAATTGTTAGTATCTAATACGCTCGGAATATGTTGGAGCTATACAAACGTGCGGAGCAAATGTGCGAGTTTGATTAGGCTGCACCTGCTAAATTAACTGAAAACAAAAATGTGTCCCCTATTTTAAACTCCGTCTATGTAATAGCTATTTCAGCGGTTTGAAAAGGTAGCCTGAAGTGTACGATGATGCTGTGTGAAAGGGGGAAAGGTAATTGCCGAGGGTGAAAATCTTGAATCCTCTACACGCGTCGTCGGGATTCAAAGAAAAATGGGGATGTTGTAAGAATTCATAGATATGGGAAAATCTCGCGGAAAATCTAATATTTAGCTTTCGTACAAGAGAATGACTTATGTTTTTCTATGAAATATTGCATATTTGCTCGGTTGTCCCGGCCTCTTTGTCCGCATTTTCTTTTTTTATTTCTTTTAAACACGAAACAATTAACAATCCTTTTAAAAAAATATCTTTCTCTTTCTTTTTTTTTTAATTTTAGAACAACGGATTAGTTTTTCGTGATAACATAATGTAAAACGTGCGTCGCATTTTTAACTAACTTCCGTGACTGTAAATCGATTTTACATTCAACTGGTGTCCGTTTTGTCACCAAGTAGTTACAGAGCACGCGATTTCATTTTTACAGGCAACCCGCCAATTTATCTACTTATTGTACAGACAATTTCATACGTTCGTAATGAATAAAATTATATATGTGAGCGGACGGAACGACATTAACAATGTGCAGGGAAAAAAAGCTACAAAAGGTTACTACACGAGGTTTTTTTTATTCAACCTGTGGCCCCCTCTTTTTAGTGTGATTTATTATAAGTTTCACTTTAAACCACGAGTTGCTTTCACATGGATTTATAATCAAGTTCTCAATTTGGGGTATGTTTTGAGGGTTGGGGTACCAATTTGGATGTGTTGTGTGTAGCTACTAATTCTAATGACTTGAAAATTGCTTATTAATATTTGGGCTTCTCTTGAGGATCTCTGAATTCGTGATTATATGATTATGATAGAGATAGGGGTTCGTACTGTTTACACTAGCGACCCTTTTAACCACGGAAATTTTTGGGCGACCCCAGGAATTTATCCAGAAACTTTTTCTTTGTTTTAAAATTTTTCTCGACTCCCACGTTAACGGAGTCACCAGCGCCACCACATCAGTATAAAAATTTCTGCTGTAGATTGTATTTGCCTGTGTGTAGGTACATAGCCACTAAAATCTGCTTTGCTTCGTACTGTTTTCACTAGTGACCCTTTTTACCACAGAAATTTTTGAGCGATCCCAGGAACATCTATAGAAACTTTTTATTTGTTGACAAACTGTCGCTACTATATCGGTTTCAAAATCCCTGCTCTAGTTGACGTATTTGCCTGTATGTAGGTACATAAGCCAATAAAATTTGCCTTATTGTGTACCTTCGCAGTGACGTCACCACAATTTCTGCCGCCCATCAAGCTATCTTACACCGAGTCCTACAATTAAAGAAAGTAGAAGATTTTGGCAGAAAGGGTGCCCCTAAAGGGATCCTGTAGTTCAGGATTTTCTACTGTTTTCACTAGCGACTCCCTTTTACCACAAAAAGTTTTGGTCGACCATAGGAACATATCCAGAAATCTTTTATTTATTGACAGATTTTTCTCGAGACCCACGTTAACGAGGTCGCCACCACATCCGTTTAAGAATCTCTGCTCCAGTTAACGTATTTGCCTGTATGTTCATAAGCCATTAAAATATCCCTTATTGTTTATCCTAGGAGTGATGACACCACAATTTCTACCGCCCATCAAGCTATCCTACACTTACTAAAAGTAGAAGATATTTTCACTATTCCAAAATCTTTTAACATGTCTTCATTTTTTTGCTTTTTTGCTAGAGATCACAAGAAGGTTTGTTCAAACATTTTTTCTCTAGTTTGTCATCACACTCGTTACCATGAACTCCTCGATATCCTCTAACCCAGCATAGCACAAGATCGGTTTTAGTCAATATTTCGTTCTTTGTCTGTATCTATTTAAGAAAATGACCAGAGATGAACTTATGAGATGACCTATGACGATAGGGACCATAGTTACGAAACTCGAGCTTTTATTTTATTATTTTTGTTCAAAAGCTTTTATTCGATTCTTTTGGTTTTGTTTGAAGAGTCTAGAACTTGGGAATAAATTGTAGATACCACTTGCCTTCCTCCTCTTCTTATCCTCATGTATATCATATAGCATATTAGCACTCAAGACATCTTCGGACCATTGGTGTACTCGGTCAGCTGATTTAACTTCGGACTTCCGTAAAATATTCTATTGACATGACGAAGCCACTGATGTGTGGAAGGTTTCATTAACCTTGCTATTGAGACCATTGAATAAATAGTCGCTACTCTAACAGGAAAGAGCTATTTAGCTAATAATATGGATCGCAATAGTTTTCTAAATATAGCGATTTCCGGTCAATATCTCCAATAGAGAGATAGGGAGTTGCTTATACTTCCACTTATAAGGTAAGATCATGACAGCAAATGATAATGTAAACTTGACGAAATGAATGAGTCATCCATAGTTTTCCAAAATGTCGTTTTCGTCGCGTTTTCTCTTATAGGCAACGGTTACTAACCGTCCTTCCGAATCTATTTCTTCAATGGTTGAGACGATGATTTTTCTAACCTTACTTTTGGTAATTCTATAAATATTGCGCGTATAGATATTGTGATATGATTGGGTTTAAATAATAATAGATATAAATTTTCCGATTCAATAGTCGGTTTAAATTTTAAAACTTACAAACGAAGTTACAACGCGTGAATGAGCAATTGTCATGAATCATTTGTGATTTGTGACGATGAAACTTTTAGATTTTTCTCATACGACCACCAAGGTTGATTTAGAATTTAAATATGGAAAAGAGCTGTTAATTATTAGTAGTTTGTTTTGTTGTACGAGTTAAATCAACATAAAGGTCAACTAGGCCAAGAAGAAGGTAAACTTAATAAGTAGGGAGGCTGTGGCAAATTGCAGCCTCTGGGATGCTTTAAATGACAATTGAAAGTTGTTAAAGGAGTATTAAACCTTATCCCTCTACCATTACGTTTCCACAGTAAAAATATAAACTCATTAAGTAGTAGCATTTGGACGTTGATTAAATTAAATCTTGACCTCTTTTAGTTTCGACTCAATTTATTGTGATATGACCGATGACGAAGAGTGATCAATAATAATAAGTAAAAACCATACACACTCTTATTAGTTTAACTTCTCTTCTACAGTATCAAATGTGGGTTAACTTTTGCAAGTTTATGAAAAGCTTATATTATAAAATTTTATGTAAATTGTTGGGAATTTGATTGAAGACTTGTATGTTGTTTTTAAAGAACCTCCGAACTCTCAATAACCATCAATCATTTCCTCCTGAAACATAAAGAAAGTGCCCTAACTATTATTTTTACTATACTATTAAAGTAGAGAGGTGAGTAGGGACGGCCTAAATAGACGAGACATAAAATGTGAAGAGGCAATTTACCGGCGGTTTTCCTCGTTAGGATTGGATTAAAGATGACGTGATGCAAATATGATTGAAATATTTCGCAACTTTTTTTTTCTTCACACAAAGCTCCTGTGTATATTTAGGCGATTTGTTGGTTACAACAACGTTTGCCTTCTGGTGGACAAAACGAGCGTTAATTTTATATTCTACACAACACGAGTTCGATACTTGTGTAAGTTGTTCCAAGGTTTCTTTATTTTATTTGTTTTCCGCGAAGCCACGTCTCGTAAAAAGTTTGTCTCGAGTCTTATGGGTTTTATAGAAAACGAATTATTTACGATTTTGTATAAAGGGTGTATTTCGCTTACGATGGATTTTAATAAGTGACACTTTACAAACTTGTGCATAGTTTTTCATTACACAAATGCAACGCATTCTTATCGTTCAAACTTATTTTGAAATAATCAATAGTCGTTTCTTCTTAGTTAATCAGGTTCTATGAGTCCACGTTTAATTTTACTTGAGCAGGGGAAAGAATAGTCTGAGCCAGCATTTGGCTATTGAAAGAAAATTCAACGATTAATTGCGAAATTCTAAGGGTCGGTACTTTAGCTTTCGGTTAAAAACTTAACCAGGTTATCAAATTAACCAATCCTACTTGTGACGCCTACTTATAACCGCAACAAATCAAATTAACCTAACCAGGCTTAAGGCCGCGCTGACAAAGCGGCAAAAGTTGGAGTTAAAATTACGTTAAAAATAAGCCTTTAGTTTTTTTTGCGGAATTTAAAAACTAAACGTTATATGAACTTAATTTTTTTGAAATTTTAATAAGGAAAGATCAATGAAGGAGATGGACAATTTTCATTGCTTTATATTATGAATAAATAGGTTAAATTAATTTTTGAAAACAAGAAACTTTCAAATTTTGAAGCAACCAATATTGATGAAATTCCGTTATTTCCTGGTAGAGATCGTTATAAGAACAATACCTAATTTTTAAGTGATTCCATCGCTAATTAAACGAAACAAGGAAGAAAATACTGAATCAAAATATGTCCTTAGCGGTCTTTTCAACCAAATCTTTCGACAATAGTTCAGGCATTGCCTTTTAGATGGCCCAAGCAAAATTTTAAAGTTCCAGGTATAAATTTTTAACTTTACTATTCTTTTGTAACAATATACTCATTACAGCATCGAAAACCGTCCAAAACGATGTTGTAATGTTCTACTTTTAAGTACTGTTTCTTGTTTTTTTTAGTTTGAGATTGGTTGACATTGGTAATTAAAATAATTATTTTGACAGTATGTTGGCACCATCTATATTTTTTTTTCTTCAACTTAAAGTGGTCACGCTATGGCAAAAATGTCTCCCCTCCACTTTAGCAGCGCGCCCTTAACCGCGACTTAAAGTACCGTCCCTAAGACAATGGCATTGAGTGTTGAGTGGTATTGAGACACCACAAACAACTTCTGAACTCACTGAATTCACTGCGTCGAATTTTAGACTTGCGACTTACGTTTTTCGTTTGGGTCTTCTTTAAGGGCGAACACACTAGCATACATTCAAGAGTCGAAAGACAACCCAGAAGTTATCCCAAATAGAGCACCATTTACACTTGCCTTGATTTAAAACTTAGCCAAATGACCAAACTAGCTGGCGGCCCAATAAAAATTGTTTTGCAAAAAATAGTCAAAAAAGCTGTTTTAAGGATTAAATTTTACGCCCAAAATATAAAAACGAACGCCTTGAAACGTGTAGCTTTTATTTGTCGTGCAAAAGTAGAGCTACATTTATTTTTATCATCCTGTACAATTTTCTTAGAAAATATTTTTAATAAATAATGAAACTGCAGTAAATAATTTAAAATTCGTTCTTGAATTTTAAGCGATAAATTTCTTACGTACATGCACTTGATCGAATGTTAAAAGTGATAACCGATAACGATTTTAAATTAATAGGTAAAATCAAATTATTTTGTACAAGTTTGACCGTGTCGTGATTGAGGCCGTGCAATTTTATTAGTGAATTTGACGTATTTTGGATTTATGGCGAAGAAGTTTCGAATTAAACAATTTAACAGATCCAAAAGAGTGAGTTATTTGATTTTATAACGAAAACGTAACAGATTTCGAATTATATCTTAATTGATTATGAGTAATTATTGGAGAATTTTAAAAAAAATATTTGTAATTGGCTGAGATGTGCTCCGATAAGATTGAAACAACTTTTAAAAAACGCAAATAAAATTTGTTCATCCCCTAAAAATATTCTTATTTATAATCGCTTTATCTTAAGTAGCTTAGTTTTAAAATTTTATTTTTAATTAATTTCAACACCGATTTATATTGTTTTTCGCCATTTGTGATCGCGTGGTTGGTACTTTTGAAAACAGTTTTTTACTAATAAACTCTAATTTTGCGCTACCCACGAAGTAGGTTTGAACTATTAATTTACACTTTTATGCGCTAATTTAAATAATCATTTTTAAGCACTTAAAAACACGTTTGCACTCTATGAGGTTTATAATAAGTAATAAGGTAGAAACACCCTGTATATTTTGAAAGCTCATATTTAGCTTGCCATGACATTTTTCTCAAAAGCTATCCAATTTTTTGGAAAAATGTAAATAATTGTTTTATAAGTTTTTTATGATTAGGTGCTTTTTAAAAAAAGAAAAAAAATTCGACCACTGAAATTGGTTTTATGCCCAAACAGTTGAAATATTTGATTTTTCTTGTAAAAAATTCGCAAAAAAAATAGTTTTTAGTGTTATTGTTTTCATCTAAAAGAGCCTTACACTTTATGAGAAAAATTATTCTTCACAGCAAATACCTACTTAAAATAAAATTTAAATCAAACTCCAAATTTTAGTCGTTGTTCTTGATATTCTGGAATCAACTTTGGCACGTATATTTGTTACCATAAGAGCTATAACTTCCCCCAGTTTCATTCCATAACATTCATTTAAACTAAAGTTATTTATAAAAAACTACGATCCACCATTGACGGCAGATTTGAATTTTTTTAGGTTAGAAAATTAATATGAATTGTTTTGGCCGAAACAGTTTCAAAGAGACATTTATTAGAAATAAAACGAAATTTTTTTCGTCCCTAACCGACCAATACAAGCGAAGATATTCAAAAGATAGTAAACCGGCAACTTGAAAAAGACATAATTTTTCTCTAAAGTAAAAATAAATAAATGCCTTCCGGCTACAATTGGGTGGGGTTATTTTATCCACAAACTAACCGTTAATACTGTTACTGCATCGCAAGCTAAATCGCTAATTTTCTTTCTAATTTTTTCGCTCGGCTACACTTCGCTTCGCCTTGCAAAATTCCAAAACAAAGTTGCACTTTAATCCTAATAAAGCAATACACTATTTTTATTGTAGAATTTTCAAAATTTTCATTATTTTTCCCAATATTTACAAAAAACTTTTTTTTTTAATTTTAAAGTTATTTTTGAGTTCCGGTTTGAAAATCGATGCCAACTTTTTTTCACTTTATTCAGAGCCTCAAATATATTAAATTAGCTTTGTGAAAAATTTCAGGTGTTTTACACGTCTAAAACTGACCACGGTAACTGTGGACTAATTTTATAACAATAATTTCGTTTTATTTCTTATTCGACTTTTGAAGTTGTGATGTGGTTGTGAATTTTAACGAAGTTATAATTGCATTTTGTTATTAACTAAAGCCAATTGGATGCTTTGTTTCTCTCGTTCCTTTATAATTTACGTTTAATAATCGTAATTTCGTATATTCAAAAGTCGTGAAATAACATTATGCTAAAGCCATTATGTTAGTAAATCTAATAACATGAAACGTTTTGCGGACAGGTTAAAACAATTTAATCTTGTTCCTCAATCCGATCGTTTAGAGATTTGGAATAAAAGTGAGCACGTCAAACTTCGGCACGAGAGTCTAATATAAATGTCAAACTTACGCAATCAGAAAGAGATTAGCCGGTGGAAATGACGTGAGTAGAAACGGAAATGCCGCCATTTGTTTCTATACCTGTTACTTACTTTAGTGTGTTCGCCTTCCTATTCAATGCCTCTTGTTTAATGTTGACTTTTTAAAGCTTATCTTTTGCTAGGAGTAGGAGGAGAACCCATATGATGAGGAAGGCGAAGGATATTTGACGAGACTACAAATTAATTTTAGGTCTCACGTAGCCATATTGTTTTGATTTAATTAAGATACCTCCCGTTCACTTTATTAATGGAGAAGCTTTCGGATCCTGTGCTTTCGCGATATCGCGCAAAATGTGAGCGCCTCTATGTTGTCGAACAAATAAAAATGTGTGCCTCGGAAAGAGATTCTTTTATGATAAACTTAATTGATTCTCTCTTAAACGAAGAAGTCAATTAACCCGTTTTCGAGATATGACATAATTTGAAAAAAAAGAAAAACTCATACTGGTTAACTCGATAAACTTCGTTCGCTATAGTTACAGTTTGAAGTTCAAATTTATTTATTTGTGGTTTTATCTCGGATGTGTTCTCGACTTGTGATTTAACTCTAATTTTAAGAGTTTGAAGTTGTTTGTAATCGCCGAGTTCTATAAATAAATCCAATAGCTATTGTGTCAAATAAAAAGAGAAGCTAGAATCTAACACTCGAAGTAGAGCCACTTGTAAGTCGGTGCTCAAGTGCTCCTAAATTACAACTCGGCCTGCACATTTGTCGTTAGCCTCCGTTTCTCTCGAGCGCCACGGCGCTTACGACTTCCCTCTTCACTACACGCAATTAAGAAAGGAACGCTAATTCGAATACTTATTCCCAGATTTACTACGCGTTACTTCGTATAAGAAGAACAAGCAAAACTCGAAGTACGAACACCGAACCGTGACATCTGGAGGATGTTGGGTGTAACGAAATGAAAATTCTCCTCGTGCTGGTCTGCTGCTCTCTTTTGCTTTACATTAAAATCCTTCCGACATATAATTTTATGCTATACTTCTTTGCTAAAAGAGAATTTAGAAGTGCAACATTAATGCACATTTTGCTTAAGTGTGTTTGAGTGCACACTTCCTGTTCCACGTTCAAAAGCGTAATTTGCGCCCAAAATATTTTAATTTTGACTTGCTCTTTTTTTAAGTTCAATCACCTGTCATTCAATGAAGTATAGGACAAATTGGACTTGAAAAAGTTTATGAGAGTTATACAACTTTTTTGAAAAATTTAAAAACGAAATGAATAATTTATTGGCTTCTTTTAAGCATCGCTTATGTAAACTAATTTACATACGGAAAATTTTATTGAGCTCCTGTTACTTTTAAGTTTATTTTTTATTATAAAAACGAATGACGTCGCCTTGGAACAAATAATATAATCTCCCTCGCTGCTCTCTTTCTCTCTCTTAGGGGTTAAAAAATAATTTAAGCTTAGAATTCGAAAATTTTGCTTTCGATGTGTTGGTTGTAAAATCTGTATAGGTATACACAGATAGGCAATCGCGATAAACGTTGTCGATTGAAAATTTTCTCAAGTGACTTTTATTAAAGTGTGTAAAGCTCGGAGAAAGTGTTGGAGTGCTTTTGTTTACAAGTACATTGAAATATCTATAAATACACATTACGTTCAACAGATCACTTAATAGAGGGCTTTATGACCGTAAGATAAAAGAAACAATTGCATCAGTGAAATATCGCACGGACTGCTTGAATTCGTGGTAGTGCGCTTTTGCGACCAATAGTCATAAATTTGACCAAAAGTGGTTAGGTGAATACATTTTGGATTACCAAAGTGTTGTAACTGCAGTTAATAAAACAGTTGCTTTTAACGATCTGCTTATCGTCGAGCAACTTTTTCGAGAGCTTATGAAAATTTGATCAAACGTTCAGGTTCAATTTGCATCAGAGTGCTGTCGCCTCGACTTGTGTGGGGCTAAAATATGAAATAATTTAAAAATTGTGTACTGACGTGATGCTTTCAGAGTCTCCAATTTCATTTCGGAATTGATCGCATTGAAAATGTCTTTCAGTGATTCACTTTAATTGCTCTATTTTTCGACTTTTTCCTGGGTGACACTTTTTTCTTCAAGCTTTGCAACGTGTGTTGAACAAGGATAGACGCCTCATACTACTCGTATTACCAAGGGCCGTGTCTAGCTAGTTTTTCACCCGCTCTAGATAATTCTGAACCAAAAATTGCTTCTTTTTCTTTAGGTGCCTCTGAGCTCTGGCATCCATCATAACTATTCGTATTTTCGAAACTACAGCTCCAAACAAATTGGAAGTAGCTACTCCCCCTGGTCCTCGCCTGTTCTTTGGGAGTCTTTATTCCGAACAGTTGAACGTCTTCTGATGCGAGTACACATCGTCTTATTCTTTCATGAATGTTGTCTGGAGTATATCCAGAAATATGGTAAAAATCGCAATTTGAACATAATATATAGCTGAGTATCAAACGAGCATTACATCTCTTCCATCTCTTGAGCAGGCTCGTCAACATCATAATCGTCCAAATGTTTACGAAAGATAGAAGAAGGGTTGACCTTTCATACTACTCATAATACCCACGGCCGTGTCTATCTAATTTTTCACCCGGGCTAGATAATTCTGAACCAGAAATTGCTTCTTCTTCTTTAGCTGCCCATCTCTCCTGAGAAGGTTGAGAATCATCATAGCTATTCGTATTTTAGATACTACAGCTCTAAACAAATCGGAAGTAGCTACTCCTCCAGGTCCTCGCTTGTTTGGTCAGTTTTGGACTCTTCCCATTCCGAGCAGTTGAAAGTCTTTTGATACGAGTACACATCTTCTTCGTTCATGAATGTTGTCTGGAATATGTCCAGAAATATGGTCAAAGCCGCAATTTGAACATATAACTGAGTACTAAACGGGCATACATACATCTCTCCCATCTCTTAAGCAGGTTCGTCAACACCATAATCGTCCAAATGTTCACGAAGAATAGAAGCAGGCCCTTCATACTAATCGTAATACCCACGACCGTGTCTAGCTAATTTTACACCCGGGCTAGATCATTCTGAACCAGAAATTGCTTCTTCTTCTTTAGCTGCCATCTCCCCTGAGAAGGTTGAGAATCATCATAGCTATTCGTATTTTCGATACTACAGCTCCAAACAAATGGGGAGTAGCTAGGCTCTCATGTTCTCACCTGTTTGGTCACTTTCGTATTCTTCTCCTTTCGAGAAGTTGAAATCTTCGGATACAAGTACGGACCCCCTTCGTTCACGAATGTTATCTGGGGAAGCCGACAGGATCCAACTGGACGAGGACGAATTAGAAATTGTAGGCCTGGAACTATTTGAACTTTTTAGGTTCCTTCTCTTAATTATTCTCTACAGTTTGGAACTTTGATCAAAATTGATTATCGATATTGCACCATTGGGCCCAGAATTGACCTTAATCGTAATAGTTTAGGACCGTGGCTTATCGTTTAGGAAGATGAACTAGCTTCCCCACCATATATTATTCAAATATCACGCTCTAGTCTAGTCCACGAAAGGGTTAGGAGGACATGGAAGAGGGTGGAATTTTTTTCTTTAGGACTATGTTTGTAGTAGTTAGAATGTAAGTCCCCTGTCTTAGCTTAGCTTAGCTATGGAAGGGATGGGTGGAAACAGGGCCGTAGGCAGGGGTAGGTACGCCAGGGCAGGCTGGGCCTGCTATGGAAAATTTTAAGCCTGTTCTTTCATCCTCAGAAGAGATTACTAAAATCCTAATTTTAGCTTTTAGCCTCCCTTGAATTTTTTTGAGCCTGCCCTAACAGTCTGGTTACGGCCCTGGGTGGAAAGGTTCCATTTTCGAAGATTTCCCTTATATCTCGAAAATGGTCGGCCTTAGGGAAAAAATTGTTCTTGGCAAAATGAAAGCTTATAAAATTTCCTACAAGATTGTTTCTATTCATTTTTTTCTCTATTCCTATACATTACTCCAGCCTCTTATGTCCTCTACACCTCTTTTTTTAGCATTCACTTGACTGATTGACTGTACTATTATGCTAATTCGATTTCGAAACGCCTAAATCGCATTGCTGTAATGGGAAACTACTTAAGAAAATTGAAGAGACCACAGTTAGGCGCACAATATCACTTTTTTGTTACCTTCTTTACCTGTGTAAACTTTCTTCCGCTTTGAGTGTGCCACATAATTTTAGGGCTTTTAATTTTAAAATAATTTTGTAAGCTTCTTTGTGTGTATTTTCCATCCGAAAAGTTTATCTGCGTCAAATATTTTAATCGTTTCCAGAAAGGTTAATGTGTCGGTTGATGAGATGCACGCACACGCACACACTAATGGCAAATTATCACGGTTTTCTTCTTTCTCATCAAGTGACACAAACTCAAAAGGGAACAGGGGGTCGACCGACAAGAAAGATGAGAGTCGTGCACAGTTAGAAATCATTACCTTAATGGTAAATTAGCAAGGGCGCCACTAATGACTAACACACTAAAGCTTAACAATTACTAGAAGATTTTCTTTGTTTCGCTTATACTCGAGAAAAGGGTTGTAAATATTAATAATTGCGTAATTTAATTTTTTAACTTTGATGTTTTTTGTGTGTTTAAAACTTGAATTTTGTCGTAAGTGAAAATTAGCGACCGATGACAGACACACGAAAAAGTAAAGTTATTTTGAGCTGTGAAGGTGTGAGACAAGTGAAATGACACGTTCACGTTGGCTGACAGCATGTGTTTAGATTTTCTTCAAAATTTGACAATTGTGCCATCTCGTTACTAAAAATAATCTGCGATTCTTGAGAAAAAATCTGCAATTCAGGATGAGTCTATTAGTCAAAGATAAAAATTTGTGATGGATTTAGAAGTTAATTTATCACCGAGTAGAAATATTGACCCCTCGCTTTTAAACATTACTTTCAATTCCAAACATCCCTAATTTGTATTAAAGGCCTTTAGGCTACTAAAGTAAAGAATTTTACTTTCAATCCATTTATTATAGGCGTTTAAGAAAAATATCTTCCATTAATCTTTTTACAGCAGTCAATTAATTAAGGGTTAATTAAAGATTATTAAGAAATTTTACAACTTCAACGTCTTTATTGTGCGCGAATTTTCTCACATTTTGCTAATTAAAAACAATTGATTTATGGCAAGAAAACCTTGACATTCATAAAGTTTCTTGACCTTAGAGTCGTTCCGCTGGAAGGAAGAATGTATTTTCACATACCTAACTAACTTAACCAAGCAAGAGTCATATTAAGTAATCGTCTCGTAGATAATGTGAAAGTGGAAGTCGTCCTACCCGAATACAAAAGATAAACATAAACATGGCGTGGTATATTTATTTATTAGTACTAGTTTTGTAATAATAAAATTTTATTTTGACTAGTAGATGCAGTTTTGTAAGCGTGTGACGATTTATTTGATTTAGCGTGGGTCGGTTTAGCGATTTTAGATGTTCTGAGAGGTTGAGGTTGAGGTCAATTCTCAATTAGTTTTGCTGTGGGTAGGTAAAAATTTAGCTTTTGGAAATGGAAAGCTCCGAAACTAAATTTTGTTTAATTTTTGATAAATTTTGGGATAATAATTTTTTGTGTGTGCTTAGTGTTGTTACAATGACAATCATTGTGTGTTATAAAATAAATTCCCTTTTGCCACACTCACCAAACAACAGCAGGTGTATTTAATAGCGTCTGTTGCCAAAAGTTGATATTTTAAATATTTACATTGTGTTTGTAATTTTAAATATTTCATATTTTTACAGCCCTTATTAACTCACTTGTGAGGGTGAGGGTAAGTAATTTCTTTTAGCGTGAATTCTTCGAGCCATCGCAGCTTCTTCTTTAACTTCAAGATTCTAAAGAGTGAGCTGTTGGAATCTACTAATTTACTGAATCACGTCGGAGTCACCACTTTAGATTTTACTATTTACAAAATATCAATACGTAATTAAATTGCACTTGCCAAAACTGACTGTAAACCTCCTTCATTACACACCTTCAGGGAAACGTCGTCGAAATGACGAGATCGAGAAAACTCACGAGTTGGGGAGAGTGGGTGGGGTCGACTAATGCATCTTATTGTTCTGACCTAATTTTGGCCCCTTCGTTGAACATTCTTTAAGGCGAAACTTAAAATGTACTTCAAAACAACCTATACAAACCCCACTGATAACTGTGTAAAGCCTGAGCGACACACACAGACTTGCCATCTTGATCTGTGCAGCTGGCCTGTACAGGACAAACCGGAAGGCAAACCTTAAAACTTAAAGGTTTGTCTTCACACACAGGCTTGCCTTCCGGTTTGCCTGTGCAGGCCGCCTGCACAAACCAAATCAGCGACCCGCGCAGTCCAAACCGGAGCATTCAGGTGGCCTGTGCAGGCCGCCTGAACGGTGTCCACACGCTCTGGTTTATCCTGTGCAGGCCAATGAGGCACAGGCCAAACCGGAAGGCAAGCCTGTGTGTGTGGACGAACCATTAAATGCCATTAAAGACCCGTTCACACACACTTAGGCTTGCCTTTCGGGTTGCTTGTGCAAGTGGCCTGCACAGGCCACCTGAACGCTGTCCAGACGCTCCGGTTAGGCCTGTGCAGAGCGCCTAAACGGTGTTCACACGCTCCGGTTTTGGTCTGTGCAGACGGCCTACACAGACTAGCCTGTGTGTGTGTGGATAGGCCATTAGGGCTTGAAACAGTGACAAAAGCGGCATAAAACAACGCTAACTTTATCTCATAAATCATAATAGGGACTGTAGACTTTGTACATTCTGAAGCAAACGAGGCAATGGAAGATGTTCAAGGGTATCACTGCCTCGAGTTCGTCCGTTGTTGACTTGTTGAGAAGCAAAAGCATTCGTTAGAAATGAACTACTGTTTGCTCTTGTATTCTGAAATGGAACAAGCTCTCCTACATTGCTGGATTTAATTTTAAGCAATGCCAAGGGCATGGACGCTATTAAATTTACAAAACACACCTAATTAATATTAATTCCATAGACGAATAACAAGAAATTCTAAATGGATATTCGATGTGGCTCCATCTTAGCCGGTTCTTCATGATCAAGGGATTATAAACCAGTTTCAAAATTATTAATGTTAATTTCTTTAGTTGTCATCTTTCTAACTTTTTTTCCATTTTGTAAATCGTAATCATTAATTATATTCTACTTTCTACAACTTGTACTATCGGCCATTGTGGCACTGATAGCCTTGCAAAGAGGATACAGTAGGTACACAACCTCTTAAAATGAAAATTGCTAAGCTCAAATTAATTTATAATTTAAAAAAACAATTTAAAGCAATTTAAAAAAGTGAATTTTCCCAACAATATGAATATTTACCAAAATCTCTTATTTCTAATTTGTCGGAAAATACTGGAAAATACTAAAAAGTTGTTCATTTTTGTTACTTTAATTCTTTCTCCGTTCAAAATAAATGAGATTTTCGAATAAAAATTAATATCTTGATTGTTTTAGTTAGTTAATCTAATTTTCTTCTCACATTTTCGAGAGCTATTTTGCATTTTTATTATTTTCAAATTTTAGTCTACTCTCTCTATAAACCATTATTTGCAGTGTAACACGTCACAGCGTCGAAAATAAAATTATAAATGCATTAATTTTTATAAAACCGGAAAACTTAAAATTGAAACACTTTTTATTAATTTTTTTTTAAATAAATGAAAATATTTTTAACTTTTCTCTAAGTTGTGGGAAAAATTGTAAATTGACTCTTTAAGATTTTGTTTTCTTTTCGTGAGTCGAGTCTTACAAAACGTAGTTAGGCTATTAAAACATCCAGGTAATTAAAAAATTGTACAATACAACAAGGTGAGGGGAGCACTGAGCATCATCAGGGTAAGATTGTGGGAATTTGTTATTCTACTCTACTGACCTTTCGAGTAAAGGTTAAGCAAATGGTGCGTTTTTCACAGGAATGTTGAAACGACACGAAACTATCTTTAAATCTTGTTTATTTCCAGGCCTATTGTACATTTTCAAATCGCCACACTGTATAATCCCGAATACAGAAATAAAAATCCTTTTTATATTTTTCTTTTTAATAATTTATCGTTTCAATCAAGTTTATGTTATAAATAAACACAACTTAACCTACTCCTGTTACGATTATTGATTTGATAAATCAATTGCTTATATTACCCTTGATGTAAAATAAAAATATACCCATTAATAAATGGTCAATTGATTAGCCATTAAATAATGTTGGCTACAAAATAAATTGAAATAATCACTTCTCAAATTACCTCCCATAAGAGATAAGTTCTACAACTGCTCTATTTAACACTTTTACACAAACGTAAGGAAAAGTGTCATTTTTTAAAAGGCTCTTGATGTTGCATCGAATTGTGTAATTAAAGCGTCGACTAAAATGGCACATTAAAATTTTAATTATAACATTTTAGTGCAATTTAGGCCCGTTTGCACCGGTTCCCCTTAACTACTAACTACAACATAAATTTATTCTCCAGTAGACTTGTTAATGGGCGTATCCTAAGCAACGACGTGTTTAACTACAACTTAAATTTAACTGGAACTGGTGCAAATGGCCCTTAATCTCATCTTTAATTCGTTTTGAACATTTTTATTAAAATCAGTCGTAATCTCTGTCCAGTGACCAGATGCAGCTAAGCCACTCCCTACAAATAAGGTCGATGCATGTTAATTCTTGTGTGATTGTTATAAACTGTATGTTTAAAATTCGACCAATAAAAAAATTCTATTGGCATCTGGTTGCTGGACGGAGATTAGTAATTTATGTGACATATTATGTGAGTGACAATAATCAAAAATTGTGCAAGTTAATGTTACACCAAGGTACAATTTTTATTTATTATCATAATTTTGAGATTTAATTTATTAGTCTAGATTAATTTTTTATTATCTTAATTAAATTACCCTTTACGTGATGAGTTATGTTATAAACAAATATGTTACATTTCAGCCTCGAGGGTCCCGGAAATATAACATAAATATACCGGGAATAAATATTTTTGCAAGGTTCGACTTTAAATTAGGCATTTCGTACGTGTTTGTGTTACTTTTTAATTTAAAATGCATATTCATAAAAATTTCGGTAGCCGATAGCCACTATACATTATACAATTCCATTGTATACTGGATGTATTTTATAAGTAGAGTGTCCCGTGGCGTTGTCATGGACGTTTTTTTTACCGTTTCCTCCTCCACGGAAGAAATATGCAGTATCTTTTCGGATATTTTATTTCATTGTTTGGTTGTGGTTCCGTATAAAATTATATTTTTATAATATAATTAAAATTATATTTACTTCATCATTCTATGTCGTCTATTCGCGGCATGAAGGTGAATTACGTCACATTTCGTACCTTTTTTTAAAATTTAATTTAATGACTGCCTTATAGTACAGCTATTATAATGCTAATAGTAGCTAAATGAAGCTATAATATTAATTAAATTATTTTTATTTCTTCACTATAATATGCCCCTAAGGCAGTGATTAAATTAAATAAAAAAAAGATCACAGATGTGACGTCACCAAATCAACCGCATGTCATGGCGACTGCCGCGCTTTTATACACCTATAAAAATTTGGTGGTATAGTGCTGAACTTTTATAAACGATAGGGCAATGACGACTAGGGCTGGGAAAAATATCGATATATCGATATTTTTATCGATATATCGATATTTTTATCGATATATCAATATTTTTCTAAAACATTTCGACTAGTCGATATATCGATATATCCATAAAATTATCGATATATCGATATTTTTCCCAGCCCTAGTCGTCATTGCCCTATCGTTTATAAAAGTTCAGCGCTATAGTAGCTGATGATGATGATCAACAGTAGCTGCTCCAGTGTGCTCAAACCCTTATATTCTAAATACATAGGATATAAAATGTTTGTACAAATACATATTTTTTTTATTGGCCCATGAAAGGTGCCATAGTTGAGCGTTAATTTGATAATAATAATGTTTTTTTAATTAAAACAATTTCACGCTTTATTAATTTCCATTAGAATAATTTATCTAAAATACAATTTTCAATTAAAAATTTCTTTTTTCCACACATCGTGGCACAAAGTGAACTTTAAATACCACATTAAAAGATAAATTTTTGATGCACACATTAAAATTAAACTCCAACAATTTAATCCGGCTTTATGATATTAATGTTTATTAGCTCTAGACTAGGAATATTGGTTCAAGTATTTAGGATTTATTGTGGATTATTTATCTGCTCTCTTTGAAATAAATATTGTTGTGTGCCTTTTAGCACTCGCACAGGTTGGTCATTGATATCTTTTAAGTACACCAATTTGGTGGTGTTGAGAGAAAATTTTAGATAAATTTTCTCCATTCTATTTCTCTCGTCTGTCGGAAATTTTCAAATTCTCAATATTTTTTGTTGATATAAAATAAAAGAATTCCCTTGAGATATTGTCACTTTATTTTTTGTGGGTCCATAATAATTGAATATATTTTGTCGATAAATTGTCAGGTGTATAAATCTGTTCTTCTGCTTTCAAGTACCTTACGCGATCTCTCGGACGTTGACAATCGCTAGGGTAAATGCGTGTCTATCTTCGACCATGCGGCTTACTCCTTAATACGCTAGTCCAATCACGAATGTTTCTTAGCCAGGAAATCTACTTCCTTCCCACTCCACTCCGTCTTTCAATTTTCTCCTTTAATATCAATTTTAGTATTCCCTATTTGGGTTCTCTTACACGTGACCCAAGTTAAATATTTCTGCATTTGATAGTGGTGAGAAGCTCTTTCAGTATTTGCTCTTCGTATAGTCTAAACAAATAAATCTCGTGCTTATGATTTTGACAATCTTGTCAGTATAAAATACTCGAAATTTGTCGCTTGTGTGTGTAACATCTGTAACATCCTTAAGAAAAACAAAATCCTTCTCGCTCCTCGCTCGTTATATCGATCATGTCAATTTGTCTCGTGATGTCACTAAGCCAAGATCTTTCATAATTAATAAAAAGACTGTCGACAACATCATAATCCCTCGATACATTATTACTGACAATATGTATCTCATACTTACCGTTTCGCCTTGTAACTTGTAACAATTTTCACGTAAAAATAAAGTTGGCTTGATTAAAATAATGCCACCCACTATTAGGAAGTATTGCGTTACCGTTAGAAAAGAGGTAATTTTAACAAAATCAAGTAAAGTATTACGTGGTTATTTTTAAAATGAGCCGAGTTTGTGGACCTTTATGCAAAGCAAAGTATCGTCTTTCAAATTGCTGCTCTCTATTTAGAAAGGCTTCTTCGAAAACTATTCCAATTAATGTCCTCCAGCACCAAAATCTCTTGATTAAAAAAGATTAAAAAATTTATAATTTAAAAAAATAGGTGTCTTGAATAATAGGTATCATATTCGTTTGCTAGAGAAATTGTATTGTTATTTGCACGAAAATATGAGTCGGTTGTAGTTAAAAATATATCTCTAGATCACGCAATGTTTTACAGGTTACACGGATAATTTTGCTCATAAACTTTTGTTTATTATCAAATAAAAGTGTTTCAGAATACATTATTTCAAAAAATAGAATTGTTGATAACATCACTTTAAAATAACCCTTTAGGTATAATAGTGTTGTTTGGTATTGGGGTCCCTCATATATACGAACTCTTCGCGGTTCGCTTACCTAAGGTACTTTTAATGTAAGCGAAATGTAACTAAATTTTTATAGGTTAAATGATTTTGTTAGTATCAAACTAATAAGGATGCTTTTTCCCTTTTTCAGCAGGCCGACAAGATGATGTCCTGTCCCTTACCGATCGTTCCGGTTATACCACAGTTACCGAGTCTCAACTCGCAACCGGATTTTCCAATCAGCATAGGAATTAAGGTAAGCTTTGGAAATTTTTATAATTTGTTCGGAAAACGTCCAATTTCATGTTTCTTTTCGATACAACATTTTATCATCATATAAGTTGATTATTTTTAAGGACGATGTAAAATTTCGCCAAGTTTGAAATTGGCGCATTTTAATGGCAGTTGTTGCAAATAAAAATAAATTTCTTATGGAAAGGATTTAATTTTAAATCTGATGCAGTTACCAGTTAGCGATAAAGTTATCATTGTCACAATCGTTGACTTCCCATCGTTAAAGATTCAAAATGCAACTTCGTCTGATCTATCTGCTTTATGCTTGAATCACTTCACTAACTCCATTTTAAAAATTATGGATTTTAATGGTTGCTTAGTTATGTTTAAAGTATACTTTTCAAAATGGCGAATCCAATATGGCGAACTTTAAGTGCCTATAACTTAGATAAAGTGTTTGTTTTAAAAAAATAAGTATGCAGACTTGTTCTCTTTTGATATCTTCCCCGAATTTCGAACACTTGTTTCCCATGAACGTACTCCCAACATGTATTTACTTCTCCTATAAAGCTCAGAGTGATGGTTATAGACCATGAGCCGATAAAAGAAAAAACGGGGTGATCGTATTCAGGCCCATCTTTTGGGCATAAGCTATTTGAGTGCCACCGAACACGAAAATCTGGTTGGCTGCCAAAAGCACTGGCTTAAGGCCTCAGGGCTGTTAATAATATACTTTCAATTGGTGGAGCGGGAAACTCACCTGAGAGGAAGGGCAAAGAAAAATCTTACTTTTTATGTGAAAAGTACCTAGTAACTTTGCCAGTGAACAACCCAAATACTGTTTATGAGTTACGAGTTTGTGTTTGTGGGTGTGCAGCATAAAGACGTTAATTTCAGTCCAGCTGCCACGCCCTCAGAGCCATTCCAGAGAGTAGCCAATTTTTTTTGTCCATTCTTATTATAAGAATGAAAAAATGCCAAAGTTGCATCCCGCGAATACTGTCATATTTATTACTTTTTTTCTTTTTTGAGAATTTCATTGAAGGATCCTGAGGCCTTAGGTCAGTGCTTTTGGTAGCCAACCAGATTTTCGTGTTCGCTGGGCACTCAAAAAGCTTATTCCTAAAGGATGGGCCTGAATACGATCACCCCGATTTTTCTGTTACAGGCCCAGGTCTATTACAGGCCCATAGTCTATTACGAATTCTTGAGGATCTTGTGCTGTGAGTCGGGGAAAATCAGCATTCTTAAATGGCTCATACATAGTAGCTAGAAACCATCGGATTCTCTGCTTAGAGAGATAGAAAGTAGAAGATAATTGATTTTTAAATTATTTTATCTTTCGACATACTAGACAAGACAAGTCACCTTTAGCTATAACTGAAGCGGTCCTCTGACCTGCGAGATTATTTTTTGTACAATAAAAAAAATGGGTAAGACTTCTATCTCTCTTACATCAGTTTAATTACTGACTGCTGATTGCTGAAGGTATAATCTCTCAGGTTAGAGGAAAATTTCAGTTTTCGCCGAAGGCAACTGAAATAATCTTAAAGATAAAATAATTGGGTAATATGAATTATCTTTCACTTTAAATCAATGGTGTACTGAAAGGAACTGGTTATAGCATAACCTTAACGTTGAGTCTTTTATCTTTCTTCAACAGAATGCAAGAGACATATATCGAGCGTCGTTTAACCAGTTCCTTACAGCACACGACTGATTGTCTCTAACTGGAGGATGCAATAGTTGCTAGCTTCTAAGATAGAGGAACGTTAAAAATGTATAGTCTAAGAACGATGCTAATTTTCCAGACGCAGAGGAAGAATTATAAGGATTTGTAACCTGTCTTTGAGCCGCATAAAAAGCTCATATCTATATGAGGTGATTTCGGGCCTATAGTTCACCGAATACGAGAAGGGAGACGAACTGCTAATAAAGGCACAGTGCCTTCAGAAATACACCCAGCTCACGTGACCAATTTGCCTAGGCTACCAACATCTGATAGGTCAATTCAACTAATAACTACAACAAACTACTCTCTCTGTCCAGCGAACCGATGCAACTAAGCCACTTCTCACTAATTTCTGTCAAATAAGGTTGACGCATGTCAATTCTTCTGTGATTGTTATAAATCGTATTAAAAATTCGACTATTAGAAAATTCTTTTTGAATATCGCGCACTTTTTTGGGAGTACCTCAGCTGTATCTGTTCGATGGACAGAAAAAGTCACGTTGAATGAGTGTATTTCTGAAGGCACTGTACATCAGGGTGCGTATTGGGTACTAGAAACATATCCTTGAGATGAAACAGGGAGTATATTAATTTGACCCATAAATCGCTACCGTGGTGTTAAAAGGTTCTATCTGACAAATTTAACATAGGTACGAAGATTATAGGCAATTGAAGTTTTAAAATCGCATTTGGTAGCATGCAATTAGAACTTTTGTTCGCAAAATAATTTGGACGATTTCAAATTTTTTTTACCAAAACGGCTTTGTTATGGTAATATGTGGCATTTATAACCTTATTATGTAAAAATATCAATTTTTGAAAAAATGCAAATGGAACCTTGTAATACTAATGTAGTTACTGCTTGCGACATGCAGAATAGTGAAAAAATGGGAGGGTGATAAGTGTAACAAATCTGTACGTACAAGTTCTTGTATAAAATGATTTTTCTATATTTATCACGGTTAGTTATTCAAGGTACGCCATTTTGGATCCGCCATTTTGAATTTGATCATTATTTTAGACGTTAGTCAGGTACCTTTAAAACCTTGCAAAGGTTGTAGTAAATATAAACAAACATGGAAGTCTAATTCAGTAGCATTGTGCATCTTTAACACCTTTTAGAGGTCGATCGAATATGATTATGCAGAGTCGTGCCGTGCCAATGATATATAGGTTTTATTAAAGTAGCCCAACGTAATTACTTTCCGATACCTTAAGGTATTAAAGGAAAGTATTGTAATGGGGTAAAAAAAATATTTTGAGATAACACCGGATATATCTGTTTTGAGGTCCCCCGAAACGATCTAGACCATTTTTAGAAAAAAGTCTGTGTGTGTGTATGTGTGTGTGTGTGGATGTAGTTCCCCACGAAATCTCTGAAACGACCGAACCGATTGACTTGAAATTTGGCGTAAGGTCTTATCAGATAACAACGGAGTGCAGAAAGGAGTTTGTTCAAAATCGGTCCGCTAGGGGGCGTACAATTAAGGAAATTTTGTTTTTTTTAAATGGCACTATATAATTTTTTTTAAATCATCCGATAGAGAATTTTTTTCTCTATACAATGATATAAAATTTTTTAACATTATTTTGTTTTACAAGGAGTTTTTACGCAATCAAATATCTAATAATATTTTGCAGCTGACGTTTCTGACAATTGTCAAAAAATTTGACATTTGTCAAAAAATTTTGACGTTTATTTATTTTTATTCAGTGATTATAAAAATGTTCAGTATTCTTTTGTTTTCTAACTGTTTTGATCTTAGAATAATCAACTCAATCGGAAAGTCTTGTGTTGACACAACAGATATTTTTAAAATTATTTTAGTGGTAGTTTTTTTTTAAAGTGCGAATTTCAAGGTTAGAAGTAAATAAATGATAAATTTTAACTTAAACATTAAATAGTAAATTATACGTCCCTTATATTTTAATTAAGATTAGGCTTATATGTATTAGTCGAAAGTTGTTAAACACAGAAAACTTAGATTCTCGTTGCTTATCTTTAACGTACATTTTACCAAAGAGCAAAAGCTGGAGAGAATATTGGCGAAGTCGAAAATCGGATGAAACGAGCAATTACCCTTTCTAGTTGTCTTGTTCCTCTTCTATCTTGTTTGTACTCACTTCGGCTGTGTGCACTAATTTCGATGAATAATTTAATTACCCTATAAAACTCTCATTATTTGTTTTATACCTACATGGTTTTTGGTTAATTCTTAATTTATTTTTGTTTTTGGTAAATTGTTTAACTTTAATAATAATTATATTCGATAAATTTTCTCCAAGACGACCAAAGAAGCTCGCGTGTAAGGCAATACCTGCTGTATTAAGTTTTCAAAGCCGATCGTGTAGTTAGCGTAGTTTGTGGCTTAATCAAAGTTTAACTTTATATGTCGAGCAACGAAAGAGTTTTTAACCCCAGGACATCGAGGCGTATAAATTTCCGACTTAAATAATATCTGTACGAAGAAACAAAATTAATTATTATTACTTCGTATTCGCGTACTTTTCTTTCGCGGTAACGATGTACGTAAGTGCCGATTTTGACCTATTAAATATTATTAATTATCTTAAATTCCAATTAGTGGGCTTCCGACTTGGCGTATTCGTTTTAAAAATCCGCGTTGTGATGTCTACTGTCACTCTCACCAGACACAGACGTCGTTTCAAAGCGAGAGTGATCCTCCTATAATCGGTTACTTAAGTGGATACACTGTAGATACCCATAACATGTGTTAGTTTTTTGATTTTTGTTTAATTTACGAGTACTTTTAATGTTAAGTTATGACGAGTTATTTAAAATAACAAAATGGTTCGAGATTTATGAACATTGCGAATTGGCAAGCTTTCAACTTTTGTCGATTTTCCTATAATTCTAATTTTGTTTGTATCGGGAGCATTCCAAGTTGACTTGTTGCACTAGCAAGATAAATTTGTCAAAATTAATAATTATTTCGTAAATCTCACCTACATTAATTAAATAATGCGATGCATCTTCCGTTTCATAGTTAATTTTCGCAACGAGTGCCAAGAATAATAATTCTTGAAGGCTTTGAGAAGTGACAGAATTTTTTTTTGGTTTAAGTGTTAATGCGGTTAAATTTTGAAATTTTGTTTGAAGTTTCTATAACGCGATATTTTCATCACCTGCCCCATTTTATATGTGAGGTAATTGAAAAAAGAATTTTTTTATTTGTTATTTACGTTCGGTTAAGCGCAATATTGTGTCTCGTCCCTCTTCTTTCTCTCTCTTTTTTCCTTCTGTTATAAACGCTATTAAGGTAAAAATGTTTGCGGACTATAAATTTCGAATGGATCTGTTTTTATATTATTATATAAATTGATACTTTATGGTCTTGGAGGCTAAAGATCTCTGCTTACTCGGATTTGTGTTGTTGCCTCTGATATATGTCTAGTCCGGCAATGCGATGAATGTCCACACACAAATTGATTTTGCCTTGTTTAGATTTATAGCTCTTATTGAGATAAATTTCTTTCTCTAAGCTTAAAGGTGTGTCCACTTTTGATCTCGGGAGACCTCACGTTTACACTTTGTGTGTGCGAGAGCGAATAATTCGCACAATTTTTGGATAAAATATAGGTTAAAATAAATTTGAAAATAGTTTAATTTGTTTGTAACACATAAATCCCAGTAGAAATTGAAAAGCATCGCGCAAGTTAGGTCAGTCATTCGGGGATTTGAAATTACAGACAATTTAGTGCACATCGTCTTATTCTCCCTTTGAGGCCAATAGCTCAGCGGTTATCGTGGCCCTTTAGGACCGCTTGAAAACACTTTCAACCGGAACCGATCCAGGTGGAAAGTGGAGTTATTTGATTTATTTACGAATAAGGAACTTCTTCTTAACACGTTTTAAATCGAATTTGCAAATATTATTTAGCTGTTCGACTAGGTGAATCGTAAAGTGGCTGAGCTCGGGATGGGATACCCCCGGAGTACGATCCATCACTTAGAGACCAATGTGCGACTGTCCCACGCATACCCGGCTATATGTCACTCGCAAGATATGGTTAACCGCACATCCAGCGATATTGCCGTCAGCTTCATTATGGACTCTCTCGTTATAAACAATACCCAAATTGTAAAAATGTTACATTAATTATCGCTTATAACAATTGATTTAATCCTTACCCTAATAAATATTGATTCTGTGTTTATCTTAAGAATGTCCTTGAAGGAAATTTAATAAATAACGTAGGGTGTTATCTGGGTATACGTTTTTCGTGTATTTTAAAATTTATTAATTTTCAAGTTTTCCATAATGTAATGCAGTGGCGTGCTTATCGTTGAAAAATTTACGAGATCGCGTGAAATGGGTAAAATGTCAAATTAGGGTGTTGTTTTAATTTGTAACTGTTTCTAAAACAACCACATTTTGATTATTTGTTTCCCCTAATTATTTGAAATTTTTGAAAGTTGTCCTCTTATGTAATTTATATTTATTTTTATGCCATAATTATTGCCACTCAGCCTTTTTTGTCTATAACAGTAGCTTTAATTAGCATTGGGTAATTTTGCTCTCGCTACTGTTATACCCCTCAAAAGTGGGCGTAAAGTGAGTCTTTTTTGTCTTAGGGTGAAAAGTGTAAATTTTTACATAAAATACTCACAAACCTTAAATTCCCATATGGGACATAATCTACTAAAAGGTATAGTGTAACCAAGCTTACAAAAAAACCGGAAAATATGCGAACTATATGAAATTTGAAGCAGGAACAATTTGGACCAATCACGAGCAAGAATTCATTTTATTCATAAACAATAATATTTATTTATTATTTATAATTCATAACCTCAATTGCTTTTTACTTTAAAAGCACTGTCAAAAAATGTCAAGTATACAACAGCTCCATCAAGGGTAGATACAGGTATAATTATTTAAAAGTCGCGTGTATCTACAAATATTTTAGGTTATGATAAAACCAATTTTCCGCTTCCTTTAAAGATAATCTAATTGTTTTATTATTTATTTTGACATTTTCATCAAGTTTTGTTGTAACTAGTTATTATGTAGTTAATTATTAGGCATTTTTTAGTTAATTGCAAACTTTTCTGAATCACTGTCTTACTGTTAACCTATATTCAATTTTAGTGACTTGTCAAATTTAGGGCCAGTATTATAAACGAAGGTTGAAACTCAACCTGAGGTTCAAAGTCAACCCGTGGTTGACTGTCATTTTAGTTTGACATGATTGGACAAAATAGTGACATTGACGTTTATTTATAATTTCAACATACGGTTGACTTCGTTTGTAATACTGGCCCTTAAAACGATTGAAATACTATTAACTCGTAGTGTACTTCCAAATCTGTGGCAGCGCTGGCCACGCCCCCTCAGCTACAGAATTTCCTTGGTGGGACGGTAGTTTGCATTTTTTTGTAAAAAATATAACTTTTGACTTGTGATTACGAATACTTGTTCATCTGACTGTAAAAAATACTATCTTTTATTCCCCATACACAGTACACACGCCTCCTCAGGGCTTCTTTAAGCTTGGTGCCACTCTATCTGTAACTATCTCGGATCGTATTTGGCTGAAAAGAATCAAAAACTGACCAGTTATCATCTATCCTCGGATCATAAAGGCGGACAAGTTCGTAACAACAAAGTTCGTAACAACAGTCTGAACAGTCTTTTGTACTGGACCATCAAAGCTTCTAAAGAATGCTGCTCCGGAATGGTTCTTAAAGATCTATTTTAACATTTTTGCTTCCCTATAACTGGTAGAAAGGGCCACTTCTTCCATCAAAATCCATCAAAATTCTTTCAGTTAAAGCTATTTTGATCTATATTCAAGATCCGAGTTGAAGAGGAGCGTGAATATGGGTGGTAGTTGGTGTTTTTGGAAGAACTGATTATATCCTAGCCTATTTTTTTGTCTGAGATCTGTTAATTCCTACTTACTTTAGTGTTTTCAAGGTCATCGCCTCATTAGTTCGGCTCACTATTGTATTTCCTTTCAATTAGAATGTCTTGAGCGAGTGAAAAGGTTTTGTGCTAAAAAGTGTTTCGCGGTCCAAAGCCAAAGAATAATTGTTCAGAAGACTCTTTTATACCTATGGATATATTAGGAAATAATTTTTAATTTTTACGAATTTTTTTTGGAGCTTTGGTGTGACTTTCGGGTCAAAATAAATTTTTTTCTTAAAAGTTCATCAGATGCATATACGCTCAATTTTTTGTACGTAATTTCATTACCGAGAGTCTAAGAAAAAAGATAAATAGTAAGAGAACGTGTTTTTAGCCTCTCAGTGGTGTTAAAAAGGGGATGGGTTGAAACTAAAATTCCCCTATTTTTTTTTAAAGGATTTTATTGTCTTAGGACATTTTGATATTGTTAACCAGGGATACCCTTCTATTGTCGAACATGTCAGTAACACAATTTTGGTTTTAAGCCGGCTCCATACATAGGGTATTTGCCTAGTACCGAATAACGAATATGATTTGGCAAACGACAAACATTTCCCATCGTCGATGGGTAAATAAATAGGACCATGAGGAGACGAATGGTTTCCCACAATTCTTTCTTTCTGCAAACAAAACGCATGTTTGGATGATGGTGCTGTCATTAAGAGTCCTCTATTTAGGAGCACAGTAGATGACGAATGAATTAACGAATGACATTTTTTCTTACTTGGTCATATCACCTACCATGTTTGTCTTTAAATAAACAAGGGGTTGTTAAAAGTGATTTTTATTTATTTTCTTTAAAACCGATCCGCTTCTACTTCCGGATCCTTTTCAATTTAACATTTTTATAAAACTGCATGTTTTATTTATTTCACTTTGAATGTACCTACGTGTACAATATCTCTATTTAATGGTATATTGCTCGAGTGTAGTGTATATACGGTACACAAATCGCTAGCTATACGACATGATATTTTTATTTTACAAGAATGTTTGTCTTGTACTTGAAAACATTGTTCGTATCACCCCCTTATAGTCGGCTAAATAAAAAAATAACACTAAAAGAGAGGAACACGCTCGTTATATAAAATACGTTTTATTCAAAACGAACATAGAGAGTAAAGTTCTCAGAACTGACCAATCTTTGTACGAGTGCATTAAAGTTAATCTAATGAAAAACTCGACTTTTTTCAACAAATAGAAAATTTGCTTAAGTCTTTTCCTTTTAACGTTTGATTTAAATGTTTTTGTCGTGACAAACAAGTAAATCAATTCCAATCTTCCCTAATATCGTGTCGTACCTTTACACTTTCATTTCCGAATTTTGGACTGTTTCGAAGCGACCACACCTGTCTATCGGGAAACCATTAGAGATGTATTAGGGTACATAAACGCTATGGAAATGTGTTTTCTGCAACCAGCAACGGAGAGGCGCGTCACGTATTATAAAATTGAATACGATCGTGGCTTTAGCTCTCTTGTAAGGTAAAATCTCTACTAATGTTTTTTTACATTTGAAATATTACTATTTTAATGGTTTTTGTCTTGTTTCCTTCCTATTTGATTACGTTCGAATTTTCTTTATTTGATGTGATACTTGAAACAGCGAGGTAGCTAGCTGTAAAGTGGAAATTTGTTGCAAGTCTCTATTTATGAAGTTGAGTCTCATTTTGTGGTTGCTAAGACGCTCATCAAAATTTTAGTAATTTAATTAATATTCAGGTACTTAAATTCAAAAACTTACTGAAACTACGCACTTAAAATCTATTCACCGGGCCTTAAAGGCCCGGGAAAATTTTGTATTAGTTAAGATTTTTAATTTTAACTGATTTTTGTAACCAACGGTCTGAAAACGTCTTTTTTCTATTAGTGATGAACCTGATGAGAATTTCTCGATTTCTCGTCTCGTCTCGTATTTCAAAACTTGAGTCTTGTCTCGACTCTCGTCTCGAATTGAAAATGTCACTCTCGGTGTTCTAGTTTCGATTCTAATTCGTACCAAAAATCGCAGTCTCGTCTCGTTTCTCGTCTCTAAATCGAGACGGGTCGAGAAAAAAATCGATTTCTCGTCCATCACTATTTTTCCTCAAATTACATATTTAGAAACTTTTTTTTCAGTTGTTTTTTGTCTGAAAATACATCGGCGCAGTACATTTTCCTAAGTGCATAAATTGGACTGTCGAGAAGCGCTTACATTGAAGTTGCATATATTCTAATACAGACGATAAAATAAACATTAATATGCACTTTCATGTCTGTGATTTACGAATAGTAGAAACCGGGCCTCTGAAGCCTAGCTCATTATGTAAAACTGAATGATATTGCATTTTAAGCTTGAATGAATTACAAGATTGTAGAGGTAGCTATGAAACAATTATTAGAGCATCTTTTATGTTTCCAAATTAGGTTTCCCGGTGGAAACTTAAATTAAGGTTTTTTGATTTTTAATTTATTTTAATGTTTTTCTTTTATTTTCTAGTTTTCAGTTGAACACACGTTTCTTTAAGTTGTTTCTCGTCATAACTTTTTGTGAAGTCATATTTTTACATTTTATACTGCTCATCTTTTGTTGTTGCTTGCTTCTAATAATGGCATACTTAAGATAGAGCTGGGTTAGTTGTAAATAAAATAGCGCGCAATAGTTCGCTTTTTTAGTGGCAATACATCGCCAAATGTACATTAGTAATAAAGCCCGTGTAATAATTTTAAGATGAGATCGTATAAATTCGAGTGAGGATAAATCGAAGTTGCGTGCCCTTATGGAAAATTATTGGAAATCGAATTGTTGAAAAAGGGAAATTTCTTTAAATTTATAATGGGAAAAAAAGGGGAGAAATGCATTTTAAATGTTTGTGAAGTTGATACAAAATTTATTTGTGGGGATGTTTGTTAAAAATTGCTCGAAACAGTTGCTCTTGAAACGACCCTCAACCCTGGGGCTTTTTCTGATGTTTAAAGAACACTATTACTTTAAAGATGTTTGTTTGTTGCATTTTTAGTTGGTTTGTACGTTGTGCAATGATTCGCTTTCTTGAAAAAAAAATACCAAAACTTTTGTCTTACAAAACGTTGAATTTAATGATACGGTTGACTAACCCTGAGTCCTATAAAGCTTGGATTAGCTTAGTTCAACAAGTAACCTCAAAATGGAACTGTTTATTTAATAATAATCAATGCTGTTTCATCAAAAACAACTGTGGGCAAGTTAAATTAATTGTAATTCGCCATTAAAGTGTTAGAGTACCGGCTGTAGCAGCCGGAAGAACAAATACCAAGTTCCATTTTAAGGTTAGTTGTTGAACTAAAGCTAATCCAAGCTTTATAGGACTCAGGGTTAATTTTCCTCTTTTATGCTTTGTTTCTCTTAAAAACTAGATATAGAAATAGAAAATTGTTGGAATGCACCCTTGGAAATGTTGGACGCTTATTTTATAAGGGACGAGGCAGTACTAATTTGTTCGTAGAACAGACAATTATTTAATAGATTTTAATCATAAGAAGGTCCCCTTGAATTCAAATTCTTTTCTATAATCATCTATGGTCACGGTTTGGGCCCGTGACCTTTTCCGCATCAACGCTCCATCTTGAACTTGGCCTTCCCACATCTCTTTGACCTCGTGGTTTATAATCCTAAACGATCTGTGCTCACTCCATTTCTTTTTATATTTGATCTAACGTTGAGAAAATAACCAAGTCATTTCTAATATCATCTTTGGGTATGTGGTCATTTATCTTGCACTCCTTCGATGCTCGGAGAAATTTCAGAATCCATAGAGCCAGGAACTAGCAAACAAAAGTAAGCGATAGAGGAGTGCACTCAAACCGCCTTTCCATCAGCTCTCACCAATTGGTGAGAGAGGAAGATTCGTGTTCGGGGAATGCTGATCTTACTTAATCAGTATCACTAATCAGCGACACTTTCCTCTCCAGTATCAGCGAGACTTAACTCTCCGGTATCATTGGGTTTGAAAGTTGGGATGGATTCGGGACTATAGCGACGGGATGAACTGCTATAAGGAGGTAACTGAACTTACCTCCCTTATCCCTTGCTCAGCCGTAGATGTGGGTAGATTTGCAGTAATAAAATCAAACACACGTTAATGGTAAAAAAACGCACCGTAGGGATCTTGGCTTCATCCACCGAAGAGAGATCACAGGGCCCTGATAGGTGAACGGGAACATCGTCCACCAGATCCCGAATCCTCTCACGAAAAGAGAGTACAGGATCTTGCTGAAGGAGAAAGAGGTCTGCGTTTATCAGATCGGGAGTCCTCTCGACGAAGATAGATCACAGGGTCCTAAAGATGGGTGCGTTCACCAGATCCGGAGTCCTCTTAACGAAGAGAGATGAAAAGGTCCTGATGAAAGAGAAAAAGAGCTGCGTCTACCACACCTGGAGTCCTCTCATATTCTCAGGACTGCAGCGGCTGGAGAAACTGATATAAGGAGGTAGCGCAATGGGCTCGTCTAAGTGGCCTAAATGTATGTGAACTTCAAATTACTATTCACCATAGAAATCCTAATCCAGACCTAAATCTCTCGCAATTACAATGGGCCTCCTAATCTGTGGTTTTTACACTTCTACCCTTGTCTGTATCTGTGAATTTGTAGAAAAAATAAAAATGTTGAAATAAAAAGGCGCATTTAATATTTAATGAGCAACAAAAAATAAAGTGCACTTCTGCACGTTAACGTTTTCAATTTACTTTTCTTTTTAAACTATTCTAATTCTTTGATAAATCGTATAAATTTTGTTGTTTGTAGGAGGTAAAATTGAATTACACAAAGTACACAAAATGCAGTACTCGAACACTAACCTACCCCAAGAAATGAATATTTATGATGAAAATTACTATAAGTTAGAGAAGATGTTTAAATTTGATTAAATGGTCTGAAGTTTTGAATTTTCAGACTAAGTAATAATTTCAAGAGATAAACTTTTGGTTTTTGGTGTGTTCAATTTCTGAGTGCGTTCGGCCCCTTCTATATATTAAATCGTCTGCTTTTAAAGATAAGTCGAGAAAAATTTCTTTCCTTATGAAATAATCCCTATATGAAAAATATTTTTTTCGAGCTCTTATTCCGTGTGCATTTTCTTTTTTTGTTAAGGGAATATTTAATTATGTTTTAAGGTTATAATTCGAGCAACATAGTAACTAAATTGTAACTGGGTGGTGGTTGGTTTTAGTTCAAAGGGTTTTGTTGGATAGTGTCGGAAATACACATGTTGTGTCTCCCTTGTTTACAGACTCATTTTGCATCCATAAATATGAAACTTCAATTTGCGAACGTCGCGTATCTGCATCATTCGTTGCTTAATGGCGTTAATAAAACAAGAAGATCGCAAACATTGATGTTTGATGAATTTTATTAATTATTCAGCTATTTATAACGACCCTAGCACACTTTGGTAACTTTTTATAATAATCGCAATAAAACCAAAATAAGTATAGGTATAAATGGATACTTATACGAAGGGTAATAAAGAGTTTTCCAAAGAAAAATACAAATTTTATATCGTAAAAACGTATTTTCTTATTTAATGCTTTTTTTCTCGTGCAAATATTTCTAATAGAAAAATTTTTAATTAATTTTCTAATTTATATTTTTTTTGAGAAACTTGGTTTTCCTGCTTGTAAGTAAATAATGAAATTTTAATTTGACATATTTTTGTGAAGTTAATCTTGAAATTGTAGGCAACTTTGTAAAATTTATATACGTTTTTGGGAAAGCACACACATTTTGAATAATTAAAGAAGCCGCAAATTTTCCACCCAAACAAATAATTAAAAAATCACGTTTTGTGCAAATTTTAAACGCAATAAACAACTTTTAAATTAATTAACTGATAAAGGTAATTTTTTTGTTTATAATTTGTTTTTTTGGCGTGACGAGTCGCCCCTGTAATTTTTCAAGTTTCTTCAAAACCGTAGCACTCGTCAATATTACTTCTTATTTCTCCAGTTAGAAGGAAAATCGCTTAAGTATTTTGTACTTCAAAATTATTTTCAATTATACAGAATGGGCAATACCTTGGTAACTCGTTTTTCTTAAAACAGGTTATCTTATTTAACTGGAATATTGGACGTAAAATCGGTCTGTGCATCAACATATTATTATTTTAATTTCGTTACTATGACAACCACTTCACGGTCCCTAATTATACTGCGGCGGATGCGCCATCTATTGACATTTATGTTGCGAATCTCGGCTTACGGCTCGATTCTCAAGGCTCCGCTTTCGCTCTTGAAATGTCAGTTAACGTCCTTGTATCATAATATACTATTTTACAGCAAGAAAGCCAAACCCTCGGTGAATTTTCCTAAAAATTTAGTATGTTGTGGTGTTTGACCTACTGAACAAAAGTCTCCACGGCCACAAAGCCCTAAACCCAATATTTTTCGTGTTGCGGAGGCTTCAAGTGCTGAACAATGTTGTCACACACAACTGTGATTTTTTGAATTTTATTTTAAAAATGCAAGTTCGGTTGCCTCGCTGCTTTACAATATTTAATCGGAGACACATGGAATTTTCTTCAATATTCGTTAATTCTCTTTCAATACCCTGATTGCGATTCAAACATACTCTTGTGTCATTTTCTAATTATAGGTTTGGAAGATCATTATCTTCACGCCTTTTTATTGCAATATCCAGCCTATTATAAATGTTGTCTATTCCAGGCATTCTTACTAAAGCTTCCAACATTACAAAGATAACAATTGTATCAAACTTTTCCAGCCATAATTAAATCCAACCACAGTTGTGTGTGACAACATTATTCAGCACTTGAATCCTCCGCAACACGAAAAATATTGGGTTTAGGGCTTTGTGGCCATGGAGACTTTTGTTCAGTAGGTCAAACACCATAACGTACTAAATTTGTAGGAAAATTCACCGAGGGCCATTTCTTATAAGAATTGTGTGAATGTGATCGTTATGTATAAAATTCAAATTTTCATTTCTCATTTTCATTTTTACATTTTTGATGACAAAACGGAGGCGAATTGCCATTTATTATTATAACTTTAATGCCCGTTTTCACCGACGGTTTCTAAGCAATTACCTACGTAAGAACTGCCTAACGCTAAGACAACTCCTAACCCAATGCATAAAAATTATTAACCATTACAATATCGATATATGGATACCTTTATTATCTTATTTAGGAACCCTGGTGCGCGTGGTGAAACGTGGTGAAGAGCAATTTCAACTTAAAAAATGCTAATGTCAGATTAAGCAATGTCTAACTTTAAGAATCGTCGGTGAAAACGGGCATAAGTTACACTGTTACTCCACACGTAATTAGAATTTTCTGTGTGTGGACTATTATGTATTTTAAATAAATAAATAAATAAATAAATAAAAAATCACAATTGTGTGTGACAGAATTATCAGTACTTTAAGTCTCCACAACACGAACACTATTAGGTTTAGGGCTTTGTGGCCATGGAGACTTTTGTTCAGTAGGTCAAATACCATAACGTACTAAATTTTTAGGAAAATTCACCGAGGGCCATTTTCCATAAGAATTGTGCGGGGTCCTTTAAGGGTGGAGTTGCCAAGTGATACAGGCGAGATGTAAGTTTTGTTTAAAATACAGGCTTCGCTTTGAAAAATCACAGGTACATTGTTTTTAGAAATGGGGAATTGGACTACAATCGAATTTTGTACTTTTTTCTATAAAAACGTAAAGAACTAAACAAAAAACTTATCACTTTTTTAAATTTTTTCTCTAACTCGAATATTAAGCCCAAAATATTTTTTTTAAAAACGCTATGACGTAGCTACTAATATATATCCAGCTCTCTTCTTATTATAGTAAGAGGAGAGCTGGATATATATTAGTAGCTACGTCATAGCGTTTTTAAAAAAATTATTTTGGGCTTAATATTCGAGTTAGAGAAAAAATAAAAAATGCTATGAGATCAAAATAAACTCTAGTTTCAAAATAAAAAATAAAAAACAAGTGTCCCATTCCCCATTAAGAAACCAAATTCGGCATGCCGTTAGCCAAGACCATGGCCTACCTCATTCTATTGATACTTCAAAGTTTCAACATGGTGTTAGGTTATAGACCGCGCCAATTTTCGAAATTTTTGAAAGTCTCCGCCTTCGCTCTCGAGACATCATTTTACATCCTTGTATCATAATATACTATTTATACTAGAGAGCCAAACCTGCGGTTGCAACAAAATGATTTATAGTATTTTTTTTAAATTTAAGTGCGGCGTTGCCAAGTAATCCAAGCGAGATGCAAGTTTTATTTAAAGTACAGGCTTCGCTTTGAAAATCACAGGTACACTGTTTTTGGAAATTAAGAAACCAAATTGGGCATGCCGTTAGCCAAGACGATGGCCTACCTCATTCTTTTGATATCTCAAAGTTTCAACGTGGTGTTAGGTTATAGCGTTGATTGAAGGAGTTTTATGAAGATACGCATCACTTAGTTAAAATGTGTACCTGTTTCCTACCGATATTTAAAATTTTGTTCTCCCCGCTGGCTAGAAACTAGCAGATTGGGTCGAGATGCTCCAATGGCAGAACACCATCGCCACAAGGTCGACCCATCGTACGGCACATTTTGTTTCATAAGCTTGCGTATCTTCTAAAATTCCTTCAATCAACGGTTAGGTATAGATAGCGCCAAGTTTCGAAATATTCTAAAGGCTTCGCCCTTGAAACATCATTTTACGTCTTTGTATCATAATATACTATTTTACACCAGGAGCGCCAAATCTATGTTTGCTATAGTTTGCGCGTTTATATATGGTTTTTTTGACTTCTATAAAGTTAACTTTTGCTCATCAGCTTATGTCAATACACAATAGCCATCGTAAATCGTCGTAGTACAACGGATGCTTGCCTATGATTTACGATGGCTATTGTGTATTGACATAAGCTGATGAGCAAAAGTTAACTTTATAGAAGCCAAAAAAACCATATATAAACGCGCAAACTATACAAAAGGATTTTTATTTTTTTTTTTATTTGAGTGCGGCGTTGCCAATTTTTGTTTTCCAATAGCGTTATTTTGATTTCTTCAGATTTTTATGAATTAACTACTGAGCCGATTCTTTTCAGAGACACCCTGTATATTTTTGAATATCTTAAGCTCGTAAAATTAGCTCTTAGATTTATATTTTACTTCTGGATTTTTTAGAAATTACACCAACTTACTCAATTAAATTAATCACCCCGCTCCGTATATTCCATCATTTTTTAATTCAGAAGATTTTGAACATAACATTTTTTAATAGTATTTTTCATTAAGGTTAAAGAGGAAAAATGTTAATTTTTTTCAATTTTTGAAATTTTTGTAGTTTCATAAAATCAGCAACGCACTGAAAAGTCATATTATGGCCACATTCGAGTTATTTAAACTGCAGTTTTATTTTAAATTAACAAGCTCAATTTCTACTAAGTTCATAAATCTTTAAATATTTAAATCTCACAATTTTTTAAAACAAAAGCAACCAACTTCATTCAATATTACTGTTCATTTCGTACTTTTTTTCTCCCATGGTCTCTTCTTTACTTCTTACACATTTATAGAGATACAAACTGCTGTTTCTTGGGATAAATGGGCCATTTTTATGCGTTGTAAAAGTCGAGCCATTTTGTAAAGCAGTTTCTTACAAATCATCATTGTGAATAAGGACGAAGGTTCAAAAACTCCAACCCCTAAGAGTTGCTTGTGAGAAGAGAGCGCACGTTAAAGAACTTAAAAAAGAAAGAATTTTATATAGCAAAAGAAATCGAATTTCAAGTTGTTCGTTTTAAAAAAATTTACTTCCCTTCGCGTTTTTGAATATGCCTTAATTAACGTTCAGATTAAAAGTCTGGCTAATGATCTGTACGTAATTAGACTGACGGCAGTTGTTGAATTCTCCTTTTACTCCCTATACCTTTCGTTTCGCAGAGAGTAACTTTATTAAAAAACTTTTATTTTTCGAATTTTTACATTTTAATTCTATAAGCTTTATATTTCTATTTCACATGTTGATAAGAAGGTAAAGGACCGTAAAGGTATAGTAGGGGGTAACGTAAATCGGTAGGTGAGAGCGCAGGTCGTCCTGGTTCTTCGGTATTGATGCGCGCACAGGTGAGGCAGGTATAGCGCGCTGACACAGGTGCACATCATCCCTCCTATTCATCTTTGTCTTACGTCAGTGTATTGCCGCTATTACCCCATCCTATTTATTCCCTACACTACCATCCTCTATAACATTCGCATCAAACATCAAAACAAGAAAAATCACATCTAATTATCGATAAACCCCCTTCAAAAATTACGCCGAAGAAAATTCATCAATTTTCTACGAATTGAAATTTAATAACTAATTTTTGCTTTTTGTGCTACTACTCCTAAGTTAAGTTTATTTCATGGTGGGCGTAACTTTTGCTAAGATTTTCATTACCGACCCTAACTTAAACAAGCGCTTTAAAACAAATAAAGATTTAGTTAAATTTGAGTTCCCTCAAGGGCCTTCAATTGGTTCTGTGTTATTTATTTTTTTGATACTTTTCCTTTTATTTAATTGAAAACCTGTTCGTTTGTTAATTGGACATATTTTTTATTGAAATCTAATAGCCTTTGGATACTAACTGTTTATTTGCTAATGGTGTTATTGACGTCAAATTCTTGTTTTCTTTCATTTCGTGCATATACGCGCGTATATTTATTTATAAAACCGTGGAATATGATATTTCGCATACAATTTCCTACTTATATTAATTTTCAATTTTAATGCGAAAAGTTACGAATCTCATTTATGTCTGTGGTCTTTTTAAAACAAAATGTTTAAATTTCGTACGTGCTATTTTTTTTAAATTCGATCGTGTAATTTTGCGGTAATAACAACACCCCTACATGTGTCTCATGTCAGACATTAACAAGGATAATACAGTTCTGTGTCAATCCCTTGGCAACTTGCCAAAGCTAACTTTCATAGCTCATCTGACTAGCCCAAGCCGCTTTGGATAATTTACATTTTTGTTATGATAGTAGTGGTCGTTCGTTATGAGAGAGAAAAGTCACACGGGACATCTTTTTACTAAACGAAAATATTAATTGTTTTTTATAACTTTCGGTAATTTGTTTGTCGTGTTGGAAGATGTCCTCTTGTATTTTTAATAATCAATCGTAACTCTTCTGGATTGTGCCCTCTAAAATACCAAAATGGGAAGGTTCACTTCACCTCAATCCGTCTTCACCTGATACAGCGTTGAATAGAAGACGCTTAGGCACTAATTTTAAATTTATGCGCTAAAAGGAGTTAAATAGGGAATTTAAAAGTCTTTAATATTCATTCAGTCGGTTTTTCGTAATAATTTCCTTTTCAAAGGCGTCTCGACTTTAACCGATCTGTAAAGCGATCTATTAATTTTGAACTTTATCAATGAACAAAAAGACTTTATATTATAAAAGCAACAGATAATCTATTAGTTTTATACAATTTCATAAAATAATTAAAATTATTTGGGAGTTAATTAAATCATACACGATCGTAGGTAACAATGGTGATCAATTTTAGTATAAAACCTAACCTAATTAATTTAATCGCAATCAAAACTTTTGTGCAACTGTTGGAAATATTGTAAATAATTCACATAATATTATAAATAAATACGTATACTTAAAAGATAAGCATAAATTAGTAAAAAGCTCGAAAACAGTTTTAATTGCACATTAAAAATGGTAACTTCCGGGAAACAACAACTACAGTATATTTGCATATTAAATGTAAGAATTTTATGTATCTATGATCGCTTTTGAGTTTCATTCCAGTGCACAGTTTAATTGCTTTAAGAAACTAACTAAATAAGAACCTATTAAGAAAACTTTGGGAAAACTTTTAATTAGCTGCGGCGTTCACAATATAAACTAAATGCTATAAAATATTGTAAAAGAAAAAAAAACTTATTAATATACAAAGCTAGTATAGCGAGCTCTTCCTCCTCCTAAAGAGAGCAAATATATGGTATTAAGTAGAGGTACATATTGGTTGGTAAACAAGAAATTGAATTATTTGCTAGACATCTAAAAACTGTATTTTGAATCAAAAAGCTCAAATGAAGATAAAATGTTGCAGTTTTTGAATGCTCCACAATCAAGATAAACGAAATTTACAATACTTATGCCCGGTTGCATAAAAGAGGATTATATTTTAAATTTTAATCCGAGAATCCTTTGATATGGCAACGTTACACGGTTTAATGTCAAAGTTTGACGTTCGCAAATAAATATTAAAATGTAAGGTAAAGTTCTTGTGTTGAATTAGGGATAGTGATGAGAAACGAAACGAGAATTTTTCGATTTCTCGTTTCGCCTCGTATTGCAAAACTTGAGTCTCGACTGTCTTCTCGAATTGAAAATGTCACTCTCGAAAGGTTAATCTCGTCTCGTTTCTCGTCTCAAAATCGAGACGGGATGAGAAAAAAATCGATTTCTTGTCATATCACTAATTAGGGAATCCAGATACTCGTCAAATCAAATATAATATGACCGTAGGGATGACATGCACACGCGTAAACCACGTGACCATTAGTTTCTATATGACAGGCACAATACAAATACTATCTTCTAACCAACATCCATATTTAATAGGTAAAAAAAAATAAATTAATGTTTTCGTGGGGACCTTTGCGCTTCCACTATCCGCCATGTTTTGTCACGTGGTTTGGATTCCCTAATTGTGAAAACAATTTCCTTGTTGTTGTCAAACTTTGACATTTATATTTATTGATTTATTGTATATCGTTACCATATCAAAGGATTATAAATCTAATCCTTGAATTAAAATATAATTCTCTTTTATGCAACCGGGCATGAGATGAAGTAAAAAACACATTATTTGATTAAAGGAGAAAGCAGTTGTCCATGTTCTCATAACGCGAATACATACATCGGTAAAAACGGTTCAAAGAGGCGATGACGAAACGGGCGGTCGTCATGTGGGTGACGGACAACTGAATGAAGGTCAATTGGGCGATATAGCCAAATGAGCTCCGTACATCAAAAAATATGCAAATACAAAAATTTTATCGTTTTCTTTATTAAAATCACGAACGTTACATCAGTGCCATCAAGCACGGGCACGAAGGCGTTTAAAGTACACTGCTGGTACACAATTGTTTGCTATAAAAACATAACCTCACTTTATTTTGACGTTAAAGACAGTGTCAGAAAACCTTAACTTGGTATTTTTTTGTTAAAAATTGCATGACATTTAACGCGTGACTATTGATTACAAATACTTCTTCATCTGACTGTACAATGTGCGATCTTGGCTCCCCCAGACACGCCCACTCAGGGCATTTGTAAGCTTGGTGCCACTGTACTTCCTGATCGGACTGTACAAGTGTACAATGTGTGTTAATGGCTCCCCCAGAAAGTCTACTCAGAGCTTTTGTAAGTTTGGTGCCACTCGGTGCCACTGTACTTCTTCATCTGACTGTACAATGTGCGATCTTGGCTCCTCCAGAAACGCCCACTCAGGGCATTTGTAAGCTTGGTGCCACTGTACTTCCTGATCGGACTGTACAAGTGTACAATGTGTGTTAATGGCTCCCCCAGAAAGTCTACTCAGAGCTTTTGTAAGTTTGGTGCCACTCGGTGCCACTGTACTTCTTCATCTGACTGTACAATGTGCGATCTTGGCTCCTCCAGAAACGCCCACTCCGGACATTTGTAGGCTTGGTGCCACTGTACTTCTTCATCTTACTGTTCAATTTGCGTTAATGGCTCCCCTAGGTACGCTCACTCACGCTTACGCTTGGTGGCACTTTATCTAAAATCTCAGTTGAAATATTCCGAATTTTTGTTCTGGAGTTAGTGCTAGTGCTTCATCCTGCTGAAGCCATATCCTGTCGCGTGTTATACCTGGATTTAATTCATTTATATACAAGGCAGCCAAAACAGGGACCAGTTCTTCTCTTTTCTTGTATTATCATTAATTAAAATTGGAGCAGTTCGACGGTTACCAATGATATCCTTCCCACAGACAAACTTCAACAAGATCCTCTAATTTTATTAAGCCCTCTTTACAGCCAGCAATTTTTGTTGCAAAAAATTACAAATAAATCCACCCATTCGTATGCCTGCTGTTACTGAATTCAATAACTGTGAATTTGATATCGTCCAGCCCCCTAAGATTGCGATAAGAAATCCTACTTTTTTCCTCTGAGATCTCCCACAGAACGTGAAAATTGAACTTATTTAAAAACAATTGAAATTCGGCGAAAACAAAGGGAAAGGCCCCTAGTTAACCAATTAGTGTTTTTAAAGATGCCTTACTGCAATTCAAACATCAAAGAGTAATTCGTTTATTATACTGTTTCAAATACTCCAATTAAGTACTTGGAAACATTGGTTTCGGTGCGTGTTTTGCTAGTTTCTAATTGCGGCTTCAAACTTCAAACATTGGTGTGTGTATTGCTTAAGGCGTTTGATGACTTAATCTTAAGACCCCATGTATAAATCTGTGTTAGTATTTTAGCTTGTCAGTTCCCTTCATTTCGAGAGCTCTACACGTTTTTATTCGTGGGATTTCGAGACTATTTCCCCCATTTTTCTTGAAGACTGATATTTATTAGTAAAGAAATTCACTTTTTTGATAGAAAGTGATGAAAAATAAGCACACGTTGCTACCATGACAATACCGATAAATTATTTAATTTTATTAGAAAAGCGAACGCATACACCATCTTTACTTTTCTCTCACAACCATACAACTCAAAGTGGTAAAAATCCATGCTATGACTTTTATCATGGCAGCTCATATTACTCATAATACATGCATAACTTGGCGTCTCCTTTTTGCCAAGTCGCAGTTTATATTGAAAAGTCAGCCATCTACAGCAACATTAGTACACTAATTTATGACGTTTGTGGTTAATTTGTGTTACTAGATTCCTATATGACAGCGAGTAAAAAATTTCGTAGAAAAAAGTAGTTTACAAATTTTATTTCCTAAGATCATTCTCTATTCCCTCAGCCTCACTGTCTATTTTCTATTTTATTCACAACAATTATGATGCTCTTTTTTGGTTTCGTTTTCGGTTAATTTAGCGCACCCACCCTCTCGGACGTGATGTGTATGTAGTTTGTTTCAAAATAGAAATTTGTGTTACGAAAATGTTTAATTTCGGTACTGTACTGTAACTAAACTTATACCGGGTGTTGAATGACCTACCGATACATAGGGCAATAGCACGTAAAATCACGTTTTTATAAATTCCTGCTTCCCTGATTGTTTTAGAGGAAACATGAAAGAGCCAAAAATTATGCAGAATTAAAAATTAGAAAAAATGATAAAGGTATTAGAAAATGATAAGAAGTATTCTACATTTCATCACGCTTTTACTTAAAGAGCATAAAAAATTTTTGAAGTTGTTAAAATTTTCATTAATCAGGATAGCAATTTGAATAACAAGCAATAGTTTAATTGTGTATCGTAGCAACATTTAAATCGCTTCTAAAGTCTTTTTTGCTCTTTAAGTAAAAGCGTGATGAAATGTAATACTTTTATCATTTCTAATTTTTAATTCTGCATAATTTTTGGTTCTTTGATGTTTCCTCTAAAACAATTAGGGAAGCAGGAATTTTTATAAAAACGTGATTTCACGTGCTATTGCCCTATGTATCGGTAAGTCATTCAACACCCGGTATACTGTAAGTACTCGCGTTTTATATTTAATTTTATTAGTTGAACTGTTCATAATGAATGTTTAATTAACTTTTATTAAATTTGAATTCTTTTAATAGATCCTATTCGTAATTTATACATATTTTTATCCAATTTTAATTAAAACATACTAAAAATTTTTTTTTAAACAATCTTTACATGAAATTGTTTTTTATTAATAATTAACCAGGATAAAATATGTGTATCCTGTTACTTAAACGTGCTTGTGCCCGAGTCCTTTGATATTCAACGAGGACTCTCCAAAACGTACGGTTAATCGAACTGTGTGTATGTGTATGCATATGTTGGCATTGCATGCACAAACAACTCGACTAATCGCAATTATAGTTACAAATATTGATAATTTTGTTATTATGAAGGAGCTACTTTACAGTCTAGTGTGCGATTGACCAGTCACATCATGGCCTCCAGCTCTCTGTGTAACATAAACCAATTAATTTGATTAAGTACTCGAAATTTAATTTCTAAATTCCTCCAAAAGGTAAATATTTAATTGAAATACATTTGACGTTAATTTTGCTTGTTCAAAAAGGTTCACAAAATTATTGGCGACATTTTTATTAAAAAAATAATTATCGAGCCACACTTTTCATGAAATAAATGAAAAAATTACCTATACGACTGTGGCGTTATTATTTTAATAATTAGATCTTTCGGGGGAGGTTTGAAAGCTTAATTAACGTAAAGCTGTTTGAAGGTTTAAGGTGAAGCTGCTGAACGTTGTCAAGATATGCGCGCCTCTTCATCCTTACATCTAAATAAGCCAGTAAATTAATTTTAAGTGTGGAAAATTATTTAAGGAACACGCGCCCCGTGTCATACGCCTCTACATAAAATATTTGAAAAAGTTGAAATTAATTTCTTAGTATCTACTTCTACACGGGTGAATGAGTGCAGGAGACGTCGTTGGTTCAAACCTCACTAACTTTTATTTTTTAAATTAATTTAAAGTGTGCAATATTAAACTCCCTGTATATTTTTGAATATTTTGAAACGTCGTAAAATTAATGGGTACGTTATTATAATCCTGTTGTTGCACGTCATCAGAATTTTTAAACTTACAGAGACTGACTGATCGGAAAAGTTTCCTTTTTAGAGTTTCGGTTAAACGTATGGAAAGTAAAAAAAAAGAAGAAAACGCGAGGATTTGTTTGAATAAAGTAAAATAGTATTCAAGATTGTCATTTAAATCAACCCTTAGGTTTAACATAGGTACATTGTTTTACCTTAGAACATCTATTACTCCGGCAGGAAAACTCCCTAAAGCATTCGTTTTTCTGACAACCTAACCGATCACTTTTGAAAACGTCGACTAGACGTTTTAAGTGTGATGTAAACTATTCGACAAAACTAAAACTAAACCCATTTATGTTTACAAACTTTAATTTTTGCCCAAATAATCGACTCGAGCCACAAGTGTCGATTTGAGATAAAAACTTTTTGAAATATAATAAATTTTTGAAAAGGACGTGCGATATTTGCGATTTTGTGTAAGATTAAATTGGCAACTCTTACTGACAAAGGGCTAGATCGACGAAGAGTTCGCAGATGGGATAGAACGTAGATTCGATTTTAGGCTTATGCGAGATTTACATTGTTTGCTTTGTTCCTTTACCAAAGCAAAGAAGAGTAAGGTAGGTGTTTTTTGTGTACATGAAACAAGAAAAGTAAGATTTTATCAGCTTATCCACGCATTTATATTTTATCCAAACGTGTAATACGAAAATTATTGAAAATTTTTACCCAAAGTCAATTTGGAGGTTTATAAATTGGAAAATGAGTCCAGTCTCGCTATATTTATAGTACATTTATACGCTTTGTTTACCTACTTTTTTTCGTCGCAGCATAACCAAATTGGTTTTTAATGATTCAGTCGATATATGATTGAAAATTTATACTTGGATTGTTTGCCTTTTTAGTCACTACTCTTGATTTGTATGATGAAATTGCAATAAAAATATACTTGCGTTTCAATCAGAATATATTTGTTCTGTATTAATTGCCTTTTCAAATTTATATTTAATTTAGCGGTTTTTTACAAACCAAAAAATATCTAATTTTCAATTTTAGTGTAGTCAACGAACCAAAATTTATTCTGATTTTCCGACTTTTTTGTAACAGCAATTTTTTCGTCTTAATTGGTCGGAACCATTCCTGTGAGTTTGTGTATAAAATGTCTCAACCCAATTTTGACCGGAAGGCATTTATTCTTCGACTTTACTGTAAAATTTGAACTTTTTCAAGTTTGGGTTTCACTCTATTTTTTGAATAACTTCGCTTGCATTTGTTGGATCGTGACCAAAAAATTTTCGTTTTGTTTATAATGAATCTCTCTTTAAAACTGCATAGGTTAAAATAATTTATAATAATTTCCTAACCTAAAAAAAATTCAAAACTGCCGTCATTGATGGTCGTAGTTTCTTATAGAGAACTTGAGTTTTAATTAATGTTACGGTATGAAACTTTAGGAAGTTGTAGCTGATATAGTAACAAATCCATATTGCAAGTTGGATCAAAAAATATTAAGAACAACGGCTAAAATTTGCATTTTGGTTCAAATTTTCTGTTTCATATTTGTTGTGAGCAATTAGTGGTATCGCAATAAGTTTTCTCTTGAAATGTAGGAAATTTAATGCTCTTTCAGATGAAAACAAAAACAATCACATCTGACTATTTTTTCTTTCGTTTTTTTTGGAAATAAAAAGAAAATTTTTCAACTGTTTGTCCACAAAACCAATTTTAGTGGTCGAAATTTTATTCTTTTTTTACATATTTTGGAAAATTAATTATATAAACTTCTATAAACTATTTTTGAAAATTAAAACCGGTTTTAGGGTCTAAAACTGGTTTTAGACCACTAAAATTGGTTCTGTGGGCAAAAAGTTGAAAAATTTTTTCTTTTCAAAGAAATCGAAAGAAAAAGTAGTCTTATGCGATTGTCTTTGTTCGCATCTGAAAGAGCATTAGATTTCCTACATTTCAAGAGAATAGTTATTTGTTTTATAAGGAGACAAAGTGACGTTTTGTGTGACAAGACTGTGTTTGGCTGAAGAGCGAGCGTAGCGAGCGAGTCAGGCAATACAGGCGAGTCACACAAAACTACTTTGACTCCTTATAAAACATATTATTTTTTCTGCAAACGTAAAGCGTAAAACTGTTTTCAGTTTCAGTTTGATTTTTGAAAGAGCCCATATCTTGGAAATTACTTGTAGTTCAATTGTCTTTTAATTAAATTCAATTAGATTCAATTAGATTCAATTAAAAGCACGCCTTTAATGTCTCATGAAATTATTGCCACGAGTTTTCCTGCCGAAGACTTGAGTTTAAGGTTTCTTCGACGGTGGAGAAGCTTTATGCACATCGCATGAATTCTTGTTTTATCTGGGGGTTCCACATTCCACAGTGGTGCCCGAGTTTTATCTCTCGTAACAATTCTGCATTACACATTTATTCCCAGGATTTCATTTTAGTCTCAGTATAAACCGGTTACCGCTATTGTTAAAACCTCTTTAGACTAGGACTAAAATTAAATCTTGGAGATAAATGTGTAATGTAGAATTAGGCCTTGGAGTTATAAAGTCAGCATCAGTCTCCAGAGTGTCCAAATGATTTTGTGAAATTTGATTTCTTCGCAGTTTTTGTTCAGGAAACAACAGCCTGGGAACCCATATCATCCTGAAGCCTTGCTCTTACCCAATTTGTCATGTAATTTGTTCCTAACGCTAGTCTCAGATATTCCCAATGCTGTGATGATGGTCGAGACTTTCAGACGACGATCTTTGAGAACTTCGCCATATTATTTGGCTGTTGTCAAAACTTGCACCACATAGGGTTTTAATATGTCTACAAGTTCAAAAGATTCCAATTAAATGATCAGTGTAGTCATTGCCACAGCCCCCAAACACGCGAGAGACCATTTTATAAAGAGGATATTTTCTTCAGTTCTTTTTAGAAAAACTGAAAAACTAAACGAATTTTCTTTTCCGTGACTTAGGGCTGAAGTAGAAAAATGGCAGGCTTACAGTCCAACGCCAATTTTTAAGGACAAAAGTATGAGAGAGGATTTAGTTGTGAAGATCCAGCGGTTGTTGATGCCAACAATGTGGAATTAATAAACTATACAACTTCCTTTCAACCGCGAATCAACGTATCAATCATCCAATCGCAATTGCTGTCTAACTTCTTAAAATCAAATTAAAATCAAGTGGGCACATAGTAACCACTTTTTTGGGTGGACCAAATTCATAATATGAGGCTCATAAAACTTTTTACAGATGAAATATTTTGTGTGGAATTCAGGTTACACTGTAAAGATCTGAATCTCGCTTATTGTTGTTATTTTTAGGGTGAACACAAGCGTGGGCCAGCAAAATTTAAGGTGAGCCTGGACCCACCCTGGCCCTGTCGTAGTTACGTGCCTGCAGCATGGGTTCTGAATCCTACCGATTCTACAGAAATCTCTTTTTCTTCTAGAGGCGACCGAATTGTGCAATGCCTGCTGCAGGTATCCAGAATTTTTGTCACTTAAATCCCCATCCTCCAAAATGGCAGACCATTGCTGCTTCGTCTTCCAGGTGTCGAGCATGACATGAGTCCTTGCCTATAAAACTGAAAAACTCAGCCTGTAATTAGTATTATTCAAAATATTAATTTTTGAAAGCGCTTGAAAAAAGAGTGTGGCCAAAAACAAGAAGAACAAATAGTTTACATATGGAAGCACCCAAAACTCTAAAATTTGCTAATTAATTTTGTATTGACCCAAAAAACGTCTCTTATTAAAGTCGACTTTTTAACTTTTGATCCATTTTCTAAATTGGGGATTAAACAAAATTTTTTTAATAATAATTGGCAAAGTATTTTATCTAATGGTAAAAATATACGCGTATAAGATCTAAATTTTTCTCTTTGAATATTTTATAAATATTATTATGTATTCCCTTGCGTTGAAGTTGCTTTGATTTTGTGACAAGACTTCCACTTATGTGAAAAGTTTAAAATTGTCTCTCAACTACCACTTATATTCTAAAATTTTTAAATTAAGCTTTTCCTTATTGAATTTTTCTTCTTAAAAGATCAGATACAGGTATATACCTGTTTTGAATTTTTTTATTCTTTTCGAACTCGTATTAAACTTTTTAATTTTATTTAAAATATAAAAATATATGAGGGACAATCTTTTATGAAAAAATGAGGGGATGAGAAAGTTTCTTTTTGCTATTATTAAATTTTTAGAATTTTCTATTTTGTAAAATAAAGAGCTCTAGCGTATGTTGTGCATTTAACGTGGTTATTGCTATGTAAGGGTTGTTTGATCTAATCTGTCCTCTGCTTACTAACAGATTAAACAAATTAATTAAAATTAGCTTCAAACGATTGTCTCGACGAGAGTCGAGATCAAGTGACAAGGGTTACCTAAGGACACATTTTGACAATGTTTAATTGAACATTATATGCACCAAGAAGCCTTAATTAAAATTGCACCAAAGATTATTTTTTATAATTGATGACAAAATAACTAGGTTTAAATTATAACAATTTATTTACAGTCTACTCATGAACCGAATATAATTAAATTGCCTTTCTAGTGGTTAGTAATTACTTGATAACGCAAACAAACGCTTTTGAATTTAATTAAAAAACAAGAGATGCTTTAAAATCAGTGCTGTACACCGTAATTAACTTATACGCTGCACTGATTACCGCCACTATTAACAATGTGTCGAGTGCGCCCACTACATTCAGCTTCATACGAAAAATTTCCTTTTTTTTTAAATTCTCGTGGACGATGACATTTTTTTGAACGTAGCGATAGAAATAATTGAGCTTAATTTATTGTAAGGTTAAAAACTATCAGCGTTAAACTGTCGCTCTTTTATGGGGTTGAAAAAGTAAAAATTTATTTTAACTTCAACCGTAAAAAAAGATGACATTTTGTTACTAAATAAGCTAGGTTAAAGTTCTATAGAAAAAAGTAAATTCTAACCTTACTTATTAATCAAAATAATGGCGGAAGCTCGTTCCGCCAAATGAAACTCTTTTCACTTATTTTTAAAAAGCATCTTTTTTTTCTCGTCTACCACCTACAAAAGTCAAATTTAGAATAAGACGCACGGGCGGCGAAGGGAGCCTTTAAATCTAAACAAATCGACACTTTTGATTTAAAAAATTAAGTCTTCGTAACCTCTGAAGTGCAAGAGCTCAAATTTTACGGTTACATAAGACACACACTTAAGTATGGCCTCCCAAAATTTCGAACCAATCGTTGTAATGAATTTTTTTTTATTGTTCTCGATTGGACATAAAAATCAAAATTGACACATCGGTATCAAAACTTAGATTCGGGTACTCTGGGGTAGCCTCATAAACTCCCCGATCTTAGTTTTTAAAAATCTCGAAATATGGCCGCACAGCGGCCACCACAAAATTGCCAAAAATGTCCTCCGAATTGGAAAAATCGTACAGCAAAAACTACGCTAAAAGTCGCAAAATAGGGGCTGCTTCGGGATGCTAGGGACCTTCGACTGTCGTTTGACACGAAATTTGGAAGGTCTCGCGTATCAGAACTCCCCTAACTTTTAGCGTAACCAAAAAATGTCTTTTCGGATCGAATTTAAATTTTGGTTCGGACGTTTCAAGGGGGTCTAGATTGTCGTTCCGATATCGGTTCCTTGAAATGCCATATCCACCCCACAGTGGGGGGGACAAATATGATCCTCGCGGTGGGACTCCTAGCAGCTTTCTTACGGCACCGACGCCTTTTGGACCGGGCTGAAAAGTTTCCTCGTACCTTCCCCTACGACCGACCACGAGATTATTTTTACGGCTTCCATAGAAAGGGCGCTGCGATTTTTCAAAAAAGTTTCTATTTTTAGTCATAATTTAAGGATAGCAGGAAAACGCGGATAAACCCATTAACACCCAGCGTCGTCATATGACGACAGACAAATTTTTTTTTATGACCTTTTGCAACTCTTGACTTTTTTATGTTTTTGAAATCCAAAAATATGAAATTTTGTGCTTGGGCGTTAATGGATTATTAATAATATAAGTTAAAGTTTTTCTAAGTTTTCTTTTATTATTTGTTGGTCACATTGAATAATTGACTTGTTTTATGTTTTTACAATTTCCTATAAATTAAAAATAATATTTAACAGAAGTAGGTAATTGACAAGAGAGCGGTTTTCAAAAATCCATCTTTACGTTTTAATCAGTTTTAATTAATGATTTTTGACATTTTAAGAAAGACTACTCTACAGGGTAAAAGGAACCTTTTTTGGCTCGTCAGAAGTAGTCAGACTCGACCTCGTTTCGTCTAACAAGACCAACTGACTCACTGAAAAAAAGTGTCACATTCACTCCTTATAAAATAATATACTACAGCTCCGCCAACCAATTTTGTGTTACGGAAAATATGTCAACTAAAATAATTATATTTAAAGTAAATATATTTTGCGGGAAAAATTCAATCATAATCAAGAATTTAGGTTAGGTACAGGCATAGTTAAAAGTCGTGTTTATCTACAGCTATTTTAGGTTATGATAAAACCTTTCAATATTACAGTAAAGTCGTTTTCTGGCGAATGAACCGTTTTTAACCGTAACATGCAACGTATTTAAACTCATGACGTCATTTTTAACCGTTTAGAGTGATGATGTCAGCAACATAGCAAGTTTAAAAATCGCCAGAATTAGTTGTTTTTAAACCGCAAATTTGTGGGCGTGGCTTAATTTGATATTTTACCGCCGAGTTTTAAATAGGTTGCATGTTACGGTTTAAAACGGTTCATTCGCTAGAAAACGACTCAGAATTCGAATAGTTTGAACCGTTTTCAACCCCTTTAAGCGTTTTGATCGCCAGAAAACGGCTTAAGTTGTACTTTTCAAATTCGCACTGTCTTAATATTAACCTATATTCAATTTTAGTGACAGTTACTTGTCAAATTTAACGATTGAAATACTTTCAACTCGTAGTGTACTTCCAAGATCTATGACAACGTTGGCCACGCCCCCTCAGCTCGCTAATAAACTTGGTGGGACTGTATTCTTGTTGAATTTAGTTTATTAAAATACAATTTGTCCATTTTAGAAGCGCTGTCGGGGAAGCACCGATAGCAATACATACTTTGTAGCCGTATCAAAATTTATATTTAATTAGTAACGGCGACCGACTTTCGCTACTTAAAAAAAAAGATTCTTTTCAACGACTTTTCTCTCGAATTTTATTCTTTTAAAGGTTAAGGTATTGTTTAGAGCTTGGAATTGTTTTTTTTGTGCGTTAAATTTTGAGACAGCTAAAAAAATTGCCCTATAAATTGTGCTTAAAAATCAAGTCCCTAAAGGAACAAAAGGAGACCACTCTCTTGAAATTGTTGAAGTACCTACTTATTACAATTATTGTTTTAGCTATTTTATGTTTCATTTTACTTTTGTACAAATAATCGCTTCTGCGAGCTCAGTTTCTTTCCTCTTTTTTTTAAACTTTTTAATTTCAGTAAATACCTAGCTTGTGCTAATTAGTTTGGTTGGTTAAAGTAAATTGAGATTAAATTAAGCGTTTAATTTATCAAAATTGACAAGAGATGTTAATTAAATTTTAGATAGTTTCTTCAAAGGCCACAAAACTTAGTCAAACGCTACTACTACTCTACATGGGAATGAACAGACAATAATCATCTCTTGTATAGACTGTAAAGATTAGCTACTAATTCTAACGCGCCTTTAAGTAATATGTATGTGTGTGTTAAACATTAACAGTAGATATTACGTACGTAGATGAAACCCCGTTTAAATTGTCAGAATAATGGCAAAGAGCGACATTATAAAAGCGTTTGAATTTCCAAAGCCATGTACAGAAAACGTATTTGCAAATTGATTTGCATATAAACAGGCGCGCACGTCGAAAATTTTCACAAGGACGAAAATTTTATTATTAGAGCTCACAAGTTTGGAAATTAATTTTTTTTCGATTGAGAAAATTTGATTACTTAAATCATTTTTTTGCGATTAAAAATTTTTTTTGAAGCGACTTTTTTCAATTCGAACTAAGTGGGGAAGAGATTTGAGTGTTTAATTCGCCTTTTTTTTTACTTTTTTTAGTTGTTGACAATGATTTTATTTGTGTGGGAACACCCATACATGCGTTTATTGTTTGTTGTTAATCTGCACCTAGCAGATTTTTTTTTTAAATAAAAGATTCATTACATGTAAAGTAAAGAGGGACTTAAAACTTTTGTTAGAACTCACGTTGTCACAGAAATGCAGGGTTTAAAATTCAATAATTATTGTTTTCTATAAATACAAAAAGAAATAAAAATCATGTAGGAACAGTTTAGAAGGTGCTTCAGTTTTTTAAGGACTATCTCGGATGGCTTCGGATTAAGTTACTTTTCTTCATTTTATCTTTGGGACAATAATTTTTGAACTTTAGTAAAAAAACTATTCAGGATTTTAGCTTTTGCTGTGGTATGCAAAATCGAAGTCATAACCCGTAACGCATACAACTAAATCGGGCTTTTCAAGCCCTAAGCTATTTTTTAAGTAAACCCAGATCTTCGAAACCCGCCACAGTTTTATTTTGTCATTTTTCCAAACTCGGAGATATTCCAGTAGTGCTCCAAACTAATATTTTTTATCTCTACCATCATGCATAAGTACAAATATGAACCAACCATTTCAAACCCAAATCAGAGGCCGAGATACTGAGTTATTTACTGTTTTGTGCGTGCTTGGTATCGCTTGGTATCTCCTCATAACAGCTGCTGACCTTCTCTGAATTGGCTCATTATTTATACTGAAGGCTTTTAAACTGTCACAGCAGACCTCTACTTTTAGTACTGGTACCGGGCCTCTGAAACCCGGTTAAATTATTAAATAATTTATCGGTATTGTCATGGTAGCAACGTGTGCTTGTTTTCATCAGTTTCTATCGAAAAAGTGAATTTCTTTTCTAATAAATGCCAGTCTTAAGCACCCCCACGAGGCATTGCTAAAATTGTCACAAACACATTATCCTAGAGCCCTTTTGTTTTAATTCCACCCTATATATAATTTTCATTATTCTTATTCTTTGTGTTATTAAATTTTCATTATAATCCCTGTATAGGTAATAATATTTCTCATATTTTGTATTATGGCGAAGTAGTAGTAAAAAGAAATTATAATCAATGTTCCATTGGTCTCCTCTCATGTGCGTCACTGTTATAGATTAAAGTGTATTTACTTGCGGTATTTTTCAATTAGATAGAATGTAGGTTCACAATTACGAAGTTAATAAAGAATTTTTCGTTTATTATTGGTGTCGTTTGGGTCGACACGTTGAATAAAAATTTTTAAAATCTTTTTTGAGTTGTTGGGAACGTTGAGGTGTTATAAATTCTGATGTAGGTTAATTTATATTTTCCCATTAATAGCTAAATGTTGCTCGATTTAATTAAACATTGTCTCATTGTTTTATCACCTTGTGATCTCGCCTGAAGCACTTGATGCTGTAATGTATTTCAGTGGACAAACTTTGCTATAACTTTAGTGTAAAGCGACAAGGACCTTTTCAAATAACGATTTTTGAATTGAGTTACATCAAATTTTGAATATTATATTTCTCTATTAGTAGTTGAGTCAGCAGACGCCCCCACCACTTTTACGTGACGACATAGATCCCAATGAGGGACCCATGTCCCCACCACTTCTTTTGTAGCGTCATGGACTACGTCCCTTTTCAGCATTAGTTTAAATTTCAGAATAATCAGAATAAGGGTAAAATTAGGATCTCTAAAAAGGGGCGTGGTTTATGACGTCACATAAAAGTAGCGTCTTCCTCTTGTAAGCAAGGACTGGAAGCATCGTATTGGTAAATCTTCCGAATCCCCAAGTTACTTAATATCTCTTCGTGTTTAGGGTTATGATTTTGAAACTGCTGTGCAAATTGCTACCCCATAGTAAAAATTTTTGTATTTTTTTCTGTAAAAAGTCCCCTAAAAAACTAAAAAGAAAACATTTTAATTAAATAGCAACATATTTTTGGTTAATTAGTGTATATTTGAGGCGCTTACTACCAAAGTGGCTTAAGTAAGGTCAAATTGTGCTATTCAGGCCACTATGGTAATAAACGTCTCATTTTAGAAATAGATATTTAAAAAAAACGCGTATTTTCATATTTTTATAAAGTACGTATTTACTATTACTATACTATTGGCATATTAAAGAAAATATTTGTGCATATTTGTTTAAAAGTAGCATATTATTGACGTATTTAAATAAAATTGTGCCTATTTCAAAATATTTAAATTTAAAAAAAAATGCATATTTTAAAAAAAAATAGATTTGTGCATATTTTAAAACAAAATGCTGAATGTTTCAAAAAAATCTACATATTTCAAAAAAATCTGCATATTTCAAAAAATATCTTCATATTTTTAATAAAGGCTTCATGATTAAAAAAAATTGTGCAATTTTTAAAAAACGCTTCATACTATTAACTATTGGCATATTTATAAAAAAGTATGTGCCTACTTTCTAAAAACTAGCATATTATGGACGTATTTAGAAAAGTCTGCATATTTTTTTAAATTTTGCATATTATTGAAATTTTTAAAAAATATTTGTGCATATTTTAAAACAAAAGCTGTGTATATTTTTTACAAATTTGCATATTTTTGAAAAAATCTGCACTTCATGCTAAAAAAAAATTTATAAAAAAGTTTGTGTTTACTTTTTAAAAACTATCATATTATGGACGTATTTAAAAAAATCTGCATATTTTTTTTAATTTTGCATATTATTGGCATAATTAAAAAAATATTTGTGCAAATTTAAAAAAACATCTGTACATATTTTTAAAAAATCTGAGCATATTAAAAAAAATCTTTGCATATTTTTAAGAACTCGGCAAATTTAAAAAAAATTGCATATTATTGATGTATTTTTTATAAAGATTTTGCCATATTTAGATCTTTCCGATATATCAAACAATAACCATCATTGTGGTAATTTGATTTTCAGTTTTTATACCGGAGAGATTTCTGAGCAAGTATCCTCTGAAGGGGTTCTACGAGTAGTGGGTCCACCTGAACAGCTTGAGTCTTGAGATACTGTTGATCATCTTGCTATATATTCCTGTTTTATTTTATTTATGTATAGTTCTGTTACAAGCGGTCACATTCGTTTTAGTTATAAAATTCCTAACCTGGAAATCAATTTATGACAAACCGATCGAAATCCATAAATATCAATTGGCGATTTTACTCGCTAATGCCCCTGTTATACTGAGTGTAACGTAATTAATTGTGTAGAATACAATTTTTAATAAAATTTTTCCAACTAGTAGGTTCATTTTCGAATTTCGAACTCTGGGCATTCTCCACTTGTAATCGCTAATGTTCATTGTTTGTGCACGTAAAATGGGCGTTACATCTCATTGCATATTTTTATAATTTTTTTATTTCCTTAAGGGGGATCAGGCATGCCAACGGGGAGAGGTGAGGGGCGAGGGGCGTTCCTATGCTTTTATATGGGATGACGTCACATACAAAAACTTAAAATAATAAAATTATGGAATTTTTAAAAGCTATTTGTGCTATGTTAAGTGTTAACTGATTATAAAAATACTCTTTCTAAGAATATATTTTTAGTCACAATCATATTTTAATTAATACTTTTTTTATATTTTTGAAAAACGTCAGGCTATAACATGGGATGAAACTTCGCAACAGGGCTAACATTACAGTAGGTTGGTACCATTGCTCTTAAATTCATGTTTGTCAAAGTCAATTTTTATAGGTTAATAATATTTATAAGTTTTGTTGGTCAAATATGGTTAAATAGATTAAAAGACTTACGTATTTCATTTGTTAAATAATATAAATTATATTTGCTGTTTTAAAATATCATTTAATTAACACAATAACTAGCTTCCAACTATCTAAAGGTTTACATGAAGTTTACAATTTAAATTGACATTTCGCGGTAATATCACGTTTAAAACGGCGTTGCCATGATTTACTCACATCGTCTTTTATTTACGAAAAATACTGAAATTTTATTCCTTAAATAATGAATAGAGTTCTTATATTCCTGGTAAGGTACCTTTATTTTGGTCTCATCGTTTTCCTCCGTTATTAAACTATAAATTGAAATGTTTTTTTTACATTTCTGACATTTTGAAAACTGATTTTTTGAAGATCGAAGAGTAAAAAATGTATAAACTTCTATACAGCCTATGTTAAAAGTTCAATTTTTGGAGCTTAATTTCTCCGCCAAACTCCTGGAAACCTATGTTGAAATTTTAACAGTAGACGTCTAACACATTCAAAAACACCATATTAAAATTTGAAAAGATTCTGACATTTTTTAAATCATGCCTGAACCTCCTTAATAAAAACATTTATGAAAGGCATATTAATTGCTCGGAAAAGGTTTGTTATTACAAAATTATTATTCATTCTCGCTTTAATATTAAATAATACGTGTTGTTTTGATTATAAGCACCATTTTAGTAAAATTCGGCTTCTTATCAATACATTTAATCAAAATATTTTACGTACAGCAAATTTTCGATTGGAAAATTTTGTTGAAAAGCTCCCATTTGCGTCAAACCTACTTATATGAAAATATTAAAATTTTATAGTTTAAATTCTTAAAAGTTATTAAATCGTCTATTTTGTTTATTTTTAATGTTGCAAGGATTTACCTGGGATGTCTCTTCGTGGATAAGTTGAAGCTTTTGTGTAGATGTAGAGATGTAGTTTTTACATTCAAAATGTACTCTAGTGTCTAAAACCCTTGGGCATTTCTTGACGTAAGTGAACCAACATCTGAACAAATGCCCCTAAAACAATATCCTTTCTGTTATTTCGTTTTTGAAATTTCTCAAATTTGTACTGCGAATTTAGAAACAAACAATTATATCGTGTGATGTTACAATACTTAGGTTTATGTTAAGTTACGACGACAAAAGATTATATTTGTACTTCAAAGTTGAGGTTTTAGTACTGTATGCTTATTTAAGTGAGAAATATTTCTTGATTTATGAACGTTTAGTTTCCGTTACTATAAGCTTTTCTTGCTTGCCTATGATTATACATACAACCTCAAGTAGAGGGAACTTGAAGTACGCAAAGCTCGGGACTCGAGGGAGACGTAAGGCAACCAAATACAGCAGACTCGGTTATCGGTGGTGCTGATTAAACCGACATTCTAATTAAATTGAAAGTTATCTTGTACTTACCTACGACTTGAGGTTATGGCTGATAATCTTTTGTCATAAAAATAAATCTTAAGATATTAATTTTCTTCGCAAATTTTGAATTTTTGTCTCTAATCGATCGCGATCCTTTGACGAAATATAAACGACTTATGATTAATGATTTTGCTTTTTGTAAAAAAAAGAGTATCTTTCTCTGTTGAAGAATATTATCGGATTGACAAATTTTTATCTTTTACAGCCTCACTTTTCGTTGAGTGCTAATGTTTTTCTATCGCATCCGGAGAGCTTCTGCAGTTAAATGCTTTTAATACTGGATAATCCTTGTGAGTGCGCTATATTTAATTCTAGAGTTGCTTTTCGTTTACCACCGTTGCTGGAATATTAAAAGAAAAAAAAAGACGAAAATTAATTATTTAATATTATTTTGAGATGTCGAATAGTCTTTTATGTTAAACTTTCCTTTTAACAACGTATAGTAGTCGACAATTTTAGTCTTCGTGTTTGTGTTTTTATCAGCTTTTTGAAAGAACGGTTCTGTTTTTACTGACCACCTTTCTGCATAAGCTGTCTTGGTATAAAAGAGGCGAGTTTTCGAGCTAGCCTTCGACTTTTAAACGGATCAACGCTATTCGCCTTTAATACTTGTTTTCTTGTCTTTGCTGTGATCGAAATCCCTTATGTCTAAAAACGTCCACGTTTTCCAAAGGTAAAATACAATCTTTCTTTATTTTAAAATAAAAGAAAAATATTATTTACTCTCTTTTTGATTTTTATTTTAGTCTCTTTTATTTATTATTTTATGTATTGAAACCTTTTTTTATTGGATTATATTTAAGCTCAACTGTTGCGTGTATTATCAGAAGTAGCCATAATCTCTTGTTTAACTTACATTAAGCAATTACGTGGACCAAAAGTCCTAAGATCTAAAAGGACATTGGGAAGTTTTCGTACATGTAGTAATTCGTAAACAGAATTAAGGCCCATTAAGGCCGAGGCATACTCATAGGCTTTTAATCCGACTAACCGGAAAACCGGAGCCTTTGAACATCGTTTAGACGGCCTGCGCAGGCAAATCTGCTTATGTAGAGGCCTGTGCACTGTGCAAGCCAAAACAAAACCAGAGTACATGCGCATTAAGCGAATAACAACTTCTTGGTATTCGTGTCGCTTCTTGTTGCTTATTCAATTCCAAGGATATATTTTCTTTGATAAAAGCTTCTTGGGCGTTGGGTCTATTCGGTAATTGCCTACCTCCCAACTTAGCAAGTCCGATCCTGATTATGACAATTGCCTATTGCCCATATAGGTTTACCCCGCTGTGGATAAATGAATCATAGATGATAGATTTTATCCAAATAGTGTGTTTGTTGGTTTGTCAACAACCTAACTCCTAACGGAATACTGTATAAGTATCAGGAAGAATAAAATTAATTTTACAAAGTGTTCATAAACCGCTTTCAAACAATGAAAATAATTAAGTTGTGGAATGTTATAGATCCATAAATTTAGATAAATTGGCCAAAAGTGCTATAGTTACGGCTCTTACTGCTTTGACTCAAACTTTAGGGTGCCTTCAGACTTAATAGGTAATGAAAAGTCCACATCAAGTCTGGTTGAAATGGCATTAGGCTCTATACGGGGATGAAAAACAGATTCATATAAGGGCTTCATATAACGAGTCTATTTTGACCAACTATTTCAGTTTCAATTTTGGTTCGTTGAGTACACTATATTGAGTAGGTATACTAAATTTTTTAATTTTCGTTATTGAATATTATTCGCTATCCAATTACGCAACTTTGCCCCCATTTAACCAACTTTGTATCTGTTACAGTTTCCGAGATCCCCGTGTTGACCTTCGAATTTGAATAACACCATGTATAATAAAAGTTGGTATTTGTAAATTTCAGCTGTGAACTTCACATAAATGTCAATAGATGGCGCATCCGTCTAAGCATAATCAGGGACCGTTTATGGTCTCTAGACCGTAAAGCGGTTGCCATAGTAACGAAATAAAAATAATGATATAGTGACCAACAGACCGATTTTACATCTCTAGTACACGTTTCTTCTTTTCTGGAAGTTATTATTTAGCGATTCATATTCAAATAAGGTGATAAGGACGTCGTAGAGTTCGTTCAGGTACGAAAGAGTACACCTCGTGACGTCATCTCCGCAGTTTCGTTTCGGATAGGGATAGGTTTAGAGAAATGGGGTGGTCTATCACCATAGTTACCATATGTGAATGTCGTCATCTGGCACTATATGTCAATGTCAGAGGGGAGCTCATCTGTCACCCAACATATGTCAGTGTCATCTGTAATCATATGTCAATTTTCTCTGTCATTTCTTATGTCAGGTGGAGTCATCTTATCCCATCTGTCAACCATCTATCAACACATCTGTCATCCCAAATGTCATTTCATCTGTCATTTTATCTGGCATATCATCTGGAATTTTATCTTTTATTCCATCTCTCATTCCATCTGTTATCAAATCTATTATTTCATATGTCATCTCATCTCACAGATGAGTTTGACGAGACAGATGAGGACAGATGAGATGAGATTGATAAATAAGATGACAGGCGAGTCTGACAGATAAGACTGATACATACAGTGAGATGACAGATGAGATGGCAGGGGCGATTGACAGTTAGATGACAGATCAGATGAAATAATAGATGAGACGATGTTAGACAGATGATATTCGTAGTAAAAGAGGTATAAACAGACAGAAAAAAGGTAGCGTCCGTTCGTCCACCTAGTTATTTTAAATAATTAAAAGAAAAGTCTTATTTCTCCTAGTTCCGTACGGAACTAATATGCAATAACTGCTTCTATAATTAAAAGTGACAATTGGGCTTTAGTCCCAAGAGTTTTCTTAAATTCTTCTCTTTTTTAATCGCCTGCTAAGAAATAGTTATTGAGTGTTGGTCAAAAGTTAGCGTTGAAAAGTAGAGTTGCTTTCGAGCGCTCTCCTCGTACATTCAGTAAAGATTAATGAAAAACACCTTATGTGACAGTTTTTCTGTATTGTGTCGCTAAAATTTTTCCTGTATCACGGAATCGGACTGAAAATATATTTTTAATTAATTCTTATTTTTTATGAAATTTTGATACTAACTTTTGTTTTTCTTTTGTTTCAGGTAAGGATTTTTTTTTGAATTTCATTCAATTTGAAGTTTCCTAGTTTAAAAACTCAGGTGAGTTGGAAGATTATTGTAATACGTTGTTTTGGGCGAGGAAAATAATATAATTTTTTCTCTTCGTGATAATAAGAAATAATAAGACCATACGTCGTCTATTCGTTTTGAACGGAGGAAAAAATGAACTGAACAGTGACATTAGTGTGGGAAACATAAAGAATCTTAATTTCTTTCTATCATATTTTATGTACATTTTATAGTGGAACTTTTTTATTTTTTGAAAAGGTTCGAGCTGAGATCCGTTTGATCTACGTTTACGTTACATTTGAACTATTAATAGTAAGAGAATGTTAAATGTAAACAACTAATACGGTCCCCCCAAAAGTTGGCTTTTCGTGAAATTGAAATTTTTTTATTTTCGTGCGGTTTTCCCATTGGATAATTTAATATTTTTTGCGTTTAGTATATGGATTACGTTTTCATTAATTGTGTTATTTATTGGATCGGACTGTTCTTTTGCGAGTTTTTTATGGATTTAATTGGAAACGGTAGCGAATTTAGTTTCATTAATTATAGTAATGAAGTAGCATGTGGTAACTGGGAGATTAATTAACTAATAGGTCGGTCGGTGTGTAACAATGATGATTAGAAAAGGAGTACAACGGCCTCGTGTCTAGGACGACGTACTTGAAAAAAATCGCGCCGTACTTTTTGAAGAGGTAATGGAATCAAGGTGAATAGGCTTAGATTACACGAAATAGGTATTTCCGCGAAGCGTAAAGGTATAAGCTGCATGCATCAGGTTGTATCGACGATGTCGCTTCCCCACCGGTGGGGAGCAGAGCCAGAAGACTTCGCGCAAGTCCGCAAAAGGTCCTCTGCCGCAGCCGGAGCCCCACAGTCCGGGCGAGAAAGCCAGCGAGTGCGGCGGTCCACAACCTCTACATTTCCTACGAACTACTCATTCTGTCATCGGTCCTTCACTTAGACATCCTTGCATATCCTTCCGGGAGCTGCTATCCCGTGTGTCGTTGTTTACTTGTAAGCGCGTCTGTCGTCTAACTGCTGTCAAGTCTTTCAAACAATTTATTTCTTTCATTCTTCCAAACTTTGTAAAATTTCTTGTAAACATCCGAGTGTCTTTCAGTTGAAAAGTGTGTTCTTCTTGTAGGCGCCTAATCTACTGGAAGGTAAATTAGTGTAATTTAAAAACAGGTCCGTACTTAAAAAAATTAGTTAGGCAAATTGTACGATAACTTTTATTAGAGGGAAACTGAATTTAATAATCGTTATTTATATCCCCCACCCCTGTTGACATTGTTCCTTTAAGTACAAATCGAACTATATTTTTATTATATAAAATAAAAAAATTTTTCAGTATTTTGCTCAATTTATTTAAGCATTTTGACGGCAAAGACGACGCGACGCGTCTTGTCCAAGAATTAACGACAATCACTGATTAGGATATTATTCGTGTGATAGACTCTTAGATTCTAGTAAATAAATAAGAATTAATTGCTTGAGGTAGCTTAGAGCTGTTCTTTGAGTATTTTGACCTCAAGAGGCGCGCTGCTCACTATTTACCAGTGTTGCCAAAACACACCGTCCTCAAAATTACGAGCTTTCGTTGGAAGGGCCAAGTGCAATATTTAGTAGACACGGGCGCTTTTTTTTAAAAGAGAAAAAGAAGCTCAAAACCTAGAGTGTCAACTCGCAATCAAGTCAATATTATTAGTAGTTTTAATCGGTGTTAATAATTAAATAAAATAATTCGCGTAAGTTGGTGTTTGTTGTTTCGACAATCACTTGCAAAAAATCTTTGTAATATAGTTTTTAAAAGAGAGAATATTTAAATAATCATCATATCATCTTCCTACACGTTTCAATTAATTATAAAACATATCTTTTTAGACAATCAAATTTTTTTCTCTAATATACTTGGAAAAAAAGGCCTATCGTAAAGACTTTTTTGAAGCGGAGATTTTTATCAGTATTATATTTAAATAAATAAGTTTTCGCGCGACAAATAATTTATTTATAGTTAAATTAGTCGATCATTCGCATTTACAATAAAAATTATAGTTAAAAAAAAACCTTAATTATAAGTTGTTTAATATAAATAAGATACATATCTATATACTAAATATATATTTGAATTAATGATAGTTTAATTAATTGTTAAATCGTGTTTAATTAAACAAGGTCGAAAAAATTTCGACTAAAATACAATAAGAAATTTTTTAAGCCTTTGGTTTACCGGAGACAATCGTGCAATATTTAAAAAAAAGTACCAAAAAGAAATTTAAATCAATTAAATAAGACAATCGTTGGAGTAATAAGACAATCGGAACGACATTAAGTAATAAATTAAGATTGAAAAAAAGTGCTTTTCGTCGTCTGTTTTTCCCCAGAAGGCATCACGACGTACTATCTTAGCGCACCCTCCCAACTCCCTTACGTAGTGCCCTTGTGTCCTATACCCTGTCCCGAAATAGCACCACCTGTATATCCGTCTACAAATTTACCTTGTTCCTGTGGCCAATGTGCCCCGCAGCTCTATTGTAATCATCTGGCCGCCCCCAACACGCTCATCGTAAATCGTTTCACCGAAATTAACTACTTCGACAACCTCCATCAGACGACGTCGCCTGATAAACTGATCGGCTACGATATGGTAAGTTTTCCGCATTTTTTTAAATAATATTTTTGTGAGCAACAAGAACCTGTTGAGTAAAACGACTAGCGCTCGAGATTATTATTAGTACCGGGGGTTTTATTGAGCTTTGTTATAAGCTAAATGGTTATAAGTGGAAAACCGACCTTAATAACGTCGCATAATTGCTAGATTATGAAATTCAATAACTATTGATTACATAAAGTCCGGATTAGTTTATTAGATTATAGTCATGAAAGTTTAATTTAAATCTCATTTTCTTCCTTTTTTATTAACTCCCAAGTTAAATCTATACATCATTTTTATTTCACGAAATTGGAAATATCCAATTTAGTCTCAAAGTAATAGAAAAGTTAATTTTTTTAATCCTGTTGCATTCAGGGGTTGTTTAAAGTTCAACTGAAAATTGTAAAGTCCAACAACGAGTGTGTCGTAATCTTCTTCAAAACGAAAATTTCACAACATTGTGTGTCATTTCGTCATTTCCCTTTGCTTTTGAACAAATGAAATCTAAAAATAATTTTTTAACCAAAACATTTTTTAATACAAAGCAAAAGTTTCCAAAATTTTATTTCGAGTTCGAATATTTTTGTTCAATGTTGCTATAAATTTCCTCTTTTTTCCCCAAAAATTCGTTCGGAAAAGACCAAATGTTGAGATTATAAGAAAACAGGTGTGGAAATTTCGTTTCGTTAAGTCTCAATTTTTCTTTTTAATTTATGATTTAGGATTTTGTATTGTAATATTTTCCACTATTGTGTTTTGTTTTATAAATTTAATTAATAATTTAGAGTTGAATAAGAAACAATATTATTTACACCTTTATTATTACATTTAACTCATTTGTTGTTGTTCATAAACTTGTGGAGTATAAGTAGAAATCGATTCTTTGGATAAAAAAAAACTATTATTGTGTTTAATAATTTATTGTCGATAAGCTTCGAGTTTATACAACAAACAAAAGTCGATATTGGAGGACGTCAGTGCTTACTTTTAACTAGAAAGAGTGTGATTGAGGTGAAATTGTTAAGTATGTACTTTCTTGTGATTATTTATTAAAATGTACCCACCTACCTTTAATAAAAAGGAGGAACTAGTCGATTTATAAGTAGTAAGTAAGTAGGGTAGATAAGCTTTTAACTATAGTTTCGAAATTGTAGAAAAACCACTTTGAACTATTTTACTATTTAAGTATCTCGAGTTTCATCGTTTGGTTATAATGGCTACATTTGATCTACAAATTCTACTAATAAATGTAACTCATTAGTTAGTAACAAAATGTAATGGGAATAGATAATATATAGCAGATGGTAAAATAAGAGCATTGGTCTTGGTCTTGTTAGGCATCACTTAGGCCGAGTATTTCAATCGACCCTTAAACTTAAGTGTAACTTTAAACTGACCTTCAACCAATAGAAATACACAAAATTGTAGTAACGCTCAGCTTAACGCCATATTTAGGTTTAAGGGTCGATTGAAATACTCGGTCATAGTGCACAATTTTTTTTAAGGTTTCAGAATTGATTTTTTAATAAATATAAATTATTCAGTAAAGAGATGAAGCATTTTGTATGGCTAGAGTAAGTTATATTCAGGCATAAAATCCCCAATGTTGTCCTTTCAAATGTATTTCTACTCCATATTAATAGTAAATTACATAGCGAGATGGAAAGAGCTTCATATACAGCCGAGGGCTAAGATAGTTGACTGAGATGCGAAGCTATAGCGCGAGGCTTAATGAGGCTCTTTCCATCTCGATTCTCGATATGTAATATACTATTTCTCACCCCCTTATCATCATTATGCATCAGGAAAAAGTTGTACTAGTAAAAATTTGTTGTGCGAGGTCTTGCGCACTTGACTAGAACCTAATATGTGTCTTGTAAAATGTAGATTCTTTGCACATCCAGGAAAGCAACGTACTTGGAGAAATACGTAGTTATGGCATTACGAGGGCGCAATCCGTATTTGTTTTCTAGTATTAAGGTTTTTACAAGTTTTTGATCTACCTTCCCCCACATTGTCATCAAGAGTAGATTACCTTAGCAAACATTGTGCGAGGATTTTAGCCACGCACTTCACCAGAACGTACTGTATATCTTGTAAACCTAGACAAAGATTCCTTCCGCATGTCTAGTAAATCATCACACCTACAGAAATTATATAATTATGAAATTATAAGGCGCTTTAAGCCGGCGCAAACTATTTATTTTCTTCTAAAAATTGTTTGCAATTTTCCTTGTTCACACAGTTCTTATAAGGAAAACGTTGTACTTGAGAGGAAAAATGAGGATAGCAGGACTTAACGTTTGTTTTAAAATTTAGTAACATATCTCTTCTCTATTTTTACCGCACTTAGTAAAATATGTAATTATGGAAGGCCTTCGGCGACGCAAGGTCGTGATCACGAAAACGTCGCACTTAGTGAAAGAGATAATTGTGCGAGAAGGCCTACGCGTAAAATTCAGAAAAAGATTATACCCATCATCATCATGAGAACGCACTGTCGTAGTTATAGTAAAATGTATAGTTGTGCGAGGGCTTCACTCACGCAGTGGATGTTTTCTTACACCACCCAAAAAGGACCCTTTTCATCTTCATTACAAAACGTTGTTTAGATAATATTGAAAAGGTGTTCTAATAGGTAAAATTATTGCTGTGGAGTTTTCCTACCTTAATTTATCTAAATATGAGTTTGAAGTTTCATAATGACAGCCCCACAGGGTTGCCATATACCAACAAATCAAGCCAAAAAACTTTGAAATTCGAACAAATTAAATTGTAATGTGACAACTCTGTCCTCCCTAAACTGCTTACATTTCTAAGGGTCAGTATTATAAAGCCTATAGTCAACCGATGGTTGACTCAACCGTAGGTTAAAATTACAAATAAACGTCAATTTCACTATTTTGCCCAATTACGTCAAACTAAAATGACAGTTCAACCTTAGGTTATAATACTGGGCCTAAGTAACTTTAGGATTATTCCTGTAAGTGTCACAAGTGCATTTTTAGATAAATCGAGGTATATCATATAATAATTCATAGGTAGTGTTTATTGTATTTGAAATAAAAATAACCTGTTTCATAACTCATAAGCTCATTATAATACTTTTCCCATAGTAACAGTTTTAATAAAAGGAGCTTACGTCCTGATCTTTTCGTATGGAGGATAAAGAAGAATTTATTTTAAAACTGCACGTAATAAAATTTATAAAGAATTTTTGTACTATAATAGGTAAATTCTGTCCTTGCTAAACTCACAATATCTATAGCTTTACCTCTCCAAGTCTTGCAAGTGAAGTAAATGCTGACCTTTTTAAAAAAATGACTATTTCAAATTTAGTATATTTCATTCAACCACAGAAAACCACTATAATGTGTGCATATAACATAGGTGAGTAGATTCTTTTCTGAATTAATTTTCTTGGTCAATTGGACCACCATCAATTCTTCAAAAGGGTTAATCTTTATTGTATGTACAAGTCTCATGTTATAAGAAAATAGTCGTAAAACTGTGCACTCGTTCAAAACCGATTAAAATCGTAGAGGTATTTAATTGTGTAATTTCATTGGTTATTTAACTGCGAATACTTCCGATTATACGATAATACGTATACGAAATTATTTTCTTATAACGTGAGGCCTGTATATTTAGATTATGATTATACTATAACTAACCTGCCATTTGAGACGAAAAGCCTGTTAATTGGTCTGGGTGACTCTTTTGGATTGTCGCAAAGCTTTTATTAGATCAATTCGTTGCGATCCTCATGTGTGCTTGTGAGCATTTCGTTTTGAAGTAATTCAAACAATAACTCTATGAATTCTCGTATCAACCTTATAGTGACCACCTTCTTTATCCATCCGTAAGTATATTTAAAACGGAAAGGTTTTTCTTTACCGGTTATTATAGGAGCTTCTACCGAACCTACTTAATGATATTTTTTTAAATCAAAGCTCGCGACCTACAGATTTGTCATCACTAATTTGTATTTCTTCAAATTAGCATTTTCATACATTTTTTTAAATAATAAATTACCACATTTATTACTATCTCCCTCTTCAACATAGTTCGAGCACGTTGAATGACTGACACGTCTGTATCGTGCATTTCACTACAAGCAATCAGCGTTGTAGGTGCATTTTAATATTAATACATTTTTTTTCTAAGGGTGTGCGCAAATTAAAAGATTCGAGCATAGAGTCTAGAGCATAGCATAGACCACAGCGTTCTGGGGTACTCAAATTCAAAGCTGAGAGCATAGAGCATATTGCACCCTTGTAGGGACATATGATTCAAGCTGAAATTTCAAACAACTCTATGTAAACTCTATGCTCGAAACTTCTAATTTGCGCACACCTTAAGGTATTTGTATCTTCAAATACTTCGTCGAATTTCGACGGAGGTGAACACGTTGAATTCTAAAATTCGTAAACAAAACTTCCTTTTTCAGAGAAATATCATTACAATAATGCGTTTCAAGTTAGTGCGCGCCCTTGGAAGTAGCCACTTAATTTTGAAAACGTTTGAATGAAAAAAAAAATAATCATATTTTTGTAGGTAATTTGTATTTTCTAAACTTTTTCTTTAAAAAAAATGTTTGAAATAAAATCGTCGTCGTTTATCTGAAAAACCTTGGAGTTGCTCGTTGTATAATTTCAACTTTTCCCCGCTAATTTGTTTGGTTTAATTTGAAATGTATTAATTATTTAAAGCCTATTTATTTTTGTCAAATTGACAACCGATTTAAAAGTTGAACGCTAAATTGCTCGAGGGTTGAATTTTTGCACACACGTATATAAAGGGTTGGAAATGTGCGTTTTTGTATTAATATCTTTGAAACGACAAGGTTTTTAGGGCAAAGCATCGGACGATATGCAAAATTATTGAGCGTTTAATTTTATACGTAAAAAAGCAATTTGAATTATTCCTTCGTTCAGTTCATTGTAGTACAGAAGGTATAGAGAAAAAGACATTACAGTTTTGGTTAATGGGATGTAACTCGGCACATGGTTTTCTGGGATCATATTGATCAATTTTGTCGGATGAGTCCAACGAAATATTCGATGAGATCGCTTATTCACCCCCCCCCTTTTTTTTAAAATCTGATATTCGTCGTAGTGGTACTCAACGAAGCAAAATTTATCCTGATTTTCGGACTTTTTTTGTAACAGCAATTTTGTTTTCAATTTGCAAAATTTTGTATCAATTTGCTGAAAGTTTGCCATTTATGACTTTGAAGGCAATGCTCCAATAAACTTATATAGGTATGGAGACTTTTCACATTTCAATTAGAAGTATTAATAGAAGACGTGTGCAAAAATTTACCCATCTGTGATGGCAATTATTCCAATAAAGCGGCTGGTATTGTATATTTACTTAAAAAATTGTTTTGTTATTCTTCTCAAGTTCAATATGGGGGTAAATATTTTTTCTTGGAAACTCAATTCGGACGTACTAAACGAAAATTATATTTTCTTGTCAAACTTTCGTTATGCCGGTTATGCGTTACTACCTACCTTTCGAAAGTGGATCGAATAAAATTAATAGGTGATAACTTAAAATATTTAATTGATTATTTATTTATTAATGGGCCTAGTTGTTATCTTTAGCAATTCAAATGGACAGTAACAGTATCCGCGTATGAAATATGATTCAATAAAGTTTTATGGTTAATGGAAAAGTTTTGTGTTACAATAATACACAGGAAAAAACGAAGCTGTTATTTCCTTGTACTTGAATGAAAATCATTTTCAATTTCTCTTTTCTTTCTATTAGCGAAATTTGAGATCGTTTTCCAACTATTTAGGTGTCCGTTAATTATTGGATCTGTTTCGCTAATTCGATTTTCTCAAAGCTTATAATTATTTACAAGTAAAGTAAATAAAACCACAACTTTTTCATCGTTTTCTTTAATGGCGTCAATTGGCCATTTATCTTAATACAAACACCAGTTAAGAATAAAGGAACAAAAAGTAATTGCAGTAAGGAATTACATTAGGCCGAGCCGGTAATCTTTTTTATTTTGTTTTATTTTTGTTGTTTCTATTATTGATTATTGGAATGGTTCTTTTTATTATTTTCAAATTGATTGTTTTTTAATAGTATAGGAGATCTTGTTTGGCCGTTTTCTTTAATGGAAAGCTTTTAAATTCAAGCAGTTTAGGGGCGCGATAAAAATTTTATCTCGACGGATGAATTTTTCTCCAGCTTTTAATCCTCTACTTTTGTAAAGTGTCATTGGGACATAGGTTTAAATTACCGGAATCACTTATACTCTAAAACGTTAATTCGTAAACTATTTTAATAAAAATGAGCCGCCATTTTACCCATTCGAACGAGCTCAAATTTAACTATAGATATTGCTGATCAAATCGATCATTTTCAAATACCGTGCAAATGGTGATTTCCTCTTAACAAATTTTAACGCTTTTTATACTGTATACTAGACCGAGAACTGAAAAAAGTAGCGAAAAATAATATTTGGGGAGCTCAAAATAGTGTGGAGAGGTTTTTAGAACTCCCCAAAGTCGTATGACAGTTATTTTTCGCAACTGTTTTTTATTAATTTAGAATTTAATAGAAAAATACCCAATTAGTTTTTGTTTACAACTTTTGCATGGTCAACCCAATGTAAATGGTCCCTTTTGGTAACCAACTAAGGATGCTATTTTCGTGATCCGACCATAAGTTGAGTACGGATCACGTTTTGTCTAACGGTCACCTCCTAATGATCCACTGTTAGGGTATAGCTAATGGCCTAATGGCTCTAGGGTCAAGTGGCATTTTATAAAACTTCTTGTGCTATATCATACGCCATTTTAAGGATTTGATGTATCAGAAACGCCAAATACACGTGGTGAGGTATCTGGAAATTGAAGTAAACAAAGAAGATTTTATTATCTGATGGGTTGCTACAGTCTTGCATGGTCAATTGATTGATTCAAATTTTTTAATTCATAATGACGGCTAATAGAACGATTGTCCCATTTTTTGGTTATTCTCTTATAACTTGGCCGGTAATTATTATTATAAAAATTTCAAAACGGCATTGTGCCGCCAAAATATAGAATTCGTCCTAACCAAGTTGAAATTCAGGATCGTTTCAAAATTGCCTACCTTTAAGAGGCCGAAGTGGGTCACAATTTTGAAAAGGATTTTCTTAAAAACTTGTGCGGCCGATTTATAAACATTTGAATAGGTTATACACAACGTAATTCTCCATCTAAATACAAATTTGTTATCAAAATCGCTCCAGCCGTGTAGCAGTTATGATTTTTTGTATGTCAAAACTTCAAAAATCTCCAATTTCTTTTTTAATAAAAATGGAAACTTAAAAATGGTTATACAGGGTGGTCAAACATTTATGACAGGCGCTTTAAAATGAAAACCAATAGAAATAGAAGAAAAGTTTATTGAAATAATTTATTCAGGAAAGTGTCCTCCCCAACATACGATGCATATGTTCATCTTATTGTTAATAGAAAAATACTTACAACGCCAACTATGATTTTTTTAAATTACACCATATATTATGTAAAAAAAATCGTCTGATAGGACGAAAAGGGTATTGAGAACTCAATAAAAAAAATTTCATCAAAATTCATTTAAGGAGAGGGTTTCTCTCAGTTGATGCTCTTTTTGGTCTAAAATAACTCCATTAAAAGTGCCTTCTGGTCAAAATTGGGTTCGGATATTTTGTCAGCACATGCACATTGCACAGTGATGTTATCGACCGTTTAAGAAAAAAAAATTGCTGTTACCAACTTCTTCCCAAAATCATGAAAAATTATTCTTCTTTGCCACCACTTTTACTAATTAAACATTTAAATACATCATTTTGTTCGTATTTTAATTCTGCATAACTTATCTCTTTTGCAAAATTTAGCCAACCTAACCGTTAAGTAGAAACAAATGTGATTATTAAAAATGTCTTAAAAGACTTCGACCGGCCACCATTATTGACTGCCCCATAAGACTATCTGGCAACCTCAAGAATATTGAAGATTGATATCTCCAAAACTCAAATCCGTTGGCAGAATGCGGTCCTCATATTTTGCAAACTCAAATACCTTGGGCGCCTGCTGTATTATTGAAAATCATTAAAAATGCGTTTTGGGTACACTAATGACGAGATAAGTTACCTATGCCTACAAACCAAAACAAAAATGCTATTACATTTTCTTCACAAAATTTTTTTTTTATTATTTTGAGAAATTTTAAGTAAAAATTTTTAGCAAAAGTTTTTTTGAAAATAATAAAAAAAATTTTTTATTATTTTAAGAAATTTTTAGTGAAAATGTTTAGCAAAATTTTTTATCAAAAATTTTTTCATGAAAATAAAAAAAAAATTTGCGTAACAAACATTGGACATTGGCTAAAACACGTTCGACAAACTTTTGATGACCTTTTTTTAGAACTTTCACAAACATTGGAGAAGTGAAAAAAGATTATTTAATAAGAAATTTGTTGGCTAAGCGAGCTTTTTTATTGTAAATGTGTAGGTTTTAAAGAAAGAGATTGTAACATTCGAGAAATTAAAAATATTGTTACAAGATACGAACCCCCGATTTCATAATAAAATATTAAAATCTTCGAAGTACAAGGTAACTTGAAATTTAACACCAACTTATATTTTTGTTATGAAACCGGGGTAAGTCTAGCATTCTTATAAAAATAATTCACTAAGCCAACAAATTACTTATTAAATTATCTTTTTTCACTTCACCAATGTTTGTTAAAGTTCTAAAAAAAGGTCGTCAAAAGTTTGTCGAATGTGTTTTGTCCAATGTCGAATGTTTGTTGAATAAAAATTTTGTATAAAAATTACCCAAAATATTTTTCAAAAAAATTTTTAAAAACAATTTCGAAAAATTTTTAAAAAACATTTCGAAAATTATTTTCAAAAAAAATTTTTTAAATAATTTTCAAAACAAATTTAAAAAAATAATTTCGAAAACTTTAAATTTTTTTATGAAAAAATTTTATTCAGAATGGCGGCCAATAGAACGATTTTGTCTCATTTTGTGATTTTTCTCGTATAATTTGGCCGGTAATTATTTTTATAAAAATTTCGAAACGGTATTGTATAACCAAAATATACAACTTTCGTCCTAACCTAGTCGATTTTTAAAAGTGTTTTAAAATCGTAAATGAATTAGATAAAGAAAATATTAATTTGTTCGTTTTACTACGATAAGATATTCTTACACATTTTGCCAAGTGTGCTGTGTGATTAATTTCTGAATAATATTTTCAAATACTCGATTATATTCAATTCATATCCGAGTTAGTTGCTGTTGAGTATAGTCGCAGATTTTTTCGGTGCGGTTTGTGCCTTTTTGGTCACCATGTTCAGCTACTACCAATTCAGTAACTTAATGAGGTTAGTTTTCTATTGTATGTCATTTTTTTAATAATAGCTTGAAGATGATATTATTGATTAACAATTCCTCGTTGGTTATAATAGTATGTCATTGGAGAGATCATATCGCTCTGACTTACTGGCAAAATCGTTTATGTTTTTCTATTTAACGTTTATCTTTTGGATTAAAATTTTTTTGATTTTTCTGCTGTATAGTGTAGTCAACGAACCAAAATTTATCCTGATTTTCGGACTTTTTTTGTAACAGCGAGTTTTTTTTTCTTAATCGGTCGAAACTATTCCTGTGAGTTTGTGTATAAAATGTCTCAACTCAATTTTGACCGGAAGGCCCTTATTCTTCGACTTTGATGTAAAATTTTGACTTTTTCAAGTTTCCGTTTCACTATTTTTTGAATAACTTCGCTTGTATTGGTCGGATCGGAACAAAAAAATTTTCCTTTTATTTGTAATGAATCTCTCTTTAAAACTGCCTGGGTTAAAATAATCTATATTAATTTCCTAACCCAAAAAAAATTCAAAACTGCCGTTATTAGTGAGTCGTAGTTTTTTATAGAGAACTCGAGTAATAATTAATATTACGGCATGAAACTTTAGGAAGTTGTAGCTGATATAGTAACAAATCCATATTGCAAATTGGGTCCAAAAATATTGAGAACAAAGACAAAAATTTGCATCTTGGTTCAAATTTTCTAATTCATATTTGTTATGAGCAATTGGTGGTATCGTAATAATTCTTCCCTTGAAATGTTGGAAATTTAATGCTCTTTCAGATGAAACCAAAGACAATCACATTCGACCAAGTTTTCTTCCGATTTCGTTGAAAAGAAAAATAAAATTTTTAAACTATTTACCCACAAAACCAATTTTAGTGGTCGAAATGGTTGACTTTAAAACCAGTTTTAATGTTCAAAAATAGTTTATAGGAGTTCTTCATGATTAATTTTCAAAAATACCTAAAAGAAGAATTAAATTTCGACCACTAAAATTGGTTTTGTAGACAAACAATTAAAAGATTTTCTTTTTATCTTCAAAGAAATCGGAAGAAAAAATGGTCTGGTGTGATTGTTTTTGTTTTCATCTGAAAGAGCATTAAATTTCCTACATTTCAAGAGAAGAATTATTGGGATACCACCAATTGCTCACAACAAATATGAAAAAGAAAATTTGAACCAAAATGCAAATTTTAGCCGTTGTTCTTAATATTTTTGAACCCAACTTGTAATATGGATTTGTTACTATATCAGCTACAACTTCCTAAAGTTTCATACCATAACATTAATTAAAACTCAAGTTCTCTAGAAAAAACTACAACCGACCAATGACGACAGTTTTAAATTTTTTTTGGGTTAGGAAATTAATATAAATAAATTTAACCCAGGCAGTTTTAAAGAGACATTCATTACGAACAATAGGAAAATTTTTTGGTCCGATCATACCAATACAAGCGAAGTTATTCAAAAAATAGTGAAACGGAAACTTGAAAAAGTCAAACTTTTACACTAAAGTCGAAGAATAAGGGCCTTCCGGTCAAAATTGAGTTGAGACATTTTATACACAAACTCACAGAAATGGTTTCGACTGATTAAGGAAAAAAACTCGCTGTTACAAAAAAAGTCCGAAAATCAGGTTAAATTTTGGTTCGTTGACTACACTAGTAATAATAATCTCAAAAAATTACATAACCGGTTTTGCCAAAAAGCCAACGATATGCAGTGTGAGAAAAATTTTTTTCGCTTTTATGCGATGATGATGACGTTCACGTAAAAACTTTTTTCTTAATTTTCTACTTTACTGTGTTGTTCTTGTGGGCCCATGTGATACGTTTTTGAAACCAGAATTTTTTTCTCCGTTTATTAACATAAATATTGAAAAAGCAGTCCATAATCTGCTACCAGCAGCTTTTGGACGTCAAAAAGTCGCTTTTCACAAGCATTTTGGTGCTCATCTTGAATATGTATTGACAGAAGAACCATAAATATGAATCATTTCAAATTAATTGTTCTGAAATACAGTAATTTAGCTTTTTTGAAAAATTTCAAATGGACTGAATAAGCGAATTATCGTTACATCCATATTATTTTACTTGACAGCGTGGGTGGAAGAAAATGTTTCAGTACTTAAATGTTATTAATTATGTAATTTAACTTTTTTACGGTTTTCTCACGGTTACTTAAAGTAAAGATAAATAAACTAATGGAAAAGTAATTTTAATTTTATGTCCATAATGGAAACATTTAAATTTTATACACGAGCTTTTCATTTATACAACACTCCTTTTCTTTTAGGCCTTTTCATTGTTACAATTTCGCCATTGTGTTTATTATTATTATCATTACTATTTTGAATTAAGGTAATTTTAAGTGTTTTTGAAATGATTAATTTCGAAACCAATTTACGCATTATTTATTTATTCTGGCTTTTATCCAGAAGCGTTTGCACAACTAATATCGCGTATAGCGTGTAATTGTTCGTAACATTACAGCAATTTGTTGATTGCCATTGCAGCTAGTTTAAATTGAAATTGATATACATACCTTATCCTCGTATGCCACGAGAGATTTGATGAAGTAACAAATTTCACCCAATAAGATACCTACAATTTAATGTAATTGTGTAAATTTTAAAATTTATTTATTCTTCTTCTTATAAGCTCGGCGTGTTTAGAGATGTATCATACTGTCAAATTCAACCTTTGAATAAATGGATAAATCATTCCTTCTTCGGCCACACGATCCTTTGAAAATGGTCCTTTAGGATAGATTAAATTTAACGTTTTTAATATATGAATAATTTTTCTTAAAAGACGGCCGACCGGTCTCGCTCTCGTGTCCGTTTTTAATCTGACGTATTTTATTTATTTTTGTTTATGAAAAATCTCTTTAGAAGTTTTCCCACAAGATGGAAAAATTTAATTTTCATTTTGTTAGTTTAAGGAATTTGTTAGCGAGTATTTGATGTTTTCGAGTCAATCATAGTTAATAAATTTTGTTACAATTTCGTTCCATGTTTGCGCATCTTTCGTTTTAGTAGGGGTTGGATTTTATTGAATGTCACAGGTTATGATTGATTGGTATTGACTTTATACGATACCTTTCAGGAATTTGATGAAATTCCTCAAATACCGTCGTATTCCAACAAATAATGTGTCGATATGATGTGAAAAGCTATTTCAGGTGTTTTTGAAAGAAATCGATTTATTAATGTTTATTGGCTTTATCAACTTTATTATCTTCTCTTTTATGGGACTTTTGTAACAATTTAATTTTTTTTCCTTTTAATAACCTCATTTTCAATTTTTGTCATGATGATGTTCTTTTGTCGAGATTTTAACGACGTCCCTTATTTTTATACAAAAAGAAAACAATGGCGGTTCTAGGAGATTAGGGTGAGCCCAAAAAAATTTTAAGATTCGCACAAGTAAGGTTTACTTACAAACTCGGTAGGTATACAGTGGGCCGAATTTATAGCCGAAAGAAACTTTTTGCCTTTTCAAACGAAGTTGTGTGGAAATGCATCACAAAATATGTCCATGAAATTATTTTCTAACCCGAACGAACGCCACTGAAATAAAAGGTTAAATTTTTTATTTAAATACATGTACTCGAACTTGAACTCTCTTTGTTTAGTTGTATAAGCAACATTCTGTTTATGGAATAAGTTGTACTTATATAGATCAAGTTTATATTTACGGACATAACTCATTATACAGCGTGTCTCATTTGGTGGCGTGGAAAACTCTGTAAGCGTTGAGAGCTGCGCGTTTAGGTATAGGTTTAAATATTTTAAGAAAACTTCAGGAACATCAATTTAGTTGTTACCTAAGACATATCCTAACCTAACTTTATTTAAATAAAAGAATCCAAGCAGCTCAGTTACTCCCTACAAAAGTGTAATTTTTATGGGAGTGGCTTAGCTGCATCCGTTCGTTGGACAGAGATTAGAATTTTTTTTAATTCGTACAACTTATGTTACTTATACTAAGTGGTCATGTTCAAGCAATCTTTACATTTTTTACCATTTACGAGGCCATCTTGCACATTATGAAACTGATTTGAGGCACGCTGTATAATAAACGCGCCTTTTACGTGCATTTTAACTTTCATTAATAATTATGCTACGCATCTTAATCTAATACCATCCTGGTAATACTTTAATGGGCTCTCTCATACGTCACACATCTTGGAGACTTTATAGTAACTTTTATGCACTATTCGTTATTGATTACATAGTAAATCATTTATTTACTACTATTTTCAGTGGTTGTAAATAATAAAAATATCATAAAAGCTAAAGCAGTACATTAGGTATTTTGCAGTAATAGTTTATATTAAGGTATGAGGTCTTTGGATTAAGGATAATACTCGACATAAAATTTACATAAACAAACTGAATATTCTACCTAAATTACTTTCCGATACCTTAAGGTATTAAAGGAAAGTATTGTAATGGGGTAAAAAAATTTTTTTGAGATAACACCGGATATATGTATTTTGAGGTCCCCCGAGTCGATCTAGACCATTTTTAGAAAAGAGTCTGTGTGTGTGTATGTATGTGTGGATGTAGTTCCCCACGAAATCTCTGAAACGGCCGAACCGATTGACTTGAAATTTGGTATAGGGTCTTATCAGATAACGACGGAGTGCAGAAAGGAATTTGTTCAAAATCGGTCCGCTAGGGGGCGTGTAATTAAAGTAAATAATCTTTTTTTAAATGGCAACATATAATTATTTTTGCATAATCCGGTAGAGAATTTTTTCCTGTATGCAGTGCTATAAAAATATTTAACATTCTTTTGTTTTAAAAAGGTTTATTATACAATTAAATATCTAAAAATAATTGGCAGTTGATGTTTCTGACTGACGTCAAAAAATTTGACAATTGTCAAAAAATTTGACATTTGTTAAAAAATTTGACATTTTATTACGTTAATTTACTCTTTAAACCCTATCTATAGTACACTCTAAAAAATTTACGTAATTTTACGGTAGTAAAATAGTAATTTTCCCTAATTTTCGAAGTAAAATTACGTTAAAATTCGTGGAAATGCAGTTTTACCTCAAATATTTAGTATTTTTACCAAGTAAATAATTATTTTAAGTAAAATTACTTGTTGCTTAGTAAAATTGCACCAGTATATTGTAAAATTTCAGTTATTTAAAACGTAAAGTTTAAAAGTTTTAGAGGCCCATTGTAAAATTACTCATTTGTTGGGTAATTTCACAACCACTTGTAATTTTACATATTATTATTTTCACTCTAAAATTTTTTTGTAATTTTACGGTAGTAGAATATTAATTTTAGAAGTAAAAATACACTAAAATTCGTGAAATACAATTTTACCTGAAATATTTAGTAATTTTGCCAAGTAAATAATTATTTCAAATAAAATTACGTTTTGCATAGTAAAATTACAGCAGTAAAATTTCTGTTATTTAAAATGTAAATTTCGAAAGTGTTAGAGATCCATTGTAAAATTACTTATTTGTTGGGTAACTTTACAACCACTTGTATTTTTTCATACTTATTTTATAGGGGATTTACCGAAATGTGTAAACTCATCTATTTCGTGTGTATACGGTGGTACGAATACGAGCGAAATAAAACGGCGGAAATGCATGTGATTCAAAGTGTTGATTGTTGAAAAACGTGTTCGGCGAAAGTGTGTGCAATTTGTGCTAACGGTAAGCTTCTTGTTATTTTAATAACTTACACATGAATTTCATAATAATAATTAGTAATAATCAAAGATTTTAGTATACGTAAGTGTTTCTAATAGTTAAAGTATTGTACGAGTAAAATTTATTACAATTTTTGTATATTTTTGCCCCCTTTCTTTGATAAGTACTAATTGTAATTATATAATTGTATCAGTACGTTTAAAAATTGAGGCAAGAAGGTAAAGAAGTAAATAAAATAAACCAATAATAATATAATTATTGGTTCATTATTTTAAAGATTTTGCCTAGGTTTGTGCTAAAATGTAGAATGTAATGTAACCTTGGCAGGAATCGTGGCGTCTTCGCAGGATAAATAAGACGCTGAGTTCGCGATAAATTTGCACCATTGTGAAATCTTTTAATTATGTGTTTAGGATATCGACTGCCTACAAAAATAGGGTTCTATTATTATGGGCATAATATCTAACACTATTATTATGGGCAGTCGATATGTTTATAATTAAATTGAAATGTAGTTGAACAATTACCTACATAAATTGATATTCCAAATTTCAAAGCGTAATCATAATAATGGGAAATTGGCTGTATCTGAATTTTTAATTTTTATTAATGCCAATGAATAGAGCAACTAAACGCCATCAATTCTGTTTTAGTCTTTTTTCTACAGTGTCCGCAAAAAAGTCTGCATCATATGGGATTTTTTTTTATTATGCATATTTTTCGAAAATAGTTTTTGGCATCATTGTGTGCATGAAATAAAACCAAAAAGGCGCCAAAAATATTAGTTATGTCAAAATCAAAATTATATATTTTTTCTTAAACTTTGTATTTAGTATCTTGAGGAGAATAGAAAGAATTTTCCCTTATTATGTTTTTCTCTGTTTTGAAGAATAAGGGCATTTTTGGGCAATCGAAACTTTCAAAAGACGATTTGGCAGCGTTGCGTAAATGACATAACTAATATTTTTGGCGCCTTTTTGGTTTTATTTCATGCAGACATTGATACCAGAAACTATTTTCGAAAAACATGCATAATAAAAAAAAATCCCATATGGTGCAGACTTTTTTGCGGACACTGTATAACTCTAAAATTAGCTTAAAAATAATTTTTAAAAGTACTTATACAAAAAAATGTCATTTTCATTTGTGACAACATCGCCTACAAAGCAAGTGAGGTTTTACAATCGAAAGTAGTTAGACAGAGATAGATAATTGTTATTTTTTTTGAAAAATGTAATTAAGGGGTATCAATACCTACCTCAAACCATTAATTTATTTTTAAAGGGTGGTCGAAATTGGATGTTTGAATAATGAATCTCGAATTTACAAACATAATTTCTGGGGAATCCCCTACTTATCCGTCGGTATACATATTTGCATATTGCTTTTTTTAATGGTTCAAACAACAATTAACCGCCTATAGTAGTATAATGTTTGCAACACTGTTTTGTTCCAGATTGCAGATCATTCTATTTTGATAATTATGCCCTTCAAATGTGCAGTGTGTCAGAAGGCATTCATTTATTTAAAAAATTATAACAGTCATCAATATAGTCATAGGAATATTTTAAATTCACGCTTCTATTGTAAATACACTAATTGTTACGCGGAATTCGCCAAATTTAAAACTTTTCGAATGCATTTATATAGAAAACATGCAAAAAAGAAAAATATCCGAACTGTTGAATTTTATTATTGCAATATCAAAGACTGCGAATTTAAAACGGGAATAAGAAGTAGGTTAGCTTCTCACGTATACAGTCACATTAAGGAAGGCGTTACGGTCACATGTCCATACTCGGGTTGCCTAAAACCACAACATCCATTTAGGACTGTTTCAAATTTAAAATCACACTTTTATCGCTCCCATTTTAAAAATTTTGATAGAAATGCTTATCAATTACCAGAGTTTTCTGAATTTCAAACTAAAGATTCATTGGTTACTAGTCAAAATGAAAATAATTCAGATCAGGAAGAAGAGAGGAAAGGTGAGACAAAATACGCAGAGGAACTTGATGACGCTGGGGAAATTGAAGAAATGACTTTCGATGAAGATGATTACATAAAATCTCTGGCCACAACATATTTAACATTGCAGTCAAAACATTTTCTTTCCGATTGGGCGTTGCAAACTCTCATTGATGGTATATCAGATATTAATCGCATTACATTAATGAAATGTACTACATTTTTACGGCAGTCAGGCTTAGAATTACCATCGAATTTTAATTTATTTGAAATAGCTCATAACCCTTCTGAAGGAATTTTGCGTTCACCATACATCAGAAAAAAATATTATAAAAATAATTTTGATTTTGTTAATCCAACTGTTATTAATTTGGAAAGAGTTAAAGAAAAAAATATTAGTTTCTGTTATATACCTATATTGGAAACCATTCAGAGTCTTCTAAAAAATGACGATGTGTATAAACAATGGTCAGAAAATAGAACATCTGAAGGTGCTATACTTGCTGACCTAATAGATGGAGATTGTTATAAAAATAACAAATTTTTTAAAAACAATCCCAAAGGATTGCAATGTGTATTTTATCAAGACGCGTTCGAGGCTTGTAATCCTTTGGGCTCCTCTAGAAAGATTCATAAAATTGTTGGAATATACATGTTTCTCTCTAATATACCCCCATTCAATAGATCCAAAGTTGATCAAATTCAGTTAGTAGCTCTCTGCTTAGAAAGTCAAGTCAAAAAGTATGGCTTCCATAAAATTTTGGAGCCACTTATTCGAGATGTTCGTATTTTAGAAACTACTGGCATAAAAATTAGAAACGATGAAATTGTAAAAGGAACTATAATTGCTTTTTGTGGTGATAATCTTGGTAGCCACCAAATAGGAGGATTTTCTGAAAATTTCAGTTCAAACAAACATTTTTGTCGATATTGTTATGCTACGAAAACTGATTTTGAAAAGGATATAAACAAAAAATTTCCATTTAGAACAGTAACTTCGCATGAAAATGATGTAATGATGATGATGACTAACGATGAACCTTTTAATGGAATTAAACGCGATACCATACTGAACAACTGTAATTATTTTCATGTTAACAATCCGGGATTGCCTCCTTGCCTAGCCCACGATATTTTCGAAGGAATAGTTCCATATGACATGATGCTTTGCATAAATTCATTAATTTGCAAAAAATATTTCACTTTAGAAATTCTGAATCAAAGGTTTCAAAAAGTGCGCTTTCTTAATGAAATCAAATACGATAAAGTTCCTCTTTTAAAAAAAGGTGATAAACTTCTGGGAAGCGCAACAGAAAATTTAAGATTGATGATAATATTCCCTTTTGCTGTATATGATGTTATTGATGATACAGATCTATGCTGGGAAATGATCATGACACTTCGAGAAATTTGTTGTTTATTACTTTCCACCAAAATACGTCATAGTCAGGTAGCTTATTTAAAATCACTCATTGGAGAATATCTTCATTTGAGAGTTCAAATCTTTCCAAGTACAAAGCTTAGGCCGAAGCATCACTATTTACAACATTATCCATATCTTACAATGAAATTTGGCCCTCTAAAACATCTTTGGACTTTAAGACATGAGAGTAAGCATCGTTTTTTTAAAAATATACTTAAACATTGTCCAAATTTCAAAAATCCTTTATATATGTTGAGTGAAAAACATCAATTACTTCAGGCATTACATTCGTCACAAGGTGTTTTGTATATGAACAAAGTTGATGCAGATGAGGCAGTAGAATTTATGAGTGATAATTATGAGCCCGATCTATCTTTGATTATAAATAATTGTTCTTTCATTGGAAAAAAATTTATATCTTTCAATGCTACGTTTCGAGGAATTACTTATAGAGATGGAATGTATTTATGTTGTGGAAAAACTGAGTATGGAAATTTTATTTTGTGCCGTTTAAAATACATAGTAATTAATTTGACTTACGATGCTTTATTTTTTGTGGGGCATTCGGTGAACATTATTTTTAATAAACAAATTGGTCTCTATGAAGTTGATGATATTCTAAACTCAATTTCTGGCACACATCTCAATGATCTGCTTTCACATGAGCCTCTTTTACAATATCTAACTCCCGAAAACAATTCTTTTTTCTATTTCAGAAGTGCTCCATTGGATTCCTTATAGCGGGTATGTTCAACTTTTACTGAAATATGTACATTTAATACCCATTAACCCCCAAGCAAAAAAATTCAAATTTTTAAATTTCAAAAAATAATAAATGTCAAAAATGGTAATGGTACGATGGCGATGGTTAACTAATTTATTAATTTTTCATTCTTTTACAAACAGGAAGATTTTATCATTATTTTTGTTTTATCTGGGTAGGTCCATCTCGATTATACTTGTTCATCATCGTTATTATGATTTTTAAGATTTGGAATTCTACTCGAACTGGACGATTTTTTGTTACAGTACCAGATGACGATTATATTTACGATAATTTAATACTTGAAGGTGAGTGAAAACATTGGTTCATAAACATTCTCTTGTAAGTATCTTTTTTGCAGCTTCTAATAAATTAAATATAGCTGGATCAAGTCTTGTATTAGAAAGTGATGGCACTGTTGTGGATAATGATGAAATACTCAGGGAAATGAAAAGCTCAGTATTCATCCTTTTAAAAAAGGATGATATTTGGCAACCTCAAATAGTTTCCAGTCCATTAAACGAGCATTCATTCCATAGTGCTAGCACTCTCTCAGTGATAAGTCGTGATACCTCTCCTGACTTCAATCGGTCACTGTCAATTTCCTCAAGTTCGAGTTTAAGCTCTCACGGGAGAGTAAGTGAAACAACCTGGCAACTGTTCGAAGTTCCATGGAAAAAATTGTCAGCTTGTACATTAAAGAATTTGGAAGAAGATATAAGGGATAAGAGGAGCATAACAGAAGTTATCCATCTTGTTGTAGCGGAGCTGCAACAAATTAAATCAAACGTACCAGCCAAAGGCTTAAAATGTGTTGCACATAAACTAATTTCAAGATACCCAATTATTTTTCGCGATGTTGATGACGACGGAGTGATTATTGGAGATGGGAGTCACACCGTATTCTCTAAACTCCACGAAAGAATTAATTATTTAAACCGAGCGAAAAAGACTATGAAGACTTCTGAAGACTCGACAAATTCTCCACATGTTAGTAAAAGAAAGAAAATGTTGGAACACCAAGCAGGTTGCTCCAATTGGCAACCTGATCCTGAACCAAATAAAACAGAATTGAGCCTAGAAGAAATACAGGAAAACTTGAAAGCTATTAATTTCCAAGAAACTTTCTCCGATGAAACATTGAATTTACTAAATCTAACCTATTCGGCTCAGCGAACCTATCTTAATCAAATAGTACCACCTTCAGTAAATCACATTGCAATAGATTGGCCGGTTCTACTATCATATAATGGAATTGCTTGGCATTACCAAAAACTAATGGAACAAAATATAGAGGTTCTCACAACAAACATGTCAAATAAAGCGGAAAAAATAATTTTATTTGGAATTAAGAAAAACTATGTAACCCGCATACCAGATACTATTCCAGAGAAAATGATAATGGTTTTAAAGATTTTTGCGAACCATTTTCGTGAAAACCTAAATTTCCTGATAACCACGATTCTTGTAAGTATATATTGTTTGAAGTTCATTGTTTTTGATTTGTAAATTGTTTATCTTTTTTTAGGGCGAATCTGATCTGGATAACATGCAGAATGCACCCGTTATCGTTTCATTTCCAAAAGGTATCTTTTTTCTTTTAACCAAATTTTATATTTATAACTATGTTAATTAATTGTTCTAGTTGATGACGAAGACCTTAAATATTTTATTATATTAGAAAAGAAAAAAATAGATGGTGGAACCCCCAATTTTTCATTGGCACTGCAAAGTCTTTTTGCTTTATATTATAACTTTAATTTAGCGTATCCGAAACAAATATGCTGTACTTTGGAAATGATCCAACGATATTTTATGAAAATACATCCAGATCAGGGAACGAAAAGTTCAAAAGTCACGAAAACAAAAATTGTAGGTTTAATGAATAAACTTAGAGATTAGTTTCTAAGTAAAAACCTACAGGGTGGTGACCGGACCTTTCGGTCATAGGGATTTAACAACATGTAAAATTATACTTTGGTGATTTGTAGCTTTAAAATTTTCTGCTCTAAAACTTTTATTTGAAGATTTTTTCTAAAGTTAATTGGGAAGCAGGAAATTACCAAAGTATGATTTTACATTTTAAATTCCTATGACCGAGAAGCTCGGTCACCACTCTTGTATACCTGATGGATGATGGAAAGTTTATTTGAATTTTTAGTTTTTTGAGTAAATGTTTGAGTAAACCCATGGTTTTAAGAAGAATCGAGTTTTTAATACCAGATAAGAAATGTTTTTGTTTTTTATATTACTGAAATGTATTAACTTGTTTCGTTTCAATCGTTACTATAGTTTTGAGAAGAATCGAGTTTTTTATACCATGATAAGAGTTTTTTTTTGTTTTTTTGTGTTACTGCAATGTATTAACTATTTGCTTTTAAATCATTAAAAATTATTGGATTTTCAAGAATATTCACCTCTACTTATTAACTAATAATTAATTTTTTTTTATTACTCATATAGGTATACTATGGTTTTGAGAAGAATCGGGGTTTTAATGCCATGATAAGAATTGTTTTTGTTTTTTTATATTACTCAATGTACCTACCTATTAACTTGTTTCTTTTCTATTATTAAAAATTATTATATTTTCAAGAATATTTTTTTAAATCGTACATTTTTTTAGAATACTGAATATTATTTTCTATTTGTCTTAAATTTGAAACCATGAGTGTGTGGAAATACTTTTTTTGTTTCCTTTTATATACAAATTATTTTTAGGTACAAATTGTGCAGGCAACTTTTCTGATTATAATTTTTATAACAAAATTAATACTTTTTTTTGTATTTGTATAAATGTTTTACAGATATGTAGTTACATAACTATTACTATAAGTATTGAAATAGTATGAAAAGTACCTTTGTATGTAATTTTTTACAGGTATTGATGAAAATTAAAAAGTAAATTTTAGTCAAACTTGCATTTTTACCCGTTAATTTTACAATCCTGCTAATGAAATTTCCTTGTGAAAATTACATGGGAAAGTATATTTACGTGGTATTTTTACTATTTAAAAGTATTTATACTATTGCAAATACCCATTTGTGAAATTAAAATTCAACTGTAAAAGTACAAAGAAAAGTAATTTTACAGCGGTAAATATTTTTTCGAATGTAATTTTTTACAGGTAATGATGAAAATTACAAAGTAAATTTTAGTCAAACTTGTAATTTTACCTGTTAATTTTACAGTTGCTTATGAAATTTCCTTGTGAAAATTACATGATAAAGTTTTTTTACGTGGTATTTTTACTATTGAATTGTATATATACTATTGTAAATAGTATTTGTAGAAGTTAAATTTCACGAAACTGTAAAAGTACAAAGAAAAGTAATTTTACTATAAAAATTGTAGGTAGAAGAGTTGCCTACAATTTTTATAGTAATTTTACATAATTTTTTTTTAGAGTGTACTTTCGTTTTTTTTTTTTTTATTAGGGTACCTAGCTAGCTCGGGTCGTAGGTAATATTAGAAAAAAAAATTAATTACCAGCAGATCAGATTATATAATAGAAATAAATTTAGATTTAAAATTTTACAAAAAAAAAAATTATATATGATACATATAAACTAAAATAATATTTCCTCGAGACCAGCAGTTATGTACCAATTAATCACTCTTCAAATATATTTGAAATTATGTTCACAATGATGAGTAACGACGCCTAATACCTAGTTGCAACTATGTACCCAACGCTCATACCCTCCCAAACTCAAATTTAAAATAAGGTTAATCAACGCACATAAACAACTACTCTCTGGAAAAAAACATTACAATAAATAATTAATCAAAATTTTTTTACTACTCGTATTAAACAATTTAACCCCTGAAGGGCTTTAAAAAGATATTAAATGATTTTAAAAAAAATTAACATGAAATACAATAGAAAGAAATTAAGAAAGAAAGAAATTTAAAATTGATAGTTTGATTAGTTCAAACCCACAAAATGGCCGCACTCTGGACACTTGTCACCTTCAAACTAATTTCCAAATAAATTTTTCTTCCTCCACAGATGTTCTCGTATTAAACAATTTAGTTTTCTCCTTTTTAAAACGATCCTTTGAATATTTACGACGTAATCAAATATAATTTTAATCAGGATAGATAATGTCACCAACATAGAAAAACCCCTAAAAATAGAAACTAAGCACATCTAACAACAATACAAAAAAAACAACTATACCTGATGGGGTAAATAACTAAATCCAAACGGAAAAAAAAATATCCAAAAAAAAAAAAACTCCAAACAAAATCCGAACAAAAACGGCAAATCACTCCTTCACAAGAATTAATAATTTTTTTTTAATTGTAAAGTGAATCACAATCCTCAAAATTAACTATGAGAAAATCACACGATTAAATTGTCACTCTTACAATAATTGACTTTTTAACAGGAAAATTTTCTTCAAAATTGAACCTTCAATAAACCGTTAAGAAGAATTATCAAAATACAGATTAAATATTTATTAAAAGTACCTTTATGCGACATCTAACTAAACAATATTAAAACTTTTATAAACAATAAAACGGAACCGTTACAATTTGTCAAAAAATTTTGACGTTTATTTATTTTACTTTCCGATACCTTAAGGTATTAAAGGAAAGTATTGTAATGGGGTAAAAAAAATATTTTGAGATAACACCGGATATATCTGTTTTGAGGTCCCCCGAAACGATCTAGACCATTTTTAGAAAAAAGTCTGTGTGTGTGTATGTGTGTGTGTGTGGATGTAGTTCCCCACGAAATCTCTGAAACGACCGAACCGATTGACTTGAAATTTGGCGTAAGGTCTTATCAGATAACAACGGAGTGCAGAAAGGAGTTTGTTCAAAATCGGTCCGCTAGGGGGTGTGCAATTAAGGAAATTTTGTTTTTTTTAAATGGCACTATATAATTTTTTTTAAATCATCCGATAGAGAATTTTTTTCTCTATTCAATGATATAAAATTTTTTAACATTATTTTGTTTTAAAAGGAGTTTTTACGCAATCAAATATCTAATAATATTTGGCAGCTGACGTTTCTGACAGTTGGCAAAAAATTTGACAGTTGTCAAAAAATTTGACATTTGTCAAAAAATTGTGACGTTTATTTATTTTTATTCAGTGATTATAAAAATGTTCAGTATTCTTTTGTTTTCTAACTGTTTTGGTCTTAGAATAATCAACTCAATCGGAAAGTCTTGTGTTGACACAACAGATATTTTATTTAGTGATTATAAAAATGTATAGTATTCTTTTGTTTTCTAACTGTTTTGGTCTTAAAATAATCAACTCAATCGGAAAGTCTTGTGTTGACACAACAGATATTTTTGCTTTTAGTTCCGTTCTGTCCGCTCATTCGGAAATGTATGCCTCTATGCCTACCGCTAGCAATGTCTGTCCTGATGTCGAACGATCTGTCTGTCTGTTTGTGTTCACACGTGCTTGTTGTTAACGTTCCTTATATCATCACGAGGATTTTGCGATTTTGTCGTGGCCCCACGTTAGATTTTGTGCTAGCCAATTTACTTTTCTAAAATTCTTTATTTGTTGAACTCCGTACTGGTGCTCCTTGGAGAATTTTTATAGCAGCTATAATTTTTCTACAGTTGTCATTATTTCTAATAGCCCGTCCACACACACAGGCTCATCTTCCGTTTTGGCCTGTAGCGTGTAGACACCGTTTAGGCGGCCTGCACAGGTGCACAGGCCAAACCGAAGCGCCTGGACAGCATTCAGGCAAACTGGAAAGCAAGCCTGTGTGTGTGGACGGGCCTTAACAGACGAGTGCGCCTGTTGATTTCAGAGACGTTTTGCTCCTAAAGTGGAGATCTCCGGAAATGGGAGCCAATTCTTATACTAAGGTGCCACTTATTGCTCATTCTCTCCCTATAAAGGCGCTGTTACTTTTGCTGTGGTTTCAAAGGGTTTTGTAGAGCGGTGGCTAGCACTTTGGCTAATTTTAGTCCAATTAGTTCGGTCTACGTTCCTTAGACGTTTCTGCCTGGTACGCGTGTTGAAGAGAGTTGAAGGTAATTAACATCCCTTAAAACTTTATTTTTGATTGGGCCACAAAGTGTACAAATAAAACCATGAAAAGTATAAGTAGTTAAAGTGAGGTTAGAGTGGTTTTCAGTAATAATTTTACAAATGATGACCTTTTGCAATAGCATAAACAATGAAGCGTTAAAATCCATTAGTAGAATATAGTGGAGGGTTTCTTAAATCTAGCATTGACTTCGAAAAATAGTTATTCGACGATTACAAGTTAAAATTACTTAGATGGGAAAGTTTTGTCAATTTTATATAATATTTCTTTTTGATATTTTATTTCTTTATAAATGAGCTAAAATAATGATTATCGCTTGTAATTGACTTATCTTACTGTATATCCCCAAAAAGGCATTTTCAAAGGAATAGTACAAAAAGAAACAAATTGATGGGTAATTAATGACCCGATACTTTTTATATGAAATATTGATTTTTTAGGCAGTTAGACTCCAAAGGAGTAATACCTATGGTCGTTTATATTTGAATTTGACGCGCCCTAGAAATGGGAATTGGTGTTTTTTTTAAATTTCGGTAATTATTTTAAGTTATTAATTTTTGATTTGAAAATAAAATATCAGGAAGTCTTAGTTAAACGTTGCCTAAAGGAACCCGCATTCCTTCCGTCGAGTTTACATTATCATTGGCTGTCATGATCTTTCCTTATAAGTGGGAGTATAAGCAACCATTATTGGAGAAACTCATCGGAAATAATTAGTTTACTCGTTCATTGCGAACCATATTATTAGCTAAATAGCTCTTTCCTGGTAGAGTAGAGGGTATTTATTCAATGCTTTCGACTTCTAGATTATTTTTTTCGAATTTGCGAGAAATTCAAACCAGGCGACAATTTATTAATTATGAAAAAATGATAGATCAACCACTTCAAAACAGGCGTCCTCGTTTGAAACGAAGTACGTAAAGAAAAATATTCTCTAACCGGACGTTTTGAGTATTTTTTCATCTCGTAATTCCTGGGAGGGCTGCTAAAATATAAATTCGCTCATAAATGTATCTTGAGTTATACAAAAATATTCCATTATATGAGAAAAGCAACAATCTAAACGTGCGACGGGGTCTCTCACGTGAAGAATGTTTTAAACTCTCTTTCAGCATTTTGTACGTGTATGACCTCTATAAATACTAGTAAATCGTGAAACTCGGCTTTTTTTCCCCATTTCATATTGTAGAAATGCGATTTTATCGCTTTTGTATTCATTCTTTCCAATCAATATTATAGTACCCGCCGATGCTTAATTCTCCCTGGGAGTTAACAGAGAGGCTACGTATATAGGTAGGAAATAGAAAAATTACATTATTTATCGATAAATAGATGTATGGAAAAATATCAACCAACCAACTTGAATAAAGTGTGACGTAATTTAATATTCAAAAATCCATTTACGACATGCAAGTGAATATTTAAATGCATTTTTACAAAGAGGAAAAAAGCAAATTTTTCATTTTCAAATTTTTAATGCACAAGTATATGAATTTGGTTCACCTCGAATCAGTGGCGTACGATAATAATTAAAAATAAATAGTTAATTAAAATTCTTAATTTTTTGTTCAAATAAGAACAAAATGGGGAGATTTGATGAAAAGCAAGTTTACTATATATTTTGTTATAAGGTTTCAATAATTCCTTTTGTTAAAATTGAGCTTTCTCTGCTCCCAAAATACATTTCACACAGTTTACATAGTCTAAATTAATCTAAGATCTCTTTGTTTAACTGTTCGCTTATTGTTTGAAATTTTGGTAATCGAGAATGATCATTTGTGAATGTTTTGTAATTTGATGAGGGTGTTTTTTTATTATTTGGATCTGTACAGGGTGTCAGGACGAACGAGAGATCTTCGAGATGTTCTTAAAAGGTTAATAATCGCACCAAGAGCAATTTTCTTGTCCTTTCATTTGTTTGTCAATGGTAATGCGCATCATCGAATTCTCAGTTATTTTTTTCTTTGGTAAATCTGTTCAGATGGAATATTTGAATTAGATGAGACACTTTTTGTATTTTTTGTATACGTGTACCTGTCGGCTTCCTCTTCTTTTCTTCTATATTCTCCTTTCTATCTGTGTCTTCGTATACTTAATTTCCATTTTTTGATGACTGGCTCATATATCAATCAGTTTGTTACTAACTTGTCTGGTTACATTCCCCGCTGTCTGTTGATGTATAGTTCAGTCAACGAACATCCAGAAATTGTTTTTGAATATATTTTTGGGTTTTTGCTTATATCTCGAAAATTTTGGGTCCTATGGAAAAAATTATTCTTAGCAAAATGAACGCTTATCAAATTTTCTACAAGATTGTTCCTATTCATTTTTCCGATATTCCTGATAGTTTTTGAGATATCCGAGGATTGAAACTGACCCCTTTTGTATTTCTGTGTTTTTGCCTGTCAACCTGTATTTATTTATTTATTTATTATTTTATTTATTTATTTAAGCTTTTGTTTGTATGTTGTGCTTGTCTGGTGGACCGTATGTTTAATTGCCTTTCTTTGCGTAAATAGTAGGTGCATCTGTCTGTATGCTACCATTCGATGTTTGAGAAACTTTAGAGGGTGTGCTATTGTTGATTGTCATTTCCTATTTGTTGTACGTTAAACAATTAATTTTAATGTAAATTTTGTTTATTAGGAGTAATTTTATGTAGATCTCAATTTGGGAGTTTTCTTTTTGAATTATTAAATGGTTTATTGGCGTTTGAATTATAGTAAGGAAATTAGGCGACCCTTCTAATAGTTAATTGCTAGTGGTGATTTATTAAATTTAATTAGAAATTTTGAGGTTTGTGATTCTATTTGCGATATTAATTTTATTAGGTAATTGATTATGACCTTATAAAATTATCGGCGTGTATTTGCGACGATGGGATTTTCGCAAAGAATGCTTTATCCATCCTGGTTGGAATATCCTTAATGAACTTAAAAGAGCCTATTTTAGTACTAATTATGTGCTGCCTTTATTATTTCAATTTAAAGTAATGTAAATTACGTTCGTTCTCACGTCTAATCGTTATAAAGCGTTAATTATGTAGAAAAAATACATAAAATATAATACGCTCATGTGAAGCTTTTAATTGTAAAAGAGTTAAATGACCCAACAATGGTGTGTTAAAACTAGATCTGTATAACGAACGAATATTACACGTTCTTGTTGAATATTAATTGGCGAATTTGTATTCATAGGGATAAGATAGTAATCTACGATTATATAGGACTTGGTCGACGAAAACCCCAAAATTTGCAACTGTGGCAATTTTATTCATCGTTTCTTTTTTTTGCCTCATCCTCCTCTCATCGTGTCATCTTGTTAACGTTTGAGTTTACATTTTCTGAAATTTCGTACGATAAATTTGTATACGAGAGGGGTGGCTCTAACAAAGTTATCGTAATGCCATACCCTACCCTTCGTGGTATTGTAAATTAAGCTCTTATATAATGTTGACATCCAATCGTTAGCCCCGCGCACAATTTTGAAACTGCAAAGGCTCACGCACGCATCGTTAGCAATAAATTTTTTTTAGGACATCCTGTATATAAGAATTAAAACGTTTCTGCTTTAAATAATTAAACAGTTGAATGAACATGTTTTGGGTAGCCGTGGAAATACATACGCATATAGGTGCGTTCGTATTTGATGAGATGATGAATGAAAATGTAGAAAAATTTGTGCGTTCATTTTCGCACAATTGAATCTTTTAAATTTTATTTTATCCCCTTGCATTTGAGATTTCCAATTTGCTGACATATACATGTAATAGCTCCCTTTTATAGCGTTCGACAACACTGTATGGGTCGCTATAATCGTTAAATCGCAATCGTAATGAAGGTAATGTGGCGAGCACTACGCTTTTAACCGCCAATTGTTAGCACAATTTTTGCACCTGGTGTGTGTTGGATTTCAAGCTCTGAGAGCACCTTAAAGTCAATATGGCTGGTTCAGGTCGAGATTCGAACCCAAGACGTTTTTTTGCATAGTCCAGCGCCTAATTGACCACCATAACCTTTATTTTCAAGATCAAAATAATACGATTTTTTAATAATTAGAAAGATTTTCAACGTAAAGTTATACCTTCTTATAAGCGTTTGCTCTAAGGTCTAAGGCTTATCATTAATAGTGGAATTAAATTATTTTTTTTTTCTGAAATTGGATTGTATATGTATTTTCTTTCTATAAGGAACACGATGATTTGAAGGCTTTGTTCTTTGCTTTATTATTATAAAGCACAAGTCAGCAATTTTCGATATTCAAATTTGTTATAGGGAGGCGTTAAAAACGCCTATTACAGAGGTGTAAGAAAGATTAATTTTAGGCTTCATAGTTACTCTATACTAAAATCTTTCGTTACGGTCTTCAAGTTGAACGTACATGTGTTTACAAAAAGTAGATTATTTACAACGTTGTATGAAGTTATTTTATTCCATAACTTATGTCGTCTTCTGTGAATATTTCTATATCTACAGGGTGTCTAATTTCTACATCTACAGGGTGTCTAATTTCTACCTTCCTTTAAACTGTAAATTAAAGTTCACGCTCACTTAAACCACTGATTCGGACTCATTGTGCTGTCTCCTTTTAGCAACTCTTTCCGTCGTTTCAGTCATTAATGACTGAAACCCAGTCATTGGATTAACTCAAAGACACTGGAGGGTTAAGTGTCGCTAAAACGTAATGCGTAGATTGAAGCATACACAATGCACATGCCAAGAAATTTGAAATGAACTTTCACAGTAGTCAGGTTTTTATATGGACTGTAGCCTGGGTGAAGGATACTCCCACATATAATGGGCATTCCTCTTGGAAAGCTTTCTTAACTTAGTGAAGTTTCTGTAGGTAAATTGTCATCTAGACTGCCTAGGCTGGATAAGTGACACTTTCCACTACTATAGTTCAGATTTATTCTGTAAAAAAGGGCCACGAAGTTTCTGTAGGCAGATTGTCGTCTAGACTGCATAGGCTGGATAAATGACCCTTCCCAGTCTGAATTAATTCTGTAAAACACGGGCCACGAAGTGGCCTCTTTAATTTGAGAAGTAATAACACAGTAGTCTGGTCTTTATATGGACTGTAGCCTCGGTGAAGGATACTCCCACATATAATGGCCATTTCTCTTGGAAAGCTTGGGCCACGAAGTGGCCTCCTGAACTTACGGAAGTTTATGTAGGCAGATTGTCATCTAGACTGCATTAGGTTGTGGAAGTGACACTTCCCACTACTATTGTTTGGATTTATTCCTTAAAACACGGCCCACGAAGTGGTCTTTGTAATTTTGAGAAGGAATAACAGTAGTTAGGTTGTTATATGGACTGTAGCCTGGGTGAAGGATACTCCCACATGTAATCGGCGTTCATCTTGGAAAGATTGGACCACGAAGTGACGTCATTAACTTAGGGAAGTTTCTGTAGTCAGATAGTCATCTAGATGGCATAGGCTGGGTAGATGACACTTCCCACTATAGTATAGTCTTCTGCATTTATTCTGTAAAACACGGACCCCGAATATGCATTGTAACTTATACGACCAACTCGATACCAACGATACGGTATCGACCTGTGAACAATTATTAGGAGTCTGCCTCACAAGACCGCAACGTGTTGTGGATATGAAAAGATGCATTTAGCTCGATTCTTCTATTTGTTGTCTTTTGCGAACATACAAATTGTGGTTGGTGTGCCCTTGTGTCCTTTGTTTTACAGTAATGGCACGGTATCGGCCCGTTACCGCATAGATCAAGATATCGAGGCACGCAAAGAAGCATCACATTAAACGTAGGGGAGCATAGTTGTTTTAAAAACGTACACTTAACCCAATATTTCTCGGTTATCCGATCCGTTAACAGAACGCCAATAATTAATCGTTGGTGTGCGATCTCTATACCTGTCGTATTTACACTTATTAAGCTACAAGTGGAAGACGCTTTTTGTTTATTGAGAACGAGTTGAAAATTACAGGAACTGCATTAGCTCGACAAAAAAATCAAATTTATTTGGAATTTTATTGAAGACATTCTTGTTGTGCTATGTGATGAATTTTCCTCGAACATTCCTACAGAAAAACTATCGTTCTTATTTTTTATTTTTAAAACGAAAAGAAATAAAAACGCGACAATAGAGAAAAAGGGGATGGGAAATTAAATTTTAAACTTGCTAATCAATGATTTAAATTTAAACAACTTATTTAACAAAAGCAAAAGAAAAGCTATGACTTTTCTTTTAAATTTAAAGTTTTTGTAATACAAGCACAATTATTATTGTTAAAAAGTAAAAATTTTCGTAACTGAAAGAAAATATTTTCAATTAAAAATTGGAATTGATCGTGAGAGGGAGAAGGTTGTTTGTTGGAAAATTTTTAAATCTTTCTTGTTCTATTATTTTAAACGAGTTTGTAAATTTAGATTTGTATATTAAATCTCCTCAAACTCTTATATTTCTTAAATTTTAATTATTTCATAAAGCTCGAATTTTAGAGAGTTATTTAAGAGGTAATTTAAACCGCAAGAAAAAAGTTTTTTTTGTTACAAGGAAGAAATGTAAAGAATTTTACAATAAATTATTTGGATGTTTATTTTTATAAAGAAACATTTCGTTAATTTAACATTTTCCTTTAGGAGCTTTGTTATTGGAGGAAAATAAGGAAATTTTCGTGGAAATTCCAAACGGTATAGAAACCGTCAGCGCTTTTCATTTCTCGAATTATCCGAATAATTTTAAATTCGCCTCTCGATAAATATTATGGTTGGCACAAAAGAATCGCGGGATCGTTTTTTTAAAAGAATTTTTCACACGATTTATTGTTATGTTATTAAATCCCTTCTCTTTTCTATTTTGCCTTTCGATTCCGGCAATGAACTTGTCGACTACGACTACAACAACCACTGCTCTAAGAGTTAATTGTACGACTCGCATTTTTCCATCTTGCTAGTTGCGGTCTTTGTACGCGATTCAAGGCCAACGTGAGCAAGTTCAATGAAAGAAGTACCTTGTGTTGATAGATAGAGTCTGTTTTTTCACCTAACGACTTTATAAATAGCTTTTATACTCATGTTAGGATGCATGGCTGCTCAAGTCGACCGGTAGAGCGTGAACCTTCTTCTTCGCTGAGTTCTTCTCTCCAACGAACTCGAATCGCGTATCCTTTCTTCTAGTTCTTTTACTGCCCCTACGGACTGGATCATATCGTCAAATTCTTTGTGAATCGTCATAACAAGTTGTGTGTAGTGTTGTATGTAATAAAGGAAATATCTTTTATATTTCTTTTCCGACTTTTTTTTAGTGTAATTTTCTCTACCTATTGACAAAAACATCAATGGATGTCCCCAAATTTTTACTTAATTGTGAGTTATCTTTGATCTCGTCGTTCGTTGCGTAAATGCTCTAATTTATTTACGGTTTTTTTGCCTTTGGATTTTATTTACATAAAATTGAAATGGTTCAGGTGAGTTTTAAGTATAATTAAAATTTGTACGTTAATAATGTAAACTTTGATGGGGTAAATTCTTTGTCCAATTTTCTAATTTTGTTATTTTTTTTTCAGGTAAGTTCCTTTCATCCTCTTCATATCTTTGAGTGTCGGTCGGTAAGTTTTCTTAACTAAATATTTAATTTTCAAAGTCTTTTATCATTTTAATGACAAACCTCGAGTATTATTTTTTTTGTAGTTGAAAAAAAGTTTGGGTAAAGGCACCTTTTTTTTGGCAAAGAGAAGAAATATTTTCTCTCGATTCAAACGTAAATTAATTGACTGCTTTTTCCTTCCCCAACGTTACATTGTGTAACCATAATGAATGTCAAAGGCTTTTCATCTATTTAACGTATGAGAATTTAATATTTTACGTGAATCGAGCAAAAGTTACTTTAATAATGACTATTTGAATCTTAATAAATAGACTAAAACTTGCGATGGGTACCTTTTAAGAGTCGGAATATTGCGAAATTCTAACGTTTAATGAATATTTTAAGTTGTATGAAATACTTATCTTCCCTTAAAAGCGAAGTAATAATAAAACGTGATACCTGCGTAAATTTGTACTTCAAAAAACATGTACGAGAGGTTTTCCCTGGTTTTCCGTTTAAAAAAATTATTTTAATTGGAGCAAATTTAGCCCTTTCAAAATAATTATATGAGGTTTTAACAAAAAGAGAGTTTATTGTAAATTTCTACTCAGTAATTAGGAAAATACAATTCGAGGTTAATTAATTGAATTTCTCAATGGTTTTTGTTAGCAAATACACACGGAAATCTTTTAACAACCGACTGTTCTTAAATACCTAATTATAAAATTATTTAGACACGCTATTATATTCCTCGAATTATTATTTTGTGTAATAAAACAAAACAAGTAATTATGTGCATGGCACACGTCGCACTTTGAAACGTGAGTGTGTGTGCGCCCCTCTAAAAACATAATCGTGGCGTCCGAGCTCTGAGCTATTACCTGTTTCCTTCCTGGTCGTTTAGCTTTTGCAGCCTGTACCTGTTGCCTATAAATTTTCTCTTCATTTCGGGCAGGAATTTTAAAACTTTTAATTATTTTTTAATAAACGTAATTAATTTTTGTGTAAGAAATTTAAAAATTGCGTTTTTTTTGCGAAATAAAAATTTCTATTGGCTTATATAAAATCAGTTAACATGTTGTATTAAGCTCGTTGAACTCGTTTAACTAGGAGCAATAACATGGCTATAGTAATTAATACCGATAGTTTTAACAACAGCCCTTTGATCCTTTGATATGTTAAATTTCTCATGCTAGATAGTTTTTGATGTGTTGTATATGGTAGAATTTTTTTAAAACAGTATTGGCTTTGATTTCCATGTTCGATGTTTAATTGAATATTTTTTTGTTCATAGGGAAAATATTTTGTAGCTTTTTGAGGGGGGAAAAATTTATTTTCATCTTTGACTAGGGTGTGGGGGTGAATTTAGTACACACTGTGTTTCTCACTGCATCAACGCTTTTCACTATTAAACTCACCTACATGGGGTAACACTGACCACCCTTGTGACTTCAATCACGTACCTAATTGGTCGCATTTGAGCACGTTAAACCTCCGTTCAAGTTTTACACGTCATTAAGGCGAAAGCCTAAAATAAATATTTCTATAAGCTTTTAGCTCTTTTGGCTACGTTAAAAAATAATATTGTGTATTTCGACCCATTCAATGTCACGGTTCCGCCATCTTGGTTGGAGTTTTTCGTAGTAGTTCAAGGTCTAAACAAAGCGATTTTTTTGCTTCACTTGTTTGACGATCTAATGACGCGTAATGGCACCCTTCATCCAATTTCGGATTTTGATAAGAAACGCGAGCTCTTTAAAGGACATTCCTACCACAACTCTTGCAGTCTTCCGACTTCAGTTTGCTCTAAAAGCAAGTGCGAGACTTGGGTAATTGCTTTTCGTTTACTTTGAAAAACAAATACTTCATCCTCGTCGCCCCAAGAAAGTATATGGGCCAAATTCTAAAATGAAACTCAAGCTGACCGTAGCTCCGGCCATTTTTAGAAGCTTTGTGTCAACTCGACGTGTCGGTTTATCTCAAGTTCGTACAAAATTTATAAAAATGGACGGAGCTAAGATCAGTTAGAGTTTGAGTCTCGTTCTAGAATTTGGCCTAACTGCTTGATAATTTCCCCTTTAGGCATCAGGATTTTGTTCATTAAATTCGACCCTATCCAAATTTTTATATGCCTCATCTTAGATTCTCGACTATCTTGTCCATTGAACTTGGTCCTCTGCAACTGATATGTTTCACTTATTTTCTCACACAGCAGATACATTTGTAGATGCGTAGCTTCACTAGCAACTTCTTCATTAATTTCGTCTTCGCCTCAAGGGAGTATAAATATTATGCCCACTGCTAATATCAGAAATATGTCCATTAAACTCTTCTTACTCTTAATTTTAGGCTTAGGGCTTATTATTTATTTATCTGATCGATAATTAGTTCACCGTTGTATGTTTTAGTTCGGCAAGGAACTAACGTAAACCGAGGTTTACGCGCACTTACGCCGCTTGATCGGGCCTATTGTGCTGCCTCCCTCTAGCAACTCCTTCTGGCTCTTCAGTTCTTGATCCATCCCAACCTTTGGATGTACTTAAGGATACTGGAAGGTGAAGTGTCGCTGATACTGGCCATATTAGGCCAGTATTTCCTTAACATGGATCTTCGAATTAGCCTTAACGCAGGACAGTGACAAAGCACGTGATTCATTGTTTCATTCGCTTCGTTGATCCTCTAAAATTGGGGCAACATCCATTCTGTATAGATGCTTGTTCAGTCGACAGTGTGTCCAGTAAGAGTGCCAGCTATGGCCCATTAATCTTAGAAGATCTCTTTAGGTAGCTTTCGAAGTACGGGGATTTACTCGCGATTCGAATCCGTATATTGCAAAAGTGATAAGCGCGTTTGATAAGCTCTACGTCTAGAGATCTGTAGATCTCGCTTGTACTCACTTATAGATAGCTGAAAATTTTCTGGGATGAATTGAGTATCGTCATTTAAATTTTTTCATATTTTATTTTCGGTACGTGTACGACTAGGTGTTACGATCACTTATTCAAATGTTTCTCAATCTTCCTCATTTTATAATAAATTTGGCATTACGGCACAGACCTTGGAATGTATCAGCCTTTCAGGAATCTTCGCGATTTCATCTCAGGATATTTCGAATTTTTTTGCAACTGAAAAATACACGTCAAGCGGAAAATCAAAAGGCAATCGCTGTTTAAATTTTGGGCTGATGTTGATGACGAATTTCCTCTAGATGAAGCCTGAGATTTTCGTGCATTTTTACCATTCCCAACATCTTATTTCCCTTCTTCAATAAATAGCTTTTCCCGAGGTTTTTCCGAGTTTTCCTTCAATTTTAATTTTTCATCTGGATGGCCTTCCAGATAATTGGCGCCACAAAGGCGCTGGAGTGTCTCATAGAGTGAGAATCGCTACCTTTGAATTTTTTCTAATTTTGTCTTTGTCTCGAATCAGGATTATTTTCACTCGTGCACGCCGTAGATGTCCTAGTTTTTAACCACTTACATAAATGCAAGCTTTTGAAGGGTGGTATACCCTCTCTAATGAGTTGATAGCATAGCTAACATTTGCTGTCATTTTCAGGCACGATTATGTTAATTAAACCTGTACGATTGATTTACCGCAACGATCATAGACGTACGTGCTATTATTTTACGAAGGGGCCGCATAAATTAATTCTTTGCGGCCAACATACATAATAGAAAAAAACACCCCATTTTGTTGTTTACCACATCGTTTCCAATTTATTTATAAATAAGCGTCGATCAATTATTTTAATTAATAAATGAGCTTCGTTATTAATAAATGGCTCAAAATGTAAAATTGATTGTTTGCACACGAAATTTGATTTATTATAAAAAAATTGCCAGTTTTTAATATTTTTTTCAGGTTAAATTTTGTGTATAAAATTCCGCAAAACTTATTTAAGAGGTATAGAAGAACCTAAATCTATTTAGTTTAGGGATGTGTTCGTGATTCGGTTACGAATAATAAATACACTTCATGTAATCCACTCGAAAAAGCTCCATAAAATATAATATTAGGGTTTATATTTTTTCTTAAATTTCAAACGGTGCATTATGTGAAGTAAAAATTTACTTTTTTTCGCGTACTACACAAAAATGTACTAAACAACCCATTGAAGAATTAGAATTGGCCGTGCGCCTTTCTGAAAACACGAAAAAGCTCGAGTTATCTACGAGCTTTTATGCACGTTGGGGATTCTATGCTACACAAACGAAAATTTAATCACCGCAATATGCGAATATAAATTAGAGCGAGATGAAATTGAATTTCAATGGAGCAGCCAAATTCGAATTGCACACATTCAATTGATATAAAACTAATCTTAATTCGGGGCGCCTCTTGAATACGTAAAAAAATTCAACGAAATGCACGTGAATTTCTTAAATTATATCTCTTGCTTTTGGATTGTTTGTGTAAAGGAGGAGGAATAAAAAAAGATATAGGAAGTACGTGCATTAAAAATATCGTTTTCGCTTGGTGTTTTAGCCCCTTTACCCATTGAATCTATTCAAAGGCGAATTTCATTTTGTGTTGCTTTTTAAAACGTCGAGTTGAGATAAAAGCCTTACTATTATACACACAAGGTGTGTGGCTTTGTCAATACTCAGGGCTGTTCTAACACTGTATAAATATAAAAAAAATTTATTTATTTAAATTGAAAAATAAAAAAAATTTATACTTTTGTATTAATTTTTAAACATTTAAGGAATAAGGTTGGGTATTTATGTACCCATCGCTCAAATTTTCTTGATATAAGTGCTCAATTTTAGACTGAAAATTGGGAAAAGTTTGTTTTAAATTTTGTTGCTTTTGAAAATAAATTTATTCATTTCCACTGTTTATCGTAGTTTTAAAAGTGTCATTTTTGATATTCAATATAAAAACTTTTGGTTATAAAAGTTGAATTTGTGTGTTATGGACATAAAATTTTGTGTGCGCAAAACTCGAGCTTTCTCTCTCTCTCTACTTGTATAATCAAACTTTTAGTAAAATCTATTATTAATTAATACATTAAAATTGCATTAAAACTATGTTGTTTAACTTTGAAATTAATTTTTTATTATACTTGCATTATAATCTGCCAATTTCACACTAAAAAGCGTTCATAAAATCGTCTTTATTGCACAAGTGCTCTATAAAGTCGTCTAGGTAACAACAATAATATTAACTGTTGTGCGACTGTTGTTCTGCAATGTAAACACAAAGCATCTCTGTGGCAACAAATATATCCAAAATCGGCACGCTTAATTTTCAAATTTTAAATACAGATTTTTTCTCTTTTATAGAGGTTTTAGTTGCAATTATAATAAAAAATAGCGTATAATACTCGTGTATAAGTAGACTTTATCGCATACGCGCCGTTACAAGCACTCGCAAGCTCGTGCTTGTAATTGTCGTCGCTAATGCGATAAAGTCTTTCTTATACACATGTATTATAATATACTATTATAGTTTGTTGAATTTTCATATTTCAAGAATTTTAAATAATAATTTTTCGGTCGCGTGTGCTTTTACTTTAGAAAATTGAAGAAAAGTGCATTTTCTAATGTAGGGAAATCTTATGAAACTTTTCACTTCTTCTGGAGTAATTGCAATCGGGAGTCACTTCCGGATACGTTCTCTCACTTCGATGGAGCGGTTTCAAAAGTTGCATTTTCCTTGATTTAGTTCGTGAAATAGCCGTTTCTCTTATAAGGTCTCTAGGTCAGTGTTCCTCAAAGAATTTCAATGAATATGCGCATTCCAAATAGGTACCTACTAAAATCATAAGGGACTAACCTTCCGTTTTTGATATTTTCCTCGTTCCCTACTGCAAAGTTTAGAGCTCCCTCTTTTCCAGAGATTTGCATAGAAAAATATTGGTTTGAACGATCTTTAGCTATAAATAAGTTCTTGTACACATGTGTAGGTAGACGTTGCATTTTTAGAGATTGCTTGGGCGGAGCCAATATCGTGCGTAGTACAGATGGAGCGAGCGAGTACTCTATCTCTCTCTATATCACTAAAATTGTGATCGGTCACATTTTCGTCCTAGCAAATGGGCTCCGCCCAGGCAATTTGTAAAATAAGCGGTTGCATGGATTAGTGGGTCTATCGGTCTGTAATTGTATTTGTCAATTTATCAGTCGGTTGGTAGGTAGGTATAAAGTGATCCTATCGGTGCATCATTATTGTGTTCGATTCTGTATGCCCGCCATTTATCAGTTTATCTGTCCGTTCGAGTCAGTTTAAATCAGTCTGCCCATTTATTAGTATGATGCTTTACAAGTGCGTGGCCACGTCGGCGCACCGCACTTCGAACTGCCCCTAGCACCGTACGTAGAATCGCGAGTCCGAGGCTGAAATGCTGATTGATATCAAAAAGTCACAACACAGTAAGTAACTCAGCATCTGTTTATCTCAAACTGGCCACATTAGAGCACCTACCCTCGCCTCGCACTCTCATATAAAACAATGCTTTATTTGTTTTGTCGGTGCTGTGCTAGGGGCAGTGCGAAGTGCGGTTCATCAACGTGTCCACTTAGTATATCTGTTGATCTTAATTTTAGTGTGTCTTTTGCTCTGTAAATCGATCTGCCCATTTATCAGTCTGATGGTGTATAAGTGCGTGGCCACGTCAGCGCACCGCTCTTCGAACTGCCCCTAGCAAGGTACGTAGAATCGCGAGTCGGAGACTGAAATTGATATCAAAGTTAGATGTCAAAATATATCAAAACTGAGTTTTGTTTATACCAACCTGGGTACCTTGAAGCACCTACCCTCGCCCCGCACTCTCATATAAAACAACGCTTTATTTATTTTGTCGGTATAGTGTTAAGGGCAGTGCAAAGTGCGCGGTTCATGAACGTGTCCGCTCGGTATATCAGTTAATCTTAATTGCAGTGTGTCTGTAGATCTGTGAATATATCTGCCCATTTATCAGTTTTCTGGTGTGTAAATCCATCTGCTCGTGTATCTGTCTGCTGACGCTGGTGTGAATCTCTCGGTTAATCATTAATCAATCAATCCGAGCGAATCAGAGTCATTCTGTCTGTATACGCCAACGACTATGTCCATTGTTCATATATAAATCTGTTTGTCCATTTATCAGTGTGATACATATGGGACTTTCCTGGGACATTAAATAGCTTCCAAAGACATTATTGTTTATTTTTATTCAAGCCAAGAAGAAAATAGAATACCGTCTTATACGTTAGCCTTTGTATGTCGATTGTAGCCTTTACAGGAGTCTTATAGCACCTTCAGTGTATCCCCACCAGTTTGTCATGTAACCTCTCTGTTGTTCCTGTCCTTAATGTTACCAAAAATATTAGACCTACTTCGTACTAGTGCCACGTAATCAAAGCAGCAGAATCTGTATCCATTTTATAACACTAGGTATATAGAGTTACTCAATTCTTGAAATCGTAGGAATTTTCTAGATATCTTCTCGATTATGTTTTAGCAAAGTCCAGAGAAAGTATCGTCGTTTGCTCGAAAGAATTAATTCCTATCATTTCAAGAATTGAACCCCACGTGTTTTGTCAGATAGCGGTGCCCTGTCAGCAGTCCAACTACCTCTATTGTTTCTTGTTGTCCCAGTTTCTGACTAGCTTTTTTGAAAAAACGAAGTATCATTCGCTCCCTATTAGAACCTTGCTTAACAAGCTTATCCGTCCTTTCGTTTGAGTCGCACCTTTGAGTCTGAATCACAATAAGTTTGACCTTATCCCGTCATGTTTATGTTTACGTTCATGTTTACTCTTGTAAGGGCGATTTACAGCCATCATTAGATGTATTTGTTGAGCATTGAAGCATCAAATAATAAATAAGCCACGTATTTTTGTTCCTGCGGTATTTCCTAATTCAGATCCACTACCAAACCTGGGAAAACGTTATGTTCTTCCTTAGTCCACAATTTTCTGAGGTTCTGAAGTTCTTTGGAATTTGGAAATTTCGTTCACTCTCTACACAGCTGCATAAATAAACCTAGTGATTCTTTAGACCTTTTTTTGTTTAAGATATGAATATTCGTGATATTAAATTCTAAGTGCTCATGTTTAAATATGCGGACTTTTATAGTGTCCCCTTTTCATTGGATACGTTCCAGACTTGTCGTGTATCCAAGTATCTTACCAGTGCTCTATATCTGTATGGACGACATCCCGTTGCAACAGGCTTGACCTTTAAGTCTTGCCATCACATTTAAGGAACTTACGCTCATTGCACCAAAGCCTGTTGCTTCAGCTCCAAACTGCCATTAACTACGGAGTTGGACGTTTTCTTACATCTACGGTGATACGATGCTATATGCAACAGGTCCAGACTCAGCTTTAGCACAAGTCTGCACTAAGCACGACTAAACATACATTTAACCATAGGTCAACTTATTTTTGCCAAGGACTATTTAAGCCAAAATTTTTAAACACCCTGTATAATTTTATAGCCTATCCATTTACTCATATTTCCAATTACTGAAAATAAAAGAAATGTAAATGGAATCGAAATGACTATTTTTATTAAATAAACAGCGTATAGCTTTTTGTGTGTTGCCTTAATTAAAAGAGTTGGTTATATTAAATTTTTGAATTGATTTTAGATGATGAAGTTTTTCTACTGCAATATTAAAACTAAAAGCTCTCTCGTTTGTTTTTTTTCTTTTTAATAAAAATGTTTGTCGATTAAATTCATATCGAAATTCATATTTCTAAAACAAGAAAAAATGAGGTAGTATTTAAATATTGATAATTTTTAATGAAATTTTTCGTAAAATGTAAAAGTACTAGGAGCGTTTTTCAATTTTTTTTTAATAATTAAATTCTGTCGCGCGCAATAAACAATTCAACAGATATCAATCAAGCTTTTATTTTCAATTAAAAAGAATTGGGGGTGAAAATTCAATAATTTATTTATTTTGGCCCGAAAGTCGCGTGCATTTGTCGACAAAAACATTTGTTAGTGTCGTTATTAAAAGGGATTAAAGTCGCATCAAAAGTAATTCTGTAATGCGTTCAAATTAGCCCATTATTTAAATATTCTGCATTTTACAATTAAAATTATAACAATTTTGTTTTTATTTCATCCATTAGTTTGTTATAGGGTCATTAATTTATTAAATGATGGTATTTTAAGTATTAGTTTGTTGCTTTTCACGTGAAAATCCATTGGGGAATAAAACATAATCACCGAGTGCTGTTGCTGCTAACTCTGCCGTTCACGCTCAAGATTATTCCGGTTGGGTGAATTAAGAACGTGGACCTTCTTCTTTTTAACTTTTTACCTTGTTCCTCTTATTTTGAGCTTACGTTTTCGCGAAAATTTTTCCCACTTTCCCACAAGTTGCTCTCTTTTTTTTATTTTATTTTACCTTTAGGTACTATATCGTAGGCATCTTGATAACGAAAATCGTGTTAATAATTCGCTTAAATTATGTTTTTTGGTCGCACTGATTGCACAAAAGTACTTCATAACGAGTTATGAGAGCGGAAACCGTGGAAAATTATTCAGTTTATGTTTTTTAATTGGTGAATTAATTGATGTAAATAAGTAATGAATTCTATAGACCTGTTAGAGTTTTACCTTACTCTTTATTAATAAGTTTACTTAATTACTCGCTTAGACTTAAAATTAGTTCCTTTTTGTTTATTTTTATTTTTTGTTTATGTAAATTGCACTAAAAATTTTAATTTTTAATTAGAGCTTTTTTTTCTGCCGACCTTTTGTTTTTAGTAAAAAAAATTCTTCTCTTTATTTGGTTGTGATGTGGTGGCGTCTTTTATAATCCTCCTCTCTAAAAACTTTGCTTTTCAAAAAGTTTAATATTTTTTTTCTCAAAGTTTGATGAAAGTAAAAAAAGTAATTTTAAAAAGATATTTGATATACTTAAAGAAAATCTTGTTATAATTAGGAAATGTAAGAAATTGAGAAATCTGTGACGGGCATGGATCTAAAATAACTTGAGGATAGATTAAGGAAACTGACAGAGAGTGAAATCAAGCCAGACAAGCGAATAAATGCCAGATTTAACATGGGGTGGCGTTTTTAACATTATTTGAATATTGTTAAACATAACACATATTTATATATTTTTTCAACTGATGCATATTAAACTCAAATTTCAACTTTAAAACGCTCAACACAAAATTCCAATTTCATCGCGTTATTATTAATGTGCGTTTCATTCTTTGCCGATTGAAAATAAACATTGCGAGCCCTCTCACATACTTTTATCCTATTGAAAAGGATGATGATACGTATGGTATTCGATTAATTCGAATGCCAATTTTTATATCGTGTATTTGTATTTTCAAAAGGGGATTTTGGAATGTAATACAGGGGTACGTTCTTTCATCCGGTGATTCTCTCAGCGCTAACCTCATAATAATTTCAAAGTGCATATCTGGTCTAAATACTGTTTTCTAAAATTAAGATGCTCTAATTTCGGAGATCACTTAAAATGTGCTACGTTGTTTGCATAGTTTAAAATTCGAACAGATTGTTGTAGCAGGGGGCATCGTCCTTGCTGCCGCTTGCACGTTGGAATTTCTGAAACATCGCAATATTGGCATTTTTGAGCTTTCCTTGCCGCAAAAAATCAGAGAGCTTCATTCTCATCATTAACCGGTTCTAAAATGCCTATCGGCGTCTTTACTCCAAACTCTTCATTAAATTTCTTCTGTTCCAGGCAGTATTGGTCTTTTAGGTTCTCTATGTTGTTTTGGGTCTTATTCATTTTTTCTAGGGGTAACCAGTTCTATGCTGCCTTTGGCAGTTGTTCTGTGACGAGAGCTAATCCGTCAAGAATTTGTTTTTCTTCTTGATATATCACTAAAGATGATATTTAGTATTCCAAGTTCTTTCGAGTTGTGGAGGCCATTTGTCCTCCGATGTTTGACCTACTTTGTCTAAGAATGCTTGACTGTGTTGTGCTGCCTTCGGCAGTCGCGATCGTCCTGTGACGACAGCTAATCCGCCAAGAGTTATTTTTTTATACTAGGGGACATTATTATTCCAAGTTCTTTCAAGTTATGGAGGCCATTTTCCCACGGCGGTTTGACCTGCGATGTCTAACCATGCTATGCTGCCTTCGGCAGCCGATCTTCCTGTGACGACAGCTAATTCGTCAAGAGTTTGTTATTCTTCTTGATATTTGACGTTTAGTAGTCCAAGTTTCAAGTTGTAGAGGCCATTGTCCACCGCTGTTTGACCTATGTTGTCTAACAAAGCTTAGCTGTGTTATGCTGCCTTCGGCAGCCAATCGCCCTGTGATGTCAGCTAATCCGCCAAGAGTTTGTTTTTCTTCTTGATACTAGGGGGTATTTAGTATGCCAAGGTCTTTGAAGTTGTGGAGGCCATTTGTCCATTGCTGTTTGAACTTCGATGTCTAACCATGCTATGCTGCCTTCGTCACGGGTTTGTTATTCTTCTTGATATGTCACTAGCGGTGACATTTAGTAGACTAAGTTCTTTCAAGTTGTGGTGGCCATTTGTTTACTGCTGTTTCACCTACGTTGTCTAGCCATCCTGTGCTGCCTTCGGCAGCCGATCTTTGTCGGCGAATCCTTCAAGAGTTTGTTATTCTTCTTGATATGTCACTAGCGGTGACATTTAGTAGTCCAAGTTGTGAAGGCCGTTTTTCCACCGCTGTTTCAGCTACATTGTCTAACAATGCTATGAAAAGAGCTAATCCGTCAAGGGTTTGTTTTTCTTCTTGATATCTCACTAGAGGTGACATTTAGTATTTCAAGTTCTTTAGAATTGTGGAAGCCATTAGTCCACTGCTGTTTGACCTACGTTGTCTAACCTCTAATAAATTGGTGCATTATTGAGCTATCAGGTGGTTTGTTTAATAAAAAATTAAATTTTTTTTAATAATCTCGACGCCCCTATATCCACCTTATCCTACAGTTAAGGTATGGGCATCCAGAGCGGAACTGTTTTACAATATCGAAGGGCTAAGCTCACTGGTGGCTTATAAAGAAGTTTAGAACTTATTAAAAATTCAATGATACTTCAAAGTGTGTTGAAGAAGTATAAATGTTGAAAAAACTTAAAATAAGTAGGTATTTCTTATATTTTGTTTAGCAGCGAGCGTCGGTTTAAAGTTAAGCTTTCGATTAGTAATCTAAAACTCTCTTATAGGTTGTTTTAATAATTTTGCTTATAAATAAACCCGTCTTTATGTATAAAGTTTTTCGCTAAATCATCTTGGGCGAAAGAATGAACAATGCAAAATATTAGCTTTTTGTGTGTCGTATAAACTTAGCTGTGCTTCCAGCAAGTTTTGTAACAACAAATGAGGAGAGCTAAAGAATAGATCATCCCCCTGTATGTATACTTTATGGTTTTAAGTTTTAAACGCTCTGTTCGCAACATGCAGTTTTTCTAGGTGGAAAACTTGAAAAAGTGAAGTTTTATAATATTTATTATTTATACAATTTCTCCCTCTTTCGCTCTTCTTTTTTTCTACGTTTCGTTTTTATCCCTACATTCCGATCGAATTGGACTAATTTAATTTGAAAGTTGTGCAAGAATTCATAAAAAAAGGTAGTATATTCCACACATCTCGCACCAACTAATATTTTATTTAAAAAGCTAAATTCTTAAAATCCACGGAAGAGCTTGAAATCCAGCTACATTTTTTATAGTAAGACAATTTTCTAATTTTATTTTATAACAAGGCAATGCTCGTAACGTCATCTCAAAAATCTGTGAAAGCTTTATCGTGTCAAGTTTTATAATTTATTTAAATGTGGATTTGTTAAACGTGTTAACATGATAGGCAAAAAAAGGTGGGAATAATTTATAATATTATATTTTTCTTTTCGCATTTTCAAGGGGTGGTTGTAATTGTTTTTTTTCGTTGCACGAAGTGCAAAAAATTGCTGATGTTGAATTATTGCGCTCTCTGGGAACTGAAGGGGTTTCGAAAATATGCTCGAAAGTTATTTTAAACACTAAAATTGTTTAAATGAATAGTTATTAGCAACTTTTTATTTTTCTTTTGTATTTTTTGTTTCCGTAAAAATAAATTTGTCAACGACGCTTTTCCATTTTTTTTTATTTTTAAAGCTTTTATTTTACTTCGTTTCAAGTGTTCGTTTTGTGATTTATAAATTCGACAGTTCTATTGAAAATGAGATTTTCATTATAAAAAATTGTTTTTTTTCGATATTCGTGCTTTTTAAACGATTTATAATTATGTATTTACAATATACTACCCCTAAAATTTTTTTATTCGAAACGCTTTTCAATAGATTTGGCTGTGCGATAGCTTCTCGTATTAATTAAATTCAATTTTCAAGTCGAAATTGTCCATTTTTTGTTTTTTTTTTTAAATTTCATTTCCTCCTATTTATTGTGTCAAATGCCAAAGAAAAACCATTTAATTTTGAAATTATTTTAGCAACAATTTTAAAGCTTTTGTGTCTTCCACACCTGTCTGCCTCGAGGATTTTTTTTTGTTTGAACTTAAAAATTTTTCTTTAGCTTGGAAAACTTTGAATGTTTTTTTTTTCTTGAACTCGAAATTTGTTTTAGGAAAGTCAAAAGTTGAAAGTTGTTAGGCGTTAGGGCCTAAATATAGTGACAGCGTATACAGGGTGGTCACTTTTATCTTGCACACTATGGGCATCTCCTAAACGGTAAGAGTTACGAGATCGGTTAAATTAGAGAAAAGTTGCACAATTTCATGTCCTATTAGAAATAGAAAAGAAAATTTCGATAGCTGGCTTGGCTTCTGAAATATCCTGAAAAAACTGAAAACTTGCATTTTCTTGTTTATCACATAACTCTCTTATTATTTATGTCATTGATATGAAATTTGGTAGGTTTACATAACTTGATACGAACTACAAATTAAATGCATGAAACTTTTTCTAAGCCTACTAGATGTCTGTGTTTTAATAGTCAACTTTTGATTTTCTTATGAGCGCCATGTTGAATTTTGGCATAAATAAATTGTATTTTTTATTCTGATTTCAACGATGTGTAATAATCTATGTTAAAAAAGAAAGATGGCGGCACACTCCATATTGCTTTTATTAAATCAAGTAGCCATGAAAAAAACACTGATAGAATTTAAAATGACAACTCGGGATAACTTTTGTTTTAAAAAGTTTTGTTATATTTCAATTGTTTTTTCATGGCTAATACTTGATTTAATAAAAGTAATATGTAGTGTGCCGCCATTTTTGTTAAAACATAAAAAATTACACATCGCTGAAATGAGAATAAAATCTCCAATTTATTTATACCAAAATTCAACATAGCGTTCATAAGAAAATCAAAAGTTGTCTATTAAAACACAGACATCTAGTAGGCTTAGAAAAAGTTTCATGCATTTAATTTGTAGTTCGTATCAAGTTATGTAAACCTACCAAATTTCATATCAATGACATAAATAATAAGAGAGTTATGTGATAAACAAGAAAATGCAAGTTTTCAGTTTTTCCAGAATATTTCAGAAACCGAGCAAGCTATCGCAATTTTCTTTTTTATTTCTTATAGGACCTGAAATTGTACAACTTTTCTCTAATTTAACCGATCTCGTAACTCTTACCGTTTAGGAGATGCCCATAGTGTGCAAGATAAAAGTGACCACCCTGTATACATATAGTGTATAATCTCCTAAATATCCCTCATTTTATTTTTTTTGTGTGACTAATTTCTACTTAGGTACTTATACTTTGTTGTGTAAAAGAAAACGGGATCCCCAAATTTCAATGGTTGGTTTTTATCGCGAACGGTGTGTCCTTGCTGTGGTCAAAATTCGTCTATTAGTACTCTAGATCACATTTTAGTACTCACTTTCTGTAGGGCCTTCTGAAGCTAACTGTACTTAACCCGACGTTCGAAGGGCACGTCAAGCCGTCGCCTTCTATTTCCAATGACTATTTACTCAATAGAAGAAAGGGATCTTTGGATAATGAGTTAGACGATTGGCTAGACCCTTGCTCGTTGGGTTTGACTAGTTTCTTACCTAATTAGACTAGACTCTTACCCATTGGATTAGACTAGATCAGTGTTTCTCAATCAGGATTCCGCGCTAGCAGATCAAAGGGTTGCCGTGGAAAACATCCACAAAAAATTACTTGAATTTGTCGCATTTTGAGAACCACTGAACTAGACCCTTGCCCATTGGGTTAGACTGGTTTTTACCCATTAGCTTAGACTAGCCCCTTTTACCCATTAGGCTAGTTCTTTTTATATACTTAATAAAAACAACTTGACCTATAGTTCAGTTTCACAAATGTAGACAGTTATGTCATTTATAGAATAAAGACGAGATTACATCGAGATTTTTCGGTACAGCATTATGAACAATCGTTCGTACTCGGATCCACTTCTACTACTAAGCTTCTGTCAAATTATAGTAAAGTACGTTATTCTATTAAAGCGGCACGTGTTTTCTGCATCTATCTCAATAGAAGCCGCGCTATAGCTAGCTAAATTTTGTGAACACATATTAGGATGAGTCACTATCTCTAATTGTGAGATTGAAGTATAGTTCCATAAAAAGTAAATTGTTTTGTAGCTTTTAAAGTTGCCTTCCACTTCTGCCCACGTGACTATTTAAAGTAATAACAAATTAATGAGGGTAATTTGTCAAGTGTAAGCTTTCAAAATCAAAATGTTGTCCACGCTTTAATAACTAGAGGTTCCTAAACAAATCGATAGAAAAATTCTCTCTCGTACGAACTCGATATCCTCAAATTGCGGATGTCAGTTGAACAATCTCTCTTAAGCGTCGCTCATTTGGAGACAGGGGCGACAGGTTTTCCTTCTAGACCATCAGACCTCGCTCCGAGACCCAAAATGAACCTCTGAGTGAGACCGACATCAGACCTAAAAGGAACACGGACTTGGCTTCCTTTTAGACCACCAGACCCCACTCTAAAAAAATAAAACGGGGCCTCTAGCTCTTATGGTTGCCGAGTTACAGGGAAATCAGCTGTTATCGCTGATAGTGAAAATACAAAAACTAAAGTTGGCTAATTTTGGTCTAGTGTCTTTGAGATTGAACTCAAGTAGAAGTACTTGAAGAGCTAATCAAGGAAATGTAAAAATTATCTCCAGTACTTTGGTCCAACATTCGGATAAAATTCTACATCGTTACACTGATTCATACATCGTTACATTGGGCCCATTCACCGGACGTAGCGCAAACGTATACCGATCCAACTGCTACATTAGTAGCGCTACATCGTCCGGTAATTTTGAATTTTATTTAAGTGTCAATTTTATAATGACAATTTGTGCAATTTTGATTCAACAAATTGAATTTGGTTTCCAACTGGTTTCCAACTTTATATTTTGTTATATTATTATTATATTAACGTTGGACATCATAAAAATTTAAAATAAATTTGTCAAATTTAAATACGAACAAGTAGCGCAAACGAAATGCGCTCGATAAAATGGCGACCGCTCCGCTCCGCACACGTTCCCAAAGTAGCGGGTACGTCACCGGACGATTTGGTAACTGTTGCACAACTGTTACGCCCGGTAAATTCGCCCATGATTATCGTACGATATAAATTAGAGCAGGCTCATAAACTCCTCTCAGAGGAGAGCTTACCGGACTAGTGCATCGTCCGCATTAGAGTGATGGATACTAAATTTAACACGTCTTGTCTGAAGAATTTATCTTCAGAGAGAGATTTTTTTGATTTTCTGAAACCTATTGATGTACAGTCAGCCTCACAGTTATTGGCCACCCTGCTATAATTCTAGCACAAATTGTGGATGTAACCTTTATAAAACCTCTTACCTAAATTGAGGGATAACTTTATTTTGCCAACAAGTAATTAATCAGCAACCTCCCCTTCTGCCCCTTTGCCGTTGTTGGCTAATAACCACCCTGTCGTATAGCCACAGTGGCCAATAATTGTGAGGCTGACTGTATGTAAGAAACCCATACTATAAAAATTATAAGAGAGTGATTCAGGCCACGAACAATCAAAGCAACAATTTTTTTCTGCCGACATTTAATTTCTGGAAGTAGACTCAATTAAATTCAAGGATGCTTCAGCTAGTAGTAGAGATGGAGTGTATAAATATGACATGTATATTAAGCCCATGGGAACTAAAAATGTGCCTGAATGGTGAAAAATCTAGATTGACTTTAGCAGGCGATATCGTTCAAACAAAAACTGGTATTTTCATAAATCATAGTTTCAGAAGTCCTCTCTTTTCAATAAAACCAATATTTTTTTGTGGGAGCATTTATGTAAATTCTCCGTCAGTCTCCGCGTCACATCGCGGAGACTGACGAATTTGATTCAAAAATTGTCTGTGACTTTTAATTATTATGCTGGAAATTTAACAAAATCTAAAATGTACATTTAAAAAAAATTGCTTAAATGCATTTTCACTGTAAAATATATCACGATTTGGTTTTTTAAAGGTTCTTTTTTACAATACTTTTACTACACTACAAGACCATATTTCAGCAAGCTCCTTGGGGAATAACTAGAAATATGGCCATAAGGAGAAATTTACATTCTATCGAAAATTTTCAACTCTTATTTGCTTGTTGCTTATTTCTTTCTTTTCTTACGACTTGTAGATTTAGAGAAAAAAAGGAAATTTTTTGCTACTTTAATTACGTTTTATAGCATCGCAACGACGGACGCCTAGGACGCTGCTCCTTGGAGAGCAATAAATCTTGGTTTTCAATTTTTTTTTAATAAAACAAAAGTCCACGTACCTGTGAAGGTAGTAAAGTAAATTATTTTTATTTAAAAAAGTACGTATGCGAGTTAGATGGAGAGGTATTGAGGTCAAATGTACCTAACTCAAATTTCTATTGAATTCGTTTTATGTAGAGGCGCTGCCGCCGATACAAGTAAAATTGAAATTATAAGGAAATGCGAAGCACCTGAGTATTATGTTTCTTATCGAATATTCACAGGCAAACAAGTTGGAATTCAAACTGAATATTCATTCGTAAGCGTGATGTATAAATTTTAGCTACTAATTGTAAATAATAATGAAATTCGAGATTACTTTTTCCACCCTCACCTGTCACGAAAATGTCTTGCGGTTAGTGATAACGAACCTAGTTTTAAAAAAGCCCTTGGTTTAATCGGAAGCGTTTTCTTGATTTTAAGAGCTGCACGTAGCGAGATTAATATTTTTTGTACGTAAATCATGTGTCGGCCATGTGCTTTTCGGTATACAATTAGTCGATCGTTTTAAAACAACTGGCAACAAAAATAGAACTTTGATTTTTAAACAGATTTTACAGTCGCCGCCGACCGGCCATGTGCACATCCACACATATTCCACACAACCAGTGCATATATAAATACAAAGTGATTGGCATTAAACGTTAAAAGGATTTTATGTCTTTTTCGCCCACCCGCGCCCATTTCCGTCATTTAGATTTGTCGCATCAGTGGCGTACGTACTTAAATCATTTCTATTAAAACACAAAAGCTTGTATAATCCCCTTCAGCACATAAATACACCTATACATGGTCGAATTCCTACAAATATAAGGGTTCCCATTTTACATCGGTTTATCCTCGTCGCCGTTGTTTGTTTATTTAGGCTTTGAAAATCAAGACCTGCCAATTTGAATGTTTTTAGCAATCGATTCGAATTATATTTATAAACAAAACACAAAAAGTGTTTTTTAGGGTTTTTGTAGTCGGCGGACACTTTTAACACTACTTTTGTGTAATCCTTTTAAGTTGCAAGATTTTTATCAGATCTTCGGGCTAAATGGAAATGGACGTTGGGAAATTGAAAGAGGGTTTATTCCCCAAATAAAGCTACTACATATAGGTAATTTTTAGTAATAAATTCCCGTTGAGCTCCTTATCGGGATTTTTTAGAATTATTTTCGTGCGTGAAAAAGCTACTCCTGGATTAATTTGAGTTGTTCGTACAACTCTTAAATTCTTTGTTCGGTATCATCTATGGTTCTCTAAGTTCAATATCATGCACTGTAACTCTAAGGCCCAGTTTTAAAGTAATGGTTTAAGCTTAAGTAAGCTTCCCTAAGTCCCAGTTTTTAAGTAGTGGTTTAATCTTAATTAAGCTTCTCTAAGGCCCAGTTTTACAGTAGTGGTAGCTTAATTAAGCGTGGCTTGTTCTGAAAACTAAGCATTTGTGATCTTTCGATGTGACAGTATTTACACTATTGACAAACTTGAAACCAGAGCTGAAGCCGACACAGTTAAACCGTCCCTAAGGGCCGGTTTATCCACCTTTGTTCAAACATCATGTAGACGAAGTTAGAGCTCATATACACCCATCAAAGATGAAAGTACCCTTAATAATTGATGTTTGCGTTTTTCCAACTATTTTTAGAGGCCTTGTAGGGTGGTTTGCGATGCGTGTAAATATTAACTTCTCATTATACTCGTATGTATCCGACCTTTTTTTTTAATTAGCAATTTTGAACTTCCTACATTATAAGTAAGTAGAGTCTGCGTTAAAGTAGTTTTTTCCCGTTGTAAATAACCGGAGAAATGTTAATTTTATAACGTGAAGCGCTATAAGAGTAAATTTATTGAGGAGAAAATGTTGGAACAAAATTGGTTTTATATTCTTTTTTTTTGCATAGCTAAAATCCTAACAGAGATTTTAACGATTTACGAAGTAGGTTAATAAACAAACGAAACTGTGTTGTGTACACAACAAATTGGAAAAAGCATTACCCGCATGGGAAAAGAAGGTTGGTTTTTCATATATGGAGCTCTTGAATCTACAAAAAGCTCATTGTATCGCTAATATTTTAATAATTTTTTTAAATAAGGAAAGCGATCTTATTTTTTTCGCTTACAATTTTATAGGCGTATCGCTCGTGAAGAGGGTTTTCCGTTTTAATATTCGCAAGAGAAAATTTTTTTTATATCCAATAATATATTTTGTCTCAAATGCAAATATAAATTTAGTAAACCCATCTAAATAATGGCACGAAACTGTGACAAAAGCATATCCCTAAGATAACAGCGTTTGAACTGGGAATTTAGTAAAATCCATTTCTCCCGAAGGATTTTACCCCTTGTCCCATTGATGTCATGATGTCTAGGAAAGTTTTTTGATAGATCGGTGAGACGAACGAAAGGTTCCGTTCTATAAGGCCAACATTCAAAGTAGAAATATTTGTTTATTACAAGGAACACATAATATACAAGACGAAATAACGAAAGAGTGTGGGTACAACATTTTTCGACAACACGAATTCAACATAAACATTCGTCAATTAATTTGAAAAGTGCTTTGTATAATCCTACCTCTTTACAGCTCCAATTGAATCCGAATCGATTCGAGTTTGCTAAAGTAATTTAAATTTGATGCATTCGTCGTACCTTGTTCAACAAGTGCTGGAAGCTCTCCGCTCCGGGTTTTATGCCCGGAAGTTTTAATATTTTTATATTAAATGTTTTATTTTGTTATAATTCGCATGAACGCATGAATATGATTTATGTTGTTTAAGTTAAATGTTAGTTTTTTTGTGCACTGTGCACTGTACAGTCGTAAACTGGAAATAGATTGTTGCTTGTTGTAGTAGGAACAGTTGTACTGAAAATTATAAATGATACGATGTCAAGTTATTCAACTTTTCAATCGTTATTCTTGTTTATTTATTTTTTTAAATTTATTAAAATGGAATGAAAATATAACATCCTGGGTTTCGAGTTTTTACCAGGGCCGGACAAAAATATTCTGACTCTCTCTCTGTTTATCTATCTATACTGAGGAAATTTCTAGAGATTGCCTTGGGTATACAGATGGAGCGAGTACTCTGTCTCTCTCTATATATCTCTTCTTGAGAGAGATACGGCTTTGAACTGCATCCAGTGGCGTAAATAAAGGGTCCGCAGGGCCCCCGAATAAATGGCGCCCCCGAAAAATTTCGTAATTTGTTGTACCATAAAGACGCACAAAAATGTCTGCAAAAATAAGCAACTATAAACCGTCGGCGTTATCGGCAAACTGCAATTAAGTAAAAAGGATCTGTTGTAAAAGTTTTGGAAATAGTCACTAATAAACCCCCCTACCTATAAATAAGACAGTGCTGGCAGGAAGAATTTTATGAATTTTTTCTTTAAGAAAAAAATAGATTAGTGCAGTGATTTTTGTTTTCGTTTACGTTTTATTTAATTTAAAACATACGATCATAATAAAAAAATACGCAGTTAATCAAAATCTACAGACGACTAATTCTAGACCAATAACTTACCTTTTGGTTCAGTAGATTTGTTGAAAATAATTCTAAAGCTCCAAAAGCTGATCAAAAATTTATTTCTGCATTGTATTTATTGCAAGAACGTAATAAAAAACTTTTTTGTTTGTTGTTATGGGGGGGGGGTCACTCTGAACCTTGCGGGGAGACCCCCCAAGTTTTTAGTTACGCCACTGACTGCATCCGCTTCTGTTTATTAATTTATTGCTGAATTTTCTTCTTGACTAGAAGTTGGAACCACAGACGGTGTTGGGAGTAGAAATTGGTCCACTGTCCCATCCACTTTCTTACATACTTAAGTTTGGAGACTTTTGCTCCTCTCCTCCACTTCTTGAAACTTGATAATTGTTTTGATCGGCCTTGTAGTAGTATCTAACGAACCAGTTTATTTTAACCAAATTGTCTTTGGTTAGTTAACCTGAAATCCGTTGGGGTTTCCATTGCCATTTCCATTTGTTCTCTTGACCATTTAGGTCAGAAGTAGTATCAGTATCGTCGCAGAGCATACGCAAGTATCCAAGTCTCTTAATCTGAAATGTTTGAGATGACTCTCGAAATCGCAATGGCCGCTGAAAATCTAGGTGATAACGTAGATTACTACGACATGTCTATTTTATGATGTCTTTTTTATTACAAAAATTAGCGGAAAATTCAAATATGGAGGCAAGTGGGCGTGTAAATTTAAAAATGCAGATGCGTCGAAAATAAGTGTGAAGTAGGCGCACGAATTAAAAATAGAGGTGGGAAGTAGGAATACTAATTTAAAAATTCAAAATGGTAATTTTTACTCTGCTGTGACGTCATCTCCTGTCTAGAAACAACATAGCGATACTACTTACAGCACTGTTTTTAGCATGTCACTGCTACTCCTGAAGTCAGGAATCAGAAGCTTGGTCTACTGTGGTCTTTCTGATTCTTTAGTCCATCTCTCCTGTCATTTCTCAATTGTTAGGTTAGGTTGAGCCTGTCCATTCTTATAGGACCTGTATCTTTTATTCCACAAGCTGGTCTATTGGATGAAATCGTACTATTACCACCGGAGGCACTGTCCAAGCCTTATTTGTACATTCACCATTATACTCATAATGTCATCATGTGTATCTGTGCTTTTTTTGTAAAGCCAAATTTATTCGTAGGGTTTAGAATCAGATCAAGGGAAATACCTTGTATTTTATATGTTTTACAATTAATTCTATTATTAGTAGGTACGTATAGTGAATTATCAATTTTGAAATGAAAGGGTCTTAAAACAATGGAGGGATTTCCTCATTTAATTAATATTACGCATGCGCCACGTGTAAAATCGCAGTTGTTAACCTAGTTTATAATAATTACGAAGAATTTTACTTGTGTTACTAATTTCTAATTATGGTAAATTGTTTGTTAAATAGATTGGAATTCGTGAAAATCTTGTTATTGTATATCTAACACGTTTGTTTTCATTGTTAAGCCATTTTAATTACGACCCCAACAAACTGTAATACATCAGAAATCCTTTCTAATTTCTATATGTGTACATCTTCATCAACTTGTTAATTGTAAAATAGTCTTGTTTGGGGTTTGAACCACGTCGTTTTAATTAAAAATAAAGTTTGTGTGCAAATAAATTTTTGTACGAGCGCGCGCGCCTCTTCTTTTCAACTTTTTTTTTTCTGGAGTAGTTTTAGGATTTTTGTTGATTTGTCGGAGAACTATGTTGAAAGTGTAAAAAAAAATTTTTTTGTTTGAGAAAAAGAAGTTTGTTCAAATACAAATTTTCGCCTTTCCAGAACAAAAATCATTTACATTAAAAACATTCTAAATGGGGAAAGTTTTTAAAGTGGGAAAACTAAAATGTATTTGCTTCAAGTTCTGAAAGCTACATTGTTAGTCGTTCTGCATTCACTAAATTTTACATTTGGCGTAGAGGAGAGGACGATTATGCGCACTTGAATAATCGACGTATACACACACAGTACGTTCTTGTTTTTCATGTCTATATAATATTTATAAAATCGTTTGCCTTCAACTTACTTTAACCTTTTTTCTTTTTTTATAAAAGTCACTTTCTTCCGTATAGAAATGAAAATATTTTAATATTTCTCTCGTCCCGAGAGCATTTCGAGTGTATAAAATTTATAAAAAGTTGGACCCTTTTTTCTTCTTACAAATTTTTATATAATTGGTTTAAGGGTATAAGCAAAGATGAAAGTTGAGTTTACCTTGTGGACAAGGAAGAATGAAAAAAAAGAGAAACGCGCGCTGATGTAGTGGGTGTTTGTATAATAGGGAATATGAATGTGGTATTGTATGCAGACTAGCTCTCCAAAATGATTGGAGTGCTGTGCGCAATATAAGAAATGTGTCTGAAGTACAAAAAACGAAAATAGTACACACAATGTATAAGCAAAAAGCTACTACTTTAGATAAATTCGACTATAAATAATTCAACTAAGTAAGCGAAATTTGTTTTTCTATAGCTCATTTTTCGACGAACACGATGTAGATCTCTTTGGAATAATTAAAGGGATGAGAGAGACTATTCGTACAAGTACTTAAGAAGGTATAGATTTTCTCATTTATCTTGAAATATTTAAATACGTTTACTTTAACTTTGATAATCGTTTAAAACTTAATTTGATGATGTAAAGAGAAAATTTCGAAAACACGAATCATATTCAAGTTGTCGTTAAGGATAACAAATGCGTTATTAGAGAAAAAAACGTATGATTTTTTTATAATTCTCTAAAATATAAAAACTTCAAGTAGGGTCTTCAACGTCCTATATTAATTAGCTGACGTCTTACTGTGTGGCCAGTGGCCACGTCGGTGCACCGCACCTCGCTCTCCTAGCACCGCATTTAAACAAAAAGTATTGTTTTATATGAGAGTGACATTGAAGCCTAGCACCCTCCCATAGAAGGCTCTCATACAAAACAATGCTGTACTTATTTTTTCGGTGCGGTGCTAATGGCAGTACGAGGTGTGGTGCGTCTAAGTGGCCACCCCACTTTAAGAACGCTCGATTTAAATAAGTCTCATCAGTGTTTAAGTCTGCTACAATGTTTCATTCGTAGATGCCCTTTTCCCTTTAAGAGCTGCATCCCATTATAATTTCGTAAGTCGACTACCTGATGGTTATCTTTGTACGGGACCGATCCATCACCTAAGCGGCAACTTAATTTCCTATACAATAGCTAGGACTTTCTTCATAGTTCTTCTCAGATCTGGCGTCTTTCTATAACTGCGACAAACGTCAAGACGAAGCATAGCAGAGTTGGATGCAGAAAGCAATGTTAAAATAGCATGGAAGCATTGGATATAACTGCAGAGGAAACGGGTATCTCGAAACTATAAGGAATAGAACAATGAATAGAAACATCCTTGTAACCATATAACTAGGACTTTTAGTATTTTTACCTCCTAAACTACTCCAAACACATTTCTAAAGAAAAATTCCACCCTCTTCCATGTCCTCTACACCCTTTTTTGAGCTTTCGTTGACTAGGTGGAGCACTGTGAACTTTTTGTCGTCCAATAGTTTAGTCGTCTGGGTAAAAGAACCCTATAAATGAGAGTGCGCCCATTTACCGACTAAACAGTTGACTTCATCACATAGCAGCCGACTAAACTGTTTGACTCTAAAACTCTTGATTAATTTACTTCGACATTAAGTTTAACAGGGAATTTTTGATTTATTTTCCACTGAACAGTATCGATTTACATTATAATTGAAAAACTAGCCTGATGAACGACTTAAAAGCAAAATTTTGTCTTCTGTATAAATTCACGAGTGAATGAGAGGAATCTCTTGAAAAAATGCCAATTTAAAACAATTAGCTAAGTAAGCTTTGAACTACTTAAGCTACACAGTTGGAAGCTTTTCCAGTCGCTCTATACACAAACTATTTTTTTACATTCCCATTATACGTTTTTATCACCTGCAAGATTGTTTTGTAATTCTTCCCCATCACCTGTTGCTAGATCCAAAGGAAAGAACTTAAAAGTTTTTTAATGAAATTAAGTGCACACTTGAGAGGACCCGGACTCTTCGTCCTGACAAAATATTCATATTATTCTTTTAGTAAATAGTCTCTAGGAGGTTTTTAGTAGCCTTACTAAACATTTTCTTGAGATAGGACAAGGGAAGAGCACGTCGTTAGTTTTATCGTTTGTGTAAGTGAGTTTATACTTTGTTCTCGCCTTAGTTACTTATTACTTGAACAAGTTGCTGATAATTCTCTAGCACTTCCTGCCACTTTTCTTTATGTAAAATCATCTATGGCGAGATATTGAAAACAAGTGAAGCTCTTATAATCATCTTAAAACTAACATATTCAAAGGGTTTAATCGTGTGTCCTAGATCGAACTAATGCACGCCATTTGAAGAATCTTCTGACGCTTTCGAGGTGTCTTAAACGAAAATTTCAATAGAAATTTTCACCCATTTTACTTATGTACAAAGTTATTCTTTCTTATTAAAAAAAACTATCTAAAATGTCTAGACCTGTAGACTTGTTTTATAAATGGGTAAGCGAAAGCTAAGGATTGAAATTGAAAAGTTTCGAACGATTGGACGGACACGTGTTACGAATGAACGAAAACAGTTGACCGTACAGCAGCCCGTATAGAAAAATAGACGAAGAAAGAAAAGTTTTTTTTTTAAAGAAAAGGTGCGAAAGGTTTACAAAGGATCATAATCGATGACTTTTTGGTTTGCTTATTCACGCCTGACTCTTTTCTTAAGTATTTCTACAAATATCCTCCTTTTTTTCTTCCTTTAAATCGAACTTTAATAATTGATTTTGACCAAAACGCTCGTTTAAGTGTTTCGCGATTGAATTATTAAAAAAAAAAAGAAAAGTCGTTTGTCAATTAATAATAAGTTTAGTTTCAGCGTTGTGTAATTGAAATCCTTATTACTTAAAGAAACTGATTGTAAGCTTTAGTTTTACGTTGGAAGAGAAATGCGAAAAAGTCTCATCTCGTATATTGAAGCTGAAAACATATTAGTAGCAATAGTAGCGGAGACAGGTATCACTTTTCACGCCAAAATGATCTCGGGAAATGAATAATTATACACGAGCAAAATTCGATGAGAAAATAAAAAAGGCACTTAACATTAAAAAGAAAATCTTGCTTCTTTTTGTGTTAAAATTACTTTGTTTACGTGTAAAAGAAACATTTTGTTCCGATTAGGATAACAAACCCTTACATAAGGATAACTACGCATCAACAAGCGCCGCTACGCGACGTAGCACGTAAGGAGCATTGATTGTCAAGTGGAACAAATTTTTCTATAGAAGCATCTTCTCTCCTAAGTAATCCATTCGTTTGAAACTGGGGCCGAACCTAAAAAGAAGTCGGTGCAAATGTAAATTACGGATGAGCACAGACGAGTGGCGAGGCACAAACTCGCCGATTTATTCGCCAAGTTGGCTCTTGACTTGCCTGAGAGACTGGGGCGTTAAAAATTTGAATACATTTCGAATTCAGCGACAATTTCTTGATATGGAAATACGAAAAAGCATACAAAGACTTGACGTAAGTGGCTGGCAAGCAGAGAGCATGTGTTTGAAATAGATCGTAGCATTACACTCCACCGAACTGTTGCTCGTTCGCGTGATTGCTTTCTTAAAAAGTTTATTTCAAATTTCTTTTTTTTTATACTTTTTGACAGTATTTACGTTTTTTTTTCTTGTACGGGGTGAAGATAATTATGATAAATTGTTGCATTTTCGTACACAATAGACAATTTAATTTAAAATTGCGGCCCAACTTGTTATGAAGTTATTTAAACCCTTTTATAACTATTCGTTTAATCGTTAAACCGCTAATTGGTGTGTATCGTGCTCTAATTCAATTGAATTTTAATCAAAGCTTAATAAAAAGTTGTTGTTTTAATTACAATCATTAAGTTCAATTCTAAACTTATTGCTATATTTATAATTATATACGAGGTGCATTCAAATAAATCGTTCCAAGAATAAAAGAGAGCTCTAGAGAGGTAAAATTAAAAAAAAACGTGTCACCTCCCTTACAGTGTATACAACACTGGTGTCTAACTCTTAATTGTAGTAATTCTGAACGCAGTGCTGGCCACACTACCATCATTGTTAGAGCGGTATTTCACGAAGCGATGGTTCTCAAGTGGCAAATATGCCAGATAAGACTCTAAAAATGTTGTCGGTATTGGGGCCATGGCCTCCCGTTAACATTCCAGTGCGATACTCCTCTCGTGGTGTCATTTGCGCTTCACCTCTCTTGGGCTACGTCTTTCTTAAGTAGGAAGCGCCGTCAGACGCCAGAGATGCGAGATGGTTTATAGCACTGCCTTGGGCTTTAATTGGGGTCTATTGGAAGTTAGAAGCGCCGGCAAATTAATAGGCGCCAGGTGCGGGATGTTAATAGGTAATTTATAAAACTAAAGATTAGGTGTGTCGCGAAGCATATTCGCGTCACGGTAGACGTCGTTTATAAGTTACAAGCGTCGTAAAATAGGCGCCAGGTGCGGGAGCGGGATGTTAGTACGTAATTTATACAAGTAAAGATTACCTGTGTCGCTAGCGGCACTGGTATGGCTGCTGGCCGGCATCCTAGTGCGATACTACTCTTATCGTGTCGAAGACACGTTTGGGTCACGGTAGACATTGTTTATAAGTTAGAAACGTCGCCATACAGGTGCCAGGTGGGGAATGTTAGTAGTTCTTTATACAAATAAAGATTAGCTGTGCCTCTAGCGGCGCTGGTATGACTGCTGGCTGGAATCCTAGTGCCATACTACTCTTATCGTGTCAAAGACACGTGTGCGTCACGGTAGCCGTCGTTTATAAGTTATGTTATGTTATGTTATGTTTTATAAGGGATGTTAGTAGGTAATTTATACAAGTAAAGACTAGCTGGGCGCTAGCGTCACTGATATGGCTACTGGCTGGAATCATAGTGCGATACTGCTCTCATCATCTCAAAGACAATTCGCGTTATGGTAGACGTCATTTATAAGATATAAGCGTCGCCATATAGGGGCCAGCCAGATGCGGGATGTTAGTAGGTAATTTATACAAATAAAGATTAGCTGTACCGCTAGCGGCGCTGCCTTGGCTTTTTGTTGGCATCCTAGTGCTATTCTACTGTTATGGTGTCGGTAGCACAACCATACTGCAAACATTTTCCCATCCTCCTTTTGATGCAATACAATTTAGATACCTTTAGATAAATCAGCAGCGCGCTGCTGATTTATACAAATAAATATTTGCTGTGCCGCTAGCGGCGCTGGTATGGCTTCTGGTTTGAATCCTGCTGGTTTGAATCCACCAAGAGCGATACTGCTCTTGGTGTGTCAAAGACACCTTCGCGTCACGGTAGACGTCGTTTATAAGTTGCAAGAGACTCACAATAGGCGCCAGGTGCGGAAACGGGATGTTAGGACGTAATTTATACAAGTAAAGATTAGCTGTGCCGCTAGCGGCACTGGTATGGCTGCTGGCCGGCATCCTAGTGCGATACTAATCTTATCGTGTCACAAAGACGCGTTTGCGTCACGGTAGACGTCGTTTATATGTTACAAGCGTCGTAAAATAGACGCCAGGTGCGGGATGTTAGTAGGTAATTTATACAAATAAAGATTAGCTGTACCGCTAGCGGCGCTGCCTTGGCTTTTTGTTGGCACCCTAGTGCTATTAATTCTACTGTTATGGTGTCGATGACACAGCCATATATACTGCAAACATTTTCCCATCCTCCTTGATTCAATATAATTTAGATACCTCAGCGCGCTGCTGAGGTATCTAAATTGTGAAGGGAATTTTTTTTCTAAAAAGTTTTAAAATTTTTAATTTTCTCCCAATTAGCCTCTTTCTACGTTTGCATCGTACTCACCTGAATATTCTTTTGGCAATTGTTTGTAATCTTATTTAAAATTATTACGTCCTTTGCAATTACATTTTTAAATAATTACAGAGCAATCTTTGTGTAATTGTTTTGATAAGAAAAAAGTTTACTTTGTCGGGCAATTTGATATTAGCTTATTGCGGTCCCTCCTAATTAAAAGCAGTTGTTCTTTGATGCTATAAGGCCGATCCGACATTTAATTTTATTTGTTTTTTTACATAACTATTTTTCTAATAATTTTTTTTTGTTGCAGAGAGGAAGTGACGAATTGTTATCGCAATCGAACGTTTCTGTCATGGCACCTTCAGCACCAAATCACGCTGATAACAATAATCAAGAAAACGCTAAAAAGGTAATTATCAAAAAATTATTATAGCAATTTGTGATAAACTAAATGCTTGAAGTATAAAAAAGTGCTCAAAGAAAATTGTTGGCGTGGAAGTTTAATTTTCATTATTTTGCTTTTCTTCCTGTTTTTACTTTTTTTTGTTATTATTATGTCTTGGGTCTGTTTACATCTAATATCGGTGACATTGAGTGAAGTAACTCCTTAATTATTTATTTAGGAGGTTCGGATAGTACTAGCACGATCCTTTTAAAAGGCTTTTAACATGCCACAATAATCATAATTTGTTCATTTTGAAAACCGTAAAGTTAGAAACAAAAGAATCGGTAATCAGAAATATGACTGTTCTTTTAGAAGTAATTCTTAAAGAATGGATATTTGTATTTTACGTTTTTGATTGTGAACCAATCAAAATTAAATTGTATCTTAAGACTATCTGCCACAAAGTGCGGTTAATTTGCTTAAAAAAGCGAATTTTTGTTTAAAACTCCTTTATTGCCTTCTCCAAACCTTTATTTATTCATACATCTCAATATTTTTGCGCTTAACTTTCCATTAAACTCCTAAATCAAACTAAAAATGTAATCTGCTTCCAACATTTTTCTAATCCCACTTCTGAATGTCTGTAAAAACTTGAACTTTTCACTTAAAATTAAATACATTATTATGCATCTTACGTATTAAGTTTTGTATCCCAGCAAGTTTATGTATGATCCCACATAAAGCCCCCAAGTAATGTTAACGTTAAATTTAAGGATGTTTGCGTGTGACACACACTCGACGTTGTTTAAAATCTAATACCTAAAGAAAATCCAAGTGAGTGATTTTGTTTACCTTAGTTACGAACCTGCCAAGACAATTTTTATTAAATAATTCCGTACCTACTCGTTTTACTTTCCGATACCCTAGACCATTTTTAGAAAAAAGTCTGTGTGTGTGTATGTATGTGTGGATGTAGTTCCCCACGAAATCTCTGAAACGGCCGAACCGATTGACTTGAAATTTGGTATAGGGTCTTATCAGATAACGACGGAGTGCAGAAAGGAGTTTGTTCAAAATCGGTCCGCTAGGGGGCGTGCAATTAAGGAAATTTTGTGTTTTTTAAATGGAACTATATAATTTTTTTTAAATCATCCGATAGAGAACTTTTTTTTTTATTCAATGATATAAAATTTTTTTTAAATTATTTTGTTTTTAAAAGAGTTTTTACGCAATCAAATATCTAATAATATTTGGCAGCTGACGTTTCTGACAATTGTCAAAAAATTTGACAGTTGTCAAAAAATTTGACAGTTGTCAAAAAATTATGACTTTTATTTATTTTTAATCAGTGATTATAAAAATGTTCAGTATTCTTTTGTTTTCTAACTGTATTGGTCTTAAAATAATCAACTCAATCGGAAAGTCTTGTGTTGACACAACAGATATTTTATTATTGCCCTAAAGTCTTACTTTTTTTGAAGATTTAATGGATTGCAATCCTATTAAGAATTTTTCATGTTGTACATCTTTTAATAGATTGCTTTAGATATTAAGAAATTTTTCGGCGTCTTCTTAGTCGGGGTAAAGTCGAGAAGTTTTAGTTTAGCCCTAAGGTTGTGAACTTACGACTTTTGGGATTATATTGATTTATTCTTAAACTTTATTTTAAAAGTTTGATTTATTTGGTTACAATTAATGTTTAGTGTGTTAAAAGAGAGTCAAAACTCTCTCCTTTTCGATTGGCCCTTTTCACGCATCGTGCAAAAGAAAAATTTAATATAAACCACCCTCCATTTAAAAATAATAATTTTAAACGCTTAAAGCTCGGCATTTAATTTTTTAATTTATTAAATAAAACTTGCTTTGCTCACATATTAATTTAGTGTGTTATTATCCTTGGGGGTTGCGTTTACACTTGACACAAGGTATTAATAATCTCTACAACAATCTTTAAACTTCACGACTTCCTGTAGAAGAGAATTTCGTTCTCCTCTCTCTTTATGATGGGATTGCTCTCTTATTTCATGGAAAACCATTATTTTTCCCCTGCTTGTATAGTTCTTTATAGGGTAAAATCGTGAAAATAGATTTTGTTAACTCTTTTGTTCTGAGTTTAACGTCTCATTTTCTTTTTGTTTCTATTTCATTTGCTTTCTTTGATTGGAAATAAAATGTTGGAAACTTCGTCTCTTTTTTTTATATTAATTTCGTTAAGATCAGATTTTTATATTATCTTATTTTCTTTTATATTTCATTATTTTTGAAAGTTTGTTAACTAACCGAATCATTCTCCTGCTTTTTTTTCATAAACTCGCTCTAATGAAGTAAATTTTTAGTATTATAGTAATAAACAAAAATTTTTAAACTAACAAAAGTTTTTCAATGTTAATGAAGAAAAATTTTCTTCCAACAAATAACCATCTAAACTATTTTATATTGTTTAACGTTTTTTTCTTTGTTATAAGAACATGATTTTTAACAATGCGTTACTTATATAATGGGAAAAGTTTTCTTGTTTTTATATCGAAATAATTAGTTGAGAACTATTTTTTTTTCGAGAGAGGGTGAGTTTTTAGCTGCAAGGATGAAATTCGAAGTTTAAAATAGCTCCGATAAAATTTCCTAACAATAATTGATGTGTTGTAGATATTTATAAACTGCAGAAGATCTCTGAAGGTTTTAAGTATATAATTTGAATATTTCCAACTTCCATCAAGGTTTGACTTGGTTTTCAGTCATGTGGGAAAATTTTAAACTTTGTGATGTGATGCAATTTTTATCTTCTTCTTAGCAATTTCCACTTCTTCACGTTAAGTATTAGAGACTTGACTTTAAAAGTATCATATAAACCAACAGTGTCCTCCACATGCTTTCTGAAGACGTTGTCGACAATCACAGCTCATAGAATATTATTTGAACCGTTCCGGATGATATTCAAAGCAGTTCGTGTCCGTCCATTACATGAGGTGCTTCCACCATGAATTTCTTGACTACTCAGGCCTTCCTTTTCCACCTATGGTGCCCGTAACTGGACTTTATCTTCCACTAGCGATTCCCACTTCTTCACGTTAAGTATAGGGATAATACCAATTTACTTACCAACTTTTCCGAACGCCAATCCCTTGTTAATTAGCATAGTGGGGATGAGCCTGAACGTCTACTGGTCGAGAATCCCTTGACATTTATTATGCAAATTAGCAGAAATTAAATCTTACTAGCAATAAAATCACTACATTTACCACGGACGAACTAAAATAATGACTTATAATTATTATAAAGCTGCGATTTCTGCTCTCAACAAGTCTAATTATTATTTACGAACGAATTAACGCTTTGATCTTAAAACTTCTTTTTTTGGATAAAGCGATTGATATTTAAAGAGAGCTCTTTTTTTTAGAGAAAAAACCACCCAACAACACTTTAATATTACGTTCGTTAAAATGACGTATAAAAGTTGAATAAAGTTAGAGGGTAGTTTATGAAACAAATTTATATTTACTTGTAAGAAATTTAAATTGGAATTAAAGACATTTATTTGTTTTAGTTTATCCTTTTATAACAGTGCCTTTACACAATACTTTAACTATTCTAAACGATTATGTAAGAAGAAAGAATAGGATGACTTGAGTTTCACAAACAAGATTGTTAAGTTAAAGGAAGTTTCCTATTTCAATTTTTTTAGCAAATAAATACATAAGGTACCGTCGTAGTACTGTTGTTATACAACAGTTCTGTTTTATTTTCTTGTTTAAGATTTTCTTACAATAATTATTATTTTGTTGTTTTTCGAGTGGTTTCGTAACTTATTCTCATTACTCTTTTACAAGTGGAGTTTTGGAGTCGGAAATATTAAAATTGTCTACATAGCTTTTGATTATTCTCTCGTGGGTTATACTATACACTGAATAGGTTTTTATAAGCTCTCATTTTGCTAATTGTAAGCTGCTCATTCGATCAGAGAAGAGCCTTCCACTTTGGTAGTTTTCAATAAGGTTAGTTTTTTGTCAATTTATTTAAAAATAAACACTCGATTGATGCAAGGTTTCTTCAAAACTACATACTTTCAGTTGTAGATGAAATAATGTATTTGGCTCGCAAAATAACTATATTGCACTAGGATGACTACAACACTTGCCTTTGGATTGTATTATAAATTTCATGCTCGTGGAATAATAGCAATATGCTGGTTAATTAATATACTATTTTTGATATGATCCTTAACGTCTTTTCTGATTTTTTTCTCTTGTGAACTCACTGCCTAGACACACTCTAGGTGTATATCCATTATCCATCCCTTCGCCACAATGTGCCCAAACATTGGGCACCAGCCCAGGTAACCAGCAGGTTACCTGCGTTGTAACCTTGCACAATGATTTTCCCCAATTTAGAGAAAACCTAAAGATACGCCCCTGCCCTTTGCTAAATAATTTGTTATGTGAACGAATTTTCTAACGATTGATATTCGTAATTAACAAACACAAATTCGTAAATTGAATTAGCAACAGTTTGAAATTTCGTTTTGCCTCCAATAATCAGTGGAATTTGACTGACAATTAAGCAATTGATAATGTGGTATAATGCAATTTTGCCGCCGAATAATATAATCGAGCAGCACTTGTTTTATAATTAGTAATCGTAACAATGTATTTAATTAATTGTCGCAATAATAATCAAGCACTATAGAGGTGTATCAGAAATTTTATTCGATTAATCCGTGTGGTTGGGTGTGATTAATAAAAAAAAATTTGAATTTACTCGGGTATAATTCTTTTAACTTTCGCTATAGTCAATTTATATCAATCATAAAGTTCATGTCTGCGCCCCCTTTTTGAAAGCCTAAATATTTCTGTAGGATCGATGCCTTTTAAATTTTTCTTGTTAATTAATCATTTTATTAAGCTGTCGTCTGTTGTGCGGAATAGCTAATGAAATAAACGATAAGGTACGTACGGATTGCGTAATTTATTAAAGCTCGCGGATTTTAATAACCGCCATTGCTCAAAATAAAAAAAAATGAACTTGAATGAATTTCTTCTTTTTTCTTTTACGATGATGATGGGGTGTGTCGAGGACGCTCTTTTTTTAACTCATTTTGTGTTCCATTTATTTTCTTGTGTGAGTAATTGTTTAAAGCTTTATGAACTTTAACTTGACTTTAAGACAGTGGCAGGAAGATATTTATTAACATGACAAGTTTGGCAAAAATTATTTTTTATTTTTTATTCCAGATATTGTACCAATCTTTATAAATTTAAAAATATCATAGAAACATTTTTAAAATTTTATTTTCGGTACGTGTGTACAGGTACAGTGTGCCCCCTTCACTATACCTACCTATAGGTATAATTCAAAAACTTTTGGAATTTCATTTTAATGTTTGGGAATTCCGCCCTGCTTAGTCACTAATTATCCTTGTTGAATACTTACGAAAAAGTCCTGGTAAGGCCACATCTGAGTTTTTATGTCTAATAATCGCTACTAAAAGAAAGCTACTTTTTAAAGAATAAAAATTATTCTAAAATATTTGTTTAGGTATTAGGCTATTAGGTTGTAGGATTTAAGTTTAGTGCAAATAAATCTTAAGTTTGGGGTAGGCTACTGTCTCTTAAACACAAACTTCCATTAGCAAACTGGAAAGGGTTGACAAATTAAGAAGAGAAAAGCACCCCGAATAGGAGGACGAAATGGACTGTTTAGTACTTCAAAATGGCTATAATCTATTTAAATTCTTAATAAATTATACAAGGTGTTTTTTTTTAAAAACCGAATTAAGGTTTTAATAATTTAAATATTAAATGAGGAAGCTTAAAGGTGTCAAATTCGAGAATTAAGTTACTAAATTAGATTGAATTGATTACAAAACATATTAAATTGGTGCCAATATAGATTATAACCTATAATTATTGCCTATACACAGTAAAATGGGGTAATGCTACGCGCGTTACGTAAGCATTTAATTACTGTATTCACGGATAAACGGTCAAAATTTCCATCCCTCGGAAAATGTACTTTAATTCAGGTGAGCTTTTGTTCGAACTCGATCATCAAGCCACTATAGCACGGCCACAAATGATGTACGGATTGTACGGGGTTAAAATTTTGTGTGACGCCTATTTGCACACTTATTTGAACTCGTGTGTCTGTTGAATGTATGTGTGCATTAACTGAGATACCCTTGATTTCAAAATCAATTTTAGGTATTTGTCTTTAAGTTGTATTCAGAGGGGTAAAATGTTGGGAGGCGCGGCTTTTTCTCACGCGAGTAATTTATCTTTCAATTTTCGTATTATTGTAGACAATTATTTTAGTCGTGGACACGTGTAAAAATCTCGAACGTGTTCAATTTATTTTTGGCAGCCGAAAAACTATAATTTACAAGACACAGATACATTGAAGTAAGTCATCGCGTTAATTTAGTTTTAAAGAGACACCACACCTACTATTTTAAAAGATTTAATTATTTTTGTCTCTTACATTTTTCCTTTTATTAGATTAAGTGGCCATCGCCACATTAATAATAGTATATTACATACCGAGGTGGAAGTAGCTTTATTACAGAAGAGAGTTAAGATAGTTAACTAACGAATATAATCGTGACCTATGGTGGAGGCGCCGGGTCCCAATAGAGGCTATTTCGCTCTATTGGAGTAATTTTATTAATTTTCAGAGACATTGGCTTCTCCTACTTAAGCTTAGAAAAACTAGAGACCTGTAGATCGTTCAGGAAGCCTTTGCAGTTTAGGTACCTATATGTACTGGCCTATCGTAGTTTCGTAGTAGAAGCCTGAGCGTTTATAATGGGTTTAAGACTTGACTAATTCGCAGTAGAAACGTCAAAGGGATTCGTAGGGAACGTATATTCAAAGGGAACGTATAAGGGAAAGATAAATCAGCTACTGTAAATTCTCTTAGAACAGGCTGAGGATTTTAATAACTTTTCCTTCCATGTGTCTTGTTCATCGATTCATTCTCTTTCCTCCTCTTCCATCCAAGGCGGACTTTAGCCACAGTTCCTAGGAACGACAGATTTGTAGGCTAATCTTCCTTACAGTGCCAAAGTACGGAGTACCCAACTGTTCTAGAATATGTCCAGAAATTCAAAAACTTCTTTCAGGCGTGCTCCATTCTCTTTCCTTCTCTAACTCGTCTTTTGCCTCTCATCCGTCTGTACATTTTTTCTTCCTTTTTTATTTGTTACTCTTTCCTAGACGCAGGATTTTGAATACGACGTCCTTGTTGGGACACTGAGTTCCGTTGAGCTTGAGGGAATAGGTTGGCGACTTGCTGACACGCCACATTCTCAGTTTTCGAGTCACTGATTGAAGAATTAGGGCACATAGTCACATCTCACTGGGTAACGAGACACTGACACAGTGCTTATCTTTGCAATGTCACTCATTCGAGAGGTCTTAATGAGCTCTTCACAGAGCTCGTATATGTCCTTTGTTTTCATTCATTATTTTTAATATTTTTATTTTGTTTTAGACGTCTTTCAAAATATACTCTTGTCTTGTGTTCGTAATAATTCATGTCCGAACTTTAATAAATGATTAGCAAATACCTTGTGGTGGGCTAAAATTTTTGACTCGACGGGATAATACGTTTATTAACTTTGAAGCACTAAAATTTATGACGAATTTTAGTCAGCAAAGTTTATAGTTGCACTTAAATTCGTTCTACCTCAAAATAACTACTTCTCTACAACTACTGTGTGTTCTTGCAGCCTTTTAATTAATTTAAGTCTCATGAAACGATACATATAGAGAGATAGGTTACAAGAAAAGTTTATTTTATATTTTACAAATGTGATTAAAAAGAAACGTGAGCACTTACAAAATACCGATAGTAAAACCAAAACATTATACACGTTACATTGTATACAATTGCAAACCAGAGAATATTTTTTTAATTTTAATTTTACTTTTAGGTTAAATTAGAACAAAACGTAGGTAAGCCGTCCCGTGTCATTCATATTCGCAACATTCCAAATGATGTCACAGAAGCCGAAATAATCCACTTAGGCATACCTTTCGGACGCGTAACAAATGTACTGGTGCTTAAAGGAAAAAATCAGGCTTTTCTAGAAATGGGCGATGAGACGTCGGCAACTTCCATGGTAAATTATTTTTCCAACTGTATGGCCCAGCTGAGAGGAAGAGCAGTCTACGTTCAATATTCAAATCACAAAGAATTAAAAACGGACCAAACACATTCGAACGCGGTAAGTTTTAATTTATTTTATTTTTTTTTAATTTTTAAACGAACGTCGTTGCGTCCCCACTTTTTTTTGTTTAATTAATCAAGAAGATTGAAAAAATAATTGATTTCGAAATTAAAAATTGTTTGGATAGTCTGTTTACCTTCTTGCTTTGACTTGTTATGGATTAAAGCAGTGATACTTCATTTTAATTGATTTGAATTTTTAATTTTTTTCTCTTGGCTCAATAATCAACTCCGACGCTATATTTTAATTAAGGAATTTTTTTGGTTTAAATCGGAAAATCGCGTTAGTCAAGTACGCTTTCCTTTGAGATTACTAACTCATTATTATAGTGTAAGTTACTTTTTTGACGTGTAGAAATAAATTTTATAAAGTTGGAAGTTATTGCAGGGGATTCTATCTCCACTGTGTACGCTGGTGTGCGCTATTGCAAATAGATCTGATTGTAGATTTTATTTTCTCGCATATTTTAGTCTTCCCGTCAAATAAATAACTTGGTTCGAAATAGTCTAAGGATAAAAATCACTTTGGCGTGAAATATCTAAGGTTTCACAAAATAAAAAAAATCCAGTTAAAAAGAAAATTGTTTTACGTAATTTTTAAAAATTTAATCTGAAAAGGTTTTTTTATTTTTCCGCGATTATTCAGTAATAAGCGAGATAAAAAGATTCGTTTTTGAAATACGTAAACGCAGAAGTGCATGAAAGGAGTGACAAAGCGGCTTGTGCGAAATTGAAAGCGCGCAACCGAAACACTAGAATTTCATTTTCTTATTTATGTTTTATTATTTATTTTTTGATGACTAGATAGGGCATTCCAAACGTATATGTAAAATTAAAAAATTAAAATCATCTGAAAACACAGTTTTTAAAAACGCAACTCTAGGACAACTCACAGTCATTCATTTAGATGAATTAAATACAGGAACTATTTTTTATGTTAACACCCTGTATATAATATCAATTTTTCACTAAAGTCATGTGATTTTAAAATTACAACTCAATAAACTCGTAAATAATTAAAAGAAAATCTTTTTAACCTAGACTATTTAAATACACGTGTGTAACGTTAGTTGCCTAACGTGCAGGAGAACAAATTTTCAATATTGAGTTTGCAAAATTTTGTTTGTTTATAAAATTAAAAATAAATAAATTTCCTGCAAGGTTTATTATAATGCTTCAACTAATAATTAATTGAGCGGAAAATTAGAGGATTTTCATTATTTTAGATTATTATGAGATATTGTTTGGAGAATAATTAAGTTAATTATTTACTCAAAATGAGTGAGACTTACAGACCGCTAAGTTCCTTTAAAATTTCAATTAACGTTTTTTTTTTAATTAAATAAATTTTTTTGCCTTATTAGAGGTGTAAGATTGTTCCGAGGATATAAATTAGCTCTTTTTGAGGCTACAATTCTTTTCATGTCCAACTCTTGTAGTATTTGGGTACATTAATTTTCTTTCAAGTTGTATAATGTTTTGAGAAACTAAGAAAATGAGTGGCGTTTGTTAAGGGCATTGTTAAAAATGTGTCGCGATTTGCATTTGTGCAATTCGCTATTCATATTTGTAATGATAACAGTCATGCTATCAGCTATTCATGCCACAAAAGTGATTTTCCGGCATTTTGTGCCGTCTCCAGCGATTAGCAAGCCCTGCTTCGTGTCAACACATTGTTACTAACAATTCTCAGTCTGCTCATCAGCTTGCATTGTTATGGAAAACCCGAACTGCTCCAGGCTATTAGTGTTCGTTCTCGTTTTTTAGTTTTCTCTATTTTGTATTGACAGTTTTTGGTTTATTTATTTAAAAAAATCGCCTAGTTAACCTTCCAAATTGCTTGTATTCTATTGTAAAAATTCAAAATTTTTAAAAAGGTGTAAAACCATTTTTCACAATAACTCAAATCGTAGCTCTGTGTTGAATAAATTTTCTTTTAAGTTTCATTTTCTTTCAATTTATGCCGTGCATTTATTTTCTAGCTTTTCTTTTCCACGTAATACTGGAATTTGTTTATTCCGGTGTGTTCGTTCATTATCGCATGATGTTATTGCGATGTAATTGCCTATTTTGCCACGTAGAGACTATGAAGAAACAATTTTGTTGTCTTTAGGTATAAATAAAACGTTTTTCCTGCGACTGACAGTTTCTTTATGTTGGAAATAATATTCATTTTGAATCATTTTATTTTGTTTCGCTTTTGCGAAGAACTCGTTACTTTTTTGTCTTGTTCCTTCTTCTCCTTTATTTTTTATTGTATCGTTGTAAGATATGTTCCGGTGCGAAAGGAATTAATGAGGATTGCGGCAACACTTCTTCTTAATTGCTGTCTCGGATTCCTAATGAATCGTTAGACGCATTTTAACACCTTTTTGAACAAGTGCTTTTGACAACTAGTGTTAATCAAAGGAGATAAACTAATTTATAAATTTTTAGTTGAGAAAATGCGGATTTTTCGATTTTCTTTTCGCAAAAATTTATCTTTGCAGCTAGTTTGAGTAAATTTAAATTTGCTTTATGTAAATTGTTTGAAAAATCTGTTTAATTAATTTTTTCTTCGCTTTTCCAGCATAATAGTTTCCTTTTGTTTTTGTTGCCTTTGATAATGCTCTAGGCAGGGTCGGACTGACTTCGTCTGACAATGGCTGTAGTTTTAGCAAAACCGAGAACCACTTGAGCTAGCTCGGACGTCTGTGCCTGATGGTAGTCAGGAAAATATTTTTCTAAAAGCGCTCGATTCATTTGGTAACTGTCAACCTGACCATTTGGACCCTGGTTTACCTGTGTAGGGGGTTGAGGGATTAGCTAGTGCAGCTGCAGAACGTAGATTTGGGCATTGTAATGAAGGTATTGTGGCCAGTACTATGCTTCTAACGGCATGCATCCGGACCAGTTAACCAGTGTTTCCCAACCTTTTTTTGTGCCATGCCCCACCTAAGCCTTTCTGAAATTTGTATGCCCCCTTATTATTTTATTCTTATTCTTATGTTCACTGAAGAAACTTAAATGATCTGTTAAACTTAACTTAAACTCTGGACGAGTCCATTTTCAAATTTCCGCCCTTAACAATTAAATTTCCCCCCTGTGGGGCGTAGGCCTGAAAGCACCGATCGAGACAGTCAAAACACGACAACAACGTCAATCGGTGGAAAACCGTTTCATGTAAAATGGTGTAGAATAAAAGAGATGACAGAGATTTGGGGGACTCAGGGAGAGAAAGAGGGAAAATCGAAAGCGTATTAGATTAGGAATGGGAAGGTTTTTTCTAAACTCCGGATATAAATAATTGGTCTCATCATTATACCAATGTGTACAAAAATCTACTTTTGAGTTTGAGTGGTTTGAGTTTTTATTTTTATTGATCCAATTTACGATTATTCGTTCATAATGAAGCGAAAACGTATTCCAATTTTTGCGACACGATTTTTTTTGTTTATTTGTAAAAATCAAACTAAATTAGCGTCAAAAAGTTTTACATTGATGGATGTTTTGAGTTAATGTCAATGAAAATTTGTGTGCGGTACTTTAAAAGTTGTTAACCACAATTTTATTTAAATAATGTGTCAATTTTGTTTCCAAAACGAACGAACGTATTATTTCCCTCTCGAAAACTAAAATAATTGAATTACATTCGTATTTAACTATTATTATTATTTAGCAAATGGTTGGTGTACTCACGTTAGGATATGATGGAACTTAGTTTTTTTTAATTCAATTTAAATTAAATGGAGTTGAAAATAATTAGGTTTAAAAAACTTTAATTGTTTTTAATTGTAATTTTAATAATTTTTATTTCAATAGCATCTAAAGTTTTCCGATTAATGTAATTCTTTTAATGGATTCATGACTTTTGGGTTGCCTACTTTAAGGCGCATTGCTACTGAATCGCATTGAAAAAGTTTTTAAAATAACCATAATGAGCGATATAGTTAACTGCAAGTCAATGAAGAGCCAATATTGGCGAAAAAAGCTTTTTTTTTATAGTAGAAAAATGCATAATACGAACCCTTGTAAAGTTAAATCATCCCCTCTCGCATGTTAAAAAATCAGCAATTTCCACTCAACCAAATGAGTGGATATTTACAAAATATTTTTTACTGCGTTCATTTTATATTAGGTAGTACGCAAAAAAATTGTTTTTGTTCTTTTATTTATAAAGTATGTAATGTTTTGTAATTGAAAACTGGGGGTAGGTATATGATGATGTAAGGGAGTAAAACTTTATATTCAACAAACGCTAATGGTTACTAATTGGGCGTTCCATCGTTTTTTGTATAAATATAGGATCGTTATAAATTTGTGTTTTTCGCTAAATTAAAATAGATGAATTTTTTTTGTCTTTATTAATTAACTTAATAGATAAATAGCGCGGCCAAGATCATCAACTTTGTTAATTAATAAAAGCATAGCGCATTAAAAGGAGAATCTCTTTTAGTCTGAAAGATGATCAATTATTTGTTGCTTTATTATTATTATATTATTGTAGTAATGTACTTTTAGTTAATAGTTAATAATTAATTAAACTGCCGAAACAATGCTCTATTTTGTGATTATGAATGTGCTAGAAATTGTGGTTAAATAGCGAGTAATTTGAAAGTTTGTTGTTTGATAAAGGCATTCGTACACAGGTCGCTTTTTTGGGTCGCTACACACGATTCGGGTTAGAGCATGTAGAAAATGGCTAATGGTGTATTTTGAAACTTTAAAATGCTTAACCCGGGCCTTATAGGCCCGAAAAGTTTTCAACTTTTTAGACTTTGAATCTATAATTTCATTCAGAATTTTTTTCGTAAATTGCATATTTGGTATACTTGCTCTTGTCTTGTCTAACATGACATGTTATTAAAGCTTTAACTTGTGTTCAACTTAATCACTGTCACATCTAATTTATCTCAGGATCAGGATTGCTACGGTGGAGAGCACACTAAAGTCTGAGTTGTGAGAGAAAAGTAAAGATGGTGTATGCGTTCACCTTTCTAATAAAATTAAATAATTTATCGGTATTGTCATAGTAGCAACGTGTGCTTATTTTTCATCACTTTATATCAAAAAAGGGAATTTCTTTTCCAATAAATGCCAGTCGTAAGTCAGGTCTATTGTTCTACCTCCTTATAGCAACTCGTGTTGTCCCTTCAACCCTAAATCCATCCTAACCTGTTGATAAACCGAAGGATACTGGAGGCGTAGTGTCAACAAAACTGGCATTCTTATAGTATATCTGTTTTCCTTTCTAGTTTATCCAAGGTTTGGATAAACCAAAAGACACTGGAGGGTGAAGTGTCGTTGTAACTGGCCTTTGCTATAGCCTATTTCTTTGCCTTTCAGGCCTGAATCCATCCCAACGTGTGGATAAACCAAATGACACTGGGAGGGTGAAGTTACGATGCAGATACAGGCCATGTTATAGCCTAACATTTATGAGCGTGTGAATGGTTTTGCGTGGTGGATTATGAACATAAAAAGTTTTATTTTATGTTTATGGGGTGGGGGATTTAAAAACCATTCTATTTAATTATGGTTCAAGGTTAGGTTAGATCGCAATTGGGCTCTGCCTATGGTCTAAAAATCATAATCATAGATTCAGAATGAAAAACTCTTCAGTCATCTTCTAACTGACCCGATTTGTGTACTAGGAGACCAAGACCCTCGATTACCTCTTTACCGGCGCCATGTTGGTATCTTGCCAATAAAATCTGCAGAGATTAAAAGCTCTTGAATGCAGGTTTTGATGCGTTTTAGAAGATCTTTAATCTGGAGTTGCGATTGCGAAGGAGCAAGTTCCACTTGCTTCCATGCCTGTATGATTGACGCTTTCTTCGCTCGTGTTTAGATGAAGGTGGGGGTCGGTATTCGCACTTTTGTGTGTTTTCAAAGAAAAAATAATATCACTTTGAAGAGCTCTGCGCTTGGACGTAAATCAGAGTGGACTACCATTTCGTCGATTGACGATAATGCTTCTCGGCGAACTAACTCTTTGACCAAATTCAGTACTGTGCGGTGGAACCAAAATATAGTTCTGTGGGTCTTTGTCGATATTCAACCGGCACTATAATGGCCCACCCACAGGCTTGCTTTCCGGTTTGAACTGTGCAGGCGGCATGCACAGGCTAAACTGGAGCGTGTGGGCAGCGTTCAGGTGGCCTGTGTAGGCCGCCTGCACTGGCAAACCAGAAGGCAAGCCTCTGTGTGTGTGGACGAGCCTTACGAGGATTCTCGATTTTCGTTAGTTGACTCAACCTGAACGTTGGAAATTGCTCGCTCGAGCCTGCTACAATCGCTGTCTAAAGTCAATCTTCTGATTAGAAGATTCTTAATTTCTTGTTCGTTCATTGGGTTTAATGTGAGCGAGGCATCCATATCTTTAATTGCCTTGAGACGAGAACCTTTAATCTCATTGATTGAGTTCTAAGGCTGGTATTAGACTGTCAAAGAACTTTGTCAAAGAACTTAATACCAGCCTAACCCTTCAAGGTTTGTCATCAAGTATGATTTACTCATTTGGTCTACTAGAACAATTTTTTTTTATTTCGAGGGACCAGGCCCTTGCCTCGTGGAAAATGCAAAACGGTGGAAATTTTATATAATTTTTATTAAACTCTTTGTGTAAATTTTTAATTACGTAATATAATAATTGTATTTATTTTTAATGGGCTTGTTGCAGAGAGAGATTTACCTTAAAAATTTTAATAATTTAATGTAGCAAAAACCGACGTTACGTTATTAAAACAAATGAATTTTAAATTTAGTAAATTAAATTTTGTAAAATGTTTAATTTGAGTTTTTTAAGGGCAGCGTTTATGCTATTAGAAATAAATGGGGTTCAGACACATTGTTATTCCATAAGATCTCTAAAATTTAAACTTATTGCAAAAATTCAAAAAATATGTTAAAGGATAAAGGTTGAACTTAGGGACTGGTGGTTTTGAAATTTCAATTTTTGGGGCATTATGCTTCGAAACGAGACTTTGAAAATAGGTGATGATGAAAATAGGAAAACATGGTGTGTGCGTTCACTTTTCTAATAAAATTAAATAATTTATCGGTATTGTCATGGTAGCAACGTGTGTTTATTTTTTATCACTTAATATCGAAAAGGTGTCTTCTATAAATGCGTCTTAAACCTTAAATATTAATTTTAGACACGTTATAAAAATGACATCGAGAATGAATCTTTTTGCCTTTCTTTTGCTCACTTTTAATCCAAATGCAGTTTTTTAGTCGTTGAAATGTCTTTTTACAACTTTTTTTCTAAATTGCAATATTATAAAGTTTATAAGGAGACACTTTGTTTTTAAAAGTTTGTTACATTTTAAATACAAGTTAGATAATTAGCTGATGTAGACAATTTCAAAGCCATCAAACTTTTATAGTTACCTGAAGTGTTCGTGACTTGTTTTTTTAAAATATAATTTTCCCCGAGTTTAAAAAAAAAATTTCATTTTGTTCGCGTATACGCGTCTCGGATATATTTTTAAGTTTAATTTTAATTTGATTCACTAGAGATTGAAATCTTTGCAACTTAAGGGTTAGTCATCTTTGTTTCAGAACGCTTCTGCTCAAGCTGCCCTTCAAGCCGCACAAGCTATTTCCGCCTCACAACAGACGGGAGGTACGCCAACACCGACACCTCCAGTTCCTATTACGAACGGTCAAGAGATACAAGGAGGACCTAATACAGTTTTACGTGTGATAATAGAACACATGATTTATCCAATCAGTTTAGAAATTTTACATGTGGTGAGTTGAATTTTTTCTTTCCCAACCATGTGAAAATTCTAAAAAAATTTTTTTATTTTGTAGATATTTCAACGGTTTGGCAAAGTTTTAAAGATTGTTACATTCACAAAAAATAGTAAGTTTTCAAATTTAGCTCGAGATAATTTTTTAATAATTTCATCAATTCTTTCAGATTCATTCCAAGCACTTATTCAATATCCGGATACTCAATCGGCACAAACGGCCAAACAATCGTTAGACGGTCAAAATATTTACAATAGTTGTTGCACCCTTCGTATTGATTACTCAAAGATGTCTTCTCTTAACGTTAAATATAATAACGATAAGTCTCGAGATTTTACAAATCCAAACTTACCATCCGGTGATGCAGATAGTCAATTAGCAAGTCTCGGCGGTGGACTCGGTGCAGGCTTAGGTGCAGATTTATTATTATTAGCGGCCCAACCTCGTCTAGCTAGAGAAAGATTAGCAGGTGCGTTCTAAACTTTTTTTTATTTTTTTTATAGTCTTTAAAAGTCAATTTCAAATTTACAGATTCTTTGCTGGCAGGTGCTCCAGGAGTTTTAGCTTCCCCTTTTATACCAGGTCTTGGTTCTCCGTTAGCTTCGCCCTACACAGGAGGTGTAGCAGGAGGTCTTCCAGTACTAGGAGGATTTGCTCTAGGTCAAACTGCCCCAGGTTTAAGAGGACTCACTAATCCTGGATTAGCTTTAGCTACCGTTTTGCTAGTTAGCAATTTAAATGAAGAGGTGAGGAAAACTTTTTTGTTAAATAATTTAATGTTTAAAAAGCTGATTACTTTAATATTATTTTGCTGTTGGATGTTTTCAGCTTTTGTAAATCTATTTCTTTATAATGTAAAGTAATCTTGAAATAACGTCAAATTATTATGAATTATTGGAAATCGAAGCAATTTATGGGGACGTTTGTGCTTTAAAAATTCAGTAGCACTCAAATTATGCTTTTACATTACCATTGCTGTACAGTACAAGATGTTCAGATGTTTAGTACTCACAAAAATAAGACAAACTGTTCTTATAAACATGTATTGACAAAACCCTTCTTAGGGGAAGCCCCTGATCCTCTAAAGGATAAATGCTGAATATTAATAATTACAATTAATTTCATCGTAAGTTCAAGCTCTCCTTGTCATGGAAGATGTTACTTGGTGCATCACAAAACTATTTGCAACTTTTAAATTAATGTAATTAATTAATTTTTGAGGTAATTAATCTTGCTTTTTCTCAATATAAAGCCCATTAATATAACCATCTAAAAATTGTATTCATCATATCTCAAAACTATTAGCAGCCTTTAGTTAAGCAACTTTTGAATTAGTCAACTAAACATTTGCTAGTGTATGCTATGTCTTAACTTTTGAGTAATTTAATGTTGCTCGATTTCAGTATGAAGTCCATAGAACAAACTATCTAAAAATCTTACTCAGATCTCAAAACTTTTAGCAGCCTTTTAGTTGAGCAACTTTTGAATTAGTCAACTAAACATGCTAGTGTATGCTATGCCTTAATTTTTGAGTAATTTAATGTAGTTCGATATCAATGTGAAGCTCAGAGAAGAAACTATCCAAAGATTTTTCTCAGATCTCAAAACTTTTAGCAGCGTTTTAGTTGAGCAATTTTTGAATTAGTCAACTAAACATTTGCTAGTGTATGCTGTACCTTCATTTTCGCGATATTTAACTTTGTTAGATTGGAACCGTATGAACTATGAAGAATATGTAATAGTAAAGTATCTAAAGTTTATATGGAGAGAGGGATACTGGGATATAGGATGGGTAAGGCCAAAAAATCATAATAATTTGAGTTTGTGTTTTTTGGAATAATTAATGGAAATATAAAGAAATAGATAATCATACTTTTTGTACAGTTCACAAATAAAACTCTTAATGCGTATATTATATTTAATACTAATTATTGCTGTTTTGAACTCTTTACTTTAGCATTTTTCAATCTTACTAAGTTTCTTTTTAAATTGGTCATACTATTTATTTTGACGAATCAGACCTGTGTGAACTGTATTTCTAGTTTTTAACAAATCGTATTTAATTTTACGGAGCGTCGATCAGATCGACTCTCGCACAGTTAGCACAACATTAGACTTCTTAATTAGCAAAAATAGTTAGATTTTTTTAGTTAATTTTTTTGTGTCTAATGTGGTGTTTTAAAATTTTAAATAAATATTGTCACAATTTTTCGTGACAATTTTTCCTTTGTGTGTGCTGCCATTACATTACTACTGTCATCTTTCTCTTTCCGTAGATGGTCACGCCTGACGCTCTCTTTACCCTATTTGGTACGTGTGCACAGCTACTATCAACTAAGTATATCATTTTAGTCGTTAGGAACTCTGCTCTTTTATCTTTTCTTTCAAATTATTACTAACAGAATTTTGAAAACTGTTTAATATTAAAAAATATACTTCAGCAAATGGAGATAAAATAACAGAGTTATTAATCATTTTAAAATCCAGTTCGCTTTTCTCTTAACAAGAAGTAACAAATTTTGAATACGGGCGAATTGGATTTCAATTTAGTCATGATTCAGTTTATTACTTAAAAAGAAGAAATATTTAATTTTTTATAATTTTATTTATCAAGCTTACTGCTTAGAAATTGTCTTTGTTACGTTAATTTTACAATTAGTGTCTTTCTAAAAATCTAATTGTAGACTTTATTTTAGTTTTATTTTTTATTGTATTTTTATTCTTATTTTTGTTGAGTTTTTTTAATTTTGCATGTACATGTTAAAATTATTTTCGTTGTACTTGTTTAGTAATTTGTTGTTTTTTCAAATCTTCGAGATCATTTTTCATCAATAAGTTCAATTTTAATATGTTTAACAAATAATTTTATTTAGATTTATGAAATTTAAATTTTTTTAGCACTTTGTAGAAACTTTAAATATTACAAACATACTCTTTGTAGCAAATTTAACAAGAAACTATTTGGGGAAGTGAAAGCTCGAATTTTCTTACCATTAACTAGTCGAAACTCTAATAAAAAAGTTGAAAATGTCGCCAATAGGATTTTCTTGAACACTCTAAAACCTAAAACCGTTAAAGGATATGAAAATTTGTGATGGTTTTCCCAAAAAATAATAATCAACTCTCCACCCAGTCGTTTTATGCCGTTAAGGGCGCTTTCATACTGGAAAACTGTCTGCAAGGAACTTGGTTGTGCTTATGTACAAATCCATTCAAACCTGGACACTGCAGACAGACAGTCGCCGGAGATAAGTTTTTATTCAATCATCTCTTCCAGTCTCTGACGACTATCCTAGACCATTTCTAATCTCACAAACGTATCTCCAGTCTGAAAGGAACCTTAAAGCTCTTTCTGACTTAACGACTACTTTTAAGAAACTCGTGAGGCTGTTCAAACCTGCACCCTGCTCACACACAGTAGCAGAAGATTGGTTTTTAGTCTACCACCTCTTCCAGTCTCTACGACTATCCCAGACTATTTCTAATCTCACAAACAGTTCTCTAGTCTGGAAGGAACCTCAAAGCTCTTTCCGACTGAAATACTATTTTCTAGAAGCTTGTGAGGCTTTTCAAACCTGTACTCTGCCCACTTAGATTCGCAAGTGAGTGATATTTATTCTAGACTATTCCCAGTCTCACAAATGAATTTCCAGTCTCAAATAACCTTTCTCATTGCGTAAGAACGCTTTCAGAGCAGCATTCAAGCTGTTCAAGTGTTCAGACCTGTACCTTACACAAATACGTCTATAAGTGCTATTTCCAGTCACACAGACACTCCAATCTGAGATGGTTCTTAAAGCTCCTTAAATTATGAAAGACCTACGGCCTTAGTTGCATACAATGAATCAGCTTTTTTAAGAAGGCGTTTGAAGCTACGCCGTATAAGCTCTAAATCTTCTAGAACTCCTTCCAAGGTGCTCTTGAAAGAAAAACTTTCGTATGAAGCTAAGGCTTATAAAAATGTCGTGGCAGTGGGAAGATTTCCATCGCTCCATCTTTTAATCCTATATAGTTAAAACATTATTCAAAAACTGAAACGCTGTAGTTGTTGAAGTTAAACCTGTCTAGAGTTTAAGTTTTGAAGAGATACTTTCACTTTTCTAAAACTTTTTGCATTTTGATGAAAACGGAAAGTTTTGAAAAATTATCTCATTACAAAAGCTAGAAGTTGGTATTTAAAGTTTTTCAACTTGTGCTATTAATTTTGACACGTAACTTATAAGAACCATCTTCTATAATTAAATTTGACCATTTAGGTGTTTACGGCGACGTACAAAGAGTTAAAATCCTTTACAACAAAAAAGACTCGGCTTTGGTTCAGTTAGCAGAACCTCATCAGGCTCATTTAGGTTTGTTGTACATTTAAATATTTTAATTTTTTTTTAATGATAATTTTCAACATTTAGCTATAACGCACATGGATAAATTGCGAGTTTTTGGAAAAAACATACGTGTCATGTTGAGTAAACATCAATCCGTTCAACTGCCAAAAGAAGGACAGCCGGATGCTGGTTTAACAAAGGATTATAGTCAGAGTCCTCTTCATAGATTCAAGAAACCTGGATCTAAGAACTATCAGAATATATATCCACCTTCGTCGACGTTGCATTTGAGTAACATACCTGCCACCATCAACGAGGAGGATATTAAAGATGCGTTCACTACAAATGGCTTTAATGTAAAGGCTTTTAAATTCTTCCCGTAAGTGTTTTGCTTATTTTTAATTACTTTTCCTTATTTTTCCCCGAGGGGTTAACCACTACGAAAAATTTTTACACAACATTTAAAGACATTTATAACATCTACAAACATTTACTACATTTTAGAAACTACACTCAAAGAAAAAGATTGGTAAAATCAACCAAAAACAGGATATGAAAATGCGTCAAGCTTGCTTCATGGTATTAATAACCAAGACAAAATTGTTAAAAGAGCGTTTAATTTGTAAATGTTAGATTCAATCATTAAAATTGTTGAATTACATGTGCATAGTTGTCTTTCAATATATAGGTTTGTTTGCAAAGTAAAAGTGGTTCAGTAATTATGCTGTATAGTTCAGGAACTATAATTATGGTTACTTGACCAAGTTTTAACAATTTTATGGTAAATTAACAATTTCAATGGCTTCTTACATTTTTTATGTTAAATAACAATATTGGTGGTTCTAATTCTTAAAAGGAAGGTTAGATAACTATTATTTACTGTGTCTTTAACAATTACGCTTGTTAAAATTATTTATTAAAAAAGAGGAATTTTGTGATCAATTTTTTATTAAAATATAACATACAAATACAAAATGCAAGAAAAACAAAGTTCTTAACAAGATATAATACTTACAGTAAGGTATAAGTACATAACTACATAATTTAAAAAATTCGACTTAAAAATATTTTGGACGAATGTACTCATTTCCATTTTGAGAAACGTAGACATGAACAGGAGCATTAATAGTTAAAGTATGTGAGAATACAAAGTAGCATTTAGTACAATCTAGTACCTGATAAGATTGGAAATGATTACAGAACTTTCCTAATTTGTATTTTAAACAAACAAAATATAAATCTTTATTTTTTACAAATAAGTCTTCAATTCGATACAATTTGCAATTTTTGGAGAGCAAATAAAGTTCTATTTTATATTTTCTTTATTAAGATTTTCCAAATATTTTCAAGAGTGTCTTTTAAAACATTAGGAGACTCAAAAATTTTTGAAAGTTGAAACCTCAGGGGTATCAATATGCTCCTCTACTTGATGGTTTTGAATCTAAGCAAGGAGAACTGTTAATTATAACTTGACCAATTTCATATTATTAATATCAAAATTTTTAGGTTCTTTGTGTAAAGTCTTGCTTGGTTAATTTTTTTTATAAATTTATGAAAAGTATCGAATTGCTGAAACGGATCTTTGAAAAAGTCCAGGATTTCAGTAATATCCTTATGTTTATCATCATTATTCTTGAAAACAATTTCTAGAGATGACGTAATTGTATTTAGTAAGTTATTAATTAAATCTTTAAGTATTTCTTCAACATCTTTTCTAGCAAAATTTGAATTAGTATAAAGCTTAGCTGCAAACAGCAAAGCGTACGATTCAATAGTATTTTTGATTGCATTAATATCGAAATTTTTAGTATTTATTTCTTCCTCCACACTGTTATCACCAGTAGTATGATACTCGTTTAAACAACAATTGAAATTTTAAAATATCGTTTGAAAGCCCTTAATGACTGATAAGTGTGGCAGCATTGAACGCAACGAAAATTGTCACAAGAACTGAAACCGTGAAAACGTTTAAAATGCATTAACAAGTTCATCAATTACGAAAATTTATCCGGATTTTCCGGATTCTTTACACTTGAAACATTCGGGCAATTTGTGGAAATTATTAACAATTTAAATCGGTCAATAAACAAAGCAAATTAGATGATGATTCGTCTTCTGCTAAATGGATGGCATAGAATTTTTTTTTGAAAAAGGTCCAGGTGTTAATACAACTTAAAGGATATTTTAAATTTAAGACATGAAATGTTTTAAAGCAAGCGTCAACGGCACTTAAACAGTTTGAAAATTTATATTTTACTGTATCAATACTATGTCGAGTTTCTCTAACGTTATGGATCCATAAAATTCCACAATTTAACTGCTTTCATTGTTTGAAACCGGTTTTTGAACACTTAGGTACTGACTTTTTGTACTGACTTATTCGTACATAACTATCTTTAGAGGAACCCAACAGTAGTAGTTAGAAATACTTATACTAGAAATACTATCTACTCCTACCGCTACAACTGGCTGCAGCGTTTCGTTTCTCTGACTTGGTTGTTTTCTTAATTCTTCTACTTGGTTCTCGAAATCATTTACAGTTTTCACATGTAAAAACATGGAATCTTGGGAATCTTGAATTATTACATTAAGAATGATTTTCTTGTAGTTTTCTTTGCACCTATGTTTGACAGAGGGTGGTAATAACGCATGTATAAGGATGGCAATAATAATATCACTCACAGCTATAAACAAGAAAAAAATTGTTAGCCATTAGATAAAAATTTTAAAAACTGATTTACCTTCATTGGAATTAGTAGTATTTAAATATCTCAGTAGTTTCAAGTTTTGCTTGTCTTTGACTTTAGCGTTCAAAATATCAATCAACTTGTTTTTATAAGTTAGCCACTTTTTCATTAATCCATAACATTTCTCTAGATAAATTTTGTGGAAATCTATATCGATCTAAAAAATAATGTTTGCTAAAAGTTAGAATACCAGATATACACATAGAACTTACCAAATTAAATCCTTGAGAATGTTTTAATAATGGTCAATTATAATTATCGAATAAAAAATTTAGTAAGGTTAAGGTTTCTGTACATCGTTTTTTAAATGTTGTTTTCAACATTTTCTAATTGCCACTTGGTTAGGAAATGGCGAAATTCAATTTTTAAATCCAGTTTTGTATCTTCAAAGAGTTCGTCAAGATCTTTTTCTTTTAAATACTTTAATCTCTGTGATTTCTTGCGCTGGAATAAAATAATTGACTAAGTTCAAATTTAAGATATCTCGCAGCATAATGTTATGTGCTTATGTAAATAGATTAGTACACACTACTTTTAATTATTATTACTTACCTACGAATTCTTCAAATAAAGAGTCAAAGCAGGACGTTAAAAGTTGTAATAAGTCGTCTTTCGCAATCGATAAATCAATCAAGTTGTTATTTATCAATATATATCCAGCACTACTATTATATAGAGTATCGAAAACCTTGCCTAAATTTTCTATTTTATTTTATTTATAAAAATAACCAACAATCACAAACCTTAACACACAAAACTTCCTTGCAGACTGTTGCGACCATTTTCTTTTTGCATAATTGCAAAAAAGCAAAGGTAACATTAAACTAAGTTATCGGTTAAGTCTACCACGTTTTTGATAAGCTACTATTTAAATAGTTAAAAAGAACAGAATAAGGATAAAGATGACCAAGAAATTTTAATAAAAGAACTATTGAAATGTTATTATACCTAATATTTTGTATAATTTAACTATGCCGTTGTAGCTTCTGAAAAATTGTAAAAAGTACCACGATAAAATGTCACACAACCTATAAATCTCATTATTTAACTAATAATTGTGGGTTGTTATTATTAAGCTATTTTGGTACACCACAATTAAATGTTAAAACACAACGAACATCAGTAAAAAGGAATAATAAATTGTTCAATTGCCAAATGTTATAGTAAAAAGAACTCTTATCATTGTCAGTGTAACATTTTATGTTTTACAATTTTGGGTTGATTGAATCTACAATTACAAATTGTTAAAATTAAACCAGGTTTCGTTTAAATATACTAAATTTAATAAAATTGTTAAATAACAATTAAATCTGGTTAATTTTATCATTGCTTTTTCTCTGAGTGTATAACCACATTTACATTACTTACATTTCTGTAACATTTGTAAACATTTTCAGCATTTCTTCAACATTTCTAAAAATTCACAGTCATTTACAAACATTTACAAACATTTACAGGCATTTACAACATTTACAAACATTTATTACATTTACAAACATTTACCACATTTACAAACATTTACAGACATTTACAACATACAGGGTGTAACTACTCGACTCATCCAAAGATATAGGAGTTGTAGATCTCGAAAAAACTAACATTTTTTTTATTTCGCCATTTTGAATTTGGAGCCTCCTATTCCAGATACAGTCGATATTAGTTTTTTTGTTTTTCTTTTCCAGTTTTTTTATTTTTAAGTTCTTAAAAAAAATGAAAATTGTTTTGAAATCCTTGTAAATTTCTATAAAACTTTTGTATTTACATCTACCTTCTATCTTCATTAATACCAAAATGGCGCCCAATTGAAAACTTTGACCTTGAAAATTTCAAAAATCACACGGTGGATTTTCTAAAAAAGAATATACGCTTATTCTACTCATCAAGATCTACATTTTAAGTCAAAAAAGTTACTAGAAATTTTTTATAGTTTAGGAGCTACAGAAGATTGTTTGTCAATTTATGTCAATAAATTCTTGAAGAGTAGACACTTAGACAGTTCCATATTTACAAAAAATAGTTTTTATTAATAATTAATAAAAATCACTTTCGAATAACAATAATTAATTAATAAATTAAATTATTATCAATAGTCCATTCAAATTAAGCAAACATTTCGAAATTCGTGCCCGAAGCATCGATTTTTCTGAATTTTTTACATTATCTTCTATATGGTGCTTAGTTCAAAGTTTACCTTTTTTATTTTGCCGCGATCTATTTTCCTCCGCGGAAAACGGGAAAAACTTTTTCCAGACAATGTGTTATTGAAAAACACCGACCAACTACTAAAATGAGTTTATGGGTCCAAAATAGGACATTTGTTTCTCTTGAAATTATATCTAAAAATGCACTCCTAAAAAGTTATTGGCTCTCAAAGTTAGGGTTAAAATATTAACAAATCGCTTATCTTCAAAACTACTGTAAATATTTTAATAATTTTTATAAAGCTTACATATCTTATAAAAGTCACTCTGTGGTAAAAATTTCATGATAATCGCTATACTGGAACTATCCCTTAGGGGGGTGGTACTAACTTGAAAACTCTAAAAGAGTACTTTGGCACCAAAAAAAGTAAAAGCGTTGACTAAATTTTGTAGGTAATTTTAAAACAAGCGATTTTGTTCTCTTAATATTTCTTTCTAAAATTAACGGCTTTTTAAAAAAATGAAAAATAACAATATTAAGGGTTGAATTGGGTAAAAAATGTGACAAATAAACCATCGCAAATCACCGGCAAACTTCTACAGTGCATTCTTGGTATTAAAATAAGACATTTGTCCCTCTTAAAATTATATCAAAAAATGCACCCCCAAAAAACTGCGGGCTCTTAAAGTTGGGATTAAAATTTCTTTAAGTCCGATTATCTCCGCAAGTACTGAAAATATTTTAGATTTTTATTCTGCCAGCATATCTTATAAATGTCATCTTGTGGTAAAAATTTCAAAAATATCACATCACTAGAACTACCCCTTAGGGGGGGTGGCTCTAATTTGTAACCCTTAAAAAATCAAAATTAAATTAAATAATTTTATAGGAAATTTTAAAATAAGCATTTTTTGTCTCTTATATTTTTCTTCTAAAACCAACGGTTTTTGAAAAAAATGAAAAAGTTATATGTTTGGAGAATAATGAGATTTTTTCCATTTTTATGCCCACCTTGTGAGCCTCTTTCTGCCGAGGAAAATATCGCGCGTCAAGAAAAGACTGGTAGACTTTGAACTAGTGACCATATAGAAGATAATGCAAAAGGTTTCAGAAAAATCGACTCTTCGGGGGCTTACTTAGGAATAATTGTCTTCATTGACTGAACAATTCATGCGCATTTAAGACAAGTATGTCGAAATTAATCCCCGAAGCGTCGATTTTTCTGAAACCTTTTGCATTATCTTCTATATGGTCACTAGTTCAAAGTCTACCAGTTTTCTTTTGACGCGCGATATTTTCCTCGGCAGAAAAAGGTTCAATTTATAACGAATCTTTGAATTTCAGAATTCAACTTACAAGTCTTTTTCTGTCGAGGAAAATATCGCGCGTCAAAAAAAAACTGGTAGACTTTGAACTAGTGACCATATAGAAGATAATGCAAAAGGTTTCAGAAAAATCGACGCTTCGGGGATCAATTTCGAAATACTTCTCTTAAATGCGCATGAATTGTTCAGTCAATGAAGACAATTATTCCTAAGTAAGCCCCCGAAGAGTCGATTTTTCTGAAACCTTTTGCATGATCTTCTATATAGTCCCTGGTTCAAAGTCTACCAGTCTTTTCTTGACGCGCTATATTTCCCTCGGCAGAAAAAGGCTCACCAAGTGGGGTCATTTGAAAATACTTGTTTTAAATTGTTCCGTCAATGAAGACAATCATTCCTAAGTAAGTCCCCGAAGAGTCGATTTTTCTGAATCCTTTTGCATGATCTTCTATATAGTCCCTGGTTCAAAGTGTACCAGTCTTTTCTTGACGCGCTATATTTCCCTCGGCAGAAAAAGGCTCACCAAGTGGGGTCATTTGAAAATACTTGTTTTAAATTGTTCCGTCAATGAAGACAATCATTCCTAAGTAAGTCCCCGAGATTTTTCTGAATCTTTTTGCATGATCTTCTATATAGTCCCTAGTTCAAAGTCTACAAGTTTTTTTTGGCCGCGCGGTGTTTTCCTCAGTGGAAGAAGACTCACAAAGTCACTAAAAAAACGGGAGAAATCACATTATTCTCCAAACATATACGTTTTTCATTTTTTCTCAAGAACCGTTGGTTGTAGAAGAAAAATATTAGAGGCAAAAAATGCTTATTTTAAAATTTCCTATAAAATTATCTAATTTAATTCGATTTTTTTAGGGTTAAAAGTTAGGCCCACCCCCCTAAGGGGTAGTTCTAGTCGTGTGATTTTCTTGAAATTTCTACCACAAGATGACATTTAAAAGATATGTTGGCAGAAGAAAAATCATTAAAATATTTTCAGTACTTGCGGAGATAATCGGACTTAAAGAAATTTTAATCCCAACTTTAAGAGCCCGCAGTTTTTTAGGGGTGCATTTTTTGATATAATTTTAAGAGGGACAAATGTCTTATTTTAATACCAAGAATGCACTGTAGAAGTTTGCCGGTGATTTGCGATGGTTTATTTGTCACATTTTTTACCGAATTCAACACTTAATATTGTTATTTTTCATTTTTTTCAAAAGCCGTTAATTTTAGAAAAAAAAATTAAGAGAACAAAATCGCTTGTTTTAAAATTACCTACAAAATTTAGTCAACGCTTTTACTTTTTTTGGTGCCAAAGTACTCTTTTAGAGTTTTCAAGTTAGCACCACCCCCCTAAGGGATAGTTCCAGTATAGCGATTATCATGAAATTTTTACCACAGAGTGACTTTTATAAGATATGTAAGCTTTATAAAAATTATTAAAATATTTACAGTAGTTTTGAAGATAAGCGATATGTTAATATTTTAACCCTAACTTTGAGAGCCAATAACTTTTTAGGGGTGCATTTTTAGATATAATTTCAAGAGCAACAAATGTCCTATTTTGGACCCATAAACTCATTTTAGTAGTTGGTCGATGTTTTTCAGGAACACCTTGTCTGGAAAAAGTGTTTCCCGTTTTCCGCGGAGGAAAATAGATCGCGGCAAAATAAAAAAGGTAAACTTTGAAATAGACACCATATAGAAGATAATGTGAAAAATTCAGAAAAATCGAAGCTTCGGGCACGAATTTCGAAACAACGCAGTTTTTATAGCTCTATTGACTCCCCTACAAAACTGACAAGGAAAAACCAAAGAGGAACGGAAAAACAGAAACAGCACTCTTTTAGAATTTGATCGTTTAAATTCAATCTCCTGTAGCTCCTAAACTATAAAAAATTTCTAGTAGTTTTTTTAACTTAAAATGTAGATCTTCATGAGTAGAATAAGCGCATATTCTTTTTTAGAAAATTCGCCGTGCGATTTTTGAAATTTTCAAGGTCAAAGTTTTAAATTGGCCGCCATTTTGATATTAATGAAGATAGAAGATTGAGCTACATACAAAAGTTTTAGAGAAATTTACGACTATTTCAAAACAATTTTTATTTTTTTTTAAAACTTAAAACTAAATAAACTGGAGTAGAAAAACAAAAAAACTTATATCGACTGTATCTCGAATAGGAGGCTCCAAATTCAAAATGGCGAAATAAAAAAAATGTTAGTTTTTTCGAGATCTAAAACTCCTATATCTTTGGATGAGTCGAGTAGTTACACCCTGTATACAAACATTTGCCACAATTACTTACATTTCTGTAACATTTGTAAACATTGTCAGCATTTCTTCAACATTTCTACAAATTTACAGTCATTTACAAACATTTACCACATTCACATACATTTACAGACATATCCAAACATTTGCCACATTTAGAAACATTAATTTACAGACATTTCCAAACATTTACCACATTTACATTTCCTACATTTCTTCAACATTTGTAAACATTTCTAGCATTTTTACAACATTTACAAAAATTTACAGACATTTACAAACATTAAAGATATTTACAAACATTTGCCACATTTACAGACATTTACAATATTTACAAACGTTTATAAGAATTTGTACACCAAATTTTGTGTGGTCAATCTCTCGTTTTTCCCGTAAGTGGGACAATAAAAAATAAGAAGAAATCCTTCCAGATGATTGATTTATTTTATATTTTAGTAAAGACAGAAAAATGGCACTAATTCAACTGCCTAGTATGGACGATGCAGTTGCGGCGTTAATAAAAATGCACAATTATCAACTATCAGAGTCCAATCATCTGAGAGTATCGTTTTCGAAATCTAGCATATAATGTAGCCAGTATAACATACAGTATTCATTCCAGCCACTGTATTTAAACTCGTAAAGTGTGGTGGCGATTCAGTGGTAGCTCCGCTTATTTATTACTGCATAGACTGTAAAAGGCAGGATATAAGATTGTACGACAAATCAGTATGGTGTAGTATTTTTTTTGTGTTTATTTTATTTTTCTCTTTGTATAATTAAGAGTTTAGGTTTAGTATTATTATTATATTTTGTATTTGATTTATGTATTCTGTTTGTTTTTAAATTTCAGTATTTCGAAAGGCTTTAATGTTAAAAGCGAGTGTTTAGAAAAAAATATAATAGAAGAGCAGACGTTTGAATTTTAAAAACTCGCCGCGATGTTATTTTTTGTAAGTTTTATAGATCAAAGTATTTAACTGAATGTTAAAAACATCTAATTGTAGATTTAAAAAAATAAATAATAATTATATGACGATATGTGGGGGGGCTGTTTCATATCTGACGAATAAGACGTTTAAAAGAATTCAGTATTTTCGCAAAAAAAATTTTGTTTATTTTTGGGTAAATTTTTTGACGATATGAAATAATCTGTTAAGAATAGTATTGTTAGTTGCGGACATAAGTTTTTAGTGAATAGTAATTTAGTAGATTAAAATTAAATTTAGCCAGTGATAGTTATAGGGTATTACAGGGTGTAGTTGTACCCTAAAATATGGATGTTTCTCACCGCTAGATCTGAGAATATTTCATATTAAGGTAGCGGGTATATGTTCTTTTTATATATTTTTCCGATTCACTAAACTTTATATCTCTTTAAATAAATGAATAATAAATGAATCTCCCACATATTTTTACACGACATATGCCCGCATCTTGTATTATTATTATTACTTATATGATATATGCGTATCTCTATCTACTTATATACACTTTGACAATCATTATTATCATAAAGTGCAACATGCTAACAAAAGTGCGGATTACTCAAAATTTTTGCTTGGTTCCAAAAATTTGTTTCCATTTTTCCAAATATTTCTATTTTATAGTAACATATCGCATGCATGCATTGCCAAATTTTAAAGTCAATATCTATGTTAGTAAGGTATAACTAAATGTGTTGTTAAAAATCTATTTTTTTAAATTTTTTGCAAATTTTAATTACGCACAAAATGTCTTTTTTCACTAAATTGACTCTGTTACGATATTTGAACAAAACATTTCATTTTGCTGCTCTTTCCAATAATTGAAATATCGTAAAATTCCTTATTATGTTAGTTATGTAATTTGCTATTTGCTTATTTTCTTTAGTTTTTACACGATTATTTTTGTAATGAGCTACGCTCAACGCGCTACGCTTCTCAGGTTTTTTCGTGTATTTTTACAATTAGTTTTATGATTATTATTGTGTTGCATTATTAAATATTTTTTTGTAGTATTTTATTTTTTTAAACCCCGATTTAAAGACATTTTATGTGGCATTGCCAATATGGTGGTCTCTGTTATGTGATGTTTGATATTTCGAGTGTGATCTGGCACACGCGATACTAAAAAGAAACAAACGCTATGGCCTTTGTGCCTGAACGTGGGATCAACTAATACAAATCAAGGATAAACTTAATTGTCTATTTATCATTACATTTGAGAGCGTATATCAACATATTATCTCTATTCACATATACTCAACTATTTACATACTTAGGAAACTTATAGGGTAAACTTAGTGTAATTTAGCTTGACTATGAACTATGGGCACAAACTGAACTTTTTAAAGTATCGCATATAAAAAAATAATTATAAAATCCTTTTTGCACATTCGATTTCATTATTGAGCCGTTTTTAATCTAACAAACAACTTGTATTATTTTTTGTATAACTATAATAAATTGTTTGGTATTTTAAATATTATTTGTATACGGATATTGGGTGCCAAGAACAGTATTAATGAACGGCCAAGTTCACACGCAGTTGTTTTTTTTAAATATTTGTTAGGGTATTTTTTATTTTATGTTATTTAGAAATACTCTATATATAATAACATATTACATTATAAAATATAATGATGAAAACTATATCAAACATATGATTCAGATAAATTTTAGATTTGTTCTTTGTCATTTTACAATAAAATATTGAAAAAAGAACTAACCGTTGTTTTCGTATTTTTACAAATACAATTCGAAAAGGTACTTTTTAATTTGCATGTTGTATTAACAACTCCTTAAAGAAATTATAGCCACTTGCATGATAACCTGTAGCTTATGGATTCCATTTTTAGAAATTGTGCCCTACAAGCATTCATTTTATACTAACTACTTAGCATTTCAATTAAGGGATTAGTTTAAACTATTTTAACCAGTATCATCTGAAAAAAGTGTTAATGAATATAAAAATCAGTTAATCGCTGCCGCTGCCAATTACACAAAAATTAAGCTTTTTTGAAACGTAATTAACGTGTGGCGCCATCTACTGTTGATTTAGCGAAGAACATTGACATTTCAGTGAAATTTTAAAGGAATCGTTTATACCAACATAACCTCGCGTAAACAAATAATCAAAATTCACTAAAAGGCATTTTTTATAATTAAAATAAATTAAAAACTAGCGTGAGCTGATGTCTAAGTATATAATGTGTGGTTTTAAAGCATTCTAAAGCGGCTAATGGATAATTTTGTGTTTCATGAAAAAGGATTGTTTCGAAGTTACCTGAAGAAGGATGCAATGGTAGAAATGTACGAAATATGTGTGTGGTTCCATGTTCCAAGTTCCATCAAACCGATCAAACTACTAATTGAGCCTGTAGGAAGATGTGTAATTATCAAAGATGCTGTAAGGGAGAATAATATAATCGTAAGTCCATACCTAACCTCAATTCATCGATAAAAATTCGATCAGTTGTAATTACTCAAAAGCATGTTAACGGCTAATGTTTTAAGGTATTCAAAATCGAATAATGGATTCTTTTGTATTTGATTAAAATTGGATTGTTTTGAAGTTACCTACTGAAGGATTCGATGGTTGCGATGTAGGAAATATGTATGTTGGTTCATGAAGCTATCTAATTAAAGATGTTGCACAGAATTTTGTGAATTGATATGGTAAGGGTAGCCACTATGTGAAGGATATCCTGGGCAATGTAAATGTGAGTACCTAACTTCTAAATTAAATTTGTTGATAACTAATGCAGTAGCTTGCTAAATAACTCATGCATACTCATACACCCGGCTTTTCATATGTTGCTTTCGTTTCAATGGAACATTAAATTTAAAGTCGACTTTATTTTATTATGAAACCCGGCGTTTTAGTATGTTAGTGAGTAGTGACCAGATTAACATTTACTTAACGCTTATTTCTTAGAATGTAACTAGAAACTAGAACAAGAAGTAGCAGAGTTTACATTTATGTTATGAATAAACAGTTTAATTTACGCACGTAGTTAGCACTACTTCTAACTAATGGAATGACAGTCGTTTAATAAAATGTGTGAGCTCTAAATGACTTCCAGACGATTTGGTTTGATTTCAAGTTAAGGTTTGCTTTATTTCAACTATTGGGTCTTTTAATGTTTATGTGTCAGATGCTGCCCATCTTCTTACCTTTCATTATTGTGCCACATGTGCTAGGAATATGTTTAGGGTTTTGTGATTGTAGGGTCCTTCAATTTGGACCCTGCCAAGTAAGTAATTCCCCTTTTGTAGCTGCAAAGGGGGGATTATACTTACAAGATAAAATATACTTACGTGTTGGTAATTAATTAAATCTTTTTTGTAGTATCGTCATTCTAATAATATATGCTAATCAGAGAAAACATCAAATGTTGGATCCTTACCACAAGAAGTTACTAAATGTAAACCCAAAAGAAAATACAAACGAACACAAATCTAAGATACACGTCGACCCAGTAACAAACCAAAGACCTAAACGAGGAAGAATGAAGAAGAAAAAAGAATCTAGAATAAAGGTAATTTTTTTAACTTAATTTGTTGAACAGAGGCCTAAATCTGGAAGGAAGAAGAAGAAAACGTAATAATTCCATTTAATTGTAATTTACTAATAATGTTATATTTGATTATTTTTCTTTGAATAGTTTTTGAGAGTTTGATCATGGTCATTTTAATATTATAATTTTTAATTTACATCATAGAAATAAATCTAAATTCCTTCTATTTTGTATGTATTCATCTGCAAGTTTGTTTACTTTAATATAATAGTGGTACAAAAACTAATTGATTTTGTGTTTTTAGGTAGAAATGACGTCCAGAGAAGACTAAATATCAAATTAGTAGTAGGTAGCAAGATGATTGTTCAAGAAAACCCATTTGCTACACCACTAATTTAACAACTCGTCGGATCAGGTCACTCCTCAATGTTTTTGATGAATATGGAGTGTGATGTTAAATAATAACTAGTAGCATTAATTATTATTAATTTAGTAATGACAAATGTGTCCCATAATTTATCTCTGCATGTGTTTTTATTATAACTTTCATTTTTAATTTTTGAAACGATAAATTATGTGACACCCAAAGTTAAAAGGATTCTTTATTTCTTGTAAAACCTGTAGAGTATCCATTAAAATGAGATTTATAAAAACATTTCAATAAGTTAAAAAAAATTCAATTAAAGAAAATCTAATGTAATTTTTTAATTTAATTTTTAAAAAGATGTTCCAATTAAGTGAGAAATCATTCGATTACACAAAAAAAGATTTTTATATTAAATGGAAAAATATGCTAAGTAAAAGAAACTGAATATTGCAGTTAAATTTATTGGTCAATGACTGATGCATGATTATTTTTAAAATAAAATAAACTCAAAAATGAATATGAGACATCGGTAGTCACTGTAACCTAATTATTTGTTGTTTGAGCTTAGTTTATATTTTGTAGTCCAAGTGTTCACATCTAGTAATAAGACCTTAGTGAATAGTTTATTTTTTTTATCTTAATGAAGATACACAAAGCAAGGAATAACAAATATTAATAAAAGGTACAGAAAATGTTTTAATTATTAATCAATTTTCTCATGTAACTACTTGTCATAACAAAACAAGTGGTTTATTTATTAAAAAATTGGTTCAATTTATAATAATTGCACAAAACCCAATAAAAACAATTATTTTTATTAATTAATCTCCTCGTATAACTGTGTGTAATCTTTTATCATATTATCATAAACGGTTGCTGAACGTAAGGGTGAGAAAACCATTAACCAAAATTTTGTTTGTGTATTTTAACTTTAATAAAATGCGAAGGATATAATTATTGGTTAATATTTCTCATTGGTATAGGTTAATTAGAGACATTTATCAAGATACAATTCAATTAAAAAATTCCATCTTTATTATATATTGACGACGTTTCGATTAACAAATCATTGTCACAGTCAAATTTTATGTTGCTATCAGTTTTTTCTTTTTTTTGGTAACAAAGACGATACAAACATGAATTTTGTTCTTGAAACCCATAATTTAATAGCCCAGTTGGGTCTAATAATTTCAAGAAACATTTTCCATACATTCAAATATCTACATCAATCATCTATACGTAACACATGTCATATTTTCAAAAATCATTGTACAAGCAGTTTTCACACCAAGTTCGAATTGTAAAAGTTCGAATTTTACAATTCGAACTTGGTGTGAAAACTGCTTGTACAATGATTTTTGAAAATATGACATGTGTTACGTATAGATGATTGATGTAGATATTTGAATGTATGGAAAATGTTTCTTGAAATTATTAGACCCAACTGGGCTATTAAATTATGGGTTTCAAGAACAAAATTCATGTTTGTATCGTCTTTGTTACCAAAAAAAAGAAAAAACTGATAGCAACATAAAATTTGACTGTGACAATGATTTGTTAATCGAAACGTCGTCAATATATAATAAAGATGGAATTTTTTAATTGAATTGTATCTTGATAAATGTCTCTAATTAACCTATACCAATGAGAAATATTAACAAATACTAATGAAATGGTTATGAAAAAAAAAAAAATGTTTATATTGATATAATTATTTTTATTCAGTTTGGTGAATGATCAAAAATTTGTAAATGACATCATTCAAGCAACATCCCTTGGTGAATGTGTACTTCTTGTTTAAAATTTAATATCTTGAAACCCCTATTTACCAGCTGATTGAAAATTAAAAATCAATTGTAAATTAAACAAATTTTTTAAATAAATAAATTCTGTTGAGTAATTTGCACCTCCCATGACTTTAATACTCGCATTTTATTGGTTAGTATAATGTTTAGTGGTAGGGAATGGGTAGGAGAAAGTTAATATAAGTCTGATTTCCGTCATAAGTTCAGATTCTTATCAGCAACACAGATCAGCAAAATTAAGAAAAATAAGGGTTACTCTTGTGAAAATCAACTTTCGATTTTTGAATTTTTTTTGATTGGAAGTTGTTCCTAATATTATTATAAGTATTTCCACCGAATATTAAGTAATTTATTTTAATATTAATTGTAAAAATTGAAATATTGTGATCAACAATTACTTTATAATTTAACCCTCTAATGCACCGCTCCGCTTATAGGCGGACTTTACTTAGTCATCTTTATTGCTCAGATATAAAAATTTTTTAACATTTACGCCACATAACCGACTACAGGTAGGGTTCAAAAAATACACTGGTGTTAGTCTGGTTGCTGTAGCATGTATAGTTTGGTGGCAATCAACAATTCAAATGAAAACTTCTAGCATAACGCATGAAAAATTGTTAGAGTAGAAAACGTTGATTTAAAAAAATTACTAAAAATAGTTACGCCCTTCGTATCGACTTGAAAAATTTTTGGTAAGTAGCTGATATCTTAGATTATCTATTTTTTGTGTTGGTTGGCCCAAATAAAATCAGGGACTCCTACGTACTTCCCCATAATATCGCACCGCCTGTAGGCGGACCTATTCAGTACAGTCTAAAATTTGTTTGATTGTTAGGTATATTTTACTTGACTGATTAGATTATTTATTGTATATTACATATTTATCCTATATTTCCGAATCTGTATTAGTAAACTTAAAATAATAAAAATTTTAGTCATGGCTCATCAACGCCAAATTTACAACTTGTCGAAAATGACAGAGGATGAAATCAGAGAATTGATGGATTCAATTCCCACTGATGATGAAGGCACCAGTGAAGAAGAAGACGATGATTTGGATACAGCTGATGATCCCGTTGCATTGTCGAATTCCAATGTGGTGACTGCTGAAGACGAGTTACTAATAGACAATTGCTTAGAAGAAATGACAAGAGAATCTTCGGCAAAAATTGTTGCAAAAGCAGTTATGACCAGTATCAACGTCAGTACTTTAGGCAGTTCTTCATCAACCGATATGTTGCCAATAATTGAGTCAACTGTTCCACCTGCTACTCATATTGCCAAATCATTGCCTGCTCAGCCTGTAATGCCTTCCACGGCTGTTGAAATAAATCTACCACCTACTAAAACTATCAAACGTTCGAAACGATCGCGATCTCCAGAACTGATTGAAGAAGAAGATGGGCCAAACTTTCCTACTGCAGGAGTATTCACGGGAAACGTTATGACAATGAAGAATGATTGTAAAGAATTCAAATCAATTGTCTGGAGAAAAAAAAATCTTCAGTTACACGTGAATGAGCTGGTATTTAGAGGACAAAGACAATTACCAACTTATTTGAAAGAATTGGACACTCCGTACAAATGCTTTCGGTACTTCATAAATGACCAAATAATTAAGCACCTTGTGGAGCAAATCAATTTATACGCGCATCAAAAAAACATTCAAACAAAAATAAAGGTAGATCAAATTGATGTTCAAAAATTTGTTGGTGTTCTGATTTATATGTCCGTTTATCGCCACCCGAATGTGCGATCATATTGGGGAAAACATGCACACGAAGCAATTCGTCAAACAATGCCAGTACTGAGATTTGAGGCAATTCGACGAGTTTTGCATTTCAATGATAATTCTGTGGCAGTAGAAAAAGGTAAACCAGGATATGATCGTTTATACAAAGTTAGGCCGCTCATAGATCATTTGAACGAAAGGTTCTTGTCGGTCCCAATGCTATCCCGACTTTGCGTGGATGAGCAAATGTGTCCTACCAAAATGACGGGAAGCTCTATTCGTCAATACATGCCGAATAAACCTCACAAATGGGGTTTTAAATTTTTCACTCTTTGTGACTCAACTGGTTTTTCGTATGCCTTTGAAGTATATACGGGTGCTGGTGATAATATTATACCGGAAGACGCCCCCGATCTTGGAGCATCATCTAACGTTGTCATCCGGCTGTCTAAGCACATACCAAATTTTGTGAATCACATTGTTTACTTTGATAATTTTTATACGTCGCTAGGCCTGCTTGCATATCTTCGGAAACGAGGAATCTACTCCTTAGGTACTGTGCGAACAAATCGTGTTCCAAATTGCAAACTTTCAAGTGATGCGATTCTTAGTGCAAAAAAAGTGGAACGCGGATTTTCGGAAGAATACGTTGGCAACGCATTCGGTATAGACATATCTTCTGTTTTGTGGAACGATACTAAAACTGTACGACTTTTGTCTACCTATGTTGGCATAAATCGGTTTGCGTCCAATACTAGAGACACACAGCCCCAGAAAGCAACTCGGTGGGACAAGAAAGAAAAAAAGTATTACGAACTTGATTGTCCTCATATCATTAAAGAATATAATCGCCATATGGGAGGCGTTGATTTGATGGACGGATTACTTGGGCGGTATCACATTCGTATGAAGACTAGAAAATGGTCTAATCGAATTTTTTACCACCTTATTGATGTGGCAATGGTAAATGCTTACATACTGTATCATCGAGTGCATCCTGAGAAGAAAAAGATAGAGATTCCAACTTTTAGATCAGATGTGGCTGAATCGCTCTGTAGATGTGGAACTGTTGCGCAGAAAAGAAGCGTTGGTCGACCAAGCTCTACATCATCGTCACCAAGGGATTCTCCAGTACCAATAAAAAGGGCATACTTGCCAACGGAAGACATCCGCTACGATCAGATTAGCCACTGGTGCATTTTTCGAGACCGATCTGGAAAGAAACAATGCAAATTTCCAAAATGCACTTCTGAAACACAAGCATTTTGCGTGAAATGTAATCTCAGTTTATGTAATTCGCCAACTAAAACGTGTTTTTTCGATTTTCATAACAAATAGGCCTATAATAGATGCATTTTATTCTTGTTTTTTTCTTTATCATCTTTATTATAACCTATTGTAATGATTGTAGTGATTATTACTAATGAATAAAATATAATACACATTTACTATTAATGCACAAGTCCGCCTACAGACAGGGTTCCTATTTTCACCTACAACCCCTGAACGCATTACCAAAATTATTTTTTAATATCAGATTCGTGTTTTTTAGCATACAATTAACACATTCTGAATTTATTAACCCAAACAAAAATTTATGCATTAGAGGGTTAAATGCTTTGTAGTGTTTATAATTTTAATTATAACTCCCTTATATTGGTTATTTTATAGTGTATTGGAATTATTAACATCCTTTAATGTAAAAACAATTACTTATTTGAATTCCTTTATTAATTAATTAAAAATAGTATAAATTAATCTTCTGCGTTTTATTTGTACTACAACTTCTGTTTATATTATTTGGTCCCAGTTTGTGTGGAGTACGTTACATAATATTTCTAGTAATGATTATTTTTTTTTAGAAAAAGGTCTTGGTGCTAGTTTTCACCCTCGTTTAATTAAAAGTGAAAATTTTGAGCAAACGGTCTTTAAAATTAAAAATTGTTAGTAATACTGTAGTAATAAAAATATGGCAAAAAAATATTTAGACAAATCACCACCTTAAACTAGTTTTCACCCTCGTTTAATTGAAAGTTGCTAGTATGTTAATGACAGGCACGTAACTACGAGTGGGCCAGGGTGGGCCCTGGCCCACCCAAAATTATTGCTGGCCCACCCTTATGCCCACCCTGGGAAAATGAAAGTTAAGATAGCGAAATCTAAGCATTTTTGTAAATGTAGGAAACGCAAACCTACATTCGGCACATTTCAAAAGTTAGTAATTTATTATTTACATATAAGAATCCACTGAATTCGGATGCCAATGACTTTTTTGATCTTTGTATACTGCCAGTGAATTACTATAAAAATTTGAGCCCAAATACTGTCATGTACCTATTGCAAAAAGCTAACTTTTAAGTTCATTTCTTTCTTGGGAAGCATTCTGAAGCATCCATCGAATTTGGATGCCAATGACATTTTTTGATCTTGTACACTACCAGTGAGTTACTATTAAAATTTTAGCCCAAATACTGTCAGGTATTTTATCAAGTCTTCACACACAACTTTTAATTAGTGAGGAGAGCGGGTAAGCCACCAGAGAGGAATGCCAAATGCAAATTCTTAGTTGTTAGGTCAAAAATAGTTGATTTGCTAAAAGGCAGCCCGAATACTGTTTGGGAGTGTTGTATGGTCTGAAAATGTTGACTTCGGCCCAACTTCAACGCTGAGTAAGCCACTGTGGAGGGATGCCAAATTTTTTGGTCGTCTAAATGAAAGAATGACAAAGTGGTAACCCGAATACTGTAAACTTTTTTACCGAATATTTTTAACAATTTCATTGAAGGACTGTGGGCGCTTAAGCCAGTGTCCACGGAAGCCAACCAGATTTTCGTGTTCTGTAAGTATAAAATAGCTTATCCCCAAGAGCTCAGCCTGAATACGATCACCCCGTTTTTTCTGTTAAGGGCCACGGTCTATAATCTTAAAAAATTTCGTACTTGTACTTGGCCCACCCAAAAAAAATTGGGCCTGCTCTGGGCTACTGGGCCCACCTGATTTTTTAAAGCTAGTTACGTGCCTGGTTAATGACTATATTGCTCAATGGCGTATCTAGAATGGTTCCAAGGGTGGAACCATGCCCGGAAAAGCAGACCAAAAAAATTTCTTTTATTCAAATCGTGTTATGTAATTTAAAAAAAATAATCAAGTAGTTCAGCACAGCAAACAACGTTAGCAAAAGAAATCAAATCAGTTTATTACTTCGTAGAACCAAGGAATTTATCTTTATTCTTCCTAAATAAATTAACAAAAGAAAGTTTTTTTCGGTACAAAAAATTGCAAAATTTTACAGTACAAAAATATGTTTAAAAATTCCTGAAGTCAATCTAAGCTCTGTTGACCTTGTAAATTCCAAAAATTTCACCTGCGGCGCTAAGGGGTCCGTTAAAAAACTTTGGAACCCAGGCCCGTGATAGTGTCTCTATGCCACTGATATCGCTATTATGCTTTTGTGTTTGATTAAAATTTAAATGTTTTGAAGATACCTACTGAAGAATTTGATGGTTCTATAGTAGGAAATGTTATAAATCAATGGTGTTACGCAACAACGAATCAACCCTCATATTTACCAAACCGAGATAATCACGTTTTAAAAGTTCTGTTTGCCTTAGTGTAGGTAGGTTAGTTTTAGTTTTTTCAAGCTCCTTATTATTATTTTTCCGTATTCTAAATTGTTCCAAAATAAGTGCAGTAGGTAGCCCTGGCCTACATGTCACAGACACGAAATACATTATATCAAAATTTTTTTGATTTTCAGGGTTGATTTCTTGTTGCGTAACACGAATCAAATAATCTTGGTATTCTAATAAAAATCTTGGTGTTATGAAAATGATCGCAGTTCAGAAAAAATATGTATTAATAAATTCTCACCCTTCCATTGCAATAAAACAACTACATAATTAATTTTATAGCTTTATTATAATTAATTATTAAATAATTACAACTACAGATAATTTTTCAAATTTAACTTAAACATTAAATACACATCAAACTTAATTAATTAGATACTAAATTTTAAAATAAATAATTATTTGTTTTTAAAATAATTTAAAAACATAATTTTATTTTAAATAGTATTCTATTAATTAAAAATAATTGTTGGTCACAATATTTCAATTTTTATACCTAATATTGAAATAAATTAATTAATATTCGGTAGAAATACTTAGAATAATATTAGAAACAACTTTCATTAAAAAAAAATTCGAAAATCGAAAGTTGATTTTCACAAGAGTAACCCTTATTTTTCTAAAAATTGCTGATCTGTGTTGCTGATAAGAATCTGAAATTATGGCGAAAATCGGACTTATATTAACTTTCTCCTACCCATTTCCTACCACTAAAGATTTACCGACCAATAATATGTGAGTATATTGGGTTGCCTATGTGTTAGACATAAATGTAAATTTTAATTACATTTGTATATTTAATTTATTTCTAAGGATTATTTATAAACAAAATTAAACTTAATGGTAATTATTAATAAATATTTATGCAATTAATAAAGTAACGGTAATTTTAAATTCAAATATTATTTTATCCAGCCAAGCTTTTAGCATTTTAGTAACCAATTTTTACCAAGAAAAAAATACATATAGGTCTAACCACCTTAGCTTTTGGGTGGGAATTTTCTTATAAATGGAAAATTGAAGTACATAAGATATATGTATTCTAGTTAGTGGCATTTGAAAGAAGATATCATGCTCTAACAAACGTCGGCTGTAAAATTTAAATATAATTATCAATGACGCATCCCTGACGTTTCTTAGCGTAACTCGAACTAAAAGCTAGTTTGGTTATGACTATATTTTGTTACATATATTGTTGTGTAAATCTAAAAACAAATTAAAAGGCGTAACAGCATATAAATTATAATATACAGATGATTCACTTGTGTCATGTACAGTAAAGTATTTCGTAATTTATTTTAGTTTCAACTGAACTGTCAAGTTGCAAGGATCGTTCCTCAAGTGCCAGTGCATTTAACACCAAACATAAGGATTACAAGAAAATTAATAGAGATGAAATGTAAGTATTCTTTTTTATCTTTTAAAAAGTAAGAGGTGTTTTAAAATAATATTTTCTGGAGCTAGTTAGTTTACATACAGGATACCTATGGTAGTATTTACAAAAAATAACTGTAATGAATTATACAACTTAATACAATTTATTCTCATTCATTCATTTGCGTTTTATACTGTCTGTTTTTTAATAACGTTAAGATAATTGCTGCTAGTTAATACTATTAATAATTAGCATTAAATAATCCCCAATCGTCCCAAAAGCAAGATGTGGGTGTTCTGATCTTGCCACAGAGACGGAAGTAGCAAGTCTGGAAAACTGTTATTCGATAATAGAAAACATTCAAAAAATCCATTTTATTTAAGGTGTGTCGAATGTTCAATTAAACTTTTTGAACTGTGTTGTTTAATATCCAGCTTAATTCCAATCCATTTTTGAACTGCACTTCTAATTATGGAACCTGAAATTTGTTTAAATTATTGTCACAATAAGCCAAAATTTTATAAAATTATTTAACAATGAAAATAGTTACTTACTAGGTAAATAGTTACTGATTTGTTTCAGATTCAAAATCCTTGACTAAGAAGAAGACTGTCATCAAACCTTGGCTGTGCTCTGTGCGTGTTAGTGGCTTCTAGAAAATCCTGGTTATGGAGTTGGAATCGTGGAAATTAAGCTGCTAGTTGCCTTGCCAATGAAACGACTGGAAAAATTTGGTATGTGAGATTTATAATCATGTTCTACTTCTCTAATTATTGATAAAATTAAAAGTGTTTTAATTCTCGTTATTTAGATTGTTATAAAAATTACAAAATATTTTCAATTAGATAGAGTTTCAAATAAGTATTTATTAATCAGTTAATTTAATTAAAAGCAAAATTCCTAAATGTAACCTTTTATAACAAATCCTTACATCGAGTCAAAATAATCAGAAATTTGTATGTAGGTAATTAATTTAATTACTACCTGGTAATTAGTTGGATTGGTCGGTCATTCATTAGCTCCCTAAAATAAGAAAAAAAGTAAAATTACTATTTGAAATTATTTAAAAAATACAATAAATTATTAATGATTAAAGTAACCCATAGAATTATTCAATTATTGTTAAGGGTGCATTTGTTAGGAACTTTTTGCAAGTAATATTTAGATTTGATTAATTCCTTTAGGTTTTGTGTTAGTTTCAAAATAGGCTTTAGTTAATAAACTTCTTACTATGTAAATATTTCTGAACAATTAAACATTTAACTTGTTTGAAATTCTATTCTGTTCAACACCCTGTATAATGTAGCCATAAGCATAATTAACCTTGCATAAAAATAAATTTAGTAAAAATAAAATAAAAATAGATAAGAACGCTAAATTTGTTATGATTTACTCTGTCTATTATAGTAAATATTTCGTAATTTATTTCAGTCTTCCTTCAACTTTCGAGTTGTAAAGATCGTTCATGAAGTTCCCTCTATACCAGAACAATTCCAAGGATCAATGAATCATTGGTTACAAGAAAATTAACAAAGATTAATGTAAGTACTTTTTGTCTTTTTAAGGGTATGTAAAGTGTAAGAGATATTTTGTAAATACATAATAAGTATTTGTAGAGTTAATAATTTCTTAAGTTTTGGGCTATTTGCAAAACGGGTTTTAGTTAATAAACTTATTACTTTATGTAAAATATCTCTTAACAATTAAACATTTAACTAATTTAAATTATTATGTAAATCCATAGTAATCTGATGTTTGAAATTTGATTCTCTTTAACATCCTGTATAATGTAGCGATAAGCATTTAACTTAAGTAATAATAAATTTTATAAAAAGAAAATAAAAATAAATAAAAATGAATCATAACATTACATTTTTGATGAATCACTTTGAGTCTATTATAGTAAATATTTCTTAATTCGTTTCAGTCTTCCTTCAACATTCGAATTGTAAAGCTCGTTCGTTACGTGCCCTCTATACCAGAATAATTCCAAAGACCAATGGACCTAGGATTACAAGAATATTCACAAAGATTAATGTAAGTACTTTTGACTTATTTAAATTATTATGTCCATCCACAGTAATCCCATATTTATTTATTCATTTTTTTCGATAACTTCCCTTAAGTAATAAAATTAATTAATTCACTTAGTCGGTTATTGTTACTTCCTTGATTGTTATTATTTACCTACCTACACTAATTTTAAGTAGAGAACATACCCTCTTAGAATTTTGTTGAGGCATTTTGCTTACACCCTGTAGATTTAATTAATTTATTGTGACAATTAAAAATTTATTACTTAATTTAAAATAATCATTGCTTAGTAATTAAAACATCTCTCAATTTATTTCAGTTTCCGTTCAATCAATGGTCCCGTAACTGGCAATGCCTTTTGGCCCACATCAACAAGATTACAAGAAAACTTAATAGACCAAGTTGAAGTTATTTTACCTAAGTTTATTTTCTCACAGCGCTTTGGAGATATCTTGAATCAAAATGTTTGTAATTATTGGTTAATTAATTGGAAATAATCATTGGGCGATAACTACTAAAATTAAAGTAAGTACCTAATTTTAAGTAGAGAACTCGCCCTCCTAGAACCTCATTGAAGCACTTTGTTTACACCTTGTATTTTTAATTAGTTACTTTTGCTAATTAAAAATTAATTACTTAATTAAAAGTAATCATTGGTTGACTCATGTATCGACACATGCCTATTATATACTAAAACGTTTCTTATTTCAGTTTCCGTTCAAATCTTCAATTTTGAAAGATGGTCTTGTGACTAACAGTGCTTTATTTTGAGAGGATTACAAGAAAACCTAATGGACCAAGTTGAAGTTACTTTATCTAAGTTTATTTACTGACAGCGCTTTCGAGATATTTTGGGTCCAATTATGGGTTATTAGAAGTTAATTAATTGGAAATAATCATTGGAATAAAATTACTAAAATTTAAGTAAGTAATTTTAATTATTAATAATTAATAACATACACTAGCAGTTTGTTTGCTTCTTGTTATGCTGAATCCTGCATGTATTTTTATTTAATGTTTATTGCAAGTTAAAAATTAATTACTTAGTCGAAACATGCCTAAAATAGATACTAAAACACATCTTATTTTAGTTTCCGTTCAATCGTCAACAGTGAGAGTGCCTTTTAGTCCACATCAAGAGGATTTTTAGAAAACTTCATGGACCAAGTTGAAGTTATTTTATCTAAGTTGATTTTCTCACAGCGCTTTCGAGATATTTTGAATCAAAATGTTTGAAATTATTGGTTAATTAATTGGAAATAATCATTGGGCGATAACTACTAAAATTAAAGTAAGTACCTAATTTTAAGTAGAGAACTCGCCCTCCTAGAACTTTATTGAAGCACTTTGTTTACACCTTGTATTTTTAATTAGTTAATTTTGCTAATTAAAAATTAATTACTTAATTAAAAATAATCATTGGTTGACTCCTGTATCGACACAATGCCTATCACATACTAAAACGTTTCTTATTTCAGTTTCCGTTGCAAATCTTCCATTTTGAAAGATGGTCTTGTGCTTTATTTTGAGAGGATTACTTACAAGAAAACTTAATGGACCAAGTTGAAGTCACTTTATCTAAGTTTATTTACTGACAGCGCTTTCGAGATATTTTGGATCCAATTATGTTTAATTATGGGTTATTAAAAGTTAATTAATTGGAAATAATCATTGGACTAAAATTACTAAAATTTAAGTAAGTTATTTTAATTATAAATAATTATTAATAATTAATAACATACTCTAGCCGTTTGTTTGCTTTTTGTTAT